>OY856412.1:240441743-241870493 GCA_963693085.1 Alisma plantago-aquatica | reverse complement strand
GGATATTTTCATAATGTTATTTCACATTATTTATACTTTATCTTGCTTGTCCTATTTGCATGGGTGATTCAGTAGTCATAATAAGAATTACTGACACCATATACGAATTGGGCTTTATTCCCCTATCACTTATAATGTTTATAGGCACTGGGTCTTATTCCCATGCTAGGCATAGGGTTTTATTCCATTGCCACATATGATATTAGGCATTGGGTTTTATTCCCCTACCATGCAATAGGTTTTATTCCTACGTAAAATACTACATTTGTTTGACACTGAGGTTTTGGTCCTCTTGCCCTTTGGTATCGGATACATATAGGCTCTTACCTTACTTTTTAATATGTGCTAGTTTTCTTATTACTCACCGTGTGGACTGTTTATGAATTGTGATATTATTTTTGTGACATTTTTTAAGGCAAGAAATCTATTATAACTTATAAACATTTTATTGAAAATTCATATTCTCTTTCTATATCTTCTTAGATAATACTTGTCCTTTCTATATGAAGCCATATTATATTTGATGTCCTTTTTCCCTTACATTGTTCAAATCTCGATTAATATACATTTATCGAATTTTACTCTGACAACTTCTATTTTGGGGTATTCTTCCAACCCCATGTGTAAGACATGGAGGACATGACATGCAGACGTGTGGACCTAGCTTAAGGAGTTGATGATTGGGATATAGACTTGGAATAGTTTAGATATCCCTCTACTTAGATCATGATGTTGTTGCTTTCTTATAAATCCCAAGTGGGAGAATATTATGTAACCTTGACAAACTGAATATGGTCATGAAATGTTATTCCTCTGCTATACTTTGGTCTTTTTGTATGCCATCATTTGAAAAATGAAAAAAATCACTTATTCCAGCATACCTTTTTAGTATATTTGGACTAGATGGATTTATTCCTCAAATTTGGTAGGGAGTGGATCCCCTCTATGGTCCCACTCCTTACAATGACAAGAATACTACAACGTGAATATTAGATGATAGGAATGATGATGAGTGGTGTGGTCTTGATAGTCCAAGAGTAGTATTTGCATGCTGATGAGGATGATTCTGAGTGGGTCGTGGAAATTGGAGCTTCTTATCATGCTTCACCTGGTAAGGAATTCTTCATTTCATATGGTAAGGGAGACTTTGGGAGGGTGAATATGAAAATTTTCAACTTCTCTAAAATAATCGATATTTGAGACATTCATGTTTAGACAAGTGTCAGTTGCACACTCACACTCAAAGATGTTTGTCATGTTCCAGATTTGCAGCTGAGTTTGATATCTAGTTTTGTTTTGATAGAGAAGGATGTCGTCCAGATTTTTGTTGTGATAAATGTAAAATCACAAAGGAGGTTTTTATTATTATACAACATAAATTGTGTTTCACATTGTACTAGACTCAACATAAAGTGCTCAAAGGAGGTGATATACATGCATTTGAGGATCACCAAGAACATCTATGGTATAGATAGTTAGGACACATGATTGAGAAAGGCATGCAACTTATATCAAAGTAGATATCAAATCCTTGTGGCAATGACACCAATATGAGCTCATGAGATTCATGTCAGATAAGAAATCATCAATGAGTTTCTTTCAAAACAAGATCAAAGGCGAAGTCAAATGTTATTCATTTGGTGCATTTAGATGTTTGTGATCTGTTTGAGGTGGCTTCACTAGGTGGCAATAGGTATTTTGGCACTTCATTGATGATGCATCTAGGAAGGTTTGGGTCTACTCACTGAAGACCAAGGATCAAGTCTTTTAGTGTTTTTAGAAATTTCATGTCGTGGGAGAGCGGGGGACAGAGAAAAAGCTAAAGTGTCTCCACACAAACAATAGAGCGGAATACACCTCCAAGGAGTTCTGGGACTATAGCGTTCATCATGACATATGACATGAGAGGATAGGTTATAACATACAAAACACGATGGTATAATTGAGAGGATGAATTGTACCATAGTGAAGAAAGTTAGATGCTTGTTGAAGACTACATAATTGCCAAAACATTTTGGGGTGAGGCAGTGAGTATTGCATGCTATTTAATTAATCAATGTCCATTCATTCCTTTAGGGTTTGAGATACCTGAGAAGGTATGGACAGATAAGGACACATCCTATGCTCATTTGTGAGTATTTGGGTGCAAGGCATATGCACATGTTCCAAAGGAAAACAAAAAAAAAGTTGGATGATAATGCAACACCATGTATCTTTATTATCTATGGAGATCAATAGTTTGGCTATAGGTTATGGGGTTCCTATGAAAAATACCACGAGCAGACATAGAGATGTGACATTCTATGAGAGTCAGATAGGTGACAGAGCCTGAGAGTGATGATGTAGAGGATACATGATCATGCAATAGTTCTTCTTCAAATGAGTATGAGGACAATTTTGCTTCTTTGTAGGTGAAGTCTTTAGATGATAAAGAACAAAAACATAACCACCATGATAAACAGAGTGATACCACAAGTGATCATGTTCCAGACACATAATTGAGTGATTCAGATTCACAGTCAGAGACTTCAGTATAGGGGGAGCAAGATCATCACCTGGCAAGTCCTTAGAGAAGTAATTGAGTTGGTTTGATAGAGTTCACCATCCTTGATCTAGATATCCGCACCTTAGTATATTATATTTACTAGGTAGAGGTAGCCAGAAACTTTCTAAGAGGCACAAACTCATAAAGATAGAGCATTGTGTCATCAGACAATGCAGGAGGAGATGTTTTTTATAGAAGAATGATACATATGAGCTTGTGCATCTTCTCAAGGGTCGGAGAGCACTAAAGAATAATCTAGTCTATGATATGAATAGAGATGACAACAATAAGGATATGAGATGCAAAACCATACTAGTTGTCAAGGGCTTTAGTCAAAGACTAAGTGGACTTTTATGAGTTACTATTTCCTATTATGAAGATGACTTTATTAGATCAGTTCTAGATTTGGTTGCTAGCTTAGATATAGATATTGAGCAAATGGATATGAATACGAAATTTCTTGACCTAGCTAATAAGATCAAGATGGGGCATCCAGAACGAATTTACGTTAAGGGAAAAGAGTACTTAGTCTGTAGATGGAAGAAGAGGTTGTATGGTTAGCAAATTGTAGTTTATTCATTAGTTCCTATTTGTGGTGCACAGTTTTGTGGAATATAGGTAGTGCTTATGACCAATTTGATAAAAAAGAAGGCGTAGTATGTATTTTTCATTGGGGATTCCCTGGAAAAAATTGTTGCATATTCCTCTAGTTTTTTATGAGGGATATCCAGTCAATCAGAATAGAGGTGAAAGAGGGTCTTTATTCTCGTTGTGTCCTTTATATGGAAATCATAGGCCAAGGGGCCAAAAAAATTAGTGATAGTTTTATTCTTCATTGCCGTAAATAGGAATATTGAATGAAAATTGAATTTTGAGAATTTGAAATAGTCTTGTTATTCTTTATTGAGTTTGTGAAAGAAAAAAAATAAATGAATGGGCAAATGATGAGAATTGAAGCCGCACATGGTGGATTCACAATCCACAGCCTTGATCCACTTGGCTGCATTCACCCCCTATACCAGGTCATAATTAAGTTGATTAAAGGATTTTTTACAGCCATTATTATCTAGAAAAAAATACTTTTTTTCTTTTGCCCAACAAACTATTTATCAATGACTAAAGAATATGAACTTTCTACTTATGATCGTCACGAATTGAATTATAATCAAATTGCTTTGGGTCGATTGTCAATGTTAGTAATTGGATATTACACAATTCAAGCAATTACGAATTTGACTCAAATCAAAATAGAAAAAGATAAATCTTTCAATTCAAAAACAATTACCAATTATTGAATTTAATATAATCTAAAACATAATATAAAACTTTTTTCATTAGAATTTGGATTAATAATAACTATTAATTGTTCCAAATTATTCTACAAGAAGTTTGATTCATTCGTATAGAGTCATGAGTACCAGAAGACAAGTGCATATCCATGTGTTTCCACTAGTAGGTTTCCCTATGACAAGTTCATTATTCTACTACTCTGTGTGGATAACATGTTGATAGTGGGGTATGATGTCAGTTTGATATGAAAATTACAGACAAAACTTTCCAAACCTTTGAGATGATGGGTTTGGGACCAACACGATATCTTCTCAGGATGCAGATTACATGTGATAGGATGTAACACAAGTTGTGGTTGTCATATGAGAGCTATGTTAAATAGATTCTAGAGCGGTTCAACACGAGCAAACTCAAAGTCATGAGTACTCCACTATCAGGTCATTTCAAGATAACTAAGAAGTCATGCCCATCTACTGTTAAGGAAAAGGAGGAGATGTTGGTATGTACGCCCAGAGAGCCAATCATGTGATGATTGTAATGGCACAAATGTAAATGATTTGATTAATCAATAAAAGGCAAGCTTCCAATTTATTCTTTTTAGTTTAGTTATGAGATAATAATGTAACATTATAAATGTCTAGAGAATCATATTACTCAATGACGTATGTATTCAAGTTACTACCCTTGTAGATGAGATCATACGGATGTTAAGAGTACATATACATTTTCTCATTATGTCCCTGATTGGTTGTGATTGTGGAAGGTTGATAGATAACAATAACACATAAGATCAGAGTGTGAGTTGGTTGATGACTAAATCTCATTAGTAATGATATGGCGATATCAAACCAAGCACATAGATACATGTTAGAGAATAGTGTATCAGACAGACCCACGGTGACACTAACACATGGAAGCCATCATCATGAAAGTCATAGTCAGCTCTCACAGTGATGGTGGTGATTGTGGTTCTTAGACCTAAAATCACTGCACTCATCACATGTTGTTGGGTACACTTTGACATCATCAAATGCAATCTTGAAACATGGATTGTCATAAGGGTGATTATTGGGTGAATTTGACACAAGGGGATTGATTGTGAATGATAGATATGAGATTTGTCCCTCCTATTAGAGTGTGATGTCCTAGGCCTCTTGATTAGTGAGATTGAGAAATGCATGGCCATGCACATGTGAGTCAATATGTGATATTGAGCTTACATATATCTCAGACAATTTGCTCTTGGTTCAAGAAATAAGATTGAATAATAATGGGGGTGACTGCTTCATGCCTCAAGTTCAGTCTGGACATCAACGACAAAGGAACTATACAAACACTACAACACCATACATAGATTTAGGTTGAACTTGTTCCCCAACTTTCCATTTAATTGGGTAGCATTGATGTGAGACTAGGCACCACTCATTGCTCATGATGTCATAAGTTGTTATGGACATTCACTGCCAACGTAATATGGGACCTATAGGGTCACACACATAGGTCTCGGCTTAGAAAAGGAGTTTCGATTTCAAATGACAGTTCAGTTAAGTACTAAAGTGTTTACGTATTTGATTCAGGTAACAAATAGGTTGAAACACTACTAAACGCCTATCTCAAGTGTTAAGACAGCCATCTGAAAGTGCCCAACGGCCGTCTTAATTGAGACAGACGTCTGGGGAGTCAAGCCTATTGTGAGTTTGAATTGGCTAAGAAAGTGAACTGACCAAACAGACCGACTCAACTTGGGTCACCAGACCACCGTCTGGGTGAACCGAGATGACCGTCTCACAGTCAATATGGTCTGGTTCAACCAAAGGAATGTTCTAGATATTTCCTATTCATCTGAGTTGTACATTACTTGTTGTGCAAGGAAATTAATATGGAATATTAATTGGAAACAAATTGCCAAATTTGTATATAATTGGAAAACAGCCAAATGGCCACCTCAAATGTGCCAAATGATTGTGTGGCATGCCATACGACCGTCTGGGTTGCCAGGCGATCGTTTGGGCTACACATGTTGTGATATTTCCAAAAATTTTGTGAAAATTTGAGATCTTCCGGTCCTTTCCGCTCTGGTATCGACTGGGAACATGGACCCAAACCCCACCTATAAATAGAGGGGTATCAGGGGCTTCCTAGAACACAACACAGACAATTGAGAAATAGTTGCTCTGACAAATGTTGTCTTCTCTGGTTGTGGTAACCATAAGAGCCCAAGAAAGTCCTACTCGACTAGGGAGGGATAGCCAAGGGAGAGAGCAACTAAGATCATTGTTGTGGGAAAGTAAGTTGGTGACTAGTATACCAACTGGAGGGACGACTCCTTCCTTATCGTTCTAGTAGGATGACATGAGTTCTAGGTGGTCCGTGTAGACTACCATAGAGGTGGGAGGTTGTTATCTATCACTAGGAGGAAAATGTTAACCAGTAGACTGTGATAGAAGGAGCTACTGAAGAAGATGAGGTTTGTGGTTGCAGTCTGTGGTGCAAACCAGGAGGCACAACAATTAGACAAGTCCCAATGCAACTAAGATTCAGAAGTTGGGCATCTACAAAAATGAGGATTGTCATTGGACTTACTCCAAGACTAGGTATACCCTCAAAACCATCCTTCCTGTATTATAGTAATTGATGTGATCCGCTGGTTATGGGGAATATGGTAGGTAAAAATTTCATTTCTACTGCCTGCTCTGTAGCCATATTTCCCTACAGTGGTATCATAGCCAATATCAATTTACTATATTACGGGATAATTGATATGATCGGATTTTGATTTTGTCATTCTATTATTGCATGCGATGCGAATAATATCTTTTCAAATCCAAACACCACGATAATCCCAAACTAATATATATATATATATATATATATATATATGAAATTTACACTCGCCCTAAAAGTGGTTTTGATGTTGGATGTGTAGCATGGTTATGGCCAATAACACCTATATTTTGTACATGGTTGTGTTGTTGGCTTATCCATTTATCTCGGTCTACACACTGAGCTTCTATATTATCTTCCCCATGTAAAGTTAATTCTTTCCTATCCTTTCTCCCTTCGAATGTAACTTGAGGTTTCCATATAATTATGTAAAAGTAGGATAGTTTACTTTCTTGGTATGAAGAAAATAAAGATGTCCTGAAGACGAGCCGACAAATGGAAGGATCATGTAGGAAATGGAGGATGATCTGGACTGATCGCCTGTAGACCCGACCAATCCATTGGAGGTGCCATCTGATGGTAGATGGAAGGATCACACGACCAGTGAGACGACCTAACAACTGGCTAGGAGGCGAGCTGATCGGTTCAAGGGTTTAACCGATCAACCCAGATGGGCAAGCATGGATCTTCATCACCAATAGGTTTCCACATGTAATGTAGACCTAGATGACCATAATTTCTTGTGGTTCCAAAGCATTACATTAGGCTGGCCATAACCATCACTTTTGTTTATTGCATATTTTTGTTGTGGGATATAGAATGTAAATGATACATATTATATATGTGGTGATTGGATAAAGTATATGTATTTCTACAAACTCACTCAATAAAAATGTTAAGTCTTAGATGCTTTCTAAAAGAAACAAATATGAAAATCTTGATCGCCAAGCGTAGGTTACACTAAAGTGTGGTGCACCGTCTATCTCATGCAAGTGTGATGATATATATATGTTAGTTTTGCTAAAGCAGGGTGCATGTTCTATCATGTCGGATTTTGAGTCAAGCTTAACCGGTGATTCTTAGAGAGTCTAATCCTAGAAGCATGTAGATAACTATGATAAGGAGTTGTACAGATCATCGATCCAAGAGTTGCATATGATGCAATTGGAATGACTTTCTACCTTAATAATTGACCATGGACGCTGGTGTAGGCCGGGTAATGGTTAAATTATTTTGGATCTTAGCCTACTAGAATATTGTATGATGCAATATTAAGAATTGATATTGAGGACTATCAATTTGAATAAAATAGTGAGAGCAATTATTATTAAAGACCTAATTAATATAGTCAAAATTTTCAAATCAAATCAATTTAAAAAAATTGACAAATGCAAATTTTCTCTTATAGAAACAATGACGAACAAGTCCAATTTGTGATTGGTCCTGAAGAAGGACAAACTTGACGTGAGAAATTTCCATGACTGGTTTTGGACTTTGAGAAGAGTTCTCAATTAAGAGTGCAAGGTCTACGTCCTTGACAAGCTGGTACCTGAATCGCCTCCTCCTGGTGCACCTAGGGTACATGTGGATGCTTACTGGAAGTATGCCAATGATGCCTTGGAAATAAAGTGCCTTATGTTTAGCTCCATGAACTATGAGTTGCATGAGCAATGTGAGGACATGAGTGTTCTTGAGATGGTAACACATCTTAAGAAGGTAACACTTGGTCTTGACAAGCAACAAAGGGACACTATCCTGAAGGTGTTGTTTGAGTCAAAGTCGGCAGAGGGAGCCTCAACAGAGGAACATGCGCTCAATATGATTGGACATATGTATCATCTTGAAGATCTAGGATTCACCTTGAGCCAAGAGTTGACAACTAATATGTTTCTAAGGACTATGTCTGAATCATATAGTCGCTTTATTGAATGTTATTATGTGAGTAATACGGTTGGACAGATGCTAGATTTGCTCACTATGTTTATTCATGCTGAAGAAAAATTGAAGAAGGACAAGCTCATGATGGTTATCAGCATAGCTGAGTCCAAGGATGAAAGCAAGTCCAAGAAGAGTTATGTGGTCGAGTCCAAATCCAAGTCTTCAACACTCAAGATAAGGAGAAAGAAAAGTGCAATAAGAACTCATTCTTTGTACTTGAAGACTTTCATGAAGAAGAAGATGGGGATGGTGATCTCCACTTCAGGTATATATGTTATAGTGATACATCTATCTACTTCATCATCATGGGTATTAGATACTAGGTGTGGATCTCACATATGTTTTCATATATGGGATCTGAAAAGAAGTAGGCCTTTAGGAAAAGGCAAGGTGGAATTGTGAGTTGCTAATGGCGCAAGAGTTGCAACCAGTGTAGCTAGAACCTATAGTATATCTCTTCCCATGGTGTTTGTAACAGAGTTAAAGAACTACTATTATGTACCTGGTATATATAGAAACGTCATTTTTGTGTCTTGTTTGGACAAGGATGCATTTGAATTCCATATTAAAAGTGGTTGATGTTTTATTTCAAAAGATGGGATCTTTTATGGCAGTGGCCAAATGTCTTATGGTCTTTATTTGTTAGATCTAAAGACAGATGTATATAACGTTAAAACCAAAAGACTAAAACTCAACAACTCGAACAAAACATACATTTGGCAATGTCGTCTAGGGAACATAAATGAGAATTGCATATCTAGACTCCATACATATGGTTATCCAGACTCTTTTGATTTTGAATCAATAGAGACATGTGATTTTATTGGTCAAGATGGTTAAGACCACTTTCACTGGTAACAATGAGAGGGCTAGTTATCTATTAGGAATCCTACATACTGATGTGTGTGGACCTTTTAGAACAACCACTAGAGGTGGGTATCAGTACTTCATTACCTTCACTGATGACGTGAATAGGTATGGCTATGTTTACTTAATGAAACATAAGTCAGAAGATCTTGAAAAGTTCAAGGAGTTTATGAATGAAGTACTGATAACACCCAAATTTAGGCATCTATGCTAATCTTTTATTTGTAGTTTTGTGTCATTATAGCCTCAATATGCCCAAAATAACCCTAGATTGTTATCTTTTGGTAATTTATATCTTTTTATAGATAAAGTTGCTCAACTAGACAATTTTGGGACTTGTAGGCACCGAACCTGAAAAGACATATATTCTCTAAGATTTCTTCCCAACACATGGTTTTTGCAATAGCTAGACTTCCATCCCTCGCGACCTACCTCGCGACCACAGTGGACTAAGCATCGCACTATGTGCACCATCTTAGGAGACGGTGGTCCCGCTAACTGACTAGCGGGCCCAAGAAACTTTTAGTATCTTGGACCCTATTTTTGATGGACAGTTCTTTATCAGAATCTATCCTCGCCAATCAGAAGGTTCATCGATGTGGGCCCATCGATCACCAAGTAATAGCCCCCACCCCCACCCCCACCCCCGTAGGGGTGGGTTCGAGCCATGACACTGCGACCACGATCAAGGAGGATGTCGTAACTGTGGCCAAGAAGACAATGTCATGATCGTGGGATCCACCATGACCGAGGCATCCACCTCGACCACGGCAAGACCGTGACTGAGCCCCGACCGTGACCACGACTGTGACCGAGGCATCCAATCGAACGTGGCACGACTATGACCGAGCCCCGACCACGACCACAACTGTGGCACCAACCTCGACCATGACACAACAGTGACTGAGGCAGGTGTCGTGACCCTCTTCCGCCTTCGTTACCCCTCACAACCTGGAGAGGGGTTTTGAGATCAGGAGTTCTAGGTTCTGAATTTTTGGAGGTTCCACGTGTTGGTTCTGACCTGTTTTA
Organism: Alisma plantago-aquatica; assembly: GCA_963693085.1. Classification (NCBI taxonomy): domain Eukaryota; kingdom Viridiplantae; phylum Streptophyta; class Magnoliopsida; order Alismatales; family Alismataceae; genus Alisma; species Alisma plantago-aquatica. Next base: position 241,860,160 of record OY856412.1, on the reverse strand, counting down.
GTTCCCAGAGCACCATGGGAGAGTTCTGAGGTCTGGAAAGATTGAGGTGATCGTCCTACGTTCGTTCCTCTAGTTTTCTTCCATATCCTGCTATTTTCCACCACCATTCACCCACCAAGCTGCTGTTTCGGGTGGAATCAAAGAGAAATGAGGCCAAGGAGTCTAGAAGACCAAGGAGGATGACCCAAAGATGAGATCTAGCCTATATAGAGGCTAAGGAGTGAGAGCCACCTCTCCTCTATGGGCTAAATCTCTTCTTATTCTCCTTTCTTCTACTGTTCTCCTTTGTTTCTGTACAAGTGATGTTCTTCCATCTTTGTTCGGTGCCAACTATATTTGTCCATGGCTAGTTGAGCTCCTTCTTGGATATGTAGCCTGTTTTGGGCATGTTTATGTATTTTTACCTTAAGCGAGTAGTTTTATTCCAAATCTAGTATGTTTCTTGTTCTATCTTCTCTTTCTTGTTATGATTGCTAGTTTGGTTGATTTCTTTCTTGCTTGAACTTCTATTTCTGCCTATATCGAGATATTTGTTGTAGAAATAGATAAGAGAAGGTAGTTTGGATCAAAATCTAAAAGGAGGAAAGTTCAAGGTGATTTGTACAGAACTGTAGACCTGGCCACGACTAGGCCCAACCCGGAACGGTCGGGCCCACTACATGATTTTGCCCAGATCACACCTATTCCTAGCACCTCAGAACATTCTAGACCTGAGAGGGTATCTAGAATATTCTAGGGTGCTGATTTGTCATTCCTCGAGATAGGTTTTATGTCATTGATGGGTTTTAGTCACACTAAGTGAGAGCGAGTGGGATGAACTCATAGGAACATATACCACAATATGTACCATGTTTGGATGTAGGTTGCTTGCTCAGGTGTTTGAGGGTTGTCTATGCCCGAGAACGGGTGCATAGACTGCCCAACTTGTGGTTACATAGCCAATAACTCCTTCTCTCTGATTAGTAGAATCCTACAGACTTTGTTTTGCTTTCTTTTCTTTGTTTTATTTTATTTTGTGACAATCTTCTAGACTAGTTCTAGCTCCATACTTTTATCGACTATCAGATTGGCTTATCTGACTTAAGAGCGAGATCTTAAGTGTTCTAAGCATCCCCACATCCATGTGTTTGACCCCGTATATCTACTTTAACCCTGTAATAAAGTTGTGGGGGTCCTTGAAGGTTTCGGGTTATAAATTTAAAGTCTGATCACCGCCCTCCTCTCGAGGTCAATCAAGTACAAATTTAACAATAAAAGTATTAAGGCATTTCGTATGATCTAGGTGGAGAATACTTAAACCAAGAGTTTGAGGACCTTCTTAGAACCCATGGGATTGTATCCTAGTGGACTCCACCTGTAACACCTCAACATAATGATGTATCAGAAAGAAGCAATCACACATTACTGGTTATGGTGTGATCGATGATGAGTTTATTTGAGCTTCTGACTACCTTCTATGGGTATGCTCTACAAACTGCAACATTTACACTAAACTGAGTACCATCTAAATCAGTTCAAAAGATACCATTGAAATACGGACTAGGAATCATCTCAAAATGTATTTTATGAGGATCTGGGGGTGTGAAGCTTATGTTAAGAAAATGTTTCCTGAAAAACTTGGCCCTAGATCTGAAAAATGTTACTTTGTTGGATATCCCAAGGAAATTATGGGACACTACATGTACAATCCATCTGACAATAAAGTGTTTTTTTCTAGACATGTTGTATTCCTTATAATGGATTCTTTCTCCAAAGGAGTCAGTGGGAGCCAAGTAGAATGAGGTTCGAGACCAACAAGATAACATTCAACCAATAGATGAACAAGAGGAACAAAGAGAATTACAAGATGTTGTGGAGTCTCAAATTCCTCAAGTAACACAGGAACCTCATAGATCTAATAGGACATGCCTAGATCCTAAGAGATTTGGATATCTTGTAACTCAGGAAGGTAGTGAATTGGTCAAAGATGATGAGCCAATTACCTATAAACATGCTATTGAGGGACTAGAGTTTGAGAAATGGCTTGAGGCCATGAGATCTGAGATAGAATCTATATATACCAACAAAGTATGGACTTTGGTGGGATCCATCTGAAGGGGTAAATCCCATAGGGTGCAAGTGGGACTTCAAGAAGAAGACGAACATGGATGGAAAGGTTCAAACCTATAAGGGTATATTGGTTGAAAAGGGTTTCAAACAAGTTTAATGTGTCGACTATGATGAAACATGTTCTCCAGTGGTCATGGTCAAGTCCATCATGATCATGCTTGCTACTACAATTTATCATGACTATAAAATTTGGCAAATGGATGTTAAAACAACATTCCTTAATGGGAATTTACTCAAGGATGTGTACATGACACAACATGAGGGTTTATCCATCCAAAGGATGCAAATAAAGTCTGCAAGCTACAAAGGTCAGTCTATGAATTGAAGCAAGAATCTCTGAGCTAGAATCTTCATTTTGATAAAACATTTAAAGAGTTTGGCTTTATTTAGAATGAAGATGAAGCTTGTGTGTATAAGAAAGTTAGTGGGAGCATAGTATCATTCCTCATATTATATGTAGATGACATATTATTGATGGGGAATGACATTCCTACTTTATAAAAGGTAAAGACATGACTTGGAAATACATTCTCTATGAAAGACTTGTAAGAACCATCCTATATCTCAGGGATAAAGATCTATAGAGATAGACCCAGAAGGCTTCTTGGACTAAGTCAAAGCACATACATTGACAAAGTGTTGAAGCAGTTCCACATGCATAACTTAAAGAGAGGAAACCTACCTGGGCGTCATGGTGTCCCCATCTCTAGAGCTCAATGTCCTAGTTCTTGAAAATAAAGGGAATACATGAGTGTAATTCCATATGCCTCAACAATTGGATCAATCATGTATGCAATGTTGTGTATCTGTCCAGACGCCGCGTATGCCTTGAGCATGACGAGAAGATATTAGTCAAATCCATGTGATGACACTGGATAGCCATGAAGAATATCCTCAAATACTTGAGAAGGACTAAGGATCATTTCTTGGTCTATCGCAGAGAGGAAGAGTTGGTGGTAAAGGGTTACACTGATGCAAGCTTCCAGACTGATCAAGATGATTACAAATCACAATCAGGATTCATGTTCTGCCTCAACAATGGAGTTGTGAACTGGAAGAGTTCCAAGTAAGAAATAGTTGCCAATTCTACAATAGAAGCCAAAGTATATTGATGCATCAAGTGCATCAAAAGAGGATGTATGGATCAAGAAGTTCATCATAGAACTTGGGGTCATTCTAAGAATAAATGAGGTAATCGAGCTATATTGTGACAACAATGGAGCTATTGCACAAGTTAAGGAACCTAGATCATAACAACATTCAAAGCATATAAAAAGGTGGTATCATCTCATATGAGAAATCATACGGCGAGGAGATGTAAAGATTTACAAATTACCAACTGAGAACAACATTGTTGATCCCTTGACAAAGGCACTTTCACAACAGAAGCATGACGGTCATGTAAAATTACTTGGAATACGATTCGTAGGTGATTGGCTCTAAGTGCAAGTCGAGTTTGTTGGTATGTATGCCCAGAGAGCCAATCATGTTATGGTTGTAATGTCATAAATGTAAATGATTTGATTAATCAATAAAAGGCAAGATTCCAATTTATTATGTTTAATTCAGTTATGAGATAATAGTGTAACATTATAAATGTCTAGAGAATCATATTACTCAACGACGTATGTATTCAAGTTACTACCCTTGTGGATGAGATCATACATATGTTGAAAGTACATATACATTTTCTCGTTATGTCCCTGATCGGTTGTGATTGTGGAAGGTTGATAGACAACAATAACACATAAGATCAGAGTGTGAGTTGGTTGATGACTAAATCTCATTAGTCATGATATGGCAATATCAAACCAAGCACACATATATACGTTAGAGAATAGTGTATCAGAAAAACCCACTGTGACACTGACACATGGAAGCCATCATCATGGAAGTCATAGTCAGCTCTCATAGTGATGGTGGTGATTGTGGTTCTTAGACCTAAAATCACTGTACTCATCACATGTCATTGGGTACACTTTGACATCATCAAACGCAATCTTGAAACATGGGTTGTCATAATGGTGATGATTGGGTGAATTTTATATAAGGGGATTGACTGTGAGTGATAGATATGAGATTTATCCCTCCTACTGGAGTGTGATGTCCTAGGCCTCTTGATTAGCGAGACTGAGAAATGCATGGACATGCACATGTGAATCAATATGTGATATTGAGCTTATATATATCTCTGACAGTGTGCTCTTGGTTCAAGAAATAAGATTGAATAATAATGAGGGTGAATGCTCCATGCCTCTAGTTCAATATGGACATTAGTGATAAAGGAACTATACAAACACTACAACACCATACATAGATTGTAGGTTGAAGTTGTTCCCCAACTTTCCATTTACTTAGGTAGCATTTATGTGCAACTGGGAAAATATCATAATTTATTATGACATTCGTTGTCAATATAATATGGAACCTACAGGGTCACAAACATAGGTCTCGACCTAGAAAAGGAGTTCAGATCTCAAATGATAGTTGAATTAAGTACTATAGTGTTTAGGTATTTGATTCAGGCAACAAATAGGTTGAGAGCACTGCCAAACACCCATCTTAAGTGTTGAGACAATCATCTGGAAGTGTCAATCGGCCATCTCAATTGTTGAATCAGGTGTCTGGGAAATCAGGCCTTTTGTGAGTTCAAATTGTCTAAGGAAGTGAACCGACCAAATGGACTGGCTTGACTCAGGTCACTAGACGACCGTCTGGGTGAACCGAGATGACCGTATCACATGGGCAAGATGGTCTGGTTCAGCTAAAGGAAGGTTCTAGATATTTCCTAATTCGTTTGAGTTGCACATTACTTGTTGTGCAAGGAAATTAATATGGGATATTAATTGGAAACAAATTGCCAAATTTGTGTACAATTGAGAAACAACCAAATGGCCATCTGGGCTATCCAAAAGACTGTGTGGCATGCCAGACTGTCTGGGCTGTCACAGGTTGTGAGATTTCCATAATTGTTGTGAAAAATTGAGATCTTCCAATCATTTCCACTCCTGCATCGATTGGGAATCCAAACCCCACCTATAAATAGAGGGGTACTGGGGGCTTTCCAGAACACAACACAGGCAATTGAGAAATAGTTACTCTAATAAACGTTGTCCTCTCTAGTTGTGGTAACCATGAGATCCCAAGAAATTCCTACCTGACTAGGGAGGGATAACCAAGGGAGAGAGCAACTAAGATTATTGTTGTGGGAGAGCAAGTTGGTGACTAGTACACTAATGGGTGGACGACTCTTTCCTGATCATTCTAGCAGGACAACATGAGTTCTAGGCAGTTCATGTGGACTACCATAGAGGTGGGATGTCATTGTCTATCGTTGAGAGGACAACGTCAATCAACAATCTGTGATAAGAGGAGTTGCTGAAGAAGATGAGGTTTGTGGCTGCAGTCTATGGTAGAGATCAAAAGGCACAACAGTCACACGAGTCCCAATACAATCGAGATTCAGAAGTTGTGCATCTACAATGACGAGGATTGCTGATGGACTTGCTCCAGGACCAAGTATATCCTGGAAACCATCCTTCCTACATTAAAGTAATTGATGATCTACTGGTTATGGGGAATACGGTGAATACTTTTTTTTTATGCTGCCTACTTTGTAGCCATATTTCCCTACAGGAGATGGCCAGTATTCCCTATTCTTCTATTGTGGGGAGTTTGTGTTGACCTAGAGGTTATACATTGTCCATATTTTGATAATGACCTAACCATTCCATTCATATGTATCTAATATGTGTATTAAAGATTGATTTCAGGTATTAGGTATTACAACTCAATGGGTAGAAACGGTCGTACAGTGTCGCCATCGGCGGTTCCAAGACCCAAGGAGATCAACAACCCGATACAGAAATCTTCTTCCTCAACAAACTCTTTGAGAGTCATTTGGATGACAAGGCAGTAGAGTTGATAGAGATGGATGGGTCGCCGACCATATTCATTGAGCCAGAAGTAGAGAACGATCTAGCAAGACCATGGATGTATGTTGTTGTCATTTGTCTACTGGGAGCGGATGTGGGGTTCATGACCATGCGAGATAGGATCAAACTACTCTGGAACCCTAAAGGTCGACTCAACATGTACGCGTTGGACCCGGGACACTATGTGGTACAACTGCCGTGCAAGGAGGACTACGAGTCAGCGATGACGGGTAGTCCGTGGAAGCTGTTTGGATGTTGCCTTGTCATATGGGATTGGTACCCTACTTTCAAACCTTCTGAGGAAATGCCCAGGCATGTAGTTACATGGGTCCACATCCATGATCTGCCTTTGCACTTATATGTGTCCACACTATTTGATTACATCAGACTGGCATTGGGAAGGCTAATCAAAGTGGACAGCCATACGACATTCAGGACGAGAAGCATATTTGCACGGCTCGCAATCGAAATAGACACCACCAAGGAGTTATACCCATCCATCTTTATCAACAGCTTTGAATATGTCGTGGAATATGAGGTGGAGCCCGATGTATGCACTACATGCGGTAGGGCAGGTCACAAAGAACCATATTGCAGATCGAAGAAGATGGACAACTCTAGTCAAATCATACGACGCCTGGTGGTATGGGCAATAACAAGGACATTTGGTAGACCCAGAAAGGAAAAGGAAGTCGGCATAGAAAGCACAAACATACGAAGCAAGCAAAACCTCACATGGGCTCCACAACAACTGGAAACTAGTTTGCCACAGTGGACGATCTAGATAAAGAAGCTCAAACTACACTGTCTAATGCTAACACCGAACATGATGTAGGTCCACAATAGGGTCCAGACAGGACCAACGAGAAGATGACCAAAGTATGGCGCCCGAAGGTTATAGTCGATATTGCTGGAAAGAAACAAGAGATCTTGAAGGACATCACTAACAAAGGTAAGCCTGTGAATGCTGGTGACAAGAACATTCAGCCTAGTGTTGATGGTAATCACAGGGCAGTGAACCCCAATGTCGATGAGGTCATTCAAATAATGGAGGAGGATACTGAGTTAGAGGATAACGTTGAGAAGAATGTGGCTCATGTTGAAGGCTCAGAGAAGACACAGCTAAGCCAGGATAACACTCAGCCTGCATCTACCAATGCAAACATGACCAATGAAGGAATAACAGAAATGCCTGAGAACCCAGATCGATCTACTGACTCACACGAAGAAGGAACCAGTAGAACCACAAATGATTCTGTTATCCTGACTCCTCTCCTGCCAGGGAGGAAGATGAAAGGTAGTGGTCCCAGAATGAAAAAACAACATGAGACCCCACCCTATGAGCAGAGGAGAAAAAGCCCATAATTGCAGGCTGAGGTGGGTGCATATGCTAACAATGGAGTCAGGGACAACATGGCAAGCGAGGCGATGATGCAGTTGGGGAGCAGCAGGCGTGAATCCTACCCTTCCTTTTTATTTATGATGATTAACCTACTGTGCTGGAATACGAGAGGCATCAGTAGTGATGTGAGAAGGCGAGCACTGAAGGAACTAATGGCTATTCACAAACCCAACCCAGCGGCCATCCTTGAACCTAGGATCAGCTCAAAGAAAGCTTTGAATACTATAAATCGACTTGGTTTCTCCAAATCCTACCATGTGGAGGCTAGAGGCTACTTTGGGGGCATCTGGATCTACTAGAAAGAGGAGTCCTGCTCAGTGAATATTGTTTGCTGCCACAGACAGTTTATCACTTGTAGAGTGAATAACACCTATTACATTACTGTTGTTTATGCGAGCCCCCATATCTCCACTAGACAGCTACTCTGGAAGCACATTGTCTGTATGGGTCAGCATTTTAAATCGGCTTGGTTAGTTCTTGGCGACTTCAATGCCATCCTGAGCCTGAGTGAGAGAAGCGGTAGTGTTTGCTTCAATAACTAGGAGGCCATGATATTTCAAAACACCCTCATGGAGGCAGACCTTACTGATCTTGGGTTTTCAAGTATGAAGTTCACGTAATGGCATGGGCTTCTACAGAAGAGACTGGATAGAGCCGTCGACAACAGTACTTTCATCACCAGCTTCCCTAATTTCATCATTGAGCACCTTCCTAGGATGGGGTCCAACCATAGTCCTCTCCTCATTCATAATGTCACTCAGGAGAGAAGCCAGCGTAGATTCATCACAGGGGCGTCCTGGCAAAATACAAAAGGCTTCTCTAACATGTTAAGGAACACTTGGCAAGCACAGTTGAGCTTTAACAAAGTGCTCAATGAGGCTCAGGGACCTATTGTTGAGTGGGATAAACGAGTACACAAGAAAAAGAGGAAGAGGAAAGATAGGCTTATGAGGAACATCAATCTCCTGCAAACTGAGCTAGTTCACCAGTATAACCCCATCTCCAACGCCCTATGTTGTGACCTGCAAAGTGAACTCGATGATGTCCTTAAAGTGGAGGAGGAGGATCTCAAACACAAGTCACACATCGATTGGTTGGTTGAGGGAGACAATAATAGTATGTTCTACCACAACTTCATCAACCAAAGGAGGAGGAGGAACACTATCACTGCCTTGAGGAATAGCTCAGGAGCTTGGATCAGAGGGAACATTGAGTTGATGGAATTAGTCATACAACACTTCCATGGTGTCCTTACGGCAACTGACAACAACACCCAGCTCAGGTGCGTGGTTGTGCCTGGTACATTCATGCCCCTAACTGATCAAGAGAAACACACCATGGGTGGATGCTCTCATCAGCCTGAAATCCACGCTATCATGATGTCCTTAGATCCAGTGAAAGCCGCTGGCCCCGATGGCATTAGCACTCATTTTGTTCAAAAGAACTGGGATGTGGTTGGGCCTAGTATTGTCAAATATGTACATGAGGCTATCATGTTGGGGAGATTACCTGAAGATCTATGCAATTCCACCTTAGTACTCATCCCCAAAATCATGACACCTGAAAAGTGCGAAAACCTGAGGCCAATATCACTAAACAATGTGGCCCTGAAGATCATCTCTAAACTAGTCATGGAATATCTGAAGACATACATACCAACCTTGGTATCTCAAGTCCAGAGCAGTTTTGTGCCATGAAGAAGGATCACTGATAATATTTCCCTGATACAGGAGCTCATACATTCGATGAAATGAAAAAAGGGCACAAAAACTATGGCAATAAAGGTGGATCTAAGCAAGGCTTATGACCAGATGGCCTGGGATTTCATCTTGGACACCATTAACAGAACTTGTATGTTGTAGAATTTAATTGATTACATCATGGAATCCATCACTAAGGGCTCAATCAGAATCTCCTGGAATAGCAGCATCTCCAACACTTTCAAAGCTAGCAGGGGCCTCTGTCAAGGGGACCCCCTATCCCCATACTTATTCGTTCTCTGCCTTAAAAGACTTAGTCAACTTATCAACCAGAAAGTAGAGGACGACAACTGGAAACTAATGAGATTGGGTGTGAAGGGACCAAGAATATCCCATGTCTGCTTTGCAGACGATCTAATCCTCTTTGCTCATGCCGAGCCAGAACAGATTGCCACCATTTTGGATTGCTTCAAGAGGTTTGAACTAGCATCTGGGCAGTCAGTGTCTACTTCCAAGATGAGGATCTTTTTCTCAAGGAGTGTCGGACAGGACCTGAAGAAACAAATCAGTGATATCAGCGGGTACCAATACACATATGATTTGGGGAAGTACCTAGGGGTCCCTATAATTCATAAAAGGGTGGACAAGCAAACTTATGGAAAAATTCTAGACAAGGTAAATAACAAAATTGCTGCTTGGTCTTCCAAATGCTTATCACTTACAGGTAGAGTGAATCTAGAAAAAATTGTTCTTCAGGAGATCCCCACTTACATTATGCAAACTGCGGTGATCCCACTGCAATTATGTGATAGAATAGACAGTGCTATCAGAAGGTTTATCTGGGGCAGCAACCACAAAGCGCATCCTCTTGCTTTGGTGGCCTGGGACAAATTAACCTACATCAAGAAGGACGATGGCCTGGGGCTGAAGTGCATGAGATATTGGAACCAGGCCTTAGTATTTAAACATATGTGGGAGTTGTACAACATACATGACTCGCTGTGGAACCAGTACATGAAGCAGACAGGATGGAGAAGCATGGCGAGATCCAAAGGCAATCTGTCGAAACTCAGTAGGGTGATACTTTGTGGTGAACCCTTCATTGAAAAGAACTCTTATTTCATTCCTATGATTAATTTTGCTCGCAAGGGGAGGGCGGGATGAATAATATAGCCTCCCGACTTCTTTAAAAAAACCCTAGTTTGGCTCAAGTTCAAGTCAAAATAGCTACAAGTGTGCAATTTTGGAATTATATGTAAATGGCCTTAGAACAATTTTGTAATCACTTGTAATGATGAATTGACCTGTAACTTAGATGAGAGAATTGATTGGGACACTAAATGCCAAGTTTTAATCACTTTAGATGCACTTTAGAAAATTGACCTCAAGTAGTCAATTGGTCGAGTTGCAAACTCGACCGATCCTTCTGGATCAAGTTTTTGAAGATAGCATCGGTCGAGTTGTGGCTTCACAGAATTTGACCGATCGAGTGCCTGACAAAATCGATCTTCAATGATTGGTCAAGTTTTCCCAAGACAAACTCGACTGATAGTTTGAATATCGGCTTTATCTTTTGCTCCATCGGTCGAGTTACCTTTATTGAAACTTGACCGATTACACTGTATGAAATTCTATAGAAAAAGTGATGTGACCATTGGTGTGTGTTTTGAGTGAAAATAGAGTCATTGCTTTGAGAAAAAAATGGCTATTTTTGTATCTAAGTGTCCCACAACTTAAAGGGGCACCCTCAACTATAAATAGGACCTCTTGGAGTTCATTCCAAGGTTGCTCATTCACTACATGCTTGGTCCTAGCCTAGTTGAGAGTGTTCTAACCCTTTGAGCCCCTTTCTCTCTCTACCTTCAAGTCAAATTTTTGAGTATGAGTGAGATAGGTTCCTTTGTAAGAGAGCTTCTCCATGTATTGATGTAAAGCTCTCCTCCATCATCTTCCTACCCTCTTTCCTATCAAAGAAAAGGTTGAAGATCTTCTCCGAGTGAAGGAAAAGAGGTTGTTGTTCTTCAAAGTTGAAGAAGGCAAGGTGTTCCAGATCTCCAAGTGAAGGAGATAGTCAAGGCAAGCACTCAAGAAAGATAAGTAATCCCTTGAAGACCGAAGACTTGAAGAAGGAGTGGATAAGTCCATGTTGATGGCTGAAGACTCCATGGTTCAAGTGGGTAAGCTCCTTCTATAGGTTGAAGATCTTTGCTTGAGATACTAAGACCTTGGATGTGTGGTTGTTGTATCTTGTAATCTTATGATGGAATATAAGAGTACTAAGATTGCAAATCCTAGAGATTAACCACCTCTAGGTAGTGGACTGGCATTGCTCCTAGTTAGGACGTAGAACCACTCTAAACCACCTGTCCAAGTGCTTGCTCTTCCTTGTCTCTCATCCTTATTGTGCTTGCTAGCTAAGACATCAAATTTGTTGTTTATTTAAGTTCATACACTTAATATAATTTGGTGGTCTAATTTATCTTGTGAGAATTGTGAAGCTCTGTTCACCCCCCTCTAGAGCCCTTGATCCAACAAGTGGTATCAGAGCTGGTCTTCTCCAAGCTACTTCAACAAGTAGGAGAAGATGGGTGATTTGTCACTTGGATCCCTCAACCTACAAGGGAGCTTCTCCATGCGACCTCTGGGTTTTGACGACACCAACTTCCTATATTGGAAGAGAAGAATGCAGTTCTACCTTTAAGGTGTGAGCTATGAGATGTAGAATTAAGGTGGTGCACCTCAAGTATGAAGACCCAAAGGGGGAAATCTCCACTTGGAATGAAGCATAAATGAAGCAACCTCAACTCAATGCTAAAGTCATGAGCATCATCTATGCAGGCCTCACTCTATTTGAGTTCAACCAGATCTCCTCTTGGGACACCACACATGAGATATGGAACAAGCTTTGTGTCACCTATGAAGGAACGAAGCAAGTGAAGGAAGACAATATCTACATGCTTGGTGGTCTACTTGAGAACTTCAAGATGGGTAAGAATGAGAGAGTGGATGATATGTACACTAGGCTCAATGTGATCATCAATGGATTGGCAGCCCAGTGTGATGGACAAAGGCACTGTCAACTTCAAGATCTTGAGATCTCTTCCTAAGAGATGGGAGCCCAAGGTTACATCCATTGAAGAGGTGTACAAGTTAAGTGAGTTGTCAACCGAGCAGCTGGTTGGTAACCTTCAAGCCCATGAACCTATGCTTGATAAGAAAGAAGAAAAAGAAAAGAGAGAAGATAAGGAGTCCAAGAAGATCAAGGACACAACCTTCAAAGCTCAAATTGAAGAGATGGTTCAGCAACAACAACTTGCTCTCAAGTCCGCTACTCCTTCCTCAAGTGAAGATGAAGGCCCAAATGAGCATGAAGCAAACTACTCTAAGGGCAATCACTTCAAGGGGAATCCTTCTTCTTCAACTCCAAGGTGCTATGAGTGTGGCCAAAAGGGCCACTATAAGAGTGACTGCCCAAAGGCCAAGAAGAGCCATCACAAGAGCAATCACAAGAAAGATAAGGATTACAAGAGAGAAGGCAAGTACAAGAGGAAAGAAAAGAAAGAAAGAAGATCCAAAGATGCAACTCATGCAGCTTGGGAGGAGTCTTCCTCAAGCTCCTCAAGCTCTGAAGATGGAGAATGCCACCTTGCTCTCATGGCCTCTACAAGTGAAGATGTAGGTGAGGTAAGTGAGGTAAGTGAAGTTAATTTGCATGAGTTGTCTAAGGAAACTCTTATTGATATGCTTAGTGATTTCTGGTTATCCTTTACTAAATGCAAACCCAAAAAGAAGAGGTTAGGCAAGATAGTAGATGATCTTTATGCTAAAATTGAGATCATTGATAAAAATGAAAAACTGCTCCTTGATAGCATAGATTCCTTGCAAGGGCAATTTCTTGACCTTGAGCTTCAATATAATGGAGTAGAGGTTGAAAATGGTGTATATCTTAAAAGCATTGAAAATCTTAAGATAGAAAACCAAAAGTGCCTAGATGAGCTTGATGTTCTTAAAATTGAAAATGTAGAACTTAAACTCATTGATAATGCTAGGAGGAATGAAGTTTATGCTTACCAAAAGGAAATTGTTTTGCTTAAATATGAAAATGCAAAGTTGCTTGCTCAAGTTAATGATTTATCTTCTAGACCTATCTTGCCAAGTAATGAGGTAGCTAGTACCACTTTAGAATGCGATTCTTATCTTACTAAATCCCTATTTCTAGATGCTGACCTTTTGCATGCTAGAGATGATCTTGCTAGTCTATCTTCTACTGTCATTAACTTTAGTGATGATAATGCTAAATTAAGAGCTTCTTTGCAAAAGTTCCTTACAGGAAAGAAATCCCTTAATGCTGTCCTAGAACACTCTATCAAACAAATTGGTAATAGTGGTTTGGGATATAATGGGACTGCTCCTAAAGGTAAGGGTAAGAATAAAGGTAAGGGTAAGAATAAGAGTGTGGAACCTCCTATATTCCATGGAGAGTCCTTCGGCTCTAAGAACCCTATGGTATGTATTCATTGCAAATGTGATGATCATTACTCTACTTATTGTCCTTACAAGCCCAAGGGGACCAACCCAAAGATGAAATGGGTCCCTAAGCTAACCCCGGATCCCAAAGTTTGAGTTGGGTTCTGACATCTTTCTTATAGGTTAAAAAAAGATGGATTGTTGATAGTGGTTGTTCTAAGCTCAGACGGGTGAAATCAGCCATTTCACCAAATTCATGAAAAAGAAAGGAAGATCGGTAACCTTCGGGGACAACAAGAAGGGTAAGGTCATAGGTGAGGGTGATGTAGGCAATGAGCTATGTATCAAGAATGTTTTGCTTGTTGATGGCCTACACCAAAATTTGATTCATGTAAGCCAATTGTGTGATAATGGATATCTTGTGTTGTTTACATCTTTAGAATATTTGCTTCTAGATTCCCTCACTTACAATGTTATATATAAGGGAACTAGAAATGGTAATCTTTATGTTATTTTTCTTGATGCTCTTAAGCCCGTACTTGATAGATGCTTAGTTTTGGATAAAAATGATATTTCTCTTTGGCATCGTCGTTTGGGTCATGTGAATATGTATCAAATGAAAAAGTTGAGCAAAAAGGATTTGGTTCGAGGACTTCCCAAATTGGATTTTGAAAAGGATGACGAATGCCAACCTTGTACACAAGGCAAACAAACCAAATCCTCCTTCAAATCCAAAGGAGTCATGAGTACCAAGAGAGCTCTTGAGCTTCTTCATATTGATCTATTTGGACCAATGAGAACGCAAATTCTTTGTGGTTCCAAGTATTGTCTTGTTATTGTTGATGAATTCTCTCGATATACTTGGACCTTCTTTCTCATTTTGAAAAGTGATACTCTTGATGTTTTCTCGAGCTTTTGCAAATGGGTTGGAAACGAAGTTTCTTGCCAGATTGTTTCTATACACAGTGACCAGGGGAGAATTTGAAAATGATCTTTTTGAGTGTTTTTGTGAAAAATCTGGTTACTCGCACAATTTCTCTTCTCCTCATACTCCTCAACAAAATGGGGTAGTAGAGAGGAAGAACATGTCTCTTCAAGAGATGGCGAGGATAATGCTTCTTGAATATGACATTCCTAAGAAGTTTTGGGCTGAAGCTGTTAGTACTGTTTGTTTTATGCAGAACTGAGTTTTTACACATCCTTCTTTGAAGAAAACCCCCTATGAGTTGTGGCGTGGTAGAAAGCCATCCATTGATTTCTTTCATGTTTTTGGATGTCCCTGTTATGTTTTAAACATGAAGGATTCTCTTGACAAGTTTGATATGAAATCTTACAAAGCTTTCTTCCTAGGCTATAGCACTACAAGCATGGCTTATAGAGTTTTCAATATTTGAATTGTCTAAAATTGAAGAATCTATTAATGTTAAGTTTATTGAAACTAACCTTATTGTTGGCAAGCATGTTGTTGATAATGATGTTGCAGATGACTTGATTCCTATCTTGAAAGACCTCAACTGTGACATCCCTCTATCACACAGACAATGAGACGCCACACGAAAATGTGCGGAACCACCAGTAAACCGCATATTACCGAAAACATGAGTTAATTAAAACTGATTGCGGAAAAATAGGTAATAAAGAAACTATTACATCCAGATCCTCATCTTGCAAGATAACATGTTATATAAATAAGCATAACCTTGATATATGTCCACAGCTATCTTGTAAGCACAGAGAGTTCACCACATGTTTATATATATATATATAGAATAGGCCATATCAGACCAGCAACAGGATAAACAAAGCTAGAACAACTGTACATTGTGAAATGTCGCCAAAACACCTCTAAGGACCTGAGAGTATAGGGATGACTCTAGGACTCTACTACAAAACAACCAAAATAGCAGCATATCCATCTCTTACCTCCTACTATTCTTCTTGTTGCTCGGCCGCAACCTCACGACCACCACCACATCTAGCACGATCACCTAAAAAGGTTGTAAACCAGTGGGGTGAGACACACAATCCCAACGAGAAACATAACTTCCCACCGAACTATAAAACTTTAGAAAAGCTAGAATAGATAAAGTAGATAACTGGTATAAGCAGATCATATGTACAGCATACTAAGCAGATCTTGACTTTATTAACAATCTTACCAAGATATCCAAGAGGCATATAACCAGATATTCTTATGGAACATGATTGACAAGACAAGTTATATAAGAACTTATCATAAGACATGATGAACGTATAATTAACTGCAAAATATAACTAGAGCAACTATACAAGCAAGGCCTCAACCATTGTTCCGTGTTTTTCCCTAAGTTGTATATACTATATGGCTGTATTACAATTTATTATGCCCTAAGGAAGTGAGTCGTACCGCTCAAATACAACCTTCGGTTGCGAAGCCCAAAACCGGTGCCATACAAGGTCAATGGAAGAGCCGGACTCCACGACCTCACCTCCTCATGGTCAGTGCACAATAACCAAAGCAGGACCGCAGTCTCTTGCATAAGTGACCTCAGCCATAGGGTCAACTCCGTAGGCTACCCGTTTCTCTAGCCCACCTTGGTACATGTCTCGGCGCTAGCATACCTTGAGCCACATGCCTATTCACCGTGATCCTGAGCCATAAACGCATTCATGCTCTATCATACCGAGCCATGGGCCTGTTCACCATGCTCTAACCATACTGAGTCTACAAACGAAGTTGCACTCTAACCCTCCTATTTTCTCATAGGAGAAACCCTGCATATTCAACAATATGTGCTCCAGGTAAATCCGTAGAATAAACCTATTTCACCATCACCCGCTACTGATGATGATGGATCTATGGCCAGGGAAAACTACATGAAATGTTCCTCTATAAATAATTAGTATATTTTAAGTGAAATGTTTAGGCAACCAGGTTATAAAACATAAACAACATTGTGTCACACCATTACTGACATCATCACATTGCCATGGAATCTCAATCCCTCATCACAGAATGACACTTCCTCTCAAGGCATCATCATCATGGGATAGCAATCACTTATCTTATCATCGGAGGATAACACCTCAACTAGGCACTCAGCCTTTAGTAGGTCACCAGACCTTTCTCATCATACTAGAAATACATGTTACCTCATCAACAAGGAACATCATTATTCAGCGTTATACAAAACACATACACCTCATAGCTCTTACCTGGCTATGCATTCATTTGATAATACATTTATGGTTAGTATGCATATCATGAGAGATAATTTGATCATCATAGATATATCTTTAGAGAACATGTTATGATTATCATGCCATTTACGATTTAAGGTGCATAAGATTGGAACAACACCCATTATTATGATCATGTGAGGCATAAAGTTGTAGCGGATATATCAAAACAACTTATATTATTGTTACCAAACTGTGAGCATCCACCATGCCTTATATCTCATGACATCATGAACACAACCATGATCTTATCATCTTACTTAACATCAACCTTAGGTAACCACTATATCACTGGTCATAACCCATCTATCATATCTCAACATCAACAAAAGGTTTGGGATGAAGACATCAAGCTCACCAACTAGGGTTCCTGGGCTAGGCGCATCCCTCACCAAAGGTGTCGCCTACCCTCACTAAAGATATATCGGGTAAGGCACTAACCCTCACCCAAAAGGTATCGGGTGGGGCACCAAAACCCTAGGGCACTAAGCCACACATATTGACCACAAGCCTATCGTGCACCCATGCACAAGGAGGGTATTGGGTAGACTAGAACCCAGGGTGTATCGTGCAGCCATGAACCAAGGGTGTATCGGGCAAGACATCAACCCTATCGGACAAGACACCCTATCGTCCTCTAGGGTTAGGGTTTCCATGTCGGGCAACCACCAAGCCATATTGCCTAAAGCCATACCACCCAAGGCATACCAATGCCATCCATCAACCGACATCATGGGCAACCCACCTTGGTGCCCAAGAAACTCCATTATCGCCCAAGGTAACCTATCATCCAAACTAGGGTTTGGGAATCCTCTATCAGTCAAGGTACCATATCACCCAAACTAGGGTTTGGACACTCATAATGGTCAACCACTATATCGCCCATCCAGGGTTACACCAACCAAGACTCCATATCGGACAACACCATATTGGCCAAAGGCATATTACCCAACAACAACATCTTGGATGAAGGTCCATATCAGTCAAGAAGCCAATAAGACACCACCTAGCATATCACCCAAGATTCAACCCTATAAGAGGGATATCGGGCAGAACACATCATAAAGGTATCGTGCAAGGGTTCAAAGGCCATGAC
Source organism: Alisma plantago-aquatica (assembly GCA_963693085.1). Classification (NCBI taxonomy): domain Eukaryota; kingdom Viridiplantae; phylum Streptophyta; class Magnoliopsida; order Alismatales; family Alismataceae; genus Alisma; species Alisma plantago-aquatica. The sequence continues at coordinate 241,842,232 of OY856412.1, read as the reverse complement.
GGGTTGGTCATCTTCAACCTCAAGACTGCCATCAAGAAGCCCTAAAAGATCAAGAGTGTTGGCTCACCTCTCAACAACTAAGTGAGATAGGGATTTTGCACAACTTCTATCACCTATCGGGCAACAAGGAGGCCCATCATCATTTTGGCTAACCAACCCAAAACTCCACTCACCATTGAAAGAGGAGACCCTAGGCTCACCTCTCAAGACAACTAAGTGAGAGAGGGGTTTTGCCCAAGGAACTCCACATCCAATGGTTCAGCCAACCCAAGGCAACCATCTCAACAAGGTCTAGGGTACATCTAAGGTAGCCTTAGAACCAGTTAAGCAAGAAACATAGCTAGAAGATGACATGGCCGATCAAGATAACATATAGCAAACAACATGATAAATAAGTAGTATAGTTAGGGTTAGGAGTTATGTAACCTGCATCAAGCTCTAAAGCTCCAAGCTCCTAGCACCAAGCTCCAAGGTACCACCTTCGGTCAACACAAAGAAGAACAACTTGTAACCACTATGGCTGAGGAGAAGGAAGAAGAAGAAGAAGATGCCAAGGAAAGGGAGAGATACCTACCATAAGAGAAGGAAATGGACAAGCTAGCAAGGTGTGTCGCCCAAGACACCAGTTGTATCAGCCACCACTTACTCCTCTCTTCTCCTAGCTCAGACACCAAAGGAAGGGAAGCAACTAAAGGAACCAAAGAGGCCTAGCTAGCAAGGGGGTCGATTATATACTAAGGGGTGAAGGGGAAGAGCAAGGCAAGGTGGCACCCGCCCCTAGCACACTTGTCCAAGGATTGTGCCACATTCTAGCACCCCAAAAACACACGCCCATGAGTTGCCACCCACTTAGCAAGGCAACAGCCACTTGTCCAAACAAGGTGACACAAACAAGGTTAGGTGAAGGGTGTGTGTCACCCAAGATGTCAACCCAACACACCATGGCCGATACACCTCCTTTCCCGACACAACCAACACTCCCTTGGCTGATACACCAAGGTCTAGCTCGATACCAAGCCTCAACAAGGCTCAACAAAGCCCAACAAGGCTCAACAAAGCCCAGGGCCACTCAAGCAAAGAGCCCAACCCATCCTCTCAACCCTAGAGGATACAAAGAGAGAAAAAGGCACCTCTCGAGGTGGTAAACTGCACACAAACCCTAAAACTTGGGTAAATTGTAAGTTGCACCTCAACCTCCCAACAAAGCTCAAATAGGACCCTAATCACAACTCAGGTGATTAGCAAACATCTAAGCACATGGTTTAGGCAAAGAAAACTAGGTAAGCCCAAAATGAGGGTCAGGGTCCTTACAAGCCATAAACCTCTACAAAGGGATTTAGCCCCCGAAATCTGAAGAGAAAAGTGAGGGATACTTCCTCCTCATATCTTCCTCAAGCTCCCACGTGGCTTCCTCAACACCACGATGATGCCAAAGAACCTTCACAAGCATCATGTCCTTCCTTTTCAACTTCTTCACTCTTCTGTCAAGGATCATCATTAGACCTTCCTCGTAGGTCACATCTTCATCAAGCTCAACCTCAACCGGTTGTATCACTGTCTCTATGCCTGGATGACTTTTATTCAGCATACTAACTATTGGGTTTTAAGGGAGGCAGAGAAGTAGCGGAAACAAAAATTTTCTCCCCAAAACCCAGAACAAAAGGAATCGCGTCAACGTCTATACAATAGGAAAGATGGTTTGTGAATTCATACCTTATCCTGAGGCTTGCTCGGAGACAGTACCTCGTGCGTTGCATGGTCTTCACCTCTGGTCTTGGACGGTGTCTGTGCAGCTCCTGGTCGCACCGGGACTGAAGACTCTTGGTCTCACCGGGACTGTCGGGATTGACAGTTGTCCTTTGATCGACAGAGGTCTCCCGCCTTTGTAGTCATCCACACAAACTGCCTAGAACTCCGATCTCCTTGTCCCACAAGGAATCAGAAGGAGTCGCACCCTCCTGTCGGCGTACTAGTCGCCAACACACTCTCCTGCCACCAGTCACTTTCTGCAGTTGTCCTTCCCTTGTTGTGCCTCCCTTATCGGGTAGCACTTGCTCGGGCTCTCTCAGTTACCAAAACCAGAGAGAACGACAACTTCACAGAGCAACTGGTTGCACTAAGTAGTACTTTGAGAAGCCCCCAATACCCCTATATATAGGAGGGTCATGGAACAGGGTTCTCTATCCCGGGCAATGCGAGACTAAAGAAGGAGTAGAAGGGTTCGAGATTTTCCACAAAAAAACAACCAACTCGCAACCTGAACCGATCGTTTCACAACTGAAATGGTCGGTTGGGGATCTGAGTCGGTCGGTTGACATCTCAACCGATCGGTTGGGACCCATGAACCGGTCGGTTCGTGGTCCTGATCAGTTCTCGATTGACTTTCCTTCTTTTGTTTCTAATTGGTATCAAATACCAATCCTTGTTCCAATCAAATTGGGCAAGTGAAACGAAAGGAAATTTCTCACCAATCCTACTTTCCCAACTTGTTCGGTTGCAATAGTTGAACGGATCATTTCAACACTTGAAGCAATCGTTCACCCTGTTCATGAGCCGATCGACTCACCAGTTGAGCCGATCGGTTCACCAAGCTCAGCCGATTGGTTCATCACATGAGTCGATCGGTTGGGAGTACAAATTGTGCAGAATCAGTCAATTGCGGTTTCAATCAATCTGATTCTCTAATCAATCAGTCCAACACCTTGAACACTATGATATTGAGCTATCAATTAATTGAGTGTTTAATTGAACTACTAAACTCCTTTAGTAATCAATCTAAACATGTTTGTGGACAAACTCCTATTCCAGGTTAAATCCTATGTGTGTGACCATGCAGGTCCATTTCACGTTGGCAGTGAAAGTCCATAACATTTATGACTTCACAAGCAAAGAGCGGTGCCTAGTCACACATCAGTGCTACCCAAGTGAAATAGAAAGTTGGAGAACAACTTTCAATCCTACATTCTGTGAATGGTGTTATAGTGAATGTATAATTCCTTTGTCACTAATATCCTGAATGAACTCGAGGCATGGAACAGTCATCCTGTCAACATTCATTCATTTCCTTGATCTCAGAGCAGACTGGGTGAGATGTGTGTGACATCAATATCACATATTGATTCACACGTGTGTGCGCATGCCTTTCTCAATCCTACTCATCGAGTGGCCAAGGACATCAAACTCCCCCAGGAGGGACAAATCCCATATCTATCACTCACCCCTCAAAAGCCCCATGTGTCAAAGCCACCCAATCATCACCTTTATAACAACCCATGTTTCAGGACTGCGTTTGATGATGTCAAAGTGTACCCAACGACATGTGTTGAGTGTAGTGATTTCAGGTCTAAGAATCACACTCACCACCATCACTGTGAGAGCTGACTGTGACTACCAAGTCATGGTTCCATGTGTCACTCTCACGGTGGGTCTGTCTGGTACCTTGTTCTCTAACAAGTACCTATGTGCTTGGTTTGATATCACTATATCATGACTAATGAGATTATGTCATCAACCAACACACAATCTAGTCTTTAGTATTATTGATGTCTATGGTTATTTCCACAATAACAACTGACTAGGGACCAAACAAAAATGTATACTCTTGACATCCGCATGATCTCATCGTTTAGGTCCTTAACCTAAAAGCATACCTCATTGAGTAAAATCATTCTTTAGACATCTATCATGTTACACCATCATCTCAGAAACAGTTTAAACATATAGATCGGAAATTGCCTTTATTATTATTCAAATCATTTACAAAGTATCCCATTACAATCATCATATGACTTGCTCTATGGGCATACATACCAACAGACTCCCACTTGCACTTAGATCCAGTCACCAAGGAACCTCAGTCCTTATGACCTAGCATGACCATCATGCTTCTGCTGAGAAAGGGCCTTAGTCAGTGGATCATCTATGTTGTCTTCAGTTGGTACTTTGCAAATCTTCACATCTCCTCACTGTACGATCTCTCGTATGAGATGGAAGCGACGCAATATGTGCTTGGACCGCTGATGTGGTCTGGGTTCCCTAGCTTGTGCAATAGCTCCATTATTGTCACAATAAAGCTCAATTGCATCACAACTACTGGGAACTACACCAAGTTCAGAGATGAACTTCCTGATCCACATAGCCTCCTTTACTGCATGTGAAGCAGCAATATACTCGGCCTCTGTAGTAGAATCAGCAACTGTTTCTTGCTTGGAACTCTTCCAGCTCACAGCTCCATTATTAAGGCAAAATACAAATCCTGACTGCGATCTGTAATCATCTTTATCGGTTTGGAAGCTTGCATCGATGTAACCCTTTACAACGAGTTCTTCCTTGCCGCCGTAAACAAGAAACTGATCCTTAGTCCTTCGCAAGTACTTGAGGATGTTCTTTACGGCTGTCCAGTGAGCATCCCCGGGATCTGACTGGTACCTGCTCGTCATGCTTAGAGCATACGAGACATCTAGGCGTGTGCACAACATAGCATATATGATGGATCTGATGGCTGATGCATATGGGATCCCATTCATACGCTCCCTCTCTTCACAAGATTGGGGACATTGAGCTCTAGAGACGGTGACTCCATGTAGCATGGGGATGTTGCCTCTCTTTGAGTTCTCCATGCTGAACTGCTTCAGCACTTTGTCGATGTACGTGCTTTGACTTAGTCCGAGAAGCATTCTAGATCTATCTCTATAGATCTTAATTCCTAGAATGTAGGATGCTTCTCCTAAGTCCTTCATTGAGAAAGTATTCCCAAGCCAAGTCTTTACCTTCTCTAAGGCCAAGACATCATTCCCCATCAGAAGTATGTCATCCACATACAATATGAGGAATGTGGTCGAGCTCCCACTAACCTTCTTGTACACACAAGGTTCATCTTCATTTTGAATAAAGCCAAACACTTTGACTTCCTCATCAAATCGAAGATTCCAACTCCGAGATGCTTGCTTCAATCCATAGATTGACCTTTGTAGCTTACAGACTTTATTGGCATTCTTTGGATCTACAAAACCTTCAGGTTGTGTCATGTACACATCCTCATTTATATTCCCATTAAGGAATGTGGTTTTAACATCCATCTGCCAAATCTCATAGTCATAATAAGCTGCAATAGCAAGCATGATCCTGATGGACTTAATCATGGCAATTGGAGAAAAGGTTTCAGCATAGTCAACACCTTGAACTTGTCAAAATCCCTTCGCAACCAATCTGCCTTTATAAGTTTGCACATTGCCATCCATGTCGGTCTTTTTCTTAATGACCCACTTGCACCCTATGGGTTTTACCCCTTCGGGTGGTTCCACCAAAGTCCATACTTTGTTGGAGTACATGGATTCCATCTCGGATCTCATGGCTTCAAGCCATTTCTCATAATCTAGTCCCTCCATAGCCTCTACGTAGGTAGTTGGATCATCATCTATGATCAACTCACCACCTTCCTGAGTTACAAGGTATCCAAACCTCTCAGGTTCAAGGCGAGTCCTACTAGATCTACGAGGTCCTTGTGTTACCTGAGGAGACTGAGATTCCACAACACCTTGTGAATCTCCATTTTCCTCTTGTACATCTACCGGTTCTATGTTTTCTTGTTGGGCTTGAACATCTTCAAGCTCTATTTTCCTCCCACTACTTCCTTTGGAAATAAATTCCTTCTCTAGGAACACAGCTGTCCTAGCAGCAAACACTTTGTTGTCAGTAGGGTGGTATAGATAATATCCCCATGTTTCCTTGGGGTATCCAACAAAATAACATTTATCGGATTTGGATCCAATCTTATCAGGAAACATTTTCCTAACGTAAGCCTCACACCCCCAAATCTTCAGAAAAGACAAATCGGGATGCTTCCCAGTCCATATCTCATATGGTGTCTTTTGAACCGATATAGATGGTACTCGGTTAAGTGTAAACGTGGTGGTTTCAAGAGCATGACCCCATAAGGAAATTGGAAGATCAGCAAAACTCATCATTGATCGCACCATATCCAACAATGTGTGATTCCTTCTTTCAGACACACCATTATGCTATGGTGTTCCAGGTGGAGTTCATTGTGATACAATACCACGGGCTCACAGAAGGTCCTCAAACTCCTGGCTTAAGTATTCCCCACCTCGATCGGATCGAAGTGCCTTAATACTTTTACCAAGTTGGTTCTGTACTTCATTCATAAAATCCTTGAACCTTTCAAGGGTTTCTGACTTATGCTTCATCAGGTACACATAGCCATACCTACTGAAATCATCAGTGAAGGTAATGAAGTACTGATACCCATTTCTGGCATTAGTTCTAAAAGGCCCACATACATCAGTATGTATGAGTCCTAATAGATCACTAGCTCTCTCACCTTTACCTGAAAAGGGAGTCTTGGTCATCTTGCCCAACAAACAAGATTCACATGTCTCTATTAATTCATAATCAAAAGAGTCTAGATAATCATCTTTATGGAGTCTAGAAATGCGCTTCTCATTTATGTGCCCTAGACGACAATGCCAAAGATATGTTTCGTTTGAGTTGTTGAGTTTTTGCCTTTTGGTGTTTACATTGTATACATTTGTCTCTAGATCTATCAAGTATAGACTATAAGACATTGGGGCACTGCCATAAAAGATCCCATCTTTAGAAATGGAACAATTTCCATTCTTAATAAGAAATTCAAATCCATCCTTGTCCAAACAAGAGACTGAGATGATATTCCTATTTATGGCATGTACATAATAGCATTTCTTCAACTCTATTATTAGCCCACTTGGCAGAATTAACTCATAGGTTCCTACGGCACTGGCGGCAACCCTTGCCCCATTGGCAACACGTAGTTCAACCTCGCCTTTCCCCAAAGGCCTACTTCTCTTAAGATCCTTCACATTTGAACAAATGTGAGATCCGCATCCGGTATCAAGTACCCATGACGAAGTAGTAAAGTTAATCTCTATCATGTATACACCAGAAGTAGAGATCTCTATCTCTGACTTCTTCTTCCATCGTTCCTTCCATCCTCTCCATGTAGAAGAAATTGGTTTGGCGAGAGAACCCTTCTCTCCCTTACCTTTCGTTCCATTGATCTCTATCAATGAACTTTCTTTCTTCTTCACCAACGCATTAAGCGTACATAGAGTGGATTCAAAGGCTCCTGGTATATCTGGATTATGTAGAACACTTCTCACAATCCTCAACCAGTTATGGAATTTGTTCTCAATTAATTTGCCCATTTTAAAAGATGATTCTTTTGCCATTCTACAAGAGAAAATTGCATTTGTAAAAACTCCTTTTGATTTGATTTGAATAAAATTTGACGATAGTTAATTAGGCCTTTAATTAATTACCGCTCCCACTATTTTGATTCAAATTGACAGCCCTCACCATCAATTCAGAAGATTGCAACGTACAATCTTCTAGTGGGTCAAGATCCTAAAATCCTCTGAGCCATGGACGAGCATGGGCTGTCACCCACAACTCAGATCTTCCAGGTAAGCAACTCTTGCCAATTGCATCATATGCAACTCTTGAAAGATGTCATATGCAACTCCTTGCCATGATCATCTCCATGCATCAAGGTGCTAGATCCTATCTAGGTCACCTTGTTAAGTCTGATCCAAAGCCAACACGATGAACATGCACCCTGCTTGGGCAGACCCACACATTCATCCTTCACGCTTCCACGAGATAGACGGTGCACCATACTTGGGCGTGCCCACACTTGGTCGATCAAGATTTTCACGTGTGTCGCATTTGGAAGGCATCTAAAACTTTAATATTTAATGAGGGATTTGGTTTTTATATACATATACATATCCAATCACCACAATATATAGTACGTATCATATACATGCTATATCCCACAGAAAACATGCAAAACGATAAAAGCAATGATTATGGCCATCCTATTGTGATTCCTCGAGCCAAGAGGAATCACGGTCATCTAGGTCTACATCACATGCAACCTGTACAAGATGAAATATGTGTCTCCCTTTCTGGGTTTGATCATTTCATCTTCATGACTGATCGACTCGCCATCAAGTTGGTTGTTCGGGTGCCACCAGCTGATCGACTGGCGCCTCCAGCCAATCGATTCACCGGCCGTCGTGTAGCTCCTCAGGTCACCACCCGCTCGTCTCGCTCCTCGAACTGGTCGTCTGGAACACCAATCGATCGGTTCACGCCTTGAACCGGTCATCTCAGGTCGTCCACCATTCTTTGACATAATAGGAAATAAAATCTATCCTATTTACAATTGAACTGTGAAACCCCGAGTTACATTCGGGGGAGCAAAGGTAGGAAAAGAAATCTCAAATTATTTCGAGTTACATCAGGAATAGGAGAAAGGGAATCAGTGCGCAGACCAAGATGCAAGAAACCACATACAACCACACACATATATAGGGTTTATAGGCCATAACCATGCTACACATCCACCACAAAACTCGTTTAAGGGCGACGCGTATCGAGTGCATTAATATTACATATCATATATGTATATTTGGGATTTGTGGATTGGATATGCATAAAGCCAATTTTATTCGCATCGTATGCAATAAATAAAGGGGACAAACCAAAATCGATCATATCGATAATCCTAAAATATAGAGCAGTTGACGTGGCTCTGATACCACTGTTGGGTTTTAAAGGAGGCAGAGAAGCAGCGGAAACAAAAGATTTCTTCCCAAAACCCAGAACAAAAGGAATCGCGTCAACGTCTATACAATAGGAAAGATGGTTTGTGAATTCATACCTTATCCCGAGGCTTGCTCGGTGATAGTACCTCGTGCCTTGCGCGGTCTTCACCTCCGGTCTTGGACGGTGTCTGTGCAGCTCCTGGTCACACCGGGATTGAAGACTCCTGGTCTCACCGGGACTTTCGAGATTGACATTTGTCCTCCGAGCGACAGAGGTCTCCCGCCTCTACAGTCGTCCACACGGACTGCCTGGAACTCCGATCTCCTTGTCCCACAAGGAATCAGAAGGAGTCGCACCCTCCTGTCGGCGTACTAGTCGCCAACACACTCTCCTACCACCAGTCGCTTTCTGCAGTTGTCCTTCCCTTGCTGTGCCTCCCTTATCAGCTAGAACTTGCTCGGGCTCTCTCAGTTACCAAAACCAGAGAGAACGACAACTTCACAGAGCAACTGGTTGCACTAAGTAGTACTTTGAGAAGCCCCCAATACCCCTATATATATAGGAGGGTCATGGGACATGGTTCTCTATCCCGGGCAATGCGGGACTAAAGCAGGAGTAGAAGGGTTCGAGATTTTCCACAAAAAAACAACCAGCTCGCAACCTGAACCGATCGTTTCACAACTGAAATGGTCGGTTGGGGATTCGAGCCGGTCGGTTGACATCTCAACCAATCGGTTCACATCTGAACTGGTCGGTTCGTGGTCCTGATCAGTTCCCGATCGACTTTCCTTCTTTTGTTTCTAATTGGTATCAAATACCAATCCTTGTTCCAATCAAATTAGGCAAGTGAAACGAAAGGAAATTTCTCACCAATCCTACTTTCCTAACTTGCTCGGTTGCAACAGTTGAACCGATCATTTCAACACTTGAAGCAATCATTCATCCTGTTCATGAGTCGATCAACTCACCAGTTGAGCCGATCGGTTCACCAAGCTCAGCCGATCGGTTCATCACATGAGCCGATCGGTTGGGAGTACAGATTGTGCAGAATCAGTCAATTGTGGTTTCAATCAATCTGATACTCTAATCAATCAGTCCAAGACCTTGAACACTATGATATTGAGCTATCAATTAATTGAGTGTTTAATTGAACTACTAAAATCCTTTAGTAATCAATCTAAACATGTTTGTGGACAAACTCCTAATCCAGGTTAAATCCTATGTGTGTGACCCTGCAGGTCCATTTCACATTGGCAGTGAAAGTTCATAACATTTATGACTTCACAAGCAAAGAGCGGTGCCTAGTCACACATCAGTGCTACCCAAGAGAAATAGAAAGTTGGAGAACAACTTTCAATTCTACATTCCGTGAATGGTGTTATAGTGAATGTATAATTCCTTTGTCACCAATATCCTGAATGAACTCGAGGCATGGAATAGTCATCCTGTCAACATTCATTCATTTCCTTGATCTCAGAGCAGACTGGGTGAGATGTGTGTGGCATCAATATCACATATTGATTCACACGTGCATGCACATGCCTTTCTCAATCCTACTCATCAAGTGGCCAAGGACATCAAACTCCCTCAGGAGGGACAAATCCCATATCTATCACTCACCCCTCAAAAGCCCCATGTGTCAAAGCCACCCAATCATCACCTTTATAACAACCCATGTTTCAGGACTGCGTTTGATGATGTCAAAGTGTACCCAATGACATGTGTTGAGTGTAGTGATTTCAGGTCTAAGAATCACACTCACCACCATCACTATGATAGCTGACTGTGACTACCAAGTCATGGTTCCATGTGTCACTCTCACGGTGGGTCTGTCTGGTACCTTGTTCTCTAACAAGTACCTATGTGCTTGGTTTGATATCACTATATCATGACTAATGAGATTCTATCATCAACCAACACACAATCTAGTCTTTAGTGTTATTGAAGTCTATGATTATTTCCACAATAACAACCGACTAGGGACCAAACAAGAATGTATACTCTTGACATCCGCATGATCTCATCGTTTAGGTCCTTAACCTAAAAGCATATGTCATTGAGTAAAATCATTCTTTAGACATCTATCATGTTACACCATCATCTCAGGAATAGTTTAAGCATATAGATCATAAATTGCCTTTATTATTATTCAAATCATTTACAAAGTATCCCATTACAATCATCATATGACTTGCTCTATGGGCATACATACCAACACTAACATGTAACACCGGATGTAACCTGTGCAACTCTAGCCATAGTTCTAACTTGTAAGATACCTTGCCAACACGTGCTATGACCGGATATGGCCCCATATACCCGAGTGCTAACTTGCCTTGTCGGCCAAACCTCAACACGCCTTTCCATGGTGAGACCTTGAGATACACCTTGTCTCCCACCTAGAACTCTAGAGGTCATCAGTGATTATCTGCATATGACTTCTTTCTGTCTTGAGCCGCTTTCAACTGTTGTTGTATCACCTTGATCTTTTCTATTGTCTATTACACTAATTCAAGACCCAAAAGCTGGTACTCGCCATACTCATACCAACATAGAGAAGATCTATATTTCATGCCATATAAAGCTTCATAAGGTGCCATATCAATACTCCGTTGGTAAATGTTGTTGTAGGTGAGCTCTATCAAACTGAGATGCACATCCCAACTGCCTAGGAACTACAAAACACAAGCTTAGAGAAGATCTTTCAAAGTCTGAATAGTCCTTTCAGACTATCCATTTGTCTGCGGCTGGAAAGCGGTACTGAACCTCAACTGCGTTCCCAATGCTTTGTGCAATTGTTCCAAAAAATGACTCGTAAACTGGGGACCTCTGTCAGAAACTATTGTTGTGGGCACACCGTGCAAATGCACTATCTCATCCACATACACATGAGCAAGCTTTTGTGATGTATACATTGTCTTCAAAGGTATGAAATGAGTAGACTTCGTCAACCTGTCTACTATCACCCAAATGGAATCATGATTCTTAGCTATCCTTGGCAGACCAACTACGAAATCCATGGTTACATGATCCCATTTCCACTGCGGTATTGGCATGGGTTGCAACGTTCCTACCGGCTTCTGATGCTCAGCCTTAACTTGCTAGCATACTGCACACTTAGCCACAAACTCAACTACGTCCTTCTTCAAACCAGGCCACCAATACATGTCCTTCATGTTATGATACATCTTGGTGACACCTAGATTCATAACATACATCGATGTGTGTGCTTCTTCAAGCACTAACTTCCTCAGATCATCTACATCAGGGACCATCATCCTGTTGTGATAATAGTCTAGCCCATCCTTGGACTCATGGAAGCCATCACGCTTCTCGCTGCCAAACTCTGTCCTGATCAACTGAACTGTAGCATTTGCATGCTATGCTTCTTTGATCTGCTGCCTCAACGTAGGCTTCACTTGCATTTGTGCCATCAGTCCTGCCAACAAGGAGACCTCCAACCGTACATTCATCTACCGCAAAGAGACGAACATATCATGTTTATGGCATATCAAAGAACTCAACTGTGCCTTCTTTAAAGGAAGAGAAGAAGACTTTCTGCTAAGCGCATCAGCTACCACATTTGCCTTACCAGGATGATACTCAATGGTGCAATCATAATCATTGATTAACTCCATCCAGTGGCACTGTCGCATGTTCAACTCACTCTGCAAGAAGATGTACATTCATCTGCCGCAAAGAGACGAACATATCTCGTTTATGGCATATCAAAGAACTCAACTGTGCCTTCTTCAAAGGAAGAGAAGAAGATTTTCTGCTAAGCGCATCAGCTACCACGTTCGCCTTACCAGGATGACACTCAATGATGCATCATAATCATTGATTAACTCCATCCAGCGGCATTTTTGCATGTTCAACTCATTCTGCGAGAAGGTGTACTTTAGGTTCTTATGATCTGTGAAGATCTGACACACCTCCCCATAAAGATAGTGTCTCCAAATCTTTAACGCATGGACCACCGCTGCCAGCTCCAAATCATGTATCGGATAACTCTCTTCATGTTTCTTAAGCTGTTGCAAAGCAAAAGAAACCACATGATCTTCCTGCATCAACACACATCCTAGGCCTTTCTTTGAAGCATAGTAGAAAACAACATAGCCTTTCCCAAGCTCTGGCAGCACCAACACTGGAGTACTAGTCAACTTCTCCTTCAAACTTTGGAAAGCTTTCTAACAATGATCATCCCAAACAAAAGGTACATCCTTCCTGGTCAACTTCGTCAACGACAATGCAATCACACTGAAGTTTCTTATAAACCCCCGGTAGTATGCGGCTAAACCAAGAAAACTACGAACTTCAGTCAGCATCTTCGATTGCTCCCATTCTACAACTAACTCCACCTTCTTGGGGTCCACTCTGACTCCTTCTACAGATATCACATGACCCAAGAAAGTCACTTCTTTCAACCAAAACTCGCACTTACTAAACTTGGCATATAGCTGGTGTTGGCGAAGGAGAGTCAACGCTTGTCAAAGATGTTGTTCATGCTCTTGACTGTCCTGACTGTAGATCAAGATGTCATCTATAAAAACCACAACAAACTGATCTAAAAATAGACGGAACACCATGTTCATCAGATCCATGAAAGTAGCAGGTGCATTGGTTAGCCCAAACGATATAACCACAAACTCAAAGTGACCATACCTCATCCTAAAAGCTGACTTTGGTATGTCCTCATCCTTGATCCTCAACTGATGATATCCAGGCCGTAGATTGATCTTTGAGAACACTGTAGCACCACGTAACAGATCAAATAGATCATCTATCCTTGGTAAAGGGTACTTTTTCTTGATTGTATCCTTGTTCAACTGCCGGTAATCTATGCGCAGACGCATCGATCTATCCTTCTTCTTTACAAACAGGACTAGAGCACCCCATAATGATGTGCTTAGTTTGATGAAACCTTTATCCAGTAGCTCATGTAACTGGTTCTTTAGCTCTGCCATCTCAGCTGGAGCCATCCTGTACGGTGTCTGAGCAACTAGTTGTGTCCCTGGTACTAGACTGATCTCAAAATCAGTCTCTCGAGGTGGGGGAACACTGGGAAACTCATCGGGAAACACATTCACAAACTCTCTGACAACAGGCACATCCTCAAGGCTAGGACCCTTCACTTTGGTATCCACAACATGAACTAAGAATGCCTTACATCCTTGCCGCAACAACTTCTCAGCCACCATTGTCGACACTAAACACGTCGGAAGAATTTTCCTATCTCATTGGAAGATCCACTTCTCACCACCGTCAACAAACATTATTTGCTTGGAACCACAGTCCAGCACAACCTTATACTTCTCTAAGGTATCCATCCCAAGGATCACATCAAATCTATGCATATCAAGTGGTATAAGATCCACTTATATGTTGTGTCCCAAAAAATATAGAACACAAGATGGACACACTTCTCGAAGCAACACAGGGGCAACAAGAGGGGTTTCTAACAACAAGCTATATTTCTTACAACTAATAGGTAAAAGACAGCTATCAAGCATATTATGTGCGATAAAAGAGTGTGTAGCACCCGGGTCAACTAGAACAGATATAAAGCAAGAAGAAGACAAATCATAATGAAATAACTCCATCTGACTTGTCACCACTCGTAGGTTGACTATCGCTTCCAGCTGACTCATAGCATAGAATCGAGTCGTTGCTTGTTGTCGTCCACGTCCCCTGCTTCCTTGAGAAGATGATCCTACTTGCGATGCTTGACTATGTCCTCGCCCTCTGTTACCACTGGGTTGCTGTTTATCCGACCCCTATTGACTCTGCCTCGACTGTTGTGCTACTTTGACATCTCTCCTTGGGCAATTTGACTTCAAATGCCTTGTCTGTCTACAGTGATAGCATGACCTGTCTTCAAATTGCGGCCTAGATGGCCCTGTCACTGCCACTGAACCTGTACTGTGGGCTCTAGATGATGAAAACCCACGCCCTCTTCGTTTACTCAGAGACCATTGTGACGGCACACTGGAGTTCTGCATTACAGAAGGTGTAGAAAACTGCGGCTTCTTGAAGCCATCAAACCTCTGCCTCTGGAACTGAGCATGCTTTTTCTTGTACATGTCTCTCTCTTCTCCTTGGCTAACCGTTCAATCCTTCGGACAGACTCCACAAACGTGGCAAACCGCTCCCAGTTTTCTAAAGCAGCAGCATGTGTTGTCAGCTCGACACTCATACCTTTCTCAAACCGTCTGATCCTCTCATCATCTGTCGCCGCCATGTGAGGACAAAACCTCAGCATGTCCATAAACTTGGATTCATACTCTGTGATGCTCATAGATCCTTGGCACAGACGCTCAAACTGACTGATCTTTTCATCCATATAGATCTTTGGAAAGTATCGACTCACAAACTCCCGGCAGAAGACATCCCAACCGATCACCTCACCAGGCCGCTTCTCCTCCTCGATGTCCCACTAGTGGCCAACACTACCCTTCAGAAGGTAGACAGTGTGCTTGACTTTGCCTGTGTAACGACCCCGCCTCCCAGTAACCCCCAATTAAGGGAGACTGAAAGGTTGGTGCCGTTATCCAATTAATAGGATCAAAGGTTCAACAAATAATCAAAAATAATTATGAAATTCTATTAACTAACTGGAATTTGGTATGAAAATTTAAAACTTTACTTACCTTTGAAAACTTTGGGGATCTATCTATCCAAGCTTGAATCTACTCTAACTAATCCTCCTTGCACTTTATGTGTTACTTTCACAATGTGTCACTTTACTGTTTGTTCTTTCATTTGTTGTTCCTAAAACGCCGACAAACAAAACGTCGGTCAGTATATCGAAATATACTGGTATGTGGGAACAACCAAAAACTTGCAAATATGGCTAACAATTTAATAGTCACAATCAAATTAATTAACAAGCCAATTTACATTTTTCAGTATGACATTCTCCACCGCTTTTGCCCTAACCCTGGCATACCCACCTTAGGGTGCCCCTTCCCAATGACTTAAGGCCACCTTCTCAATTCCGAGCTTGGTGCCTGGGGGTCACCACTCATGGTGCCCACGAGTCATGCAATATCATAGGCCACCTTCTTGGTACCTGGGGTCACCACTCAAGGTGTCCATTGGTCTACCCATCTGGGCCTGACCTTTGGCATCATCCATCAGGGTGGCATGTAGGTGTGAGAATCCATACTTCTATTATTAATGTGATAATCATAGTGACTTTATAGTTTGCAAGTATGAACATCCAAACTGTTTAGATTACATTCAATGTGATGAATCATTCGGAAATCTTCGTGAAACTAAAGTGGTTATTCATAAGCGTAACCACATACCTGATCCAGAGAAACTTGTTTGTTCAAGCAATAAGGATAAAGAATAAATCAACAAGCAATCAACAATATCCTGAAATTAATGCATGTGATCCAAGTGTTATAGTTTATCCAAAACATTCTAAAGCTAAACTTGGATTCCACCTTAGGCTTTCTAGATCACATTAGGGTTTTATTAGGGTTTTTGCCTCTATAACGCTTTTATCATATTAAATGCTCCCTTAGTTCATAAACACTAATTTCAACATCATAAGCCCAATTAAAGTCGATCATTTCTCTTTGATACCAAAATTACCTTCTTTATCCTTTTAAGTTATTTCAAGGTCATTAGACTCAATTATCACCTTTAGTTTCTTTCATATTAACAACTCATAATTCATTATGGTCTAATCCCCATATGAACCCCTTTTATTATTAATTCTACCTTGATTCAATTGAAAACCCTAATTTCTATATTAAGGCTATCTTTCCACAAATTAGGGACTTTAATGCTCGCAATAGCTTAGATTCAGCATATTCTACTTTAATCATGAAATTAGTCAATTAAAGCTATTAAGAGTCGAATTTACCAACATTAGGGTTTCAAGGCCCCCTTAAGGTATTATTCATGCACATTAAACTCGAAATTAAACTAATTACATGCAAATTCATCCTTTTCCAATCAATGATCCTTTTTATCATTAACAGGCTAATATCAACTTTATATACTCATTTAACCCTTTCTAACTCATTAATCATCAAAGGTTAGTGTTTTTCATTGATTAAACTATTAAAGATAGTATCTCTATATACTTTTCGAATTTCATAAGGAATCAGGCTCCAATTATATTTTATTTAGATTCCTCTCGATTTTCTGAGCAAGTTTCATGTATAATGCGCGTCTATCCGAGCTACGGTTCATTAGTTACGAATTTTGTAAAAATACTTACTTTTGGGCCAATGAGGAGTTGCCACGTAGGCGCCTTCCATGCAATGAATTCGGCTGGGTTTGCAAACATTTTGAAAAGTCCGTTTTGCCCCCACTTGAGTTATTTGTTTGTATAGCCCGCGGAGGGGCATAATCGGCCAACGCTTCTTTTCCTTTCTTCTTCCTTGGGCCAGCGGCTTGCTGCCGCCCTATCCGCCGAGCTACTGCCTTGCGCGGCCAGCCCTCGCCCCCATACACCTAGGAAACTATTGCCGACGCCCTCCCTTGGTCCGCCACCCCTCTGCGCATATAGGGCACCACCTGGTTGTGGCTGGCATGGCTGCTTGCACGCGCCTTAGCCCTGTGACGTGCGGCTGCGCTTGCAGGTCTTGCGTCTCCTACTGCTCCTCGGCTAGGGCCCGAAACTCATGGACGATCCTTCCCCGACCTCCGTAGGCCCTCCGCGTTCTCCTGGGCGTCTTCAGCCCATGGCCATGGCAGCCGGTTGGGTGTGAGCGGCCTACAAGGTGTGACCGTCCAAGTAGCCTTGCTGCAGCTACGTCGTTCAAGCAAGGGTGGAGGGAAGTCCAGCGACCTTTCCCCAACCATCATGAGAGCAGTATCCATCCGTTGTAACTCCTCCTCGACCCTGCCCTGCTCTAGGATCCGAACCACCCTTTGCTAGGGTTTCTATGTAAGGAAGAGGAAGGAGGAAGAGAGAATTTCGTGGGATTACTCTGGAACTCGACCCAGAGGCTCTCCCTCTTTATATAGGGAGGCACGCATGCCCATGAATGTTTGCCCACAAGGAAAGCAACACTTTTCCTAATAGGAAAGGGATTCCTTCATTAAAAAGCTAACTCTCTCTCTCTCTCTTTTACACTTTCTTTTATTATTCCTTCTTCTTTGGATATTGGGATTTTGAAAATCACCCCTCTTATTCTCTTTGTTCTTTCTTTTTAAACCATTAGCACGAAATCCTATTTCCTTTAATAACAATTACTTTCTTTTAGCAATACCATGTAATACATTAATGGTATACTCATATTATCTTCTTATTTTTTTATTAAAATAATTCCTTTTTGAGGATTTCTCTTTATTTCTCTTTTATTTTCCTCATTGGTATTCCTTTTATCATTAGAAATTATTGGGATATGAAATTCCACTAAGGATTACCCAAATATACCTCTTTCACATATTTTCCACATTTCATCAATGTTTTCAATTGCTTTATTAACAAGGAAATACTTAATTGATATTTTCTTTTCTTATTGCCTTTTCTTTGCAACTTTGGACTCCTTAGAACCCAAGGAATCTTAAGAGGCACGAAATCCTCTTTGGATTTGCCTTCTAGAGGTTTCCACACCTTTCTTATCTCAAATTCTCAATTATCCATTAATTAATTGAATATCCTTGTTATTGGGCCCAATAGCCAATAAAGCCCGTAATTCAAACAACAAGGCTATTGTAAACAAAATCCATTTATTCACAATAAATTATATCATTTATTCTTTAATATGAGAAATTATAGTTCTCAACAAATGAACCCAAAACTGGGGTTGTAACAGTCTGCTTCGGGGATGTCGAGGATCCAGAAGGCCTTTTCAAGACCTGTCAGTCACAGATCTACATCTGCTGGATCAGCCGCTCCAGCATAATCTGAAGCTCCGACTCAGTGAAGCCGCTCGAAGGTCTTCCCAATACTCAAAGATTCACCATGGGGAGCATGTGCTCTTGGCGGAGGCACTGACAATCTTTCTACCACAATATTCATTATAGCCATTAACTGTCCCATAAGATGTTGATAGGCAGGGTTTTCAAAAATGGTCGGGTCAAGATGCGGGACCTCAGGCACCCAATCTTCATGTTTCTGTACTCGTGCTCCATCAACAGATGCATCATCACTACTCTCGACAGCATGTTCTTCATTATTTCCAGACATCTTTAAACTTTATTTTCTGCTGGGGGCAGAAGGTTATTGTAAGAAAATCTAAAAAACACATAAGAACAGACACAAGCCTAGTCATAGATCCCTGTAGACTCGACGAACCTAAAGCTCTGATGCCAAACTAATTGTGACATCCTGCTATCACACAGACAATAAGACTCCACGTGAAAATGCACGGAACCACCAGTAAACCATATATTACCGAAAACACGGTTTAATTAAAACTGATTGCGGAAAAACATGTAATAAAGAAACTATTACATACAGATCCTCATCCTGTAGGATAACATGTTATATAAATATGCATAACCTTGATATATGTCCACAACCATCTCGTAAGCATAGAGAGTTCACCATCTATTTATATATATACAGAACAGGCCATATCAGGCCAGCACAAGGATAAACAAAGCTACAACAACTGTACATCGTGAAATGTCGCCAAAACTTCTCTAAGGACCTGAGAGTATAGGGATGACTCTAGGACTCTACTGCAAAACAACCAAAACAACAACATATCCATCTCTTGCCTCTTACTGTTCTTCTTACTGCTCGGTCGCAATCTCACGACCACCACCACATCTAGAACGATCACCTAAAAAGGTTGTAAACCAGCGGGGTGAGACACACAGTCCCAGTGAGAAACATAACTCCCCGCCGAACTATAAAACTTCATAAAAGCTAGAACAGATAAAGCAGATAACTGGTATAAGTAGATCATATGTGTAGCATACTAAGTAGATCTTGACTTTATTAACAATCTTACCAAGATATCCAGGAGGTGTATAGCCAAATATTCTTATGGAACATGATTGACAAGACAAGTTATATAAGAACTTATCATAAGACATGAGGAACGTATAATTAACTACAAGATATAACTAGAGAAACTATACAAGCAAGGCCTCAACCATTATTCCGTGTTTTGCCCTAAGATGTATATACTATACAGCTGGATTATAATTTATTATGCCCTGAGGAAGTGAGCCGTACTACTCAAATCCAACCTTCGGTTGCAAAGCCCAAAACCGATGCCATAGAAGGTCAATGGAAGAGCCAGACTCCACGACCTCACCTCTTCGTGATCAGTGCACAATAACCAAAGCAGGACCGCAGTTTCTTGCTTAAGTGACCTCAGCCACAGGGTCGGCTCTACAGGCTATTCATTTCTCTAGCCCGCCTTGGTACAGGTCTCGGCGCTAGCATACCTTGAGCCACGGGCCTATTCACCGTGCTCCTGAGCCATGAACGCATTCATGCTCTATCATACCGAGCCATGGGCCTGTTCATCATGCTCTAACCATACTGAGTATACAACTGAAGTTGTACTCTAACCCTCATATTTTCAGCTAGGAGAAACCCCACATATTCAACAATATGTGCTCCAGGTAAACCCGCAGGATAAACCTGTTTCACCATCACCCGCTACTGACGATGATGGATCTATGGCCACGGCAAACTACATGAAATGTTTCTCTATAATTAATTAGTATATTTATAGTGAATTGTTGAGGCAACCATGTTATAAAACATAAACAACATCGTGTCACACCATTACTGACATCATCACATTGCCATGGAATCTCAATCCCTCATCCCAGAATGCCACTGCCTCTCAAGGCATCATCATCATGGGATAGCAATCACTTATCTCATCATCGGAGGATAACACCTCAACTAGGCACTCAGCCTTTAGTAGGTCACCAGACCTTTTTCATCATACTGTAAATACATGTTACCTCATCAATAAGGAACATCATTATTCAGCGTTGTACAAAACACATACACCTCATAGCTCTTACCTGGCTATGCATTCATTTGATAATACCTACATGGTTAGTATGCATACTAGGAGAGATAATTTGATCATCATAGATAGATCTTTAGATAACATGTTGTGATTGTCATGCCATTTACGATTTAAGGTGCATAAGATTGGAACAACACCCATTATTATGATCATGCGAGGCATAAAGCTGTACCGGGTATATCAAAACAACTTATATTATTGTTACCAAATTGTGAGCATCCACCATGCCTTATATCTCATGACATCATGAACACAACCATGATCTTATCATCTTACTTAACATCAATCTTAGGTAACCACCGTATCACTGGTCATAACCCATCTATCATATCTCAACATCAACAAAAGGTGTGGGCTCAAGACATCAAGCTCACTAACTAGGGTTCCCGGGCTAGGTGTATCCCTCACCAAAGGTGTCTCCTACCCTCACTAAAGATATATCGGGTAAGGCACTAACCCTCACCCAAAGGGTATCGGGTGGGGCACCAAAACCCTAGGGCACTATGCCACACATATTGACCACAAGCCTATCATGCACCCATGCACAAGGAGGGTATCAGGCAGACTAGAACCCAGGGTGTATTGTGCAACCATGAACCAAGGGTGTATCGGGCAGCACATCAACCCTATCGGCCAAGACACCCTATCACCCTCTAGGGTTAGGGTTTCCATGTCGGGCAACCACCAAGCCATATCGCCCAAAGCCATACCACCCAAGGCATACCAATGCCATCCATCAAGCGACATCATGGGCAGCCCACCTTAGTGCCCAAGAAACTCCCTTATCGTCCAAGGTAGCCTATCATCCAAACTAGGGTTTGGGACTCCTCTATCGGTCAAGGTACCATATCGCCCAAACTAGGGTTTGGACACTCATAATGGTCAACCACTATATCGCCCATCCAAGGTTACACCAACCAAGACTCCATATTGAGCAACACCATATCATCCAAAGGCATATCGCCCAACAACAACATCTTGGATGAAGGTCCATATCAGTCAAGAAGCCAACAAGACACCACCTAGCACATCGCCCAAACTTCAACCCTAGAAGAGGGATATCGGGCAGAACACATCATAAGGGTATCATGCAAGGGTTCAAAGGCCATGACGGGTTGGTCATCTTCAACCTCAAGACTGCCACCAAGAAGCCCTAAAAGATCAAGAGACTTGGCTCACCTCTCAACAACTAAGTGAGAGAGGTGTTTTATACAACTTCTATCACCTATCGGGCAATAAGGAGGTCCATCATCATTTTGGCTAACCAACCCAAAACTCCACTCACCATTGAAAGAGGAGACCCTAGGCTCACCTCTTAAGACAACTAAGTGAGAGGGGGGTTTTGCCCAAGGAACTCCACATCCAATGGTTCGGCCAACCCAAGGCAACCATCTCAATAAGGTCTAGGGTACATCTAAGGCAACCTTATAACCAGCTAAGCAAGAAACATAGCTAGAAGATGACATGGACGATCAAGATAACATATAGCAAGCAACATGATAAAGAAGTAGTATAGTTAGGGTTAGGATTTATGTAACCCGCCTCAAGCTCTAAATCTCCAAGCTCCTAGCACCAAGCTCCAAGCTCCAAGGCACCACCTTCGGCCAACACAAAGAAGAACAATTTGTAACCACCATGGCTGAGGACAAGGAAGAAGAAGAAGATGCCAAGGAAAGGGAGAGATACCTACCACAAGAGAAGGAAAGGGACAAGCTAGCAAGGTGTGTCGCCCAAGACACCAGCTATATCGACCACCACTTACTCCTCTCTTCTCCTAGCTCGACCACCAAAGGAAGGGAAGTAACTAAAGGAACCAAAGAGGCCTAGCTAGCAGGGGGTCGATTATATACTAAGGGGTGAAGGGGAAGAGTAGGGCAAGGTGATACCCTCCCCTAGCACACTTGTCCAAGGATTGTGCCACATGCTAGAACCTCAAAAATACATGCCCATGAGTTGCCACCCACTTAGCAAGGCAACTGACACTTGTCCAATAAGGTGACACAAATGAGGCTAGGTGAAGGGTGTGTGTGTCTCCCAAGATGGAAACCCAAAACATGATGGCCGATACACCTCCTTGCTCGACACAACCAACACTCCCTTGGCCGATACACCAAGGTCCAGTCTGATACCAAGCCTCAACAAGGCTCAACAAAGCCCAACAAGGCTCAACAAAGCCCAGGGCCACTCAAGCAAAGAGCCCAACCCATCCTCTCAACCCTAGAGGATGCAAAGAAAGAGAAAGACACCTCTCAAGGTAGCAAACTACACACAAACCCTAAAACTTGGGTAAATTGCAAGTTGCACCTCAACCTCCCAACAAAGCTCAAACAGAACCCTAATCACAACTCAGATGATTAGCAAACATCTAAGCACAAGGTTTAGGCAAAGCAAACTAGGTAATCCCATAACGAGGGCTAGGTTCCTTACATTGACACCGACAACAAAGGTAAGCGCGTGATAGAAGCAAAAGATGAAGAAATGAAGGATCCCACTCCTCGCTTTGCAAAGAATCATCCTAAAGAGCTAATCATTGGCAACCCATTTGAGAGAGTGAAGACACGAGTTGACTACAACAAAGAACAAGCAGATAACACCTTCATCTCACAGCTGCAGCCAAAGAACATCAAAGAAGCTCTTGGTGATTACGAGTGGATCCTAGCCATGCAAGAGGAATTAGAGCAATTTGAGAAGAATCGTGTGTGGACTCTAGTGCCAAGACCAAGTGATAGAAAAATCATTGGCACCAAGTGGGTCTACCGCAACAAGATTGATGAACAAGGCAAAGTGGTAAGGAACAAAGCAAGGTTAGTGGCACAAGGTTACAATCAATAGGAAGGTATTGACTTTGATGAAACTTATGTTCCTGTCGCTACATTAGAATCTATTAGAATGCTACTTGATTTTACTAGTTACAAGAATTTCTTGTTATATCAAATGGATATTAAAAGTGTGTTTTTGAATGGTACAATCGAGGAGGAAGTATTTGTTGCTCAACCTTCGGGCTTTGAAAATGACAAGTTAGCCAATCATGTTTATTTGTTGCAAAAATCTCTCTATGGACTCAAACAAGCACCTTGAGCTTGGTATGAGAAATTAAAGAACTTTTTGTTAGATAATGGGTATGTCATGGGCAAAGTTGATTCTACCTTGTTTCTAAAACACACTTCTAGCAACTTTCTTATAATTCAAATTTATGTTGATGATATCATTTTTGGAGGGACTGATCTTGATCTTTGCAAGGAGTTTAGTTCTCTTATGCATAGTGAGTTCGAGATGAGCATGATGGGTGAGTTGACTTTATTCCTCGTCTTTCAAATTAAGCAAACCAAAGATGGAAACTTCATCAACCAAGGCAAGTACACTAGTGAACTACTCAAACGCTTTGGGATGGAGAACATGAAGCTGATGGATACACCAATGTCCAACACCGCCAAACTTGATAGAGATGAAGAAGGTGAGAAGGTAGATGAGAAGCTCTATAGAGGTATGATTGGAAGTTTACTTTATATAACTGCCCCTGGACCTGATATTATGTTTAGTGTTGGCTTGTGTGCTCGCTTTCAATCTAGCCCTAGGAAATCACATCTTATTGTTGTTAAGAGGATTTTGAGGTACTTAGCCAAAACTCAAAATTTTAGACTATGGTATCCTAAGTCAAGGGACTTTACTCTTGTGGCATATAGTGATGTGGATTATGCGGGTTGTTTGGTTGATAGAAAGTGCACAAGTGAAACTTGCTTCCTTCTAGGACCATGCTTGGTGTCTTGGTTTTCCAAGAAACAGAGCACCGTGGCATTATCAACTACTGAAGCTGAATACATTGTAGATGGGAGTTGTTGGGCCCAGGTCCTATGGATGAAGCAAATGCTCCAAGACTTTAACATACATTTTAATGATTCTCCTATCTATTGTGATAATACTAGTGCAATCAATCTTTCTTATAATCCTATATTGCATAGTAGAGCTAAGCATATAGAGGTTCGCCATCACTTTCTTCATGACCACATTGCTAAGAAGGATATTTTTCTCACACATGTGGACACAGAAAATCAGTTGGTGGCCATTTTCACTAAACCTCTAGCTAGAGAGTAATTTAACTTTATTCGATCTAAACTGCTCATTGTTGCTTTGGATGATATCGATATGTGATCTAGCTAGTTGTCTCTATCCTATATGTTTTGCTCATGTTTTACTCATCTTGTTTGCCTATATATGCTTAAGATGTGCTTAACTTGCTTGTTGACATGCTTGTTTTTTACTTATTTTTGGGTTTTTTCTCTATTTCTCTATCTTATTGCAAAATAGTACCCAATGATGAGTGATATGTGCCTAAGTATGTTCAATGTACATAATAGACTTGAAAAATGAATTTAATCAACGTGTATATGGCTAGAAATTAAGATTTATGGTATTAGGTTAGGTTGACCATCGATCGAGTTTCCCCCAGGACAAACTCGACCGATCAGGAGTCGAGAGTTGTTCTTCAGAGAACCAATCGGTCGAGTTTCCGACTCATAGAACTCGACCGATCTGCGGGCTAGAGCCAACTTAAAGTTAGGTTCGGCCGACTATTCTCCCTCTCAACTAGAGAATAGCCGTCTGATTCCTCTTCTCCTAGCCCTAAGATCTCACACCCAGCCATAAACCTCCCTTTCCTAGACCTAGTTAGACCTAGATAGCTCAACCTAGACCCTCTCGGGCACTCCATGGTGGTTTTTGAACAGCGTTTGAGGTTTGTTTTGCTTGTTTGCTTGTTTTCTTCCTCTATTTCGCCTCCATGGCCTCCCACAGGAGAAAATGACCTACTCCAAGCAATGCACCTTCGTCTTCGTCTTCTAATTGCTTGATTCCTTTCGACGATACCTCATTTATCTCGATTGAGGCGGTTAATTGGTACAAGGAACTTCTTCCTAGGAGTTCTTTTCCCTTTTGTGCCATGATTGATCCATCTCCTAGGCATCAAGAAGTTATTGATCAAGTCACTAGGTTGCTAGCCATTCACCATCTTTCCGCCCTATCTGTCGAACGTGATTGCTTTAATAATTCCATGCCTGGTACTAAACCAGATCACAAGTTTTACGCTAATTTGCGTTGGCACTACGACTCCCTCGTTCCCCCGCTGAATACTCAAGTGATCCTCACATCAATGATTGCGGGTAGACATTTCCAAATCTCTGAGGACATATTAAATGTCTTTTTTTCTGGAGATGAGGAAAACGACACATGGCATAAGGATTATGGCGAGTATTTCGACCTTTTGGACCCGGAAGGTTTCTACAAGCAAAACAAGTTGACTCTACTTGATATTCATCGTTACTTGAAAAAACCTGACGTTCCCTACAAGAAGAAGAGCACCCTTCCTTCCTCCTCCCTTGATCTTAGGAAGCGCATTATGGCATTAGTGATCAACTACAATGTTCATCCGAAGAGAAATCAAACGGATATTGCAGAAAACACTGCCGTCATTATGTATTATCTTTTAGAGAACATCAGTGTCAAGTGGGCCAGATACATTCTACATCACATGACCTACTTCGGCACTGGTAAGAACACCAAAGGCACCCACCCTCCCTACCCGACTTTGATTTGTGGTTTATTCCAGTTCGCCACTGAGAAATCCATCTTTTCTGACTTTCATTACAAAGTATCCAGAAAGGGTGTTTGTATCAGTGAGACAACTATTCAAAAGTTTGTGCATTTGTTTGCATCCTCCACCCCTGGTGCTTCTCCCTCCACCTTAGATTCTACAGCCCCTGCCTCATCCGCCCATGCTCCACCACCTCAGCCTCCTCCTAGATATAGTTGTGCTTCATTCCGTGTATGTAATGAAACCCTTCTAGGCAGCATGATGCACTAACAATCATACAACCAACAAGTTCGGGACCATCTGCATCAGGATCTGTGTTCTATCATGTCTACCATGAACCTATCCTGCGCTCACCCCTACCCCACCTACCAGCCATACCCATGTAGTGATTATGCTTCCTATGCATATAATCATTACTACCCTGCTCTCGAGCCTTCCGTTGCTGCTCCTCCACCTCCACCCTTTGCTGCCAGTAGCTCCGCCCCTGTCTACCTCCCGTTGCCTGCTGGCCCCCTGGCCACCTTTCTTGCCAGCCTTGGCGACTCTGCTCCGTCCTTTCCACAGGCCAATGAGCTC
The DNA here is from genome assembly GCA_963693085.1 of Alisma plantago-aquatica. Classification (NCBI taxonomy): domain Eukaryota; kingdom Viridiplantae; phylum Streptophyta; class Magnoliopsida; order Alismatales; family Alismataceae; genus Alisma; species Alisma plantago-aquatica. The sequence goes on along the minus strand of OY856412.1, from coordinate 241,815,490 downwards.
CCTGCTCTTGGTATGTTATGGGCTGAGCAGAATGCCCGTTGGCCCAGTCGTGCTTTCGGACCTCCTGCTGATGAGGAGATGATGGACCAGACTGACTATGCTGAGGCTGATGATGATGACGATAGTGATGGAGAGGACACCTCTAACGATGGTGATGGTGATGGTGTTGGATCTGATGATGAAGGCGCTACTACTACACCTTCTGATGGAGATGAGGACTACGAGCCAGGAAATGATGAGGATGTCGTTGATATAGATAGCTTAGATGTTTAGCTTGTTTCTTAGTTTTTAGTCTAGCATGTTGATCATATACATCTTTCTAGACTATTTTGTATAAGAAACATCTGAGAACATTTATCTGAGTTGTACTATTTTTTATCTTCTGTTTTCATCGCTTCTTGGTTGTAGTCGTTTTCTTGTGGACATGCATCTGAGTGGTAATATATGTCATGAGCACACTTGCTATTTACTTTGCTATATCTTATGCGTTGGTGCCATCTTTTATCATATTTTGATTATGACTGAGATTGTATGTTGCTTCATCTTTGTCTGCCATATGATATGAGATTGCTTGTATGTATATATGTTTGATTGTGTTTTGGAGAAGACCTAGATTTATTCTCTTCTACCCCCCCTACTTTTTGATAATGTCAAAAGAGGGAGAGATATTTCAATGGTTTGAAACTCAATCATATTATTTGTTCGTTGTTATACTATTGCTTAGTTGCTTATGAGATCCTTTTCTTGTTCATTTACTGTTTTATCATATGACTTACAAAGTGTAACATCCCTGACCTGGGTTATGAGTTAACCCTAGGTGTTTTGCCTACATATGTAATTAAATCTTTGTGATTAACTCTGAGCATGTAATTAAGTTTCTCAGAAAACATATATTTCAGTATTTGCTCCTTTTTATTTAAAGTTGTAGCATTGTTTTGATATACATGGACCTATGTGCAATTTACCCAGTTGGAAGGGTCAACTTGCAATTTGCACATGTTGAGATGTTCCTCTGATGTTGAGACATCATGAGAATCTTTTTGGTAAAGTTTGAGGGATTTCCCAAGCTAGGGCACCAAGGTGCAGCTGTGGAAGCAATCCCGGTGCTTGATTACCCTAATTTGGGGTAAAATACAATTTACCCAAATTAAGGGATGCAAATTGTAAAATATGTCATCTAATGTATCTTTTTAGACTCTTGTCATCATTAAGAGAAGAAATGATGAGGGAGTCACCTCAATTGAGTTATCAAGTTATGAAATATGCCTTGTGATTGAATAATCAGGGTATATGTGCAAAAGCTCTTTATGTATGTACCTTATTATTAGATTGTTCTTCTTTGCCTTCTTTTCTATACCTTAAGATAAGGTTTTTCCTTAGAATAAGGAGTAAGGGACGAGCAAGTAATGAAGGAAGGACTTAGTTGGAATTAGGGGAAACTTATGGGCCTTTAATGAAACATCACCCAAGTATTTATACACTTTACTTCTCTAAGCAAAGAAACCTTTCCTTCGTGCATATCACTGTTTCCTCTTTGCTTGGCCGACTAAGGACTATCTTAGAGCTCAAGAGGAACGACCAAGGGTGCAAGGAAGGTTTGAACCCCTCTTCTTGCCTAATTCCATGGCTAGAACTCGAATTCAAGGTCATCTTCATGGCTAACTCTTGAAACCCTACCTTTCTAGCCGTCTCTTTTCATCCTTCCTTGGAGTTTTTACCTTGGCCAACCTGTGGGAACTCAAGGACGCCATTAGAGCTTGGAGCTTGAAATCTTGGAGCTCAAGCAGCAAGCTTTAGGCGGGTTTTATAACTCTAAACCCATGCTTTACTATATACATCTCTTAAATGCGGTTAGATGATAGCTCTTCATGTTTCCCTACTTTTCCCTGCTATTTTGCAAGCAAATCCATGGGATATTCGTACTGTTCTTGAGCTAGGAGATGAAGGCGTGATTTCCAAGAAAAACCCACCGCTTTTCACTTCCTTAAACGGTCTCACCAGTTTACTCTCTCGGTCTCAAGACCGCGAGGTGAGCAAACGGTCTCTAGACCGCGACAGGGAAAACGGTCTCCAAGACCGTTTGGCCCCGTAGACCGAGCGTGGACCGTATAAGAAATCTGTTCCTAATTATATAAAGTAATTACCCTCAAAATTTGGGAGGCTAACTCCAAAGGAATTGGGAGATATGACCTATTTAAGTAACAACTTTAAATGAATTTATTCCTGATTTTCAAACGGTCTGAAATTGCCTTTTTGGGCAAACGGTCTCAAGACCGTGTAAGGTCGTTGACCATGCGTTGACCGTATGAGATTACTGTTCAAAATAATGTTAATTAACAACTCACCAATTTTGATGGTATAATTCCAAACGGGCTAAGAGTTGAAGGGTGAATACTAGGGCTAACCCTAGGTGAAATCAGTACTGAAATTATGGTAACCTAATTAGGGTTTTTAGGGTTGATTGACCTAAACGGTCTCAAGACCGTTTAGGGGTCACCCAAACGGTATCAAGACCGCGAGGGCAATCAACCATGACCGTTTGGAGGTCTGGGGTCAAGATTAGTTGACCAATTGAAGGTACAATTACACCAAATTACATTGCAATTAAATATTGATATGATCATCAACTCAATAGGTCAGACCTTGATGAATTTGCACTAGAATCCAAAATTGGATGGGCAAACGGTCTCAAGACCGTTTGGAACTCATCCAAACGGTCTCAAGACCGAGAGGACAATCACCCAAGACCGTTTGAAGGTCTAGGGTTAAGTAATTTGACCAATTGAGGACCTAATTGCAAATAAGTTGTCAATATAATCAAATTCTGTTTTGTGGTTCAATCATGGTTCAACCCCTATCAAATCACCTTAGACCTTGATGAAATCTTGGGAAAACTGTCTCAAGACCATGCGTGGTCCACACACATAATCCCAAGACCGTTTGGGCCAAGTTTGGGCCCATTTGGAGCTCAATTGAAGGGTTCAACCTTGTGTTAGTGCACATTGTTGAGTGTTGATGGGTGAACATTGATAGACCCTAATTGAATCGACTTCAACCCTAATTGGTCAACCATTGAGGGTCAATTGAATGACCAAGTGGTCAAGCATAATATAAATTGACCCAATCCATAAGTGGTCAACATGGCTCTGACCTTTTGAGGGCTTCAACATGAGTTGACATTATTGGTTGTATCTTTGAATCTTGTTGATGGTCCAAGTGGTTGAGACCATGTGAGCTCGCGGTCTCAAGGTCGAGAGGAGGCTCGCAGTCTCAAGGTCGCGAGGAGGCTCGTGGTCTCAAGACCGAGAGGAGGCTCGCGGTCTCAAGACCGCGAGGGGCCTCGCGGTCTTGGGGTCAAAGAAGGGCAAACGGTCTTCATGACCCTCGCGGTCTTAACCTCAAGATGAGTCTTCGCGGTCTTGAATCAATGGAGGGCTCGCGGTCTTGGAGGAGGAAGAGGCCTCGCGGTCCTGAGGTCAAAAGTGACCAAACGGTCTACACATCCTCGCGGTCCTAGTGTCAATTGGTCAAAAGGTCAACTCAACCAATGGGTCTCAAATCGATTGAAGGTTGATGGTTGAGATCAATCAAGATAATTCAAGTTTGACTTCATTCAATCAATTGATGATATAAATGGTTCAATGTTGCCCTAATCAAACCCTAATGATAACCTAGGATATTAAGGGGTTAATGGACTAAGGTTTTGACCATGATGATGATCAATGGGGCGAATTACCAAAATACCCCTGAAGGGTAAATTAAGTAATACCTTGATCAAATCAAACCCTAATCACATGATAGTGATGTTTTGGGCTATGTTAGCCTATGATGACTTAATCCGACCTAATCTAGAGTGATGTTGACATCACCTAACCTTATGATGAGAGAGAAAGTACTTCTAGAGAGAGAAAGTACTTCTAGAGAGAGAAAATACCCTTTTCAGGTGAAAATTCAATTAAAGCATCTCCAATGCACAGGAATGAGCATAATTAGGGTATGGTCCACCTGTGTGAGATCATAGAAACCCTAATTATGATAAATGATGAACCTTTAACTAATCTAAGAGCATCAATGAAGATGATTACTCATACATGATGATGTGATGAGTTCAATTCACCTTAATGTGAATAGTAAACCCTAATTCAAGGGTGATGACATGTAATGTGAATAGTAAACCCTAATTCAAGGGTGATGACATGTGATGTGAATAGTAAACCCTAATTCAAGGGTGATGACATGTAATGTGAATAGTAAACCCTAATTCAAGGGTAATGGCATGATTTTGAATATTAAACTCTATTTGATGTGAATTAGAGATTTAACTCTTATAACAAGAGTAGGAAGTATATTCCTTATTTTTGTATTACCTTTATCAGTTGTATTAACCATGCATGTTCTGATATGAAGGCAATCATGTCCAGGTATGGATGTTGATGTTATATTCATTAAAGGCATGTTGTTAGCCTTATGAATAAGTAAAGTAATCTGATGTCTTGTCAGTGGCATCCTATGCTGATAATGGGCTGTGAGAGCCATGAATACCATCAAGGTCATGCCTTAGAGATGACTTGTGATGAGGATAATGAGAAATGATGATTGATATGAGTTAAGCCTGTTACATTTAGTATTCTTCTTTTATAGCTGCTATGCTATTGTTATTGTTTGAAGAACAATGTATGCTGTTAAAGAATACTGAATGTACCTAACTAATCAAGTATAATGTAGAGCCCTGATCATAGATCCATCATTGTCAGAGATTAAGTGATGGTGAAACAGGTTTTCCTCAGGGAACTCCTGGAGCACATACTTTTGAGTATGTGGGGTACATGGATGTGTAGAACCTTACATCCTAGTGTAGGAAAGTGATGTAGATGTGTAATCCATCCATCCTTCACTATATTTCCATACCGTATCAGTGGTAGGTAAACATGAAACCTCCTGATGACGAAGAAAGCACAGATATACGTATCAGTGGTAGGTAAATATGAAACCTCCTGATGATGAAGAGAGTACAGAATGCCACTGTGACTCTATAATAGCGAAGGACCAGTTTACCCTGGTGAGCTATAGTAGTAGAGACACGAGATGTCCTACAAGTGATCCTCTTACTGACTGAGGAAGGTGAAGGTCATGAGAATCCGGCTCTCTTAATGACCTATGTATGATACTGATGTGGCTTCTCAGCGATCAGTTGGGGTATGAGTGGTAAACCTCATCTCCACAGGGCATAATGTTGTTTGTAAAACATAATCAACCATGTAGTATACTTGTTAGAGATAACTCCAAGTTAGTTGATTGATGTTACATTGCAATAGTGTTTATATTTTCCATATCTCCTAAATTGTAGAGATCTTGTTATACCTGCAACGGTTATAGAATACTTTGAAGGCTTTACTGCTTAAGATATTCTTTGATGTTATAATAAAGCTTCTGGCGAAGAGTTATAACTCTCACTGGGACAATTATGTATAATTGTCTCACCCCGTAGACTTCAACTTTTTAGGTGGACGTCGGAGACGAAGGAACCAGCCTACAGGTGACCAGTCTCAGCAGCAGCACCAGGGGCAGCAGTAATCTCAGGTGGAGATTGTCCTGCCATGTGGTGTAGTTAGAGTCAGTCCTATGTGTCCTCTGTACTCTCAGGTCTTGGAGTCTTTTGTATAGTGATCTTGAGATTTTGTATCTTGATGTATATAATTACTCAAGAAGTAATTATCCTGAGATGTAAACAGTTTATCTCTCTTTATGAAAGAAGCTTTTATGGATCCAAGATCTTGTCTCGAAAAGTTTTAATTTTTCGTGATTTTTGTCTTCCGCTGATTACCGATTCGCTTCCGCTACGTTTTAATCGTGTTTATGTCATGGTTTGGAGATCAGAGCCCACAACTAGTGGTATCAGAGCTCTAGGTCAGTTGAGTCTACAGAGGAATAGGACTTAGGATGTCGAGTCTATCTTTAGTACTCCTTCCTTATCTAAATAGAACCTTCTGCTCCTCAGGAGAAGAAGATACTTAAGGATGTCAGAACATCGTGATGAGTACATGGCAGAGAGTAGTGCTAGTGCACCTCGAGGCGGTGCAAGGGTTCCAAGGATAGAACAACCTGCACCTGAGTCGCCAAGAGAGCCACCCCAGTTCGACCCAGCTGACATGAGTAACCCAGCTGTACAGACGATGTTCGGGCAGTTCATGACTGCCATGACACATATAACCGATAGGATGCCCATTCCTGCACCTAGGGCACCTGTCCAGCCTGAAGTACAAGGTATCGGTAAGACATTCGAATGACTTCGTCGTGTCGGAGCTACCGAGTACTTCGGAACAGCCGACCCTGCAGATGCTGACTTATGGTTGACAGAGTTGGAGAAGGCTTTCAGGATTCTTATGATTCCGGAAGCTGAGAAGGTTAGACATGCTATCTATCTTCTCAAAGGCAGTGTTGGTCACTGGTGGAACATGGAAGAGCAGAAGAGGCCTGGAGTAGAGTTCTCATGGGAAGAGTTTCGTCGGGAATTTATCAAAAGATACTTTCCAAAGACCTTCCTAGATGAGAAGATCTCTCAGTTCGAGAAACTAAGGTAGGGTATGATGAACATTAGTGAGTATGAAGCTAAGTTCATGGAGTTGTTGCGGTTCTGTCCGCACATGGCTGCTACGAATGAGGAAAGAATCAGAAGATTCGAGAAGGGTTTGAATTCTGATATGTCAACCCCTGTGTCTGCCTTAGAAAACAGAGAGAGATTCTCTACCTTCGTTGAGTCAGTCCGAAGGATAGAGAGATCTGTGGTTGAGAAAAGACAAACCCATAAAAGATATCCACAGTTCTAGGGTTCTTCATCTAGGGATTCCAAGAAACCTAGATTCTCTGCACCTAACCCTCCACCACCCAGATCGAGTTTTCAAACCCAATGGACACCAAGCAGAGGTAGAGGACGGAGTCAACCGCTTCAAGGGATGCACAGTTCTTCATCAGTGTCAGTTACTGGACCACCCAGACCACAGCAACAGGAGAAGAGTTGCTACAACTGTGGTAAGGTGGGACACTTAATGAAGGATTGTCGTTCTAGGCCTGTCGGTGTGACACAACAACCCCCAAGACAGAATCAACAGGGAACTCAGAATAGACAACATCAAGGAGCAGCTCGAGGACGAGGACAAGCATCTCAAGCTAGATCATCAGCACCACCTCAACACCAGGCGACTGCGAGGTTCTATGCTATGAACCCACCTGAGGCAGTGGTCAATCCACGGGTAGTGGCAGGTCAGATGAAACTTTTATATTCTGATATGTCTATATCCTGTGATGTATCTGTTCTGATTGATCCGGGTGCTACGCACTCTTTCATCACTCGTGAAGTGATTCGTAACTGCAATATGACTATTAGTCATAGGACAGATAGTTTGTTGATAGAGACTCCATTGAGTGGGTCTGCCGTTTTGCAGGAGGTATGTTCTCCCTGCATCCTCTTCTTTTCTGACCATCGCATTCAAGTGGATCTTATACCACTTGATATGCAGGGATTTGATATAATCCTCGGGATGGATACCTTAGAAAGGTATAGAGTTGTCTTGGATTGTGAGTCCAAGTTGGCTGTGTTTGCTGATGAAAGCAACACATGGATCTTTCAAGGAGAAAGAAAGATTCTGCCCACCTGTCTTGTATCAGCTATGGTTGCTGATAAGCTGTTGAGGCAAGGATGTTATGCATTCTTAGCCCATGTAGTAGATGTTACCAAGGAAAGTTCTAATCCTGTTGAAGTTCTTATAGTCAGGGAATTTGAAGATGTGTTTCCTGAAGAACTTCCTGGTATACCACCACCTCGGGAGATTGATTTTGAAATCAATCTGATCCCAGACACGAAACCCATAGCACAAACTCTGTATAGAATGGCGCATGCCGAGATGGTAGAACTCAAGAAACAGCTTCAAGAGTTACTTGAGAGAGGTTTTATCCGACCGAGTACTTCACCTTGGGGTGCTCCGGTCTTGTTTGTTAAAAAGAAAGATGGGTCAATGCGGTTGTGCATCGACTACAGACAACTCAATAAAGTAACAATAAAGAATAAGTATCCTCTGCCGAGGATTGATGATCTCTTTGACCAGATGCGTGGAGCAACAGTCTTTTCAAAGATAGACTTGAGGTCTGGATATCATCAACTCCGTATTAAGGATAGTGACATATCCAAGTCCGCCTTTAGGACAAGATATGGTCACTATGAGTTCACGGTTATGTCGTTTGGACTAACCAATGCACCAGCTGCATTTATGGAACTCATGAATAGAGTTTTTCGACCTTTCCTTGATCAGTGTGTTGTCGTCTTCATAGATGACATTCTGATCTATAGTAAGGATGCTCAGCAACATGAACAACATCTTTGCCAAGCTTTGACCTTGCTAAGAGAACATAAGTTGTATGCTAAGTTTAGCAAGTGTGAGTTCTGGCTGCCGGAAGTATCTTTTCTTGGACATGTAATATCTGCCTCGGGAATTCGTGTTGACCCTACGAAAGTAGAATCTGTTCTACAGTGGGAACAACCGAAGACACCGACGGAGATTCGAAGTTTCTTGGGGTTAGCTGGCTATTATCGAAGGTTCATTAAGAACTTTAGTTCTATAGCTTTACCTTTGACCAAGTTAACCCGGAAAGATGTTCCTTTTTCTTGGAGTGATAAGTGTCAACAATCTTTCCAGTTGCTGAAGGAGAGGTTGACAAGTGCACCTGTGCTAGTGCTACCTGAACAAGGAAAATGATATATAGTTTTCTGTGATGCTTCCAAGAACGGACTAGGATGTGTGTTGATGCAGGATAAACAAGTGATTTCTTTTGCTTCCCGACAGCTTAAGAAACACGAGGAGAATTATCCAACACACGGTCTGGAGTTAGCTGCTGTGGTTCATGCTTTGAAGATCTGGAGGCATTATCTCTACGGAGAGACATTCCAGATTTTCACAGACCACAAAAACCTTAAGTATATCTTCTCTCAGCATGAGCTCAACATGAGGCAACGTCGTTGGATGGAGTTAATCAAGGACTATGACTGTACAATTGATTACCATCCAGGCAAGGCCAATGTTGTTGCAGATGCCTTGAGTAGGAAATCAGCAACATCAACCATGAATAGAGCACAACTAAACTCTTTAGTATGCTCTAGAAGAGATATGCTTATCTCTTTAAGGCAAGACAATGTACAGTTGAAGGTGTCATTGTTAGCCGGATTGTTGGCTGAGATGCATATTAAACCTACCCTAAGGGAGCAGATTAAAGAGGCACAGCTAGGTGATGCTGCAGTTCAACATATAAGATCTGAGTATGGAAATGAGAAGCAAGATGGTTTTAATGACTCAGAAGATCAAGTAGCTTGTTATAATGGAAGGATGATAGTGCCAGATATGGACAACGTGAGAAAGTTAGTCCTGGAAGAAGCCCATTCTTCCATGTATGCTATGCATCCAGGGAGCACCAAGATGTATCGGAATTTGAAAGATCTGTATTGGTGGCCTGGAATGAAAAAGAACGTTGCAGAGTTTGTTCTGAGGTGTCCTGTGTGTCAGCAAATTAAAACCGAACACCAGAAGCCTGCAGGGACAATGCAACCTTTACCCATACCACAGTGGAAATGGGACCATGTGACCATGGACTTTGTTGTTGGCCTACCCAGGACAAGCAAAGGACATGATTCCATTTGGGTAATTGTTGATAGGTTGACTAAGACAGCACATTTCTTACCTGTCAAAACAACCTATTCTGCTGAAAGGTTATCAGAGTTGTATGTTAAAGAGATAGTGTGTTTGCACGGAGTTCCTATCACAATAGTTTCTGACAGAGGCCCTCAGTTTACAAGTCGTTTTTGGGAACAGTTACACCAAGCCTTAGGCACCAAGCTAAGGTTTAGTACGGCCTTTCATCCACAGACTGATGGACAGTCAGAAAGGACCATACAAACCTTAGAAGACCTGTTACGAGCATGTGTTCTCCAGTTCACCGGAAGTTGGGATCTACACCTGAGCTTGATAGAGTTTGCCTATAACAATAGCTATCAGCATAGTATTGATATGGCACCTTATGAAGCCTTGTATGGTAGACGGTGTAGATCACCTTTGTGTTGGTTTGAGACTGGTGAACATCAGTTGTTAGGTCCTGACCTTGTGCAGCAAACCACAAAAAAGATTAAAGTAATACAACATAAGATTAAGATTGCTCAGGATAGGCAGAAATCTTATGCTGACAAACGTCGTAGACCTTTAGAGTTCCAGGTTGGAGACAGAGTGTATCTCAAGGTCTCACCTTGGAAAGGGGTCCTTCGTTTTGGAAGGAAAGGGAAGTTAGCTCCTAGATATATGGGGCCCTATCCAATCATCGAACGGATTGGAAAGGTAGCATATAGACTAGAGCTACCACCTGAGTTACAGCGGTTACATCCTGTGTTTCACATTTCTATGTTGAAGAAATGTCCCCCAGACACCGAGTCAGTTCTACAACCCATGGAAGTAGAATTGAATGATGATATATCCTATGAGGAGGGACCAATGTCAATTCTTGATAAACGAATTAAAAAGTTAAAGAAGAAAGATATAAGTCTTGTGAAAGTCCTCTGGAACCATCGTGGTGTTGAAGAAGCCACTTGGGAGTTAGAGGATGAGATGAGGAGGAAGTATCCTGCCCTTTTCTCTTAGTATGTTTTATCGATTTTGGGGACGAAATCCTTGTAAGGGGTGGATAATTTGTAACATCCCTGACCTGGGTTATGAGTTAACCCTAGGTGTTTTGCCTAAATATGTAATTAAATCTTTGTGATTAACTCTGAGCATGTAATTAAGTTTCTCAGAAAACATATATTTCAGTATTTGCTCCTTTTTATTTAAAGTTGTAGCATTGTTTTGATATACAGGGACCTATGTGCAATTTACCCAGTTGGAAGGGTCAACTTGCAATTTGCACATGTTGAGATGTTCCTCTGATGTTGAGACATCATGAGAATCTTTTTGGTAAAGTTTGAGGGATTTCCCAAGCTAGGGCACCAAGGTGCAGCTGTGGAAGCGATCTCGGTGCTTGAAAACCCTAATTTGGGGTAAAATGCAATTTACCCAAATTAAGGGATGCAAATTGTGAAATATGTCATCTAATGTATCTTTTTAGACTCTTGTCATCATTAAGAGAAGAAATGATGAGGGAGTCACCTCAATTGAGTTATCAAGTTATGAAATATGCCTTGTGATTGAATAATCAGGGTATATGTGCAAAAGCTCTTTATGTATGTACCTTATTATTGGATTGTTCTTCTTTGCCTTCTTTTATAGACCTTAAGATAAGGTTTGTCCTTAGAATAAGGAGGAAGGGAAGAGCAAGTAATGAAGGAAGGACTTAGTTGGAATTAGGGGAAACTTATGGGCCTTTAATGAAACATCACCCAAGTATTTATACACTTTACTTCTCTAAGCAAAGAAACCTTTCCTTCGTGCATATCACTGTTTCCTCTTTGCTTGGCCGACTAAGGACTATCTTGGAGCTCAAGAGGAACGACCAAGGGTGCAAGGTAGGTTTGAACCCCTCTTCTTGCCTAATTCCATGGCTAGAACTCAAATTCAAGGTCATCTTCATGGCTAACTCTTGAAACCCTACCTTTCTAGCCGTCTCTTTTCATCCTTCCTTGGAGTTTTTACCTTGGCCAACCTGTGGGAACTCAAGGACGCCATTATAGCTTGGAGCTTGAAAGCTTGGAGCTCAAGGAGCAAGCTTTAGGCGGATTTTATAACTCTAAACCCATGATTTACTATATACATCTCTTATATGCGGTTAGATGGTAGCTCTTCATGTTTCCCTACTTTTCCCTGCTATTTTGCAAGCAAATCCATGGGATATTCGTACTGTTCTTGAGCTAGGAGATGAAGGCGTGATTTCCAAGAAAAACCCACCGCTTTTCACTTCCTTAAACGGTCTCACCAGTTTGCTCTCTCGGTCTCAAGACCGCGAGGTGAGCAAACGGTCTCTAGACCGCGACAGGGAAAACGGTCTCCAAGACCATTTGGCCCCGTTGACCGAGCGTGGACCGTATAAGAAATCTGTTCCTAATTATATAATCTAATTACCCTCAAAATTTGGGAGTCTAACTACAAAGGAATCGGGAGATATGACCTTCTTAAGTAACAACTTTAAATGAATTTATTCCTGATTTTCAAACGGTCTGAAATTGCCTTTTTGGGCAAACGGTCTCAAGACCGTGTAAGGTCGTTGACCAGGCGTTGACCGTATGATATTACTGTTCAAAATAATGTTAATTAACAACTCACCAAGTTTGATGATCTAATTCCAAACGGGCTAAGAGTTTAAGGGTGAATACTAGGGCTAACCCTAGGTGAAATCAGTACTGAAATTATGGTAACCTAATTAGGGTTTTTAGGGTTGATTGACCTAAACGGTCTCAAGACCGTTTAGGGGTCACCCAAACGGTCTCAAGACTGCGAGGGCAATCAACCATGACCGTTTGGAGGTCTGGGGTCAAGATTAGTTGACCAATTGAAGGTACAATTACACCAAATTACATTGCAATTAAATATTGATATGATCATCAACTCAATAGGTCAGACCTTGATGAATTTGCACTAGAATCCAAAATTGGATGGGCAAACGGTCTCAAGACCGTTTGTAACTCATCCAAACGGTCTCAATACAGAGAGGACAATCACCCAAGACCGTTTGAAGGTCTAGGGTTAAGTAATTTGACCAATTGAGGACCTAATTGCAAATAAGTTGTCAATATAATCAAATTCTGTTTTGTGGTTCAATCATGGTTCAACCCCTATCAAATCACCTTATACCTTGATGAAATCTTGGGAAAACGGTCTCAAGACCATGTGGTGTCCACCCACATTATCCCAAGACCGTTTGGGCCAAGTTTGGGCCCATTTGGAGCTCAATTGAAGGGTTCAACCTTGTGTTAGTGCGCATTGTTGAGTGTTGATGGTTGAACATTGATAGACCCTAATTGAATCGACTTCAACCCTAATTGGTCAACCATTGAGGGTCAATTGAATGACCAAGTGGTCAATCATAATCTAAATTGACCCAATCCATAAGTGGTCAACATGGATCTGACCTTTTGAGGGCTTCAACATGAGTTGACATTATTGGTTGTATCTTTGAATCTTGTTGATGGTCCAAGTGGTTGAGACCATGTGAGCTCGCGGTCTCAAGGTCGAGAGGAGGCTCGCGGTCTCAAGGTCGTGAGGAGTCTCGTGGTCTCCAGACCGAGAGGAGGCTCGCGGTCTCAAGACCGCGAGGGGCCTCGCGGTCTTGGGGTCAAAGAAGGGCAAACGGTCTTCATGACCCTCGCGGTCTTAACCTCAAGATGAGTCTTCGCGGTCTTGAATCAATGGAGGGCTCGCGGTCTTGGAGGAGGAAGAGGCCTCGCGGTCCTGAGCTCAAAAGTGACCAAACGTTCTACACATCCTCGCGGTCCTAGTGTCAATTGGTCAAAAGGTCAACTCAACCAATGGGTCTCAAATCGATTGAAGGTTGATGGTTGAGATCAATCAAGATAATTCAAGTTTGACTTCATTCAATCAATTGATGATATAAATGGTTCAATGTTGCCCTAATCAAAACCTAATGATAACCTAGGATATTAAGGGGTTAATGGACTAAGGTTTTGACCATGATGATGATCAATGGGGTGAATTACCAAAATACCCCTGAAGGGTAAATTAAGTAATACCTTGATCAAATCAAACCCTAATCACATGATAGTGATGTTTTGGGCTATGTTAGCCTATGATGACTTAATCTGACCTGATCTAGAGTGATGTTGACATCACCTAACCTTATGATGAGAGAGAAAGTACTTCTAGAGAGATAAAGTACTTCTAGAGAGAGAAAGTACCCTTTTCAGGTGAAAATTCAATTAAAGCATCTCCAATGCACAGGAATGAGCATAATTATGGTATGATCCACCTGTGTGAGATCATAGAAACCCTAATTATGATAAATGATGAACCTTTAACTAATCTAAGAGCATCAATGAAGATGATTACTCATACATGATGATGTGATGAGTTCAATTCACCTTAATGTGAATAGTAAACCCTAATTCAAGGGTGATGACATGTAATGTGAATAGTAAACCCTAATTCAAGGGTGATGACATATAATGTGAATAGTAAACCCTAATTCAAGGGTAATGGCATGATTTTGAATATTAAACTCTATTTGATGTGAATTAGAGATTTAACTCTTATAACAAGAGTAGGAAGTATATTCCTTATTTTTGTATTACCTTTATCAGTTGTATTAACCATGCAGGTTCTGATATGAAGGTAATCATGTCCAGGTATGGATGTTGATGTTATATTCATTAAAGGCATGTTGTTAGCCTTATGAATAAGTAAAGTAATCCGATGTCTTGTCAGTGGCATCCTATGCTGATAATGGGCTGTGAGAGCCATGAATACCATCAAGGTCATGCCTTAGAGATGACTTGTGATGAGGATAATGAGAAATGATGATTGATATGAGTTAGGCCTGTTACATTTAGTATTCTTCTTTTATAGCTGCTATGCTATTGTTATTGTTTGAAGAACAATGTATGTTGTTAAAGAATACTGAATGTACCTAACTAATCAAGTATAATGTAGAGCCCTGATCATAGATCCATCATTGTCAGAGATTAAGTGATGGTGAAACAGGTTTTCCTCAGGGAACTCCTGGAGCACATACTTTTGAGTATGTGGGGTACATGGATGTGTAGAACCTTACATCCTAGTGTAGGAAAGTGATGTAGATGTGTAATCCATCCATCCTTCACTATCTTTCCATACCGTATCAGTGGTAGGTAAACATGAAACCTCCTGATGACGAAGAAAGCACAGATATCCGTATCAATGGTAGGTAAATATGAAACCTCCTAATGACGAAGAGAGTACAGAACACCACTGTGACTCTAGAATAGCGAAGGACCAGTTTACCCTGGTGAGCTATAGTAGTAGAGACACGAGATGTCCTACAAGTGATCCTCTTACTGACTGAGGAAGGTGAAGGTCATGAGAATCTAGCTCTCTTAATGACCTATGTATGATACTGATGTGGCTTCTCAGCGATCAGTTGGGGTATGAGTGGTAAACCTCATCTCCACAGGGCATAATGTTGTTTGTAAAACATAATCAACCATGTAGTATAACTTGTTAGAGATAACTCCAAGTTAGTTGATTGATGTTCCATTGTAATAGTGTTTATATTCTCCATATCTCCTAAATTGTAGAGATCTTGTTATACCTGCAACGGTTATAGAATACTTTGAAGGCTTTACTGCTTAAGATATTCTTTGATGTTATAATAAAGCTTCCGGCGAAGAGTTATAACTCTCGCTGGGACAATTATGTATAATTGTCTCACCCCGTAGACTTCAACTTTTTAGGTGGACGTCGGAGACGAAGGAACCAGCCTACAGGTGACCAGTCTCAGCAGCAACACCAGGGGCAGCAGTAATCTCAGGTGGAGATTGTCCTGCCATGTGGTGTAGTTAGAGTCAGTCCTATGTGTCCTCTGTACTCTCAGGTCTTGGAGTCTTTTGTATAGTGATCTTGAGATTTTGTATCTTGATGTATATAATTACTCAAGAAGTAATTATCCTGAGATGTAAACAGTTTATCTCTCTTTATGAAAGAAGCTTTTATGGATCCAAGCTCTTGTCTCGAAAAGTTTTAATTTTCCATGATTTTTGTCTTCCGCTGATTACCGATTCGCTTCCGCTACGTTTTAATCGTGTTTATGTCATGGTTTGGAGATCAGAGCCCACACAAAGGATCACATAGTGTACATATGCTATGATTACTGTGTGGATAGACTAACCATGCAGGGTAGAGGAAGCATAGATTGAGGGGGAGAAATTCACATTGTTCACATCTTAAATCCCCTTAATTCACAAGGCAAAGGTATAACTTCTATATCCTTTTCAATATGTTTGAGGAATGGTTTGTCATTATCAAAAAGGGGGAGAATGTTGACCTAGAGGTTATACATTGTCCATATTTTGATAATGACCTAACCATTCCATTCATATGTATCTAATATGTGTATTAAAGATTGATTTCAGGTATTAGGTACATGAAAATGATCTCAAATCAAAAGCCCTATTTTGGCTCAAGTTCAAGTAAAAATAGCTACAAGTGTGCAATTTTGGAATTCTATGTAAATGACCTTAGAACAATTTTGTAATCACTTGTAATGATGAATTGACTTGTAACTTAGATGAGAAAATTGATTGGGACACTAAACGCCAAGTTTTAATCACTTTAGATGCACTTTAGAAAATTGACCTCAGGTAGTCAATCGGTCGAGTTACAAACTCGACCGATCCTTCTGGATCAAGTTTCTAAAGATAGCATTGGTCAAGTTGTGGTTTCACAGAACTCGACTGATCGAGTACCTGACCAAATTGATCTTCAATGATCGGTCGAGTTTTCCCAGGACAAACTCGACCGATAGTTTGAATATCAGCTTTGTCTTTTACTCCATCGGTCGAGTAACCTTTATTGAAACTCGACCGATTGCACTGTACGAAATTCTGCAGAAAAAATGATGTGACTGTTGGTGTGTGTTTTGAGCGAAAATAGAGTCGTTGCTTTGAGCAAAAAAATGGCTATTTTTGTATCTAAGTGTCCCACAACTTAAAGGGGCACCCTCAACTATAAATAGGACCTCTTGGAGTTCATTCCAAGGTTTCTCATTCACTACATGCTTGGTCCTAGCCTAGCTGAGAGTGTTCTAACCCTTTGAGCCCCTTTCTCTCTCTACCTTCAAGTCAAATTCGTGAGTATGAGCGAGATAGGTTCCTTTGTAAAAGAGTTGCTCCATGTATTGATGTAAATCTCTCCTCTATCATCTTCCTACCCTCTTTCCTATCAAAGAAAAGGTTGAAGATCTTCTCCGAGTGAAGGAGAAGAGGTTTTTGTTCTTTGAGGTTGAAGAAGGCAAGGTATTCCAGATCTCCAAGTGAAGGAGATAGTTAAGGCAAGCGCTAAAACAGATAGGTAATCCCTTGAAGGTTGAAAACTTAAAAAAGGAGTGGGTAAGTTCATGTTGATGGATGAAGACTCCATTATTCAAGTGGGTAAGCTCCTTCTATAGGTTGAAGATCTTTGCTTGAGGTACTAAGCCCTTGGATGTGTGGTTTTTGTATCTTGTAATCTTATGATGGAATATAAGAGTACCAAGATTGCAAATCCTAGAGATTAACCACCTCTAGGTAGTGGACTAACACTGCTCCCAGTTAGGACGTGGAACCACTCTAAACCACCTGTCCAAGTGCTTGCTCTTCCTTGTCTCTCATCCTTGTTGTGCTTGCTAGCTAAGACATCAAATTTGTTGTTTTTTTAAGTTCCTACACTTAATATAATTTGGTGGTCTAATCTGTCTTGTGAGAATTATAAAGCTATATTCAACCCCCCTCTAGAGCCCTTGATCCAACAGTTTGATGTACACAATAGTGTGTACTCATCTCGATATTGTTCATGTTGTTGGTGTTCTGAGCATGTTTCCCTCAAACTGTGGGAAAGATCATTAGGATGCAGTCAAGTGGGTCTTCAGATATGTATAAGGCATTAATAGCTTGTGTTTGATGTTTGGTTGTGTTGAACCAATTCTAAAAGGCTTTTTTGATGCTAACATGGCTGGTGACATTAATCACATGAAGTCTATCTCTAGGTATATTTTTTACTTTTACAGGGGGAGCCGTCTTTTGTCAATCCAGGTTGTAAAAGTGTGTTTCACTTTATACGACAGAGCCAGAGTACTTTGCAGCATTGGAAGTAAGGAAGAAAATGCCTAGATTATGAGATTTGAGAGTTGGCCATGAATCGAGTTGACCAAACTACTTTTTGTGATAGTCAGAGTGCTATTTATTAGACCAAAAGGACAATGCATTATGCACACACAAATACAAACATATATTTAACATATTTTCATGCCAAATGTGTATATATTTAGATGTACTATTGCAATCACAAGAAAGATACATGACAAGAAGGATCAAAATGACACACAAATGAGTCATTTATGATACTATACATGTACATTGCCAAAATTGAGAAAATCCATCCACCATAGGATGTAGAGACCAGAAGAGATGAAGGCAATAATATGCAAAACATCATGTCTACAAATTAAAAAACTGCTATTTGAAACAATTAGATATGCATAAGTAATATCCTCTTCTTCCGCTAGCTCAACACCTTTGAACCTTTTGGTTTTGTGTGTGTATTGCCCCATTGATTGAACATCTCCCAGTGTTAGGAAACTAATAATTGGGCCAATTTACATTAAAAATGGTTTGAACTCATGTTGTATCAACAATGATAAATGTAACTAAAACCAACAATTTTGATGAAACATCAATATGAAATTGATATTTTATACCTACTACAGATTAGAGGGCTAGGGTATAAAGGAACTTTTTTTGGTAATCTGCTACACCCCCTTCTCGAAAACTCTACTATCTATCACACTAACCCCACAACTAGTGATTATTTCCTACATGGAACATGGTTATGGAGGAGGCTATAGAAGGAGATGTGTACAACTGGAAAAAGGGTTGTGATAACTCAATTGTTATCTTACCATTTAGAGATCAAGAAAAGCAAAGAAAGGAGAGATTAATGAGAATTCTCAATAGAAAATTCTGCGTGTGGGTGAGCAAAATTTTCTTAATAAACATTCAACTGAATGGTTAATCAGGTTCAGATAACTTAGTTAATTTATTTTAGTTAATTGGTTAGAAGGGTAATTTGTCATTTTTTTCAATTTGGTTAACCAAATTAAGTGAATAATCTCAATTTGTTCACATGAAACTATTCTACCCATATATATAGACGTATAGTTGTAATTTTATGTCAATAAACCTTCCCGTTTTTATACTAGTCATATTTTAGTGATTATTTAGCATTATATTTATATGCAACACCACTTTAATATGACAATTATTCAAAATATTATGAGTACTTTGAAAGAATATATTTACATGAGTGTTATTTAGATAACCAAATTAACTGACCGGACTAGCCATTAATCGAATCACAATAATTGAATTAACCAACTCTGATTTGGGCAAACTAATGGATAAAATTAATGACTATAAATTAACTGATTAACCAAACTAATTAACCATTAATTGAAAAGTTGACTGAATGCTCATCTCTAGTTACTGCTGGTTGAGTTGCAACATGAAGTAGACTTTGATACTGTTGGGTTTTTGTGGAGAAAACATGCGCGGCGGAAACGATAAAATCCACGCAACCCGTAACAGGATCTCGTCGATAACAGCGTATTCGGAAATAGGTTTGCGGGATATACCTTATCGCGGAGCAAGTCCGGCGATCTCCCGCTGCACGACGGTGCAACACTGCTTGTCAAACACGGACGGATCTTCTCTCCCGTTCGCTGTCGCAAGTTGATCCGGCAATGCTCCTCTGCGGCGGTGATGTACGTTGCTCGCAGCACGTACAGGTGGTCGTCGACGTCCTCCGAACGCAGGCGTCAAGGCGTCTGCGTCTCTACTTCGTCCACACGGATGGACGGAACTCCACGTCGCGCTTCTCAAGCCGGCGGGAAGGAGCGTGTCTCTGCGGCGGCGTGCTAGCGCCGCGTTGCTCTCCTTTCTCTCCTAAGGACGACGATGGCTAGGTTTTGTACGTGAGAATAACCTAAAAGCGTCTCTCTATATCTTATATAGATATCGGCCGTCTATCCTCCTTTAAATAGGATAAGAAGAGAAGTAGGGTTTCCTAAACCCATCGGTAAACAGAAACGTTGCGTTAATTAAAACACTCGTGGATTAATTAGAATATTTCAGAATTCATTAATTAACCAAATAATCACATTAATTGATTAATTAATATTCGACTCCATGCAATCGCTTGGGATGGCTCTACGGGCATACATATACCAACAGACTCCCACTTGCACTTAGAGCCAGTCACTCCAATATTATTCTAATCGATTACATAAACATTTTAGTAATCAATGTGATTCGAAGCAATTTCAATCAAATCCACAATTATACTCCTATTCCAACACATCCTGTGCGTGTGACCCGGTAGGCTCCAAATTACGTTGGCAGTGATATCCATAATCATATTATGATTTCACAAGCAATGATTGGTATCTAGCAAGACTTCATTGCTACCCAAGTAATTGGAGAAGTTGGAGAACAACTTAACCTATCATACATGACTGGTGTTACAGTGATTGTACAGTTCCTTTGTCGCTGATATCCGAATTGAACTCAAGTCATGGAATTGTTATCCTCTTCAATGTTCAATCCATGTTCCTTGAACTAGAGCAGACTGTCTGAGATATATGTAAGCTCAATATCACATATTGACTCACATCAGCATGGCCATGCATTTCTCAGTCTCGCTTATCAAGTGGCCGGAATATCAAACTCCCGTAGGAAGGACAAATTCCATCTACATCACTCACAGTCATCCCCATGTGTCACAGTGCACCCAAGCACCATCTTTATAGCAATCCTTATTCAGGACCACGATGGATGATGTCAAAGTACACCAAACGTCATGTGATAAGTGTAGTGACTTCAGGTCTAAGAACCACAATCACCACCATCATTATGAGATGTGACTCTAACTACCAATCATAGTATCCATGTGTCACTCTCAAGGTGGGTCTATCCGATACACTGTTCTCTAACAAGTATCTATGTATTTGGTTTGATATCTCCATATCATGGATAATGAGATTCTTCCATCAACCAACATACATTCTAATCTTATGTGTTATTGATGTCTATGGATATTTCCACAATAACAACCAATTAGGGACAAAACAAGAATACATACTCTTAGCATACATATGATCTCACTGTTCAGGTCATCAACCCGAAGACATATGTCATTGAGTATATTATTCTATAGACATCTATAAGTTTTATGGTCATCTCACAATATAAAACACAAACATATAGATTGGAAACTTGCCTTTATTGATATGATCAATATAGTATTACAAATCGTTTACATAGTATCCCATTACAATCATCGAATGATAGTCTCTATGGGCATACATACCAATAGATTCCCACTTGCACTTATACCCAATCACCCATGAATCTCAATCCAAGTGATCGAACATGCCCGTCATGTTTCTGCTGTGAAAGTGCTTTTGTGAGCGGGTCAGCCACATTGTTTTCTGTAGGTACTCTGCAAATCTTCACATCTCCTCGTTGTACGATCTCTCGTATGAGATGGAACCGCCGTAGAATATGTTTGGAACGTTGGTGCGATCTTGGTTCTATAGCTTGTGCAATTGCTCCATTGTTGTCGCAAAACAACTCAATTGCATCACCAGCGCTTGGAACCACTCCAAGTTCAGAAATGAACTTCTTGATCCACACAACTTCCTTTGCAGCATTAGATGCGGCAATATATTCGGCCTCTGTTGTAGAATCTGCAACCGTCTCTTGCTTGGAACTCTTCCAGCTCACAGCTCCGTTGTTCAGGCAAAACACAAATCCAGATTGCGATCTGTAGTCATCTTTGTCAGTTTGGAAGCTAGCATCGGTGTAACCCTTTACTACGAGCTCTTCCTCACCACCGTATACCAAGAATTGATCCTTAGTCCTTCTCAAGTACTTTAGGATGTTCTTTACGGCTGTCCAGTGACATTCATCTGGATCTGACTGATACCGGCTCGTCATGCTCAAAGCATACGATACATCAGGACGAGTACATAACATCGCGTACATGATAGATCCAATTGCTGATGCATATGGAATCTTACTCATGCGTGCCCGTTCATCACATGAACTAGGACATTGGGATTTAGAGATTGTAACCCCATGGGACATGGGCAAGTTACCTCTCTTAGAACCCTCCATGCTAAACCTCTTTAGCACCTTGTCAATGTATGTGCTCTGGCTTAGGCCTAGAAGCCTTCTAGATCTATCTCTATAGATCTTGATCCCTAGTATATAGGATGCTTCACCTAAATCCTTCATAGAGAAAGTCTTCCCTAGCCAACCTTTTACTGTCTGAAGAGTAGGGATGTCATTTCCGATCAATAGTATGTCATCCACATACAATATGAGAAATACGACTGTGCTCCCACTAACCTTTTTGTAAACACAAGGTTCATCTTCATTTTGACTAAAGCCAAACGTTTTGACTACTTCATCAAAATGTAGATTCCAGCTCCGAGATGCTTGCTTCAATCCATAGATTGACCTTTGTAGCTTACAGACTTTATTGGCTTCCTTTGGATCGATAAAACCCTCAGGTTGTGTCATGTACACATCCTCGAGTAAATTCCCATTAAGGAATGCTGTTTTAACATCCATCTGCCAAATCTCATAGTCATGATAAGCTGCAATGGCAAGCATGATCCTGATGGATTTAACCATGGCAACTGGTGAGAAGGTCTCGTCATAATCAACACCTTGAATTTGACGGAATCCTTTCGCAACCAATCTACCTTTATAGGTTTGAACATTTCCATCCATGTCAGTCTTCTTCTTGAAGACCCACTTGCACCCTATGGGTCTTACCCCTTCGGGTGGATCCACCAAGGTCCATACCTTGTTGGTGTACATGGATTCCATCTCAGATCTCATGGCTTCGAGCCATTTCTCAGATTCTGGTCCCTTAGTAGCTTCTAGATAGGAAGTTGGCTCATCTGCTATGCCCAATTCGTCACTGTCTTGAGTTACGAGAAATCCAAATCTCTCAGGCTCAATTCGTGTCCTACTAGACCTACGAGGTTCCTGTGTTACATTTGGAACTTGAAATTCCACAACAACTTGTGAGTCCTCATGTTCCTTATGTACCTCCTCAGGTTCTCTGCTTTCTTGTTGGTCTCGAACTTCTTCGAACTCTACATTCCTCCCACTAATTCCTTTGGAAATAAATTCCTTTTCAAGAAATACAGCAGTCCTAGCAACAAACACTTTGTTGTCAGTTGGTGTGTAGAAGTAGTATCCCCGAGTTTCCTTGGGGTATCCAACAAAATAGCATTTTTCCGATTTGGGTCCAAGCTTTTCAGGAAATTGTTTCCTAACATAAGCTTCACATCCCCAAATCTTTAACATAGACAAATTGGGACGATTCCCATTCCATATCTCATATGGTGTCTTTTGAACCGATTTGGAAGGTACACGGTTAAGTGTAAATGCTGCAGTTTCAAGAGCATATCCCCAGAACGATATTGGAAGTTCGGCTGAACTCATCATTGATCGTACCATGTCTAATAATGTACGATTCCTTCTTTCTGACACACCATTATGTTGTGGTGTACCAGGTGGAGTCCATTGTGATACAATACCACGGTCTCTTAGAAGGTCCTCAAACTCTTGGCTTAAGTATTCGCCACCTCGATCTGAACGGAGTGCTTTAATACTCTTACCAAGTTGCTTCTCTACTTCATTCATGAAAGTCTTGAACATTTCAAGAGTTTCTGACTTGTGTTTCATAAGATATACATAGCCATACGTACTGAGGTCATCAGTGAAGGTAATGAAGTATTGATAGCCTCCTCTAGCATTTGATCTAAAAGGTCCACATACATCAGTATGTATGAGCCCTAGCAGATCACTGGCTCTCTCACTGTGTCCAGTGAAAGGAGTTTTGGTCATCTTCCCTAATAAACATGCCTCACATGTCTCTAATGATTCAAAATCAAAAGAGTCTAGATAACCATCCTTATGGAGTCTAGATATGCGCTTCTCGTTTATGTGCCCAAGACGACAATGCCATAAGAATGTTTTGTTTGAGCTGTCAAGTTTTAGCCTTTTAGTATTTACGTTATATATGCTAGTCTCAAGTTCTAACAAGTAGATGCCATAAGACATAGGGGCATTTCCATAAAAGATCTCATCTTTAGAAATAGAAATAATTCCATTCTTAATGTGAAATTCAAATCCACTCTTGTCCATACAAGATATAGAAATAATATTTCTATTAATGGCAGGTACATAATAGCAATTCTCTAATTCTATTACAAGGCCCGTAGGCAAAGATAAACTAATAACTCCAACTACGGTGGCAGCAACTCTTGCTCCATTAGCGACCCGCAGCTCGACTTGGCCCTTTCGTAAAGGCTTACTTCTTATCAGATCCTGCATATTAGAACATATGTGAGATCCACATCCGGTATCCAGTACCCATGATGAAGAAGTATTTAAGTTTATCTCAATAACGTATATACCTGAAGTGGAGATCTCTATCCCCTGCTTCTTCTTCCTTAGTTCCTCCAGGTAGAGAGGACAATTTCTTTTCCAATGTCCAGGCTGGTGACAATGGTGACAGCTGCCTTCTTTGGAGATCCCACCTTTAGCTTTGAGCGCGGATGAATTTGGCTTCTGCCCAGCTTTAGAACTTTTCTTAGCCTTGCCTTTGCCTTTTGACTTTCCCTTTGTCTTGCTGATCATCATCACAGACTTGGGCTTGTCTTTCTTCATCTGTGCTTCGGCTGTCCTCAACATGCCCAACAATTCTGACAACGGCTTGTCAAAATTGTTCATGTTGTAGTTCATGACAAAATGATTA
Source organism: Alisma plantago-aquatica (assembly GCA_963693085.1). Lineage (NCBI taxonomy): Eukaryota > Viridiplantae > Streptophyta > Magnoliopsida > Alismatales > Alismataceae > Alisma > Alisma plantago-aquatica. The sequence continues at coordinate 241,790,948 of OY856412.1, read as the reverse complement.
TATGATTCAGGCAACGATTGTAGAATCACATCAGTGGCCAACTCTTGACCTAGGGGAAATCCCAGCTTGGATAGGCTTTCCACGTACCCAATCAAGGTGAGTATATGGGTGCCAACTGAGTCTCCCTCTTTCATCTTGCTTTTGAACAACGCTTTTGAGACATCATATCTCTCCTGTCTTGCTTGATGTTGATACATGTTCTTGAGATGTGTTGCCATCTCCATGACATTCATGTTCTCATGTTGCTCTTGCAACTCATAGTTCATTGAGCACAACATTAGGCACTTGACATCCACATCATCATCAAGGTGCTTCTTGTAAGCATCCTTTTCAGCCTTGGGCGCATTTACGGCGGGCTCCTCTGGCTCTGGTGTTTCAAGGACATAGAGCTTACGCTCATGTGTGAGAACAATTCTCAATGTCCTAAACCAGTTTTGAAAGTTGGTTCCGGTAAGTTTGTCCTTCTCAAGGACCGATCGCAATGAGAACGTGTGAGTGTTGTTTGCCATTTGATTGCTACAAAAGGAAAAATTTGCATTTAGTCCAAAACATTTTGACTTGTAAATATTTGATAAACGAGATTAATTAGGCCTTTAATTAATTACGCTCCCACTATTTTATTCAAATTGATAGCCCTCACTATCAACTCGGAAGATTGCAACGCACAACCTTCTAGTGAGCCAAGACCCAAAATAATTGGATCAATGCCCAGCCAACGCCGGCGTCAAAGACCAAATACTAAGGTAGGCAACTTTTGCCAATTGCATCATATGCAACTATTGGATAGATGATCATACACAACTCCTTGCCATGATGCATCTGTATGCCTCTAGGTACTTGATCCTATCAAGGTTCCCTAGTTAAGTCCAACCCATAAGCCAACACGATGAGTGTGCACCCTGCGGAGGCAGACCCACACACCCACCATCACACTTCCGCGAGATAGACAGTGTACCACGCGGAGGCGTGCCCACACATAGTCGATCAAGCTTTTCATGTGTGTTGCTTTATGGAAGGCAACTAAAACTTAATATTATTAATTGAGGGATTTTATTAATACATATATATATATATATATCCAAACACCACATACTTATAGTACGTATCATATACTACTATATCCACAACCACAAACGATAGACATGCAATCACAAATACATCGGTTATGGCCATACTATTGTAATCCTTTGGAGCAACAAAGGATTACGGTCCACCTATGGTCTTATGCATCTCATGCAACACCTGTGAAAACAACCTGTAAGCCTATAATGATCAACATTACAATGAACAACTTCATGGATGCTTCGTGAGGTTGGAATGTCAAGTTGCTTCTTGGAATGGGATCTTCTTGTTGCTTCTCCATGGACGCTCCTTGGAGTGGGATCTTCAGGTTGCTTCTTGGAATTAGATCTTCATGGTGCTTCTCCATGGACACTCCTTGGAGTTGGATCTTCAGGTTGCCTCCTTACATCAAGATTACAAAGACTAAAACTAATCCTATCTTTATTACATCATATGATTACAAAATTAAAGAGAAAGAATTAATTACACTTTGAAATAAGAGATGAGGCTCGGCATGCAAGCCGAATACATTATACAAAGGATCCATATGCAACGATTATACATCCATAACATTCACAAACAACCATATCCACAAGATCAACATCCACATCCATTCACAACATTCACAAAAGGGGATACTAGGCCATAACCGTGCATGCACTCACCACATAAAACAGATTTTAAAGGCGACGTGTATGCTATCATAGGTATATCTACATATACGTATATACATATTAAAATTGCAGTACTTTTAATGCGGGACATTCCCCATTAAATGAATTTTGACTCCCACGCAGACAATGCGGGGTACACAGGGGCAGCGCCCCTGTGCGGGGTCTACGGAATTTTACTTCCGTGCACTTAGGAAAATCACTATTTTCCACAGTCGACCCCGTCCAAAACGTCAAAAACAATAGCCTGCGGCGTATGTGGAATTAGGTTTAGATTTGCACATTAACAGGTTTAATTCGCATCGTATGTAACATAAAACAGTATACAGCGATTCGATCATATCGAAACGAATCCAAATACGCCGTAGATCGACGCTGCTCTGATACCACTGTTGGGTTTTTGTGGAGAAAACATGCGCGGCGGAAGCGATAAAATCCACGCAACCCGTAACAAGATCTCGTCGATAACAGCGTATTCGGAAATAGGTTTGCGGGATATACCTTATCGCGGAGCAAGTCCGGCGATGTCCCGCTGCACGACGGTGCAACACTGTTTGTCAAACACGGACGGATCTTCTCTCCCGTTCGCTGTCGCAGGTTGATCCGGCAATGCTCCTCTGCGGCGGTGATGTACGTTGCTCGCAGCACGTACAGGTGGTCGTCGACGTCCTCCGAACGCAGGCGTCAAGGCGTCTGCGTCTCTACTTCGTCTACGCGGATGGACGGAACTCCACGTCGCGCTTCTCAAGCCGGCGGGAAGGAGCGTGTCTCTGCGGCGGCGTGCTAGCGCCGCGTTGCTCTCCTTTCTCTCCTAAGGACGACGACGACTAGGTTTTGTACGTGAGAATAACCTAAAAGCATCTCTCTATATCTTATATAGATATCGGCCGTCTATCCTCCTTTAAATAGGATAAGAAGAGAAGTAGGGTTTCCTAAACCCATCGGTAAACAGAAACGTTGCGTTAATTAAAACACTCGTGGATTAATTAGAATATTTCAGAATTCATTAATTAACCAAATAATCGCATTAATTGATTAATTAATATCCGACTCCATACAATCGCTTGGGATGGCTCTACGGGCATACATATACCAACAGATACAACTATAGGAGTGTAAAGATCAACATGTCTGCCTAATATCTACAACAAAAGAACATTGTGAATCTCAAACATGGATCAAGATAATATTCACATTTTATTCGTAATATAATGTTATAATGATGTTTGGATGAATCAAATAAAACTAAAAAAAACCATTTTTACAAATAACAAATTCCCTGACAAGAGCTCTAAGTGAGCCCCTGGAATTTGTTGTTCATGATTATATGAGAAGCAAACTGCTCTTTAATGTGTCTTATACCACATGGCAGCTGAGTTTAATTTTAATCTTTTAAGTGTAACTGCCTCAATAAGTGAACAATGTTCACGTAAGAAGTAGCGTGCTCCTTTTTTAGATTAGAAACAACTAAGTGAACGCTAATCACGTAAGGAGTAACGTGCTCCTTTTTTTAAGAACAACAAATCCCTCTCAACAAGTGTGACAAGCGAGACGAGAGAGAAAGTGAGAGCGAGATGAGATATAAAGTGGGAATAAAATTGGCGGAAGCTAGTGTCACTGGGAAGAGGGTATCACATTTACTTTTTCGGCCCATTCAAGATCGTATTGTGTGGCACTTTTGCTTCTCACATTTTCCATCTCTCCTTAAATAAAGTAAGTGATGTACTCGTGTGTTGTGTCTGTATACTCTTATTTGAGCTGCAGTTTAGATTTTTTTTCTTCTAATAAGACAACTGATATGTCTATATATTTGCATTTTCAGCAGTTATGGCGCCTGCTTGGCACACATTTCAGAATTTCTTTTTATTTCTAATCTATGTAATAATTGTCACCTATTTTATTATTTTTAATTATTTATTAAGAAATAGTAGGCTGATGGGGCATTAGTTAACGAGAAATTATGTGTGCCACACCTTAAATGTGATGTATGAAAAATTTCATTATTTTTTATAGTTACAAATGGGTCCCTGTATTTGTACACTACACTTTTATCTTTTCTTTTTAAAATTTTATATTGTATTGTGAGACTCATTAATACTATATAAGAAAGATCGTGATGCGGAATGAATTTTTTCAGTATTTTTAGAATTACAAACTAGTCTGTGTGTGTACACTATATTTTTATTTTTTCTTTTTAAAATTTTATGTTGAATAATGAGGCTCGTCTACAATATATAAGAAACCAACAGAGGAGGCTGAATGCACTTTTCTCTATTACTTTTTAGAGTTACAAATAAGTCCATGTATGTGTACACTATACTTTTGTCTTTTCTTTTTAAAATTTTTTATTATGTAAGGAGACTTACCTATACTATATAAAAAAGCATGCAAAGAGTTTTGAATACAATTTTCTCTATTTTTTAAATTACAAACAAATACCTACGCGTACACTACACTTTTGTCTTTTCTTTTTAAATTTATATATTATATAAGATGACACATCTATACTGGATAAGAAAGACAACAAAGAGGGTTGAATGCAATTTTTCATTATTTTTTGGAATTAAAAACTGGTCCCTATGTGTGTACATTGCATTTTGGTCTTTTCTTTTCAAAATTTTATTTTGTGTAAGAGACTCATCTGCACTATATGACAAAGTTTCTGGAGGAGGCTGAATGCAATATTCTTCATTATTTTTTAGAATCACAAACCGGTCTCACTTTTAGCGAGTAGTATGTATCTTATTTTGAGTACTAACTACATATTAGTCATCAACATACACAAAAATGATAATTCAAACTCACATAAAAAGCTTACCTAACAAACCTATTATGCCATAAATATTATATGCTCACATACTACATTGATTCAACTGTAGAACGTCTTCTGCTATTATTTTTTGGAATTACAAATAAGTCCCTTTGTGTGTATACTACACTTTTGTCTTTTATTTTTAAAATTTTATATTGTATAAGGAGACTCAATTGCACTATATGAGAAAGTCCTTAGATGGACCTTAATATAACTTTCTTCATTATTTTTTAGAATTACAAGTCAGATCCCTCTTTAGAGGATAGTATGTATCATATTTTAAATACTAACTACATAAGTCATAAATATACACAAAAAATGATAATTTAAATTCACATGAAAAATTTATCTAACAAATCTGTTATAGCAAATAAGAACATATGTCGACCGACTTATTATGCCATAATTATTATATAATCACGTATTATATCAATTCAAAAGTGTAACGTATGCGTAGCACGAGTCTTCCGCTTGTAGTGCAATAAGAGTGCGAGATGATCTACGAACAGTCAATTAAGGCCTATATAACGGGTGATATTAAAGTCTATTGGGATATTGCCGTATTGGTTGGGCACAATCTTGAGAACGGGGTGGAAATGGGAATGTTAGTACACATTGTGTGGTATATACTACTCATTTTCTTACGACACTAATTCTTAGTTAGCTTTATCTACAACCCGTTGTGCAGGTAAAGGCATTGCGATGATAAATACGGTTTTCCAAATATAACATCAACTTTGACTCGCAATTTTTTACCGCCTCATTCCTCAACTAGCAAAACCGAATGGGTAGGGCTGTCAATGGGGAGGGTAAGGTCTTACCCTTACCCTTCCCCTCTTTGGGTAGCGGGTAAAGGTAAGGGTAATTATCCTTCTCAACAATCTCCTTACCCTCTCCTTACCCTTACCATCTTCTCCACAGGGTAAACGGGGAGGGTAAAGGGTAAGCCGATAATTTTGATAAAAAAAGAGTTTTATACACATTGTGTGTTGATTTTTAATAATTTTATAACTAATTTATTGATAAAAACATATAAAACATTATATCCAATTCAAAATCATATGTTTCTCCGTGTAAAGTTAAATCAATTCATATAATAACAATTTTTTATACATAAATCATTTTTTTCCTTTGCATAAGTATACATAACAAATAAGTGTTTCACCAACACCTCATTTTTCGCAAGATATATATGTTTTTCCCTCAACAAGAAAGCATTACAAGCACAACACCAAGTCATTTTCCAATGATAGAATAAAGTATTAGGGTTAAACATTTACATACAAACTCCTTTAGAATATATTTTTATGTAACCTTTATATCATATGCGGGTAAAAGGGTAAAAGGGTATGAATAATGTCTATACCTTACCCTCCCCTTATAGTATAGTGGGGAAACGGGGAACGGGTAAATGGGTAAAGGGTAATAAAAATCTCTACCCTTACCCTTACCCTCATAATACCCTCCCCATTGACAGCCCCTACGAATGGGAGAGAGTGGCCGGAAGCAAGTGTAAACAATAGCGTAAACCAGTGTCACCGTTCACCGGAGCCCACATGGGAAATCTGTACTGGTTTGTAGTTGGTCGATCATAAAGCCCCTCTTCCCGCTAACCTAAAAACCCTACCCAGTTTCCCCCGAATTTAGCTCCCTGCCGCCCTTGCCTGAACGATGTCGGAGAAGAAGAAGCCCCGCCGCACCGGCGACGGCCCCCGCGCCGCCAGCGCCTCCTCCTCCGCCTCACCCCTCTCATTCAAGAAGCGCCTGAAAGCCGATTCCGTGATTCTCGCCTCGCTCCACAAACTCCGTGCCGAAGTCCAAGACCCTTCCTCGCGATCATCCAGAGCCCTAACTCTCGCGGACCTCGACCTGTCCTCCTCCTGTCGCGAGGTATCGGATTTGGATCCATCCTCAGTGAGATCCTCCATCGAGCGCACAATACTAGCTGCAGCGAGCTCCATTCTAGCAGGTGAAGGGTTCTCCTTCTCCGTCCCTTCCCGTGCCTCTACCAACCAGATGTACGTCCCCGAGCTCGACCGGATCGTGCTCCGTGACAAGTCCTCGGCACGTTCCTTCTCCAGCCTCTCCACCGTCCGCAAGACCGCCATCACTACCCGTGTCCTCGGGCTCATCCACCAGCTCTGTGTGAAGAACATCCACGTAACGAAGCGTGACCTGTTCTACACCGACGTCAAGCTCTTCGCAGACCAAGGCCAGTCGGATACCGTCTTGGATGACGTCGCGTGCATGCTGAGCTGCACCAGGGCGTCTCTCAATGTCGTGGCCTCGGAGAAGGGGGTTGTGGTTGGTCGGCTCATCTTTGACGATGATGGTGACAGAATCGACTGCACTAAGATGGGAGTTGGTGGCAAGGCCATTCCTCCTAACATTGACCGGGTGAGCAACATGGAGAGTGATGCCCTGTTTATACTCCTCGTGGAGAAGGATGCTGCCTTTATGCGTCTTGCTGAGGACAGGTTCTACAATCGCTTCCCCTGTGTGATCGTGACAGCTAAAGGGCAGCCAGATGTTGCTACTAGGCTGTTTCTGAAGAAGATGAAAACGGAACTAAAGCTTCCTGTGTTAGCTCTGGTTGACAGTGATCCTTATGGTCTGAAGATCCTCTCGGTTTACATGTGTGGGTCAAAGAATATGTCGTATGACAGTTTCAACCTCACTACGCCCGACATCAAGTGGCTGGGGATCCGCCCAACCGACCTTGACAAGTACAAGATTCCCGAACAATGTAGGTTGCCGATGACCGAGCAGGATATTAAGACTGGAAAGGATTTGCTCGAAGAAGACTTTGTTAAGAGGAATCCTGGTTGGGTTCATGAGCTTGAGATTATGGTCAAGACTAAGCAGAAGGCCGAAATTCAGGCGCTCAGCTCGTTTGGGTTCCAGTATCTCTCCGAAGTGTATCTGCCCCTTAAAATTCAGGAACAGGATTGGATTTAACTCCCAAGGTTGGAGTTCTCATGTCAGTTCATGTATCTGTTGCACTAAATTGAAATATTAATCATTGTTTTTCTCGTGTTGCATCTTGTGCTCCCGTGTTTTTACTGTATTATCTATATCTGAAGACTCTTACATTTCTACAATGATATATGTCCTAATTTACTTGCCGCTTTCTCAGATGTCATTTAGTTTCTGACATGCTGATTACCTTGAGACTCAGAGAATCTGTAATACATTCTTCTTGTTACAGTGGCTTTACTTTTAAGTTTGATCTTTCTCATTTAGGTAGTAAGTATGGAACTTGTTTCATCCCCCGTCCCTTTTGTTATGTGCGTTTGCGCATGCGTGTTGGGTAGGAGGTGTTTGGTAGCAGAAATCTGCCCTCTATAGTTGTACCTAGATCACTCAAATCTACATTTACACTTCATCTACATATTGGTATGTGGCCTTTGGTATTGGGTTGGATTCAGTGGGAGAATATGCAGAACATTAGCAACTCAGGGGTTACATTATCAAGAACGTTGGAAGTGTGAAATATGTACATTCATTTGCTGGCAATAAATTTGGTTGGTTACACATGCACTTTAAAGAGGAATGTAGATTATTGCTCATGTTACTTGTGTGCTCTTTGAAAGCATGTAAACACTGATCATGTATTGTTTCAGTTTTTACCATTTTTTCTGGAGGTTTGATGAAATTTCGAACTAGTATGTTTACATACTAATCTATATGAACTTCTCCTGAATTGTAGAACTCACTTTCTCCTGCAGTTGTCCAAGCTGCATGCATAGTTTCGAAATCCAATCTTTTCCATGGTTGTCAGCATGGTTCTGGGTGAAGTAAGTCATGATTCTCCTGAATTGCATGAAGATTCAAGCCATCGTAGATAAATCTCTACGTGAAATAATTTGCCATAGTTTTCAGAACCTAACCGGTGAGGCCTCTGGTTCTCGGTTCACTGGTTCATCCGGTGGCCGGACCGGTTCAACGCAGATGTCACTATGACGTCATAAAACATAAAATTAATCTAAAATATATGAAAATCATGGCAAATATACGTATATTAGACATATATAAGAGCATAATTTCACACAATTATTAAAATCTTACTACTTTGACTACATTTTAGAAATTAATACATTGGCACATTCCACATACCAAAATCAAGCACTACCAAAAGATATAGTTATGAAATAATACATTCAAACACATTCAACAAACCGATACTAAAACTGTCACCACTGATTAAGTATGCAATAACAAATAGTAGTCCTACACAACATGAATCACGTAATAGTCATTTATGAGCAACCAGGAAACTCGAGAAACTAAATTAACACGACAGTAAAACAAAGATAGAAACCAATGTGATCATTACTGGGTTGGGTATAAAGACTAGCCATCAAATTAATTATGTATGCAGAGCAGAGAGTTTGTACCTCACATAAGTGGTAGAGACAAAATTGCAATCAGAGTAGAATTAAAATGTCATCAGCCAATGGACAACATGTCCGTGGTCAGAAAGCTTCACATCAAGCTTCAGCGGGATCAACAGGAACAACAGCTGTGTTTTGTCATGATGGGGTGATGGTAAATAAATAAAAATAAGGAGAACAAGGAGAACAGAATCAGGCAACTGGGGGTCAGTAGAGGAAGAAGGGAGTCGTACAGGGAAGAAGAAGAAGAGGCATCAATGTTTTAAAAAACGTTAAGTAGTAAGCGTGCAGACATCACCTTGTAACTGGTTAAGCGGTAAGCGGGCGATTAAACGGGCAAGTTTTGAAAAAATGGGTTTTACTTTCCTACATAAATTTATATAAAATTGCACATATATGTCTATAAATAAATATATTCAGGATCTTTTATACATATGTAAACACACAACAAAAAAATATAGAACAAACAAACAGTTTATAACACAACTATAAAACAATGATTGAACAAATATAAATCAATTACATAAATTTTAGACATGAAATAAATGTAAGTTAGTATTGTACCTGTAAATGGTGCATTTTCAGCATCAAAACAAGTTGATCCAATTGAAGAAACGCCACAACAACATGAAAATTAGGAAACAACAAATAGTTAATACAATGCCATTGTTTATTTATTCATTAAGTTAATAAGTCTGGAATATTAAAAGACGGCTAATCGATATATTAGATAGGAGAAACCCTACTCCTATAAATAGGAGAACATGGAAGCGTACAGGACATAAGACAACCCTAATGGGCCAAGACACTTAGGCCCATATTACAAACTAATAATAAAAACACTAACTAAATAACTCTCAACACTCCCCCTCAAGCTGAAGTTGGGAGAATCCCAAATCAGCTTGCAAATAGAGAGTTGGACTAAGAAAACAAAGAAACAAAATAAAACGATAAACTAAGCCCATATAAGAATTTTCTCCCCCTCAATATTACATTAAAGTACTCAAACACTCATACACTCCCCCTCAAGTAGATACTCCAAGCAAGCAGGTAGGTCGCAGAAGCTTCTCGATCATCTGGAGCAGAAATAAGCAACATCACAATCATCTGGAGCAAAAGATAAAATAGCTGATAGGCACCAGGTCTTCATCAAAGTCGTTGTTGTAGTAGCCAGAGAGTGCTGGGTCACAGTGGCAGAGTAGCAGAGCCCAGAGAGTGCTGGATCACAGTAGCAGTAGTAGTCAACGTACAAATAAAGTACGGACGGGTCAATGTGCGAAATAGAGCACGAACGAGCCAGAGAGTGCTGATACACAGAAGTAGAGAGTCGATGTGCAAATAAGGCACAGGCATGCCAGAGAGTGCTGGCGCACAACAGCAAAAGTCGACGACGTAGGCAGATAGAAGACCAGTGTACAAAGTAGCAAGCAAATAAATAACTCCAGTATGCAATGTAGACAAAGCTACATGTAAAGTCACAACAAAAGTCTTCATCATCTTTCCTCTTCATAAAATATTCATCACAGTAGTGGGTGTCAAAGTCCAGAGAGTGTTGGTTCACAGATTCCAGAGAGTGCTGGTTCGAAAGTCAACGTGCAAAATAGAGCACGGACAACAGATAGTGCAAAAGCACAAAACAACAGGTAAAATGTGCTAGTCATAGCACAAGTAGTATCAATGACGTCCAAATATGTAACTTCATAGCAACATTCGAGGTAGATGATGAATAATCAATAATAGCAGCAAAAAATTTCATATAACAACAACACAATCATGAACAAGCAACATAACAATAGACGGATCCACATAGAAGCAAAATGAACACCATATAGTAATAAAAGGATCCATATATCAGTAGTATAAGTGGCATGAAGATCCATGTAGCAGCATAACTGAATTCTTCTTCTTCTTTCTTCATGTCTCCTCCGTTTCTCCCCCTCACACCAACCACGGAGAAGATCAACGGTTGGGGTGGACAAACACAAGTTCCACTGGATTTAGAAAATCAAACAAAAGAGTTGCAAGTGGTGTAAAACCTCACATAATCAAAATGTGGACCATGGTGTGCGGATTATCCGAGGTAGCCATATTAGCAGCAATAGCATTCGAGCAGTAGCAGCGACAAATAAATGGTATTTGTAGCAGCAACAAAAAAGAAAAACACAACAACGCAGTTGCAGCAGTAGTAGAGGGCATAAAGGCCAAACTATTCCAAACCAATAGCAGAAAAGAAGAGCACCTCAGCAAGGAAAAGGTCAAAACTTCAAAAAATGTGCAGCAATACATGTTGCTACAGTACCAGCGGCAGCATAGAGGTTAGAAGATCAAACTCCAGCTCATTCCATAGAGATTTGATGGTTTGGCAGCTAAGGTAGGAGATGCTCAAGACATAGATGACCTAAATGGAGCAGGTCCTAAGGAGAGGCAACACCTTGGTAGGCCGTAATTGAGCGCGGAGATCAAGAGCAGGGACAAACCTGTACAGACGGCCAAAAAAAGATGCAATAACTTCTTCTCCAAGGCATGTGGAAGACTTCTCCCTTCTCCTAGAAGCCGCTAAGGGGTTGAGGAAGAGAAGGGGGGCACTAGAGGCAGGCAAAAAACCATGAAGGAGAGGATTGGATGCTCCCAAAATCCCGCCGTGCTACAGTAGCATACTGTAGCAATATGCCAGAATGAAAGGAATAGGAAACCATGCGCAACAGCAAGTGAAAGGGAGCATCAACAACAGCAAAAAGGAGATGGAACAATAGAATTTATGGAATGAAAGAGTGGACAAGGCCTGCGGGCGGCCAAGAAAGAAGAAGGGGTGGCCGCCCGCCGGCTGTGGCTCTCTCTTTTCTCCCTTTTACTTGACGATTAGGGTTTTGGATCTCTGCTCTGATACCATCTGAAATATTAAAAGACGGCTAATCAATATATTAGATAGGAGAAAGCCTACTCCTATAAATAGGAGAACAAGGAAGCGTACAGGACATAAGACAACCCTAATGGGCCAAGACACTTAGGCCCATATTACAAACTAATAATAAAAACACTAACTAAATAACTCTCAACAATAAGCATAATGCATGCAACATAGTTAAAATTAATGTGTATGTAAATAGCTAGATGGTGATAACCAAATATAAAACAAGTAGGCATTGGCAATATAATAGGAAAGAGGATAATGCATGCAACATAGTTAAAATTCATGTGTATGTAAATAGCTAGATGGTAGTAACTAAATATAAAACAAGTAGGCATTGGCAATATAATAGGAAAGAGGATGTATTCATAGATGCATAACATCAGTGGTCAATCTAATCTTGAAGACATCAAAAGTGTATGACCATGCCCAACTAACCCAAAAACATCAAAAGTGTATCCCCAATTTCTATCCCAAAAAACATCAAAATCTGTCCACTATCCAACTATCCAAAAAACATCAAACATCCTTAGTGGTCTCCTTCCTCCATCTCTTCTGCACTTGAGTAGTCCTCACAGATAGGAGCTTGACCAGTAGCATCCCTTGTGAAGTCATCTCCCCCTCGATCTATGGATCAGACTCTTCTTGTTAAGCAGGTACTTTTTGTTGGATCAATGGGCTCTAGAGGGGGGGGGTGAATAGAGCTACACACACTTCACAAAATCAATTAGACCACCAATTTAAATTTAGTGAAGAAACTAAACCAAACAGCAATTTGATGTCCTAATCTAGCATTCAAAGCAAGGATAAGAGACAAGGGATTGCAAGCACTTGGACATGTGGTTTAGAGTGGTTCCACGTCCTAAACTTAGGAACAATGTCAGTCTACTACCTAGAGTTGGTTAGACTCTAGGATTTGCAACTTGGTTCTCTTATATATCACAATAAGATTACAAGGTACAACAACCACACAACCAAGGACTTAGTTTCTCAAGCTAAGATCTTCTACCTTACCAAGGACTTACCCACTTTGCAAGTAGTCTTCAGCCTTCTTCAAAGGACTTACCCACTCTTGCTTTAGTCTTCAGCCTTGCAGGATTTACCCACCTTGCTTGAGCTTTGCCTTGCACCTCTCCTTCTCTTGGAGAGCTTTTCCACGTTTCTCCCCCACTAGGAGATCTAGAGCAGCTGACTTTTTTCACTCTTGAAGACCAGCAACCATCTTCACCTTCACTTGGGGAAGAGCAGCATCCACTTCTCTTTCACTTGGAGAAGCAGCTTCAATCAATCTTCAAAGGGAATATGTGGTAGGAAGGGAGAATGGAGAACTTTACATCATACAAGGGATAACTCTTATACACAGGGACCTAACTCACTCATAGCTCACAAATTTATCTTGAAGGTAGAGAGAGAAAGGGGCTCAAGGGCTTGGAACACTCTCAACTATGCTAGCTCCAAGTTTGCAATGGAAGAGCAACTTGGAATGAACTCCAAGGGGGTCTATTTATAGTTGAGGGTATCCCTTTAAGTTGTGGGACACTTGGATGCAAAAATAGCCGTTTTTTGTTCAAGGAAACGACTCTATTTTTGCCCAAAACACTTACCAACGGTCACATCACTTTTTTCTGCAAATTCCGTACAGTGCAATCGTTCGAGTTTCAATAGGGGTAACTCGACCGATCAAGTAAAAGACAAAACCGATATTCAAATGATCGGTCGAGTTTGTCTTGACAAAACTCGACCGACCATTTAAACTCGAAATAGTCAGTTACCTGATCGGTCGAGTTCTGTGTAAACACAACTCGACCGATGCAATCTTCAGAAAATCGACCAAGGATGATCGGTCGAGTTTCAAGCTAGGGAAACTCGACCGACCAAGTGCCTGTAATCAATTTTCTAATTTGCATTTTAAAGTGATTAGCACTTGGTGAATTTTGTCCCAAACATTTTTCTCTTCTAAGTTACAAGTCAATTCACCATTACAAGTGATTACATAGATGTTCTATGGTCGTTTACATAGAAAACCCAAAATGCACACTTGTAGCTATTTTGACTTGAACTTGACCCATTCTAGGGCTTCGGATTTTAGATCCTTTTTATGTACCTAATGCCTGCAAACAATCTTAAACACACATATTAGATACATATGAGTGGAATGGTTAAGTCATTATCAAAATATAGGTAATGTATAACCTCTAGGTCAACATTCTCCCCCTTTTTGACAATGACAAACCATTCCTCAAACATATTGAAAATGATATGAAAGTTATACCTTTGCCTTGTGAATTGGGGGGATTCATGATAAGAACAATTGTGAATTGCTCCCCCTCGAACTATGCTTCCTCTAACCTGCATTGTTAGTTTCTCTACACATAGCAATACCAATATCCAAGTAATGTGTAGTCCTTTTCAAGTTCACATAAAGAACAATGAATTTGAACAAGAAAAGGATCTCACAAGCAAAAACCATATTCTATCAAAGAGAAAGCAATATGATTGAGTTTCAAGACTGATCTAGCTTGAAAAATCTCTCCCCCTTTTGACATTATCAAAAAGAGAGGGGGGTAGAAGAGCAAAAAAAATCAGGTCTTCTCCAAAACTCAACCAAAAACATGTATACAAGGCAGTAAATAGCAATTTAAAAGCATATAGTACACAACCACAGAGGAGAACACACAATCCAAGTCATAATCAAAATATAGCTCAAAATAGCACCAAGCATAAGATAAAATAGAGTAAATAGCCAAAGTGCATATCGATGATATTACAACTCAGATAGATGTTCTCATGAAAGCAACTACAACCATAAAGCGAGAAAATAGAGATAAGAAAATAGTACAACTCAGAATAATGTGCCAGGATGTTTCTTATACAAAAGAGTCTAGAAAGATGTATATGATTGACATGCTAGACTAGAAGCTAAGAAACCACCTAAACATCTAAGCTATCGATATCTACGGTATCATCGTCCTCGCCAGGGTTGTAGTCCTCATCCCCGTTTATAGGCGGAGCAGCAGTGCCAACATCAGATCCAGCACCATCACCACCATCATCGTCAGAAGCGTCGTCGCCATCACCTTCCTCAGCATCAACATCATCATCAGCATCCTCGGCCTGGTCGGGCATCTCCTCATCATCAGGAGGACCAAAAGAGCGACCGGGCTAGCGGGCATTCTGCTCAGCCCACGACATACCAAGAGCAAGAAGCTCCTTGGCCTGTGGGAAGGACGGAGCAGAGTCTCCCAAGGAGGCTAGCAGAGTGGCCAGGGGGCCAGCAGGCAGCGGCAGGAACGCAGGAGCAGAACTATCAACAGCAAACGGTGGCGGAGCGGCAGCGGAAGGCTCGGGAGCAAGGAAGTAATGCTCGTATGCATAAGAAGCATAAGCACTACCTGGGTATGGCTGGTAGGTGGGATAGGGTGAAGCACAAGATAGGTTCATGGTAGACATGATTGAATACAGATCCTGGTGCAGGTGTTCCTGAACCTGTCGGTTGTACGCCTGTTCATGCATCATATATCCCAGTAGGGTTTCATTTGAAGCACGGAAGGACGCACGGCTGGGTCGGGGTTGTGGCTGCGGAGGTGGAGCACGGGTGGAGGAGGGTGGGTCAGCAGAGGCAGAGGCAGAGGCAGAAGCACCAGAGGCAGGAGAAAACACAGGGACAACCTTCTCTTCTAAGTTACAAGTCAATTCATCATTACAAGTGATTACATAGATGTTCTAAGGTCGTTTACATAGAAAACCCAAAATGCACACTTGTAGCTATTTTGACTTGAACTTGACCCATTCTGGGGCTTCGGATTTTAGATCCTTTTTATGTACCTAATGCCTGCAAACAATCTTAAACACACATATTAGATACATATGAGTGGAATGGTTAAGTCATTATCAAAATATAGGTAATGTATAACCTCTAGGTCAACACTTTTGCCCTATCTCTTTGTGGGTTAAAAGGAGGGGTGGGTTGAGCAGGAGGTGTGGGATGAACAGGAGGGGTAGACTGAGCAGGAGTGGTGGATGGGATGTTTCTTCTACTTCTGGTATAGACTCTCTCTGCAACCCTCGATGCTTCAGCTACTCCTACTTGACCCCATGTAACTCCAACACGTGGATAGATCTCATCTTCTTCTTTATTGAGATCGGCAAACCAATCTTTTGCCTTCTCTCTATAGTCGGACTCCAAGGGATCCTTCAAAGCTAAATGTTTCTCCTTTTTTTCTTTTATCTTTGCATTAAATTGGACATACACTAAGTCATTCAACCGCTGCACATCAAGTCTGTTCCTCTTCTTGGTGTGTATCTGTCAAAAAACAATTTAAAATTAAAAAACAGATGTACTAATGCATTAGTTTAGAGCAGATTGATTTATTAAATACTTTTACTTATTTACCATGTCAAACGTGCTCCAATTTCTTTCACACCTTGAAGATGTGCATGTCAGATTTAGGATCTTGAGGGCCATTCTTTGCAAATGTGGAGTATCATACCCTTGATTTGTCCACCACTCCACTGTTTCATGAAGCAAGAAACTATTAAGAAACTAAATATTGGAGAATAATCACATAGACTGATAAATTATATAAGTTTTTGGCACATAACCAAGATCCAAATCATGATCTGATCTTGTCTTATGAAACTTGGCTGGCAACTCCTGCTGTAGAACAATTTTATCCTGAATCGCGGACTCTGGGAAAAATGTCTCTACGCATTCCATTAGCGCCCCCATGACACCTTCTTTGATGTCTATCTCTGTATTAGACCAGAAGTAGTAGGATTCAAGTAGTAATATTAGACAGTAAAACATAAAAAATATTAAAATCACAAGCAATCAATTCTAACTTGTTTTCATTTACCTGCCGTATGTAAAGGTTTGTGCAACCTTTTATCCCCTTTCTCATCAACAATGTCTATGACTTTCTTCAGAATTACAGGTTCCTCAGCCAAGTTCTCAGATACTCCTTGGCTGTAAGCATTGCAACAAATATAAAACCCATGGTAGGTTTTTTCTTGCTATCAACAAGCCGTAATACCTTCCCTAACGGCCTAAAACTCTTCAAAGCAAACATCACTCTAGCCCAGAACTGTGGTGTCGTCACCGTAATGGCAAATCTCTCCCCCTCTCCTGTACCAGAGTACTTGCATTCTTCCCACTCAGAAGAACAAAACATCGTCCTCAACTCATTTCTTTTATCAGCCAAACTCTTCAAACTCAAATGGCAGTTGCAAAGCTTGTTATGCCAGGCCTAACCAGGTCTCCCTTTGTGTACTTCCTCATCAAACTGAAGGTGTTGTGATGGCCATAGAAAAGATACTGAGCCGTCTGCTCTTTTGCACTGCATTCTTCACCCTAGGCAGCTTCCCAATACTCCCCAACATTAGATCTATACAATGCGCTGCACAAGGGGTCCAAAAAATTGCAGGTCTTTTATCCTTTAAAAGTCTACCAGTTGCAATATTAGAGGGGGCATTGTCAGTGACCACCTGAACAACATTGTCTTCTCCAACTTCTACAATGCAACTATCCACCAAGTTGAATATGAATTCAACATTGTGGATATCGGCGGATGCATCAATGGCTCTCAAGAAGCTAGTGCCCCTTTTGCAATTCACACATAGGTTCATTATGCTTCTTCCTCTTCTATCTGTCCATGCATCAATCATGATTGAACATCCAGACTTCCTCCATTCTTCTCCGTGTGTCTCCAATGAAGACTTTGTAAGTTCCACTTCATTCTTCAGAAGAGGCTCAAGCAACTCGTGGATTGACGGGCCCTGCAGCCCAGGACCAAACTGACCAACTGCCTCTAGCATGACATTGAAACTTCTCAATGTCACTGTGTTCATGGGTATACCTGCAATTTTCATAGTAATTCATATAAGTAAATATATCACCAATTCACCATAAAGACATTGAAACTTTTCAATGACATTAAACATGTCTCACATAAAGATTAGTTACTCACCAGCTTAATAAAACCAACATGCAATGAACTGGACAGTTTTCTCTCTTTCTTCCTTCTTCAACTTCTTGTTGATATTCTCCTGCTTTACAAACACCACTCATTAACAATAACCTTAGGATCCCTCCTACAAAATGCATCAATCTGACCCACCACCTTGGGTTTCTTTGCATTGGAACCGATCACCACAACTTCTTAATTGTCAGAGTGTTCCCAACAATATGTACCTCCTCCCTGGCTTCAACTAACTCGTCTTTTTTTTTTTGCCTTCTTCGCTGCAACTTTATCTAGATGTTCATTTATCTCCCTCTTCACTTCTGGTGGTACACTACCACATGTTTCTACATCTCCCCTCCTACAAGCAAGATGATTTTTAAATCTGAAAATCCCTCATGTGTTGATGTGTTTGCAGAAGTTACATTGCAGCCGATCTTTTCGAGGTGGATTGGGGCATTCACAATACTTCCAGCCTGGGTCACTTGACCTAGCATTGGGGACATTTGGTGGATTTTCAGGGACTGGAGCAGGCTGAGCAGCACTTATATCATCTGCCATCTAGCAAAGTAATACAAAAAATAAATATTAATACATCATGCAACAAGGATTTTACATCACATATTCACATGTTACGTAGATCAACAGTAACAACAGTAAACTAGATCACATTTCGGCTATTAGTCATGCATCACAGCAGTATATACATTTAAATTATGCATTATAATGTATATTGCATTTATAATTATAATCTACAGTACTTGGATCATCAAAATCAGCAATAGATTAGTACTTAGTTATAAAATACAATAGAATGTAGAAGTAAACAGAGTACGTTATACACTGACATGAACAGTTTTTATACAATAAAGAGCATAAATAAGTTTTTGTACGAGTTTTATACAGTAAAATGTCACAAACAAAAAACAAAATACAAACTTGTGTAAGATATAGAGTAGGCAAACAAGATATATTGATATACATAACCATATCTAACTAGAGATTAAACTATATGGGCATTATACCTCATTTTACAGACTTTTGCATACATGTAGACAGTTAGAAAGGTTGATTAGGAACAAAAGGAGTAAAGAAAATGAGATGTGAGAGCATACCTTTGTGTCTATGCAGCAGGAGAACCTTCCTTTCACTTTTGCAGGCAGCAGGAGCACTTGCTCTGGCGTCCAGAGCTCTGTCCAAGGAGGGCCGACGCAGCAGGGTGGTGGCAGGATCTTTTGGAGGCAATCGGAGGAGAGGAGGAGCCCTGGCAACGTCCAATCCTTGCGCTAGCAGGTCGCCGGATGATGTAGAAGGGAACTCCGGAGGAGAGGAGGAACGTCGGGAGAGGAGTCAGGGAGAAGAACCGTCGGGGGAGTTGGAGTGCGAAACTGCCCTGACGTGCGTAACAAGCCTTGCACGCGACTGTGTTCGTTAGAAATGGGGTTTTGAACGAGGTTTTTCTTTGTTCTATTTGTGGGCCAGAAAGTTTTCGGCCTTATTGGGGCCCAACATGGTGTTTTTACAAAAAGGGACTTAAACGGCCGATTTTTACCTATTAAGCGGCTAATTAATCGGAAAAGTCGGGCAAAAGTCAGGCGTTTAATACAAAACTGTCTAACCAACGATTTTCCCTATTTGAAAACGGCTTGAGGTCTGGACCGGTTAAGCGGCCGCTCAGCCCGATTTTCAATTCGTTAACAGGCATTAGAAGAAAAGGAGGAAGAGGCGTAGAAGAAGAGGAATCTGTGAGAGAAGGCGGAGAGGAGCAGAAGGAGAGGAGGAAGAGCCGTAGAAAGGGAAGGAGCAGAAAAAGGGGAGGAGTAACAAAGAAAACTGGAATAGAAGACGAGTAGTAGTAGACAAAGAGAAGAAGAAAAGAAGGATAATAGGAGGAATTGTAGTACCTACAACAGTAGGGGAACGTAGCCACGACAACAACAACTGCACAAAGGGATGGCCGAAGTGGCACCTATGGTAGGAGCTTCCAACGACAACTTTGGCAGCGTCGTCGTCGGATGGGCGGTGGCGGCTCACCGTCAGCAGCGGCATTCTGGAGCTCCATGCCTGGGCTCGTCTTGCTCTCCCCCTCTAGGGCAGCAAGCAACACTGAGTTATCGGGGGGAGTGGTGCGGGATCGGGCAGAGGGGATTAGAAGTATCGGGGTTCTTTCCCCTTGGAAGCACGCACATTAGGCGTGGGGAAGAGAAATGCCCCCCTGGAAACAACCGACCGGTCATTCAAAACTGAACTGGGTAACCGCTTTAGCGGTTTAACCGACAAACCATGGTTAGAACGCTTTAGTTTACAATCAAATCATCTTATATCGTCTTTTCTCTGTTGGGCTATGTATATAACATCTTTTAGCACCCATGCTCATGTGTTTTTTGCTCCATCTTCCTTTAGATTTCAATTCGGTTAGTGTAGAAAGTGAATTTGTTGAAAAGATAGCGAGAGACAAATAATCACGAATTCCTTCACAATAGCCTTGTGATTTTTACTGTCTATGACTCTATATGCTAATGCTAATTTGCCTTTATCTCTGTCACATTCGACGGGTTTTAAAACACTGATGAATGTATTTGTCATGCCACTGATTCCGGTCTCTCACCAGAATAGTTCAAAGGCCATCATCGTCAATCATCATCACCACCACCATGTTTGATTGTCTACATGATCTTTCTTTTCGATTTACCTCTGTTTTGGGTCATATTCTCATTACTTGTCAATATTCAAAGTCCTTCCTTCTAAGCTGTCCTCAAGTTAGTTTAGCTGCCTCTTCCCCCTCTTACTATGCTCGAGCACACATCATTACTTCCAATGGGTGCATTTGTGGTTCAAATGCCATCATGTTTTCAAAATATTTAGTGATACATATTAAAATACAGGAGAGACTTAGGGGTTGGTTGGTTAAGCACTAGGATCTAGCAAAGTAGTTGTTTGAAATGTAGAAACAATGGACTGGTATATTAAATAATAAATACAAACGAAATCACTGACTGAGATATGAAACCACATCTGTTGGATGGTGAATTTATGAATTCGGTCAAGAGAGAAGAAAACCACACAAAGAAATATGGAGAAGGGGGGAGTGACTTACCAAGGAAAGAAGCTTCAGAGTTGGGTGGAGCATTACCCTGTCAAATGCAGTTAGCAGACATCTGTTCTATGTGGCAATACATTTCACAATCACCACCGATATCAGAAGCAGCCCTGATGATAGTAGTAAATCTAGAAGCCACTTATATGGCTCCTGTTGTGGGTACAATGTTTTCAGACATACTTAACTGTCACTAGTGTTGATATGAGTAACACACACACACACATTCACATACACCCAAATAGCAGCAAACAGCCACAGTAGAAGTAACAGCTCTAGAAGCCTCATATGTGGACATAACAAGGCATTTTATCTCTAGTTTCTTCTTCAGCTTGCAGGGAACAAGAGTAGAAGGAACCAGTCGTTTGGATCCTGCATGGTTATGAGGATATTGGAGGATTGTTAAAGCCATTGCATATATGATTTAAATGTCAAAGACAAACTAGACACTTCTCCACTACCGTTGACTGGTTGATCAAGTCATCTGTTTGAGAACTGCTTCACCAATTTCCTATGCTTTGTTGGAAAAGTAGGATTGAATGCAGTTGTCTTTGATGATGACGGAGCAAATTAAAAAGACCAAGATGGGAGTGACTAGCTAAACTATTTCACCCAATATGGATCGAGTGGGTAACATGGAGAGTGAGGCTTTGTTCGACGCTCGCCTTTATGCGCTTGCCAAGGATAGGTAGGATCTCTGATCACCTTCCGCAAGTGACGATGACAATGAAAAGGCATGCAATGATTACTGAAAATTAACTGGACCTTCTAGTTTTAGCTCTAGTCGATAGTGTTCCTTATAGATCCTGGAGGTTTACAAGTACGAGTCAGACATGTGGAATGATAATTTTCAACCTCAGTAGATTATGACATCAAGTGATTGAGAATCTTCGAAGCACACTTGACAGGTAGGATGATTCTGAGCACTGTATATTTCCGAGAAGGATATTAAGCTGCAGATTTTTTTGACGGATATTTGGTTGAATCTGGTTGATCCATGAGCTTGAAATTATGCTGAAGATTAAGCAAAAAGATTAAATTTTAGGTATCCAGCTGGTTTGGTTGGCAGAATCTCAAAATGATATGTGCTGTTTAAATTTTTCTGTTGCATGAAGTCAAAATAGTAATTTTTGCTTTTCTATTTTATTATATAATACTCGAAGATCTAGATTCCTTATATTACAGATCTTCGAAATTACTTGATGCTGTGCTCATGCGTCAACTTTTTTAAATGCTTATTATTTTCTCATTTTACAGAATTTGTATTAATACTTAAAACGAGGACGAGGACCACACCTCAAATGCGCCTATTGAGGCAAAGACGAGCCACACTAGACACGTCCTCCATTATAGTATGGGTATCCAAAACAAATGCACAGGGACATGACACTTTGTTCGGACTCCACAAAGCCTGTCGACCAAGGTCTGAGCATGATCAATGCTGCTCCTTCAACCTCCAAAGGAAGCTCCTCTCACTTCTCTATGATAAATGAGGAACATAAACGTCTTTTATGGGCCTCCCAACAAGTTGACAGTTCTCCCCTACATTCTTAGTCTGTTTTCCAACAACCTATCTTGCATAGTTAGATTAACAGATTGCAACTCCCCCATGTATCCTCCACATGCCCCATCATCTGCTCACCTCGCAACTGCACACATATATAACTTTGGGATAGCCATTCTCACTTCACTCCCGAATCAGATTATTGACTCGGGTGCTATCTCACATGATGGGAATGCCACATCTCTAAACAACTGACTCTCATTTCCCCCACTCTTCTTCATTTTGGTCACCCATTTCTCAAAAAATGTAAAGATTTAAATTGAACTGTATCTTCTCTTCTCCTTGATGTGTGATGCGTTTCTGCCTGTTGTTTGCCTTTTGTCGCTAGATCGGTGCGATTCTCAACGACGGTGTGCTCGTACCCCCCAACAAAACAACATCAACCGCATGCAAAAGTCGTCACTTGCTTGATGTTACTCGGTCCTTGGCAACTCATGCTAATTTACAAAAAAGGTTTTTGGTTCGAGGTCATTTTAACAAAATGCTTTTTACTCAACTGTCATCTTTCTTCTGTCCTCAAGGGTAAAACACCGTTTTCGGTCCTTCTCCTTAAAGACAACCTTTCTTTCTCCTTGCTGGGATATAGATGCAATGCGCTTGTTCTTCTAAGTGATACGGTGTGAATGACTTATCTTGAAATGGGTGTTTGCCACAATCTATCATAGGCAACAACAAACTATTTATTGTCTCTCCATGTCTATTTCCATATCCAAAACTATCATGTACTCTCTCATAAAATCATAATCAACATTCTTGCTTCAACACGACTAATCAAATCACTCACAATAATGACCTTCTTTGCTATTAGTTTTTCTTGCATAAGCATATCATATTATCTCAAAAATCCTTCTTAGCCTCCTCGCTAAGGCGAATTTGTTGGGCATACACATCAATAATATTAACAAGTAACAACTCTTCCCTTAAGAATGTAATTTGTTGCTATGATTCTGTTACCCATCCTTATAATCTTGACAACATCTCTCAACAATTTGTCACCCATCCTTGTAATCTTGATAATACCATCTTTCAACATCTGATCAACATCAGTTTGTACACTATTTCTATGTTTTTCAATACATGTGTAACATACTATATTTTCTAGCCCCCGTCTCCAATCCATCATCAAGTTTCCCATATCCACTTAGTTTCCTGCAAATAAGCTACATTGACTTTTCTTTTCATCATGGTATTCACTATCTTCAAAGATTTTCCCATCAAAGAGCTAGCATTCCATTTTACCCTGTCTTTGTTTGACTTGGACTTGGTTCTTTACCCGTTTCCATCCAAAATAATGTGAGAAGCTTTGCACATCACTCTATTTAGACGAAGAGACTTGCTTCTTTACCCACTCCCGTCCAAGGGACCATTGTCCACATTTCAGCGTCGGAGTGTCAAAACTACAAACTTATTTTCAATGTGCCTGGGTGCCGGTGCATCGTATTGCTGGGCAGGGAATGTCCAACGAATAAACTATAATAATTTATTTCATAAGAAGAGTGATAGAATTTTAATGGTTCATTGCATGGTTCAAAATTTTGGTCGAAATCTCAAAATTTTGCTCAAAATTTTGATTTCGACAGGCATAGAAATGCACGTCCAGAAATAGTAAGTAAAATTTTAAAATTTCAATAGAAATTTCGCAAAGGGGGGGATTTGACAAAATACAAAAGTTTGTTAAAAAAAGGCCAGTTTGGGCATGCATTTCGAAAAGCACAACATAAATGGGTTCACTATTTCGAAAATTAACGGCCCAAAGCCTGCTATACTTGGGAGGATTACTTTTTTGGTGATATTTTTTGCATTCTCTTGCTCTTGAAGGCTTGTTCTTCAAATCTAAGGTAACTTTACTCTCTTTCCTTCCCATCTACATCTATTTCTTCCGCTTTCACCCCATCTTGATCAAAAGATTACTCGGAAATTGCAAGTTGCAAGTGATAGACTACAACTTTAACTTGAGGATTTATGAAAGTATGCTACAAATTATATATAAAACAATTATTTACAAATCCAACTTGATGTACATCCTATTTGTCAATATAATGGATAAAATATTCTCAAAATGAACTATTTTAAGTTTTTTCAACGTTATACATATATAGTGAACACTTAACAAATGTTGAATATTTAAATAAACATCTTATATTAAAGATGAATTTTGTAACAATGATTTACAACTATGTAATACTTTGAATATTAATTATATATAGTTTTAGAACTTAAAATGAAAAAAAACCAAAAAAATTTAGAATTGAGATGTATGATGTTTAGTTACATAGATCAAATTTCAACTATGAATGGGAATAATATATAGTTAAATGTATTCAATTGATATATTCAATAAATTAGACTTTTGGTAATAACTAATTTTAGTAATTCGTCCCAATTTTATGAATAATCTCATGCCTAAATTGAGGATACCTTTAGTATTTTTACTCTTTGATGATCTAAAGTGCAAGCTATAAAGTATCAATTGAGATCGATTGTTAACATGATGACCTATATACTAATTCCTTCATTATGTTATTGAACATGTCACTGAAATCCCCTTCGATATAGTTTTCAATCTTTTCACACATGTAGGACCCCCACCAAGATCAATCTATGATTTTTATTGCATAAGTAGGTGTATTTATGTATGTAGATCATTCTGGTAAAATATCTTGACTTAATTCCTTTGTTTGGTCGTGGAAATCTTGCGCTTGTGTCGAAATAAGCGTAGATTTCAAAATTTCCATTGAAATTTCTATAATTTTTTTTTGAGCCATCGGAAATGGCGTTGAAATCGAAATTTTAAACCATGGTTCATTGCATAGAATCAAATGTCTGATTTCATTGTCGTGTCTGATGGGCCAAAATAGATTTTTTTTGGAATTTCGGCCGAAATTTCGATATTTACGGCTCTAACAATTTCGACGACCAAATAAGCAAATTAAATCAGGAAAATTTACCAGGACGATCCAAACGCCAAGATCTACTCAAATATGCATTAATATTTCACGTTGGATATGTGGGGAGGGTCTCCCACATTTGTAAGTGAAGGAAGCTGAACAATTTTGAGAGAGTTTCGATGGCAAAATGAAGGAATTAAGTTGTGGAATTCTATAAACACAATGTCTAAACATAAACACACTAGATTATATAATAAATTTATATGTTTAGAGGTTAAGGTGGGATCCATGTCTTGATTAGTGAGTGCACAAATGAACAGAAATGTCAAGTTTGCTAGACATTTAGACTGTTAAAAACTTCAAGTTACAATTTAGAATTTAAAATTTACAGTTACAACTTACAAGTTACAAAGTTACAGACTACAACTTGTGTAAGTCTAATGTTAGCATTTAACTAGGTTACATGAGATAGTTATACATATATCCAAGAAAGAACTTTATTATTTTTGGAGTATTTTTCCATATCTCTATAGAAGAGTGTAGTAATTTGTTGAGAGTCAGGGTTTCAGAGAGCATAGGGTTGCACAAAGTGTGCACCCTCATATATATAATACTGAAACAATTACAGAGAGGTCCATACAGAATAAACAAATAACAAAATAAATAACAGAATAAGTAAACCACAGAAAACATATACTGTAACACTCCCCCTCAAGTTGGAGCATAGATATCAATCATGCCCAACTTGTCCACCAGCGTGCAGAAGTGCTTCTTAGCCAGAAGTTTTGTGAAGACATCTGCAACTTGATCTTCAGATCTTGTAAAAGGAGTGCAAATTTTACCAGCCAGAACAGATTCTCGAATGAAGTGGCAATCCACCTCGATATGCTTGGTGCGCTCATGATAAACAGGATTATTGGCAATGAAAATAGCAGCCCGGTTGTCGCAGTGCATTGGAATCACATAAGGAGATTCAATCCCAAGTTCATGCAAAAGAGAACGCACCCAGAGAAGTTCACATGCAGTATGGGCCATGGCCCTGTATTCAGCTTCAGCACTGGAGCGAGCAACAACATTCTGTTTCTTGCTCCTCCAAGTCACCAAGTTACCTCCTACATAGGTGCAGTAGCCAGAGGTGGATTTCCTGTCAATTCTGCTGCCTGCGTAATCTGAATCAGAATAGCCCTCAAGTTTACAATGTCCATTTTTCTTGTAATACAGACCTTTGCCAGGTGCTCTTTTTAAGTATCTCAGAATGTGACAGACAGCATCCCAGTGACACTGTCTAGGCTTGTCCAGGTACCTGCTCAGAAGGCCCACAGCAGTAGTAATGTCAGGACGAGTAACAGTCAGATAGATCAATTTCCCAATAAGTCTCCTGTATTTCTTCGGCTAAGAAAACATAGATGAAGTATCATCGTCCCAATCAACATTGGGATCCATAGGAGTATCTGCAGGTCTTGCTCCCATCATACCAGTTTCTTACAGGATATCAAGTACATATTTTCTCTGGGACAGCACAAGAGCACTAGAGTTCCTGGAAACCTCTATACCCAGAAAGTATCGCAATCTGCCCAAGTCTTTGGTAGCAAAATGCTTACCCAAATGATTTTTTGTGGCCTGAATACCTGAAGAATCACTGCCTGAAATAATGATATCATCAACATAGACAATCAGAATAATAATTCCTGCAGAAGTTTTCTTTGTGAAGACAGAATGATCCACTTGAGACCGTAGAAAGCCAAAGTCAGAAAGAATCCTGCTTAATTTATCGAACCATGCACGTGGACTCTGCTTGAGCCCATAAATAGATTTTTTAAGCCGACATACTTTGTGAGACTCCCCCCGAGCAACAAACCCTGGAGGTTGCTCCATGTAAACCTCTTCCTGTAGATCATCATATAAGAAAGCATTCTTCACATCAAGCTGTAGAAGAGGCCAGTCACAGTTTACAACTACAGATAATAAGATTCTGACAGAATTTAAGCGAGCAACAGGAGAAAATGTCTCAAAGTAGTCAATGCCGTAGGTTTGAGTATATCCTTTGGCAACTAACCGAGCTTTCAACCGTTCAACTGTACCATCTGGTTGATATTTGACAGTGTACACCCAGCGGCAACCTACAGGCTTGCACTGAGGAGGAGGATCCACCAGCTCCCAAGTGCCTCTATCAGTCAGAGCGGTCATCTCATCCTGCATAGCAGAAGTCCAAGCTGTACTCCGCAGGGCATCTTGAATAGTTTTAGGAACAGTAACAGCAGATAAGGCATATATAAAATCACGCGCCTGAGCAGTGAGATGATCAGTAGATACAAAAATAGCAATACTGTGAGACGTGCAGGAACGAGTCCCTTTGCGAAGTGCAATAGGGATATGTAAATCAGATTGTACCTCAGGTGAAGCAGAACCTTCTTGAGGTGAAGATTGGTCGACTGGGGGGGGGTACGTGTGAAGGAGGTGCTCTGTTCCTGCGCTGATAAACACGAAGCTGAGGAGGATCTGGTATCACAGTATCATCCGTCTCAGGTATGCAGTCAGACAGAATAGGCAAGGGTGGTGCAATAAGATCTGGTTGCAAATTTTCTCCCGCAGATGAATAATAAGGAGTGTCTTCAAAGAACACCACATCACTACTAGTCAACCACTTTCGCGTAGCAGGATTATAACAGCGATAGCCTTTATGAGTCCTTGAATATCCCAAGAAAATACATTTAGCTGCTCTAGGCGACAGTTTATCAGATGTAGAGCCAAGGAGTCGGACAAAGCACGTGCAACCAAAAATCCGTGGAGGAACAGAAAACAAGGAGCCTCCGGATGTAAAACTTGGAAAGGGATTTTGTTACCAATAACCGACGATGGCATACGATTAATGAGAAAACAGGCAGTCAGAACCGCTTCTGGCCAATAAGTACGAGGTACATGCGAATGCAACATGATAGTTCGAGCCACTTCCAACAAATGACGATTATTTCTTTCGGCTACACCATTCTGTTGTGGTGTATAGGCACAGGAGGTTTGATGTAAAGTTCCAACAGATTTACAAAAAAGTTCCACATCTTTCTGAACAAATTCCAGCGCATTATCAGTTCTAAAAATTTTAATAGGCACACCAAACTGGGTTTTAATTTCAGCAAAAAAGAACTTTATTGTGGATATCACCTCGGATCTACTTTTCAACAGAAATAGCCAAGTAGTCCGCGAAAAATCATCAATAAACAAAATAAAGTATCGATAGCCAGACACACTTGGTACATTACATGGTCCCCACACATCAGAGTGCACTACATCAAAAATATGCCTGCTGCTCACAGAACTACGCCTCGGATATACCGATCTAGTTTGTTTACCCAGTTGACAAGACTCACACTGGAAACTACAACTACTCATGTCTGGAAGTAAATGGCGCAGTTTGTCAGAAGAAGGGTGTCCCAGCCTGTAATGCCACTGTAAAGTAGAAACGGAGGCAGATAAGGCCGAAACCACAACAACCTTGGCAGACCTTGGCATCTCGTCCAAGTAGTAGAGACCATCAGCACCTTCATACCCCCCACCAATCTTCATCCTCGTGAGAAGGTCCTGAAAAATGCAGGAACCAGGAAGGAATGTCAGGCTACAGTTCAAATTCCTTACAAGTTTGCTAACAGATAATAAATTCATAGGGAAGTTAGGCACATATAAGGCAGATTTGATAAGAAACTGAGAAATAATGTCCCCAATGCCAGAAACTGGAGATCTAGATCCATCAACAACCATAACCGTAGATTTATGAGCAGGTTTAGAGATGGACTTAAACAAAGCCCTATTGCCAGAAATATGGGATGATGCACCAGAGTCGATCACCCATTTATTATTACCAGATGGGGGTGGCAAATGTGAACTCAGAAAAGCAGTATCATAACCAGTATGGGCAGCATGTGCTCCACTCGTGGACGCTTCAGAAGATGATCCAGCACGCTCCAGAAAGAGACGTTCGACTTCAGCCCTGATGTAGTCAGCAGTAGCGCCCGCAGTGTCTGGTGTAGTAGGATGTGCAACACTCTCGGATGCGGTGGCGGGAGAATCAGTAGCAGTGTTCGCCCATTCTGGTTTGCCATATTTCTCCCAACACTTTTCTTCAATGTGGTTCGTACGACCACAGTAAGAGCACAAGCGCGATCCGGGCGGAGGACACGCAACAGTAGTAGTAGCAGTAGGAGGGGCTCCACGCCCAGCAGTAGGAGAACGACCTCTCCCTACACCAAGGGGAGGACGTCCATCAGAAGCGCGGCCACGGCCACGACCGCGACCACGGCCGCGGCCACCCCAGGCAGCTAAGGCAGTAGAGTCGCCAACATCTGGAGCAGTATGTGGTGTCGGTGATGAAAGGCGCTGAAGTCGCTGGTAGGCACTCTGAAGGGTAGGCAGTGGATCACCGGCCAGAATCTGATCCACAACGCCAGCATAGGAATCAGGCAAGCCACTCAAGAACTGTATCAGCTGTAGCTCATCGCGCTGCTTTTGCATAATCACCAGATCCGTGGACAGAGGATGATACGTCTCCAGTTCACCCCACAAACCGGTGAACGTAGAGAAGTAATCTGTGATGTCAGTGCCAGTAAAAGTGAGACGACTAAGCTGTTTGTTGATATCAAACACCTTCAGATTCTGGCTGTGGGAGAAGGTGCGAGCAAGCTGATCCCACATCTGCTTTGCTGTAGGCAGACGGAGAATGGTCACACTAATCTTCTCAACCGTGCTGTTGAGAATCCAAGTCATCACTGTTGAGTCGTCACGGACCCAATCATCGTAAGCTTTGACGTCCTTCAAGTCAGCATCGTCAGCAGGCTGTGGCGGACCGGCACGAGTGAGATGGGGATACTTCCCTTGTGATTTGGCATATATCACAAAAGAGCAAACCCACAGCTGGTAGTTGCGCCCGTCAAGTTTTACCGTAGTAACCTGACGACGCAGATCATCAGTCGAGGACGCCATCAGGTAGGCAGGCACAACAGGCAGGCAAGACAGTCAGGCAGGCAAGGCAGGCAGGTACAAGATCACAGAGGACCTCTCACATACGGACTACACCAAAGTGTAGTAGAAGACCCGGAGGCCGAAGCCTACACGGGCAGGCAGGCACAAACAAATACGAACCGAAGAAGGCTCTAGCCGAACAACGTACGGATCTCCCCCGGAAGACTGATCTAGTCCAGATCTACCAACCCGGCAGCGCACCTGCTGTGCGAACAACAACAACGGTTGCTCAAGCACTAGCGGTGCACCGCGCCAGGAGAGTAGGCGGACCTGTGACCGGCGGGAGACGGCTGGCTAGGCCAGCTGCAGCAGCTGCTGCTGCCCAGCGGCGGCCGGCTGGCTGCTGCTGTCCGGCGGTTGGCCCGCGCGGCGGCGGGGGGGGGGGGGCGCCGGTGGAGAGGGAGGGAGGGAGGGAACCTAGGTCTCGACCTGCTCTGGTACCATGTTGAGAGTCAGGGTTTCAGAGAGCATAGGGTTGCACAAAGTGTGCACCCTCATATATATAATACTGAAACAATTACAGAGAGGTCCATACAGAATAAACAAATAACAAAATAAATAACAAAATAAGTAAACCACAGAAAACATATACTGTAACATAATTGATGAAGGTAATGTATAGATGGTCTAGGGACAGGAGAAAATAGCCTTTTGAAGCAAGATTTTTTTTTTTTGTCAAAACACCCAAGATGTAGCATTAGCGATCTTAGGAACAAATTTCTCGAAATTCAAGTTGTGTTCCGACACCATTTTGCTAAATTACGACCCAAACCGGGCTTTTTGCTGCAAAATTTCACCATGTTAGGCGAAATTTCGCACCTAGGGTCAAAATTTTCACAAAATTACGTCCCATTCCCTGTATTTGTGTGTTTCACATATCCGATCGTAAGTTTCGATGTCCAATTGCAAAAAAAAAAGAATTTTCGAGCGAAATTGGGCAATTTTGACGAAATTTTGCAATTTCGATCGAAATTTTATTCCGTGGTTCATTGCCAAGCCTATCATCAACCCTACATCTGTGCTTGCTACAGGCTACATTTGTATGTAGACGGAGCTACTCTTGATGAATATCCTTGAATTTGAAAGTCTTTTGGGCTTTAGTGATAGTAGTAGAAGTGGGAAATCCTGTCTTATCACTTTTGCATATTCGTATAGGCTCAGATTGCAGTACTTGCTTCTGTGAGCTCAACCGTAAAAATTATGTCAAGCAAAGTGCTATAGAATGTATATAAGTTAGGGGGTTATTGTATTTTAATTGGTCAGATAATTAGTTAAGAACCTAGGTTATTTGTAATTATCTTAGGACATCACAAGAAATCATAGTTTAAGGATATCATGCTGCTTAGAGATGAAGTTGAGCCTTGTCAGAAATACTCGGCCATGAGGATCTGTCCAAGCAGATTTGATATATTGTGATTAGTAAATAGGATTTTGTAAAACTTGGTCTTTGATGGGATCCCCCCCCCCCCCCCATTCCCTATCTTGTTCTTTCTCAAGTCAGCTTTGGCGCTTTATCCACAATTTCATATGGTTGTAATTAACAGATTGGTGGTTTGTGTCTAAGGGCCTGTTTGGTTGGATGTAAAATCTATCCACACCACTGCTTACAAACACAGGAAAACCAACACACTGAATTGAAACCACTAAACCACTACATTTATGGTTGGTTGCTGGATAACTGTGAATTTTTGTGTTTGGTTTGACTTTGTTTGTCCATGCAGATGGACATGTCCTGATGCAGAGTGAATGGTAGCAACTACCATTGTCTGCTAGCTCTAGTTGCTCGTCCTTCATCACCCTCGGTCCTCTCCATAGCTTGAACTGCTGCAAAATTTTGCAATTACTGCTATAGTTAGCTAGCCGCATTATAGGGGTGCACTCATCAACCACGCCATGATTGATAGTCACCCAACTGATCAACACTTTTCATGTTCTGCTCTTGATTAGCAGTTCAATCACAACAACTCAGTAACAACCGATGTTCCCTGTATCTGGCAAAAAGGTAGGTGAAGGACGTTAGAGAGGAAGGCTAATGAACTGCACTCGGTTTAGGCGCATTTTATTTTCCCTCGCTTTGTGCATGCCCAGAAATGAAGTTGCAGTTGTTTCTCAGCGTGGGTTAAAACTGCGAGAAACCGATCATATGGAATTGGAATTCCTACTGATTTGGAACTGGACACGTTTAATTTGCACCCAACCAAACGGGCCTAAACTCAATCCTTGAGGGATTTTGTTTCTCCTTCCTCTTTTCATTTTCTGTCAATGATACATCATTTGTGTAATATCCAGTGTTTTAAAAAGCGGTATGCATTATGCGTTCGGAGAGGTCACCTTGTAGAGTATATGCGGTATGCGGAAGTATATGCGGTTTTGGATTTTTTTAATTAATTATTATATATATATATTAATCATGATTTACATATTTAATTTGTGCAATTGTGTATCTAAATAGTACAATTACAAGAATAATGGATGCAATTATGCAAATATGCAATCATCACAACTTAAATAAATACAAACATGCACTATAATCTAAATTTAAACAAACATAGATGAATGTAAATGTATAAAAGAAGAAATCAGAATATCTCTAACTAAAAATCGGGGTTTAATCGGCCTTGCATGCGGCCGTACAACCGATTATGCGGCTTGGTCCGCTTTTTGGAGGGATTTCCATTATGCGTTTTTTTGGAGGTCCGCACCTTGTATGCGGCCGCTTATGTGGCCGCATAGACCGATTTTTAAAACACTGATAATATCCTTATTAACTATGTAGAGAAGTCTTTCCAAGTTCCAATTCACACTTGTAAATGGAGACCTAACAACGAAATATGCATGAAAAGTCACTTCATCACATGAATTTTATGCATGCGAATTTTTCCTCTACTCTAATAAGCCAAGCCTATTTTTTTTTACCAACAGTGATTGTTTCTCATCATAATTTTTGACATAGACACGAGTCATCACTCATCAGTCATTTTTATGGCTGCACAGTGTTATTATTGCAATGGAGTGCCCTGAAATAGAAGTGTGTATAAATGCTTTTCAAACTCAAATTTATTGAAAAATGTTTGAATGTTATTATCGTGGATTGTTTTCGCATTCGACAAACCTGCCATACCTGTTGGTGAACTGAATGTTAAGCTGCTATTTCTGTGGATTGTTTTCACATTCGACAAATCTGCCATACCTGTTGGTGAACTGAATGTTAAGCTGCTATTTCTGTTACGATTTCCTGGGGCGAGCTGGAGATGCTAGTAAAAATAAAGCTTTGGACTGAAGAAATATTGCGTTCAAGGATTTCACTATGTATCTGTATTGTGATGCTAAATTGTTTCTTCCTGGGCAGCTGTAGTTCTAGCTTCCAGTTCTAATTTTCTCATTATATCTGTATATCTGCATATTTGCATATCTGCATGACTTAACACTTCGGTTTTGCTGATGCTCATGCTAAAATGGCTCCTTGTTTCTTGTGTAGGTTTTGGTTGAGTTCGACTCTGCTCTATTGGACTCTGGGCGTTGCCATCTCTGCAGTTATTCACTTTTAAAATAAACCCGGTATTGTTATCAATCTTTCAGTTACATGCTGTTATTTGGATACTACTGCACTCATCTGTTGAGATACTGATTTTCAAAGCAGCAGCTAACCCGTGTCCAACGTGGATAACTGTGAAGCAAGCTTGTTGAGCTAGTGGTACCTCGAATTACCACTTGATATCATGGTCTGGGCCAGTACTGAAGTTAGCTGAATCACAGTCCAATGTCTCATGCTTCTGTTGGTTCTGAAGTGGCCTAGCTCTTCACAAACTAGTAACGGACATATATCTGTAGTAGATGTTGCATTGCAAGTCGTCTTGGCTTTTCTGTACCTATTTTGAGGTTTCATTTTGGTCTTTTGCGTGCTTGTATCTTTTCAGTGTTGTGCAGAGTCTGTGGTGTGCAACCCATTACCTACCTGTGGGTGGGAGGGCAAAATGGCTGTAGCAGCGAGAGTTGAACAAAGTTGTGCATCTTTTGTCTGGACTTACAAGTCTGAATTTTCTTCTCAAGATTTGAGGCATCTGCTGGCTTAAACGGTTGACACAGATGCATGCATAGTTAACAGTTCGTTGGCACTCCATTTCTGTTCCGCTAGACATGAAATCCTGTTGTGTATTGAATATTGTATTGTGTAGATTTGACTTCCATATATAGCTCCACCAGTTAGCAACTTGGGAGCAGTCCTATGGACATGTCTGGTTGGGTGTAATATCAACGAAGACCATGAATTGGAAAACAGGAAATCCAACCCAATGATTTGAACTACAGCGTTTTCATTTGGTTTGAAAGAATTTTAACTCGATGAGTTGGTATTATTCCGTCTGGTTGGGTGCAATTTGTCCAAGAAAATGGAAAGTATTAATGCAGCTGGCACATGCATGCATGCAGGCTGCTATGCTTCCTCATGGACCTCCGGAGTGCAGCAAGGAGCACCCAACAGGAAATCCAACCCAATGATTTGAACTACAGCGTTTTCATTTGGTTTGAAAGAATTTTAACTCGATGAGTTGGTATTATTCCGTCTGGTTGGGTGCAATTTGTCCAAGAAAATGGAAAGTATTAATGCAGCTGGCACATGCATGCATGCAGGCTGCTATGCTTCCTCATGGACCTCCGGAGTGCAGCAAGGAGCACCCAACAGCTGCCGACATCTGCTCCAGGTGTGGCGGGGATGTGCTTGTCGCACAGAAGGAGATGACGACCACCAGATTCTGCAGGGTCACGCTGCACTAACATCCCTGACGTCTTGTCCTCCGCACTAACATCACAGATATGTGGAGGATCAAAGTTGCCAGGTGTACCTAACCCAGTCGAGGGTCTGCTCAGCTGTGCTAATTAAGTAGGAATGACTACCGCTGTGATGGTTTATCGGCAGCTACCGATAGCCTCGAACTACCTTCAACCAAACGTAAACAAGCAGACAAGTTGGGTTGAAATTGCGTCCAACCAAACAATGGCAGTGTAGCTTGTAAACATGTTTTGCATTTTCTGTTTTTAAACTCATCGTGTCTTGAAAACACATACAACCAAACGAGCCCTCAAAGCAGTAGAGAGAAGGACAAATACACTGCTTGTGGGAGCCGAGGAGAGCGGAAGATGGACAGCTCTTTTGGGCGCAGTTTCTTTTCACACATTTTGTGCATATCCAGAAACTGACTGCAGTTTCAGTTCCGATGGAATTCCGTCAAACCAAACGCATTGAATTGCAGCTTAGGGCCTGTTTGGTAGGGTGCGTCTCGGGTTCAATGAGTTCAAAACCAGTGTTTTCATGATTAATTTTGTTTGGTATGGCAAGATGTAGTTAGAGTTCAATGTTTTGTAACATCATCGGACTGCACATCTGGGCACCAACTCCCGAAATATGTACCGTGCCGAAACAGGGCGTGGTCGCGTGCAGTTACGGAGTGTTGGCCCCACCCCATTATTACAGAGAGTGAAGTGTATGAGACCAGCAGTTGGCAGCCGGTGACGAGCGGCTTTATAGTGAATGCTCGTACCAGTGTGTACTACAGTCTAGCGCAAATAGACTGTTGGTAGCCGGTGAAGAGCATGATCACCCAACCGTACCTGGTGAAGATATCAGCCGACCATACCAGGCCGTGGCAGCCAGCCGTGCCATTATTTTTTCACCTACCAAACACTTCTGAACAAAAACAACGAATATATACTGCGTCCTACCAAATATAATTTGTGTAGTGCATAAGATATGATTATGTTTGATTTGATTTTAAAATCCTAAGACTACACCCTACTGCATCGTACCAAACTAGCCCTTACATTGAATACAACTGCTCCCGTTGGAATTTATCCCGACCAGACGGGCCCTAACTGTAGCATGAGTCCCTTGACATTTACGGATTGGCCAATATTCTGCATGCCATTTAAAATAATCCCCACTGCAACATAAATGAAACCACCATGCTCATGTGGACGTCGAGGGATCAAAGTGTAAATTTTTAAGATTAGTATTTTCTCATAGAACAGGCAACGATGTAAAGGAAGAAAAGCATATAACAGCACTACTAGTCGTGTACGAATGTGATTTTTACTTTGGAAGTGTTATTGATAATCACCATCTAGTTCTTTTCCCTACCTCTGCCCTGACCTTCCCCGTATATGAGAGGGAATGGGTGCAACATGGAATCGTGGGTGAAACAAGAAATCATGTGATTGATTATGGACTACTAACAATAGTAAAATAAAAAAGAAATTCAATACTATCGGGTTAGTACTCGTGCTGTGCCGGAGGTGGCACATTCACTACGTATAACGAATATGTCTAGGAGAACGTGCAATGGGATATGTATTTCAATTTCAAGTTGT
Source organism: Alisma plantago-aquatica (assembly GCA_963693085.1). NCBI lineage: Eukaryota > Viridiplantae > Streptophyta > Magnoliopsida > Alismatales > Alismataceae > Alisma > Alisma plantago-aquatica. The sequence goes on along the minus strand of OY856412.1, from coordinate 241,754,222 downwards.
GTGTTTTATTTCGGGATAAGCATCAGACTGAGCTGGCCCGATCAGACCATGTCCCAATCCACCCACCTAGATCTGATCCATGTAATTTATGTGGCCGGTTGATCCATGTAATTACATGGGTGGGTGGGGCTTAAGATTTTGACCTAGATTTTATATGGGTTGAGTTAGGGTCAAGATAAACCCAGACTTGAAAATCCATACCAAGATTTTTAGTCACATGTCTGTATATAATGTGTATATTTTGTAAACACAATTTTACTACAAATTTTAATTATATTTGATTGAAAATATATTTAGTCAGCTATATCAATAAAACTAAAAGAGTAATGTAATTCTAGATGTATGTGTATGCATTTTGTAAAAATTAATGAAAAACATAATCTTAGATATATATTAGATTTGTACTACTTACATTAGATGTGTTTCAAAAATCATCTCAGCATGACATTGCTAGATTATTCATTGGGGTATAAATGTGCATCTTCTAGTCAATGTTAATCGTAGAAATGTCATTAATAGTCAGATGATTTTATTTATATTCCATTAATAAGCGGGACATGACTATGATTTTGAACATATCTGATCTAGAATATTTTTTTCCATCTATTGGACATATAAAACAAATTATAAGTGTATTAGCTTCTTGAATGATATGTATAGATTACATGTACATAGTTGTGAGGGCCCTGACCTTGCCTTCTACTTGAACATACTTGTTTACCATAATTACATTCTTAAAACCTTAATTTAACCCTAAGACGTGATTTGATATCATGTGATAAATTTAAGCTTCAAGTTTGGTCCAGTTTGAACACTGTTTGAGTAAATTATGCACACACACACACACACACACACACACACACACACATATATATATTTGGCTTTTATACAATTTACCCATATCTAGGGTTTTTCTTGCATTTGTCACATGCTTGTTTTGCCTCACATGTTTATCATGCTTGAGTTAGTAATGCTTTGGGGCGCTTTGTTCTGTCTTGGTTTTAGTGATGACATCTTATGCTAAGATTAGGGTTTGCTCTCTTGGATGCCCTAACACATGGTTGACCTTAAGTGTTGGACCACCTAGCGTTGGCAGTCGCCATGGAAATGATCTCTAGTGTTGGCGGTTGCCAAGCTTTTTACGTGCTCTCTAGTGTTGGTGGTTCCCAAGTTTTCTTGAGCCACCCAGGGTTGGCGGTTGATGAGATTTTTGGTCCATCTTGGTCGCCAACATCACCAAGGGTTGGCGGCCGTTTGGTTTTCTGACCGCCTTGGTCACCAACAACCTTAGTGGTTGATGAGCTTTCTTATTGTATTTGTAAGCATCTGATTTATATGGTCAACCTAGTTGCATGTATGAGATTCTTGCATGGACGAGATGCTTTGACCTTTGACACATGGCAAACATGGCTAAACACCTCTACGTCCTCTTCTCTCTCACCCATAGCCATATATACCTCCCTCCTCTCATGCGACCAAATCAATTGAACCCTCTTTCTCTCTTCTTGCTTTTGGAGTTCGTCCCCCTCTTACTTTGTGGAGAAGAAGGAGCTCAAGGTTGAAGGAGGAGTCTGATCTTGCTTGCATGTGCACCTAGGGTTTGGATCTACCCTAGTTGAGGTTGTTTGGTGCTTCCTTGCTTTGCTTCTTGGTATTGGTAAGTGAGATCTCCCTTCCTTTCTACCATACCCTCTTCTCTCTTCTTCTTGGTCAAATCCCTGGTGGAGCTTGAACTAGCGGTTGAAAACATCTTCTTTCTTTCCTTTTCAACCTAGGTTTGCGTCCCCCTTAGAGAAGGAGCTAGCTTGGCCGAGAGAAGTGCTCAAGCTAGGGTTTCTACTTCTTTTCTTCAACCTACCTTACTGTTTAGAGTTCTTCATCTTCTCTAAGGCGAGTTATATAAATTTCTCCATGATTATTGCTTACTCATACCTTACATGTACATGATCTAGCCCTAGAACGTTGTTCCAAGTAGGAAGATGTACCTTTATCTAGGGTTTGATCTTGTATGATGGTTCTTGAGTAGTTATCTTCTTGTATGAACCCTAAACTTTATGCAAGGACATTCCTTGGTAGTGGAAGCTTAAGACCGTACTTGCATATGAAAAATGATGATTTTCTCTCTATCAAAATATGGCTCATTTCTACGGTTTCAAGCTATTTTCCCTCCTTGTCATGGAACCTAATGGTTTGGTTTTGGTTCAATTTTGCTTGAACTTCTTGTGCTAACTGATGGCCTTGACTTAGTGGTTTTTTTGGATGTTATGTGATCTCCAAGTTCTTGATTCCATGTTGGTTGCCAATGTTTGTGTCTCTATGTCGTCGATAAAGATTTTCATTCACTATGGTTGCCAAGACTTCCCTCTCGAGGTCACCAAGACTCTAACCTATATGGTCTCCAAGATTTCACCTATGTGGTCCTTGAGGTTTAGAACTTTTATGCGGTCGCCAAGGACTTTGAACTATGATCGGTTGCCAAATATTTGATCTTAAGTGGTCGCTAAGATTTTAAACTCTGACGGTCGATGAGTTTTGGTAACCCTAGAAGTCGTCAATGTGGCTAACCCTAGCAGTCACTGATGTCTCTAACCCTAGCGGTCACTAATGGACCTTGATCCCAACTGTAACACCCCTGACCTGGGTTATGGCCTAACCCTCAAAGTTTTGCTTAAGTAAGTCACAAACTTGTTCTTATCTTTTGAAAAATATTTAAGGCCCTTTGTGAAGTTTATTTTCAAATTTGAGCTTATATGCAAACTATGTGTGCATTATATGATCATCTAAGTGTAAAGTGCAATTTACCCAAGATAAGGGGTTATATTGCAAATGTTATATATTGAATGTATTCTAAGTATTTTAACATCATGAAAGAGAAAAATGATACTAAGTGGTGGCTTGTGGAAAGCCTAAAAATCTAAGTGGGAACTTGTTTGAAAAATGCTAAGTGCTTTGTGCATCAATTGTGGTACAAATTGTAATATATTCAAAATGTAGGGTTGATGTGTAAATTACTACCTCTAGATTGTATTTACTCCTACCTAGTATCATTTAGAGGAGAAAGAAATAAGGAGACACTATGTTTGAAACATCTTAGAGTGATGGCATTCTCAATAATGAAAAGACCAAGAAAATGCATGAGTTGAAAGTTATACATATGAGCTATATCGAGTTGTGGACCTAGAATGGGAGCCCCTATCGGCCATAGAGCCATAAAAGGAGTCTCCTATCGGTTTGTGGAGTTTTGTCTTTGCCCATGACGAGTAAGACATTTCAAAGAAGTGATATGTATCGACTTGTAACTTGTCTTAGGAAAAGATTGAGTTGAATATAATAATGTAGCAACCTTTGCTTAGATATCATGCATGGCACTCTTTTATCGTTCATAAGTGAGGAGAGTTAAGTGGCAGAGCTTGGTATCGGCCTAGGATAAAAGATATCGGTCAAGTAGGTCATAGTAACCTAGCAAAGGTGATATCGGCCATTGGGAGTGGAGATATAGTGAAAAAGCTAGGAGCCCAAGTTTTGGATCTTAGAGAAGCTCATATTCAACCTTGGAACGTGAGGAGTGAATCTTGAAGCTTGGAAGTTGCTTTAGAGGCGGGTTATATAACTTGAATCCATCCATGTTATTATCCATTTTTCAATATTGTTCAACTTGTTGATTATTTCAAATTCGGATTTCCTTTGATCAATTGATATATCTACAAGTTCCAATAAGTAAATAGGACTGTTGTCCATGGTCTAGAATGACAAGACAAGGGTCTTGAGGTTGATGATGATGACATCATCATGGTACAAACCCGATATGGCTTGAAGAACCTTGAAATCTGATATGGAGGTTCACCTGATATGGAAGTAGGTAATATTTAATATATAATATAAGACATGTCCTACGGACAATATGGAAGATACCTATCTATACCTTATACACGATTCAAGGTTAAAGCAAAACCTTTTACACGATATGGGCAAAACCCCAGATGATGAAATGGAAACCCGATATGCTTTGAAAACCAATTGACTTTGAAACCCGATATGCTATGAAAACCAATTGTCTTTGAAACCCGATATACCCTACTACCTTGAGATGAGTTGAAGAGAAACTAAGTATCTATCTTGTCGTATAATTATAATGAAAGAATTTAACCTTGAAGGTATAAAAAGGATATGAGTTCAAGGGTTTATCTATTATAGGTAGCCCGCTATGATATACAATATATAAACCGATATAGTATATCCAATATGGAAATCCAAGATGGAAACACGATATAGAAAATCTAAGATGGAAAATTGATATGGTAATCCATGACAAGAAACCAATATGGTATTATCTGTATACACTTAGACAATACATGGTGAAGCAACACATGATATGTCTGATATGGTGTACCCTTATTCACGACATAAGAACCAAGTATATTCCCATGCCTGATATAAGGTCAAGAGTCTAGCCCATACACGATATGAGGTTTATTTGAGATGATAAGAGCTAGGTGATAGCTAACCCAACATGACTACATGATATGGTGATAGGTGATAAACCATAAACCCGATATGATGATGTGGTCTTACTACATGACTAATATGGATTTGTGATATGATGTTATGTGCATCTTCAAGCATGATAGGATGACTTTATGTACCATGATACCCGATATGGTAGGCATGCTCCCATTCATTAGACTTATCTAAGTGATGTATTGTATGTTGTATGATCAATGCAACATTGAGATATAATGAGTTTAATTTAATTTAATAATGATGAGCTAATAGACCTTAAAAGGTGAATCAAGTAATCAACATCCTAATGAGGATGAGAGATAAACTAAGATTGAAAAGATTAATGATGTAATGAACATATGTTTATACTCCCATTAAGAATGGAATATGATTTGGGGTTGAACCTTTTGTGATGAGAACTTGAAACCCTAATTGCATAGTAAAGGTAATCATAAACCTAAGAGTGGGTGATGAGATGGTTTGCTACCCTAATCAGTTGAAAAAGGGAAACCCTAATTCTAAATCATGGAAAGAATATGTTTCTTTTGTATTACATGGTTATGACATGTATGTGATATTGTGATTAGCATGATATACTAACCATGCAGGTATCATAAGGTAATAAGCATAGATAAGTAAGAGCTATGATGTTAGATGATACAGATCCAATGAGCTATGTGAACTATGTGAATAAATACCCTGGTCTGATGACCTAGAGGTAATTGTTTTCTTGCTAAGTGGTGACAAGACTCAATGATGAATTAAGGATTTGAATACCCAAGTATGATGATGATAAGAGATGAGATTCTAAGTGATCTATGTGTTTCAAAGGACATGAAAGTACTTGATAAATACATTTATGTTTTTCTTTGTAGCATCGGATTTAATTCTTGCTTGTAACTTGATTGATGCTAAAAGATACGATAATGCACTTAATAAAGCAAGTTAAATATTATCATGTAGTTGCCCAGAACATAGATCCATTCAGTGTCAGTATTTGTTGAATGGTGAAACAAGTTCTACTTGGTATGCATATTTTTGAATATGTGATCATTAAATGAGGGTGCTCAGTGAACTCCCCAAATACACCAGGTTGCTCAGTGGACTTCCTGATGAAAATAAATCAGGATCGCTAAGTGGTCATCCTAATGATAATTTATTCAGGAAGCTTAGTGATATTCTCATAAAGAGAGTACATGCTACGGTTGTAACTCTATAGCAAAGATGCCGCTATACACCGACATAGCTAATTGCAGCTGACACGAGATGTCTTGCTAAGTCTAAATGGTCTCGTACTGATCGAAACAAGTGATGTCTTGACATCCGACTCTGCCATTGACTTTTTATGGTACCGATTTTGACTTACTAGTGGTCGGTTGGAGTATGAGCAGTATACCTCATCTCCTCTGGGCATAAGTGTGAATGTGAACATGTAATCAGCCGTATAGTGTATTTATTTAAGGACCGAATACGGAAAACATTGGTTGATGCATTACTACTTCATACATCTTAGTAGATAGATGTTGTACATGTTCTTCATATTCCTTTTTAAAGCAAATGGATGACTTTTAGTTCTGTTATCAATATTTATGCTTTGTACTTAAAAACATATCTGCTAAATGCATGAAATATATTCTGTTCAATTTTATACTATTTCCTATGATAATAATATTATTGACAGAGAGTTATATCTCTCGCTGGGAAAATAGTCTCACCCCGTGGGATCCACAATTTTTAGGTGGACGCAGACGAGAGCATTGGAATCAGACTGCAGAAGAAGGATCATATCAGCAGGGACAACAGTAGTAGCTCAGATTGAGTACACTGTCTGTCGTGTCTTGTAATTAGAAGTCCTATTTGTCGTCTCTGTACTCTCAGGTCCTTGGGAGATAGTTCTTAGTGGTTCTTACGAATGACTTGAGATTTTGGTTTGTTTTTCCTCAAGGGTTATGTTTTTGTTGAATATGTTAAAGTAAAGAAACTAGTACTAGTTATCCTTGAGAAGAGACGATACTCTGTATGTATAATGTGAATCACACGTATATATAAAGATTTGGTTCTTTTGTAAGAACTTCCTGGAGAAGGATCTATGTGCAAAATGGTTTTAATTCTTAGTGATTTTTGTTAATTCCGCTGCTTATGGTTATTCCGCGATTATTAATGGTGATGGCTTGATTTGTAATTGGGTCGTCACAAAGTTTTGGTATCAGAGCTTAAGGTTCGCTGAGTCTATAGAGACATAGGATTAAGTTTGTTGAGTCTATTCTTGTGTCCTCCAGTATAGCTTACAGTGATTTCTCCTCGTATAGGAGAAGAAGTAAAACTGAAGATGGCTAGAGCACATGAAGAACATGCTGTTGAAAGAAGTAGCACTGCACCATGAGGTGGTGCAAGGGATCACGCTAGAGAAGAACAGTGCCTGAGAATCACCAGCTTGACCAAACTCTGTTAGAAAACCCAACTTTTCATGCTCTTTTTAGGTAGATCATGAATACGATGACGCACATGGCTGACCGGATACCAGCACCAGCCCCTAGGATACTAGTTTCTGGTGAGGGACATGGATCTGGTAAGACCTTTGAACAGTTGCACCGAGTAGGAGCCACTGAATATGCTGGCACAATTGACCCAACAGATGCAGATTCATGGCTTACTGAGATAGAGAAATCCTTTAGGATCCTTGATATTCCGGAGGTTGATAAGGTTAAACATGATGTCTACCTTCTGAAAGGAAGCGCTGGCAATTGGTGGGCCATTGAAGAAGAGAAAAGATCGGGTGTTGAGATCGGATGGCATGAATTCTGATGAGAATTTGTTAGTAGATACTTCCCCAAGACTTATCTTGATGAGAAGATCTCACAGTTTGAGAGGATTAGATAGGGACCAATGAAGATTAGAGAATATGAAGCTAAGTTTATGGAGCTTCTACGGTTATGTCCGCACATGGCCGCCACAGATAAGGAGAGGATTCGACATTTCGAGAAGGGTTTGAATGCTGAATTAAGTACACCTATATCTGCTCTACAGAATAGAGAGAGGTTTGCCACCTTTATGGAGTCAATTAGGCATATAGAGAGGTCTGTGACTGAGAAACGAGAGGCGAACAGTAGGAAAATACCCGCACAGTTCCAAGGTCAAAGGTTTGGTAGTTTTAAGAAATCGAAGTTTACTTCACCCCTAGAACCATAGAGGTTTAGTGTTTAGAAACAGTGGACGTCCAGCCGAGGTAGAGGCCATAGTTTTCCATCAAGTGGAGCCCATAGCTCAACATCAATGTTAGTGACATGACCGTCTAGGTCGCAATGGGAGGACAGAGTCTGCTACAGGTGTAGGCAAACGTGTCATGTGATAAAGGATTATCCAGTTAGGGATGTGGGAGTAACCCAACCACTGAGGCAGAGTCAATAGGGCTCTCAGAGACAAAAGTTCAGTAATAGTACTCGAGGATGTGGACAAACAACCCAGGCAGGATCATCTGCACCGGCCAATAGAGGACGAGGTTGGAAATAGGCAACAACAAGATTTTATGCTATGAATCAGTCGGAGGCGGTGGTTAACCCATGAGTTGTGACATGTCAGATGGAATTATTTCATTATGATATGTCTTCATCCTGTTTCATATCTATTTTGATTGATCTGGGTGCTACACATTCCTTTATCACTCGAGAAGTGATTCATGACTGTAATATTGTCAATCCTAGAATGGATAATCTGTTATTAGAAACTCTGTTTGTTAGATCTATGATGTTGTGGGAGGTATGCTCTCCCTGTGTTCTTTCTTTCTCAAAGCATAGCATTCAGGTGGATCTTATACCACTTGAAATGCACATGTTTGATGTAATTCTCAAAATGGATACCTTAGAGAAGTATAAAGTTGTCTTGGATTGTGGTTCCAAGCAAGCAATGTTTACGTACGATGATAAGACATGGGTCTTTCAGGGGGATAGAAAGATTCTTTCAACCTGTCTAGTGTCAGCTTTGGTAGCAGAAAAGTTGATGAGACAAGGATGCTTTGCATTCTTGGCACATGTGTTAGATACCAGAATAAAGATCCTTAGTCTTTATGAAGTTCCTATTGTCAAGGAATTCTAGATGTGTTTTACGAGGAATTTCTAGATATTCCTGCACCCTGAGAGATTGATTTCGAGATTAATCTTGTTTCAGGTACACAACCCATAGCCCAAACACCTTATAGGATGGCGCCAGCTGAGATGGCAAAATTAAAGAAATAGTTGTAGGAGCTGCTTGAAAAAGGTTTCATTTGACCGAGTACTTCACCATGGGGGTGCTCTAGTTCTTTTTGTTAAAAAGAAAGACGGGTCTATGAAACTATGTATAGACTATAGACAGCTTAATAAGGTAACTATTAAGAAAAAATATCCTTTGTTAAGAATACATGATCTGTTTGACCAGTTGTGTGGTGCAACGCTGTTCTCTAAGATAGATCTAAGGTTAGGATATCATCAGTTACGCATAAAAAAGAGTAACACACCTAAGTTGGCCTTTAGGATGAGGTATGGTCATTATGAATTCGTAGTTATGTCGTTTGGACTAACTAATGCACCAGCTGCATTCATGGAGTTGATGAATAGAATCTTCAGGCCATTCCTTGATCAATTTGTAGTAGTCTTTATAGACGACATCCTGATATACAATAGAGACGACCAACAACATGAACAACACCTTCGTCAAGCTTTGACTTTGTTGAGACAACACAAGTTATATGCTAAGTTTAGCAAGTGCAAATTCTGGTTATTTGAAGTGTCTTTTCTTGGACACGTTATATCTGCTTTAGGTATCCGTGTTGATCCTAAGAAAGTAGAATCTGTTGTGGAGTGGGAACAACCTACGACACACACTGAGATTCACAATTTCTTAGGTTTGGTAGGATACTATAGAAGGTTTATCAAAGATTTTAGTTCTGTAGCATTGCCTCTAACTAGGTTGACCAGGAAAGAAGTTCCTTTTGTATGGAATGACAAGTGTCAACGTTCTTTCTAGTTGTTGAAAGAAAAGTTGACTAGTGCACCTGTGTTAGTTCTACCTGAGCAGGGAAAGGGATATGTTTTTTTCTGTGATGCTTCTAAGAATGGTCTAGGTTGTGTGTTGATGCAGAGTGATCATGTAGTTTCTTTTTGCTTCACGACATCTCAAGAAACATGAGGAGAATTATCCAACACATGATCTAGAATAGCTGCAGTGGTTCATGCGTTGAAAATCTGGAGGCATTATCTCTATGGAGAAACGTGTCAGATTTTCATAGATCATAAACACTTAAAATATATTTTCTCACAACATGAGCTGAATATGAGACAACATCGCTGGATGGAATTAATTAAGGACTACAATTGTACAATTGATTACCATCCAGGGAAAGCCAATGTAGTAGCTGATGCACTCAGTAGAAAATTCTCGACTCCATCCACAGAAAATGTACGTATGAATTCTTTAGTATGTTGTAAGAGGGATATGCTTATCTCTTTGAGACAGATGAATGTGCTATTAGAAGTATCTTTGTTAGAAGGGTTATTAGCTGAAATGCATGTGAAACCTACTCTGAAAGAATAGATTAAACAAGCACAAGGGGCTGATGCTGTGATTCAACAGATTAAGTCAGAGATGGGCAGTGAGAAATGAGATGGTTTCCATGAGTCAGAGGTTGGGATAGTTTGTTATCATGATAGGACGGTAGTTCCCAATGCTAGTAACTTGAGAAAATTAGTTATGGAGGAAGCTCACTCATCCATGTATGCAATGTATCCAAGGAGCACTAAAATGTATCATAACTTAAAAGATATGTATTGGTGGCCCGGTTTAAAGAAAAATGTAGCTGAGTTTGTTATGCAGTGTCCGGTGTGTCAGCAAGTTAAAGTAAAACACCAGAAGCCTGTAGGAATGTTACAACCCCTACCTATACCTCAGTGGAAATGGGATCACGTGACAATGGACTTTGTGGTTGGTCTACCTAGGACAGCCAAAAGTCATGATTCTATTTGGGCAATAGTTGATAGGTTGACTAAGACAACACATTTTCTTCCTGTTAAAACAACCTACACTGTTGAGAAGCTTTCATAGATTTATATAGACGAGATAGTGCGGTTACACGGAGTTCCAACTATGATTGTGTCTGATAGAGGTCCCCAACTTACAAGTCATTTTTGGGAATGATTATATAAAGCTCTGGGTACACAGATCAAATTTAGTACAACATTTGTAACGACCCCGTCTCCCGGTAACCCCCACTTAAGGGAGACCAAGAGATCAGAGCCGTTATCCCAATAAACCAGATCAAAGGTTTGACAAATAATCAATAATAATTATGAAATTCTACTAACTAAATTGGAATTGGGTATAAAATTAAAACTTTACTTACCTTTGAAAAACTTTGGAAATCTATCTATCCAGAGCTTGAATTAATCTATCTAATCCTCCTTGCACTTTATTTCTTAATTTCACAATGTGTCACTTTACTGTTTGTTCATTTTAGGGTTGTACCTAAAATGCCGACAAACAAAACGTCGATCAGTATACGGGAATATACTGGTATGTGGGGACATCCAAAATTTCACAGATATGGCTAACAATTTAATAATCACAATCAAATTATTTAACAAGACAATTTACATTTTCAATGTGTCATTCTCCACTGCTTTTGCCCTAACCCTGGCATACCCCTCTAGGGTTTCTCTTTTGCCATTGACTTAAGGCCACCTTCTCAATCCCGAGCTTGGTGCCTGGGAGTCACCTCTCATGGTGCTCCATAGTCATGCATCATAGACCACCTTCTCATTCCCGAGGTTGGTGTCTGGGGTCACCTCTCATGGTGCCCATGGGTCTACCCTCCTGGGCCTGACCTTTATGACATCTTCCATCAGGGTGGCATGTAGGTGTGAGAATTCACATGTATATATAACTGTGATAGCCATAGTGACTTTATAATTGCATTATGAATCATCCAAACTGTTTAGATTGCATTCAATGTGATTAACCATCCGGGAAACCTTCAGAAAAACTAATGTGATTAATCGTAATTAACCACATACCTGTTAAGCAGACTTGAATGCAGAAATAACTCAACCAATTAAGAAATCAAGCAAGTACACACAAGTTGATCCTGAAAAGACAACCATTTTTTTTCTATCATTAATCATGTCATCATGATCTATTAATCCTAGTTGTTTCCTAGAGTTATTTGTCATTTTTAGGGTTTTAACCATAATTAGGGTTTCACTTCCTTTTTACCACTATTACTTTATTTTTATCAAAATATCCATCGAACCCTAATTATCTCACTTTATTTTCAATTAAGATCCTAAGATCAGATTTGGATCACAAAAACCCTAATTTTCAGATTATTATATCCTTTCTTCCCTTTTTCCCTCACTTAGGGTTTCTAAGGGTTTTAATCAACATATTGGGTTTACAACCCTAATCCTTGCAATTCCATCACCAAAATAGGTTACAATCTATCTTAATCATTAAACCAGTTAATAATGCTCGAGTTTACACACTTGCAAGATTAAATTTATTTTTGATCATCAATTAGGGTTAATACCCACAAATTAATACCCTTTTCTATCCAAAATATGTACTTTTGCAAAATTATACAAATTTTGGTGTCCAAACCATTTTTAATGTATCCCTCGTATTTTTTTGATCATTGTTCATGTATTAACTTTCCTCATATGAGTTTCCTAGCTCAAGATATGATTTTTATAGGAAAAACCCCTTTTTATTGGTTTATTTGCTATTTTTAGAAAAACCAGGATCGCTCGATCCATGGTCCGCGGGTCCACTGAGGATCCAACGGCTGTGGATGCGCGCACCCTTTTCTTACAATCAAAAGAAACAGATGAATTTTCTAACCTTGACGCTAATGAAGGAGGCGAGGGGCAAATTGGTCAATCTGCGGTCCTCTTCTTCTTCAACCTCTCACCCTCATTGCTGTAGTAGCGATGGTCAACTGTGAGGTTGACTTTGGGCTCTCGACCTCCTTTGCTCATGAGGATTGGCCAGAGAGTGCTACCTCCCTTTGTCAAAGTAGACGACGTCTCCAATTCCTCGCCAAGAACGCGCCAAGGCCGTCCTCTACTCGCCGGACTCCGGCGTGGTTCATTGAGATGTCGAGGGTCTAGGTCAGGGTGAACTAGCCAACTGAAAGTGCGAAGTCGATCCTTGCACTCTGCCACATAGATTGGACTAACAAAAAGAGGTGTTGGTGCCCTCGTTCACCCTCCCTTATATATAGGGTTGAGGCAGGCTCACAGAAATTGGGTACTTTCCAAAACGGCGACCAAATCTAGTCGAATCAGGGATGAGTCCCCGCGGTTTCCTCTCCTTAGTCCAAAAGGACCATCGACAGGCTAGCATATCCACTTCATTGCGAGAAATCAAGATGGGAAATCCTCCCTGTAATAGCAGAGTCCTAATCTGCTTGGGACTTAGACGACGAGCGTCCAAAATTGGATCAAGATCCAACAGACCTCATTGCTCGCGATCAAACACAAAGGAAAGTATTTTCCTAATTCAGAATAAATTCCAATTTTGGAAAAATCTTGAGAAATTCGTATCTCCCAAACCCTTGCTCCTTTTTAACTCAAAATTTAAGGGAAGGTTTGTCTTATCATTATCTAGCTTTGTATGAAATTTGGGAAACAAATTGTAATGGATGGGAAGGTTTCCTTCTCTCCCAAGTTATCTTATCCAATTAATCAAAATTAATTAGTATTCCTGTTCCTTTTGCCATTATCTTGTTATTTTGGGTCCCTTGGACCTCAAGAAATCCCAAAGGCACGAATTTCCACATTGGGGAATATCTACTTTCTTTTATCTTTTTATTTATGTCTCTTTCACATATTCTCCTTATCTTTTTATTTCTTCATTAAAATATCTCTTGAGGATTTCTCTTTATTTCTCTTTTATTTTCCTCATTGGTGTTAGGAATCCTTGGGATACAAAATTCCACCAAGGATAACTCAATTATACCTCTTTCCACTTATTTCCCACATTTATCATTGTTTTCAATTTCTTTCTTAATAAAGAAATACTTAGTTGATCTTTTCTTTTCTTATTGCATTTTCTTTGCAACTTTGGACTCCTTGGAACCCAAGAGGCATGAAAGCCAACTTTGGATTATATTATTTTGCCTTCTAGAGGTTTCTGCATCCTTCTTTTCTCTATTTCTTATTAATAATGGAGTTTCTTTTGTCTTTTCCTTGCTATTGGGCCCAATAGCCAATAAAGCCCAAAACTAAATCAACAAGTCTATTTTAAACGAAATTCATTGATTCAAATCAAGTCACACCATTATTGGTTCCAATATCTTTAATATGAGAAATTACATTTCTCTCCAAAAGAACCCAAAAATTGGGGTTGTAACATCCTACCCCTCTTATAGGAATTTTGCCCTCAAAATTCCCTCAAGCAAACAAACAAATAGGATAAGCCTTTCTTATGTCCATCAGGGCTCCCATGTGGCTTCACCCTTTCCATGGTGCTACCCAAGAACCTTTATCATCTCATATTATTCCATCTGAGTTCTTTCTTACCTTGGTATATTGTACCCTCATAGGTGATTCAAGACATTTTAGCCTCTCATAAAGCTGAATAGGTTCAGGGCTCAACACATGGCTTGGGTACCTCACATAGTGCTCTAGACCAGACATATGGAACTCATCACACATTACTTATCCTGAGGGGAAAGGTTGAACATAACCTTCTCCACCAATCCATCTCAAATGGACCCAGATATCGGGGACTCAGCTTTCTCAGCTGTAGCTTAGAGGGGTCGGATTTTTACATAATGTATTCTCCCACAGTGAACTGCATGTCAGTTTGCTTTGCATCAACTCGCAACTCATGTCGCCCCTGGGCTCTCTTTCAGTCATTGCACGATCAAGCGACTTCGTCTGCACACACTGTAGTTCTTTTCTGACCTTTGTGAGGCCTCCTTCACCAACATCATCTTAATGAAGTGGTGACCGACATAACCTCCCTAAAGAACTTCTTGCATCCCGATAAAGGCTATGGTGATTAACGTCACATCTTAAGAATTGTCTCTTTGTATCACCCTGAATGAGCACACATGCTTTCATCAGACCCTCTAGTCTGGATCATACTAACCATTAGTATGGGGTACTAAACTATACTAACATCGAGTTCTTCCGGTATCTACTTCCACCTCATGGGAGTGAACCTTTAGGTCATACTCAAGAACTTCTGAACTCGCATCATGATGTAGTTGAACCATCTTTCTCTCTTAAGTAGTTCAACTGAATCTGTCCCTTGACAACATTCTTTCTTTCTCATGTTATCTAGGTAAGGCGATCTACCATATCCCATATTGCATCTTGACCTTCCTTGGTCTAGGGAAGGCTTACCACCACATCCATAGTGGTGAATTCCCATTCCCTCTCAGGGACTCTTTATTCTCTATATCACTACACTGGGTTACTGGTATTCATCCTTCACCTCTTGACATGCATGACGACGAGCCACGTGCATCTTGTACACTTTTCACCTTAGGCATAAAAAATACTACTATAACTTACTATCTTAGTAGTACCAAGGTGTATCATGATCCCTTGTATGTCGTGATTTCTCAAGATCGATTTCTCAGAAACCCTAAACCTCTTTAGTCAGGGTCTCATCACCTTCTTTTCCAAAGAAGTGTATCTGAGGTCCTACAACCATCCTTTTATCGCATCAAGGCCTAGGATGGCTAACCAAACAACCACTAATCTTGTTCAATAGATCTCGTTATATCTAAGTGTTAGCCAAACTTATCTCTTTTTCTCAACTTAAGGTTAACCTAACAACCTCAACTTCTTCTAGCTTCTAGCTAAACTAGGCAGCTATATCTTAACCAGAGCATTCATTACCACTTCTTGTCCTTAGGTGTTAGGTAATGTTGAAGACATACACCTCCATGTATTATACTTATCATCTCATCTCAAACTCTAAGTTGGTCTTCATCAAGAAGCTCTGAGCTCATCCTAATGGTGATCAAACTCAACCTTGTATCACTTGCAAATTCCACATAGCTCATGATAAAACATCCTCAAAAGATGACTACACTATTCCTCTTAGTGTTTGTAAACCATCCATGTATCATTCACTCCACCAGGGTATGTTATCATCCCTGTCCTCTTACCTCGTAGCAACGTTCCAACTAACATCATCTTTATCCTTGGTGTATGACATGCGTACTGTCCTATCTCTCACTCCCATAACAAGAGGAAATAAGCATTTGGCTGCAGTCCACATACAGAGTTCTTCCTATTCCAAGAGTAGAGATGGTACATCCCACCTTGCTAGTACACCTTTAAGTTGAAACGTGCATCTTATGTGTCAACATCACAAAAAAAACATCACAACCATCTTGATATCAAAGTCACTTCCATGGAAACTGATCTCGAACCTACTTGGTCCAAAAAATCCTTGGTCATCTCCTCTAGGTCTATAGGGTGCCGACACTTTTGGGGTCATCCCTCTTCCCTCATGCTTCCAGAGAGTTCCCTACTCATCGACCCTTTGGGTCCCATGAGTTCATGAAGGTGATCAATCTCCAAACCCATGGCCCTCAGACAATGATAGCTGTTACCTCCCGACCCTATGGTCATGTGCAACTCCTACTTCCATCAGTCTTATCCCCACCTGACCTTAGGATAGACTTTAGGATTCTAACATAGTACATGCCCAACTTAGAACCTTACCCAAGCCTTCATTATCTCTCTCTCTGTTCTCATGGGCTGACTTTCATCCCTCCATAGGGGTCATGGCGACCTTCCTATCTTGGTCAGGCCCCATACCGGTTACCTCCATGGTAACACACCAACATGCGCTAGAGATGGTTATCTATGGGTCTACAGGTTCATTCTCTTACCATGTACTCTTCACTTAGCTTCTCAAGATCCTATTATACCTCTTTAGGTTACCTCAAAACCAATAGAACTGGTATACACCCTACAAAAGAGTCTTCTCCCAAGATGGGAGGAAACTACAACTCTTGACAACAAGGTCACAACCATCCTTAGGGTTTACATCCACATGAGCATGCTTAACCCCATCAAACTACTAAGGCACAAGAAGACCACCTACTAGACCAAGCTAGGTCACACTTGTTTTTATTCCTCAACACTGGATCCAAAACATACCTTTTCATGTCATCAACTTAGCTGTGAGGGGTTCATCAAACATACCTTAAACTTAAGGGGTTTATCTCTCCTCTAACCATGAGGAGTACCATGCTCGAATCTATAAAGACTCAAATCTCATCAAGAGCATCAGGTGCACTACTTCCCCTCTTAGGCCTAGGAACCCTAAGTTCACCCTTGGGTGTCCAACTGCATGCTTAACCTCTTAACCACGAACCAAACATGTCCAAGGTATGTCATGTACTCCCATGATCCTTTTATTCAAGCAACACCTTAGAGTTAAGTCCTCCTCAAGGGCAACCAACAAGGTACAAGGCCTCACAACTTGCTACTTTAACCTCCTCAGGGTTTAAGGCACTCTTTGTCTCATCTCAGCAGGTAAACTCCTATACCATAGGTACATAGGTACCAAAAGCATCATCCTCTCTCTAGGTTTTGGTTCCTCTAAAGGCAACCAAGATATCATCAGCCTCCAGGGTCAACATGAGGCAACCGTTATCATCCACTTAGGTCGCATCATCCTCAACCCTCCGCTGTTCCTCATGTATTGGAATCTAAGCTTCCAACCTTCTTGCTCGAGTCCTGCTTTCTCTCTCCAGAGCTAACTCCACATCCAACCTTACTACCAGAGGTCCTCCCTCCACAAAGAATCAAGCTCACAAGCATACCTCTACATGGGTGAAACCTATGCTCGAACTTATGTTTTCTCAAGATCATCCATAACCCTTTATGCTTATTTCATAAGCCATCCATCATATTCTCCTAGCTAGGGTTTCAACCTACTGTCAATACTACTGACATACTCTGGGTGTAAGCTATACCCTACTTGCATAAGCCCATAGGGTTTTATAGGTTCTTCTCTAACCCCATCAATGAAGGAGCTATCCTTCGCTCTAACATGCACAACCCTCTCCAGGGTTGGGTCGCCAAAGGTACTAGGTCATCTAACCTCTTATGGAATCCCAAAGGCATGTCCAACCAAACACCCGGTCAACCATGACATCTAACTCATCATGTCATCTCTCTCTCTAACCTTGACTTAGGGTTAGGGTTAACATAATCCCCAGAGGATGTGCCAGGTCTCTACTTATGATGGAGGTCTCTACCTCCAAGACTAACTCTCTTTACTTACCCTCCTGACAAGAAGATCTAGCCTCAAGTCTCTCCTGAGGGCATGACAACTTATGTCATACGACCTAGGCATGTATCTACTCTTTAGTTTACGCTTAATCTATTAAGCTTATGTCCGTGACATCTCATTTACATGCTTTTCATTAATTTGGTGGAGGATTCCTTAGACCTTATTAACCTTACCCATACCTCAAGAGGGTGAGGAAAAGAGAGAAAGCCCTAATCCTTAAGGTCCTTAACAGAATTTGAGTTGAGAATGAATGAGCAAGATGAGAGAGAGTCCTAAAGGTATCTTACTTCAAGTCATATCCTAAGACATCGACCAGGCAGTCACACAATACGGGAGTCCTCATATTCCAACTAGCGGTGCAGAGGAAAATCTTGCCAGCCCCCAGACGTGATCCTTTTCTAGACACCTCAGTCTTTTGGAAAATCCTCTAATAACTCCCTTGGTTCTATGGAATTTGTAAAATTTAATAATTATTAATGATTATATGAGGAACCTATGCTTTGATACCAACTGTAATGACCCCATCTCCCGGTAACCCCTACTTAAGGGAGAACAAGAGATCAGAGCCGTTATCCCAATAAACCGGATCAAAGGTTTGACAAATAATCAATAATAATTATGAAATTCTACTAACTAAACTAGAATTGGGTATAAAATTAAAAATTTACTTACCTTTGAAAAACTTTGGAAATCTATCTGTCCAGATCTTGAATTAATCTATCTAATCCTCCTTGCACTTTATTTCTTAATTTCACAATGTGTCACTTTACTGTTTGTTCATTTCAGGGTTGTACCTAAAACGCCGACAAACAAAACATCAATCAGTATACAGGAATATACTGGTATGTGGGGACATCCAAAATTTCACAGATATGGCTAACAATTTAATAATCACAATCAAATTATTTAACAAGACAATTTACATTTTCAATGTGTCATTCTCCACCGCTTTTGCCCTAACCCTGGCATACCCCTCTAGGGTTTCTCTTTTGCCATTGACTTAAGGCCACCTTCTCAATCCTGAGCTTGGTGCCTGGTAGTCACCTCTCATGGTGCTCCATAGTCATGCATCATAGACCACCTTCTCATTCTCGAGCTTGGTGTCTGGGGTCACCTCTCATGGTGCCCATGGGTCTACCCTCCTGGGCCTGACCTTTATGGCATCTTCCATCAGGGTGGCATGTAGGTGTGAGAATTCACATGTATATATAATTATGACAGACATAGTGACTTTATAATTATAGTATGAATCATCCAAACTATTTATATTGCATTCAATGCGATTAACCATCCGGGAAACCTTCAGAAAAACTAATGCGATTAATCATAATTAACCACATACCTGTTAAGCAGACTTGAATGCAGAAATAACTCAACCAATCAAGAAATCAAGCAAGTACACATAGGTTGATCCTGAAAAGACATCCATTTTTTTCTATCATTAATCATGTCATCATGATCTATTAATCCTAGTTGTTTCCTAGAGTTATTTGTCCTTTTTAGGGTTTTAACCATAATTAGGGTTTCACTTCCTTTTTACCACTATTACTTTATTTTTATCAAAATATCCATCAAACCCTAATTATCTCAGTTTATTTTCCATTAAGATCTTAAGATCAGATTTGGATCACAAAACCCCTAATTTTTGGATTATTATATCCTTTCTTCCCTTTTTCCCTCACTTAGGGTTTCTAAGGGTTTTAATCAACATATTAGGTTTACAACCCTAATCCTTGCAATTCCATCATCAAATCAGGTTACAATCTATCTTAATCATTAAACCAGTTAATAATGCTCGAGTTTACACACTTGCAAGATTAAATCTATTTTTGATCATCAATTAGGGTTAATACCCACAAATTAATACCCTTTTCTATCCAAAATATGCACTTTTGCAAAAATATACAGATTTAGGTGTCCAAACCATTTTTAATGTATCCCTCGTATTTTTATGATCATTTTTCATGTATTAATTTTCCTCATCCGAGTTTCCTAGCTCAAGATATGATTTTTATAGGAAAAACCCTTTTTTATTGGTTTACTTGCTATTTTTAGAAAAACTAGGATCGCCCGATCCATGGTCCGCAGGTCCACTGAGGATCCAACGGCCGTGGATGCGCGTGCCCTTTTCTTGTAATCAAAAGAAACATATGACTTTTCTAACCTTGATGCTACTGAAGGAGGCGAGGGGCAAATTGGTGAATCTACGATCCTCTTCTTCTTCTACCTCTCACCCTCATTGCTGTAGCAGCAATGGTCAACTGCGAGGTTGACTTTGGGCTCTCATCCTCCTTTGCTCATGAGAATTGGCCAGGGAGCTCCGCCTCCCTTCTTCTAAGTTGACGACGACTCCAATTCCTCGCCATGAACGCACCAAGGCCGTCCTCTACTCGCCGGACTCCGGCGTGGTTCGTTGAGACGTTGAGGGTCCAGGTCAGGGTGAACTAGCCAACTGAAAGCGCAAAGTCGATCCTTGCACTCCGCCACAGAGATTGGAGTAACAAAAAGAGGTGTTGGTGCCCTCGTTCACCCTCCCCTATATATAGGGTTGAGGGAGGCTCACGGAAATTGGGTACTTTCCAAAACGGCAACCAAATCTAGT
The DNA here is from genome assembly GCA_963693085.1 of Alisma plantago-aquatica. Taxonomy (NCBI): domain Eukaryota; kingdom Viridiplantae; phylum Streptophyta; class Magnoliopsida; order Alismatales; family Alismataceae; genus Alisma; species Alisma plantago-aquatica. Next base: position 241,733,824 of record OY856412.1, on the reverse strand, counting down.
CGAACCAGGGATGAGTCCCCGCGGTTTCCTCTCCTGAGTCCAAAAGGACCATCAACAGGCTGGCATATCCACTGGATTGCAAGAAATCAAGATGGGAAACCCTCCCTATAATAGTAGAGTCCTAATCCGCTTGGGACTTGGATGATGAGCGTCCAACGTTGGATCAAGATCCAACAGACCTTATTGCTCGCGATCAAACACAAAGGAAAGTATTTTCCTAATTCAGAATAAATTCCAATTTTGGCAAAATCTTGAGAAATTCGTATCTCCCAAAACCTTGCTCCTTTTTAACTCAAATTTTAAGGGAAGATTTGTCTTATCATTATCTAACTTTGTACGAAATTTGGGAAACAAATTGTAATGGATGAGAAGGTTTCCTTCTCTCACAGGTTATCTTATCCAATTAATCAAAATTAATTAGTATTCCTATTCCTTTTGCCATTATCTTGTTATTTTTGGTCCCTTAGAACTCAAGAAATCCCAAAGACACGAATTTCCACATTGGGGAATATCTACTTGCTTTTATCCTTTTATTTATGTCTCTTTCACATATTCTCCCTATCTTTTTATTTCTTCATTAAAATATCTCTTTTTGAGGATTTCTCTTTATTTCTCTTTTATTTTCCTCATTGGTGTTAGGAATCCTTGGGATACAAAATTCCACCAAGGATAACTCAATTATACCTCTTTCCACTTATTTCCCACATTTATCATTGTTTTCAATTTCTTTCTTAATAAAGAAATACTTAGTTGATCTTTTCCTTTCTTATTGCATTTTCTTTGCAACTTTGGACTCCTTGGAACCCAAGAGGCATGAAAGCCAACTTTGGATTACATTATTTTGCCTTCTAGAGGTTTCTACATCCTTCTTTTCTCTATTTCTTATTAATAATGGAGTTTCTATTGTCTTTTCCTTGTTATTGGGCCCAATAGCCAATAAAGCCCAAAAATAAATCAACAAGGTTATTTTAAACGAAATTCATTGATTCAAATCAAGTCACACCATTATTGGTTCCAATATCTTTAATATGAGAAATTACATTTCTCTCCAAAAGAACCCAAAATTGGGGTTGTAACAACTTTTCATCCTCAGACAGATGGGCAGTCTGAAAGAACCATATAGACTTTATAGGACTTACTTAGAGCATGTGTCCTTCAGTTTGTGGGAAGTTGGGACTTACATTTGAGCTTGATAGAGTTTGCCTATAATAATAATTACCAGACTAGTATTGATATGGCACAATATGAAGCATTATACGGTAGACGTTGTAGATCTCCGTTATGCTGGTTTGAAATAGGAGAATACCAACTTCTATGTCCTGAGTCAGTGTAAAAAACAACTGAAAAGATTAAAGTTATACAATTACAGTTGAAAGCTGCACAGGATAGACAAAAGTCTTATGCTGATAAATTCCATAGACCTTTAGAATTCCAATTTGGAGACAAAGTGTATCTCAAGGTCTCTCCTTTGAAAGGTGTTCTCAAATTTGGGAAGAAGGGTAAGTTAGCTCCTAGATTTATGGGACCTTACGCAGTGATAACATGAACCGGGAAAGTAGCTTATAGGTTGGAATTTCCACCTGAGCTACATAGACTACATCCAGTGTTTCATGTGTCTATGCTGAGAAAATGTCATCCCGATACAGAGATGGTGTTGCAACCTGTAGAGGTTGAATTGAATGAAGATATATCCTATGTGGAAGGTCCTATGATGGTTCTGGACAAAAGAGTCAAGAAGTTGAAGAAGAAAGATATAGTTCTTTTGAAAGTTCTCTGGCATCATTGTGGCATTGAAGAATCCACATGGGAGTTAGAGGAAGAGATGAGGAGGAAATACCTTTCTCTTTTCTCTTGAAATTTTATGGACGAAATCCCTTTTTAGGGGTTGATAATTTTAATACCCCTGACCTGGGTTATGGCCTAACCCTAGAAGTTTTGCTTAAGTAAGTTACTTACAAACTTGTTCTTATCTTTTAAAAAATATTTAAGGTCCTTTGTGAAGTTTATTTTCAAATTTGAGCTTATATGCAAACTATGTGTGCATTATATGATCATCTAAGTGTAAAGTGCAATTTACCCAAGATAAGGGGTTATATTGCAAATGTTATATGTTGAATGTATTCTAAGTATTTTAACATTATGAAAGAGAAAAATGATACTAGGTGGTGGCTTGTGGAAAGCCTAAAAATCTAAGTGGGAACTTGTTTGAAAAGTGCTAAATGCTTTGTGCATCAATTGTGGTACAAATTGTATATTCAAAATTTAGGGTTGATGTGTAAATTACTACCTCTAGATTGTCTTTACTCCTACCTAGTATCATTTAGAGGAGAGAGAAAGAAGGAGACACTATGTTTGAAACATCTTAGAGTGATGGCATTCTCAATAATGAAAAGACCAAGAAAATGCATGAGTTGAAAGCTATACATATGAGCTATATCAAGTTGTGGACTTAGAATGGGAGCCCCTATCGGCCATAGAGCCATAAAGGGAGTCTCCTATAGGTTTGTGGAGTTTTGTCTTTGCCCATGAGAAGTAAGGCATTTCAAAGAAGTGATATGTATCGACTTGTAACTTGTCTTACGAAAAGATTGAGTTGAATATAATAATGTAGTGAGTGGAAGAAGATAACTAAAGAGATGACCCTTATCCCTTCCATTATCCTTGAAACTTTTATTTTTGCATGGAAAGATAATAATGGGATGCATGTAAATATATGTTTCGACCATGCATGGCTAGGTGGCATGTAGTAGCTTAAGATAATGACACCTCTTACACTCTTTTCATAAATCCCAAGTATAAATACCTTACCCTTCACTTGTTAGTAGAATTTTCATAATCTTTTTAGAAACCTTTCCTTAGATATCATGCATGCCACTCTTGTATCATGCATAAGTGAGGAGAGTTAAGTGGTAGATCTTGGTATCGGCCTAGGATAAAAGATATCGGCCAAGTAGGTCATAGTAACCTAACAAAGGTGATATCGACCATTGGGAGTGGAGATATAGTGCAAAAGCTAGGAGCCCAAGTTTTGGATCTTGGAGAAGCTCATATTCAACCTTAGAATGTGAGGAGTGAAGCTTTAAGCTTGGAATTTGCTTTAGAGGTGGGTTATATAACTTGAACCCATCCATGTTATTATCCATTTTTCAATATTGTTCAACTTGTTGATTATTTCAAATTTGGATTTCCTTTGATCAATTGATATATCTATGAGTTCCAATAAGTAAATAGGACTATTATCCATGGTCTAGAATGATAAGACAAGGGTCTTGAGGTTGATGATGATGACATCATCATGGTACAAACCCGATATGGGTTGAATAACCTTGAAATCTGATATGGAGGTTCACCCGATATGGAAGTAGGTAATATTTTATATATAATATAAGACACATCCTATGGACGATATGGAAGATACCTATCTATACATTATTCATGATACAAGGTTAAAGCAATACCTTTTACATGATATGGTAAAAACCCTAGATGATGAAATGGAAACCCGATATGCTTTGAAAACCAATTGACTTTGAAACCCGATATACCCTATTACCTTGAGATGAGTTGAAGAGAAACTAATTATCTATCTTGTCGTATAATTATAATGAAAGAACTGAACCTTGAAGGTATAAAAAGGATATGAGTTCAAGGGTTTATCTATTATAGGTAACCTGATATGATATACAATATATAAAATGATATAGTATATCTAATATGGAAATCTAAGATGGAAACACGATACGAAAAATTTAAGATGGAAAACCGATATGGTAATCCATGAAAAGAAACCAATATGGTATTATCTATATACACTTATACAATAAATGGTGAGGCAACACATGCTATGCCCGATATGGTGTACCCTTGTTCACGATATAAGAACCAAGTATATCCCTATGCCCGATATAAGGTCAAGAGTCTAACCCATACACGATATGAGGTTGATTTGATATGATAAGAGCTAGGTGATAGCTAACCCAACATGACTACACGATATGGTGATAGGTGATAAACCATAAACCCGATATGATGGTGTGGTCTTACTACATGACTAATATGGATTTGTGATATGATGTTATGTGCATCATCAAGCATGATAGGATGACTTTATCTACCATGATACCCGATATGGTAGGCATGCTCCAATTCATTAGACTTGTCTAAGTGATGTATTGTATGTTGTATGATTAATGCAACATTGAGATATAATGAGTTTAATTTAATTTAATAATGATGAGCTAATAGACCTTAAAAGGTGAATCAAGTAATCAACATCCTAATGAGGATGAGAGAGAAACTAAGATTGAAAAGATTAATGATGTAATGAACATATGTTAATACTCCCATTAAGAATGGAATATGATTTGGGGTTGAACCTTTTGTGATGAGAACTTGAAACCCTAATTGAACATTAAAGGTAAATCATAAACCTAAGAGTGGGTGATGAGATGGTTTGCTACCCTAATCAGTTGAAAAAGGGAAACCCTAATTCTAAATCATGGAAAGAATATGTTTGTTTTGTATTACATGGTTATGACATGTATGTGATATTGTGATTAGCATGATATACTAACCATGAAGGTATCATAAGGTAATAAGCATAGATAAGTAAGAGCTATGATGTTAGATGATATAGATCCAATGAGCTATGTGAACTATGTGAATAAATACCCTGGTCTGATGACCTAGAGGTAATTGTTTTCTTGCTAAGTGGTGACAAGACTCAATGATGAATTAAGGATTTGAATACCCAAGTATGATGATGATAAGAGACGAGATTCTAAGTTATCTATGTGTTTTAAAGGACATGAAAGTACTTGATAAATACAAGTCTGCTTTTCTTTGTAGCATTTGATTTAATTCTTGTTTGTAACTTAATTGATGCTAAAAGATACGATAATGCACTTAATTAAGCAAGTTAAATATTATCATGTAGTTGCCCAGACCATAGATCCATTCAGTGTCAATATTTGCTGAATGGTGAAATGACTTTTACTCGGTATGCATATTTTTGAATATGTGATAATTAAATGAGGGTGCTCAATGAACTCCCCAAACACACCAGGTTAATCGGTGGACTTCCTGATGAAAATAAATCAGGATCGCTAAGTGGTCATCATGATGATCATTTATCTAGGAATAATTAGTGGTCTTCTCCTGAAGAGAGTACATGCTACGGATGTAACTCTATAGCGAAGATGCTGCTATACCCCAACATATCTAATTGTAGCTGACACGAGATGTCTTGCTAAGTCTAAGTGGTCTCGTACTGACCGAGACAGGTAAGGTCTTGACAACCGGCCCTGCCACTGACCTTGTATGGTACCAATTTCGACTTACTAGTGGTTGGTTGGAGTATGAGCGGTATACCTCATCTCCTCTGGGCATAAGTGTGAATGTGAACATGTAATCAGCTGCGTAGCGTATTTGTTTAAGGATCGAATACGGAAAACATTGGTTGATGCCTTACTACTTTCATACATCTTAGTAGATAGATGTTGTACATGTTCTTTATATTCCTTTTTAAAGCAAATAGATGACTTATAGTTCTGTTATCAATATTTATACTTTGTACTTAAAAATATATCTGCTAAATGCATGAAATATCTTCTGTTCAGTTTTATACTATTTCCTGTGATAATAATATTGTTGGCAGAGAGTTATATCTCTCGCTGGGACAATAGTCTCACCTCATGGGATCCACAATTTTCAGGTGGACATCGACAAGGGCATAGGAACCAGACTGTAGAAGAAGGATCATATCAGCAGGGACAACAGTAGTAGCTCAAGTTGAGTACACCGTCTGTCGTGTCTTGTAATTAGAAGTCCTATGTGTCGTCTCTATACTCTCAGGTCCTTGGGAGATAGCTCTTAGTGGTTTTTACGAATGACTTGAGATTTTGGTTTGTTTTTCCTCAAGGGTTATGTTGCTGTTGAATATGTTAAAGTAAAGAAACTAGTACTAGTTATCCTTGAGAAGAGACAGTACTCTGTATGTATAATGTGAATCACATGTATATATAAAGATTTGGTTCTTTTGTAAGAACTTCTTGGAGAAGGATCTATGTTCAAAATGGTTTTAATTCTTAGTGATTTTTGTTAATTCCACTGCTTATGGTTGTTCCGTGATTATTACTGGTGATGGCTTGATTTGTAATTGGGTCGTCACACCAACAATTGTCAAGAGGTTCGTAACCTATATGGTCGATGAGAATTTTTGGTTCTATGATCATTATGTCTCCAAATCTATGATCAATGGGGTTACCGATTCTATGAATATGGGTCATGAGTTTAGTTGTAGGAAATCAGATGGTGATGTTTAACCTTATTCAACCATAATCCTATGGATGGATTAGAGTTAGGGTTTGTGCTTGAACCTAAGTAAGTATATGAACCAGTGGTTAGTTGAAGGCTGATTTGTAACACCATCTTAATATGCTTTGTTGAACCTAACCTTAATGCAACTAATGATGGTGGTTAATCATACTTAGTTTTCTTGTATGAATAGTATGGTGACAGAATACTCTCTCAATGTTGTTGTAACACTAATATATTTCCATGTGAACATCATAGTTCTTTAATATAACGTAATGTTCATCTGGTATGTCACATGTATGATGAGGGTTTGTTGATCCTTTGTTAAGGCATGGAAAGATAATGATGTTCTTGTAGGGAAGAATGTGAATGGTCTTATGACCTTTGGACATTGGGTTGTGCCCTAATTGAGGTGTTATCCTCTTCACTATGTGATAGGGATTGTCATCTTGTGATAATATGATAAAAATTATACTTTATATGTTTTATATCTTCTGAAGTTGCAACATACAATGTGTTTTTAGAACTCATTTAGGGTTTGTATGTGTGATGGAGTGGACTTTTAGAACCCTAAATGTCCAATGACACAAGTGAAGTCACACATGTTGAGTTTTTTTGAGAATCCCAAATGTTTTAATAAATTTGGAGAGATATAAATGATGTTATACTTAAGGACTTTGGTCGTATTTTTATGGAAGACATAGTTCTCAGCTAAGGTTATGCCACACAGGAAGAACTATCCATGAATCTGCGCAGCAGATGCATATGCCTTGGATTACAAACATGGAACCTCAACAACCCTTGGATGGGCAGATCGGAGATTCAAGATATCGTGTTTTCCTTAGTAATTAGACAAGGCAGCAAAGCCTTCTGGCGCTCTGACCACCCCACCATTACACGACGTGATCGTGGTGTGAGGAATGTGAGGACGACTGGGTGGTTGTATTTACCCTTACGGAGAACTGTGAACCATAAGAGGACCCCTCATAGTAACCATCCTGAACAATGGTCGGAGAACCACCTTCTTCCCTGCACTTCCTCCCCACCTACATGTATAGACTGGAGGAAGAGATGGAATAGGAAGGGAGCTATAGGAGAAGATTACAGGCATCTGTGTAGGATGGCATAGAGTTCCAGTGGCTGATAAGGAGGTTCTTGGGTGTATACCCAAAGTTTTGGACCATGTCTTGGAGGTGTAGTAGACTTCACATAAGCCTTTTCTGCTCTGCCATGGAAGCAGCTGGCGTCGGGCTCGACAGCAAGCACGGTGCCTTGCTGCCAGTGGAAGGTATGGGAGGAATCAGTAGAGGATCCAGGCGAAGAGGAGGAGCTGCTTCCAGCCAAACCACGTTGTAGAAGAGGCCGATTATCGTTTGCTCGGCGGCCGTGATCGAAGATCTGTAGGACGGGATTTGCCCCCTTTCCACTCCAGCAGGACGGCGAGACGTAGAGGACAGTTTTGACCCCAAACGCTGACATCTACCCTGGAAGTGCATGATGGCTCGCCGGATCTCATAGCCATGACGGTAGTGTCAGGAGCAGCAATGACGACGCTTGAGAGAGAGGTCGTGGTGGTGGCCTTGCTGTGGAGAAATCTAGTGGCTGTGGAGATCTCTCCAAGGTGGACGAAGCCGAACGAGTGGACGAGGAGGACACAGTGACGGCTCACCGGAGAGCTTCCTCGTAGTGGCGGCTGTGGAGCTCCAACGCACGCAGGCGTTGGACGGAACGCGAACAGAGCGGAGACAACCCTCTTTCCCACCAAGAATGAAGCCTCCTCAAGCGGACGCTAGGCGGAGAACCCAAATTGTGTGATGCCGAGAAAGAAAGGAAGAGGGGAGACAACGAACCAATCAGGGTTGCGTGAGAGGGAGTGAACTAGGTTCTGACCTCAGACCCCAAACGAACCAGGAGAAGCCATCTGACTCAGTGCGGGCCAATAGCTGAGAGCACGCCCCCTGAATCAGACACATGGCAGCCTCTGATTGGCTGGAATAGGTGTTATCTCAAAATATACCCAGATCTTCTATAATTCATAGAAATTAGCTCACTTATAAAAAAAATACATATAATATACCAAAATTCTAAAAACAATGCATAGAACAACCTGGAACCTTTAGATAAGTCTTTTGATGCTTATATATCAGTGATATTATGCAATATGTGTAATGCTTAGTTCTTGAGTAATAAATATCAAACGATGTTCTAAAATTATAGAAAAATGTCAGTAACTCCATAATAACGTTTATAATGCATGTGATGTCAGATATGGCCATGGTGATGCATGAAAGCATGTAATTTGATTAATATGGCTAATCAGGGCTAATAACCCTATATTAAATGTAGAAAATACATTAATGATCAATAAATGATGAAATTCACAAAGTAAGCTCATTTCAGTATATGAAACCTCCGTTTTAAATATTAGATCATGATGATACACATAATTCATGATAATATGAAGATGATCCTTAATACATGGGTGGTGACCCTAATATGAATAATACACGTAACTTAGGGTTAATATATGTACAAAAAGGACATGGAACCTAATGTTTAGATAATGAACCATAATATGGAAATCAAAATCAATAAGATGAATCTGAGACAAGAATGCAAGAAATGATGCGCATACCCTAATGAGATTGACCGAGATATAGATGACATCAGGATTATATGTGATGATTAGATTATCTCTTTGGAAGGTACTCTATTATCTCTTACTTGGCTTATTATACAATATGCTTGTGTTATATGCATAGTAAAATACTTGGTATATGGTATTGGATGAAATGATTGTTCTTGTATGATATGTTGCATGATTTTCCATACTTATTGCTATGAACACATCAAACATAATATATCTATTCCATTATATGAAAGCACTAATTCTCTTTGGTAGCATAGTGCTTGAAAGTGATCATTCTCTTTGGTAGCAGATCAAATTGTACAATGATCTAACTCTTTGGTAGTAGATCATAAGGCCTTACATCTCATTCTCTTTGGTAGCAGAGATGATGCATTATTCCCTCAGGTGGCAAATGCATGGATATATAATGGAAAATGTGCTTAAAATATGTGTTCTCTTTTGTTAACGAACATCTTTGTGCAAGTATGCACTTTTCTTATATTCTTCTGTTACTGCCAAATATTAGTTTTATCTTATTGCCAAGATATCATGAGAGGTATATAAAAGACACGTAGGCGTACTCAATACAATATTCTTGAATATTGTGCTGACATGTACCGCATGTAATCTTTTGTTTAGGTTGTGGTTATGATCTTGAAGATCTAGGATAGAGAGAGTTGTGTAGCGAGCTGATGTACAGGTGGACCTGTTGTCTTAAGATCCTGTAGTTTAGAGGTAGTACATGTATATGTATAGTTTGCTGTTCAATATGTAATATCAAATGTTGTAACACTTCATGTTGTAATTATATGTTGAATGGTGAACATGTGTGTCTGGTTTTATTATTGTTCATATGCATGTGCTACTGATTGTGTTTCCCTCTGACTTCCTCTGATTTTCTTCTTCTTAGCCTAGTGTGGGATGTTTAAATTGGGATACTCGCTGAGGTGAGGGTTTCAATTTGGACGCCACACATCGGATTAAGTTTTAGAAATTCCGGGGACGTCACAGGTGGTATCATAGCATGAACAATAGCAAAGCCTGACATTTGCTCATTATGCAACTCAAAACCAAAGAAAACCTTGAACTTAATAATCTTTAGGGTTAGATTAGTTGTCTTTTAGAGACTAGATCTGACCTAGCCTCTAGGTTAGCACCTAGATGTCTGAGAACTAGGTCTAGACTGGTGCTTGTTGAGTAGCAAGTCCTTAGATGTCATTCTTTCCTTATAGTGCAGCGGTATGAGATGTTGCACTATTTGGAAATGACGTGCATCAAGGGAAGAGAAACCCTAGACATATGGCGCTCATTGTAACACCCCTGACCTGGGTTATGAGCTAACCCTAGAAGTTTTGCCTAAATATGTAATAATACACTTGTAAACACTCCCTGGTATGTAATTATGTCCCTCAGGGACATTTACTTTCATAATTTGCTCCTTTTGCATAAAGTTGTAGCATTATGTTGTATGCAGGGACCTATGTGCAAATTACCCAGTTTAAGGGTTGAACTTGTAATTTTCACCATCTAGAACATCTTTTATGACTCTTGTCATCATTTAGAGTAGAAATGATGAAAGGGATACATTATTTATTAATTAAATGAGAAAAATGATCTTTGTGATAGAAATCACCTAAAATGGGTACAAAACCTTTACATGAATGTACCCTAGTTGAAGGTTGGATTCCTATACCCTTAGATCTTGAGTTTTCTTAAGAATTGCTTAAGAATTGATGGGCTTGGGCGTGCCTTTGATCAAGGAGGGACCTAGATGTGAGTTTTGGCTTTGAAAGGTCCTTATGTTAGAAATTAGCCTAAAACTATAAAAGGCTTTTCCTTTGCATATGAGCAAACGATCCTTCCCTGTTCCATTCACTTCCTTTCTTTCCCAAACGGCCAAGCCTTGCTCTGGAGCTCAGGAGAAACGACCAAGGGTGCAAGGTAGGTTTGGATTTCCCTTCTTGCCCAATTCTATGGGTAGAACTCGGATTCAAGGGCAAATTCATGGCTAGCTTACTTAACTCTATCTTTTTAGCCATCTTTCCTCAATCTTCCTTGGAGAAGTCACCTTGGCCGACCAGTAAAGCTTCTTGGAAACCATTGAAAGCTTGGACCTCGAAAGCTTGGAGCTCAAGGAGCAAGCTTTAGGCGGGTTTTATAACTCTAAACCTATGCTTTACTATGTGCATCTTTATATGCGATTTGATGATAGCTCTTAGTATTTCCCTACTTTTCCCTGCTATTTTGCGAGCAAAACCGTGGGATATCTGTACTGTTCTTGAGCTAGATGATGAAGGCGTGATTTCCAAGAAAAACCCACCGTTTTTCTTTTCCTTAAACGGTCCTAACAGTTTGCTCTCACGACCTCAAGACCGTGAGAGAGCCTCGCGGTCTCGAGACCGTGAGAGGGCTCGCGGTCTCAAGACCGATTGGCCCTGTTGACCGAGCTTGGACCGTATAAGAAACCTGTTCCTAATTATATAGGCTAAATACCCTCAAAATTTGGGAGACTAACTCCAAAGGAATCGGGAGCTCACGACCTCAGGACCGTGAGGTGGCTCACGACCTCAGGACCGTGAGGTGGCTCACGACCTCAGGACCGTGAGGTGGCTCACGACCTCAGGACCGTGAGGTGGCTCACGACCTCAGGACCGTGAGGAGGCTCACGACCTCAGGACCGTGAGGTGGCTCACGACCTCAAGACCGTGAGGTGACTCACGATCTCAAGCCCATGAGGAGGCTCACGGTCTTGGAGCTAGAAAGGGGCTCATGGACTTGAAGGGTCAAAGTGAGCAATCGGTCAACACTTTCAACCGATCTTGATTCAATTAATGATTAATGATTGGAATTAATCAATATGACTCATGGTTGACCACATTTAATCATGTGATGGTTCAATGTTGCTCAAATCAAACACTAATGATAATCTAAGATAGTAAGGAGTTATTTGACTAAGGTTTTTGGATTATGATGATGATCAATGGGGTGAATTACCAAGATACCCCTGAAGGGTCAATTGAGTTATACCTTGCTCAATTCAAACCCTAATTACATAAGAATGATGTTTTTAGTCATAATGACTCTATATAACCTGATCTAATCTAATGTTATCATCAACCATTAGTATGATGAAAGAGAAAGTACTCTAGAGAGAGAAAGTACCCTAGAGAGAGAAAGTAAATCTAATCACTTAATGGTGATGTTTTTGGCTATGTAAGCCTATGATGACTCAACCCAACCTGTTTTAGAGTGATGTTGACATCACCTAACCTTATGATGAGAGAGAAAGTACTTCTAGAGAGAGAAAATACTTCTAGAGAGAGAAAGTACCCCTTTTAAATGGAAACTCAATTGAAGCATCCCCAATACACAGAAATGAGCATAATTAGGGTATGATCCACCTGTGTGAGATCATAGAAACCCTAATTATGATAAATGATGAACCTTTAACTAATCCAAGAGCATCAATGAAGGTGTTACTCAAACATGATGATGTTATGAGTTTAATTCACCTTGATGTGAATAGTAAACCCTAATTCAAGGGTGATGACATGTAATGTGAATAGTAAACCCTAATTCAAGGGTAATGGCATGCTTTTGAGCAATAAACTCTATTTGATTTAAATTAAAGATTTAACTCTTATGACAAGAGTAGGAAGTACATTCCTTATTGTTGCATTACCTTTATCAGATGTATTAACCATGCAGGTTCTGATATGAAAGTAATCATATCCAGGTATGGATGTTGATGTTATATTCATTGAAGGCATGTTGTTGGCCTTATGAATAAGTAAAGTAATCTGATGCTTTGCTAGTGGCATCCTATACTGATAATGGGCTGTGAGAGCCATGAACACCATCAAGGTCATGCTTTAGAGATGACTTGTGATGAGGATAATGAGAAATGATGATTGATATGAGTTAGGCCTGTTACATTTAGTATTCTTCTTTTATAGCTGCTATGCTACTGTTATTGTTTGAAGAACAAGGTATGTTATTAAAGAATACTGAATGTACCTAACTAATCAAGTATAATGTAGAGCCCTGATCATAGATCCATCATTGTCAGAAATTAAGTGATGGTGAAACAGGTTTTCCATAGGGAACTCCTGGAGCACATACTTTTGAGTATGTGGGGTACATGGATGTGTAGAACCTTACATCCTAGTGTAGGAAAGTGATGTAGATGTGGAATCCATCCATCCTTCACTATAGTTCCATACCGTATCAGTGGTAGGTAAACATGAAACCTCCTGATGACGAAGAAAGCACAGATATCCGTATCAGTGGTAGGTAAATATGAAACCTCCTGATGACGAAGAGAGTACAGAACGCCACTGTGACTCTAGAATAGCGAAGGACCAGTTTACCCTGGTGAGCTATAGTAGTAGAGACACAAGATGTCCTACAAGTGATCCTCTTACTGACTGAGGAAGATGAAGGTCATGAGAATCCGGCTCTCTTAATGACCTATGTATGATACTGATGCGACTTCTCAGCGATCAGTTGGAGTATGAGTGGTAAGCCTCATCTCCACAGGGCATAATGTTGTTTGTAAAACATAATCAACCAGGTAGTATAACTTGTTAGAGATGACTCCAAGTTAGTTGATTGATGTTACATTGCAATAATGTTGATATTCTCCATATCTCTTAATTTGTAGAGATCTTGTTATATCTGCAACTGTTATAGAATGCTTTGAAGGCTTTACTGTTTAAAATAATCTTTGATGTTATAATAAAGCTTCTGGCGAAGAGTTATAACTCTCGCTGGGACAATTATGTATAATTGTCTCACCCCGTAGACTTCAACTTTTTAGGTGGACGTCGGAGACGAAGAAACCAGCCTACAGGTGATCAGTCTCAGCAGCAGCAGCACCAGGGGCAGCAGTAATCTCAGGTGGAGATTTGTCCTGCCATGTGGTATAGTTAGAGTCAGTCCTATGTGTCCTCTGTACTCTCAGGTCTTGGAGTCTTGTGTTATGTGATCTTGAGATTTTGTATCTTGATGTATATAATTACTCAAGAAGTAATTATCCTGAGATGTAAACAGTTACCTCTCTTTATGAAAGGAGTTTTTATGGATACAAGTTCTTATCTCGAAAAGTTTTAATTTCCCGTGATTTTTGTCTTCCGCTGATTACCGATTCGCTTCCGCTAAGTTTTAATCGTGTTTATGTCATGGTTTGGAGATCAGACCCCACAATTAAGTGGTATCAGAGCTCTAGGTTCGCCGAGTCTACAGAGGCATAGGACTTAGGAAGTTGAGTCTGTCTTTAGTATTCCTTCCTTATCTAATAGAATCTCCTGCTCCTCAGGAGAAGAAGATATTTAAGGATGTCCGAACCACATGACGAGAACATGGCTGAAGGTAGTTCTAATGCACCTCAAGGCGGTGCAGGAATACCTGAGATAGAGCAGCCTGTACCAGAACAACCTAGAGAGCCACCCCGGTTTGACCCAGCTGACTTGGGTAACCCGGTGGTTCAGGCGATGTTCGGGCAGTTCATGGCCGCTATGACCCACATAACCGACAGAATGCCGATGCCTGTTCCCAGGGCACCTGTCCAACCAGAAGGTCAAGGTATCGGAAAGACTTTCGAGCGACTGCGTCGTGTCGGAGCTACCGAGTACCACGGGACTGCTGACCCCGCAGATGCTGATCTGTGGTTGACTGAGTTAGAGAAAGCTTTCAGGATCCTCCATATCCCTGAAGTGGAGAAGGTTAGACATGCTGTCTATCTCCTCAAAGGAAGTGCTGGTCACTGGTGGACCATGGAAGAGCAGAAGAGACCTGGGATAGAGATCTCGTGGGAAGATTTTCGGCAGGAATTTGTTAATAGATATTTCCCAAAGACCTTCCTAGACGATAAAATCTCTCAGTTTGAGAGATTAAGACAAGGCATGATGAACATCAGTGAGTATGAAGCTAAGTTTATGGAGCTATTGCGATTTTGTCCGCATATGGCTGCCACAGAGGAGGAAAGGATCAGAAGATTCGAAAGAGGTTTGAATGCTGACATGTCAACCCCTGTGTCTACCTTAGAGAACCGCGAAAGATTCTCTACCTTCGTTGAGTCGGTACGAAGGATATAGAGATCTGTGGTTGAGAAGAGGCAAACTCAAAAACGATATCCACAGTTCCAGGGTTCTTCATCTAGGGACTCTAAGCAGCCTAGATCCTCTGCACCTAACCCTCCACCATCTAGATCTAGTCCTCAGGCTGAGTGGTCTCCAAGTGGAAGTAGAGGGCAAGGACAACTACCCCAGGAGACTCACAGCTCTGCATCAATGTCCGTTACTGGACCACCAAGGCCACAAGAAAGAAGATGTTACAATTGTGGTAAGGTGGGACATTTGATGAAGGACTGCTGGTCTAAGCCTGTCAGTGTGACACAGCCTCCGAGACAAGAACATCAGGGATCACAGAGAGGACAATCTCAAGGGGCAGGTCGAGGACGCGGGCAAGCGTCCCAAGCCGGATCATCATCACCACCTCAACAACAGCCTATAGCAAGGTTCTATGCTATAAACTCACCTGAAGTAGTGGAAGATCCACAAGTGGAGACAGGTCAGATGGAACTTTTATATTCTGATATGTCCAAAACTTGTATAGTATCTATTTTGTTTGACCCGGGTGCTACGCGCTCTTTCATCACTCGAAGAGTGATTTCTAACTGCATCATGGCATTTAGTCATAAGGCAGGTAGCTGTTGTTGGAAACTCTGATGAGTAGGTTTATTACCTTGACATGCTTACTTATAGAAGAGAAGGATAAGAAAAATGTAAGTACATATTTTCTTACTTCAGTAATCATATACCCTGGCCAGGTATACAATTACTGATGATAAGGTAAATATGGAAACTCCTAAATGTTATCTTTTGATTATTCTAAAGCAAGTAGATAATCTGATATAATCCAAAGAGATATACAGTTTTGACAAAATAAGTAAGTAATATTAAAATAAACATGTCTGCTTCCCCCTTTTCTTTCTATGATTTCGGGGACGAAATCCTTGTTAGGGGTTTATGATTTGTAACACCCCTGACCTGGGTTATGAGCTAACCCTAGAAGTTTTGCCTAAATATGTAATAATACACTTGTAAACACTCCCTGGTATGTAATTATGTCCCTCAGGGACATTTACTTTCATAATTTGCTCCTTTTGCATAAAGTTGTAGCATTATGTTGTATGCAGGGACCTATGTGCAAATTACCCAGTTTAAGGGTTGAACTTGTAATTTTCACCATCTAGAACATCTTTTATGACTCTTGTCATCATTTAGAGTAGAAATGATGAAAGGGATACATTATTTATTAATTAAATGAGAAAAATGATCTTTGTGATAGAAATCACCTAAAATGGGTACAAAACCTTTACATGAATGTACCCTAGTTGAAGGTTGGATTCCTATACCCTTAGATCTTGAGTTTTCTTAAGAATTGCTTAAGAATTGATGGGCTTGGGCGTGCCTTTGATCAAGGAGGGACCTAGATGTGAGTTTTGGCTTTGAAAGGTCCTTATGTTAGAAATTAGCCTAAAACTATAAAAGGCTTTTCCTTTGCATATGAGCAAACGATCCTTCCCTGTTCCATTCACTTCCTTTCTTTCCCAAACGGCCAAGCCTTGCTCTGGAGCTCAGGAGAAACGACCAAGGGTGCAAGGTAGGTTTGGATTTCCCTTCTTGCCCAATTCTATGGGTAGAACTCGGATTCAAGGGCAAATTCATGGCTAGCTTACTTAACTCTATCTTTTTAGCCATCTTTCCTCAATCTTCCTTGGAGAAGTCACCTTGGCCGACCAGTAAAGCTTCTTGGAAACCATTGAAAGCTTGGACCTCGAAAGCTTGGAGCTCAAGGAGCAAGCTTTAGGCGGGTTTTATAACTCTAAACCTATGCTTTACTATGTGCATCTTTATATGCGATTTGATGATAGCTCTTAGTATTTCCCTACTTTTCCCTGCTATTTTGCGAGCAAAACCGTGGGATATCTGTACTGTTCTTGAGCTAGATGATGAAGGCGTGATTTCCAAGAAAAACCCACCGTTTTTCTTTTCCTTAAACGGTCCTAACAGTTTGCTCTCACGACCTCAAGACCGTGAGAGAGCCTCGCGGTCTCGAGACCGTGAGAGGGCTCGCGGTCTCAAGACCGATTGGCCCTGTTGACCGAGCGTGGACCGTATAAGAAACCTGTTCCTAATTATATAGGCTAAATACCCTCAAAATTTGGGAGACTAACTCCAAAGGAATCGGGAGCTCACGACCTCAGGACCGTGAGGTGGCTCACGACCTCAGGACCGTGAGGTGGCTCACGACCTCAGGACCGTGAGGTGGCTCACGACCTCAGGACCGTGAGGTGGCTCACGACCTCAGGACCGTGAGGAGGCTCACGACCTCAGGACCGTGAGGTGGCTCACGACCTCAAGACCGTGAGGTGACTCACGATCTCAAGCCCATGAGGAGGCTCACGGTCTTGGAGCTAGAAAGGGGCTCATGGACTTGAAGGGTCAAAGTGAGCAATCGGTCAACACTTTCAACCGATCTTGATTCAATTAATGATTAATGATTGGAATTAATCAATATGACTCATGGTTGACCACATTTAATCATGTGATGGTTCAATGTTGCTCAAATCAAACACTAATGATAATCTAAGATAGTAAGGAGTTATTTGACTAAGGTTTTTGGATTATGATGATGATCAATGGGGTGAATTACCAAGATACCCCTGAAGGGTCAATTGAGTTATACCTTGCTCAATTCAAACCCTAATTACATAAGAATGATGTTTTTAGTCATAATGACTCTATATAACCTGATCTAATCTAATGTTATCATCAACCATTAGTATGATGAAAGAGAAAGTACTCTAGAGAGAGAAAGTACCCTAGAGAGAGAAAGTAAATCTAATCACTTAATGGTGATGTTTTTGGCTATGTAAGCCTATGATGACTCAACCCAACCTGTTTTAGAGTGATGTTGACATCACCTAACCTTATGATGAGAGAGAAAGTACTTCTAGAGAGAGAAAATACTTCTAGAGAGAGAAAGTACCCCTTTTAAATGGAAACTCAATTGAAGCATCCCCAATACACAGAAATGAGCATAATTAGGGTATGATCCACCTGTGTGAGATCATAGAAACCCTAATTATGATAAATGATGAACCTTTAACTAATCCAAGAGCATCAATGAAGGTGTTACTCAAACATGATGATGTTATGAGTTTAATTCACCTTGATGTGAATAGTAAACCCTAATTCAAGGGTGATGACATGTAATGTGAATAGTAAACCCTAATTCAAGGGTAATGGCATGCTTTTGAGCAATAAACTCTATTTGATTTAAATTAAAGATTTAACTCTTATGACAAGAGTAGGAAGTACATTCCTTATTGTTGCATTACCTTTATCAGATGTATTAACCATGCAGGTTCTGATATGAAAGTAATCATATCCAGGTATGGATGTTGATGTTATATTCATTGAAGGCATGTTGTTGGCCTTATGAATAAGTAAAGTAATCTGATGCTTTGCTAGTGGCATCCTATACTGATAATGGGCTGTGAGAGCCATGAACACCATCAAGGTCATGCTTTAGAGATGACTTGTGATGAGGATAATGAGAAATGATGATTGATATGAGTTAGGCCTGTTACATTTAGTATTCTTCTTTTATAGCTGCTATGCTACTGTTATTGTTTGAAGAACAAGGTATGTTATTAAAGAATACTGAATGTACCTAACTAATCAAGTATAATGTAGAGCCCTGATCATAGATCCATCATTGTCAGAAATTAAGTGATGGTGAAACAGGTTTTCCATAGGGAACTCCTGGAGCACATACTTTTGAGTATGTGGGGTACATGGATGTGTAGAACCTTACATCCTAGTGTAGGAAAGTGATGTAGATGTGGAATCCATCCATCCTTCACTATAGTTCCATACCGTATCAGTGGTAGGTAAACATGAAACCTCCTGATGACGAAGAAAGCACAGATATCCGTATCAGTGGTAGGTAAATATGAAACCTCCTGATGACGAAGAGAGTACAGAACGCCACTGTGACTCTAGAATAGCGAAGGACCAGTTTACCCTGGTGAGCTATAGTAGTAGAGACACAAGATGTCCTACAAGTGATCCTCTTACTGACTGAGGAAGATGAAGGTCATGAGAATCTGGCTCTCTTAATGACCTATGTATGATACTGATGCGACTTCTCAGCGATCAGTTGGAGTATGAGTGGTAAGCCTCATCTCCACAGGGCATAATGTTGTTTGTAAAACATAATCAACCAGGTAGTATAACTTGTTAGAGATGACTCCAAGTTAGTTGATTGATGTTACATTGCAATAATGTTGATATTCTCCATATCTCTTAATTTGTAGAGATCTTGTTATATCTGCAACTGTTATAGAATGCTTTGAAGGCTTTACTGTTTAAAATAATCTTTGATGTTATAATAAAGCTTCTGGCGAAGAGTTATAACTCTCGCTGGGACAATTATGTATAATTGTCTCACCCCGTAGACTTCAACTTTTTAGGTGGACGTCGGAGACGAAGAAACCAGCCTACAGGTGATCAGTCTCAGCAGCAGCAGCACCAGGGGCAGCAGTAATCTCAGGTGGAGATTTGTCCTGCCATGTGGTATAGTTAGAGTCAGTCCTATGTGTCCTCTGTACTCTCAGGTCTTGGAGTCTTGTGTTATGTGATCTTGAGATTTTGTATCTTGATGTATATAATTACTCAAGAAGTAATTATCCTGAGATGTAAACAGTTACCTCTCTTTATGAAAGGAGTTTTTATGGATACAAGTTCTTATCTCGAAAAGTTTTAATTTCCCGTGATTTTTGTCTTCCGCTGATTACCGATTCGCTTCCGCTAAGTTTTAATCGTGTTTATGTCATGGTTTGGAGATCAGACCCCACAATTAAGTGGTATCAGAGCTCTAGGTTCGCCGAGTCTACAGAGGCATAGGACTTAGGAAGTTGAGTCTGTCTTTAGTATTCCTTCCTTATCTAATAGAATCTCCTGCTCCTCAGGAGAAGAAGATATTTAAGGATGTCCGAACCACATGACGAGAACATGGCTGAAGGTAGTTCTAATGCACCTCAAGGCGGTGCAGGAATACCTGAGATAGAGCAGCCTGTACCAGAACAACCTAGAGAGCCACCCCGGTTTGACCCAGCTGACTTGGGTAACCCGGTGGTTCAGGCGATGTTCGGGCAGTTCATGGCCGCTATGACCCACATAACCGACAGAATGCCGATGCCTGTTCCCAGGGCACCTGTCCAACCAGAAGGTCAAGGTATCGGAAAGACTTTCGAGCGACTGCGTCGTGTCGGAGCTACCGAGTACCACGGGACTGCTGACCCCGCAGATGCTGATCTGTGGTTGACTGAGTTAGAGAAAGCTTTCAGGATCCTCCATATCCCTGAAGTGGAGAAGGTTAGACATGCTGTCTATCTCCTCAAAGGAAGTGCTGGTCACTGGTGGACCATGGAAGAGCAGAAGAGACCTGGGATAGAGATCTCGTGGGAAGATTTTCGGCGGGAATTTGTTAATAGATATTTCCCAAAGACCTTCCTAGACGATAAAATCTCTCAGTTTGAGAGATTAAGACAAGGCATGATGAACATCAGTGAGTATGAAGCTAAGTTTATGGAGCTATTGCGATTTTGTCCGCATATGGCTGCCACAGAGGAGGAAAGGATCAGAAGATTCGAAAGAGGTTTGAATGCTGACATGTCAACCCCTGTGTCTACCTTAGAGAACCGCGAAAGATTCTCTACCTTCGTTGAGTCGGTACGAAGGATATAGAGATCTGTGGTTGAGAAGAGGCAGACTCAAAAACGATATCCACAGTTCCAGGGTTCTTCATCTAGGGACTCTAAGCAGCCTAGATCCTCTGCACCTAACCCTCCACCATCTAGATCTAGTCCTCAGGCTGAGTGGTCTCCAAGTGGAAGTAGAGGGCAAGGACAACTACCCCAGGAGACTCACAGCTCTGCATCAATGTCCGTTACTGGACCACCAAGGCCACAAGAAAGAAGATGTTACAATTGTGGTAAGGTGGGACATTTGATGAAGGACTGCTGGTCTAAGCCTGTCAGTGTGACACAGCCTCCGAGACAAGAACATCAGGGATCACAGAGAGGACAATCTCAAGGGGCAGGTCGAGGACGCGGGCAAGCGTCCCAAGCCGGATCATCATCACCACCTCAACAACAGCCTATAGCAAGGTTCTATGCTATAAACTCACCTGAAGTAGTGGAAGATCCACAAGTGGAGACAGGTCAGATGGAACTTTTATATTCTGATATGTCCAAAACTTGTATAGTATCTATTTTGTTTGACCCGGGTGCTACGCGCTCTTTCATCACTCGAAGAGTGATTTCTAACTGCATCATGGCATTTAGTCATAAGGCAGGTAGCTGTTGTTGGAAACTCTGATGAGTAGGTTTATTACCTTGACATGCTTACTTATAGAAGAGAAGGATAAGAAAAATGTAAGTACATATTTTCTTACTTCAGTAATCATATACCCTGGCCAGGTATACAATTACTGATGATAAGGTAAATATGGAAACTCCTAAATGTTATCTTTTGATTATTCTAAAGCAAGTAGATAATCTGATATAATCCAAAGAGATATACAGTTTTGACAAAATAAGTAAGTAATATTAAAATAAACATGTCTGCTTCCCCCTTTTCTTTCTATGATTTCGGGGACGAAATCCTTGTTAGGGGTTTATGATTTGTAACACCCCTGACCTGGGTTATGAGCTAACCCTAGAAGTTTTGCCTAAATATGTAATAATACACTTGTAAACACTCCCTGGTATGTAATTATGTCCCTCAGGGACATTTACTTTCATAATTTGCTCCTTTTGCATAAAGTTGTAGCATTATGTTGTATGCAGGGACCTATGTGCAAATTACCCAGTTTAAGGGTTGAACTTGTAATTTTCACCATCTAGAACATCTTTTATGACTCTTGTCATCATTTAGAGTAGAAATGATGAAAGGGATACATTATTTATTAATTAAATGAGAAAAATGATCTTTGTGATAGAAATCACCTAAAATGGGTACAAAACCTTTACATGAATGTACCCTAGTTGAAGGTTGGATTCCTATACCCTTAGATCTTGAGTTTTCTTAAGAATTGCTTAAGAATTGATGGGCTTGGGCGTGCCTTTGATCAAGGAGGGACCTAGATGTGAGTTTTGGCTTTGAAAGGTCCTTATGTTAGAAATTAGCCTAAAACTATAAAAGGCTTTTCCTTTGCATATGAGCAAACGATCCTTCCCTGTTCCATTCACTTCCTTTCTTTCCCAAACGGCCAAGCCTTGCTCTGGAGCTCAGGAGAAACGACCAAGGGTGCAAGGTAGGTTTGGATTTCCCTTCTTGCCCAATTCTATGGGTAGAACTCGGATTCAAGGGCAAATTCATGGCTAGCTTACTTAACTCTATCTTTTTAGCCATCTTTCCTCAATCTTCCTTGGAGAAGTCACCTTGGCCGACCAGTAAAGCTTCTTGGAAACCATTGAAAGCTTGGACCTCGAAAGCTTGGAGCTCAAGGAGCAAGCTTTAGGCGGGTTTTATAACTCTAAACCTATGCTTTACTATGTGCATCTTTATATGCGATTTGATGATAGCTCTTAGTATTTCCCTACTTTTCCCTGCTATTTTGCGAGCAAAACCGTGGGATATCTGTACTGTTCTTGAGCTAGATGATGAAGGCGTGATTTCCAAGAAAAACCCACCGTTTTTCTTTTCCTTAAACGGTCCTAACAGTTTGCTCTCACGACCTCAAGACCGTGAGAGAGCCTCGCGGTCTCGAGACCGTGAGAGGGCTCGCGGTCTCAAGACCGATTGGCCCTGTTGACCGAGCGTGGACCGTATAAGAAACCTGTTCCTAATTATATAGGCTAAATACCCTCAAAATTTGGGAGACTAACTCCAAAGGAATCGGGAGCTCACGACCTCAGGACCGTGAGGTGGCTCACGACCTCAGGACCGTGAGGTGGCTCACGACCTCAGGACCGTGAGGTGGCTCACGACCTCAGGACCGTGAGGTGGCTCACGACCTCAGGACCGTGAGGAGGCTCACGACCTCAGGACCGTGAGGTGGCTCACGACCTCAAGACCGTGAGGTGACTCACGATCTCAAGCCCATGAGGAGGCTCACGGTCTTGGAGCTAGAAAGGGGCTCATGGACTTGAAGGGTCAAAGTGAGCAATCGGTCAACACTTTCAACCGATCTTGATTCAATTAATGATTAATGATTGGAATTAATCAATATGACTCATGGTTGACCACATTTAATCATGTGATGGTTCAATGTTGCTCAAATCAAACACTAATGATAATCTAAGATAGTAAGGAGTTATTTGACTAAGGTTTTTGGATTATGATGATGATCAATGGGGTGAATTACCAAGATACCCCTGAAGGGTCAATTGAGTTATACCTTGCTCAATTCAAACCCTAATTACATAAGAATGATGTTTTTAGTCATAATGACTCTATATAACCTGATCTAATCTAATGTTATCATCAACCATTAGTATGATGAAAGAGAAAGTACTCTAGAGAGAGAAAGTACCCTAGAGAGAGAAAGTAAATCTAATCACTTAATGGTGATGTTTTTGGCTATGTAAGCCTATGATGACTCAACCCAACCTGTTTTAGAGTGATGTTGACATCACCTAACCTTATGATGAGAGAGAAAGTACTTCTAGAGAGAGAAAATACTTCTAGAGAGAGAAAGTACCCCTTTTAAATGGAAACTCAATTGAAGCATCCCAATACACAGAAATGAGCATAATTAGGGTATGATCCACCTGTGTGAGATCATAGAAACCCTAATTATGATAAATGATGAACCTTTAACTAATCCAAGAGCATCAATGAAGGTGTTACTCAAACATGATGATGTTATGAGTTTAATTCACCTTGATGTGAATAGTAAACCCTAATTCAAGGGTGATGACATGTAATGTGAATAGTAAACCCTAATTCAAGGGTAATGGCATGCTTTTGAGCAATAAACTCTATTTGATTTAAATTAAAGATTTAACTCTTATGACAAGAGTAGGAAGTACATTCCTTATTGTTGCATTACCTTTATCAGATGTATTAACCATGCAGGTTCTGATATGAAAGTAATCATATCCAGGTATGGATGTTGATGTTATATTCATTGAAGGCATGTTGTTGGCCTTATGAATAAGTAAAGTAATCTGATGCTTTGCTAGTGGCATCCTATACTGATAATGGGCTGTGAGAGCCATGAACACCATCAAGGTCATGCTTTAGAGATGACTTGTGATGAGGATAATGAGAAATGATGATTGATATGAGTTAGGCCTGTTACATTTAGTATTCTTCTTTTATAGCTGCTATGCTACTGTTATTGTTTGAAGAACAAGGTATGTTATTAAAGAATACTGAATGTACCTAACTAATCAAGTATAATGTAGAGCCCTGATCATAGATCCATCATTGTCAGAAATTAAGTGATGGTGAAACAGGTTTTCCATAGGGAACTCCTGGAGCACATACTTTTGAGTATGTGGGGTACATGGATGTGTAGAACCTTACATCCTAGTGTAGGAAAGTGATGTAGATGTGGAATCCATCCATCCTTCACTATAGTTCCATACCGTATCAGTGGTAGGTAAACATGAAACCTCCTGATGACGAAGAAAGCACAGATATCCGTATCAGTGGTAGGTAAATATGAAACCTCCTGATGACGAAGAGAGTACAGAACGCCACTGTGACTCTAGAATAGCGAAGGACCAGTTTACCCTGGTGAGCTATAGTAGTAGAGACACAAGATGTCCTACAAGTGATCCTCTTACTGACTGAGGAAGATGAAGGTCATGAGAATCCGGCTCTCTTAATGACCTATGTATGATACTGATGCGACTTCTCAGCGATCAGTTGGAGTATGAGTGGTAAGCCTCATCTCCACAGGGCATAATGTTGTTTGTAAAACATAATCAACCAGGTAGTATAACTTGTTAGAGATGACTCCAAGTTAGTTGATTGATGTTACATTGCAATAATGTTGATATTCTCCATATCTCTTAATTTGTAGAGATCTTGTTATATCTGCAACTGTTATAGAATGCTTTGAAGGCTTTACTGTTTAAAATAATCTTTGATGTTATAATAAAGCTTCTGGCGAAGAGTTATAACTCTCGCTGGGACAATTATGTATAATTGTCTCACCCCGTAGACTTCAACTTTTTAGGTGGACGTCGGAGACGAAGAAACCAGCCTACAGGTGATCAGTCTCAGCAGCAGCAGCACCAGGGGCAGCAGTAATCTCAGGTGGAGATTTGTCCTGCCATGTGGTATAGTTAGAGTCAGTCCTATGTGTCCTCTGTACTCTCAGGTCTTGGAGTCTTGTGTTATGTGATCTTGAGATTTTGTATCTTGATGTATATAATTACTCAAGAAGTAATTATCCTGAGATGTAAACAGTTACCTCTCTTTATGAAAGGAGTTTTTATGGATACAAGTTCTTATCTCGAAAAGTTTTAATTTCCCGTGATTTTTGTCTTCCGCTGATTACCGATTCGCTTCCGCTAAGTTTTAATCGTGTTTATGTCATGGTTTGGAGATCAGACCCCACACTCATTGTCTAGAGTAGCTACACTAGTCTACACCATGTTCTCACCCTTTTCACTAGTTTTCATGACACTGTACTCTCTACTATGTGTGGGACACTCGTTTTCAGGATTTGGTTTTGGATTCCAACCGGATCGAACCGTGATAGTTTTCTCTGACGTTTGTTTTATCGGAGAAAAACTATATAATATTTTAATATGTATATGTATTATAAAATGTGTCCCCACACATGTATGAGTAGGAGGTGGTCATGTAACCTAAGTGAAAGTGAATGACATCAGTCTAGAAGAGAGTGTAGTTCTAGATTAGATGTCTAGAGCCTTGTTTGGTATATGTGATAGATGGAATAGATAGAATAAGTTTGATGATATGATCTAAGTCATATATAGATGATATAAGATAGTTTATGATGATGTATGTTTGTCTTCGAGGACTTAAGTTCAGTTTTGAGATAAGTTTTGATGACGCAAGTAACTAGGGTTTTATGAGATAAGATATGTTAAGAGTCAGTATGAGCCTCAAACTCTTTTACGAAGGAGGATCTCTAGTGTTAGGACCAGTTTCGGGGTTAACTCCAGAGAGAGTGAGACCCATTGGGAGAAGGTCAGAGAACCTAAACTCCAAGATATGAGAATTTTGAGAATAAGTGTTATGATATGTCTTAAACTAGACTACTCCTAAGTGAACGAGTTGAGTTTCTCTATGCATGATTCCTATAGTCATGTTGAACCCTAGATGTCCTTGGGAGGACCAAACCCTAGAGACAAATAGAGGCTGGCTATATGTGCATATGTGGATAAGAATATGAGTGCCTACCATCTGGGTGAGGGAGAGAGCCCAAGACCCTGGAGGAGGTAGCTATGTTAGTTTCTGTGAAGCCTCATGCTCGGGTTGGTGGTTTCCCACATAGGAATCTAGTGGTGTATATGAGAGAGCTTTGGGTAAGATGTTTCATGGGTAGAGATCTATGAAGAGAATGTCATTGCATGTTTTGGTTTGTGCTTACGTGGCTAGAGCTATGAAGCTATCTTTAGTGACAATGAGGTAATCCGATAACCCTAGATCACAGAGGAAAGATAAAGTATATGCTTTGAGTTGAGTTGACTCAGAGAGACTAAGCATGGTATTACTCTCATGACAAGGGTTAGGACCTCATATGGACTAAATTAAGTTTTAGATATATGTTTAATAAGCCACTCACGTAAGTTTGTTAGCAAAACCATGATATATAATATGTAAGCATGTAATCTGATCTCAAGACGTGATATATAGATCTGACATGAAGGAAATAGATCTCAATGTATAAATGGTTAATCACATCATAATGTGATGTTGTTGTTAATCTTGTGATGAATTCACTCGTAAATGATGCAATTTAGTATGAATAATGAAATAAGATCATATGAATGAAACATGTTGCACCAGGTGTTAATCTTAGTGCTTAATTAAGATGAAAAATATAATTTGATAGTTAGCACAACCTAATGCTTATGAAACATTGACATGATCTAGATGGATAAAGCAAATTAATGATAATTAACTCCCTCCTAAAAGACATATGCTAATGTTGAATATGCTCTAACTTTTATCTCGATAAAATGTTGATGACACCTTGATGTATGGGTTAACTTGGGTTAACTCCTTGGGGACATGGTAATATGATGTTGAATAATAACACATGAATTAAGATAAGGATGCAACCTTAATATATGAGATATGGAATGACCTAATCAGAGCTTCTAAACCCTTGTTTGAGCCTTCTATGGAGTGAGGTTTCACCCTTAATGCTTTTACCTCCTAATAGTGCTTTGGATACATGGTTCTAGGTAACCTTTGCAGATATGTTGCACATAGACTAGTGCCTACATATGGAATAAGATCCTTAGTTCTCCCCAAGAAGTATGAGTATGGTTGACTTTCGAGGATGAAAGTTCTTTTAAGATGTATATGATGTGACAAAGTGGGTTTTCTAGCTTGATTCTGAGGACGGAATTTCTTTTAAGGTGTGTAGGATGTGATGGAGTGGACTTTTAGAACCCTAAATGTCCAATGACACAAGTGAAGTCACACATGTTGAGTTTTTTTGAGAATCCCAAATGTTTTAATAAATTTGGAGAGATATAAATGATGTTATACTTAAGGACTTTGGTCGTATGTTTATGGAAGACATAGTTCTCAGCTAAGGTTATGCCACACAGGAAGAACTATCCATGAATCTGCGCAGCAGATGCATATGCCTTGGATTACAAACATGGAACCTCAACAACCCTTGGATGGGAAGATCGGAGATTCAAGATATCGTGTTTTCCTTAGTAATTAAACAAGGCAGCAAAGCCTTCTGGCGCTCTGACCGCCCCACCATTACACGACGTGATCGTGGTGTGAGGAATGTGAGGACGACTGGGTGGTTGTATTTACCCTTACGGAGAACTGTGAACCATAAGAGGACCCCTCATAGTAACCATCCTGAACAATGGTCGGAGAACCACCTTCTTCCCTGCACTTCCTCCCCACCTACATGTATAGACTGGAGGAAGAGATGGAATAGGAAGGGAGCTATAGGAGAAGATTACATGCATATGTGTAGGATGGCATAGAGTTCCAGTGGCTGATAAGGAGGTTTGTGGGTGTATACCCAAAGTTTTGGACCATGTCTTGGAGGTGTAGTCGACTTCACATAAGCCTTTTCTGCTCTGCCATGGAAGCAGCTGGCGTCGGGCTCGACAGCAAGCACGGTGCCTTGCTGCCAGTGGAAGGTATGGGAGGAATCAGTAGAGGATCCAGGCAAAGAGGAGGAGCTTCTTCCAGCCAAACCACGTTGTAGAAGAGGCCGACTATCATTTGCTCGGCGGCCGTGATCGAAGATCTGTAGGACGGGATTTGCCCCCTTTCCACTCCAGCAGGACGGCGAGACGTAGAGGACAAGTTTGACCCCAAACGCTGACATCTACCCTGGAAGTGTATGATGGCTCGCCGGATCTCATAGCCATGACGGTAGTGTCAGGAGCAGCAATGACTACGCTTGAGAGAGAGGTCGTGGCGGTGGCCTTGCTGTGGAGAAATCTAGTGGCTGTGGAGATCTCTCCAAGGTGGATGAAGCCGAACGAGTGGACGAGGAGGACACAGTGACGGCTCACCGGAGAGCTTCCTCGTAGTGGCGGCTGTGGAGCTCCAACGCACGCAGGCGTTGGACGGAACGCGAACAGAGCGGCGGCGGCCCTCTTTCCCACCAAGAATGAAGCCTCCTCAAGCGGACGCTAGGCGGAGAACCCAAATCGTGTGATGCCGAGAAAGAAAGGAAGAGGGGAGACAACGAACCAATCAGGGTCGCGTGAGAGGGAGTGAACTAGGTTCCGACCTCATACCCCAGATGAACCAGGAGAAGCCATCCGGCTCAGTGTGGGCCAATAGCTGAGAGCACACCCCCTGAATCAGACACGTGGCAGCCTCTGATTGGCTGGAATAGGTGTTATCTCAGAATATACCCAGATCTTCTATGATTCATAGAAATTAGCTCACTTATCAAAAAAATACATATAATATACCAAAATTCTCAAAAAAATGCGTAGAACAACCTGGAACCTTTAGATCAGTCTTTTGATGCTTATATATTAGTGATATTATGCAATATGTGTAATGCTTAGTTCTTGAGTAATAAATATCAAACGATGTTCTAAAATTATAGAAAAATGTCAGTAACTCCATAATAACGTTTATAATGCATGTGATGTCAGATATGGCCATGGTGATGCATGAAAGCATGTAATTTGATTAATATGGCTAATCAGGGCTAATAACCCTATATTAAATGTAGAAAATACATTAATGATCAATAAATGATGGAATTCACAAAGTAAGCTCATTTCAGTATATGAAACCTCCGTTTTAAATATTAGATCATGATGATACACATAATTCATGATAATATGAAGATGATCCTTAATACATGGGTGGTGACCCTAATATGAATAATACACATAACTTAGGGTTAATATATGTACAAAAAGGACATGGAACCTAATGTTTAGATAATGAACCATAATATGGAAATCGAAATCAATAAGATGAATGATGCGATGATTTTGAGTCACATTTATAGACCTATTTCATATGTGTTTTGTGCTCTAATTACTCATTTTTATGGATAATATTGCATAATTCACTTAATTTGGTCTTTGCCATCATATTATATCAAATCCCCTTTGTTTTACTATTTTGAGCATTATTTATCATCTTATTATAAATTGTGTGGATTTACTTGGGCTTGTTGTGAAATTTCAGGAAAAACAAGTATCTGCTTCCGTCGATACCATCGACGGAAGTCAATACCATCGACCAAGCCACAGGTTGTCAACCGAGAAGAGCAATACAGAGTCGATACCATCGACACCTAAGTTGATGGCATCGAGATCACTTCAGGTTGCTGGCAAGGATGCAGTCGATACCATCGACAAAAGTCGATGCCATCGACACAAGGAGAGCTACAACGTCGCTAGAAGACAAAACCGACGCTACAGGAGTCGATACCATCGACGCCCAAGTCGATGGTATCGAGATCACCACAGGCGCTCAGAATAAAAGAAAGGAAAGCTGCCGCTAATCCGCTGCGTCGATGGTATCGACGCCGGCAGATATGCGTTGGATCTGTTTTGATCTCGATCGGACGGCTGTTGTTATTTGACGACCTAATTAGGGACTTATACCTAATGACGGCCGCCCACACGAGAGGGGGATCTCATTTTTGGATTGCACGAGTGCCGAGGAGGAGAAAAAGGAGAACGGAGGCCGAGAAGCTCATCCCGGGTGATTCGGACGCTGCCGAAGACGATTTCCACCACCGACAGGCGGGGAAGCTCGTGTTTTACGCCAAGGATCCACCGGTTCTTCTCCGTTCAGGGGTTTTCCCATTTATTTCCCGTTTTTCTTATGAATTCCCCAATTTCTACCATGTATTCGTATGAGATGAACATGAGAGGCTAAAACCCTCAATCTTTAGGACCGGGAGTAGCCCGGGAATGCATTGTATGACATTTTTATATCAATAATTCATATTTTTCTCTCAAATCCGTGGTATAGATTCGTTTTCTCCATTTCTATTGTTATGCTTGATCACCATAATAATAATTTAACACCCTTAATCACTTCGACAGAAGGATTAACGGTTGAAAAGAGACGAATTCTACATTAATCAATAAAACCCTTGACAAAGGAGTTGTAAAATTAATGGTGGGAACTGAGAGACTGTTTTTAATGCGCTTAGTTTAGGGGAATGATTACTACGACGGTGGAATCAACCTAAACCTAAGTAGTGAATTACACCACGACAGTGGGTAATTCTCATTTCAGGCCACTACCCGGATAGAGAGAGAAGTGTGAGGAATTATATGAAACCTAATACAATGTTGACCCGCGGTGAAACCGCCATCCTAAAGATATCCTTTTGAATTGATTAAATTAACCTTTAATCGATTGTTTTCTTTGTTTGATTTTTATTTTCTTTTAATTTCAGCAACAAAACCCTACTTTGTTAATCGGTCTAGCTGATTGCGATTAGTTAGTAGAAGTCTCCAATAATTCACGTATCCCTGAGTTCGACTCGGGCCTCACAAGGCCTATATTACTCGACGCGTATACTTGCGTTTAAGCGCGTAGTAAAATACACGTCAAGTTTTTGGCGCCATTGCCGGGGATACGGCAAATTATTGGCACTTTGAGTGCTAAGAGCGGCCACTCTAGGCCACATTTTTTTTATTTTAAAACAATTTCAAAAATTCCTTTATTTCTCTATAATTGTGTTGACTCGTTCAAAGCATTGTACTGAACCCCTATTTCCATATTTTAGGTACTTTGCATGGTGCACACACGTAGTCGAGACTACGTGAATCACACACCTGAGGTTCCATCTGCGGGACCAGAGGACGAGGACTACTACGAGGAGGATGTGATATAAATTCTGAATCTGAAAAAGAACAAGAAGAAGCAATGGCTGAAGCACATACAATATGGAAGAAGATCAAGGCATCTTCTTCCTCGGCATCAAAGGGGCCTATAAAGAAACAGGGGCTAAACATTCCAACCTACAAGATCGATCCAGCATTGATTAACCTGGTTAAATCAAACGCATTTCACGGATTGAAAAATGAAGATCCAGTGGCCCACATCAGCCAGTTCGTGGAGAACTGTGATATGGTGAAGATAGATCGATTTCCACAGGATGTGCTCTACCTCAAGTTATTCCCGAGTTCCTTGGCTGGAGTGGCAAGAGAGTGGCTTCATAACCTCGACGACAAGTTTGTTGAATCATGGGATCACATGGTGGAGGTTTTCTTCGAGAGGTTCTTCCCTCCTGAGAAGACCAATGATATGATCAGGAAGATTCACAATTTCACCCAACAGGCGGGTGAAACTTATTCTGAGACTTGGGATCGATTCCAGGTCATGTTGAGGAGATGTCCACATCATGGATTGGACAAGGAAACCCAAGTGAAGATCTTCTACTTTGCTCTCTCCGAGCATGATAGAAGCAACCTGGACTCGGCTGGTTCCGGATTTTTCTTAAATAACACCGATACAAGATGCTGGGAAATACTGAAGAATATGGCACGGAAGCAATCTTGGGGAGAAAGAGAATGAGGCCCAGTTGAGCAAGCAAGAGTTGCCAGTGAGTCAAAGGCAATGAGAGAGCTGAACGAGAAGATGGATCTTCTCGCAAAGAAGTTGCTGCAGAAGGAAGACAATGAGTCCGAGGATGAGGCTCAGGTCAAGTATATGAGGCAACAACAAGGGTACAGGAATAACGATTATTCCTGGCGGAAGGATAAGAAATTTTCATGGAAGGATCCAAACAATTTTCTGCAGGATCCGGACGCCAAGCCTGCACCGGTCACGGAGGACAAGAGCACGAAGTTGCTCAATCAAGTCATCAAGCAAAATCAAGAGTTGATGAACACTTTTGGGCAACAAATCAAGCAACAGGGTGAATTTATGAACCAGTTTGGGCAGACTTTGCAGAGCCACGGGGCTCAAATGAGAACTATAGAGACTTCCATGGCGCAGATGGCAGTCGAGATTGCAAGCTTGAAGAAGCCGGCACATCCGGGTTTTCCGGGGAACACCAATGTTCCCGGGGGAAACCAACAGGCCAAGGCCATCTTATTGAGGAGCGGTAAGAAAGTGTTAAATCCAAGGGTGGATGACACAAGCACACCGCAGGACATAGTTGAAGAAGCAACAGTCAAAGAGCAGCCCGCACCTGTCATAGAGCAAACTGAGGACATAGCTGAAGATGGCAAGGAAGAACAAGCCACTGAGGAGGAACCGCAGAAATTAACTCCCTATGTGCCACCTCATCAAAGGGCACATACTGTTCCGGTCCCATATCCCAATAGTGCAAAGGCAAGAAAGGTGGATGCACAGTTTAAGAAATTTCTGGACAGCTTTAGGAAGTTATCAGTGAATATTCCTTTGCTAGAGGCGATTGAACAAATCCCGTCTTATGGGAAGTTTCTCAAAGATGTAATCACCAAGAAGAGGAAGATACCCGACACTGAGGTCGTGGTATTGAAGGAGCAAGTGAGTGCTTTTATTATGGGCACTTTGCCGCCAAAGAGACAGGATCCCAGTTGTTTCAATATTTCTTGCTTTATCGGGAAGTTCAAATTTGGCGAGGCACTTTGTGATTCCGGGGCAAGCATAAATCTGATGCCCCTTTCTACATTCAAGAAACTTGGATTGAAAGAGTCAAGGCCAAGCAGCATGACCATCCAATTGGCCGATAATTCTGTGGTGAAACCGTATGGAATCTGTGAGGATGTTTTGGTAAAGGTAGACCGCTTTGTTTTTTCGGCTGATTTCGTCGTTATGGAAATGCAGGACGAGCACGGCAATGAGTTACTACTTGGTCGCCCATTCCAAGCTACAACTGATATGATCTTGGAGATGGGGAGAGGTCGCTTGACCATGGGCATTGCAGATGATTGCTTTGAGATGGTCATGCCCAATAGCAATGCATCCACTAAAGCAAAAGCACAGTGCAACATGGTGAAGCATGTGGAACACAATATCTCACTTTGTCTTGGGAAGCCATTTTTGGATATGGCTCATGTGATGAGCAGGATAGATAATGGGACCCTAGCAGTGGACCTTATGGAGCAAACTAAAGTTGTCTCTTTATGCAAGGTTGTTGGGTTTCCAAACGATGAGAATGAGGACATTCCACCTTCATGGGAGGATGATGCGATTATTACTTCTGTTTCCGAAGCATATCCGAAATTGCCTTTGGAAGCGTGCTTGCTAAATGTCACTTATGATTGGATGCGGAGTACTTCACTCAAGGAGTGTGCCAAGATGCTTCAAATGCTTCCATGTTTCTACACAAGGCACTATGAAGATTTGGGTACACTTCCCCCACCGCTACAATCATCTCTTATTTGCCCACCTGATATGGAGTTGAAGCCATTGCCCCCGCATCTGAAGTACGTCTTTCTAGCTAAGGAGGACAAGTTACCAGTGATTGTTTCTGCATACTTGAGTGCGGATGAGGAGGAGCAACTACTGATAGTGCTCAAGAACCACCGTGGAGATTTTGGGTGGTCTGTGGCGGACATCAAGGGGATCTCCCCTACACTTTGCCAACACAAGATTCGGCTCGAGGAGGGAGCCAAGCCAGTCATACAACCTCAAAGACGTCTAAATCCAAGCATGATGGAGGTTGTCAAGAAGGAAGTCATAAAGCTTCTTGCTGCAGGGATCATTTATGCCATATCCGATTCGACGTGGGTGAGTCCCACACAGGTAGTCCCTAAAAAGGGGGGAATCACTGTCACTACAAATCTTTTGAATGAACCTGTCACCACCCGATTGGTAACCGGGTGGCGTGTTTGCATTGACTACCGCCGATTGAATGCCGCAACTCTTAAAGATCATTTTCCATTGCCATTTATCGATCAGATTTTGGAACGTCTAGCTGGTCGGTCGCATTTTTGTTTTCTAGATGGCTATTCGGGGTACAACCAGATTTCTATTGATCCTTTGGATCAAGAGAAGTCTACGTTTACATGTCCCTATGGGACGTTTGCTTACCGCCGTATGCCGTTTGGTTTATGCAATGCGCCAGCGACTTTTCAACGCTGCATGCTCGCCATATTCTCTGACATGGTGGAGCGGTGTCTTGAAGTTTTCATGGACGACTTCTCGGTGTATGGAGCGTCTTTTGATGAATGCCTTTATAACTTAGATAAGGTATTGTAGCGGTGCGAGGACACACACTTGGTCCTCAATTGGGAGAAATGTCACATGATGGTGACGGAAGGAATTGTGCTAGGACACAAGGTGTCTAGCAAGGGTCTTGAGGTAGACCCCGTAAAAATTGAGGTGATTTCTAAGCTACCCCCACCAAATTCTGTAAAAGGGGTGAGAAGCTTTTTAGGACACGCCGGGTTTTATCGGCGATTTATCAAGGATTTTTCAAAAATCGCAAAGCCATTATCGGAATTGTTGGAAAAAGACGCAGTTTTTGATTTCAATGAGAAATGTCTTCACGCATTTGAGGTTTTGAAGGAAAAGTTGATTTCAGCTCCGGTTGTTCAAACGCCGGATTGGACAAAGCCATTCGAGTTGATGTGTGATGCGTCCGATTATGCTGTGGGAGCTGTTTTGGGGAAAAGGGTAGATAACAAGCCTGCTGTGATTTTCTATGCCTCAAAAATGCTTAATGATGCTCAATTGAACTACACAACCACGGAAAAGGAGTTACTGGCCGTCGTGTTCGCCTTTGAAAAATTTCGGCAGTACTTAGTGGGTTCTAAGGTGGTTGTGTGGACTGATCACGCTGCAATAAAGTATTTGATGGAGAAGAAGGATGCGAAGCCTAGACTAATTAGGTGGATTTTGCTCCTACAAGAATTCGATATTGAAATCAAGGACAAGTCGGGAATTGAAAATGTGGTGGCTGACCACTTGTCTAGGTTAGAGAGGGTTGATGAACAAGGTTTGCACATACCCATTACCGAGACCTTTCCCGATGAACAACTTTTAAAAATTGATTCTAAAGAACCATGGTTTGCAGAAATTGTGAATGATTTGGCTTGCGGGATCATCCCGGAGGATTGGTCCTATCAAGAGAAAAAGAAATTCTTTCATTCATTGAGATATTATTATTGGGATGACCCGATTCTCTTGAAGCAGTGCAGGGATGGTATTCTTTGCAGGTGCGTGCCGGAGGTGGAGTACGAGAGTGTTCTCCACCACTGTCATGCGTCGCCTACAGGAGGACACCATGCTAGCTCACGGACAGCAGCCAAGGTGTTGGAGAGCGGCCTTTATTGGACCACTTTGTTCCGGGATGCCTATGATTTTGTTAGGCAATGTGACCCGTGCCAGCGCGCAGGTAACATCTCAAGGAGACAAGAAATGCCCCTGAATGTATTTCAGGAAGTTGAGGTATTTGATTTATGGGGCATTGACTTCATGGGACCCTTTGTGTCCTCAAATTCAAATCTTTATATCTTACTTGCTGTAGATTATGTGTCAAAGTGGGTGGAGGCAATCCCCACAAGGACTAATGATTCGAATGTAGTGTGCAGGTTTGTCAAAGAGAACATTTTCTGTAGGTTCGGGATTCCCCGAATGATCATAAGTGACGGAGGCACACATTTTCGAAATCAGAAATTCGCGACACTTTTAAAGAAATATGGGGTCAAGCACAACATCGGCACCCCATATCATCCACATACGCAAGGACAAGTGGAGGTATCAAATAGAGAAATCAAGAAGATTTTAGAAAGGACCGTAGCATCCACAAGGAAGAATTGGAGTGTATTGCTACCGGACGCGCTTTGGGCTTATCGAACGGCGTACAAAACACCTATAGGCACCACGCCTTTTAGGCTGGCGTATGGCCGGGCTTGCCACCTTCCGGTGGAATTGGAGCACAAGGCCCATTGGGCGCTAAGAAGGCTGAACTTGCGCTATGATGAGGCCGGGAGAAAAAGGATGTTTGAATTGAATGAATTGGATGAGCTACGCATGCCGGCATATGAGAATGCCCGCATCTACAAAGAGCGCACAAAGCTGATCCACGATCGCCATATTGAGATGCGCACGTTCAAGAAGGGAGACAGCGTTCTATTGTTCAACTCCCATCTCAAACTGCATCCCGGGAAGCTGAAATCCCGGTGGAGTGGACCCTTCATTGTGGAGGAGGTGAAACCGCACGGAGCGATTCTCGTGCGTGATGGAGATGCCACGTTCTTGGTGAACGGGCAACGCTTGAAGTTGTATTTTGGTGAGAATTACAAGAGGAAAGTGAATGAGGTCAAACTCATTTCACTTGTGCATGAATGAGATGAAGGGAAGACGTCTAGCCTAAGACGCTAAAGAAGGGCGCTTGTTGGGAGGCAACCCAACCATCTGTACATTAGGATAGTTTAATTTTAGTCATAGATTGCTTTTATTTCGTTTAAATTTTAGTTTAAAAATGATACCTTGATCCGTTTGTTGAATGTGCAGGCACAGGCAGGATCGATACCATCGACACACTCGTCGATGGTATCGACATGGGTTCAGGTTGACACCAGCAAAAATCGCACTGCGTCGATACTATCGACACCCCCGTCGATGGTATCGACATGGTCACAGACAGGTCGCAATGAAAGTGTCGATGGTATCGACACCCCAGTCGATACCATCGAGATCTCTGGAGATATTCAGATGAATTTTGCTCAGTCAACTCGATACCATCGACGGCCTCGTCGATGGTATCGACATCATCACAGGTTGAATGCAACACAACGGCGGTGTCGCAATAAAAGCAAGTCGATACCATCGACATCCGTCGATGGTATCGACGGACATGTCACCGATCCGCACACAGACATTGACGACGATCGCAACAGCCACGTCAGCGATCCGGGTGCTGCGTCGATACCATCGACTTCCGTCGATGGTATCGACCCGTCAGCAATCCGGGTTTCTCGATCCAGCAAACGTCAGCCGTCGATACTCGCGAGGGAGGCGGATACCCACGAGATGTGTCGATACCATCGACCCGCGTCGATGGTATCGACGGGTCAACAGGGGCGCCGATCAAGCCTATTTAAGGGGACTTGCAATGTCATTTGACGTCACACCTTCAGAGCAAGTATCCTCCTTTGCGCCGAGCACTCCCCCGAGCCCTCCAAGACTGAAGAGAAGCATCATCGAGTGGAGATCTTCATCGAGCGGAGAATTTCTTCTCCATCTTCACCGTGCTCTTTTCTTCTAATCCCATCTTCTCGCAACCATGGTGCACATCGCCAGAGCGTCGTCCTCAAGCGCACACCTATGGAGATCGAGGAGTTCGTTCCTCCCCCAACCGCTTCCATCCCTCGTCCATGCCTAATTCATGCCAACACGGAGGTGAGGAAGGTCTACGAGGAGATAATGAAGTGAAAGTTCGAGCCCACCCGGTATGTGGACCGGGGCATGATCCAGGAGTTGGGATTCGAGGCCAACTTGGCCTATGTGCTTCATGGACAAGCACACAACACCAGCAGAAGCCTACGCCCTGACGAGCTGCAGTACCATGCGGATGGGCAGCTGTTTTCGACGAATGGCCCACCTACAAGGAACTGGTGGCGGAGTTCATGGCGTCTCTCGACGTCTGCGTCGTACCAAACGACGTGGTAGCATCGGACCGGGAATGGATCAAGGGAAGGGTGTCCTTCCGACTCTTCAACAACAACTACAATCTCACACTGGTCCAGTTCAATCAAATCTTCAACTGGATCCACTCTCCACATGATCACCGAAGGCCGGACGCCCGCACCGACTATGCAAAGATCTTCTCCGAGCTAGTTACAGTGCCGACGGGGAAGACCGTGAGCTACCACAATGCAGCAGTAGCAGATTTTGAGCACCCGTTTGTCCGGGTCTTGCATAGGATGTTGAGCTTGACATTCTTCGCTCGAAGTGATCTTGCTTTGAGCAAGTTTCAGGAGAGTGACTTGTTCTTCCTTTACGCACTCCTGAAGCGTCAACCATGCAACTGGGGGGCGTTCTGGCTACAGCGCGTCCTGGCGGTGAAGAGGAGCACATGGAAGGCTCCAATCCATTTTGGTGGTCTTGTCACCAAGTTGGCGCTTTACTTGGGGCTGAACTTTCAGTCCATGACTCTGATCTCTACGAGGAGCAAGGTGAACGTGCAACACTTGCACCGTTCTAACCTCATTCTTCTCCGGGACGGGTTGGCGTACGCTCATTGCCACGTCAACCAAGCTTATCAGGAGAGCTCCCTACCGGACGACGTCTTCAACATAGAGGGCAAGCAGCACTTCCGGTGGCCAATCATAGCCATCGAGTCCTCCGAGGAAGAAGGCGGAGGTGACGAGCAAGAAGGTGAGGCTGCAGAGGAAGAGGAGGCTTTCACACCTCTTCGAGCACGTGTGGCACCACGGAAGCATCCTAGGATGCATCCGGGTGCATCTTCATCATCTCATCCCCCGCCGCCATCACCACAGCACGAGCAGCCAACCGAGGATCCCTATTCCATGCAGGGGATGTACACCATGCTGCAGGACATCCAGCAGACTCAGCAGCAACACATGGTTATGTATACTGACATTCATGAGACTACGAGCCGGGTACTTGACAACCAACGGGCTATGTTCGAGAACGAGCGGCTCATCCTCGCCAACCAAGAGAAAATGCACACCCGGTTGCAGCGGATAGAGACGCAACATGAGCCTTTCTTCGACCATTACTGGAGTCAAGACTACTTTGGAGGCTATCCACAGCCTCCGCCGAGGACCCAATATGATCCAAGCTTCCAGGGGGAGTACCCGTCTTGGGATCCTACGGCACCGCAATACCCACCACCGCCTCCGCAGGATTGATCAGGGTATCACTGTTCCACCCTTAAGTTGGTTTTTGACTATGAGGCCATAGTCGAATTCAAGCTTAGGGGGGTGGCTGGAACAGCTCTATCTTTTATCTTTTCTTTAGTTGTTTTTAGTTTTTGCTTTGTTATTTGTTCTTGCAATTTTAGTTTGTTTAGGATCCACATCTATCTAGTGTAATCGTGGATGTCTTAAAAATTGTCATCTCACTGTTTTCATGGGAAATTTAAGGGAATTTAAAAATTTCTGTGTCTTTTGGATAGCTTAACTTGGTTGTCCTTGGGGAACTTGTCCTATGAAAATGATTGATTATGTCAACTTTGAAGCAATATGTCACACCCACACCCCCATTGACTCATGAAAAGTGGATAGTAACGGTTGTTTGAGCCTAACCTAATCAAATGGTAATGAGACCTTAATTGGATATAAGAGAAAGAACCCTTTGAACTACTACACATGTCAGTAAGGAGGGACACATGATATTTTTCTAAGGTTCAGTAACTTAATCTTGTGATCATTCCACTTCATATTTTTCCATAATCTACCAAAGAATTGGAAGTAAAGTACAGTTTTAATTCCTTCTTGCGTGCATAGCATGTAGATAGGATTTGCATTGTTATTTTCATACTTTTGCATAAAACGGAAAAAAAATGTATAGTGATTCATGCACATTACCTTTAGGTGCATGTCATGTAGTTGCACTCATAACTTTCATGATTTTCACGCATAAGTACACCATGTACCTCAGTTTTTCCTAAAAAGTGATCTAAACTTTTCCATACCCTCGAAATAGTACAAAGATTTCCAA
The DNA here is from genome assembly GCA_963693085.1 of Alisma plantago-aquatica. NCBI lineage: Eukaryota > Viridiplantae > Streptophyta > Magnoliopsida > Alismatales > Alismataceae > Alisma > Alisma plantago-aquatica. The sequence goes on along the minus strand of OY856412.1, from coordinate 241,693,552 downwards.
TCATGAAGGAAATGGCCTTATACATGTATCTCTAAGCAATTATGGATATGTGGGCTAAAAGAAAGAAAAAAAATTCTGGAAATCTGAAAAACAATTTGAGAAAAAAAAGAGAGAATTTAGAAGGAAATGGAATAAGAGGGAGAAAGGAACATGATATCACTTGCATAACAAGGAAATTGAGTACATGATGTGGCTTAATTAGATTTCTATCTCTTTTTGAGGTGGAAGGTTAGTGCATGCATCATTCCACCCAATTATAGGCATTAGGGCATTTTTAATGTGCATTCACATCATTTAGGGCATTTTGTTTTATGCATTTTGAAACTGTGTAATACTTCCAAATTCTTCCATGAACCACCCATTCCATCCACCCGTTGCTCGGATTGGTAGGCCACCGTGATTTTCTCCTCACTCATGTTTATCAGGAGAACTGCTTCCATGTAGATGGTAGTTAGGGCGAGCAACGTAGTGTAGGCGATCACAAGATGCACCAATGCTGAATCGGAAAATTTTATTATGTTAACTGCCTTATGTGATAGTGTTCATCAGTTTGAAGGATAATTTCTTTTATTGATGATTATTGTCGCCTGTAGGGTAATTACTGTTCTGTGATTAGGAAAGGCCGGTTTGAGAACGTTCAGTGGGAGTCATGTGGAATGTGGGGTGATGTGTTGATTTTTAGTTGACATCTGCAATCCTATTCTAAGGATTAGTTTCTCGAGGGCGAGCAATGTTTAAGCTTAGGGGAGTTTGATGCGATGATTTTGAGTCGCATTTATAGACCTATTTCATATGTGTTTTGTGCTCTAATTACTCATTTTTATGGATAATATTGCATAATTCACTTAATTTGGTCTTTGCCATCATATTATATCAAATCCCCTTTGTTTTACTATTTTGAGCATTATTTATCATCTTATTATAAATTGTGTGGATTTACTTGGGCTTGTTGTGAAATTTCAGGAAAAACAAGTATCTGCTTCCGTCGATACCATCGACGGAAGTCGATACCATCGACGGAAGTCGATACCATCGACCAAGCCACAGGTTGTCAGCCGAGAAGAGCAATACAGAGTCGATACCATCGACACCTAAGTCGATGGCATCGAGATCACTTCAGGTTGCTGGCAAGGATGCAGTCGATACCATCGACACAAGGAGAGCTACAACGTCGCTAGAAGACAAAACCGACACTACAGGAGTCGATACCGTCGACGCCCAAGTCGATGGTATCGAGATCACCACAGGCGCTCAGAATAAAAGAAAGGAAAGCTGCCGCTAATCCGCTGCGTCGATGGTATCGACGCCGGCAGATATGCGTTGGATCTGTTTTGATCTCGATCGGACGGCTGTTGTTATTTGACGACCTAATTAGGGACTTATACCTAATGACGGCCGCCCACACGAGAGGGGGATCTCATTTTTGGATTGCACGAGTGCCGAGGAGGAGAAAAAGGAGAACGGAGGCCGAGAAGCTCATCCCGGGTGATTCGGACGCTGCCGAAGACGATTTCCACCACCGACAGGCGGGGAATCTCGTGTTTTACGCCAAGGATCCACCGGTTCTTCTCTGTTCAGGGGTTTTCCCATTTATTTCCCATTTTTCTTATGAATTCCCCAATTTCTACCATGTATTCGTGTGAGATGAACATGAGAGGCTAAAACCCTCAATCTTTAGGACCGGGAGTAGCCCGGGAATGCATTGTATGACATTTTTATATCAATAATTCATATTTTTCTCTCAAATCCGTGGTATAGATTCATTTTCTCCATTTCTATTGTTATGCTTGATCACCATAATAATAATTTAACACCCTTAATCACTTCGACAGAAGGATTAACGGTTGAAAAGAGACGAATTCTACATTAATCAATAAAACCCTTGACAAAGGAGTTGTAAAATTAATGGTGGGAACTGAGAGACCGTTTTTAATGCGCTTAGTTTAGGGGAATGATTACTACGACGGTGGAATCAACCTAAACCTAAGTAGTGAATTACACCACGACAGTGGGTAATTCTCATTTCAGGCCACTACCCGGATAGAGAGAGAAGTGTGAGGAATTATATGAAACCTAATACAATATTGACCCGCGGTGAAACCGCCATCCTAAAGATATCCTTTTGAATTGATTAAATTAACCTTTAATCGATTGTTTTCTTTGTTTGATTTTTATTTTCTTTTAATTTCAACAACAAAACCCTACTTTGTTAATCGGTCTAGCTGATTGCGATTAGTTAGTAGAAGTCTCCAATAATTCACGTATTCCTGAGTTCGACTCGGGCCTCACAAGGCCTATATTACTCGACGCGTATACTTGCGTTTAAGCGCGTAGTAAAATACACGTCAATGAATCTGAGACAAGAATGCAAGAAATGATGTGCATACCCTAATGAACTAAGCTAAACCCTAATGAACATAGTTAGGGTTAATATGAGATGTAGGTGATGAGAACCTGATGGTGATATGTAATCTTATCTTAATCAGGATTGACCGAGATATAGATGACATCAGGATTATATGTGATGATTAGATTATCTCTTTGAAAGGTACACTATTACCTCTTACTTGGCTTATTATACAATATGCTTGTGTTATATGCATAGTAAAATACTTGGCATATGGTATTGGATGAAATGATTGTTCTTGTATGATATGTTGCATGATTTTCCATACTTATTGCTATGAACACATCAAACATAATATATCTATTCCATTATATGAAAGCACTAATTCTCTTTGGTAGCATAGTGCTTGAAAGTGATCATTCTCTTTGGTAGCAGATCACATTGTACAATGATCTAACTCTTTGGTAGTAGATCATAAGGCCTTACATCTCATTCTCTTTGGTAGCAGAGATGATGCATTATTCCCTCAGGTGGCAAATGCATGGATATATAATGGAAAATGTGCTTAAAATATGTGTTCTCTTTTGTTAACGAACATCTTTGTGCAAGTATATGCTTTTCTTATATTCTTCTGTTACTGCCAAGTATTAGTTTTATCTTATTGCCAAGATATCATGAGAGGTATATAAAAGACACGTAGGCGTACTCAGTACAATATTCTTGAATATTGTGCTGACATGTACCGCATGTAATCTTTTGTTTAGGTTGTGGTTATGATCTTGAAGATCCAGGATAGAGAGAGTTGTGTAGCGAGCTGATGTACAGGTGGACCTGTTGTCTTAAGATCCTGTAGTTTAGAGGTAGTACATGTATATGTATAGTTTGCTGTTCAATATGTAATATCAAATGTTGTAACACTTCATGTTGTAATTATATGTTGAATGGTGAACATGTGTGTCTGGTTTTATTATTGTTCATATGCATGTGCTACTGATTGTGTTTCCCTCTGACTTCCTCTGATTTTCTTCTTCTTAGCCTAGTGTGGGATGTTTAAATTGGGATTCTCACTCAGGTGAGGGTTTCAATTTGGACGTCACACATCGGATTAAGTTTTAGAAATTCCGGGGACGTCACAGGTGGTATCAGAGCATGAACAATAGCAAAGCCTGACATTTTCTCATTATGCAACTCAAAACCAAAGAAAACCTTGAACTTAATAATCTTTAGGGTTAGATTAGTTGTCTTTTAGAGACTAGATCTGACCTAGCCTCTAGGTTAGCACCTAGATGTCTGAGAACTAGGTCTAGACTGGTGCTTGTTGAGTAGCAAGTCCTTAGATGTCATTCTTTCCTTGTAGTGCAGCGGTATGGGACGTTGTACTATTTGGAAATGACGTTCATCAAGGGAAGAGAAACCCTAGACATATGGCGCTCGTTGTCTAGAGTAGCTACACTAGTCTACACCATGTTCTCACCCTTTTCACTAGTTTTCATGACAATGTACTCTCTACTATGTGTGGGACACTCGTTTTCAGGATTTGGTTTTGGATTCCAACCGGATCGAACCGTGATAGTTTTCTCTGACGTTTGTTTTATCAGAGAAAAACTATATAATATTTTAATATGTATATGTATTATAAAATGTGTCCCCACACATGTATGAGTAGGAGGTGGTCATGTAACCTAAGTGAAAGTGAATGACATCAGTCTAGAAGAGAGTGTAGTTCTAGATTAGATGTCTAGAGCCTTGTTTGGTATATGTGATAGATGGAATAGATAGAATAAGTTTGATGATATGATCTAAGTCATATATATATGATATAAGATAGTTTATGATGATGTATGTTTGTCTTCGAGGACTTAAGTTCAGTTTTGAGATAAGTTTTGATGACGCAAGTAACTAGGGTTTTATGAGATAAGATATGTTAAGAGTCAGTATGAGCCTCAAACTCTTTTACGAAGGAGGATCTCTAGTGTTAGGACCAGTTTTGGGGTTAACTCCAGAGAGAGTGAGACCCATTGGGAGAAGGTCAGAGAACCTAAACTCCAAGATATGAGAATTTTGAGAATAAGTGTTATGATATGTCCTAAACTAGACTACTCCTAAGTGAACGAGTTGAGTTTCTCTATGCATGATTCCTATAGTCATGTTGAACCCTAGATGTTCTTGGGAGGACCAAACCCTAGAGACAAATAGAGGCTGGCTATATGTGCATATGTGGATAAGAATATGAGTGCCTACCATCTGGGTGAGGGAGAGAGCCCAAGACTCTGGAGGAGGTAGCTATGTTAGTTTCTGTGAAGCCTCATGCTCGAGTTGGTGGTTTCCCACATAGGAATCTAGTGGTGTATATGAGAGAGCTTTGGGTAAGATGTTTCATGGGTAGAGATCTATGAAGAGAATGTCATTGCATGTTTTGGTTTGTGCTTACGTGGCTAGAGCTATGAAGCTATCTTTAGTGCCAATGAGGTAATCTGATAACCCTAGATCACAGAGGAAAGATAAAGTATATGCTTTGAGTTGAGTTGACTCAGAGAGACTGAGCATGGTATTACTCTCATGACAAGGGTTAGGACCTCATCTGGACTAAATTAAGTTTTAGATATATGTTTAATAAGCCACTCACGTAAGTTTGTTAGCAAAACCATGATATATAATATGTAAGCATGTAATCTGATCTCAAGACGTGATATATAGATATGACATGAAGGAAATAGATCTCAATGTATAAATGGTTAATCACATCATAATGTGATGTTGTTGTTAATCTTGTGATGAATTCACTCGTAAATGATGCAATTTAGTATGAATAATGAAATAAGATCATATGAATGAAACATGTTGCACCAGGTGTTAATCTTAGTGCTTAATTAAGATGAAAAATATAATTTGATAGTTAGCACAACCTAATGCTTATGAAACATTGACATGATCTAGATGGATAAAGCGAATTAATGATAATTAACTCCCTCCTAAAAGACATGTTAATGTTGAATATGCTCTAACTTTTATCTCAATAAAATGTTGATGACACCTTGATGTATGGGTTAACTTGGGTTAACTCCTTGGGGACATGGTAATATGATGTTGAATAATAACACATGAATTAAGATAAGGATGCAACCTTAATATATGAGATATGGAATGACCTAATCAGAGCTTCTAAACCCTTATTTGAGCCTTCTATGGAGTGAGGTTTCACCCTTGATGCTTTTACCTCCTAATAGTGCTTTGGATACATGGTTCTAGGTAACCTTTGCGGATATGTTGCACATAGACTAGTGCCTACGTATGGAAGAAGATCCTTAGTTCTCCCCAAGAAGTATGAGTATGGTTGACTTTCGAGGATGAAAGTTCTTTTAAGATGTATATGATGTGACAAAGTGGGTTTTCTGGCTTAATTCCGAGGACGGAATTTCTTTTAAGGTGTGTAGGATGTGATGGAGTGGACTTTTAGAACCCTAAATGTCCAATGACACAAGTGAAGTCACACATGTTGAGTTTTTTTTAGAATCCCAAATGTTTTAATAAATTTGGAGAGATATAAATGATGTTATACTTAAGGACTTTGGTCGTATGTTTATGGAAGACATAGTTCTCAGCTAAGGTTATGCCACACAGGAAGAACTATCCATGAATCTGCGCAGCAGATGCATATGCCTTGGATTACAAACATGGAACCTCAACAACCCTTGGATGGGCAAATCGGAGATTCAAGATATCGTGTTTTCCTTAGTAATTAGACAAGGCAGCAAAGCCTTCTGGCGCTCTGACCGCCCCACCATTACACGACGTGATCGTGGTGTGAGGAATGTGAGGATGACTGGGTGGTTGTATTTACCCTTACGGAGAACTGTGAACCATAAGAGGACCCCTCATAGTAACCATCCTGAACAATGGTCGGAGAACCACCTTCTTCCCTGCACTTCCTCCCCACCTACATGTTTAGACTGGAGGAAGAGATGGAATAGGAAGGGAGCTATAGGAGAAGATTACAGGCGTCTGTGTAGGATGGCATAGAGTTCCAGTGGCTGATAAGGAGGTTCGTGGGTGTATACATAAAGTTTTGGACCATGTCTTGGAGGTGTAGTCGACTTCACATAAGCCTTTTCTGCTCTGCCATGGAAGCAGTTGGCGTCGAGCTCGACAGCAAGCACGGTGCCTTGCTGCCAGTGGAAGGTATGGGAGGAATCAGTAGAGGATCCAGGCGAAGAGGAGGAGCTGCTTCCAGCCAAACCACGTTGTAGAAGAGGCCGGCTATCGTTTGCTCGGCGGCCGTGATCGAAGATCTGTAGGACGGGATTTGCCCCCTTTCCACTCCAGCAGGACGACGAGACGTAGAGGACAGTTTTGACCCCAAACGCTGACATCTACCCTAGAAGTGCATGATGGCTCGCCGGATCTCATAGCCATGACGGTAGTGTCAGGAGCAGCAACGATGACGCTTGAGAGAGAGGTCGTGGCGGTGGCCTTGCTGTGGAGAAATCTAGTGGCTGTGGAGATCTCTCCAAGGTGGACGAAGCCGAACGAGTGGACGAGGAGGACACAGTGACGGCTCACCGGAGAGCTTCCTCGTAGTGGCGGCTGTGGAGCTCCAACACACGCAGGCGTTGGATGGAACGCGAACAGAGCGGCAGCGGCCCTCTTTCCCACCAAGAACGAAGCCTCCTCAAGCGGACGCTAGGCGGAGAACCCAAATCGTGTGATGCCGAGAAAGAAAGGAAGAGGGGAGACAACGAACCAATCAGGGTCGCGTGAGAGGGAGTGAACTAGGTTCCGACCTCAGACCCCAGACGAACCAGGAGAAGCCATCCGGCTCAGTGCGGGCCAATAGCTGAGAGCACGCCCCCTGAATCAGACACATGGCAGCCTCTGATTGGTTGGAATAGGTGTTATCTCAGAATATACCCAGATCTTCTATAATTCGTAGAAATTAGCTCACTTATCAAAAAAATACATATAATATACCAAAATTCTCAAAAAAATGCGTAGAACAACCTGGAACCTTTAGATCAGTCTTTTGATGCTTATATATCAGTGATATTATGCAATATGTGTAATGCTTAGTTCTTGAGTAATAAATATCAAACGATGTTCTAAAATTATGGAAAAATGTCAGTAACTCCATAATAACGTTTATAATGCATGTGATGTCAGATATGGCCATGGTGATGCATGAAAGCATGTAATTTGATTAATATGGCTAATCAGGGCTAATAACCCTATATTAAATGTAGAAAATACATTAATGATCAATAAATGATGAAATTCACAGAGTAAGCTCATTTCAGTATATGAAACCTCCATTTTAAATATTAGATCATGATGATACACATAATTCATGATAATATGAAGATGATCCTTAATACATGGGTGGTGACCCTAATATGAATAATACACGTAACTTAGGGTTAATATATGTACAAAAAGGACATGGAACCTAATGTTTAGATAATGAACCATAATATGGAAATCAAAATCAATAAGATGAATCTGAGACAAGAATGCAAGAAATGATGTGCATACCCTAATGAACTAAGCTAAACCCTAATGAACATAGTTAGGGTTAATATGAGATGTAGGTGATGAGAACCTGATGGTGATATGTAATCTTATCTTAATCAGGATTGACCGAGATATAGATGACATCAGGATTATATGTGATGATTAGATTATCTCTTTGGAAGGTACGCTATTACCTCTTACTTGGCTTATTATACAATATGCTTGTGTTATATGCATAGTAAAATACTTGGCATATGGTATTGGATGAAATGATTGTTATTGTATGATATGTTGCATGATTTTCCATACTTATTGCTATGAACACATCAAACATAATATATCTATTCCATTATATGAAAGCACTAATTCTCTTTGGTAGCATAGTGCTTGAAAGTGATCATTCTCTTTGGTAGCAGATCACATTGTACAATGATCTAACTCTTTGGTAGTAGATCATAAGGCCTTACATCTCATTCTCTTTGGTAGCAGAGATGATGCATTATTCCCTCAGGTGGCAAATGCATGGATATATAATGAAAAATGTGCTTAAAATATGTGTTCTCTTTTGTTAACGAACATCTTTGTGCAAGTATACGCTTTTCTTATATTCTTCTGTTACTGCCAAGTATTAGTTTTATCTTATTGCTAAGATATCATGAGAGGTATATAAAAGACACGTAGGCGTACTCAGTACAATATTCTTGAATATTGTGCTGACATGTACCGCATGTAATCTTTTGTTTAGGTTGTGGTTATGATCTTGAAGATCCAGGATAGAGAGAGTTGTGTAGCGAGCTGATGTACAGGTGGACCTGTTGTCTTAAGATCCTGTAGTTTAGAGGTAGTACATGTATATGTATAGTTTGCTGTTCAATATGTAATATCAAATGTTGTAACACTTCATGTTGTAATTATATGTTGAATGGTGAACATGTGTGTCTGGTTTTATTATTGTTCATATGCATGTGCTACTGATTGTGTTTCCCTCTGACTTCCTCTGATTTTCTTCTTCTTAGCCTAGTGTGGGATGTTTAAATTGGGATTCTCGCTGAGGTGAGGGTTTCAATTTGGACGTCACACATCGGATTAAGTTTTAGAAATTCTGGGGACGTCACAGTATTTAACTTTATTGATGCAGCCTTAACTCACCCTAATCACGTGAAACCCTAATCATGTAGTGCCCTGTGCCGTAGAACCATTCAATGTCAGAACTTGTTGGATAATGAAATGAATATTTGAGTATGTGGGGTGCAAGTGAGTGTGTGTTTTTGACATCCTGATCCCAAAGTTTTGAAGGATGTCCGTGGTCATGCCTCAGTTGAAGAGCAATTGGTATTTGTACATATGTGATGTGATTAAGGACAACTGCGGTTGTACCTAGGATGATAGGGTTTTGTATACCCTAGTTTCTAGTGTTGTGACCTATATACCAAGGGTGAACTAGGTTGTTCGCAGCTTGACTATATGTTAATGCAGGTAGTTTGACTGATATGTCACTACAATTAACGTGTACTGACCGAGGGAGTAAGATCTTAGGATTTCCATCTCCCCAGATCTTGTAGGAACTGATTGTGACCAAGCGGTGATCAGTTGAAATTTGAGTGGTATACCTCAAATTCCCTAGGGTTTAATAAAAGACATAATCCACTTATGTAGTATATCTGCTTAGGGTTAAACATCACTCACATTGATTGATAACCCTTGCCTTGTTTCTTACACTGATTAATTATTATATAATGTTGTAAGAGAAAGTAAATATTTAGTAGATGATGATCTTACATGTCCCCTCATCTATTTTCTACTCATGCCTATTGCTATGCCTATCTATTTAACTAGTTTAGTGTGTTTAATATGCTCAATCTGCTTAACCTATTTAATTAGTTTAACCTACTTAATTAGTTTAGTAATAATATAATTTTTTGTAATCAATAACCGTTGTTGAGAGTTATATCTCTCACTGGGATGTTGGTCTCACCTCATGGGTCACCACATCTTTTTAGGTGGTCGTTAGCGACATTGACAAGATCATGGTGGTGAGGAAAAACAACCAGAAGAGCAGTAGAAGCAGAAGGTTGGCTAGTAGTTAGTGTATCCTAGAGTCATCCATGTACTCTCAGGTCCGGGTAGGGGATGTTTTGTAGATGATATGTATATCGAATCAAGTTTTTGACAGTGCATAGATGGTTGTATATGGCTTGTATATGTGGAATAATCATGCTTTTGTATACAAGTTGTGGATGAGTCCACTGGACATACATGTAATTACATGACATGGTATGTGTTAATATGCAAGTTGTTGGACCTTTATGTAAATGCTTCTGGACATGATAGTAATGTTTAAATTAGTATTAATTTACCTCTTTTCTGGTTATGTGGTTAATTAATAGTTGATCGCATGTTTTGTTTTGAGTAATCTTGATTTGTTTGATGAGGTTGTTTTGATTGACCCGGATGGTGAATCCACAAGTCGTGACAGGTCATATGGAACTTTTCATTCTGACTTATTTGTATCTTCTTATCTGTATTGGTTCACCCGAGTGTGACACACTCTTTTATCACCATAGAGGTGATAAGTAGTTGTAATATTCTGGTTTATAGTAGATCTCATAGACTTTAACTTGAAACCCCTATAGTTGGTTCCGCCAAGTTATGGGAGGTGTGCCCCTCTTGCATTCTTTCTTTCTTTCTTGGGACACAATATTCAAGTGTATTTTATGCCACTTGATACACATGGTTTTGATGTGATCCTAGGGATGGATACCTTGGAGAAATACAAGGTTAATTTGGACTGTAGTTCAACAGTGGTGATATTTTGTGAGGGAGATGTCTCGTTGGCTTTCAAAGGGGATACAAATATTCCTCCTACGTGTTTGGTGTTGGATATGACAACAGAGAAACTGATGAGACATAGGTGTAAGGATTTCTTGGCACATGTTGTGGACATGAAGATGAGAGGTCCTAGTATTCATGAGGTGCCCATTGTGTGAGAGTTTGAGGATGTCTTTCCTGAAGAGTTTTCTGGTGTTCCCACACCTAGAGATATTGATTTTGAGATCAATCTTGTTCCTGCAACACAACCCATAACGTAGTCACCTTATAGGATGGCACCAACAAAGATGAAGGAGTTGAAGAAAAAACTATAGGAATTGCTGGGGAAGGGTTTCATCAAACTGAGCACTTTCCCTTGGGGTGCTTCTGTGTTGTTTGTGAAGAAGAAGGATGGCTAATGAGGCTTTGCATAGATTACTGACAATTGAACAAGGTTACAATGAAGAACAACTACTTGTTGCATAGGATAGATGATCTATTTGACCAGTTGAGGGGTGCTACCATGTTTTCTAAGACATGCTTGAGGTCAGGATATCACCAACCAAGGATCAAAGTGGATGACATACATAACACAACTTTCAGGACTAGGTATGATCACTATGAGTTTGTGGTTATGCTGTTCGAGTTAACCAACACACCAACAACTTTCATTGACTTGATGAAAATGGTGTTCAGGCCATATCTGGATAAGTTTGTGGTAGTGTTTATAGATGATATCTTGATATACTCTAAGGACAGTCAGCAACACTAACACCAAACATTGATGTTGTTGAGGAAGCACCAGTTGTATGCCAAGTTCAACAAGTGTGAGTTCTAGTTGACTAAGGTATCTTTTCTTGGTAATATCATATCTTCTAAAGGTTTTTGTGTAGACCCAAAGAAGGTACAATCAGTGATGGAGTTGTAACAACCCTAGACACCAACGAAATCCTGCAGCTTCCTGGGTTTGACAAGTTACTATAGAAGATTCATCAAAAATTTTTGTGCTATAGTGTTACCCTTAACCAAGTTGACCACAAAAGGTGTTCCTTTTGTCTGGGATGACAAGTGTCAATGCTCTTTCCAGTTGTTGAAGGAAAAGTTGACCAATGCTCAAGTGTTAGTTCTTCTAGAGAAAGGTAAAGGTTACATCGTCTTCTGTGATGCTTCGAAGAACGGCTTGGGATGCATGATGATGCACGACAAGAACATGATTTCTTTTGCTTCACAACAAATTAAGAAACATGAGGAGAACTACCCAACACAAGATGTGGAGCTAGCAGTAGTGGTCCATGCCTTGAAGATTTAGAGGCAGTATCTGTAAGGAGAGAAGTGTTAGATCTTCACTGACCATTAGTACCTTTAATATATCTTCTTGAAGAAGGAGCTAAATATGAGGTAGAGGAGATGGATGGAGCTAATCAAGGACTACGACTTTACCATAGACTACCATCCATGGAAGGCAAATGTGGTGGCTGATGTGTTGAGCAGGAAGTCATCTTTGTCATCATCACCTGTAGACAAGGTGCAGTTACATTCTATGGTGTGCCACAAGCGGGTCATGTTAGTGTCACTTTTCTAGATGAATGTACAATTGGAAGTATCTCTATTGGTGGGGTTTTTAGAATAGTTGCAAGTGAAACCTACATTGATACAGTAGATTAGAGACACTCAGAGGAATGATGTCATGATATAGAACATCAGATCATAGTTTGGTAGCAATAAGTATGATGGTTTCCATGATACAAATGATGAGACAATCTGTTTCACAATGGGACAATGGTTCTAGATGTTGAGGGCCTAAAGAAGATGGTGCTTGAGGAGGCTCATTCCTCAGTGTATGCAATTTACCCTAGAATACCAAGATGTACCATAATCTAAAAGGCTCGTACTGGTGGCCAGGTGTGAAGCGTGATGCTGCAGAGTTCATTGCTAAGTGTCCAGTGTGCCAACAGGTCAAAGTAGAGTATCAAAAGCCGACATGGACATTACAACCTTTGCCGATACTATAGTGTAAATGGGATCATATTACCATAGAATTTGTGGTTGGTATTCCTAGGAAAACCAAAGGTCATGATTGCATTTGGGTGATAGTGGATATGTTGACTAAGTCAGTTCACTTCCTTCTAGTCAAGATGACGTATACAACAGAGAAGTTAGCTTAGATATATGTTTATGAGATAGTTTGTCTACATGGTATTCTAGTTACCATAGTATCTGATAGAGGTCCATAGTTGATGAGTTAGTTTTGGAAACATATGCATACAACTATGGATACATAGCTGAGGTTTAGTACAACTTTTCATCCATAGACAAATGGTCAGTTGAGAAGACCATTGAGATTTTAGAGGATCTTTTGAGGGTATGTGTTCTACAGTTTCTTGGAAGTTGGGATGTGCACCTGGATTTGATAGAGTTTGTCTACAACAATAGTTATCAGACAAGTATATAAATGGCACCGTATGAAGCATTGTACAGGAGACGTTGTCAGTCACCTCTTTGTTGGTATGAAACATGTGAGTAACAAGTTTTGGGTCCTAAGTTAGTGCAACAGACTGTAGAGTAGATCAAGGTGATACAACAATAGTTGAAGGAAGCCCAGGACAAACAAGTCTTATCCTTACAACCATCACAGACTGCTTGAGTTCCAAGTTGGAGACCATGTGTACCTTAATATTTTCCCTGGGAAGGGTGTGTCGAGGTTTGGTTAAAAGGGTAAGTTGGCTCCTAGGTTTTTGGGACCATATCCTATCTTGGCACGTGTTGGAAAGGTGGCATACAAGTTGGAGTTACCACTAGAGTTGCACATCTTGCATAATGTCTTCCATGTCTCCATGTTGAGGAAATGTCACCCCTATAAAAAGTAGACATTGCTGCTAGTGGATGTTGAGATGGAGAAGGATGTGTCATATGTTGAGGGTCCTATGTTGATCCTGGATGGGAGAGTGAAGAAGCTAAAGAATAAGGATTTATCCTTGGTCAAGGTGTTGTGGAACCACCAAGGTTTGGAGGAGGTCATGTGGGAGTTAGAGGATAAGATGCGTGGGAAGTACATATTTTTTGCGTAGGATTTTAGGGGCAAAATCCTTGTTAGGGGTTTATGGTTATAAGGCCACTAACCTTGCCTTATGGTTGAACATGCTTTCTCATCATAATTACATGCTTAAACCTTAATCAAACCGTAATATGTGTTTGGATATCATGTGAAAAACTTAACTTTTGTGTTTGGTCCAGTTTGAACATTGTTTGAGTAAGTTGTGTATATATATATATTTGTTTTGGGCTTTTATGCAATTGAGCTATATCTAGTGTTTTTCTTGCAATTTGTCACATTCTTGTTGTGTCTCACATGATTTCATATCATGCTTGAGTTAGTTATGCTTTGGGGTGCCTTGTTCTATCTTGGTTTGAGTGGTTACATCTTTTGTTGAGATTAGGGTTTGCTCTCTTGGATGCCCTAACACATGGTTGACCTTGAGTGTTAGACCACCTAGTGTTGGCAGTCACCATGGATGTTATATCTAGTGTTGGTGGTCTCCAATGTTTTTATGTGTGCTCTAGTGTTAGTGGTTGCCAAGTTTTCTTGAGACACCTAAGGTTGGCGGTCGATGAAATTTCTGATCCATCTTGGGCACCAACATCACCAAGGGTTGGCGGTCGTTTGGTATTCTGTCCACCTTGGTCGCCAACAACCTTAGTGGTTGATAAGATTTCTTGTTATGGTCATCATGTTGAAATTTATATGGTCAACCTAGTTGCATGTATGAGATGCTGGCATGGACGAGATACTTTGACCTTTAACACATGGCCAAACACCTCTACCTCCTCTTCTCTCTCACCCATAGCCATATATACCTCCCTGCTCTCATGCAACCAATCCCTTTGAACCCTCTTTCTCTCTTCTTGCTTTTGGAGATCGTCCCCCTCTTTCTTTTTGGAGAAGAAGGAGCTCAAGTTTGATGAAGGAGGCCGATCTTGCTTGCATGTGCACCTAGGGTTTGGATATACGTAGTTGAGGTCGTTTGGTGCTTCCTTACTTTCCATCTAGCTCCTTCTCTAAGGGGGGAGAAAATCCTAGGTTGAAAAGGCAAGAAAGAAGATGTTTTCAACCATTAGCTCAAGATCCACCAAGGATCGGACCAAGAAGAAGAGAGAAGATGGTAGGGTAGCAAGGAAAACAAACAAAGGAAGGGAGATATCACCCCCCCCCCCATTTTAACTTTTAACTTTTAACTTATATATTTCCTATAGACTGCTTCCTTCTGTTTCCATTAACCACCCAGTTACATGTGTAGATATTTTAGAGGAACAACTGAAGAGAAACCTCTTATGACTATTATGGTTATTCAAGAATAGTCATGTGGCACACTTTTCTAGGGACCAAATCTTCTGTGACCATACATTGTGTCCACCTCAATGCTCGGGAGGTCTCATCCACTGTATCCACCTCTATGCTCAGGAGGTCTCATCCGTTAACTTGTGATGCCCGTGGGGGAACATACACATGATATGCAGTGAGTACACTATTCAAGAACCAACATAATCCAAGGATCACCACTGAATCTTATTCAATGAAAACATAGTGACACCACACTAGCTTGAAAGTGTACAAGTGTGCAATATTGGTTTGAAAATGAATACATAGAAAAACACGGGAGTGACTCTGGATCAAGGACAAAGGTGTGAGGCTTTATTCAGCCAACTAAAAAGTATTGCTGTATTTACAATTTTTCTGTGTATTTCATTTAGTGTGCATATTTTTTTTTCACAATTATATATCTGTTCAATAAAAATAACCTTAAGTTTTGACCACACATGATGGTAATCACTACTAGAAAACAGGCAATAGCTGACAGCCAAACCCGTCATATTTCACCTAAAAGATTACATGGCTGACCATTATCTATAAAATGATTGTCACCTATACAGGGTATCATTTGTGCTATGTAATCTTTTCTAAAATGTCTATCAACCAATTATATTTCTCAATTCCAAAAGATACCAACATATGACATCATAAATCATTACATGTGTATCTATAAGTTCTGGGGAATGGTGTCACCCATCAAATAATAGACGACAAGCATGCCCAACATGTATACATACATTTTATTCCTATTCAATGATAAATGCATCATACATCAATTCAATCAAAATCTTGACATTAGCAAAACTTTTTATGTTCTATTCCATCATGATGACAACAAGAAAAATTGTACTCCATAATAACAACAATGGAAAATGTACAATTCTGAATCTCATTTATTATAGTAAGTTATAACTTAGACATTGGTTCATGTAATTTTATATGTACACACCGGTCAATACATGTTTGCCAAGTAACTCACTATATATAGAAAATGTACAGTCTGGTTAATCAAAATTAAGTGTTTCTATTGCTTTTTTTTAAGCCTCCATCACCATTAATCCTTCAAGTAGCGACTACTGATCTTGCTTCATCGGCTAGGTATCAAAGCAAGCAAGCTAACTGTGGCAACCCACCACGCTAAACAAGATTACTCAAACCAAAACATCGATCAAACACTAATCAATCATATCAACCTAAAGGTACAAAATTAAAACTAAAATAAACCTTTTAAACATGTCAAAGAACATTTAAACAAAAGTCCAACATCTTGCATATAAATACAACCATACTACAAATTTTTACATATGTTTTGTGGTTTCAACCACAACTTATTATAGAAAACATATTGCCCAAGTATTTACAACATGTATAAAACATAAGTACACAACAAAAATTATCAAGTCGATGTACATCATCTACAAAACTTTCCCATCAGGACCAGAGAGTACAAGGACGCCTCTAAGACTCACTAAACCACCCACCAACCTTCTATCTATACAGATCTTCAAACTGATCCTCCTTGCTACCGCGGGTCTGATATCACTATTGACGATCACCTAAAAATATGTGGTGACCCACGAGGTGAGACTCATGTCCCAATAAGAGATATAACATCTAGAAACATATATTGTTTATAGAAGGATTATGCACTTTAAACAATTAAAATTGATAACATTA
Organism: Alisma plantago-aquatica; assembly: GCA_963693085.1. NCBI lineage: Eukaryota > Viridiplantae > Streptophyta > Magnoliopsida > Alismatales > Alismataceae > Alisma > Alisma plantago-aquatica. Next base: position 241,676,846 of record OY856412.1, on the reverse strand, counting down.
TAGAGTTGAAGGATTATATAATCTACACAAAAGTTCAAGCATAGCTAGAATCATAATACAATTGATTTCTCTTACTATATTATAAATCATCTACATATTAAAGGAAAAAAGAAAGGATCATCATCCAATGTGAGGCACCAAGTAACTCTAATAGATATACCACATGACTGGATTACATATTTTATTAAACACTAGGTAGTTTAAGGCATACCACTCAAACTACTAGCTGACCACTGTGAAGTCGAAATCAGCCATGTAAAAGATCTAGGTTGACTTCCAATCGGTCAGTATAAGTTAACCATAGTGGCATAACAAGCCAACTATAAAACAGCCTAGTCAACCCCGAGTATGGAATCACTAGAAACCATGGTAAATAACCCTAAAAAATTTGAGTTGCGACCACAATCGCTCTCCACATATAACAACTCCAAGACAGGGCCTTGACCATTCTCTAAAACATTGGGATTTGGTTGATCATGATATACCCTCCCTGCATATGCATATACTCAATAGTATACAACTAATAGTACCTCTTGGGATATCTCGTTTCATTATCTAGTATGTTCTGACACTGGAATAGTTCTACGAACTCATGGAACTATATGATTAGGTTTATACTTGATTAATAACGTTGTTTAGGTTTCTTGTCTGCATCAACCAAGTTACAAACAATCTCCTAAAGTATGCTTACCAAATAAATTGTAGAATGCAATTTATAAAGATATAAAACATATGATATTTGTTCCATGTCACTCCATCGTGGTATGTTCGATCACTCTTGGCCCTGTAGAGGCCTCAACATCAAACTAGGGCACATCATATCCCAAAATGTCATTAGACAAAATATTAATAAATTTCTATAGGAACATCATAAACATTTGGAATTTTTTAGAGAGTTTCACAAGTCATAGACAAGACATTAACCCAAATTTCAATATAATTATCCTTTACATGTAAGAGTTATGGCATTTCCAACAACTAGGCACTTATGTAGCCTAAACTTAGCATGAATGAGCTACTTTCAGCATTATGGTTTCATTCAAAAATATTTCAGCACCAAAATAGTAATGAAAAACATTATAACCACATCAATTCACCACTATATAGAATGGTTTAAATTGTGAGTTGGATTTATGTATATTAGGTACCAATACATCACATATATTACATTTTTAGAAGTCATAACACCAATATTTTAGGATTTTTGACCTTGCATGTTCAAGAAAATCTCATTTATAGAAGGAGAAATATTCCTAGAGGATAAGGAAAACTTAACCACTTGTATCATTATCATCCTCATCTCAAACAGTGCACAAAAACCATCTTTTCTCATATTATGGATTTTCTAGGACAAATTTTACACAAAACAAGTTATAGTAGTCAAGAAACGTATTAGAGGTTATATCACTCGTCTCAAGGTGAAGAAAAACATACAAACAGTAAGAAAACTCAAAGAAAAGAAGGAAACACCTGAGCTTTGCACTTCAAAAGCTCCAAGATAGCTCTTATCTTCAAGATCAGGGTAGAACTACGATAAAAGAAGGAAGGAACATGTTCTTCATCCACGTGCATGAGTTTTCAACATAGAGTACCATGGATCTTGACCATGGTGAAGGGAAGAAGAAGGAGAATAGAAATATAATGAGGTTGGGGAAGAATATCTTAAATGTATGGAGCCAAGAACTAGATAAGAAAGCTTTGATCCTTCCTAGAAGAGCTAGATCCAAGTCCTACCCCAACATGCAACCATGATCTAGCAATGCTTCATCCTCAAGAAGCTTCTCTTTCACCAACCGATGGTTTTGAATGAGCTCCAGTAGAAAGAACATTTTTGGAGTGGAAAAGTTCATTTGAGGAAAGAGAAGAGGAGTATATGTAGCTAGGATGAGAGAGAAAGGAGGTCAATGGTCAAAACCTACTTTACCATTAGTCAAAGGTCGAGTTTTCCATCTACTTTTACAACCATAATAACCATCAGTTTGCATCTCCCAAGGAAAACCTCTAGTGTATGAGTCAGAACCATCTAGTGTTTGAGTCAGAGCAACCATCAGATTGTGACTCCTTCAAGGGAAAACCATCTAGTGTTTGAGTCAGAACAACCATCTGGTGTTTGAGTCAAAACAACCATAGAATTGTGACTCCTCCAAAGGAAAACCATCTAGTATTTGAGTCAGAACAACCATCAGATTATGACTCCTCCAAGGGAAAACCATCAAGTGTTTGAGTCAGAACAACAATAAAATAGTGACTCCTCCAAGGGAAAACCATCTATTGTTTGATTTAGAACAACCATCAGATGGTGAACCCAACCAAGTATAAGAACGTGCAATTACCTTCACTTATACAGTAAACAAAAATCAAGGTTGATACTTTCAGGACATCCCTTTTGATTAGCATAAATACCAACCATTAGAAAAAATTCCTAAACATAAACTCACATTATGAAACAAAACAACTAATTTGTGAAAAGGTGATTAAAACAATATACAAAAATCACAGATAATTTTTTCCTTTTTATCTTTATTCACAATTTTGTAAACCAATGTCACATCAAAGACATCACATTAAGATGTCAGAAATATTATTCAGCTCCACTAAAACCAAATTCAAATCTTGTTCTCATATGCAGTTCAGTATACATCAGAGACATGTACATGAAAGAACAAACTCATTATACTACCCATCCCAGGAAAGAGAGAATATAGGAACATTCTATTCTTTCTATTTTATCCTTATATTTACATCTTCTTTTTCATGACCTCTCCGCTGGATAGTATTATACCTAAAAACATTTGAAACAACCTCATGAGACTCATATACCTAGTGAGTGGATACCTCCCACTCAAGCTATACATGCATCAACATCAGATTAAGTATAATGAACTCAAAGAAACTTGCAGATATTGAAAGGTTTAATAGATAGTTCTAGCATAAATCAAATCTAGTTTAGAAAGTAATCTAATTAAACTGATAAGGCAAACACTTAAACCAAATATAACTTTAAAACATATTTTACAACATGTCTATGAACAAATCAATAAATACTTCTCAGTTTAGATTCACAATCCTTCTGCATGAGTAACAAGTCAAGATATAAGCATTTTGAATCAATACATAATAATAACATCATCTTTGTGAGACTCCACCAGCTAGACCAGGAACACATCCTACAGTCATGAAGCAGAAGTACAAATAAGACATGCCTGCGAAATAATATTATCAATTAACAAGAAATCCAGATCATATCCAGAGTGGATATAAATCCCAACATTTACTACTTGTCAATAAGAAAGATCAAAATACGAAACAGATAGTCTCTATAATATAATGATTATTTTCCAAAACAAGAAACATAATCAATAATGGCAAATTATCAATTAGCACTACAAGGAATGTAATAAAAATTCAAATCATATTCTACACAACTTGTCATCTTTTATTCATCTAACTTGAAACTACTTGGCTTGTACCTCACCAAGTAGAAGTCACCATGCATGATTCTCATGTCAACGACTCATCATCACTATCTTAGGGTTTAACCAGCCACCCTAAGATATCAAAAACAAACCCTGACTACCTCAGGGTTGCCTAAAGACACTCACATCCTCATCTCGAGTACACGAGATAGGAACCATAAAAACAATATATCACATATTACAACATTTCTCATATATTCATATTTCACATATTTCATTTCATCAGAGTCTATTCCTCATGGACATAGACTTTCACAACAAGGATTTAGCGCCAGAGCCACTACATATGACTCACTCCTAAATCCTAGTGGTCTAACCTTTAAGGTCTTGATCCACACTCCATAATTGCTTCTCATAATTCATCAATTACTATAAGGAGATCCATTTTGTTTCCCTAGTGTGGATCTCGGGAAAAACTAATGGTGTTCAGGGAATCTAACTAGACATGTCATCATTTCACTTGTAATTAACCTCTTTTACTCATGCATCTTACAAGAATTTGAAACATCATATATCATATCTGAGTATTCTCATGTAACTAGAACAACATGAAACATATGAGGCTTATAAAGAAATACATTGATCAAAACAAGAAACAAAACAATATGTAATTTGTAACTCATATAATTGTTTACATTTCCACATCATCTCATAGAAGTCATCATCAATGTGATTTCAACCCAATACATAATCTCATTGTCTAACATTTACCCTCATCAAGGTGTTATCATCATCAATGGGCTTTCAGCTCAAGACATAATCTCATTGTCTAGCATTTACCCTCATTAAGGTTTCTCAAAGTAATCAAAGAATATAAATTTTGTCTCAACATATTTCTTATCCATTCATTTCATATCATAATTCCCATTATGTATTAAAAAAGATATTAGAACAAACAACAATATATGCATATAGACATCTCATGTCATTCATCATGCTCAAAATAGGCTTAACATGCAATGAATACTTATTCTATCTATTTTCTACATAAATGAATGAATCTTAAGTATAAACATGTATAATATATGTAATACTTCCCTCTTACTATTTACCACTCTTCAATTAGGGATACTATTCAACACATAAGTGATCTTATTTAAAGCCTATAAAAAAGGTCATCTTAAGAATACAAATATCCTATCACACTTTACAATCCAAGAGAACGTTCTTTTAACCAATATATCCTTGTAACTCATCTTGTAATTTAACTAAACCATACTCATATGCATTCTTTAATCTGTAACATCCCAGGATTTGAGGCCTAGGATAAAATGATCTTATAAGGAATGCTTGGACTACTCATATCACTAAGGTGCACCTCCTTTTTCAGGATCCCATCACTAAAGAACTCCATAGTTAAGCATGCTCAGCTTGGGGTAGTACTAGGATGGGTGACCAGTCAGGAAGTTGACCTCGGCTTGCGCATGAGTGAGATTAAAGTGCACATTTAAGGCTAGTGGTGGTCTATGGGGCCAGTCGTCATTCCTGAAACCCTATTTAATCCTTGGGCAGTGGACCCGGGTGTTACATAATCCCTCATTTGAGATCTTTATTCATTAGCATCACATATCTCATCAGTTTAGAGTTAGGGTTAGGTTCTTAGATCCGTCCACTAATTTTCATCATTTCCTTTTCATTTCATATTCATTATTTTATAACTTCTTTCATATGATGCTCAACACTATTATTAAATTCAATCATTCTAAATTTACTTAATATATAAAGTTTCTCTCTCATTGAAATCCTTTATAAGCTGATTTTAATATATTTCATACAATTTAGGTCAATACATATGTACTCAAAATATATATACACTATATACTTCATCATACACATTTCATTAATTTCATTTGTAACTTGTCATCACCATTCAATAATTCTTATCCATCTCCTATCTTGTACCTAGTTGAGTGTGCCATATCATTGAATTCCAATGTCATTCTTATAATTAACAAAAATCATTCTATCCCTTCTAATACTACTCACTTTTAGGTTAATAGAATGGATTAGGTTACATCTTCTTACATCATAATCTTTACTCATTCTTCTCAATTCATTGTTATGTAGCTTGTATAGAATGACCCATATTCTTGTCAGGGTTTATTGAATATTTCATGAATCATACTGAAATAGATACATTAGGATTAGATCATATTAGTAAGACTCATAATCTTCAATTGAAGTATTTATACCTAAAATTCATCATTTTATCACATTTCGAACATTATATACAAGTTCTAGCTTTATCACTCATACTCGTCCTAATATTAAACTTCTAGGGTTTTCAAGAATTCATTATTAGTTCAACATATCATAAGAATCATATCATTTAGTAATCCCATCATGGTGCACAAGAATTCATTAGGTCTTTTCACACACATGGAAACCCCAATTTCCATTTCCACATATTTCATTCATCAATCATACATATACATTGATTCATTATCTCATTCGATTCAATCCCTCAACACGAACCCTAAACAGAGAATATCTCCACCTCCTACTAATATTTATGTATATGTCATATTCCATTTCATTAATATTCAACAATACACTTGTATAATTAGTTCTAATAAAATTTAAGTATGATTCTATACATGTCAATTTAATTTCCAAGCATATCAGACATTGGGCTGATTTTTAAGAAATATTCACATGAAACAACATATCCCTCTATCCACAAAATTTTTCCATGGAACATCAATCAATATGTTATAAACTAAGCAAGTTCAATTCAATGATAAATAATTGAAGTCAGTAGAATATGGTTCCCTAAAATCTTTCCAAATCAATACCCAAACACATACAAATAACAAGCAAGGTTTATGATTATTTAGCCGGATAGAATTAGGCTTTCAATGTGAATACAGAGCTTAACAATGAGATAAACACTCACCAAGGTGAAAAGAATCTTAAAAACATAGGTCAAACTCTGAATTTCTAGAAACCCAATCAAAGTCTAGCAACTAAATCCATTTCTTCCTCCTCTCAACTCAAAAACCCTAGAAATGGAGAATAGGAGAGAAAGAGTGAGAAAAGGGGGTGCTTTGATACCATTTAGAATCAAATAAGAGGAGGGATGAAATCTTGACATGTGAGATAATATTCACAATGAAAGACTATGCAAAGAAGCTAGACTTACTTGATTTCATCATTTCTCAGATGGTGAAACCCTAGGTCAACATCTCCACCACTTTCTCCTCTCAAAACCCTAGCTCTCTTATCTCTCTAGAATTTAATTTCTTTAGAAGGAATGACTAAATATAAGAACTCCTTTGGTGCTAGGTTACTCATATAGTTCAATTAAGGTTCTTGGGTCAATTGCAAATTTATCCAACTTTACACTTTCTTTTATTTCAACAAACTTTTCTGTCATAAAATATATTACTAATGATCATTTACCTAATAGGTCTAACCTCCTCAAACAATTATACAAAACCTTAATGTTGTGTGAATAATACACTGCTATATTGCAGTCTGCAGTATGGTCGGTCGAGTTGTTGCTAATAAGAAACTCGGCCAACACCACACCATGTAGGCTCAAAACATCATTCAAAAATTATGAAAATTGAATGGTATGTATAAAATGGAGTTTCACAATTACAATTAAATTTTTTGATCAGTTTTGAGTACCAATTAAAAAATAAAATTCAAATACTAGGCTGCCATATTTCATCCTGAATACATGGTCGGCTGAGTTTGTCCTGGGGAAACTCAGTCGACCAACATGTCATAATGTTTTTCAAAAATTATGGTATTTTACAATAACACTGATAATTTCTTCTCAAACCATACACAAATATCAACTAAATCTGAGTTAAATATAAAATACTAAAAAGTCATTTACTAAACTATTGTATTGATCAAATTATGTATTCATGTGCTACCAAAACCCTAATTTGGTCCATTAGGGTTTTAAATTCTCAAACCCTAATTACATGAAATATAAGCATATTTAGAGTTTCTTATTGGATTTAAAGAATAAAAAATTAGACTACCATCATTAATCAATCTTAAACAAAGATCAATCTAGTTAAGCATACAATCATCTAAGTAAACCCTAATTAGACGGTTAATATGAAAATAGGTTATTACAAATTGTCCCCTCCTTTTAGGATTTCTTCCCCAAATCCATGAAAAGATAAGGAAGAATAGCATATCATCTAATCGTTCATCTCTCCCAACATCAAGTTAGAATAATTTCCATTTTATCTTTCGTTCATATGACATCATTGTTTTGGGCATTAGATGAATATGTCATCCCATGTCATCATCACATCTCACTTTCAATATTGCAAGCACTTACTTCACAAATATTAGAAATACATACTTAATCAATATGTGGTTTAGATTGCCGTTCATATTCTTATAAAATTTCATTATGTATCTCATGGATCAAGATTATGATTCATTTTGCACAATTAACTGCATTCATCATTTTTCTTCATAAAGAAGATCATTAAGTGTGCATCATTCTTAGTTCTTAACTTTTCTTAAAATTTTAGATTCAAACTCATATTGAAACTCGCTAGTAATTATCTCCATAATCCATTGCACTTTTATCTTTCTCATGTGAAATTTCCTTCTTGTCTAATGTTCCATATTGAATTATAAATCCTTTCTCTTTCACCATTTTATCATTTTATCATCATTCTTATACTACCAATCTATCTTCATCTGAATGCTTGGTCAGGGCATCCATAAGGAGTACATTTGACAGTTCCATACTAACTTATCTCAATAACTAGATACTTGACTAGAGTATCTGGATACTGAGTTTAGTCAATATGCATATCATTCAGGTTTTGTTCATCTTCCATATTATCATTTAGGTCTAGATCCTATGGTTCATGTAGACTCGTCTAACCTAGTTTTTGATACCACATTGTCAAAACCTCTTTTGATTAACATAAATGAAAACCATTAGAGAAAATTCCTAAACCTAAACCCACATTATGAAATAAAACAACTAATTCTTGACAAAGGCGATTAAAACAACATACAAAAATCATAGATAATTTTCCCCTTTTTCTTTCATCACAATTTCATAAACCAATGTCACTTCAAGGACATCACATTAAGATATCACGAATCTTACTCAACTCTATTAAAACCAGATTAAAATCTTGTTCTCATATGCAGTTTAGTTTACATCTAATACATGTACATGAAATAACAAACTCAGTATACTACCCATCCCGGGAAAGAGAGACTACAGGGACATTCAATTCTATCTATATTATCCTTCTATTTATATCCTCTTTGTCATGACCTCTACACTGGATAGTATTATACCTAAAAACATTTGAAACAACTTCATGAGGTTCTTATAGAGCCCTAATGAGTGGATACCTCCCACTCAATCTAGGTACATGCATCAATATCAGTTTAAGTATAATGAACTCAAAAGAAACTTAGAGATATTGAAAGGTGTAGTAGATAGTTCTAGTAAAATCGAAACTACTTTACAATAGTAATCTGATCAAGCCGATAAGGTAATCACTTAAACCAAATATAACTTTAAAACATCTTTTATAGAAATGATGAAAAACATATTTCAGGAATCATTGAAGATTGTTTACTTAATAGGTCATACCTTCTCAAACAATTATGAAAACTTGTAATGTTGTGTGAGATAGAATTTCAAAGTTCTAGTAAAAATTGCAGATCATTAAGAGTTACCAATAAATAACTAAAAATCAAATACCACATTGCTATACTGTAGTCTACAGTATGATCGGTCAAGTTGTTACTAATAAGAAACTCGAACGACACCAAGCTCTGTAGAATTCAAACATTATTTATAATTTATGAAAATTTTAATAGGATTGGCTAGAATGGAAATTCCAACTATTGCTAAAATTTCAGATCAATTGTATGTACCAATTAAAAGATAATATTCAAATGCCAGAATGCTATATTTTAGTATGAATGCATGGTCGGCTGAGTTTGTCTTGGGAAAACTCGACCGACAAATAGGTCAGAAAATTCTTCAAAGATTACAAACTTTTATAAAAACACCGATAATTGAGTTTCTCAAACTATACATAAATTTCAACTAAATTAGACTAATATATAAAATACTAAAAATCATTTACTAAACCACTATATTTATCAAATTATGCATTCATACTCTACCAAAACCCTAATTTCACCGATTAGAGTTTTAAATACTCAAACCCTAATTATATGAAATATAAGCATATCTATAGTTTTTATTAGATTTAAATCACAAATTAGACTACCATCATTAATCAAGCTTAAACAATGATCGATCTAGTTAAGCATACAATCATCCAAGCAAACCCTAATTAGATGGTTAATCTGAAAATGGGTCATTACATATACCTTCATGCATTAAGGTTCCAAAGAATTTAAATAAGACAAATTCTATTAGATTATGAAGAATATCATGAAGCAAAGTATACATGTGATAAAATTGTAGTTAGATCCCTATAAGAGGGAAAATTGCATAAAGGTCCACATAAGTACATAAATTTGTAAAACTTAGGAAAACAAAGTTATATTTGGGACCAAAATTTGAAACACAACTTAATCAAATGATATAAAAACATAATATAAGGTTTAATTAAGAAACCAAGCACCCAATTAAATCAAGTAAGTATGTTTAACCATAAAACCAGCATAGGGGTCTTGCAACCATAAAACCCCAATAAGGATTTTGCCCCCGGAATCTTATGCAAACATGGATATGTACTTCGTATGCATCTCAATCTCTAACTGACATGTGGCCTCCTCTACACCATAGTGATGCCACAACACCTTCACTATGTCTATGTTCTTCTTCCTAAGATTCTACACACGCCTATCTAAGACCAAAACATGACCCTCAACATAAGAAATTTCCTCATCCAACTCCATTTCCATTGGATGTATTGTGTGCTCTGTGTTGGGGTTACACTTAATCATCATAGAAACATGAAAAACATTGTGCAACCTGTGCAACTCTGGTGGTAACTACAACACACTACTTTTCCAACCCGTGCTAAGACAGGGCAAGGTCCCATACACCTAGGATCCAACTTAGCTTTCTCACCAAACCTCTATACACCCTTCGAGGGGGATACCTTGAGATACATACGGTATTCAAGTTAGAACTCTAACGGTCTATGGTTGTTAGCAACATATGAATTTTGTCTGTCTTGAGTTGCCTTCAATAGTTGTTGTATTACCTTGATCTTTTTAGTAGTATATTGAACTAGCTGAGGACCCATAAGTTGATACTCACCTGTCTCTTACCAACAAAGAGGAGTAATTAGGTGGTATACTATATGTATATGCCTATTGGAAAAAAACTTGATTATGGCGTCTGACGATCAGAACGAGCCTACCGGTGGACCACTGTCGTCCCATTCTTAAGTGAGCTGGAGCACAACCATCTTATCCACTTTTTGGTACCAAATCCGGGTCGAAGCACTAAACGAAAAGGACCGGGAAACGCAACGGCATAGGAATCACGGGACCTTCGATTGTTGTGGACGGACTCTATTATGGATTTCTAACCACATTATCATCTTGGTGCCTTGATGCTTCTTTAGTATCTATTATTGTAGGCAAACTCAATTAGACTCAAGTGGATATCCCAACTCCCAAGAAACTAAAGAGTACACTCTCTCAAAAGATCCTCTAATGTATGAATGGCCCTTTCTCGCTGTCATCTGTCTGTGGGTGGAAAGGTGTACTGAATCTCAACTGTCTCCCCAACATTGTATGCTAAACGTTCCCAGAACCTGCTCACAACTGAGGATATCTATTTGATACTATGGTAACTAGTATGTCATGCAGACAAACTATTTCATCAACATAGACTTGTGGAAACTTCTCTATGATATAGGTTGTCTTGACTAGAAGAAAGTGAGTTGGCTTTGTTAAGCGATCAACTATCACCCCGATGGAGTCATGAACTTTAGATTTTCTTGGAAGGCCAACCAAAAAGTCCTTGGTTATGTGATCCCATTTCCACTATGGAATTGGCAAAGGTTGTAAAGTCCCTGTAGTCTTCTGATGTTCTTCCTTGACCTATTGACAAACTAGGCATGCCACAAACTCTACCACATCATGCTTCAAACTTGGACATAAATACAAATCCTTCAAATAATGATACATCTTTGTACTATAGGGATGCATCACGTACATTGATGATTGATCCTCTTCAAGTACCATCTTCCATGGACCGCTGGTGTTAGGAACCACTTTTCTATTGTGGAATCTTATTGTCCCATCATCCAACTCATGAAATCCATCATGCTTACCACTGCCAAAATTTGATCTGATATTCTGTATCACAATATAATCCTTCTATGCATCTTTGATATGTTGTACCAATGTCAGCTTGACTTGTAGTTGTACCAAAAATCCTACCAACAAGGAAACCTCTAACTGTACATTCATTTGTGAAGTGATACTCGCACGCCCTATTTGTGACATACCATGGAGTGTAACTATGCTTTATTGATAAATGATGACAAAGATGACTTTCAGCTAAATACAACGGCCACTTCTGAGCTCCCGACTACAGTGGGCGATAGGGCGATTTTGACGATGAACGCGAAGGAGAAGGATCCTCGCCGGCCACCTCCATGGTTATCTAACAGGTTCAATAGTTCTGATGGCGGCCTCCAGGATTCGCCTAGTGCTTCAAAGAACAATCTGATTTCATGGGAGTCTCTGAAGCTGATCTCTTCCGGGATTGATTCAGATCTGACTAGAACAGAGATACAGGTTGTCAACGGGAAGATTACCTATCCAAAGAAGGAAGCTTTAGAAAATGCTGACAAATGGAGCATGTGTCTTCTAGGTTATGTGATAGATTTTCGGCCTCATATCCCGTATTTAGCGAATCATTTCTCGAATATATGGAATGTGCAAGGATTCTTTGAGATTTTTGACAGTGGTGATGATTTTTATTTGATTTGCTTCTCTGAATCTGAAGATCTTAAAGCAGTTTTAGAAGGGGAGTGGTATGTTCATGAAAGACATGTTATCCTCAAGAGATGGAAGCCTGGAGATAGACAAGATAAGCTTGTTCTGTTGGATGTCCCGGTCTGGATTACCATTCATGATTTACATATGGAGCTTTGGGACAAATAGACATTTGACAAGATAGGAACCTTCCTGGGCACACCAGTTAAGATGGATGATCAAATTGCTATGCTTTGGCATTTAGATCTGGCGAGGATCCAAGTCATTATGGGTAAAGATGCTAAGTACCCTGGAAGGGTCACGCTCAGGAGCGATGAAGGTGATGAGTACAGTATTACTCTGGAGTATGATTGGATTCCATACAAGTGTGGTAGTTGTGGCTTTCTTGGCCATGATGACTGCATGCATGTGGGGGAGTTAACTCAGAGGTATTCTTATTCATTTAAGCCCCTAAACAAAGTCTGGGAAATAAAAAAAGTGAATGCAGCTCAGGTGGTTGACGAAAAGACGGAGTTGAGCAAGGATGTTCTTGATTATATCATCCAAGAGGTAGAGGATGAGGAGGATATTCATCAAGGAAAGTACATTGTTCAGCAGGAAGAGATCATTATTGAAGATGAAGAGTTATCAAAAAAAGTGAATGCTGATTTTGAAACAGAGCAGGTTATCTCTGATAAGGTGGTTCAATCTAATGAAATATGTACCTCTGTGGGTAGTGTTCCTGTTACTCCAAAAGCTATTCAAGTATTTCCAAAAGATTCACCAGAGAGTGCGCTGAGTTCTCAAGCCTCGTCCTCATCAGTTCTGATCATCTCTAGAAATAACTTCAACAGAGAACCACCTAGATGCCAAACAAAGTAGACCACTGGGATATTTCATAAAGGAGAATCTTCATCCTACTCGCCAATACCAAAAGGACTTAAAATGATCTCTAAAAGCACTGAGGCTGCCAGTCCAACAGCCCCATGTTATAAATGAATCCTACTTTATCAATCGCCTCTTGGAACGTCAAAGGTATAAATAATAAAATATTAGACATTCAAAAAGAGATTAATAAAGCTGATTGTGATATTGTCCTATTGAATGAGACTAAACTCAGGGGTAGGAAGATGGATAGGTTTATGAGAAAATACTTTCCTAGTTATAATTGGATTTCGAATTCCAATTCTCATGCTTTTCGAAGAGTGTTTATGCTTTGGAAGAATGATGTCTGTGATGTGTCCTATATTAACGAATGTGACCAAGCTGTTCATGCCAGACTTACAAAAGACAATCATGGTTTTTTTGCTATATGTGGTTTATGGCCACAATGATGATTATGACAGGGTTAAGTTGTGGACCAATTTGGATGCTTTTGCTAGAAACTGTGCTGAGCCTTGGGTAATTATTGGTGATTTTAATGTTGTCAAAAAAGCTGATGAGAAGATCGGTACCTTGCCTCCCTCTTCTAAATCCATGGATGATTTTAATGGGTTTGTGTTAGATAATGGGTTGTTTGAGCTTGACCTCAAAGGGCCTTATTATACTTGGGACAACAAGCAAGAAGGTGATCATTTCATTGCATCCAAAATTGATAAGATTTTATATAATAGTGTGTTTCTCAACAAGTTTGATAATTTTCATGGTGAGAGCATTTCTAATATTATCAATGATCATAGAAGAATCGCTCTATTTCTTGGGGAACGTAAGATTAAGAAATCTCCTTTTAGATTTATTAATAGTTGGACCAAGCACTGTGATTTTGATGATATTCTTAAAGATACCTGGAAGCTTGAGGTGGATGGCTTTGCTACCTTTAAACTTTATAGAAAACTGCAGAACCTTAAGTTCATTCTAAAAAAATGGAATAAAGATGTCTTTGGGAATATTTTTGATAATGTTGCTAGTCTTAAAGATCAAGCTCTTACTGCTCAGAAGTTAGCTGATTCTAATCCTAATGATGATAACTTGAGAAAAAAGCCAATCATTGGAGGAAAGAAGCTAAGAAAGCTGCTGATGCAGAGGAAGAGTTCTTTAGACAGAAATCTCGTGTTCAATGGCTCAAAGAGGGGAATTCCAACTCTAAATTTTTCTATTCATCACTCAGAACTAGGATGAGTAGAAATACCATCAATGGGCTTATTATTAATGGGGTCATGTCCAATGATAGTGATGGGATTAAGTCATCCATTGTTGATTTCTTTTCTTCTACTTTTTGTAAAAACATTGCAGGTGAGGCTTGGGGAACGGCCCGGGGTGGTTTAAAAATGTCTACTGATCAGAGTTTGATGCTGACCAGGTCTGTCTCTAGAAGAGAAGTTGATGAGGTGGTTAAGAGCCTTAATGCTGGTAAATGCCCTGGCCCGGATGGTTTTAATGGTTACTTCTATAAGTATACTTGGGATGTCATAGGCAATGATGTCTACGATGCCATTTCAGAATTTTTCTCTAATGGTCACCTACTGAAAGAAGCCAATAAAACTTTTATCACCCTATTGTAGAAAGGAAATGACCCCACTTATATTAAGAATTGGAGACCCATTGCCTTATGCAATACTTATTATAAAATTATCTCTAAAATTCTAAATAACAGACTTCAAGCTGTTTTGCCTGAGATTATTGATAGAAATCAGTGTGCTTTTATTAAGGGTAGAGGCCTTAAAGATGTGGTTTTGCTTACTAATGAAATTCTTGGTGATTTCAAGAAGAAGAGTTGTTCTAATATGTGTGCTCAAATTGATATTGCTAAAGTGTATGATATTGTTAGTTGGAAATATTTGTTCTCCATCATGTTCAAAATGGGGTTTCCTCCTAAATGGATTAGATGGATCGAGACTATCTTTATGACTACCTCTTATCAAATTCTTGTAAATGGAGAACCCACACAGCCGATTTTTCCTACGAATGGGGTTAGACAGGGTAATCCCATTGCTTCTTATCTGTTTGTTATTGCCATGCAAGGATTATCTGAGATGTTCAAAGATAGTGTGAGGAATAAAGAAAGTATCCCTATTTCTGTTTCAAAATATTGCCATTGCTCGCATATCATATTTGCAGATGACTTAATGATCTTTGCTAAATCTACTGTTCCTAATGCCATTAACATTAGAAAGCTGCTGGATAATATTGGAAAGATGTCTGGTCTCATTATAAATGAAGAGAAAAGTCTTGTCTTTACTGGCCTTGGTATGGATGGCATCAAGATTACTAATGCTATTGGTATTCCTTTGGGTGTGTTGGAGGATACTAAATATCTTGTCCTTCCTCTTTTTTCTGGCAAGATAAGAAAAGCTCAATGTGAAAGATTAATTGACAGAATTAAAAGATAGCTTGAATGTTGGAAGTCGATTTTACTGTCTCTAGATGGTAGAGTGGAACTTGTTAAATCTACTTTATCATCTATGCACCTTTTTGGGGTCATGGCATTTCCTATTCCTTGTTCTGTTCTAGAGGAGATTGATAGAATATGTAGAGACTTTATCTGGGGTCATTCTGAGAACAAGAAGAACATGCACCTTATTAATTGGGATATAGTGTCTCTGCCTAAAGATGAAGGAGGTCTAGGCATTAGAAGAAGTAAAGATATTTATGAGGCTTGCTTAATTCAAAATACTTGGGACATTGCTAGGAAAAAAGATTCACTTTGGGTTAGATGGATTAATGAGAAATATCTGAAGAAGGAAACTCTATGGTCTAATGAACCATCTCCTAACCATTCTTGGATGTTTAACTCTATTCTTAGGGGCAAGAAAACTCTTTTGGAGTTCATTGATGTCAAGATTGGTGCTGGTAAAAGCATTAAAGTTTGGAAAGATCCCTGGTATTTCGGTAAGTTCCTCCATGATGTGCTTGATAGGAATATGGTTATTAGAGTTGGTTTACCAACTGATGCCCTGTTGAGTAGTATTATTAAGAATGGTACTTGGTCTAGTAGCAACTCTCGTTGTTCCCAGTATGTTTTAGACTTGCTCAAGAATATTTCCATTAACAATAGCATAGATGATGATATCTGGTTGTTCAATTCTGATGATAATGTGAAGTTCAAGAAGATATGGGAGAATATCAGGCATAAAGGCATCCGTTTGCATAATTTTCAGTGGTTATGGAAGAGCAACAGTCATCAGAATAGCAAGTTTCATGTGTGGAAGGCCATACACAACAAGTTACCTACTTCTGACTACTTGAGAAGAAGAGGGATTTCTGTTGTTTCTATTTGTTTCTTGTGCATGTCAGAGTATGAAGACAAAAATCATATCTGTTTCAATTGCAATTTTACTAAGAAGCTATGGAATAAGGCTGTGAACATCGACCTCATTGACAAATCTCCTCTTAATTGGGATCAGACTTGTATGATGTATCAGGAAAATTCAAGAATTATTAGTCTCCTCATTCCCTATCACGTATGGCTTGAAAGGAATAGAAGGGTTCGTGATAATTTTAGTAAAAGTGCAGAGGTTGTTTGGAATATTATTGAAGTTGAGTTTAATATTCTCAGAGTTTAGTGCTTTCCTTTAGCTTAAGTGATATGAAGCTTTGCCTAGTGTTGGCAGATGTCTACGTTGTTTGTTTGTCGTTCTGATCAGTGATGGTCGGTCCATTTATCACTGATTGCTCTTTTGGATAGTTTATGGTTGTTCTGTTCCTTGTCAAGTTGCTTGGTTTTGCTCCCCTCTCACTTCTCAATGATGGTTGAGCTCTGCTCCCCTCTCATTTCAGTGATGGTTGAGTCTTATTCTCCACTGGTTGGTGCCTGGCTTTACTCTTTAATACTGCAGGTGCTATGGTTATGGCTGTTTGCTTTGGGTCGAGCTGCCTTGGGTATAAGCTCTGTGAACTTCTTCTTGATTCTCCTTTCTTGGTGTTCTTGCTACTCATGTTGCTCTACTTGGTTTGCTCTTCTTTTCTGCTCGTTTCAGCTGGGCCTGGTTCTGTTGCTTGATGTGCTCCCCTTCTCACTGCTCAGTGTTGATCGACCCTTGCTCCCCTCTCACTTTCAGTGATGGTTGAGTATGTTCTTCTCTGGGTATGCTCTTCATCTTTGCAGGTGCGTTGGTCATGGCTTTTGATGATGACCTATTCTTGAAAGGCTGATTTGGTGGAGTTTGTTGGGTTCCCTGCCTCATGGCTTTTGTCTTGCTGCTCCTTTCTTGCTATTCTTGTTGCTTGTGTTGCTCCCCTCTCACAGATCAGTGATGGTTGAGTTTTTGCTCCCCTCTCATTGTTCAGTGATGTTCGAGTCTTGTTGTCTGTTTGTGTGGTCTGCTATATCGTCTTTGCTTCAGCTGGCTGGATCTATTCTTTGGAAGGTTTTTCTGATGGATCTCTACTCCCCTCTCACTTATGTGATGGTTGAGTTTTCTTCTAGTTGCTGAGCTTTCAATGCTTACACTGGTTTGGATGGCAGAATGTACTCTGAAGATATCCTTGGTATCATAGTTTGAAAGCATTGTACAGACATTTCCCAGCTTTCTCTATCCCCTTTCCTTTGTACGTAGCCTATATAGTTCTTTTTTCTTTCTTTCTATCTTCTTTGAAGGTAGGATGCATTGTACAGACACTATAAAAGGAAATACAAAAATAGCAACATGAGTTTTTTACCGACAAAAAAAAGATGACTTTCCGCTCAGCATATCAACCACTATATTTGCCTTTATAGGGTGATAGTCTATTGTACATTTATATTCCTTGATCAACTCCATCCATATCCTCTGCATCATGTCCATCTCCTCCTTTGAGAAGATATATTGAAGGTTCTTGTGATATGTGAAGATTTGACACTTTTACCATACAGTATTGCGTCCAAATCTTCAAAGAAAGAACCACAACAGATGACTCCAGGTCATGGGTTGAATAGTTCTCCCCATATTTCTTAAGTTGTTGAAAATCAAAAGAAATCACATTCTTGTCCTGCATCATCATGCATCCCAATCCATTCTTTGATGCATCATAGAAAATGATATAGCCTTTCCTAGGTTCTGGCACCACCAACACTCGAGCACTCATCAACTTCTCCTTCAACAACTAAAAAGAATACTAAAACTTGTCATCCTAAACAAAAGGAACACCCTTCCTAGTCAACTTGGCCAAAAATAAGGCTACAACACTAAAATTCTTAATGAACCTCCTATGGTAACCATCTAGACCTAGAAATCTTCAAACCTCTGTTGGTGTATTGGGATGCTTCCACCCCAACACAGACTCTACCTTCTTAGGGTCTAGACAAACACCCTTTGCAAATATAATATGACCAAGAAAAGACACCTCGATCAACCAAAACTCACACTTAATGAACTTAGTATATAATTGATGTTTCCTCAATAACTCGAAATCTTGACAAAGATGTTGCTCATGTTGCTAACTGTCCCTAGAGTATCAAGATGTCATCGGTAAACATCACAACATGCTAGTCAAGATATGGTATGCACACTCTATTCATCAAGTCTATAAATGTTGTTGGTGCATTGTTAGCCCAAACGACATAGCCACGAACTCATAACCATACCTAGTCCTAAAAGAAGTCTTAGGTATGTCATACACATTGATTCTCAACTGATGGAACCCTAATATTAGATCTATATTTAAAAACACTATAAAACCTCTCAAATGGTCAAACAAATCATCTACCCTCGACAACAAATACTTGTTCTTCACTGTGACCTTGTTCAACTGTTGATAATCTATGTAGAGCCTCATCTAACCATAATTCTTCTTCACAAACAACACTGGAGCACCCCAAGGGGAAGTATTTTATCCCTTTTTCTCTTTCTTTCTCCATAAATCTAAGGAAAGTTCTAGAATGAAATTATTTTATCAATATCCCACTCAAGTGGTGAATTTGCATCTTAGACCCTGAGTGAAATATTAACTTAGGTATTTTTGCAAAAACTCATACATTGGCATGAATAGTGATCAAATTTTCTTTAAACCACTAATAATTCCTACAAATTCAATACCAAGGTCAAAACGGATAAAAAGGAAAGGGAAAACTTAGGAAAAGGGACAAATTAAGAATGTACCTAGATTTCAATACATTACAACACTCCACCCCTTAAAAAGGATTTTTTCCCCAAAATCTCAAGCAAAGAGGGGGTGAGTATGAAACATATCATCTCTAAGATCCTAGGTTGATCCTTCCAAACCATGGTACTTCCACAAGACTTTCACTAGCTCAATCTCCTTGTTATTTAACTGCTTAACTTGGGAGTCAAGAATCTTCACAGGTAACTCCTCGTATATCGGGTTCTCATGGATATCTAAAGGTTCTATTGTAAGCACATGAGAAGGGTCTTTCACATAATTCTTCAACACAAATACATGGAACACATTGTGGATCTTGCCATAGGCAGGAGGAAGAGCTAAATAGTATGCACAGTCTCTCAACTTATCCAAGATCTCAAATTGTCCAACATAATGGAGACTAAGCTTGCCTTTAACTTTAGATTGTGCAATAGAGCATATAGGCTTGATCTTTAGGAACACATAGTCACCCACCAAGAAACTTACATCAGACCTCTTCTTGTCTGCATACATCTTCTATCAATCTTGTGCAGCTTTAATATGCCTCTTAATCAGCTGAACCATCTCTATCATCATCTACATATCATCAGTCTTCACCAGATCACGTTCTCCCACATCATCCCAGTGTAATGGAGAATGAAAAGGTCTTCCATAAAGAGATTAACAAGGTGGCATACCAATGCTAGATTGGTAGCTATTGTTGTAAGCAAACTTAGCCAATAGTAGATACTTATCGCATGCACTTCTCCAGTCCATAACACAAATAGGTAACAAATCTTCTAGAATCTACATTATCCTCTCTAACTAACCATCAGTGTGTGGATGATAAGTTTTACTAAAATGTAAGTTAGTCCCCATTTCCTCCTGAATCTGAATCCATAACCGAGAGGTAAACTTTGGGTCACAATCAAATACTATCACTTAAGGTACACCATGCAGATGAACAATCCAATCCACATACAACTGAGCCATATCATCAACCTTGTAAGTGGATTTTAAAGGCAAGAAGTGGGTAGATTTAGTAAGTTGATCGATCACTACCCAAATAGAATAATAACCTTTCTTGGAGTTAGGGAAACCAGTGACAAAGTTCATAGTAATCTTCTCCCATTTCCACTCTGAGATCTCAAGCGGGTGAAGAAGATCACCAGGTCGTTGATTCTCTATCTTAACTTGCTAACAGGTCAAACACTTCGCAATGAATAGAGCGATATCCTTGTTCATATTCTTCCACCAGAAACTTTTTGTTAGGTCCTTGTACATCTTGGTCGTACCAGGGTGGATTGTGTACTTAGGCCCATGAGCTTCACTCAGAACTTTTTGTCATATATCACCAACTTCAGGAATCCACAACCTTTGTCAGAAAAAAACTGCACGTCCACTCCCATTAAGAAATCAGAGTGTGGTTTCTCTGCTAAGGCCTTCATCTCTTCAAGTTTAAGACTTTTTAACTGGAAAACAACGACTTTCAAGATACAAGATGGTGTAATGGATAGGTTTTCCATGTGAACACACAACTTCTCGATAGCTTCTTCATCCATTGCATCAATAGACTACGACTGCCAACAAGAAACATATTCCAGATTCTTCTACATAGAACAACTCATAGTAGCACAAACTAGATCTTTCTTCTGACTCAAGGCATCAACAACTATTTTCACTTTATCAGGATGATAAGTGATGGTAAAGTCAGAGTTCTTAAGGTAATCCATCCATCTACGTTGTCTCATGGTCAGATCCTTTTGTGTCAAAAGGTACTTTAAACTTTTTTGATCAGAGAAAACATCAAACATAACTCCATATAGATAGTGTTTCCAGATCTTTAGGGCATGTACGATGGTGGCTAGCTCTAAATCATGTGTAGTCCAGTTCTCTTAATTTGATTTCCATCGACGAGAAGTGTAGGTGATCACTCTTTCTTCTTGCATCAAGACACACCCTAAACCTTGCTTGGAATCATTAGTACAAATGGAATAGGGTTTGCCTTCAACATGCAATGCAAGAATAGGAGCATATGTCAAACACTCTTTTTGCTTTTAGAAATTTTCCTTGTACTCTGGTGTCCACACAAACTAGACCTCTTTTTGAGTCATCTTTGTCAAATGTAGAGATAACTCAGAGAAGCTCTTGATAAATCTCTAGTAGTAACCTGCTAATCCAAGGAAACTAAGTATCTCATATGGAATCTTCGAAGCTTTTCACTTGGTCACACCTTTTACCTTTGCAGGATCAACAACAATGTGGTTGCAAGAAACCACATGACCCAAAAATATCACTCCCTTTATCCAAAACTCACACTTCTAGAATTTAGCATAGAGTTGATTTTCTCTTAGTGTGTTAAGCATGATTTGCAGATGTTCGTTATGTTGTTCCTTTGTCTCAGAGTAAACCAAAACATCATTGATGAACACCACTACAAACTGATCAAGATAGAGGCGGAACACTCATTTCATCAGGTCCATGAAAGTAATAGGGGAATTAGTCAGGCTGAATGGCATGACCATAAACTCATAATGCTCACATTGAGTTCTGAAAGCCATCTTCAGAACATCCTCATCTTTCACACACATCTGATAATAGCCACTTTGCATATCCATCTTTGAAAACACAATGGTTGACTTAAGTTAGTCAAAGAAGTCATCTATGTGTGGTAAGGGATAATGATTCTTCACCGTCACCTGGCTAAGCATATGATAATGCATGCACATCCTGCAATGATCCATCCTTCTCCTTCAAAAACAAGACAAGGGTTCTCCAAGGAAAAATAATGGGGTGAATTAAATCCCATGTCAATAAGCTCTTGTAGCTGCTTCTTAAGCTCGACGAGTTTGGCAGGAGCCAAACGATAAGGTGGCTTTGAGATAGGAGAATTTTCGAGTCCAATCTCAATGGAAAACTCCACCTCACGAGTTGGAGGCATCCCAGGAAACTCCTCAGGAAACACATCATGAAAGTCCTTTACCACATCTATATGATCCAGAGTAGGGGTGTGGCATCAAGAATGATGAATGCTAAGTATGCTCTATACCCTTGCGAGACAAGTTTTTTGGCTTTGATGGCTGAAATGATGAATTGTTGATCCTCTCACTTCCTACCATTCATACACAATCTTTCTGCATCAGTGTGTAAAATGCTAGCCTTCAACTCCCGACATAAGAGGTCTACCTTATATTTCTTCAACCAGTCCATCCCCAATATGACATCAAAAGTAGACAAATTGAGCAAAATGATGTTGAAGGAATCATCTTCCTAGATATACAAAGGTCCAAGGTTGGGAGTTTGAGATAAGAAGAGCAGATTCTATTGCTAGGGATGTTAACATCTAACATGTAATCCATGTATACATATTCTAATTCTAACATCAAAACAAGTTGTGTTGATATGAAGGTATGTGATGATCCATAACCGAAAAGCGCCTTGATAGGATGCATATTAACATGTAAAGTACCTTCAATAACTTCATACCTTCAATAACTTCATTGTCCTCTCCAGCCTCTTCAACATTCAAACTGAACACTCTTCCATTCTGCCTCTCCACGGGTGGTCGACATCCTGTTGGGTTTTAGGGGAGACAGAGAAGGCAGCGGAAACAAAAAAAAAATTCTCCCCAAACCCAGAACAAGGAAACGCGTCAACGTCTATATAATAGGAAAGGATGGTTTGTGGAATCATACCTTGTCCCGAGGCTTGCTCGGCGACAATACCTCGCGCCTTGCGCGGTCTTCACCTCCGGTCTTGGATGGCGTCTGTGCAGCTCCTGGTCGCACCGGGACTGACGACTCCTCCTCTCACTGGGACTGTCGGGAGTGACAGTTGTCCTCCTGAGCGGCAGAAACCTCTCGCCTCTGAAATAGTCCACACGGACCACCTGGAACTCCACACTCCTTGTCCCACAAGGAAGTGGAAGGAGTCGCACCCTCCTGTTGACGTACTAGTCGCCAACACACTCTCCTGCCTCCATTTGCAACTGCAGTTGTCCTTCCCTTGCTGCACCTCCCTTTTGCGGGAAACACTTGCTCGGGCTCTCTCTCGGTTACCAAAACCAGAGAGAATAACAACTTTGCAGAGCAACTGGTTCCACTGAGTTGTTATCTGAGAAGCCCCCAATACCCCTATATATAGGAGGGACATGGGACATGGTTCTCTTGCCCCGACAATATGGGACTAAACACAGGAGTAGAAGGGTTCGAGATTTTCCACAAAAAGCAACTGGTTCGCAACCTGAAACGATCGATTCACAACTGAACCGATCAGTTCGGCCCTTGAGCCGATCGGTTGGACGTGAGCCGACCGTTTGGGGCACTCCAACCGATCGGTTGGTGCCCTGAACCGATCGCTTCATGGTCCTAATCTGGCTCAAATAGACTTTCCTTGTTTCGTTCCCAATTGGTATAGAATACCAATGTTATTCCCAATCAAATTGGGCAATTTGAAACCAAAGGAAAATTCTTGCCGACATGACTTTCCCAACTGGTCGGTTGCACCAGTTGAGTCGATCGGTTCAACTTTTGAACCGGTCGTTTCATCCTGGGCATGAGCCGATCGGCCTGGACACTCCAGCCGACCGGTTCAGCAACCTCAGCCGATCGGTTCATCACATGAGCCGATCAGTTGGGAGCACATGTTGGGCAAAATCAGTCAATTGTGATTTCAATCAATCTGATACTCCAATCAATGCGTCCAACACCTTGAACCATATGATATTGAGCTATTGATTGATTGAGTGTTTAATTGAACTACTAAACTCCTTTAGTAATTAATCTAAACATTAATGTGTGGACAAAACTCCTCTTCCAGGTTAAATCCTATGTGTGTGACCATGCAGGTCCATTTCACGTTGGCAGTGAAAGTTCATAACACGTATGAGTTCACAAGCAAAGAGCGATGCCTAGTCACATATCATTGCTACCCAAGTGAAAGTAGAAAGTTGGAGAACAACTTTCATCCTACAATCCGTGAATGGTGTTACAGTGAATGTATAATTCCTTTGTCACCGATATCCCGAATGAACTCGAGGCATGGAACAGTCATCCTGTCAACGTTCATTCACTTTCTTGATCTCAGAGTAGATTGAATGAGATATGTATGACTTCAATATCACATGCTGATTCACACATGCGTGCACACGCCTATCTCAATCCTACTCATCAAGTGGCCTTGGATATCAAACTCCCTCAGGAGGGACAAATCCCATATCTATCACTCACCCCTCAAAGGCCCCATGTGTCAAAGCCACCCAATCATCACCTTTATAACAACCCATGTTTCAGGACTGCGTTTGATGATGTCAAAGTGTGCCCAACGACATGTGTTGAGTGCAGTGATTTCAGGTCTAAGAATCACACTCACCACCATCACTGTGAGTACTGACTGTGACTACCATGTCATGGTTCCATGTGTCAAACTCACGGTGGGTCTGTCCGGTACACTTATTCTCTAACAAGTACATATGTGTTTGGTTTGATATCTCTATATCATGACTAATGAGATTCTATCATCAACCAACACCACAATCTAGTCTTGTGTGTCATAGCTGTCTATCTACCTTCCACTATGACATCCGACTAGGGACATAACAAGAATGTACAAACTCTTAGCATTCGTATGATCTCATCGTTCAGGTCCTCAACCTGAAAGCATACGTCATTGAGTACTGTCATTCTCTAGACATTCAATCTGTTCTATCACTATCTCATATGACTGAACCAGAAAGAATTGGAAGCTTGCCTTTGATGTTTATCAAATCAATCTTAATGTATCTCACCAATCATCCCATGATTGGCTCTCAGGGCATACATACCAACAGACTCCCACTTGCACTGCGAGCCAATCACCCTTGAATCATATTCACAGTGATCTTCAAACATGTCCCACATGTTACTGTGCTCTAGTGCCAACATAGTGAGTAATGGCAACACCTTGCCAAAGTCAGTATAAATTGCATGTCTCACATCTCTTTGATGTACGTCACACGTATGAGATGGAGTTGTCGTAATATGCGATCTAGTATTCCTTTGCTAACCTTTAGCCACATTGCATGATCAAGGATTCCAGACTTGTCATCAATGAGCGGAATATCTATAAGTTCATCTCATGAACTTCCAGATCCATATAGTATCCACTGTTGTTCTCTAACACACGGATACTCGACATTTCCTTTTAAACAACTTTATTGGAACATTTCTAATTATCAACAAACTTTCACTTTTATATATCCCATATATATTTTGCGATTAATTTTCTGTCCTTTCAGAAGTTCGCATCAATGTAACTCTTTACATCGAACTCTTCCTTTTCTCCATAGAACTAGTACTTCTCAAGTTCTTATGAAGTTCTTATGGTTTCCAGTAACCCTTACTGGAAGTAGACAGACATCCACTCATCATGTCCCACATACGAGTTATCAGGATGAGCACATCATATTGTCATGTCCTACACACAAGATGATGAATGCATTTTATTCTTGCCATGCAAGATAATGGGATGATTACATACATGATAGATCCATATCTATTCTTAGTGTTCCCATTCTTCATAAGAATTGGACACTTGGCCTTGGGATAATAACTCCATGTAACATGGACAAGTTTTCTCCCATTGAATCTGTGCATACTGAACTCTTCAGTACAGATTTCCAATGTATGCTTTCTCTTTTCAGGTCAAGAGGTTTTCGAGAACTATCTCTATAGATCTCTATTCCTATCACATAGGAAACATCTCTATCTTCCCTAAAGATAATTTCCACTTTGGATTTCCATTCTAGAACAATTCCATTTCACATCAATATGTGGAATGTGAACACACTCCCACTAAATCACAGATCCCTTCTTTATCTTTGACATATCAGTCAAATCCTTTGACTATATCATCAAAGTAAAGATCCAATTCTGAGTTGCTTGTACTCAATCAATCACATTGATTAGTCCATTGTAACTTATAGACTTCATTTGCATTAGTGGATTCATAAACCTTATAGGTTGTGTCACGTACACATCCTTGTTTTATTCCTCATAGGAATGCGGTTTTAGTATCCATACTTAGTCATTAAGTTGCAATCAACAAGCATCATCCTTCTCAAAATGTTATCCATGTGTCTTAACACTTAAGACTTATTTGCACTCATGGATTTACATCCAATGGGTGCTACCATCAAGGTCATACCTTATGGTTTACATGGATATCATTTTGGATGTAATGGTCATAAACCATAACTCAAAATCTGGTTCCTCATATTCATCTGGATAGTTGACTCATCACATGAACAACTCATCACATAGATAATTGAGGAGTATCTGTCAAGGATATAAGAACTCACAACTCCTTGTGATTCTCAATGTCCTTTATTAGTGTGGGGTATTCTTTTATTAAGAAGAATTTAGTTATTTGATAATCATTCTCTAACTCCTTAGAGTATGATTCCTTCTTGATTTAGACATCACCATGCCTTAATCATGAGTTCACTATGATACACTATCATAATCACTCATAAGGATCTCAAACATTTGGTCCAAGTATTTCATTCATTGATCTCATCAAGAATTAACACTTTACCAAATTTGCACTTCATCTATGATAATCTTGAACACTTCAAGATATTCATATTGGTATTTCTCTAAACACCATTTGAAGTATTAGCATTTGTTCCAATAGGTATGTAAATACATCACATGTATTATACCTAATAGGATAATCATTCTCCCACTACTTTCAGTGAAGATTGATTAATCATATCCAAGATATTCATGTCACTTACTGGTTCTCTAACCAAAAGAGTCTAGATTTATCCATCACATGGAAACGAGAAATGAATTTCTCATGATTTATGCTAATTCAATTGTTTGAGTTATCTATAACTTTTAGGTATCATTTTATCTTATGCATACCATGTACCACAAGATAAACAAGGCATTGCCACAAAGATCATATCTCTTAGATTGAAACATCAACTTTATTAATTGCCATCATTGTCATACAATATGCAAAAATAAAGTGTTTATATCTATTGGCAATATGTGAAATAGCAGTTCTCAACTCTATTTTGTGCTCTTTAGGTTGAAATAAATTGAAAGATACTCCTATCTATGGCAGCTAGGGGTGAGCATTCGGTTAATTCGGTCGGTTACGGTTAATTCGGTTCGGTTAAATGGTTAATTTGTGGTTTGAGATTTTAACCATTAACCTAACCGAATTGTGTTGGTTAATTCAGTTATTGTCCAATCGGTTAACGGTTAATTCGGTCGGTTAATTTGGTTAACCAAATAACACATGTGTAATAATGTTATTTGAAATACTCATTGAATTTTGAATAATATTTATATTATAGTGGTATTTCTGGAAATATAATGTTGTATGGCTTGTGAAAACTTGATTACTATGTATATGGGGAAGTTTTTTGAAATAAAAGTACAACTATATATGTATATATACGTGTGTAGGATATTATTTAAGAATAAATTATAACTATTCGATTAATTTGGTTAACCATACTAAAAATATCTTTAACCATGAAATTAACCATTTAACCAATTAACCGAATTAAATTAACCAAATTAACCGAATTAATCAACTAGTCTAAAAAAATTAACCATTCGAAATTGACCATTCGATTAATCGGTTATTAACCCAATTCTGCTCACCCCTAATGGCAGCAACACTTGCTCCAATGATGGGTACTCCTTTCTTGGTCCTTTCACAAAGGTCATCACTTCTTTGCGGATATTGCATATCATATATGACATATCCATATCTTGGTATCACATACCTTAGATAAAGAAGCGGTTCATTTCATGATACCTTAGGTGGAGATCTCCATCCCCTCCTTCATCTTCTTTTGTTCTTCCAGATATAGAGGGCAATCCCTCATACACCCTTTCCCCATGTGCCTTGAGGCTGAAGACGGCTTGGATTGCTGGCTAACATCAAAACACTTCTTTGCTTTGCCATTGTCCTTGCCCTTAAGAATTACCTTTTCTTTGATCACATCAAAGATTATGGTTTGTCTTTCTTCATATTTGCCTCTACTATCCTCAGCATGTCCAACAACTTTGTCAACGCTTGTCAAAGTTGTTCATGTTGTAGTTTATCATGAACTGTATGATTCTCGCAACATTTGCAGTATCATACCAATAGCCAACTCTTGGCTCAGAGGGAATCCTTCTTAGTCAGGTTTTCTACATACCCAATCATATTGAGTGTGTGAATATCTTACTGGATCTCCTTCTGTCATGACATACTAAGACAGTGTCCTTGAGACATCATATGTCTCATGTTGTCTCTACAACTCACAGTTCATAGAACACAACATCAAGCACTCCTCATCAATGTCATCCTCGGTATGCTTCCATAAGCATACTTTTAGCCATTGATGTGGTGGGATTGAGTTCATCTGGTTCTGGTATAACTAGGACTTAGAGCTTTCGCTCTTTGATTGAGAACGCTTCTCATCATCCTAACCAGTCGTGGAATTATTCCCATTTAATTTGTTGGTCTCAAAGACCGATCGCAAATAAAGTGATTTGTTGATTAACCATTTATTTTAATAAAAGGAAATATATGCAATTTTAGTCCAAAACTCTTTTGAGACTTATTTGATTGATTTGAAAAGTTGACGATATAATTAGGCCTTTAATTAATTATCGCTCCCACTATTTTAGTTCAAATTGATAGCCCTCACCATCAATTCGGAAGATTGCAGTGTACAACCTTCTAGTGGGCAAGATCCTGAAATCCTCTAAGTCATGAGTCAGCTTTGGCTGATCACCCACAACTTAGATCTCTCAGGTAGGAAACTCTTGCCAATTGCATCATATGCAACTCTTGTTGAATGAACATGCACAACACCTTGCCATGAACATTCCTTGCCTCTGGGCTTAGACGCTCTAAGAATCACCATTTAAGTCTAACCCAAAAGCCGACACGGTAAACATGCACCCTGCTTTGGTAGAACCTACATGTCTACCCTTCACACTTCCACAAGATAGATGGTGCACCACGCTTTGGCGTAACCTACGCTTGGTCGATCGAGCTTTTCATGTGTGCCGCTAATGGAAGGCATATAAGACTTAATATTTTAATGAGGAATTTGGTTTTTATATACATATACATATCCAATCACCACAATACATAGTATGTATCATATACATGCTATATCCCACAGAAAACATGCACAAACGATAAAAGCGATGATTATGGCCATCCTAATGTGATTCCTCGAGCCAAGAGGAATCATGGTCATCTAGGTCAACATCACATGCAACCTGTACAAGATGAACATCTGTGCCTGGCCATCCGAGTTGATCAACTCATCACATGAATGATCTGTACTCTCCAGCTGATCGGTTGGCTTCTCCAACTGATCAGTTCGCCTGGACGTCGTGCATCTCGTCATGTCCGCCACTCGGTCATCTCGCTCCTCGATCGGTCATCAACTGATCGGTTCACTCCTTGAACCGACCGTCTGGAACGTCAACCGATCGGTTCACGCCTTGAACTGATCGTTTCAGCTGTCGTCTTGATGTCTGTCATTCTTTGACATAACAGGAAATAAAATCTATCCTAATATTACATTACTTAAAAGGGAAACCCCGAGTTACATTCGGGGGGAGCAAAGGTAGGAAAGAATCTCGAATTATTTTGAGTTACATCAGGAATAAGAGAGGGAAGATCGGTGCGCAGACCGAGATGCAAGCAACCACAAACAACCACACACAGATAGGGGTTTATAGGCCATAATCATGCTACACACATCCACCACAAAACTCGTTTAAGGGCGACGCGTATCGAGTGCATTAATAATACATATCATATATGTAATTGGGATTTGTGGATTTAGGATTGGACATGCATAAAGCCAATATTATTCGCATCGCATGCAATAAATAAAGGCGACAAACCAAAATCGATCATATCAATATTCCTAAATATAGAGCAGTTGACGTGGCTCTGATACCACTGTTGGGTTTTAGGGGAGACAGAGAAGGCAGCGGAAACAAAAAAAAATTTCCCCCAAACCCGGAACAAGGAAATGCGTCAACGTCTATATAATAGGAAAGGATGGTTTGTGGAATCATACCTTGTCCCGAGGCTTGCTCGGTGACAATACCTCGCGCCTTGCGCGGTCTTCACCTCCGGTCTTGGACGGCGTCTGTGTAGCTCCTGGTCGCACCGGGACTGACGAATCCTCCTCTCACCGGGACTGTCGGGATTGATAGTTGTCCTCCTGAGCGGCAGAAACCTCCCGCCTCTGAAGTAGTCCACACGGACCACCTGGAACTCCACACTCCTTGTCCCACAAGGAAGTGGAAGGAGTCACACCCTCCTGTTGACGTACTAGTCGCAAACACACTCTCATGCCTCCAGTTGCAACTGCAGTTGTCCTTCCCTTGCTGCACCTCCCTTTTGCGGGAAGCACTTGCTCGGGCTCTCTCTCGGTTACCAAAACCAAAGAGAACGACAACTTTGCAGAGCAACTGGTTGCACTGAGTTGTTATCTGAGAAGCCCCCAATACCCCTATATATATAGGAGGGACATGGGACAGGGTTCTCTTGCCCCGGCAATATGGGACTAAACGCAGGAGTAGAAGGGTTCGAGATTTTCCACAAAAAGCAACTGGTTCGCAACCTGAAACGATCGGTTCACAACTGAACCAATCGGTTCGGCCCTTGAGCCGATCGTTTGGACCTGAGCCGACCGTTTGGGGCACTCCAACCGATCGGTTGGTGCCCTGAACCGATCGGTTCATGGTCCTAATCCGGCTCAAAAAGACTTTCCTTGTTTCGTTCCCAATTGGTATCGAATACCAATGTTATTCCCAATCGAATTGGGCAATTTGAAACCAAAGGAAAATTCTTGCCGACATGACTTTCCCAACTGGTCGGTTGCACCAGTTGAGCCGATTGGTTCAACTTTTGAACCGGTCGTTTCATCCTGGGCATGAGCCGATCGGCCTGGACACTCCAGTCGACCAGTTCAGCAACCTCGTCCGATCGGTTCATCACATGAGTCGATCGGTTGGGAGCACGGGTTGGGCAAAATCAGTCAATTGCGATTTCAATCAATCCGATACTCCAATCAATGCGTCCAACACCTTGAACCATATGATATTGAGCTATCGACTGATTGAGTGTTTAATTGAACTACTAAACTCCTTTAGTAATCAATCTAAACATTACTTTGTGGACAAAAATCCTCTTCCAGGTTAAATCCTATGTGTGTGACCATGCAGGTCCATTTCACATTGGCAGTGAAAGTCCATAACACTTATGACTTCACAAGCAAAGAGCGGTGCCTAGTCACACATCATTGCTACCCAAGTGAAAGTAGAAAGTTGGAGAACAACTTTCATCCTACAATCCGTGAATGGTGTTATAGTGAATGTATAACTCCTTTGTCACTGATATCCCGAATGAACTCAAGGCATGGAACAGTCATCCTGTCAACGTTCATTCACTTTCTTGATCTCAGAGTAGATTGAACGAGATATGTATGACATCAATATCACATACGGATTCACACATGCGTGCGCAGGCCTATCTCAATCCTACTCATCAAGTGGCCTTGGATATCAAACTCCCTCAGGAGGGACAAATCCCATATCTATCACTCACCCCTCAAAAGTCCCATGTGTCAAAGCCAACCAATCATCACCTTTATAACAACCCATGTTCCAGGACTGCGTTTGATGATGTCAAAGTGTGCCCAACGACATGTGTTGAGTGCAGTGATTTCAGGTCTAAGAATCACACTCACCACCATCACTGTGAGTACTGACTGTGACTACCATGTCATGGTTCCATGTGTCAAACTCATGGTGGGTCTGTCTGGTACACTTGTTCTCTAACAAGTACCTATGTGTTTGGTTTGATATCTCTATATCATGACTAATGAGATTCTGTCATCAACCAACACCACAATCTAGTCTTGTGTGTCATAGCTGTCTATCTACCTTCCACTATGACATTCGACTAGGGACATAACAAGAATGTACAAACTCTTAGCATTTGTATGATCTCATCGTTCAGGTCCTCAACCTGAAAGCATACGTCATTGAGTACTGTCATTCTCTAGACATTCAATCTGTTCTATCACTATCTCATATGACTGAACCAGAAAGAATTGGAAGCTTGCCTTTGATGTTTATCAAATCAATCTTAATGTATCCCACCAATCATCCCATGATTGGCTCTCAGGGTATACATACCAACCCTGATGATTCTAATTGTTCCTTGGAGGCAGATTTATTTACTATTGTAGTTGTTGAGCTGGTTGCTGAGTTGGGGCCTATTCTCGCTGAAGTTGAGGATGATTGGGTCGAATATATCTAGGTTGACTACACTCATGGAAAATAGGTGCAGGTCGGTCATCTCTCTGGGGCGAGGCATTTCTTGCATGTCACCTCCTAGGTGGATGAATTTAGGAACATCGGTTGCATCTTTCACGTCCTTGATTGCCACCTGAGTTCTTCCACTTGTTGTTGATGTTGTGTCTGGAAGACTAAAATCTGGGACATGAACATCATTATTTGGAAAGTGAGAGGTAGTTGGGGAAAAGGTTGTGTCTGATGATGTAGCTGAGTCCTTATAAGAAAAGAGTTGATCTATCCCGCTCCAAGATTGGTGGTATAGCATTCCAAAAGTAGGAAACGTTGAATGTATTTGGAAATGCTCATGCTACCATGTCACAGGTTATAAAACTCAGCTTCCTTCCTTCTCAGATAAGTTGGGCAGATGTACTTCTCATGGAACATTTTGAGGAACTGCTCCCAAGTCATGTTGGTGATGTCGTGCGTACGAGCCATACCATTCCACCAAACGTGTGTTGGACAGTCCAACACATAAATCGTGAAGTGAACCTTCTGATGTGGAGGACATGCCATGCCCTTGAAAGTCTTCTCTAGGGCAACCACCCAGTCATCAACCTTGTCCACTATGTTAGGATCACTCTCGCCCTTAAGGTATGGTGGTTGCATTTTGATGAAGTCTGTAAGGGTGAACTCCTTAGGCTTTCTAGCAGAGGCTGCAGTAATGGAGAATTGTCCCACTAAGGTAGTCGAAAGCATTCGGTGCAACATGGTCAGCTCTTGCTCTGGGGTCAGGCCCAGTGTGCTCATAGGGGGAGTAGGCATGTCATTCTAAGGCATCCTTGGGGTGTCCCGGTGGTCTGTGCTGCTAGAGGAGGTTCCCTTCGATGAGTTGTTCACATCCCCAAATAGGTCACCCCACCTGAAAGGCAAGGTCATAATATAAGATTCCCAAGAGTATCCAATAGAGAAATCTATGGCTACTATTCCTATAGGTATGCTATTTCAGATAGTCAGTATCATCTTAGACTAGGCCAGTATCATGTGGATCTAGGAGTCCTGGTAAACCAAGCTAGTGGTGCAGAGGAAAATCTTACCAATGTTAGAACCATGATCCTTTCTAGATACCCTTTCTTTCAACTTATGCCCTAATAGCTACCTTTATTGCATATATATATATATATATATATATATATATATATATATATATATATATGTGGGATTGTATGTGATATTTAATTAGATATGCACATTAATCATTTTAAATATTCACATTATATGCAATAAAATAAATTCAACATATCGATTTAAATCCTGATACACTATAAATTGACTTGGCTCTGATACCACTATTGGGAAATTGGGGTGACAGATAAGGTAGCAAAAAAAATTGATGCTTAATTCCCTAATATGCGGATCGCATGAACAACAATGTATCTAGGAAAGAAGGTATGCAAGAGATATACCTAGTCTTGGAGCAAGTCCAACAACAACTCTTGTAGAGGCATGCTTCTTCTTCAAGTAGCACTCGAGTAGTTGTCAGCAACGACCTCCTGGTGCAACACCATGGATAGCTTTTGACGTCATCCTCCTAGAGACAGGAAACAACCTCCTCACCTCTAGAGTAGTCTATGCAAACCACCACGAACTCCCACATTGCACTACCAGAGCCAATGAGAAGGAGTTGTCCCTTCGAACGTCAGGGTGCTAGCACTAACTTGCTCTCCTAATTTTATCTCCCTTGCTATCCTTCTATTTTATGGGTAGGACTTGCTCATGCTCTCTTGGTTACCACAACCAGAGAGGACAACAATTGTCAAAGCTTATTATTGTGTCTCTGAAAGCCTAGACTGCCCCCCTTTATATAGGATGGCCAGGATCAGGGTTTCCAGTTCATCTGAGAGTCAAAGAAATGGATTTTCATGAACTTTCTAGAACCTGTGAATGAAGAATAGGTTGGTTCACCATTGAACCAGTCAGTTCATAGGTGACTTGGTCATTTCAACCCTTGAAATGGTTGTTTCACAAGGTTTCCTATTCACAAACAATTTGACTTTGAATGCATGATTAATGCACAACATGACATCAACATCAATCCTTGATGCAATCATAGTGATCATTGAACCGGTCATTTCAGACCTTGAACCCATTGGTTTAGTAAGTGAACCAATCAATTCATGCCCTAGTTCAGGCATTGTTCAGCCATTATTATTTCCAATTGACTTAACACTTGAATTGTCAGTTCAACACTTCAACCAGTAGTTCACAGTCCAGTCAGCCAATTTTCAATCATTTGTGCTTATATGAATATTGAAACACCTTAGTAATAAAATTAAGCATCATTCATGAATAAACTCCTATTCCAAGTATATTGTATGTGAGTGACCCTATAGATCCCAAGTTACGTTGGCACGGAATGTCCATAACCAACTTATGATAGCACAAGCAATGAGTGGTATCTAGAAACACATCATTTATAAGGAGGCAAGATCACCCCTTACTCAAATGTAATGGAAAATACACAACATCCATATCTTTTTCAAAGAATTTATATCATGAGGGATGCATGCATAATAATCCCATTTAAATAAGCATCAGATACATAAATGTCAATAGTAGTAACGGAAAGGAAAGACTAAGCTATTACACGACTTTGATCCAAGTTCACTACTTGAGTTTCATGAAAATAAACTAGAAAATAAAGTTTACTATTTAGTAATAGCAACCTAGAAATCTCAGTAAAGATTCCTTTGGACCTATACCTAGCTTGGTCCTCCTGGATCCTAGGCCAAGGTGGTTGGGCTCACCCAGCAAGAGGAGAAAATAAGGTATGTGTCAAATAAGGAACGACAACAAAGAATAGAATAACAAGGAAAATAAAGGGTATAGATTAACCAAGAATATGATGGGTGAAAAGTATGAGGAATATAACAAATAAGATTCTTGCCATAATAGTCAGCAATAAGTAAATTTACATGCATGATCGTAGTTAGAATACATTAACTAAGTAGGGTCAAGGCACCTACCAAACCTTAACCAATAGGTGAAGGGAGAGTAACACATTCCCGGTCACCTAAAAAATATTTACTTATATATGGGGAGAGTAACACATTCCCCTGGGAAAAATAACACATGCCCAACTATGGGTGGTTGTAAAAAAGTACCACTATACTAGCTAAATAGTCAAAAAATCATCATGTTGAAAAGAAGTTATATGGAAAGTTTAAGAATCAAACAATAGAAACATGGAAAGACCCAAGCAATGATAGATTTAGCAAGAATTGAGGAAATTATATCAAAAGAAGCGATAATAGGAAATTTAGGGTTTAATTCATGCCTCATTAGGGAAATTAGGTTTGGATGACAAACATGTCCAACTTAAGGGGTAATATGCACATACCTCAATTGAGAGTCATAGTACTCACATTTCACTAACTAAGTTGTTTCCCATATCACTTTTTCCTAAGTTAAAGTGATACACATGTATTAGGGTTCATAAAGGGAAAGGGGAGAGAGGCCTCTCTCTCTAGGGTTTTGCTCTCCCTTCTCACTAGATTCCCCCGGCGGCTTCTGTTGGGGGGAGGGAGCGTCTCCCCGATGCTTTCCTCCCCCTGGCCCTTCAATAGTTCACAGTGGTTTCCGATTTGAAGCGTGCATCGAAGCATTGAAGGAAGGATGTTGAGTTGGGCACCACCTCAGATGCTCTGGGTGGCGAGGAGACGAGCAGCGCCATGAGGATCAGTTCTAGGCCAGAGTTTGGCACTTCGACAAGTCAACTCCATGTCGTTCAAGTGAGATGGATGGAGAGAGCCACTCCCATTCTGATCTGGACCGTGCTCGCTGCTCCGTCAAGTAGGTGATGAAAGGGGTTTCCCATGAACCTCATCAGCACCTCCCTTTCCCTTCCTCTGAGGTATTCCTAGGCTTCCTGGGTGGTGAAGGCTCTCAATTCCATCCTCGATGTTGTCGTGGGACTTTGGCAGTGGATTGATTCCAGTTCGTCTGACTCAGCGGCGTGCCTCCTCCACCAGCGATGGCTAAGTAATGTTGAGGTGTCCTACATGGAAGAGCAGGCGCTTAGCTTGTCTCCCTGGCGACCGGTGTTGGTGATGCTCTCGCGTGGATTCTCTACAGGCGTGGGTTGGGTCACCCTCAAGTTGTTTGTCGTAGTGTCTCAATGCAATCTGGCGCTTCATGTGGGTGTGGGTTTAAGGGGGGCAGAACGCCTATTCTCCTCCTCTTTGGTCCCTTCTGCTATTGCGTTCTGGAACACCTTTAAGGTGTTTGAGGAAATGATGTATGGTTTTTTCTACCGCTGAGTGTTTGAACGGGTTCCAGGTGTTTGTTGAATTGCAGTTGAGTGTTTGAACCCTGTTGAATCACTCTCCTGCATCTCGGTGTTTGTTGTCCTGGGTTCATCCCAGGTCCTATCTCTGGTGTGTTTTAAGGTCTGTCCTTTTGGGTTCTAGGCATTGGTTTTATAGGACCTATTCTCCTGTTGGCTATTTTTTCCACACAATCTCAGAGAATGGGTTTAATTCCAGTGTGTGAAGAGTAGCTAGTTGAGGTTATAGGTTTTCTGGATCCTGTGTTCTGAAGGGCCCTTTGGATGTGTTCTTTTGCCTACCGGATGCTATATGATCTGGTTGAAAGTAGGGATTATTCTAGCTTTGTTATTCTTGAAGTCTCCAGTGATACTGAAGTTACTATTCGGCTACTCATGTCATCACACTTTCAGTGATTGAGTCAAATGCCAGTGTTGGCATGTGTAGTTTAGAATTGTTCTCTTCGTGTATCCTCTGGTATCTGTTTGTTTTAGCAGGGTTGGGTTGTTCCTCTTTTTCCAATTAGTAGGTCTGTGTTAGCAGATTAGTCTGTTTCAGATTTTGTTCCTTTTTGTTGTTGGGGTGTTCACTCACCTTGGTTGTAATGGGGGCGCAAGTTCTCTTGTACCCAAAGTTTTGGCACCAAAATTTAGTAACATGGTTTATAATTCACATGTATAAAGAAAACCCAAATTTTAATTTTTTTTTGGAAAACCTCGGATTTTGATCATGAAACCCTAATCAAATGATTCCTTATCTTCTCCTAATCAATAAAATATATTTATTTGCCTTATTTGGGTTTATATGAATTAATTACAATTTTTAGAGTTTTCATGTATTTATTAGATTTTCCAAAAACCGACTTTCAAAAACATCAGAATTAGACTTCAAAATGTTTTTATTAGAAAGACTCATTTTTTTATTCCAAAACATATTTTTATGGATTTTTTTGACAAATCGAGAAAAGTTATGATTTTTACAGGTTTGGACCTATCATAATTCACCAAAAAACCAAATAAGCACAAAACAATCCTCGTGAGAGAGGAACTGGGCCCACTGACTTGACCAAATCAAACATGGCCAAGTTTCTTAGTCAGTGGCCAGTGAGGCTCGCTCAAGGCAAAAGAAATCGAGGGGAAAGACAATGTTGCCCTTGGCGGAAAAATAAAATGAAAGAGAAAACTAGAGGGTAGAACCGAGAAATTACATTGGGGATTGATCCCCTTAGCCTATGCACCATGGACAGAGCTGCTCACATGGCAGGATTTGGGAGAAACACAACTTGTGATAATTCGACAAAACAAGAGAAAATAAAGTAAGAGAAAGGTATTGTGAACTCACCCACAAATTCAATTGGGTTGTTGGGGTTGCCGAGGTCCAAGGTGAGAAGCTGCAAACTCTGAGTAAGATTCCAGTCAGTGATGGTTGTACAAAGAATTTTAGAGCAAATTGGCATGAGAGGAGACTAGAATTGGTGCTTGCAAAGGTTGGCATATTGGAATTTATAGGTGTGGATGAGTATAGGTACAAAGGTGGTAGGAGGTTCGAGAGACAAGGAAAGAAAATTTGGGCAAATCATGTACATGTGACAAAAGATCATGTGTAATGGCTTGTTGGATGCAAAATCCAAATATCAACTCATAGGAAAAGAAATCTCGAACAATGATCAAGCGTGGAGAGAGAAATTTTTAAAAATCCACATAAATCGTAGTTGTTTCCTTTCTCAGGCGTGATCTAGGTGATGACACACATGTCATCGATCGTGATCTAAGGTCCGCATAAATGTGTGTGTAGGCTAAAGTCGGTCATCCACATGACAGCGTGACATTTATGTCATTTCCAATCTGATTTTTCCTAAAGTATGGATATAATTATTTCCTTTTCCCTCTCTCGTCAATTGAGGGTGCAAACAAAGTCAAACAAAAGGGAAAATTGACAGCTAGCCTAATTAGGACTTGTAGAACCCAAATTTGGCATTACTTTTTAGTTTAGACTCTAAGTGTTTTATTTAATTCTTTTAAATTAAATCATATATTCTCTTTCCTCATAACTTAGAGATTTCTAGAAACCATCAATTAATGTGAAACTTCACCCTCAACAAAATTTAAACTTGTGACAAGAATTTTCCATAAATTTTCTCTTTTGAGATTATTTTACACATTATTTAATATTTTGGGCTTTACTCCTATTTTCTTTTCCAAATTGAATTAAGATATTTATTATTAAGCAAATAAAGTGAAACTTGGCACTCAAGTCAATTGAGACCCAAGGAATTCGGATATAAAGTTATTTTTGTCCAATGAGTCTTATTTTTATGAGTTGTATTCCCTTTACACATTATTATCACTATTTGTCACATTAAATTATCTAATGCCACATTATCATGTTTAAAGCTTTATTATTTATCCATTTTTCTCTTTCTTTCTCCATAAGTCTAAGGGAAGTTCTAGAACGTAATTATTTTATCAATATCCCACTCAAGTGATAAATTTGCATTTTAGACCTTGATTGAGACACTAATTGAGGTATTTGTGCACAAACCCATACATTGGCATGAACAGTGATAAAATATACTCCAAACCACTAATAATTCCTACAGATCTAACATGAAGGCCAAAAAGGATAAAAAGGAAAGGAAAAACTTAGGAAAAGGTTAAAATTAAGAATGTACCTAGATTTCAATACGTTACATCATTGCTACCCAAGTAATTTGGAAAGTTGGTGAACAAATTCAACCTACAATCCATGATCATTATTATCATGATTGTATAGTTCATTTGTCTATGATATCCATATTGAACTTGATGTATGAAATTGTCATCCTCTCAATGTTCAATCCATGTTCATTGAACTAGAGCAGACTGTCTGAGATACATGTGAGTTCACATATCAGATATTGAATCACATGAGTATGGCTATATATTTCTCAGTCTCGCTTATCAAGTGGCTTGGATATCCAACTCATGTGGGAGGGACAAATCCCATCTACATCACTCACACTAATCCCCATGTGTTACAATGCACCTTAGCATCACCTTTATGGAAACATGTATTCAAGGTCATGTTGGATGATGTCTAAATACATTGAACAATGTGTGGTGAGTTGTAGTGACTTCAAGTCTAAGAACCACAATCACCACTGTCACTATGAGAGTTGATTCTAACTACCATCCCATGGTATTCATGTATCACTCTCATGGTGGGCTTGTTTGATACATTGCTCTCTAACATGTACCTATGTATTTGACTTGAGTTTCACATATCATGACTAATGAGAGTACGTCATTGGTCAACACACACTCTAAACTTATATTATTGTCATCTATTTTCCTTCCATAGATTTTTCCGACTAGGGGCATAACAAGAATGCAACATATGATCTCATTATTTAGGTCCTCAACCTAAAGACAGATTTCATCGATTCGCATCATTCTTTAGACATCTACTATGTCTATGTCA
Source organism: Alisma plantago-aquatica (assembly GCA_963693085.1). NCBI lineage: Eukaryota > Viridiplantae > Streptophyta > Magnoliopsida > Alismatales > Alismataceae > Alisma > Alisma plantago-aquatica. Next base: position 241,636,349 of record OY856412.1, on the reverse strand, counting down.
TCATCTCATGATTGAGACAAATATAATATACTGAATTACCTTTATCATTATCAAAACAAGTATATGATGCCCCATTGCAATTTTTCATATGATTGGCTCTATGGGCATACATACCAACAAAATCATACTTAATCAACTCCAGAGACAAAAGCACAAGGTCATAATATAGATACTTTAACCAAGTAAAGAAGCACAAATTGAACAAACAAAAGCACAATGTCATAATGGAGATACTTCAACAAAGCCAAGAAGTACAAACTTCACAAGAAAAGATACAAACATCCAATCATGATGGTTCAAGTAAGTAAAGAAGCACAAAAGGAGGATAAATATTCCTACTAGAGAATGTGTTGAACGTTAATGAGCTTCTTGATAGCATTTGTTGAACATTGGATAAATAAAATGGTAAAGACACTCTGGATATGTAGCATAGCTTGCCCAACCACCTATCAGACTACATGAATCTCATTTGATCCTAGTGCCCGAATCATCTCTAGAAGAGAATCAAATGGGATATGCCAACCTTCTATCATTAATGAGCAGCATGCTCACCCATGTATGGCACACTCCCTAATAGTGAATCAAATTGGATGATTTGTGCATCCAAGTCCAAGGAGTGGAAAAAGGTGGCACACGGCATACTCAACTAACCAAGTTAATATTTGAAGAATATCTTGAATCTGACTTAGAAAATACAAATAGATAGAGGATTAGATAAATAACCCATATATGAATCTTACAGTATTATAAAGTGCAATGGTTACCTACACAACTAACATTCTCTCCATATGTTCTCTCCAATGCTCATAAGAAGATTGGCTATTGTTCAAATACCAATTGTGACACATTAAAAGTGGATAATAAAAGTGACCCTATCAGCTACTTTGAGTCCTAGTTTTCTTGATCTAAAACAACTCATATTTCAAAGTCAAGATTAGTGAAATCAGTCACAAAACATTTATCTAATAGAAAATAAAACACAAAATATAGAAAAGACATTGTGAGAATGCCAACAAAACTTCCACCTTTCTTTAAAGCTTGGATGTTTCCCTTTAAAGAGAAGTTTCCAACAAGTCATCTTCTCAAATAATCCATTAGGTGGGCATAAACATCTCCACCCTAGTCAAAAGAAGAAACAACCTCTATATCTATTATACATGAAAACCAATTGATCGCTCATCTATTTCCAATGTTGTTGCCAAATGGACAACTGGTAACAAAGAAGAATGGAAATATTGCAATGCGTAGAGCTGCAAACTAAGGGTCACAAACGCACCTCACTACTTACTTCCTAAATAAGACCTGGTTCAACCACGTAAATTTGGCATTTTACTTAGAGGACATGCCTTTCATAGATGGATCCACTCCCAATACCTGAGAAGGCATGCACATCACTAGGATTACCATCTACGAAACAACAAACTGGCACTAGTACATTCTTGACATCTAATGTCACTTTTCTAGATGTTGGTTCAACTGAAAAAAAATGGAACTATAGATCAAGTGACGTCAGTTATATAGCATTCACGTCATGATTGATCAAGTCCTATTGATTTAGAAAAAAAATATGTGCATTGCTTTTTCTTTAACGACGGCTAAATTCTAACAAAATTGACGTCTAAAATAACCCACAAAATACAATTTTTGAGTGAAAAATATTTTCCTCCAAAATTTTTAAGATACATGTAGGTTACTGGGAATCGGAAACAGACACCTTCGCACGTAATAAAATTTGCCTCCAAAACACTTCTGCCATCAGTTGTTTCTCTACAAAACCTCCATTGATTCACATCAAAATCCACAAAAAATTACACAATAGGTGTCGATTTTATGTCAAAAAACCGACATCAGAGGGTTCGTGTCGCGTACCCTGTGAAAAAGTGGTCCCCCCAAATTGCATGCTCGTGTTGGTTCTGCTAGACAAAACTGACGACTAATGACTTACAAAGGTCGATTTTTTTGTTTAGATAATGGACATTGGCATCGGTTTCTTACAAGTAACCAATGCGTAAGTCCTAAACTTAGGTGTCAGTTTTGTACAATAAATTGACGACTCAGGCCTTAGAAAGGGCTAATTTTTTTGTTTGGATAATGGCCTCTGGCATCGATTTCTCAAAGTTAGCTGACGTCTAAGTCCTCAACTTAAGTGTCTGTCAAATCCCAATTTTACAAAGATAATTTAAATCTTAGAATGGGGTTTTCCTAAATAATAATATTTGAGGGGTTTAATGTATAAAGACATAAAATGAGGCTCAAATAGTTTTCTTTTCTACATATATGCATAATGTGTTGCCAATTAAATTAAAATGTTGAATACATGCCTTCCCCTTCACTTTCCTCTCTCATTCAAGATAATATTTCCATAAAGCATAAGAAGAGACATAAGCTCAATCTTGAAATGAGGATATCCATTAATCATCATTTTAGAATCAAATGACACAATTGTGAAAGGATGCTACACATTATTTCAATTTTTATGTACATAAATCAAGAAGATGAATTTTAATGTATTAATGGAAAAAATGGGAATCTAAGGGTACAGGAATAATATAAACACCTTATTGGGCGAGTGGTTCAAATTTGGTCAAGTTTTGACCATATTTGACCCTCCAATTTAATTTGGGAAGATTTACATATAGTTTTAATGTCATTTAAATGAAAATATCATTTAAGGCAATGTAACACACCTAAGTTCAAATTGATTTTTGCATGTCACGCTCACTTTCATTTCTCTCCCTTCTAGACAACAATCTCACACTCAAAATTTAATTCGACTCTGCACCCATCATCTTCCTCAGTCTATTCTGCAAACTCAAGCCATTTCACTGTGGTTCCATTTTAGATCCGTTCTCACTTGTCTCTTAATGATTTTGCAAGATTCTTTCACCGTCATATTCATCTCTCTTTCCATTTCAAATGATGGTTACCTCGTTCTCTCTCTCTCCATATAAGGGACACACCTAATTAGGGAAAGGAGGGCCTCTCTGCACCAAGTTGTAGACGCCATTGTTGAGCATCCCCTATACATATATTGATTTCCAAAGAACCGCCAACCTCCACCATGCTTTCCTCCACCCTCAATTGATGCTCGAAATCTCCCAAAATCCTTGACCTGATCAAGTGGTTCTCTGCTGGCCCTATCGCACTGTAGCTCACCCAAATGCCATCGTAGGTGAAATTGATCTAAAGTTAAGCTTCACCTATGATTTCTCTTCGATTTCCCACCATTCCTTTGCTCTGTGGTTTCCACTATCACCGTACCCTATGAGGCCAGTTTTGGGACCTTTCCCGCACTATACGCCATGGCACTTCCATTCCTGTTCGGCTAGGGAAAACCAACCTCGAGCTTTGCTTGAACATCTAGCTTGTTTTCTGATCATCAGTTAGACTGCTACTACCTTTATTCATGATTTTGGCTTGCGGTCATACTTCCCCTATTTCTGTTGATTCATCGAGGAAACTTGGGCATGAGGAGTTTGCATTCCTCATCCTTTGCTTCTTTGAATTCTCTAGCCCATGACAAGGAATTTATAATCCCTATTATCACTTCAATTGGCTTCATTGATACCCTTGTACTTTTGCAATAGCCACTAATCACCGTGTTCTGGTCTCAGTGCTCCCGTGCACCCTTGAGCATGAGCTTGGGCTCGCCAGCTTCATCTCAGTATAGGGAAGCCTTTAGAAAATCCAATGTCCCGGTTGATCGCTTCCTGTCGAGACTCGATCAAAGGTTGAACCCCCTAGGAAACGCGCCTTCCACCATGGCTGAGAAGGGGAAGAAATCAAGTCTGGGAAAGACCTTGGTACCCTTACGATTTTGATCACATTAATAATATAGCATGGGCAATTTTGTGATTTCAAGCTTTGTTTTATTTTTCTCTGATGTGAGCCATTGACCGTAGAATGGAGTAGGCCCAGACTATGTGTTTGAACCTCACTGGGCCACCTGGGAATGGGGTCCATATATCTGCTAATTGGGATAACGCATACATGTGGCATTTTAGAAATTTCTAGTCGATCAATTGTTTGGAAATTTGTAATAAATTGATTATTTATCAGAAAAATATGTAAAAATATTCATTAGAAAGATATTTTGATTATTTATCGATCTATCTTGTTTTCAAATGTTGTTTACGCATCTAAGCTCTTCAATAAATCAAAGAACGAAATTAGGGTTTAAAGATTATGAACTCGCATACATGCAATGATTTTTATCAAATTAAAGGTGATTAGAGGCCCAATCAAGTCAGAGGACTTGACCCTGAAGAGGTCTACTCTAGATAAGTGGTCCATACATATTTTGCATAAGTAATTTTGGTTTATTGGTTGTTTATTTATGATTATGAAGATTAGTATTCTCCATGAATTATGAATGCTTTATCAGAAGACATCATGTATATCTATCAATGTTTACTTGTTTGTTTACTTATAGTCTATGGTATAACCCTAATTATGATTATGATTAAAATTAATGAATCATGATCAAGAAGGGGAAACCCTATTATGATTTAATAAGGAGAAATCCCATCATGGTATTAAGAGGGAGAGAACCCATCATGTTAAAATTCAAAGATCATGTAATGTCAATGTCAATGTTAATGTTAATGTTAATATTAAGATAAATGGAATTGAATTAGTTTTTATATGCTCTCACCATCATGGACCTTAAGGGTTTTTTATGATATTTTTAGCCAAATCATGGGCATTCATGGCAATTATGGGCTTTTATAGACAATCATGGACCTCAAGGGGTCGCTATGGGATTTTTGCCAAATCACAGGCATTTGTACCAATCATGTGCTCCTAAGTGGGCGTCATAGAGAGATGCATATATTTACTATTCAATTCATCATTTTTAAAGTTACTCAATGAAATCTTAAGATAATCCATGCTCAAATTTATGTCAAGTTATTTCATGTCAATTTTACTCATGTCAAGTTATATTTATTTTTATGTCATATAAATTTCCAAATATTGCTTATTAGTGTGACATTTATTTTGCATGGTTGGGGACTAGATGTCCATAGGACTTGGAGAAAGTGAAAGATAAAAAGGAAAATCAAGATTAGGCGATCTTCAAGCTTTTTTTTTTGGAAATGGGTAAATATATTGCCAAAAGGAGGTTAGAGAAAACTACCACCTTACAAGTCAGAGATCATGGGGCATGATCTGTAAAGAAGGGGGTTAAACAAACAAACCCCTCATAACTAAACTAGTATATACAGGGTTACATACAAAATCCCCAGTATATTTTAGCATGATGAGACACACCCTTCAAAATGTCTTTCTTAACATAGATTAGATTACACAGATCGAAATTTATCTTTTTGATCAGTTATGTCTCTGTTCGGCTGCCTTTAGAGTGGACTCTTCTATTTCTTTCATCCCATATATTGAAGCAAAAGGAAGTTAGATAGAGGCCCCCAAAAGCCAGCCGATGTTTATCTTTAAGATTGAGCAGTAATCAGTCTGCCATATCATCCAAGCAGTGACTCTGGTTCGGGCCCCACTCATTCTTCAGACATATCGAGGCCCAGATGAGCCTGGTGTAGCTGCAATCAAGGAAGAGGTGACCGTAGCTTTCATTGGCTCTCCTGCAAAGGGGGCATAGCGCATCAACCTGTATGCCCCAATTTGCCAACCGGTCCTTTGTTGGGAGCTTCCTTAGGATAGCCCTATAAGCAGCAGTGCTCCACTTTGGACAGTGAAAAGGCCCCCAGAGAAACTTGGCCCAGCCTGTATCATCATACGTATCACTATTGATCCATGGGGTAGTGTGTTGGTTAACAAGACACACCATCACATGCTCATCAACAATGTACATAGCGTTGATCTCCATCCACCTGTTACACATGCTTTTCCACGTCCTAGAAGAAGATATGTCGGAGTTATTGGGCATAAAACCATACCTTTTTGTCATCCATTTAGACCACACATTAGTCTTATCCCTTAGGAATCGGTCAAGCCGCTTGGTTTGGGAATTAAGAACGATCACTTTCGGATGTAAGACATTGAGACCCCCTTTGCTGAAAGGTCGGGCGAGAACCTCCCAGGCGACAGCATGGTTCATTCCCCCCCAAAGGAAGCCAGCTATGATCCTTTTTCATAGATTCAGCCACAATAGGAGGTATGTCACAAACCTTGGCCTAGAACCGCACCATGCTTTGGAGAACAGATCTCGATCTTCAAGCTTTGCCTGATGGGGTGCCATTTACCAAGACTATCCAGAGATTTAGAAAACATTTACCCTATGCTTAGTCATGTTATCAATTAGATTAGATCTCATAGATGATTATGATGTAATTTTTTTTTACCAAAGACTATGTATGAATCAATTTTAAATAAATGCAAAGTGTTCGTTTACTTTCATTGCTTGACTAGCATATTGTGACATCCACATTGAGTCAAATGCTTCCGCTCATGTAATATGAAAAGTGGGGTGTTACGTTATGGTATCAGAGAAATTTTATTGAATGTCCACTAGGCAAAGATGATTGTCGTAGTCACCCTAGAATGAAGATGTGAGATTAGGGTTTAGAAATGGATTTTCCAAGGGCAGATATTGTGACCTAAAATGATTAGATTTTTCACCTTATAAGAGATAGAGATGTTAGGGATAGATGATTACCTAGTTTAGATCTAAAATATCAACCTAACCCCAGCTAATGAGATAGCCTCTCCATTCTCAATGGTCATGGCCAGCCAATTGAGAGTTTAAGAGGGGTGTCATAAGCATGAGACCTTTTTATGTATTTATCCTTTCTTACTAGTGCATGTCATATGGACATGTGTATTAGTAGGTTAGTGAGAGGTATCATGGCAAGATTCCACATATCTGGGTATGTGCCTGATCCATGATCACCACATATATAGAAATGTAGGAGGTACCTAGAGGCCTAAGGTTAGATATTTATCCACACCTAATGATAGAAGGTCATGACAAGGTTGAGTCAGATGCCCTAAGTCTAAAGATAAGTTTGGTTTCACAAACCCTAAGTATAGTTTGAGAATATATGAGGAGTAAGGTAATAGTTAATTCATGCTCACATAAATAATTTAGGAAATTTAAATGTCATATGTTGCATACCCCTTTTCATGCAAAATGTTGATAATAAATCAACCTTGAAATGTTAAATGTCAGTAAATGAAAAGATTAGAGAAACCATAAGGTGGGTAGTGCCCTAGAAAATTTTGAGGGTGAAATTCATTTTTAATGTGGGTAGAATTGTCACATGTCAACTTTTCAAAGCTAATTTAAACCTTGGAATGGGGTTTTATTAAAGAAAAATAGTTGAGGGGTTTAATAAAAAAAGACCATGAAATTATAATCCTTATAGAAAAAAAAATGAAAAAGTAAAATGAGACACAAAATAGTTTTCTTTTATACATATATGCATAATGTGTTTCAATTAACTTAAAATGTTGAATGCATGCCTTCCTCTTCACTTTTCTCTCTCCTCCAAGATAATATTCTCATAAATCATAAGAAGAGATGTAAGTTAAATATTTAAATGAGGATATTCATTGATCATCTCATTTTGGAATCAAAGGAAACAATTGCAAAAGGATACTACACATTATTTCAATTTTTATGTACATAAATCAAGATAATGACTTTTAGTGTATTAGTGGACCCACATTGGACAAAATGGGAATTTAAGACACAAGAATAATCTAGACACCTTATTGGTCATGTGGTTCAAATTTGGTCACATTTTGACTATATTAGACCCTCCAATCAAATTTGGGAAGAGTTACATATAGTTCGAATGCCATTTAATTTAAATTATCATTTAATGCAATGTAACACACCTAAGTTCGACGTTATTTGCGCATGTCACACTCGCTAACATTTCCCTCCATTCTAGATGATGATTCAATAGTTAAAAATTAATTCATCCCTGATTTGATAGCTCTGCACCCATCCTCTTCCTCTGTCATTTTGCAATCTCAAGTTATTTCACTATGGTTCCTTTTCAGACCTCATTCTCGCTCGCCTCTTAATGATTTTGCAAGATTCTTTCACCATCACCTTTGTTTCTCTACCCCATTTCAAATGGTGATTCACTCTCCCTCTCTCTCACCATATAAGGGAAATGCCCAATTAGGGTAAGGGGGCCTCTCTGTGCCAAGTTGCAGACACCGCCTTTGAGCCTCCCCTATACATACATTAATTCCCAGATAACTGCCAACCTCCACCATGCTTTCCTCCATCCTCAATTGAAGCTTAGAAGCTCCCAAACTACTTGACCTACTCAAGTTGTTCTCCAGTGACCCCGCCGCATCGTAGCTCACCCACACGCCATCTCTAGTGAAATTTATTTGCAGTTAATCTTCACCTACAACTTCTATTTGATTTCCCACTGTTTGTTTGCTTTGCGCTTGCCCCTATCACCGTACCCTATGAGGCCGGTTTTGGGACCTTGTCGGTGCTTTCCACCATAGCACTTCAGTGCCTATCCAGCTAGGGAAAACCAACCTTAAGTGTCACCTAAATCTCTAGTTTGTTTTCAAATCATCAGTTAGACTGCTACTGCCTTTATTCATGATTTTGGATTATGATCATCCTTCCCTTGTTTTTGTAGTTTCTCTGAAAAAACCTGGGAATGAGGGGTCCTTATTCCTCGTCTTTTGCTTCTTTGGCTTCACTACCCATGATAAGGATTTTCTAACCCTTTTGATCGCTTTGATTGGCTTCATTGATACCGTCGTACTTCTAATAGTAGCCACTAATCACCATTTCCAGGTCTCAGTGCTCTAGTGCACCCTTGAGCATGAGCTTGGGCCTGTCGGCTTTGTCTCATTATAGGAAATCCTTTAACGACTCCAATGTCCTCGGTTGATCACTACCTATCAAGATTCAATTGGAGGTTGAACCCCCCATGATACGTGCCTTGCGCCATGGCTGAGAAGGGAAAGAAATTAGGTGTGGAAAAGACCTTGGTACCCTCGTGATTTTGATCACATTATTAATATCACATGGGTGATTCAGTGATTTCAAACTTTGTTTTATTTTTTTCTGACACAAGCCATTGACCGCTAAATTGGAGGGGGGCTAGACTGTGTGTCTAAATCTCACTAAGCCACCTAGGAATGGGGTCCAGCTATCTGTTGATTGGGATAACACATACACATGGATTTTAGAAATTTTTTATTGGTTAGTTCTTTGGAAATTTGTAATAAATCAGTCATTTATTGAAAAAAATATGAAGAAATATTTATTGGAAGCCTCTTTTGATTATCTATCGGTCTAGCCTATTCTAAGATGTTGTTTTATCCATCCAAACTCTTCAATAAATCAAAAGAACGAAATTAGGGTTTAAGTATTATGAACTCACATACATGCTATGATTTTAATCAAATTACACGTGATTAGAGGCCCAATCAAGTCAGAGGACTTGACCCTAAAGAGGTATACTCTAGATAAGTAGGCCATGTGTATTTGGCATAAGTAATTTTGGTTTATTGGTTGTTTATTTATGATTAAGCAAATTAGTGTTCTATATGAATTATGAATGCTTTATCAGAAGACATCATGTATATCTGTCATTGTTTGCTTGGTTGTTTACTTATAGTCTATAGTAGAACCCTAATTATGATTATGATTAAGATGAATGAATCATACTCAAGAAGGGGAAATCCTATTATGATTTATGAGGGAGAAATCACATCAAGGTATTAAGAGAGAGAGATCCCATCATCTTAAAGTTCAAAGATCATGTAATGTCAATGTTAATGTTAATGTTAATGTTAATGTTAATGTTAATGTTAATGTTAATGTTAATGTTAATGTTAATGTTAATGTTAATGTTAATGTTAATGTTAATGTTAATGTTAATGTTAATGTTAATGTTAATGTTAATGTTAATGTTAATGTTAATGTTAATGTTAATGTTAATGTTAATGTTAATGTTAATGTTAATGTTAATGTTAATGTTAATGTTAATGTTAATGTTAATGTTAATGTTAATGTTAAGATAAATGGAATTGAAATAGTTTTATATGCTCTCACCATCATGGACCTTAAGGGGTCATTATGGACATTTTATCCAAATCATGGGCATTCATGCCTATTATAGGATTTTATAAACAATCATGGACCTCAAAGGTTCGTTATGGGCTTTTAGACAAATCATGGGCATTTATGCCAATCATGGCTCCTAAGTGGGCATCATAGAGAGATGCATATATTTACTATTAAATTCATCATGTTTAAAGTTACTCAATGAAAGCTTAAGATAATCCATGCTCAAGTTTATGTCAAGTTATTTCATGTCAATTTTACTCGTGTCAAGTTATATTTATTTTTATGTCATATAAAGTGCCAAATACTACTTATTGATGTGATGTTTGTTTTGAATGGCTGGGGACGAGATGTTCACAGGATTTGGAGCAAGTGAAGGATAAAAAGGGAAATCAAGAATAGGAGATCTTCAAGATTTTCCAACTGGGGAACCATTTACCAAGACAATCCAGAGATTTAGATAACATTTATCCTATGCTTAGTCATGTCATCAACTAGATATCATATATGATTATGTTGTAGTTTTATTTTATCGAGAACTATGTATGAATCAGTTTTAAATCAATGCAAAGTGTTTCATTTGCTTTAATTGCATGATTAGCATATTTTACACCCACATTGAGTAAAATGTTTTCGCTCATCTAATATGAAAAGTGGTCTGTTATATTATGGTATCGGAGCAATTTTGGTAAATGGCCACTAGGGAAAGATGATTCTCATAGACACCCTAGAATTAAGATGTAAGAATAGGGTTTAGAAATGGATTTCCAAAGGGAAGATATTGTGACCTAGAATGATTAGAGTTTTCACCTAAGAAGAGATAGAGATGCTAGGGATAGATGATTAACTAGTTTATATCTAAAGTATCAACCTAACCCTAGCTAATGAGATGGTCTCTCCATTCTCAATGGTCATGGCTAGCCAATTGAGAGTTGAAGAGGGATGTGATAAGCATGAGACCTTTTTATGCATTTCTCCTTTCTTACTGGTGCATGTGGTATCAGACATGTGTATTAATAGGTTAGTGAGAGGTAGCATGGCAAGACTCCACATCTCTGGGTTTGTGCATGATCACCACATATCTAGAAATGTAGGAGGTACCTAGAGGCCTAAGTTAGATAGTTATCCACACCTAATGATAGAAGGTCATGACAAGGTTGAGCTATATGCCTTATGTGAAAAGTTAAGTCTGGTTTCACAAACCCTAAGTATAAGTTGAGAAGATATGAGGATTAAGGTAATAGTTAATTCATGCCCACATAAATAATTTAGGAAATTTAAATGTCATGTGTTACATACCCCTTTTCATGCAAAATGTTGAACATAAATGAACCTTAAAATGTTAAATGTCAGTAAATGAAAATATTAGAGAAACCATAAGGTGGGTAATACCCTAGAAAATTTTGAGGACAAAACTCATTTTAAGGTGGGTAGAATTGTCACATCCCAATTTTTCAAAGCTAATTTAAATCTTGGAATGGGGTTTTCCTAAATAACAATAGTTCAGAGGTTTAATGTAAACATACCATGAAATTATACTCCTTATAGAAAAATAATGTGAGAAAGTCAAATGAGGCTCAAAATATTGTTTTCTTTTATACATATATGCATAATGTGTTGCAATTAACTTAAAATGTTGAATACATGTCTTCCTCTTCACTTTTCTCTCTCCTTCAAGATAATATCCCCATAAAGCATAAGAAGAGATGTAAGTTAAATCTTGAAATGAGGATATCCATTAATCATCTCATTTTTTAATCAAAGGAAACAATTTTGAAAGGATACTACAAATTATTTCACCTTTATGTACATAAATCAAGATAATGACTTTTAATGTATTAATTGATATACAATGGACCAAATGGGAATCTAAGGGCATTGCAAAATCTAGACACCTTATTGGGTGTGTGGTTCAAACTTGGTCAAGTTTTGACCATATTTGACCCTCCAATTTAATTTTGGAAGGGTTACATATAGTTTGAATGTCATTTAATTGAAATTAGCATTTAATGCATTGTAACACGCCTAAGTTTGAATTGATTTCCGCATGTTATGCTCGCTTTCATTTCCCTACCTTCTGGACAATGATCTGACTATCAAATTTTAATTCATTCACTGTCCAACAGCTCTGCACCCATCATGTTCCTTTGTCTATTCTGCAAACTCAAGTTGTTTCACTGTGGTTCCGTTTCAGACCTTGTTCTCACTTGTCTCTTAATGATTTTGCAAGACTCTTTTGCCATTGTCTTCATCTCTCTTCCCCATTTTGAATGGTGGTTCACTAGATCTCTCTCTCCATATGGGAGGGCCTCTTTGTGCCAAGTTACAGATGTCGTCGTTGAGCCTTCCCTATTCATCCATTGATTCCCAGAGAACCGCAACCTCCACCATGCTTTCCTCCACCCTCAATTGATGCTCAGAAGCTCCCAAACTCCTCGACCTACTTGAGTGATTCTCTGGTGACCCCACTGCATCATAACTCACCCAAACGCCATCTCTAGTGAAATTGACTTATAGTTAAGATTCACCTACCACTTCTCTTTGATTTTCCACCGTTCGTTTGATCTACACTTGCCCCTATCACGGTACCCTATGAGTCCAGTTTTGGGACTTTGTTGGTGCTTTCCGCCATGGCACTTCAGTGCGTACTCGTCTAGGGAAAACCAACATAGAGATTCAGCTAAACCTCTAGTTTGTTTTCTGAACATCAGTTAGACTTCTACTGCATTTATTCATGATTTCAGCTTGCAATCATCTTCCCATGTTTATGTTGTTTCTCTGACAAAACCTGGGCATGAGGGGTCCTCATTCCTCATCCTTTGCTTCTATGGCTTTGCTAGCCCAAGAGAAGGAATTTTTGACCCCTCTAATTGCTTCAGTTGACTTCATTGATGCCCTCGTACTTCCAGTAGTAGCTACTAATCACCATGTCTTGGTCCTGGTGCTCCAGTGCACCCTCGACCATGAGCTTGGGCTCGTCGGCTTTGTCTCAGTACAGGGAAGCCTTTAGCAATTCCAATGTCCTCGGTTGATTGCTGCATATCGACATTTGATTAGAGGTTGAATCCCCCCAAGAGACGTGCCTTGCACCATGGCTGATAAGGGGAAGAAACCAGGTCTGGAAAAGACCTTGGTACCCTCATGATTTTGATCACGTTATTAATATAACATGGGCAATTCAGTGATTTCAAGCTTTGTTTTATTTTTCTCTAACTCGAGCCATTGACCGCTGAATTGGAGCAGGCCTAGACCTTGTGTTTGATCCTCATTAGGTCACTGGGGAACGGGGTCCAGTTATCTGCTAATTGGGATAACACATACACGTGGCAATTAGAAATTTTTTATTGGTCAATTTTTTGGAAATTCATAATAAATCGATCATGTATTGAAAAAAATGCAAAAATATTCATTGAAAAACTCTTTTGATTCTCTATCAAACTAACCTATTTTTAAATGTTGTTTTATGCGTACAAACTATTCAATCAATCAAAGAACAAAATTAGGGTTTAAGGATTATGAACTCGCATACATTCTATAATTTTAATCAAATTACATGTGATTATAGGCCCAATCAAGTCAGAGTACTTGACCCTGAAGAGGTCTACTCTAGGTAAGCAGGCCATGCATATTTGGCATAAATAATTTTGGTTTATTGGTTGTTTATTTATGATTATGTAATGTCATAAATCATAGTACTTGACCCTGAAGAGGTCTACTCTATTAGTATTTAAGAGGGAGAAATCCCATCATGGTATTAAGAGGGAGAGATCCCATTGTGTTAAAGTTCAAAGATCATGTAATGTCAATGTTAATGTTAAGATGAATGGAATTCAATTAGTTTTTATATGCTCTTGCCATCATGGACCTTAAGGGGTCGTTATGGGCTTTTTAGCCAAATCATGGGCATTCATGCCAACAGTGGGCTTTATAGCCAATCATGACCTCAAGGGGTCATTATGGGCTTTTAGCAAAATCATGGGCATTCATGCCAATCATGTTCTCCTAAGTGTGCATCATAGAGAGATGCATATATTTGCTATTCAATTCATCATGTTTAAAGTTACTCAATGAAAACTTAAGATAATCCATGTTCAAGTTTATGTCAAGTTATTTCGTGTCAATTTTAATCATGTCAAGTTATATTTATTTTTATGTCATATAAGTGCCAAATACCACTTACTTATGTCATATTTGTTTTGCATGGATGGGTATGAGAAGGAAAATTATGACTAGGAGATCATTAAGCTTTTTCCTGTGGGGTGCCATTTACCAAGACGATCCAGAGATTTAGATAACATTTAGCCTATGCTTAGTTATGGTATCAATTAGATTAGATCTCATAGATGATTATGATGTAGTTTTATTTTACCAAGAACTATGTATGAATCAATTTTATATTAATGCAAAATTTTTCATTTACTTTAATTACATAATTGGCATATTGTGACACCCACATTAAGTAAAATGCTTCCGCATATATAATACGAAAAGTGGGGTGTTACACTGTCAGTTATGGGTATACAACTGATGAATATGTTCTTAGTTTTTGGTTTTTCAAACAACCGACAACTATGGTCCACTTAATAGCACCCACAAAATTTCTTCCCATTCTCTATTTCATTGTCCTTATGAATACCTAGCTTTGGCGATTCCTTTGTTATGTTGCTCATGGTTGTCCTGACACCACCACCATTATCGCTTGAGCATCCATCATTTTCACCATCGGTCGGAGCTCTCTTCTTCTCTCTCACTATCTCATCACCATCACTTGAAGCTCTCTACTGTGGTGGTGCTCGGATGCTCTCTGCCTCCGCCAGAGCTCTCTACTGCTCTGCCTCTGTGCCACTCTACCAGGTACTGTTGTTGCACCGTCCTGCCACCACCAGTCTCCACCAGCCAGTACTAGTCACCACGGCCACTGAGGTGATCATCTTCCCCTTCTTTTTTTTACTTTTTTATATTTAATTTAACCCAAACAGAATCTATTTAGAATTTCTTGTTTTATCTAATTAGAATTGAAAATACAATATGATAATTTATGATGAAATGAAATCTAGTTTTGTGTGATAATGATATTTATTTGTGCTTCTTGTTTAAATTAGAAAATGAATTCATTATATTTGGTTGTCTAGTTGTCTATTTGCGCTTTCTTGAGCATGATTGACATAAATGTTGTAATAATCATATAAGAAGATGGAATATAAACATTAACATGAAACTTGGGCCACACTTTCTTGAAAATGCATGTATTATTGTAACCCTATCTTAATGTAGATTTTTTAGCACCTATAATATGAAAGATGACGCTAAGATCATAAGTATATAAATGATAATTTATCTATTGTCCTAGAAACTTGTTCAAGATTTACTCATTAGGAGTAAATCTTAGATAGTCCTCAGTTTGGGACTATTTTTGAACACTTAATCTCACTTAGGATGTAAGTGTATATGTATATTTGGTTTTCAAGATGTTTCGTCAGTACTTCCCCTTTTGTTTTCTAAGTACATATGTAGGTGGATATTTTCCAATCTACATCGTTGTACTTGGAGAATTGTGGGGAAAGGTTGCCAAAATTTTCTTTAAAATCAAATACACATTATACACTTACTAGTGAGATTAGGTGTTCAAGAATGGGATAGGTGGTACACACATTCATTACTGAATCATAAATGCTAATTTTTTAACCATAAACCCTAAATCCCAATTTGTGAACCATTATCCCTAAATCCTAAATGATAAACCCTAATCATGTAAACCCTAAACCCTAAATGTGTTTTTTCTTTGATCATAGAATGGATAAATCATGGATGGCCATTCCCAATCATTGCACCCTGAGTTTATTAATGGTCTTGACCAATTTATAAGATTTATGAAGGAACCTGAGAAACAACTTGGAGATAGGTTTTATTATCCATGTAGACATTACAGTAACAACGTGAAGTCGACGTTGTTGGCGAAATCAAAAGTCATGTAATGCGTAATGGGATTGTACATGGCTATACATAGTGGTACTAGCATGGAGAGATTCCAACTATGAGATCAATAGATGTTGATAGCAGTACTTGTGTTTAAGAAGAAATTACCACTGATGATTAGATGTCAATGAACAGATTTTGGTAGACATGTTTGAGGCAATGCAAGATAGTTGTGGGGTTGAGCACACCGATCCACCTTCCTTATTTAGAAACATTGTGCATGAAGTTGATAGACCATTTACATAGGTTGTACTAAGTTTATGAGTTTGAATGATGTGTTGAGACTTTCTACTTTGAAGGCTAACAATATATGGAGAGATAAAAGCTTCACGTCATTGTTGTCTTTGTTGAAAGAAATTCTTCTTGAAGGCAACGAGCTTCTAATCTCAACATACAAATTAAAGGAAATTTTATTCCCTATGGGAATAATGGCTAAGAAGATACATGCATGCCTGAATGATAGTGTGTTGTTTTAAAAGGACTAAGTTAATTTAAAAGATGGTCCAAAATGTGGGATGTCAAGATATAAAATGATGACTTTAGGGAAGTCAAAAATTGGCTCTCCTGCCAAGATGATGTGGTATCTATTTATAATACTATGGTTTCAATGCTTGTTTGCCAATACCATGGATGTGGAGAATTTAAGGTGGCATGCAGAGCTAAAGAAAAATAATAATGGGATCTACGACATGCGTTTGATATCCCACAGTGGAAGAAGATTGATTTATTGTACCCTAAATTTCGTGAAGAAGTCATAAATCTAAGACTTGGGCTTTGTACTGATGAAATGAATCCATATGACACATTGAGCAGCCAACATAGCACTTGGCTTGTTATGATTGTTATATACAGTCTTCCTCCATGGTTGTGTATAAAAAATAAGTATGTCATGTTGTCACTGTTGATATCAGGCCCATGATACTTATGTTTATATTGAACCTATGATTGATGACTTAAAGAAACTTTGGGGAGAAGGTGTTATAACCTATGTGCTTCATGTAGTGAGACAATTCATTTGCATGCTATGTTGTTCTACACTATTAATGACTTTCCAGCTAATAGGAATCTTTTTGGATACAGTGTAAAAGGATCTAAAGCATGCCTTATGTGTGAAGACAACTTTGATTCAATACAACTAAAACATGGGAGCAAGACTGTATATCTTGGTCATTGAAGGTTTCTTCCAAAAGTTCATTCTTACTAAAGGTTGTGCAAAGCATTCAATGGATCGAGTGAGGAATGGAGTGTCCCTATTCCTATATCAGGGGAGGTTGTTATGAAAGAGTAAAAGACTTTGTCAATGCATTCGGTAAGATATCACAATGTACCATTCCCACACATAGTGCTAAATCTTTATACAAGAAAAGGTCAATATTCTGGTATTTTTTTTATTGGAGTTATTTGGCAGTTAGGCATTGTGTCAATGTCATGCATGTTGAGAAAATGTTTGTGATAGTGTCATTTGTACTCTATTGAATATACTAGGTAAGACTAAAGATGGCATAAAATCTAGAATGAACCTACGTGAAATAGGAATAAGGAAAGTATTAAAAAAAGAAGATAGTAGTGATCAAAAAATATATTTACCTCCTGCTTGTTACACATTGTCCAGAAAGGAGAAGAATTTTTTTTTGTGAGTGCTTGCTTATTGGTAAGGTACCATAGGGATACTCTTACAATATCTGTATACTGGTATCCATGAAGGATATGAAGCTTATAGGTCATAAATCTCATGATTTTCACACTCTAATGCAACAATTATTTCTCGTGGCAATTTGATCTATATTGTTGAAGCATGTAAGGTCTGCAATCACCAGAATTTGTTTCTTCTCCAACACTTTCTATAGTAAATATATTGATCCTGAGAATCTCGATAAATTGCAAAGAGAAGTGGTTGTTACCCTATGCCAGCTTCAGATGTATTTTCCTCCTTTATTTTTTCATATCATGGTACATCTTGTTTGTCCATATGACTAGAGAACCAAAAATGTTGAGACCATTTTTCTTGCATTGGATCCTTTTGACCATTACATGAGTGTTTCTAAAGGTGATGTTCCTGAAGGAAGTATCATTGAAGGTTATGTGGCCAGGGAGGTTATGGACTTTTGTAATGACTTTTTGAGTTGTAATTGAAGCTCATGTAAATGATAAGAATATTGAGGACAATTCCAACAAAGGGACTTTAGGAGCATGAGTGAAAGTAATCAGTCATGAGTTGTGGGAATAAGGATACTTGTATATTTTACACAACATTGATGAAATGAGTATTTATATCACTGAACATACCAATTTCATCAAGACAAAATATCCTCGAGCCAATTCAATGTGGCTTTCTAGAGAGCAAAAAAAGACATTTATTAGGTGGTTTGAAGAGAAAGTCTTACGTCAACTATCTCAAACACCAAATAATGTTGCTAAAAATATCAAATACCGCGTCTTTAAACCAAAAATGAATGTTATGTCTTATGAAGGGTTTGACATAAATGGATTTTCATATTACACAAAGCGTCAAGATGATAAAAATGTTGTCTAAAATAGTGAGGTCACCCTACAAGTGTCTTCAATGTATTTTTCTAGTGTGGAAGATAAGAGTCCACTTGAAGTTAAAATGTCATATTACGATGTCATTGAATACATATGGGAGTTTTATTACATAGATTTTAGAGTTTCTGTCTTTAGGTGTAATTAGATTGATAACACCAAAGGAGTTGTAGTGAACGAATTGGGTTTTACATTAGTGAATTTTTAAAAGATTAGCGAGAAGGATGAACCATGCATAATGTCATCATAGGCGAAGCAAGTATTTTATATCGATGATCCTGCAAATAAAAATGGTCAGTTGTTCTTCATGGTAAATGGCAGTTCATTGTAGATTCTATAGATGAAGAAGAGAACTATGACAAGTATGATGATTCCAGTCCATTCTCAATTGGTTTGCTAACACCATATATTGAAGCTGGCACTAACTTATATATGCGTGGAGATCACACCGAGGGAATTTTAATTGATACAAGATCCAAATATTAGAGGAATACTTTTATTTTTTATATGTTAGATAAGCATTTTAGATTCTTTATCACTTATATTTCATTATTTGACTTTTTTTATATGACAATATTTTAGATGGTGTTTGACCATGAGTTTGATTATTGGCATGATGATTACCATGGGGATGAGCACCCTAACAATGTGCATTATAAGCATGACACTGTTGTAAGTTGTATTGTTTTATCACATATATGCATTACAATGTCTATCTTGTTGTATTGTTGTATTGTTTTACCACATTTATAGGTTATATCTTCTTATGACTTATGTGTGCTTTTTGTCAATTTTAGAATGAGGATGTGCGCCATGGGGATCTTGTTGAGCTTGATGTACAGCATCATAAGCATGTAACAATACAGGCATAACCATGATGAACAAGTTACTACAGCAAAGTAGTAATAGACTGAAGTTGGTTGTTGAGTTTGATAATCAAGAAAATCATGTTGGGAAGAACTGCAGTTTGTTTGTGTCATATCTAGGGGTTTTGACTTGTAGCAAAACATATGTAAACTTAGAATCTTGGCATAAATTTGATCCAAGAAAGAAAGACTTACTATGGAAGGAACAATGTGTGAGATATTATCATATATAATTTTGTTTTTAAAGTTATTTATAATTATATTTTTTAAAATATTCCATTAAGTATATGAACTTTTGCAAAGTATATTTGACCTGGATGGAAAACTACATCATAAAAAGGTGATGCAACATTGTGGCAGGGTACTAAGGAATTATAGGACAACTCTGACAAGAGAATACATATAGAACAGTGAGAAGAAGAAGAAGAAGAAGAAGAAGTCAGCAACTGAGAAATGGAACTATCTTGACCCGAAGGTGTGGGAGGCACTTGTTGCTAAGAGACAAACCAAAGAATTCAAGGAATTAATCCTCACTTCTCATTTTGTATTCATTATATTACATATTAACATGTGGTTTGGACTAACCCAGCTATAAGCAATGCTCAAAAAGAAAGGCGTGCAAAGAATATGCACAACCACACGATGGGTTCAAGTGGTTATACAAATCTTTGCAAAAAGATAGTGTAGGTGTCTTCTTCTCAACAGCCTACTCCTGGGACTATTGAGTCCTCTACTACTCATGAACCTCTACCTCGCCATAATATGTGGATAGGTGGGAGGCAAATCAAATTTGGATAAATACCCAACCCTGCAACTACATGTGGCTGTCAAATGGTAAAATTTTAACTCTCGGAGCAATTAGTATTGATAATTGTTATCTTTTACTTACTAATTACTAATGATGATTACTAGCGGGAGATCTACGAGCAAAGGAAATAAGGCAAGTTCATCCCTGAGGGAACAAGGGATGAATTTCTAGTTGCTCTAGGTAACCTAGAGCATCTTGGGTGTATTAGGGTTGTCGGCACTGGTATTGATATAAGAGCCTTCTTTAGGCCATCAGAGCATAAGCATGAATCTGTCGACAAAGGGTGATTCTCAAAAGAAAAGGTACAAGAGATGATTGTAAAGGGTATAGAGGAAGCAATGATAAAGTATCATTCTTCTCAATTAGCCCCTCAGATAGTACATGTGGCGCCCCACTCTTCATATGAGGTGGACCCTCCTACGACATATGTGGTTGGGAGTAATCTTGTTGACCCACCACCTAGCATGCCTGCTATAAGTGATTTATGACATAGTAGTCTTTCATAATGATTTGTATTGTATGTTTGAGTTTAGGTATATATATAACACTCTATGCAAATTTGTAGGGGTTGAGGCCATGCCATCTTTTATTACAAGGATATGTCGTTGTTGTGGGTGTGGCTTACTCACCCCTTGCAGGAGACATGATTCATGGTGCTCCAATGCCCTTCGATGTGGTTCATGTGACGTCGAGACTTGTGTACCCCCTTGGAAGCATACGACATTGTCATATGACCACCCTGAGTACGAGACGATAGGTGAAGTAGAAGGCAGTGTGGTCGTGTGGCCCAAAGTGATAGTTTTCTATACTTATGTATGCTAAATTTACATTGTGTTTGTATTTGTATATACATGACAATTGGTATGAGATTATATATATGTAGGACACAGTGCCTAAGAAACCCCCTACAACTCATCCTCGACCTCCACCTCCTCCTCAATTACATGATTGGCTTACAAAGGACATGTCTAGCTCGCTAGGTCCTCATTTCAAGGGTATGACAGTATGGATAGGTGACTTTGAAGAAGGGTCTCCTATGATGGTCCATATTAAGGAGGACGATGTAGGTCAACCTCATGATTAGTATATTTTTGCAAGATGTTTTGGAGATGTTTACTTATGTTTGGTTGAATGCATTTGTGATAGACCTTTGGATATGGTGAGATCCTATATAGCTAAATACATCATTTTATATATGTTGATTTGTTTTCTTATATATTAATGCATACATGATATATATTTTGTAGCCACTTACATAGAGTATGTATAGAGTTTAAATTGCCTGATGTGGCATTTTTAGTTCCATCATTGATTAGTCGTGTAGTTCAAGATCCTACATCTATCACGGAATATTACTTTATCACATTTAAATATTTGGGGTAAAGAGAAAAAGAGTGTGATGTTAGCTTTGTATAATGTTGAGTAAGTTTACTTTTCTTATAATTTTGACTTAAGAATTACATTTCAGTTTAGATTTTGAGTTTGATTTTGTTTCCCTTCTTTTCACTCAAGAATAACCATTGGGTGTTGTTGGTTATTGTTCTAGGGCCACTAACTATGTATTATCTAGATCCTAAGGATGATGAAGTAGACGGTGGGGGACACGAATTGAAAAAGGCATTATTCACGTGAGTAATTTTTATATTAATATCTATTAAGATATACTATTGCATGACTATTTACTAATGTAATTCAATATGTTACATTAATGTATAGGGTTATAAAAGATTTCAAAATGGCTGGGGGAAGGTGGATAAGAAAAAAAAGTGATAGTTTGGTAGAATGTTGATGTAGTTTTTTTACTTCAATGCATATTTAAGCCAACTATGCTTACTTTTATTTATTACCTTTTTATGTTGAAATCTATAGTCTCTTATACAAGACAATGGTTGGACATGTACATACTACGTGATGCGGTATATAGACATGATTGTCATATATGGGGCACTAGACATCAACTACATACAAAATGTAATCTATATATATAGTCTTGATCATCATAAGTATAGAGTCTCATTAGATAATATGGAAATATCAAACTTTTTAATTATATACATCATTCTCTTTGTAGGTGTTTAAAACAAAATATCTCTATATGACAAAAAAGCTAGATGAGATACACAAGACATATATTATAGAACAACTAGATGAGATACGAGAGCAATGGACATAAGCCTTCATTAAGGATGTCAACTTTGAATTTGATTGGGATTAAAGAATGAATTCTCTAAACTTTGATGTCATTATTTCTATATACATGTGGTGTTTATGACTTCTTGCAACATTAAATTTGATGTGGGTAAATTATTGGTGCATATGTGAATGATGAACATATAATGTATGTGAATGTGAAGATGAATGAATACAATGAGAATTGTGTTTCTTCATGTCATGAGAATGGAGTTGCTACATATGTGAATGAGGAATCATGTGTGTGAATGAAGTATCATGTGTGTGAATGAATGTGAAGATGAAAGAATAGAATTATGTTTGAATATGTGATGAGAATGGAATTGGAGAATGGATCTTGTATGTGGGTGGATTGTGTTTGTTATTGCAGGTTCTGCAAGTTGTTTGTTGGCATGTTGTTAAGTTGAATTCACAGGTTGTTGTTAACCTACAATTTTGAAGTGCAGGTTCTGCATCATGATGACCATCCGAACAGCGGTCTGCAAACCTACTATTTTAAAAAAAACTTAGTTGTCAGTTGTTTCTATCAAACATACATGCAAGGTCTTTGTCGTCAGTTTAAGGCATAAAATCGACATTATAGGACTAAACCAAAATGGTCGTGCTGGACAGGACAACTGTTCTAGACAGCACGGCTGTAGTCATCAGTTTTTGTGAAGAGACTATCATTTTATATATTAATTATCGGGTTTAAGTGACGCAACCAATGACTATGATGTAGAATAGGTGTCGGTTCTATTTGTAACCCAATGACAAAGAGACCTTTTCCATTTACAAATGTGACATGGTATGTACAAACGATACGGGTGTTTGTTTTGTAACCGACGACTAAGAGTCTTAGATGTGTCAGTTCCTTTTATCATAGAAATTGAGGCTAGATCTCTTAGTGTCAGTTTGTGTGTCCCCGTAGAATCGACGTCCTAGACATGTGGCTCTAGTGTTTCCCACTTAGGTTTCACTTTTAAATCGACGTTATAGTTTGTTTTAACCGATGCTAGAGGCAGTTACTGTACTAGTGTGAGACACCACCAAAATCCAACCTAGTGATCTGAGTGAGTTCATTATGGATGAAGGATAACTCAGTGAATGTTTCATAGAAAGATTGTTGTCTAGGGAATGCTTAATCAAAAGAATAGCATAACTCCAAGCCATGATCCCACATCTACTAATATTTATAGATCTATTCTTCTCCAAAATCTCTAACTTTTGCAGCACTATCTCTATGTACAAGTGCCTTGATCATCCCGATGATCTCTCAAAACTAAATTCAAGATTGGAGTCCCTAGAATTCAAAGATTAAACATGAATGCAAGCATCAAATTTTCTAATAAAGCAACCATTGTTTGATCTAAAATAAGCAATCAAATGAAAAAACAAAAGATGAAAGATTTAAGATATACCTCATTGCCCACTTGCCATCCTTGATAATGAAAGTCCATCCACGATAGACTCCACCCCATCATAGATCCTCAACATAAAGAATTTCTCCATAAATATTAATTTCACCTACATGACAACTAGACAAAGCAAACAAATAAAGAAATATCTTAGCTTGATGAAAATACAAGTAATTCATCAAGATTCAAGGCTAAATGGATGAACCTTAGCTCCCACGCCTTCTTTACAAAATTCCTATTTAGGATCCCCTTGAGGAATGTCTGCCTGGCCCTGGTCATGCCAACTGGTCACCATTTGTGATCAAATGGACAAAACCACAACCACATCAACCTGCCATGCAAGTTGAAAGTCGCGACCAGGCGCCAAGCACTCATAGAAATACAAAAATGGTGAAAAGGAGAAAATTCACAACTCAAAATGCAATCACATTCATCTTCAACCTTGAGATTTAGAATGTCAGGAAGTCAAAAATAAGAAATTACTGTGAAGAGACAAAAATGATGGATCGAAGATTTAAAGTTGGAGAAGGTGCCTCTTGGGAATGGACTGCAATCTAAAAATTACTAAAAATGCCCTAAATAATGTTGTATGTATTGCTTCAATACTGCTAGGAATCAGCCATCTATACCTCACTAGATTTCTACCATGACATGCTTGCTTTTGTCATGCAAGTCAATCTCAAATTGTTGTGTTCTATGGGCATGTTTATTTTGGCCATCAATCTTCGTTGTTGTCACTCTCATGTGATCGAGCTCATCACATTACAGCCTTCTTAGAAGTATTGGGAAATGAAGGTGGTGTGTGACATATCCTCATTATCCCCTTAAAAAATAGAAGTCTTGATAATAAAAAATGAAAATAGGTCCCTAGATTTTAGTAGAATTTAAAAATACCTTCTAAAATACATAAAACATCACACAAAAACTGGGAAAATGCAAATAAAATACCAAAACATCACAAAAATATGATCTCAAAGCTTTCAGTAAAATAGAAAATCTCACTATTATAAGTAAGATTAATATTTACCACCCTTGAGGATCAATCACCTTGGATGTCAGATGCTAGACAGTGGTCCACATCACTCATTGTAACATTTTAGGTCTTGAGGCCTCAGATAAAATGATCTTAAAAGGAATGGTTGGATGACTCATATCACCAAAGTGCACCTCCTTTTCAGGGAGCTCATCACTAAAGAACTTTGTGGTTAAGCATGCTCATCCGGGAGTAGTATTAAGATGGGTGACCAGTCATGAAGTTGATCTCGACTTGTGCATGAGTGAGGACAAAAACGCACACGGCTAAGGCCAGTGGTAGTTTTTGGGTCCATTTATCATTCTTGAAACTCTACTAGAGCCTTGAGAAGTGGGTCTAAGCGTTACAAATGGTATAAGAGCCAAAACCCCTCTAGTAGGCGGGGCCCACATGGGCTTGTGGCATGCAAGTCTTGAGTTGTGTGGTGTAGGTAGGTTAGAAAGGGCTATCGATGTGATGTAACCACCCTTTCACTAGCAGTCTTGACCAGGAGTTGGGTACACATGGGTCATTTTGGGTCCACCTAAAATCGCACATGATTATGAGGTTTTATAGTTGAGCCTTGATGAGAACGTCAAGAGTCTAAGTGGGAGAAGTTGTGACGTCCAAGATCTTGAGGCCGCAAATAAAATGATCTTAAAAGGAACGATTGGACTACCCATATCACAAAGTGAACATTCTTTCTAGGGATTGCATCACTTAATAATTATGTGGTTAAGCATGCTTAGCCTAGAGTATTACTAGGATGGGTGATTAGTTTGGAATTTAATCCCTTCTTGTGTGTGAGTGAGGACAAAGCACATAGTTAAGTCTGGTGGTGGTATATGGGGCCCATCATCATTCTTGGATTCTACTAGAGCCTTAAGTAGTGGGCCCATGCGTCAGACTCAATTTCAAATATTTCATATCTGGGCCATGCTCTAAGATTTGATCTTCTCAATCAAATATGTCCCTAAGTCATCTAAAATGCATAGCCCTATTATAGATAGGCTTCATACCATATGGTTCGTGGATCATGACTTTAGACTGTAAAATCTAGGTCCTAGACCAAGACCTTAAACTAGACCACACAAGTGTTATCTTGAATAGGCATGGCATCTTTTCAAGAACCCTACATTTGTTAGGTACCTTTATAGGTTCGTGGACCAATATATATAATTGTACCATACAAGCACTTCATGCATGCTTCATTTCCAAACCCTACATTAGGTAGTAACCTTCAATTGGGTTTGGATCATGACCTTAAATTTTACCATCTTCATGCATAAACCCTACCCTTAGTGGTCATGTTTTTACTTTAGCGTTTAAGACCTACCCTAAGTAGTTAAACGTGAGTATGCAAATATCATTTTTTCTTATTGTATTTAAGCCCTGCCTCAAAGTAGGCAACCATTTACATTTAATCCCTACCCTGAGTAGACAAACTCTTTTGCATTCAAAGACATGCATTTGTAGGTAACTAATGTTTTGGTCGAATCCCTATCCTGAGTAGGCACTTGAAAGTTTTCACTTTCATTTCAAACAAGACACATAGTAGGTACCTCATTTACATTTAAATCCCAACACCTGGTAGGCATCCTATGCTTCATTTCAAAGTCCTATCCTCAAAAGACACTTTGCATTCTTGAAAGCCTTGTCTTTCATAGGAAATACCCCCACATTTTACCATGTCAGGGTCACGACCGCCAACTCTAGTTTGGCTCATTCATCGTGTCTTTGTGATTGACAAAATCACTATAAAATCGAATCACGAGATAAAAATAAGATGATAATATATCAAAATTAAGCATTTTCAAATATCTTTCATGATCACATACTTGTGATTCAACAAGATATATTTTGATGGATCTCAACCTTTTCTTATCCTAAAGTAAAAGAATTAACGATTCTTTGTCACTTCCATCTTTCCCTTACTAGGAATGAATCAATGAGGAAATTAGGCATAGATTGAGTAAAGGGTAGAGTGATTTCATGTCATGTATGAGATCATGAGAACTCTAGAAAGGAAAATACTCCCATGAAAAGCATGACATAACCTTAGGGACAAGAGTTTAACTAGGAACAATTTGTAGCCTTAGCTATGTTACTTTGAACCACGACATCATCTGGTGTGACCTTACTCTTTTCTTGAATGGTTATTTCATTGAATCATCCCTTAATGCAAAATTAGATATTCACATTAATCGTGTAAAGATTCAACATAATATCCCTTTTTGAGTCTCACCTCTTGGCCTTTCGTAACAAAAAAATGTGGGTCAGAATTGGTTCCAATCTATGGTTTTCACTCTTACCTCAAACCTTGTCTTGAGTGCCAAATGTTTTCACTCAATCGATGTCCAAGATCATATTTTTTTCGTTGGATAATGATGGCATTTATCCATTTTTTACATTTCATTTTCACAGCCTATTTCATCCACCCACAATCACCAGTTTACCAGTCATTGAGGGTTTAATGGATAGAAAATCATTTCTTTAAACTCAAATGTAACTTTCCCTTTAATCGATCTTTTTACAAAAAATTTCAATTAAATTCCACTTGAACTATCATGAACAAAATATTATATTCCCACTATGATTGGAAATTTAACTTTGCTTTTTAGTTCAATCAAATCCATAATTTTGTAAAGCATAAAAAAAGGGAAGACTTGGCCTTCAATTTTTTATCTCTTATCTTACTCTCCTTTGTAATCAACTTTTGCTCCACAATGACAAAATCATGCAATCAATTTTAATTTTATATCCTAGATATCTTTAGAATATTCTAAAAATTAAAAACACTTAGATATGAAAAGAGTTTAGTTCCTTCCCTGAGACCCCTATAAAACTCTGACTTTTCATAGGGGTGCCACATGACCAAATCCCTTATTCTTCCAATGGGAATCCCCGCACATGGGTGTTCGGCACAAAATATTGACTCTTTTGTTTTCCTTTTTCTAATATAGTGATTTGTTCTTAAAACTTCTTTTCAGGTCATTGACTCTCTAAATCCTAATCCACAACTATTAGTACCCCCATATCCACCATATCATAGCCTCCTTTTTATTCTCCTGAAGCCTAAGAGTGACTACCTTTCTTTTTGCAAGACTCTTTTTCCCAGTTTTAAGAAGTTACTTCTTTGAGCATATTGACTACCTTATGTTCTAAGGGTGCAAAGACACTAAGAAGGTAACATGCTCATCTTATTTTCTTTTTAGTTATCTATATAGATCTCAACATGTTCATATTTGTTCTTCAACTTGTTCAATCACTAAAAATTTCTCTAGCTACTTCGACAATCTCTCTTCCAATGACAACCACCATACTTGATTTAATTATATATTTCTTGCTATTCTAGTCATTATCTCATTGTCAATTGTTTAACCAGATTCTTCATCATTTATATCTAGTCATTTCTCATGTTCTTTTTCTTGATCATATGCACGGACAAAAAAACTTGCTCATAATAAATCCCTTTTGTAATCATCTTCTCTTCATCTTCCCACATCTTATCCAAATTACCGGAGATGTATTTCTATCATGGGATATCCTAAGGCAATCAGGATCCCATAATAAAAATATATAATTTTGGGGATGAAAACAAAGTGATGGACATTTTATAACCCCCAATAATTGTTTTCTTATTTTGTTTCTTTGACTAGACCCAATTGCATGATTTCAGCAACTTGAGAATCCAGATAGAAATATTGAGTTTCTTTAGGAAATTGATGGGTCCTCCCCATCATAATAGGATTTTCAATCTTAATCATTTGTCCATGCTTTTCATGCTTTATCTGATCTTGGGTGACTCACTTTTTGGTCTTTCTACAATTTTCTACTTATTTCAAAGCATATTTATAGTTTTCTTTATTTTTATCATAAAATGAGGTGGTGACTCTAAATCCTGATCTTTTTCATGTGTTTCATGAGCTATACAAGCAACCGTCAACATCAGCCTTCACAAAATTTTCTGCCGCATGTAAATCACTAGGGTTGACCACTCTGGAACGTGCAGTTTTGAAATATAAATTTTCCAAACAATTCTAATTGATATAATGGGCTAGTGAAATTGTGATTCCTGCTTTACCTCTCCAGTATACAGGAAACATGTCATACAAGGGGTTATGTACATTCTCATGATCAGTTGAATGATAATATTATTTATCATGCAATTCCACTAGTAAGTTTCTCTTCTACTGTCATGTTAGGGTGTAATTGCTCATAATTCTCTATCCGATGGGGATATGAATTTCTCTTGTAGTAATCTAGATAACCAATTAGGAAAGGATGGTCATCGAGCCTGCAATCTTAATAATATGAAAGTGCACATACAATTATATTAACTAAGTAAGCATTTACAAACGAGAGAGTGCATTATTTACAATGCATTCCATAAGGTTATATTGTAGGCCTAATAAATGGATTATTCACTCTTAATCATGGCTATAATAAGAAAGTTGATTCAAGAATGGGAACACATGATAAAAGATGAACACTAAAGGAAAATAATAGGAACGATGTGGCCATAGAGGTGAGAATCTCTCGGTTCTCAATTTGTGGACGTCATAGAACCAAATTCTTCCTAAAAATCCTTTGTTGCTCTTCTACTACTCTGCTTTGATGTGGTGTTGTCCAACCAATATCTTTCAACACTAAAATGAGGGGTGTTATTTATTGGTATGGGATACATAGGGTCAAAGCAAATCTTATAAGAATTTTTCCCTAACAATAATTTATCCTGCATATGGTGTCATTGTCGATTGGATGGTGCTTGTGCTTATTTCTCTAAGAGTCATGGTAGGCGATGAAGTGATGGGCTGCCTGTTGATTGATGTAGCACCAGGCTCCTTTACACTTGTCGATTGATTGAGCTCTCAATATGTTGACTGGATTTGTTCTCCATCGTGGGGCAGTGGACTAGTGAGGTAGTCAATCATATGTAAACCTTTGTCTTCAATGATCATATATTAGTTACTCAAATCAGATGTGAACGAGTGGATTTGTTATCTAGTGCTTGTTTATGGGCTATTTCAATCAATGGATTGGCTAAGAGAGTATCAACTTTGAATTCTTGTTTATCATTGTCCAAATGACCAATTGGTTTCCCAAACAATCAATTGATGTGAAAGATGAGTTTGTAGTAAAATGATATGGGCCAATCCAAACAATCAACAAGTTTTTGTGTTGATCAATTAGGTGATCTGGCTAAGGCTTGTGATAGACTCCATCGGGTCAATTCATTGGTAATAGGTCGAATGAAGCTAAGTCCTTGATGGTCGTTATTGTCATTAGTCGGTCGGCTAATGTGTCTTCAACCACTTGCCAAGTGTGCTCATGGATCCTAGTTGATCCACTGAGGATTTTTTGATTGACTGGGTTTCATTACAGAGTCTTTGACCTTGACCTTGGTGATTCTTGATTGGGTGAAATATAAAACAAAGTTTCGTACTGAAAAATTTCATTGCAAGTGCTAAGAACCATAATGATTGTCGTTGAAGCATGGTCCTAGAGTCATTGTCCAGTTCTTAAATTTATTCCATGGTTAACCTACGGTCATACAATATAGAGAAAATAAGACACATTCGTGTGAAACATAGGTACTAGCTTAAATGATAGCAATAGAGCGGTGCCTAATTGGGAGATTGTGGTAATGTATTATTATGCTCAACGTTGTGTTGAGCACGATTGGTGTTAACCAAGTCAAGCTCGAACTTGTGCATGATCAAGTCTAGCCCCAAAAAACTAGGTCAGCGTTTGGATCTTGTGAATTTAGGACCAGTTACAAGTTTAAAAGGCAATGCTTGAATTGAGAACGGTTCAATTCAGGTTGAAAATTGTAAACACCTAGGTTTGTATTAGGCTGCATCACTATTGAGTTGCATGTGTTGTTAAAGTAATACAGGATCCTAAACTGTCTAAAATATAATAACTAATACAACGAACAATAGGTATATATGCGTTATGTAATAGTTATCTGACAAAGTGGACGTAAATATCAAAGCTGCATTCAATTACAAATTATACATTATAGAGCCATGTTTGGTAAGAGATTTTCTGTTTTGTCAAATTTTTGGGTTTGATGTCTTTATGTTTTTTTATGGTGATACATTCATCACATCGCCTAGGTTCAATCATGTGACCCTTCGATCATACATCAACATTTTTACCAATTAGGTTTTACATCAATCTCTTATGTTTACAAACGACATAAACCTAAAATTTATGTCTCACCTCAAACTTGTTATATGTCCCTTAACATAATTGTTATGATATTTAAAAAATGTAAAAGTGTATTACAAATCTATACATTCACTGGGATCTTACATGAACAATGGTATGTTAACAACTAGCTCAAAACCAACCTGAAGCCAACTCGACTTGAAACCAATTGGTACCCATACCAATCATGGGTGACTCGTTGAAAACAGTAATTTAACGTACGGAATAACTTTTAGGATATCATATTTTAGGGAATTGGTGGCTGTGTTAGTGGTATTACCATAGCCATAATGCCGTTACATGGGATGTTCACATCGGGGACGGACAAGATGTATGGGAAAAGAGGTTTACGTTCACAATCGAGACTGAAAGACTACAGCCATTATCATCAGATCAACTGAAGTCGTTTTCACCGAGTGGTAGGTGGCAGAAAAATATGATTTTTCAGTGCCTTTTTCACGTTACAAATCAAATAGATCGTTACAGCTAAAAACTATACTCAACACATTACTCTGTTTGTTTTACCTGTATTTATTTGGTTTCCCTTTTCCTAATCGACCATGCAACTTGATCGACTTATTATCTTTAAGCAAAAGAATGCGTCAACAGTTTTAGACAAATAAGAACACCTCGTAGTCATGTTAGGCATCAATAGGTAAAATAGAGACAACAGTTATTAAAGATGAAGTAAAATAGGGCGCAATAGCAGAAAGTCACAAAGGGACAACAATATGATGCCTCATCATAAAGAAGACCCCACCATACTGACTTTTGGTAGAATAAATAAACATTTCCAAAAAGTGCAGTTTAAAAAAGCTCCAATTCAACAGATTTATACCCGAAGTACATTCGACCAAAGAAAAGCTTACATTAGATTATGAATCCACCCAACAAAACAAGCCGTGGAGCGAAAAGGAGCATGAGCAGAGCATTCATTGCACCATTAGCTTGTTAACCTGATGAGGATGGGATCGGGTTTGTGGTAGCACTGTATAGGACCTAACATAGCAAAACATTGAATCGGATGCGGGATACTAACCCCCAAGTCGACATTCTAAATCCATATTCAACCAAACAAGTGCCCTTCTGATGAAATGGAGCCCAAGTTCTGGAGTTTGGACTTTAAAGCCTATTTGCAAGCAATTATTATTAGAATCACGTAGATATTATCATTGCGGAGCAGCCACACCATAGAAGAATACAATGGCAACTTGCCAAGTATACACGGGAAGAGAATCTCCGAACTTCTATAACAGTATCCATGCATCACAAATGAAAAGACACAGGTGAGGTGGTACAGAGATGGGGAACGCAACCAAAACATCAAACAGCATGTCGGTGCTGCAAATATGTATTTGGTGTTTCAGACTTTTTGAGTTACACGACGTGCCTTCACTGAGCACTTGCTTATCCAACCGATCCATAAAGTCCTACGCAAAGATATGACAAATCCTATGAAACCTGCTTGTTTTTCTCCATCAGCTGAATAAAGTCCCCAAAAACTGCACGAGGAGAAAATAGAATCAGAAAACTGAAGTACACAATGTCGAAGTGATAGTAAGCTTTTTTCATTTTGAACGGTATTGATGCCACCTCTCACCAAAGGGAGAAACAATACCAATATCCAGAAGTCAGCTGAGCGAGCCATTAGGCAGACTGCTTTACAATTGTAACAACCACCAACTCCCCAGAAAAAGCCAAACCGTCAGACCCATCCTAGGGCGTGAAATCCTACACCTCCGTCGACTTAAAATGCAGCAAAACATCAGAAGTTTCATCTGTCATTTTGCTCAAACTTCAATTGGGTCCCAAGGGGCCATTTTGGACTCTCCTGAAGCTTTGTGATAAGACTCCAGACACTCTACGGGTTAGTATAAAGCTTAGCCGAATGAATCTCAAATACTGAATGTGTGACTATGCTTCTATAGCGCAGAAGACTAGTAAGGGTAGAGGGGGTGAGCTGATGATGACGATGACATGAATCTTCATAGGAAGAGTAAATCAATGCACGAGACCTAGGTGGTAATAAAGAAGGTGAGATAGAGGACAACAGCAATGAGCCATTTTACTTTTTGTCTTGGAGAACTTCATACTGAGCCTATCAATCGTATACAAGGGAGAAAATGTCTGATTTCAATGCTATTTTGGTGGCCACAGAAACAGAAATTTTGACAAATTTCGACAAAAATTTCGATAAATGCGTTCATGGCGTTTCGACAGCAAAATAAACAAATTAATTTATGAAATTTTACCACAATGATCTACTAGTGTAGATCTACTCAAATATGTAATAATATTTCATATTGGATATGTGGGGGGTGGGGTCTCATCATTTTTTAGTGAATGGCCCTGAACTGTTTTGATGGGGATTTTTGATGTTAATTTTCAATGGTGAAATAAATGAATTAAGTCATTATAGTTTGCAAGCACAATATATGGACTTAAAAACACAAAAACTGTGCAAAAAATATGCTCTAGGTAGTACATAGTATATGAAAATGTAGAAAAAAAATCGAAGATCTGCCTATTTCGAGTTTCGTCAGTCAATTTCGATGTCTAATTGCCATAGAAACAGAAATTTCGACCGAAACTTCGACCATTTCGTCGAAATTTTGAACATTGATCGTATATGACAACTTCTTTTACAGATAAACCTCAGATTTTGTAGAGTATCAGTATACCATATTCGCATTCTCAATATGGATTGGAACTTGAGGGTAAACACTACAATATCTAGATTTTTTGTCAATAGAAATGAAATGGACGACATTTTCCTCATAAATATATTATAGCATGACTTTCTGTTTGATGCCTATAGCTTTGATTTTTATTTTGGAATTTATTACATCTCTAGAATCTACATACTATCTATACTTTTTCACTTAGTTCGGTGCTGAACTTCATGGATTGAGGAATGCTGAACACGTTAATTCAACTTCAAACTTCCTTTACATCATTACTAATCTTGATACATTAATGCTTGTTTGCTAAAATTTTATATTAATTCGATTGGTTAGACCTATTTCAACTTATTTGGGGCCTTAGGGGTGAGCTTTGTAACAAAAATCTCTACAGGTTGTAATTTTTGGAATCTTTGGCAGCCGAAAACAAAATGTCGATCAACGACTTTTCATGATTTAAACGACGCTTCTGACGATTATTCTCGATCATTATGTAGAACTTTTCAAAGTGACAAGTTCAGTGACCCTCTTATGACTTCCTAATCTAGCCCAGCATCACATACACCCTCTCCCACAATACGACTCTTAGAGTTTTCCTCCATTTCGCAACACAGCAGCCTCTTCCGTGTTTTATGAGATATTTTACTCTAAATGATTCCATGATAAACACAGGCATTTACATATAGACATAATATGTACACACATTCGTATATATGTGTGATTACAGAGCTGACTTATTCTCTATTTTTCCGCTGATAATTGAGCGGACTTTGGACTAACTTTAAGGATGGTTATCCGAATATTTCAATTTTCTCAAATTGTGACTTTTTCAAGGAAGCCGGAAAAACATCTCCGAATATGAATGTTATACTTTTTTTTGGTATCACCATCTTTATCTAAGCCTCATTTGCAAACATGTTAAGGTCGGCAACGTGGATCCTTCTTTTCCATTCAACCTTACTACAATTCATAATCATATTATCATTAAGACGTAATAATGTTAAAAAATCATATTATCATTAAGACGTTAGTTAAGGCATGCCACTTCCTCTTTCAATTATAGTAGACCTTATAACACTCACTACTTTGGGTTGGTGCATTTGCGAGCCTGCATTGTACATGGTCATACCATTTGAGGCGACCATGCTCACTAACCACACCTTACCCCTTAAGGTTGTTTCACAATCGAGAGTTTGTACACTTTTTAAAGCGCGCCTAGGCGACAAGTAGGAATGGCAATTATTTCACATTTTACCCCAACCCGCTCTGGCCCACCCCGGTCCAGTCCACCAATTGGTACACCCATACCGAATGGAGGGTGGTTCGATTAGTTTTACAATCTAACCATGGTACAGTCAGGTGACTGAGGCCCAACCACCCCCGAAGTCCCCAACACTTGCTTCAGCCCCCATTCACCCCGCGCGAGAAGAATCGGAGAAACCCTACCCGGGCGATTGCCGCGCCACGGCTCCACCCCGACCAGATCTGGAGATTCTCATCTCAAATCAAGCAGCAGAAGGTCGCTCTACACCGCTGGCCAACTTTTCGCCTTCGTGGAACTCGGATCTGAAGGCAAACGAAACAGAGATCTAGGGTTGCAACCGAAAACGACGAGTCCAGATCCGTCTTCATTGTCGTGTCGTTGCCACGTCCTCGCCTCACATCAGGTAGGAGATCGCCTTTTTCATTTTGTCATCGTACAAACTACCACTGCTAGTCGTCATCTCTTCTACCAGTATGCCGCGATCCCCCCTGCTTCACTCCTTTCTAGCTCAACCAGTCAGCGGAAGATCCCTCCCGCTTCACTCCTCTCTACTACTAGTAATGCATGTTTCCCCACGGCAACGGTCACTACGGTCCCCGGTTATCCTTCTCATCAATTCGCTCATTCGTATCATGTTGTGCCCGTGGTCCAATAACCCACATGACGGTGACCATCACAACCCTTGTTGCTATATCCCGGAAGCACACCCACACACACCACCTGTTGTAGCTAGCGACGGCGATTTGATGGGAGGTGGCATGGAAGAGGACAAACCAACTACATGCAGCTAGTACTACTACTACACCCCACTGCCTCGGCTACCCCCTGTCCTGCCGCGCGCAGCCAGCCACAAAGCACCTGCAACACCACGCCGGCCGGAAAAAGTGGCGGCCAGGGCAAGCACCAGATCTAGGGCCTTGTGCCAGTGCCAGCTCGCTTTCCTTCCTTTTTCTGCGTGCCAGCCGACGCCGATGGAACTGTTCATGGCTTTAGCAGAGCTCTCTCGTTCTCTCACCCACCATGCTCTAGCTGCGTAGTGGTGGCTGCTCGTCACTGCGCAAGCTGCTGAGCCAGCTATACCCTCTACCTCTCACCTCCTATGCCCGCTAGGACCCTGCATGTCGTCCTGCCTGCAATCCTGGCTTCCGGTTGGAAAAATCAATGTTGTAGATTTGGAGAGGAAGACCAAAGCTAGAGCAGACTACTAGCAGTAGCAGAGATGAAGACTGTTGTTGCAGCTGTTGCTACTGTGGTTGTCACTTTGTATGGCCACTCTGTACCATTGTTGCTTGTGAGGAGTGGGCAATGGGGGTAATAGACAGGGTCACGCAGGGGCGAAGAATGGCTACTATCTCTCCCTGTCTTCATGTCTATCTACTTCTCCCCCCAACAAAGAGCAATGCTCTGGAATTCCCACCACGCACACTACAGAACTAGTAGTCGATTGTCACGCAAGGATCAACCCCACTCTCATTTTTTTTTCTTGGTTTGAATTTTTCGTGGTTGCTTAAGTTATGTTGTTTGAACTTAATGGAATGTGTCGGTTTCTAATCATGCATTTGGTCTGTCCACAGGTACCTGGTTGTCTTCCTAATCAGTTCGGATAACCCACGACAAGTAAGCAGCTAACTAGCTCTTTTGATGCGCCTTCTTCTCTTTCTATGTTAATTAATCAATTAGATTAGCTGCAATGAAAAGTAGTTCAGCATGAGTTAATTAATAGTCTTCTCATGATATTTAATTGGCATCTTATAAAATATATGCTAATCAACACTTGTCTTCTTGGTATTCAATTGACCCTTCTTCTCTTGTTATTCAATTAGTTACCAAGTGTAATGTTGAATTGGATATCCATGCTATCCTAGATATTTATCTTATCTGTCGGAATTCATAATTTAGGATAGTAGTACAGAAATTATAATTGGTATTATGTTTGTAGGCATGGCAACCCTTTCTTGAAATCCTATCTCGAAGCATTCTTAATTTTGAACAGTAATACAAAAATTCTAATTGGTAGTATATTTCTAGACATTGCAACCCTTTCTGAAGAATCTAGGACTCCAAACACAACTCCACGCCCTATTATCCGGGAGACTTTACCTGATGAAAGTAATGTTGTTTCATCACCGTCTAGAGTTCTTAGGAGCAAGATTTGGAAGCATTATTAGAGGAAGAAGGTGGAGGGGCGGTGGAAAGCAGAATGTATACATTGTCATAAAGTATATGCAGCAAATCCCAAGCATGAGACATCTCATCTTCATGATCATAGGAATCTGAGGTGTCGGGTTTTGAATGGAGATAGTCTTAGGAGAGCAATCTGTACAAGAGAGGCAATTAAAGTTGTGTTTAACCAAGAAAATGGGCGAAGGGCTTTTGTAGATATGATGCTTTTACATGATTACCCATTAAACATGGTGGACCACATTGGATTTCAAAAAATGCTTAATATCATTCAGCCTTCATTCAAATGTCCAACTAGGAACACCATAAAGAGTGAAATTGTGAAGATATATGATGAGGAGAAGATAAAGGCAATTGAGTTCTTAAGGAGATGTGATTCTCGGGTTGCTGTGACAACTGATATGTGGTCATCAAATTATCAAATGAGAGGCTACATGGTTGTCACTGCACATTATGTTGACTCCTCTTGGTTTTTAAGGGGCCAAATACCGAGGTATTGTTTTCACTGTCTAAATGTTAGGTGAATTAGTAATATCCTTTTCTTCCTTTTTACCCTATCATTATAACATGTACTTACTTGTATAGGTTTGCCTATGTACCCTGTCCTCACACAAGTGAAGTACTGTGTGAGGTTCTGATGAATTGTTTAACAGATTGGAAGATTGATACAAACTTGTCATGCATTACTGTAGACAACTGTTCAACTAATGATCTGATGCTTGATATGGTCAAAGATAAATTGTTCCCAAACTCTACAATACTGTTTGGTAGATTTTTGCATATGAGGTGTATTGCAAATATCTTGAATCTAGTTGTGAAGGATGGTTTAGTTGTAATCAAAGATGGAATAGAGAAGGTGTGAGACACTGTTGCATATTGGACTGCCACTCCAAAAAGAGTTGAGAGATTTGAGGAAGCAGCAAGGCAGTTAAGGATACCCATTTCCAAGAAATTATCTTTAGATTGTCAAACTAGGTGGAACTCTACCTACTTAATGCTTCGAGTTGCATTGATCTATAAAGATGTGTTTACTGTTCTAAGGCAACGTGATAAAAATTTCAAGATGTTGCCAACTGATTTAGAATGGCAGTTCTGTTTTGAAGTTTGTGAGAAGCTGAAGGTGTATTATAAGGTTACAGAGCTATTTTCTGGGACAAGATATCCTACTTCTAACATGTGTTTCCCTAAGCTTTGCCATATTAGAGTGGCTTTAGACAACTGGCAGAAATCCTCAAATGAGGTGATCGTGACTATGGCTAAAAATATGTTGGGGAAGTTTCAAAAATATTGGGATGACATTTATGTGCCAATGGGAGTTGTTGTTGTACTAGACCCGAGGTATAAAATGAAGATAGTGGAGTATTATTTTGACAAAATATATAGTGGAGATGAGTCTGCACTCCACATTAAAAAGGTTCGTGATGCATGTAATGATCTGTTGAATGACTATAAAGATAGAACCCGGATGCAAGATGAAGTGGAGAATGACTGGCCATCTTCAAGTCCAATGTTGTTCTCACAAGAGGATGTGGATGACGATTTGCAAAATTTTGAGGCTTTTGTGAAGAAGCAAAAGAGGAATTCAAGTTTCTTCAAGACAGAAAGTATTTAGAAATTGATATATTGCCTCAGTCTGTAGAATTTGATGTGTTGATGTGGTGGAAGATGAACGGTGATGGCCATCCTACCCTAAAAGCCATTGCTAAGGATTTATTAGTTGTTCCTGTGTCCACTGTGGCCTCAGAGCCAGCATTCAGCATGTCAGGGAGGGCAATCGATCCACACCGTAGTAGACTCCACACTAATATGGTGGAAGCTCTGATGTGCACCCAAAGCTGGCTAAGAAATAACCAAAGACAAGGTAGGCACCACATCCTAGTTTGCCTTATATCTTACATTGATTCTTTTAGATAATTGATAATTGTGTAACTTGATTTTGTATAGGTGAAACAAGTCAGTTAGCTAATCATACTAGTTTTTTGGAGGATGAAGATACTGAAGAAGATGGTAACATGCCTAATTCTCAGATCTAGTGATATTTTATACAGTTTTCATGTATCTTATATTTTTAGTCGAATGCCTTATATTCAGGAACTTTGTCTACTGCATAGCATATTGGAAGATGATTTTCTTGTTCAAGGTAAGGTGGGTGTACATAAGTTGTGTTTTGTGATGGTTCTATGCATTTGTTGTATTTGTATCAGGCTCAAGATGGAAAAAAGTTACTGGGTTATAGCACTTTTTTTAGTCTCAGCAACTACATGAATGCATTTGCCATGGTTCCTGAGTTGTAGACTTTTTCTTGCTTCCTTTGCAGCTACTAAGGTAAGAAACTGAAGTTAGGTCAAACTGAAGTTCTACTCTTCTAAGGTAAGAAATTGAAGTCATGTCAAACTGAAGTACTAAGCTTTTTGTCTCAGCAACTATATGTTGTTTTGTATCTTAGATTCATATATTAATCTCCTAATCAGAATCGTGTCTCTAATATGGGGTCGACAGTTGCTGACTTGGTGAGCAACTTGGTCGACAGTTGTGTTTTGTGATGGTTCTATGCATTTGTTGTATTTGTATCAGGCTCAAGATTAGTCTCAGCAACTACATGAATGCATTTGCCATGGTTCCTGAGTTGTAGACTTTTTCTTGCTTCCTTTGCAGCTACTAAGGTAAGAAACTGAAGTTAGGTCAAACTGAAGTTCTACTCTTCTAAGGTAAGAAATTGAAGTCATGTCAAACTGAAGTACTAAGCTTTTTGTCTCAGCAACTATATGTTGTTTTTGTATCTTAGATTCATATATTAATCTCCTAATCAGAATTGTGTCTCCAATATGGGGTCGACAGTTGCTGACTTGGTGAGCAACTTGGTGATTCTTGAAGATCCTTGATTGGGTTGCGCAATTGGTTGATGTCTTCAGACTCCTATTAGTTTTTCATATGATTTCTGCTATTTCTACTTATGCTAAATGCATTAGAAATGCACTCGAAGTTGGCATGAATTCCATACTCTATTCCAGGAAATCAGGAAACGACTTTGTTCAATATGACCTTCAAGTGTTGTTTTCTTAAGTGTATATTTTGAAGGCTATATTTTTGTCTTTTTGACTTGTTGTTTTCATCCTATTGATCTATTTTAGGTGGAATATACAGGAAGGAGTGGCTGGCTGTGTGAATATGAAATAGAGGTTGAACTCAAATTACTTTGAGCTGTCTGAACATGGATCGATGTTTGTAATTTGGGCTGTCTGAATGTGGATCAATGTAGTTTGCGTTACCAGTTAATTGTCATCAGTAGTGTACTTTTTTGAAGCTGAACATCATGTAGTCTAAGCTTTCTAAACGTGGAGTAATGTTTGCGCTGTTTGAAGTTGTTGTCAGTAGTATACTTTCTGAAGTTGAACATCATGTAGTTTGAGTTTCTGAACATGGAGCTGTGTTTGAATTGTATGGAATTATGCAACAGAATCTGAACAGTTAAATTGTGCAAAATCAATGTTTGCAATGTTCAAATTCGTTTGATTAGAAGCATCTTATGGCTTGGCGTGAATAATTTTCTGTGCAAAATCAATCTTTTTTAGGCGAATATGTTAAGTAGAGGGTATATGCTATAATTTTTGTGCTAAATGTGTGATCAATTGTGCAAGTTCAATTTTTTTAGGCCAAACGGATGTCCTTTGAGATTAATATGCTAAATATAAGGGTCTATGCTGTGATTTCTGGACCAAATCAATTATTTCCGAGTTAATGTATAAAATACAAGGGCTTTAGTGCAATATTCAGAATTGTAATAATATAAACAGCTGCATGGATGGCATGGATGGCATGGATATGCTAAATACATGGTCTGTGCTGTGATTTCTGGACCAAATTAATTATTTCCAAGTTAATGTATAAAATATAAGGGCTTTGGTGCAATTTTTTGAACTGTAATAATATAAACAGTGGTGTGGATTGACACGGGGTGGATAACAACCGAATGACCATGGGAACCCGTTCATTCCCATCCAGTACACCCATTCAAATGGTGCAGGAGTCCGATGCTGTGCAATTTTAATGGAGCGGCTTGGGTATAATGTTATGGACACAGATGGTCACTTTTTGCCATCCCTAGCGACAAGGTGCCCTCTGAGGGGTCTGCGTTGCCCTACACCTTACCTAATTTGCCATCTTGGGTTAATTTGTGGGTCATTGTGCATATTAAGGCATGCCACTAATTTTAACTATGAGCGGTCATAGCACTACTTTGGGTTGGTGCATCTGCCAACCTACATTGTACACATCCCTACCATTTGAGGCGACCATGCTCACTAACCACACCTTACCCCTTGTAATTGATTCTCAATCAAAAAAAATTGGACACTTTTTAAGGCGTAGGCAGCAAGGTGCCCCCTAAAGGGTCTACCTTTGCCCTACACCTTACCTAATTTGCCATCTTGGGTTAAATTGTGTTGTGGGTCATAGTGCATATTAATGAGTTTTAATGATCTGTTTTCTATTTTTCATGTACTACAATTCAAACATGTCGTTAACCTCATTATGTGCTAAATGACATATTCTTTTAGTTTTTAGCCTTGCTGCCTTCAATTCATTTTCAATTTTACAGGGTATGTAAGATAGTCATCACTTTACTAAACACTTGTAGATATTTTGAAATTAAATTTCTATGCATTTGTTTATTTATTCTTTATTTGTTACATTGAAAACACTTGTAGGTTATGTTTTCTTATCACAACATATATGTATATGATGGGATTAAAAATAAATTTGTGTATTAACTTATACAACAATGAAATAAGTATATGTGAAGGGGAAGTCTATAAAAATAAGAAAGTGTATGTATACTAACCAGAAATGTACTAAGATATATTTTTTATAAACTGCATAGGTGTCTAGAAAAGGCGCAAGGCATTCAACCTCAGTGTCTTGTCAACCTTCCGACTTAGCAAGTATGATCTTTTGTGGTCTTCCCATGGATCCATCTTAAAATTTGTATTTTGGCCATATTCATCATTTTTACATTTTGTTTCTTCAACCCAACATGCACTCCCATACAACATAGTTAGCATTTTGTCTTATAGTTGCTCCATAGAACTTGTTAGAAGTAATAGTCATATCATATACGGGCCAGAGTCTATACGCCCATATAAAGTCTAGTCAGGTCTGGAAGTCTTAAGAGTCATGTCCACCTTCTCTTATATAAACGAGAGGGGTTTTCTTGTATCTATCACATTGTCAATTCATTATCAATATATCATTCCTCTTCTACATGGTATCGGAACATCGATCCTAACTCAAAAAAGAAAGAGAGACGTGTCTTTAGACTTCAACCTACGGGCAACTGCTCGGTTCAGGTTGGTTGCCTACAGGGCCATCTTAATCACCATCTTCGCATGGCCATCTCCATCCCTCTCCGCGGGACCATCTCCATCACCCTCTCCGCGGGACCATCTTCATCATCCTCTCTGCAAGGACATTTTTGTCGCCCTCTCTTTGAAGGGTCGTCAACATCTATGCTCCATCGTCGTCTATGACTCCAAATCTGATAACTATCGTTTTCATCGTCGTCTAGCATTCCCCATGACTCTGTCTTCCCCTAGTTTGTCTTCCCCAACCACAAAGTCCAAATGCAACTGTCCAGTCGTCATTGTTGCATCGTTGTCAGTAATCAAGGTCCATCCGCACTAACAAGTCGAAGTTCTCTCCAACATCAACAACCCCACGAAGATCTTATCCATGGTGAAGCCATCCATAATTTAATATTTGTCTACTCTGCCATGCATAAATCCAAAGATCTTCCGAACTTTCCTCTGCAAGGTCTGTCTCTACATCCAAATATTCATCAATAGAGATAAGGTGGAAGTCCTCCGACGTTTGTATGTCAGTCTTGGCCAAATTTACAAGTCAAAATTGCATTGGTTGCATGTTACATGATGTGCAAGTCACCTATACGGCGTGTAACTTCATTTGCAGCGGAGTTTCTCGTCAACTTGTTGTATTAGTGTCCAACACGACGTGTCATAAGGAATCTGATCAAGTCAACACGCAGTGTCAGTATCCAACACTACATGTCACCAAAAATCTACTCTAGTCTACACACTCGTGTCATAGTCCAACATGGCATGTCACCAGCGATCTGCTTGTCATCTTCGACAATCATACAGGTGTCCAACATATCGTGTCACCATTAGGATTTTCAATCCAATCGGCAGCAGCCATGCCAGATACGGCGTGTCATATAATCAACATGGCATGTTGCTTCTAGGGTTTCCAATCTTCCGGCAGCGACTGGTGAGGCATGCCATTTGTCAAGCATGTTGTGCCCCAGATCAATTCTCAAGGCATCTTCAAACAAGTCAAGTCTATCAGACCACACGACACGTCAAAGGTCAAAAGTTCCCCAACAAGTGTTCACATGGCAGGTGATCTATCCACAAGTTGTGTCCAGTCCAAACAGAACCATCTTTATCGGATCTTTAATCAAATTTATTTATCAATCTCCAAACAAATTTCCTTTTCAAGTCGCACAAATATCCATTTATTTTCTTCTTCGAGTCTTGTAATCAGATCACCTATGAAATCAAATCTAGTTATCCGTTATTCTACTACAACTTCCAGGCCACGTTAACCTTTGTAAAGCGCCATCATGAAGTCTTATACTCACATATGCAATGTAGTTCACTCTTAGGCACAAGACCAATCTCTATCATATGCAAGTATTCATCCCTTTAAAGCACAAAGTCAAAATATATTAAGTGTGAGGTTAAGTTCTCTCAAGTGTGTTGAGAGGACCAAAACACAACTTCTCCAGTCATATCAAGAAAATCATTCTTAGTCATTTTTTCACTCTCCACCCCATGTCCCCTACTTCTCTTAACGTCTTCATAAGGAAGTTTCTTTTTGTCTTTGTCCACCCTAACCACTTCCATGGTCTCTTCATGGTTGGTGTTAGGGAGAGATAGAGGACATGAGAAGAGGATGAGGAGAAAAGACGAGGTATAGAATTCATAGCTCGAAAGAGGAAAGAGGTAAAAGAGCATTGTATATATATGGAGTTTCGTGTATTTGACGTGTTGTTCAAATCTTATTGTCCAGTTCAAGGTCAATGTCCATCTTCGACATTAACATTCTCAGTTGCCAAGCATTGAATTGTCATTCAGAATTCATCTTCTCACGTCGTCGTTAGCTGAAGAAGATGATTCCCCAAATCAA
The DNA here is from genome assembly GCA_963693085.1 of Alisma plantago-aquatica. Taxonomy (NCBI): domain Eukaryota; kingdom Viridiplantae; phylum Streptophyta; class Magnoliopsida; order Alismatales; family Alismataceae; genus Alisma; species Alisma plantago-aquatica. The sequence continues at coordinate 241,591,990 of OY856412.1, read as the reverse complement.
TTGGATGCCATCGGCTCTCTACATTAGGCAAATGTGTTTCTTCCTTGGCAACGACTTGGACATTCTCTCTGACAACACTTTAGTCTTCTAATATTGGAGAATCTTGGCTTATAAATGCATCTGATTGCATGCCGCTCAGACACACGTCTTTTGCATAAGATTATTCAGTCAACTACGTCAGCAATGTTTCCTCCTTGTTCATTTGTGCCACGTCAAGCATGTTGACCATCATGTGTGCCATGTCCAGCATGTTGACCTTTGCTTGTGCCTATCAAGCACGTTGACCAACCATTATAGCCTAGCGTTCTTGTGGCACAGATCATGTCAAGGCTACCATGGTGGTCTTCTTATGGGAACTACTTCAACAACAGCTCTAGTCAAAGCTCTAGTCGTCTCAAAGATTCGGTGTTTATCAATCTGAGAAGGTTCAAAGTCAAAGATGCCAAAGTCTAGGGGAGAGTGCATGTCGTGCTAAGCCAAGGATTGTCGTGTTCTAGTCTTTTTTTCTGTCTTGTTTTCTCTGTCATCCAAGATAGGCATGCAATTCTCCCATACCTTAGCTTGCGAGGCAGCGTTAGATGTAATAATCATATCACACATGGGCCAGAGTCTGTAGGCCCATATAGAATCCAGTCAAGTCTGGAATTCTCTAAAGTCATGTCTACCTACTCCTATACAAAGAAGAGGGGTTCTCTTGTATCTATCACATTGTCAATACATTATCAATATATCATCCAACATCATATTCCTTCAGTAGAACTTTTCAATTTGAGAGGGGGATCATATGGAAACAAACTATGTCAGTTGCACTTCCTCCACTTCCTCCATTTTATTCATCCTTTAGTAAGCATGTGACATCTATTATCTTGATCACCACCATTACTATGAACATGGTTACAAACTCTAAATATTTTCATTGTTCACATATTATTAATGTGAAGAAAGCTATAGGCATCCATACCATTTCCATTCGACAGAACTTACATTTCAATATTAGAGGGATCATCTGGAAACAAACTATGTCTGTTACACTTCCTCCATTTTATATATCCTCTCGTAAGCATGTGGCATCTATTATCTTGATCATCGGCATCGGTGTGAACACAGTTATAAACTCTAACTAGTTTCACTATTCACATATTATTAATGTGAAGAATGATATAGCTGAACTCTGCAAAAAAACCAAATTATTCTTGAACTGCACAAATTTCATGAATTATATGTTTATGGAATAAGAAACATGATAAATTATCTGATGTATGGGAACACAGAATTAATGTCTAGATCATGTGTGCACAGATATAGACCAACTTATATATCATGAGCAATTATGTATATGTGTACTTATTTGTAAGCATATTACTGCATCCAATATCATTGGAATTCTATCCGATTGTTCCTAGATGTTTGACAAAGTTTTACCAACTTTTTGCTGAAATCAAATCCAAATTCGCTGCATAATTTCCAAATGTTGATTTTTTTACCTCGGCAAATGAATCTCGAATTTGTGACTATGGATAATATAGACCTAAGTAATGAAACTTATCACATTTCGGGGATGGCAAACTTCCAACACTACATGAACCATACCACGCTAAACTGAATCAGCTCAAATGGGAATGTCTCCCGCTATTGAAATGGTTTTAGATGGGACAACTGAACTAAACCTTTAATTGGCAATGCTTTGCAGCAATGCATACTTGCAGCTTGCAATTGGCTTTGTGCACGAGAGGGGACGACATGGTTTGATAAAGCAAGAAGACTGTCGTACTCCACAACCTCCTTCGTCCAAACTCCCCCATGCCATTCTTTACACTCCATCCTTTCACAACATCCTCCTCCACTCCCAGTTCTTCATAACCCTTTGTCCTCTCTGCCTCTGTCCAAATGCTCTTCCCTTGTAGGCTCTGTACTTCCATCACCATAGCAAATTGTCGCAATGGTCAATCATGTTCAAGGTGCAAATCCCTTACTCCGATGTCTTTGTTGCCCCTGGCCTCAACCCTAGCACTCCACAGGGACCACAGCTATGTTAGACCAAGGTATTAAATGATCGATATCGATGTCGTTTCAACAACTTGGATATAGATATTTGCTGGTATACCAACGGAAATATCGACAGATGCAATCATGTCTATATCAACGCCAAAATGAACAAATTAAATCACGAAATTTTACAAGTGTAATCTCTACACCTAAATGCATTGTTTTATGCAATAAAATTCTATAGGGGTATGTGGGGGGTTGTCCATCATGTGGGAGGTAGGGAACTTGTCCTGATTTCTGCAGATTTCGATGACAAAATATTGGAATTAAGAATTGCTATTTTACTAGCATAATCCATAAACATAAATACACATACTTATGCAATAATATCCAATTTACAACACATGAATAGCATAGTGACTTACTAACTTATATCAGTTGTATGTCGAGTTACACACTGATTCTGCATACAATATTGAGTTGATATGGTTGACATATTGCTCCCATGACATGTACATTATGTAAGGTTGGTGGTAAGAAGTTCATGGAAGACTGGGTTCTTGGCAATGTAGCAGCTTGATTGTCAACCTCTATGTGCTTAGTGTGTTCATGGAAGACTGGGTTCTTGGCAATGTAGCAGCTTGATTGTCACATCTGAGTTCTATAGGAGACAAAACAGGAATCTTTGATTCAGAAAGTACAAATTGAACCCACTGCAACTCGCAACAGGCATGTGCCATTGCTCTATACTCAGCTTCCGTGCTAGATCTTGCCACAACATTATGTTTTTTGCTTTTCCAGGTAATAAGGTGATTTCCTAGAAATGTGCAATATCCAGACGTAGACCTCCTTCCATTCAGATTACCAGCCCAATCTGCATCTGCATAACCAGTAAGAGACAGAGTAGATATAGGGGTCTTCGATCTATAATAGGTGATTCCCTTACCATGTGCACCTTTCAGATATCTCATAATACGACAGACTGATGTCCAATGAGACTGTTGTGGTGAGCTCATATGTTGACTCACCACTCCTACAACAAAGGAAATGTCAGGTTGTGTAACTCTCAGATATATCAGTTTACCAACAATTTTCCTGTAATATCCTGGATCTGGATATTCAGTATCATCAGTCATCTCCTTCACATGATAGTCCATAGGAGTAGACACGGGCTTGGACTCACTCGTACCTGCTTCCTATAGTAAATCCAGCACATATTTTCTATGAGAAAAATTGGTACCTGCATGAGATCTAAGTACTCCAATGCCCAGAAAATATCTCAATTTTCCCAGATCCTTTGTATGAAAGTGCCCCTGCAAGCCTTCTTTCACACGTGATATGTCTGTAGAATCACTGCCAGTGATAACTATATCATCAACATACACAACAATAATAAAAGATCCACCAGAAGAACTAGAATAAAATAAGGAGTGATCAGTCACAGAACGAGAAAAGTCCATCTTTAGCACAACATCACTGAGCCTGTCAGACCAAGCTCTAGGAGATTGTTTCAACTCATAGATGGCTTTCTTCAATCTACACACCTTCTGACACTCCCCTTGAGCAACAAACCAGGTGGTTGCTCCATGCATACCTTCTCTTGTAGATCACCATGAAGAAAGGCATTTTTGACATCAAGCTGAAATAGAGGCCAGTCAAAGGTAGTAGCCAGAGAATAAGAATACGCACAGAATTCAAATGAGCCACTAGTAAAAAGGTCTCAAAGAAATCAACCCCATATCTCTGAGTGTAACCTTTTGCCACCAGTCTAGCTTTCAACCTCTCCACCGAACCATCTGGATTATGTTTTACTGTGAATACCCATCCGCACCCCCACAACATTTTCATCTGGAGGTAAGTCAACAAGTTCCCAGGTGTTGTTCTGTATAAGAGCAGACATTTCCATATTCATTGCCTGTTTCCAGCCAACATCCTTCATAGCATCAAGATGATTTCTTGGAATGACCACAGAATCAATCCCAAGAGCAAATGAGTGGGCCTGCTTAGATAATTTGGGCAAACAACACACATTTACAATAGGATGTCGAACAGTGCAGGAACGAGTACCTCTGCGGACAACAATGGGAACATCAAGGTCAGATGGTTCTCCAGGAACTCCATATGTCAGAGACTGGAGTCGCTACCTCCTCTGGATCTTGTCTGCCTCGTCTACTATAAACATGTGAATATTGTTGAATTTGTGGACCATTTGCTAGCTGCTCTTCCTGAATGATAGTATAGTCAGGAATGATAGGTGGCACTCTCTCACTCTAATGTGGCGATGGCATTCTCTCACTAGCATCTGATGGTGGCACTCTCTCACAAAACTGATCCCCCTTACTGGGAACACTAGAGAAATATGGAGTGGATTCATGAAAAGTCACATCCCTAGACACAAACATACGACGGAGACTTGGACAATAACACTTTTACCCTTTGCTAGTGTTGGAGTACCCAAGACAAAGAGCCCTAATTGACCTAGGAGATAACTTATCAGCCTTAGGATCAAAATTGTGGACAAAGGAAGTACAACCAAACACTCTGAGGGGAACAAGAAAAGGCTAATCTTTGGGACGTAAGACAGAGAATGGAGTACGTCATTGGAGCACAGAAGATGGTTGCCTGTTGATAAGGAAACAGACACTAAGTAAAGCATCAAACCAGAATCTCTTAGGAACATTAGATTGAAACATAATTGTCCTGGTAATATCAAGAAGGTGACAATTTTCCTCTCTGCTACCCCATTTTGCTGAGGGGTGTGAGGACAAGATGTACGATGTATCATCCCAACAGAACTACAAAAATCAACCATAGCATTTTGAACATACTCCAAGACATTATCAGATTGAAGAATTTTAAAATTGCAATCAAATTTAACTTTTATTTCTTGATGAAAATGCTTGACAATGGATAGCACAGACTCTCGACTCTTCAACAAATAAATCCATGTCATGCGCGAAAAATCGTCCACAAAGGAAATAAAATAACAAAAACCATTATAGCTATAGTCTTTTACAGGACCCCAAACATCACCGTGGACTAACTCAAAAGGACAAGACGCTCGTTTATTGACACGACCAGGATAAGACATTATATGATGTTTCCCCAGTTGACAGGACTGACACTCTAATGATGACACTTGAGACAACTCAAGTTCTAACTTCCTCAGTCTCTCTAACGAAGGATGTCCATATCTGTAGTGCCACAGTAAGGGAGAACCACTCAAAAGGATAGCTTGAGCAGGAGCATATACTTGGCGAGGCAGACTGTCACCATGGAAGAGGTAGAGATCACCTTTCCTAGCCCCCCACCAATCGTCCTCATACTCTTGAGATCCTGTAATACAAAACAAGAAGGTCCAAAAGTCACCGTACATTTCACAGTATCAATCAATTTAGCAGCTAAGAGAAGATTAAATGGAAATGCAGGCACATAATGTACGGATTTAAGATCAATTTTAGGAGTCAGGGAAACAGATCCACTAGCTAACACTCTTCACACTGAACCATCTGCTATTGTTACATATTGGTGAGGAATATGTGAGTCAATGGAATGAAGTAGTCTCCTCATACCAGTCATATGTTGTGACGCTCCGGAGTCAACCACCCATGAAGAAGTAGAACCAGAAGCCAATAAAGAGGTAGCTTGATTACCAGTGGTGGATGCCAAGTTGGCTGAAGAGGATGACCCCAAACTCAGATGTTGGGTAGCCAGAATAAATCTATCATATTCCTCCTTGGTGAGTGTGATGCCAGAAGAACCAAAACTCGAAACAGGAGGCTCGGAAGACTCAGCAGTGGCAGCATAGTTTGCTGCTCCCACAGGTGGTGCAGTAGGTCTACCATGCTTCTTCCAACATTTCTGAACTGTGTTTAGGTTTGTCACAGAAAGTGCAATTAGGGTGACTGTCAATTCCTCAGCCCATACCTGTCTGTCCTCCTCTCACTACAGCAGCTACAGAAGTATGAGAATCTCCAAGAGATAAGAATGTTGTAGGATCAACAGGTTCTAAATTTGTCTGTAAAATTCTTGAGTAAGCTTCTTCCAAGCTGAGAAGTTTGTCAGAAGCTAGGATGACGCTGCGGGTTGAACTACACGAAGAACTCAGACCAGATAAGAATTTTGTTGTAATGAAGTCATCTCAGTCTTTGACTTGTTCCTGGACAGTCACTGGATGATAGAAGCTCAATTCTTATGCAATACCTTGGATCACTCCAAAGTATTCTTCTAAAGACATGTCTCACTGTCGTTCTGCAAAGAGGCGGTCATATATCATGAACTAACGAAGAGCATTCTTTTCTTGAGAATAATATTTCTTTACTGCATCTCATATCTCTTTGGTAGTAGTGTAGAACGTGAACCTAGAGGCAATCCCAGGTTTCATGCTCCCCCACAGCCATGTCTTCACCAGACTATTATGACACTTCCATTCAGCATAGCCTTTGTCAGTAGACGCAGGAGGATCAGAATCAACATGTCTCGCCTTGTCTCGGGACTCCAACATTGTATGGACAACATTCATCCATAAGAGATAATTCTTCCCGTTCAGCTTGATGGATGGGATAGGTGGCATCTCACTATAGATGGTAGACGCCTTGGTGTCCTCCATGATTTAACGAGAAGAAAAGGTGACGGATTGATACACGTCACAGGAAGATTTGAGTGACAGAGAGATACACGTCACAGGAAGATTTGAGTGACAGAGAGATACACGTCATAGGAAGATTTGAGTGACGGAGAGATACACGTCACGGGAAGATTTGAGTCCACAACCCCCAAACAAAAGTTCCTTAATCACATGGAGGAGATGTGATTAGGTATTTTCTACGTAACGACGGACCCTTCGGTTTGGGAGTTAAAAATCTATTGGATCAACCAAAGGACCCGACGATACCAGAGGAGGGGAGAGAGAGGGGTTGTGACGCACCTACTGCGCTTGCCCCGGGCGGTAGCTGTTGTGCCCGCCTTAGGCTGGCAGCTGTTGTCCCTGCCTTGGGCTGCCGGCGGCGCCTGCTGGTGAGCGTCGACAACTGCGGCGGCTGTTGATTGCTGGCGGCGCTGGCCACGGCTGGTGGCTGGCGGCAGGCGGCAGCTACGTGAGGGAAGGGTTAGATCTCCCGCTCTTATACCATGTCAACACGATTGCCGCAATGTTGCGTGCCATGCAGCGTGAGGAGAGGCACTGAACCTTCTCCCTTTTTATTAAGAAGAGAAGTTGGAGAATTTACATGGAGCTCCAGCAAGATATATAAATTACAAAATAGAATAAACAGCTGAATATAATGAAATATATTAACAAGTTTCTCCATGGATTATGCACAATAGTGGGATAAGTATACAAGCCATTATTACCATGCCGACTATATGCATGTTGTGGGGATGCAATAAAGGCATACCTTAGATTAGACTTATCTTAGCCCTAGTAGTCGAGATCCCTTTGTTCCGCCATTTCCTCCTCTCAAACAACAGAAAAATATGCAATTGGTTTCTTTGTCGGTATACCAGTAAATTTCGTCAATATTTGGCGGTATTTGGCGATATTTGGCGGTATACCATCGGTTTACCGATATTTGCAATCCCAACTACAAGTTTGTGTGAACCGATGACCGATGTCGTCGATATCGATATACCAATCGATATACCGATGGTATTGTCGATATCTCTTTCTTTGTGTTAGACTAAAGGTGATTGCTATTACTTCACGTTCTTCATGTGTCCAATGCCATCTAACACTGATGACAATCAAGGTACCAAAGGAACAACTGCGTTATTGATTTTGTATTACAAGCACTCTTGTCGGTGTCAGGGTCACAGAGGGAAGCAGTCGAACAACTGGCATGATGGCCCTGTCAACAACGTCGAGGCGGAGCGATAGAGGTGCAAAAGGCTCAGCAATGCTACTTTGATTTTTGGTCAGTAGTCCCTAGGCTAACGATGACGGACAAGTTGCGGACTAAAATCAAGCACCTGGAGACAAAGGCCAACACGGAACCACACAATTTTCACCTGAAGCAATTTACAGCATAGTCACAATAATCGGCGACTTTTTGAAAAAGTCGCGTATTAAACGCGTTTTTTTGGTCTGTTGTATGTGACGGCCGTTTAGTTCGCCGGGAGCGTTTTAATCACGTAGTACGCGTTTTAAACGCATATCCCATTTTAATCGCGTTTTGTTCATTTTAATCATGTTTTAAACGTTTGTGTTCGATCCCTGTGTAGCGGGTTAAGTAAAACCCTCCCCCGACAATTTTTTTTGCCGCTTGCTTCTCCTTGTTTCTTTTCGCATTCCGGCTCCAGGTCTAGCTGCATAGCAGAGAAGAACCCTAGCAGCAAGCTCTGAGGAGAAGCAAGTTGTTGTTGAGGGACGACTGTGGTTGTAGATCAACCGCCAAGGAGACGACGTGGCTGACGACAGCTACTGACCTTGACGCTGGAAATCCAAGGACGACGCCAAAGCCAGCTCCGACGACCTCTACCAGCTTCGGCAACCTTCACCAGCGTCGGTGACCCCCACAGGAGATACAGGTATGTAATCTTCCTCATCTTGTTTCCCTTTTGTATCCTCTTGTTCCCCTTTCTCCTTCCATTCCCCCTTTTTTTGCCCAGAACGTTTCTTCATTTTCCTTCTCTCTTGTCCTTCTTACTCTTGCGATTTTTCTCCTTCCTGCTCTTCATCTTCCCCCTTTTCTTCTTGTCTTCGTCTCCCACTTTCTCTAATTTCTTCCGCAACACGGCAACAGTTCTTCCTCTACCTCATAATCGTCCAATTTTCTTCTTCATTTTTGTTTGTTCAATGTTCTTCTTCTTCCCCTTCATTAATTTGTAATCTTCCTACAGTCCTTTTCCTTCAGTTCTCCATTACTCTTTCTTCCAATTATCTTCTCTATATAATGTGTTTCCCTTATGAGGTTCCTACTTCCCTCTCTTCCCATTCAGCTATTCCTTCTTCACCTTTCTCCTCATACACAGGAGGATATTTCCTCCTCTTTGTTACAGCAGTTGTATCTTCAATAATGGACTGCACTTCTATTTCTTGCAGCCATAATTTTGTCGCACAGAAGCAGCCTAGCAGATAGTGTTGTTCGACAAACTTGCAATAGCTTCAAGCTACTGAACTTGTAAGTCAGCCAAGATGTAATATGTTTATATATGATTAGAAATTAAATTTGTTTAGTGTTTGATTGTATGTTTGGACCAAATATGTTACATCTGCCACTTTTATGTGTCTTTATATTTTTTAATGCTTAAAGTATATGTATACATACATTTATACACTAAAATGCAAGCATATATATTAGTATATATCTGTTTTTCCCCGACTTTTTCCCGAATAGTAGACCGTACTTTGACCGACTTTGACCATATTTTTACTGTTTTTTATCCGAATTTCCCATATAATTCCCGAATTCCGAATTTTTCAGCTCCGCCGTACGTATCCCGAATACCGAATTTGTGACTATGATTTACGGTTATCGGGTTTGGTAGAGGCGTCAGCGTCCCTATCGTGCTGATCAAACTGAAAATGTGAATGATTGGGCTTGAGTCGATGATCTGCATATAGTCTATGAATAGGAGTCACCCTGAATCATGGCTGATTAGTACGCTCTGGGAGATGGATGTAGGTTCAACGCAGCCATTAGAAAAGATAACAAGTAGTGTGGATATTAAGATGTTCGTCAAGCCCCGATTGTGGGAATCTAATTTTTGGTGGATGAGAACATGATTGGTGACATGTTTGTAACATATGCTTGCAGCAAAGGCAGTGAATGGATTGATCAAAATTGGTCCATTGCCATCCCTATCACATTTTGGTACATCCAACTTAGCACTATCTTTTTTTGGATATTATATGTATAAATAATTGAAAAAAAACTATATATACATTTATAAGAGTTATATGTATAGTATGCACCCTAGGCATCCATCGAAGAAAGGCCGCCACATAGTAGCCTCAATAAACATGCATGAGAATGACCGCGACCGTTGGATGGAACCCTAGAGGTTGAGATCTCACAACAGAGACTTGAATAATTGTCAAATCAAGGTGAAGGGCCATCACCACTTCAAGCCTAAGAGCAAGTGTTGTTAAACATGTTTAGTGCTCCTTTCGTGCTTTAGGAAGTCCCACAAGTTGGTCGTGGCGGAAGAAGTTATCTTTAGTAGTGGAGTTGGTGAAGGATGTCATATCAAAAGTGTGATGCTGATGAAACAAGGTGTGATTCTTACATCTCATGTTCAGGCGTGAATCATATGTAACCCCCCTAAGAGACATTTCAAAGAATAGCTTGCCTCGAACCTCTCGTCTTCCATTTCCATCCTTTTTATTATCCTTCACTTTTAACCTATGTGAGGATATAGTGAAGTATTTTCCACTGCTCCTTGTGGGCATCTACCCTCGCTTTAGCAAGGGGAAATTAGTGATTTATCTATAGTTATTGCCAAGTACATTAGGGTTTGCAGATCAAACGTACCCCATTCGCGATAGATTTTAGGACATGGGCTTGGTCTCTTCTTAGCAACTCTTCTTTAAGCCTCCATAAGCATGTGTTCATAGGTCCTAGTGATGATTGTCTTAGTGTTAGCTTCCCCTCACTCCTAGCCATCAAGCATGGCCCTTAGGCCTTAGGCAACAACTAAGCCTATAGTCAAAATAGAGGAAATGGACTACAAAACATTTTATTGAGGTCAATGCCTCCCTCTTTATCTTTACCGCTCGTAAACTCAAATCAAAAAAAATAGTGAGATGCCACTAGCATTAGGACACACTCCAAAGAGTAGATCACCTTGAGCCTCTCTTCTTCCATTTCCGTCTTTCAAATCTCTTTCCCTTTTGACCAATGTAAGGATATTTCCAAGTATTTACTCAACTCCTTTTTAGTCTTCACCCAAACTTGGGAATAGGGAAACTAGTGGTTTGCCTATACTTACCCTTTGCAATTATCATAATTCACCAAAATGTAAGTCTTCTTTTCCTCTTATAGGTGAAAGGAAATTTTTCAACTTTGTCTTCCTTTTCATAAGGTCCATGGGTCAACCCCAGTTGCTCAACCTATGGTAGCTTAGCCCTAGCACAAAGTTACATATAAAGGAGTTCAACGGACTTCAAACATAATTTTGATCAAAAAAAGTAATTCTTGCCAACTAAACATTGAAATGTATTTAGGATTGGGGGTAATTTTGTAAAAGTATCATAAAATTTCACATCTAGGTGTGAAAGATTTAAAACAAGAGACTTCATAGCAAACAACCCACTTTGGGCCTTAATTTCACAAAATGGCATGGAAAAGCAACAGGCATAATGAAATTGCTCTGAGGGTTGTTGTTGCTACATCTTGGGCATTTTGAATTTCTGTGAATCCCTTTTGCTTATGTTTCTTGATTCTAAGGTATGTTACTATATTTCACTTATGTCAAAGGATCACCCCACAGTTAGGGCTTTGGCGATGAACAGGCGATCACGCCAGGGCTCTGTCACGACTGCCTCTCCGACTCGAGGGAGCGGTTTGCGGCTAGCGTGCCCGGCTCGGCTCCCCTTGGGCCCTTTTCAAACTCTCTCCTGCAGCAAATCTACAGCTTGGATAGCGGCGGCTTGTAGCTGCCAGCTCATGACCTCAGGTGTCGTCGTCGCCCAGGTAGGTCGGTGTCTACATCCGACAGCTAGGGCGCTTACAGTGGTTTCTTCGGAGCTCTAAGTGTCACAGCCGGTGGCGACGAGGCTCAGGAAGGCAATTTCCTTTGTAGGTTCTGTTGTTTCCTTGCATTGTGTTGTTGGCTTCCCCGGTCGTGGGCCTGCTGTGCGAGGGGGGGTCTTCACCCTTCTCTTCCCTTGTCTTTGCGGCTAGGTTTTTCTTTCAATTTTTCTTTTGTTTTTGCTTTCTCGGTAGTCTACTGCCCTTTCCCCGCCGGTTGGTCAGCGTCTATCCCCATCGTTAGTGATGGTTCCCATCCCTTATGTGGAGGCCAGCAGGAGCTGGGTCTCCCTCAGATCTCTATCTAGTCTCGAGGTTGACCCTCGATGTCCTTTTTTGTATACAAATCAGTGGTATGCTTGTCGGACTGCATTTCAAGCTAGGTACACGATGGATACTTTAGTGTGCGTGGTTCCAGTTTATGTACGGGTAATTGGGGTATTTTCAATTAGGAAGATGATCAAGATTGAGGGATTCTATCAAAAAGTTGTGTGTCTATTCGGAATTCGAGTTGAAGCTTGTCACCTATTTCCAATCTCATCTTTATAATGTTGGTGTACTCTTGTTTCTAATCTGGTGTCACTATATTCCCTCTTGTAGATGTCGTATGGCTTTTTTCTTATAATTCCATCAATATTAACGTCAAAAAAAGGTATGTTTCACTTATCCCTAGCCCATCTAGACATTGTATTCATATCTCCTTCTATATGGATCTCTAGACATACTTTGAAAACAACAAAGTTCTAAGTGCTAGATCTTATGAAGATCACATGCTCTACAAATAAAACTTGCAGATCTATGAAAACAATGGTATGAAGTGTGTAGATTTACAATAATTTTAAGATTCTAACATCTTGTATATATATATACAATTCTGATATTTTTTTGAAGGCCCATAATTCTGATATATTTATAAAACTATAAATGATCCATATAAAATATTTAAATGAAAAAATAGATTTAACTATCAATGTGAACTAAGTTCCATGAAAACTACTGATAGAAGCATCATTTTTTATTTTATACCTAATCAATAAAAAATCAAGTCAAAATTTTGAAAATGGTAAATGTAGTATTAATTAATATGTGACTATAGCATGCAATGTAACTAGTTTAGTAGTTCTGCTTACTTTACTCTTACTAGTTTGAAGTTAAAACTTAAATATTTGATACGTAAAATATATTAGTTATTACTTAGTAGTTACTAGTTACTTACTAATCACTACTTAATACTAAATTAGTCGTTACTAGAAAATGGATCAGTAATATTAGTATTTGTTAGTTTGTACCTTGTAAGTTTGTAACTTGGTAGGTTTGTAAGTTTATAACTTTCGAACATACTCGGTAGCTAGTTCATTTGTGCACTCATGTATCAAGACATGGAGTGTGTTTGCAAAAGTCTCATATCTTAATTCCTTGATTTTACCATCAAAATTGTCATCAAAATCCCTGTCAAAACAGTTCCGCTTCCTTCACTTACACTTGCACGAGACCCCGCCACATATGCATTATGTAATATTATTGCATAAATAAGTGATTTGGAGTTTAGATGTACCTGGTAAAATTACATGATTTAATCGGCTCATTGCCATCAAAATTGTAAATGTCGAAATATCTACAAATTTATCTTCAACCAAGGATTAATAAATGAGTAGTCCAAGGTTTTCTGGCTCAAGGGATTGAGATTTGGATCCTGATTATGGTGCCACCAAAGAAACTCAAAAGACTTTTCAGGTAGCTTTAGGGAAAGCATTTTCAGTTCCGATTTTGTCTAGCAAGTCAGACGTTGACCTGAGGGCGCCCAAACAGCCCAGGTGTGTGTAGGGGTGTGTGTGTGTGTGTACATACATATATACATACATACATACATATATATATATATATATATATATATATATATATATAGCAGCGGGATTCCATGTGCCTGACATCAGTTTATGCTCACAATGACGCAAAGAGAAGGAAGGTCCTCTGGTACGATCTGATGACTTTGTCTACACAGATGCCGACACTGTGGTTAGTGGTTGGTGACTTTAATAATGTCAGATTGCTAGGTGAAAAGATTGGGGGCAGACTTGCGCATCGTGTTGTGATTGATGCATTCAACATAGCCATTGATAAAGCCAATCTGACAGAGCTCCCCATGAGTGGCGGCGATCTCTTTACTTGGAATAATGAACAAGACCCGGAGGACAGAATTGCTAGCAAGCTGGATAGAGCCCTGGTTAATGAAGAATGGTTAAAGTTGTTCCCTAGTGTACAGGTAAAGGCAGGGGGTTCTGAACTCAGTGACCACACTCCTCTTCTAGTGCAGATCATTGAAAAGAAGCAGAAAAGAAGGTTGTTCCGCTTCCTCAACTACTGGGCTGATTGGGAGGGATTTGATGACGTACTGAAGGAGGCATGGGGTACACACATCCTGGGGAATCCTATGTTTGTCTTTGCAAAAAAGCTTTCCTTGCTGAAAACAAGCTTAAAAAAGTGGGCAAAAGATAAGGTGAACATCCCGAATTTACTTATGGCAACAAAGAAGGAATGTAGGGAGGTAAGAACACTCTTGATGGCAGATCCACTCAATGAAAGGCTGATCAAAAAAGATCGTGAGTTAAGAAGGATGCTTACTGATTTAAAGAAGGCTGAAGAGAAATTCTACTGGCAGAGGAGCAAGGAAAGATGGCTAGAAGATGGTGATAGGAATACCAAACTCTATCACACGGCAGTGAGAAGGAGGGAGGCTACTAACATCATATGCGAGTTGATTGATAAGGATGGGCATGTTGTTAATAAGCAAGAAGACATTGAGGACCAGGCCGTACACTATTATAATGAGCTATACAACAAAGAATCTAGAGAGATAAGTGAGGAGGAGGACATTGACTGGAAGTTCAAGTTAACCAGCACTCATAACAACATTCTCACTAGGGAGGTCTCCGAACAGGAAGTTAAAGACGCCTTGTGGAGTATAGGCTGCAATAAATCCCCCGGCCCGGATGGCTTCAATGCTTTCTTCTACAGGACAGCTTGGGACACAATAAAACAAGATCTTCTAAGGTATGTGAGATGGTTTCTGGAGGGTGGCAATATGGTCAGACAGGTTAATCATTCCTTTCTGGTCCTCATTCCAAAGAAGAAGATTACTGCCTCTCTTGCGGACTTTAGACTGATAGCTTGTTGCTCCATACAATACAAAATCATAGCTAAAATCCTTGCTACTAGATTGAAGTTGGTCCTTCCCGTTCTTATTTCGGAGAATTAAGGAGCTTTTATATCTGGTAGGAGTATTAGTGACTGTGCCCTTCTTGCTGATGAATTCCTAGCTGATTTTAATGTTATGCGCGGTAGTAGGAAGGCTTGCCTCAAACTTGACATCTCCAAGGCGTGTGACAGTGTTAGATGGGACAAATTATGGTGGATCGTGTGTCAAATGGGGTTTTGTGACAGATGGATTCATTGGATGCAACAGTGCGTTTGCACAACCAGCTTTTCTGTTCTTGTTAATGGCTCGTCTGTAGGAATGTTCAAGGGCAGCAATGGGTTACGACAAGGCAATCCCTTATCACCACTTCTCTTTACTGCGGTAATGGAATATTTCACAAGGAAGCTGAAGATGGTGGAAGATGAAAAATTAATTAAAGCCTTCACGGTCCATGGTATGAAAACTATGAGCCATTTGATTTTTGCTGACGATGCTTTAATGTTCATAGAAGCTAAAACGGATATGCTATGGGAATTGAAATATTTTCTGGGGAAATTTGGAGAGGAGATGGGGCTGTGCATTAATGTTACAAAAACGTAGCTTTTTCTCTCAAAGAATTGTCATCAAATGGAAGCCAGATTGCAGGAAGCTTTGGGCGTGGAGTTGGGCAAATTTCCAACAAAATACCTGGGCTTTCCACTTGCTGGGGGCAATCTGCAGGTCAAAGACTTTGTTGAATGCATTGATAAGCTGGATGAGATGATAGCGAGATGGCCTACACAGAAGACTTCCATGGCGGGGCATGCTACACTTATCCGAGCAGCTATTGAAGGTCTTCTTATCTTATGGGTTCAATAGGGAGAGATACCAGGGGCTGTTCTAGACAGGATGGAGATGAAAATCTCAAATTTTATATGGGCGAGTGAGTATCACCCAATGCGCTATTCCAAGCTTGCTCTGCCAAGAGATGAAGGAAGTCTACAGTTGAAAACCCCAAGAGATATTGCCAAATGGGGGACTATAAGGAGAATCATTTCTTATCAATCCGGCGGCTCTATCTGGGGGAGATGGATGAGAGAAAGATATCCACAAGGATTGGATTTTCAGCCAAGGACAAGGGAAGGCATCTCACGCACCATTCACATGATGAGGACTCTATGGCCCCAGGTAAAGTATCTTTTCTATCTGAATCAAAGCGGTGAGATGGCACATGTTAAATCCAAAACGCGACCTGTGGGAGATCACGAGGACTAGGGCGGAAAAGGACAAAACTATGGGGCTGATTTGGGAAGGTAAATACATTCCTAAATGGTTGACTTGCGTCTTCAAAATTCTGCATGGTGCACTAGCTACACTGGACAAAATACAGGAATGGAATAGAAACATTACTACCACCTGCTACTTTTGCATGAAGGAGGAGGAAACAGTTAGTCACATGTTCGGGTGTTGCTGCTTCACGAAGACCATTTGGGATAAAATCTGCAAGGAATTCCGGTTGCATGTAGTACTGAATGAGGACATAAAGAAGGTAGTTAAACGATGCGCCAATGAGGAGAAAAAGATGTTGTTGTTTGCTGCCCTATGTTATAATGTTTGGAATGAAAGGAATGCCCGTAAGCATGGAGGAATAGCTAGTAGTGAGAGTACTATTGCTGGGAAAATTTGTAAAATGTAAAAAAGAGAGTATGTATGAGTTAGATGAGTGAGTTGCTCACGTCTACGTTGTATAGAGAGCATAGGGCTATATGTAACCTTTTGACCCCCTCTACTATTGTAGGGGGGGGGGGGGGGGGGGACGTCAGAATATATTTACCTGATTCCGATATATATATATATATATATATATATATATATATGTAGGTGTGTGTGTGTCTGTACATATATATATATATATATATATATATATATATATATATGTAGGTGTGTGTGTGTCTGTACATATATATATATATATATATATATATATATATATATATATATATATATATATATATATATATCAGAAGGCAGGTGAGAATCTGTAGTACCTACAGGTTTTGCACCCCGTAGTAAACTTGCCACTGCATAAGACTTGAGGCATCAGGCATCTTCTTTGTTCTCTTTTCGGATCGCCCGGGATGGGCCGTGTCCACGTCGTCGAAGAGAAGGTCTTTGGACTCCGACGTAGGGTCTTCTGAGCCCCAAGATTTGTCGAAGGATGATGCCTATGCATTAGGACCCAATGAACCGCCTATGTGCCCTTTATGCCTAGTTATTCCTAAGAACACTAGCCCCCCCCACTCGTCTTACCGCGACATTGATTCATATATATATATATATATATATATATATATCGTATAGAGGTATGAAACGTCTAAAAAATTTATCCAAATATCAAAATATTGTTTATTATAGCTATGAGATAGGTCGATTCTAGCTACATTATTCATGTTCACTTGCATCTAACCAACCATGAAATAATCGAATGCCCGGACAACCATGTATATGTGTATATGGATATATATTAAGGAATGAAACACTGACACAAAAAATGATGTTATTAGGTGCATAGTAACAAAAGTCTCCGAATTTTACAAAAAATCGGCGATTTTTCACGATGTTATAGGCTCCCGAATATTCATCACAATTAATACACCAATCGCCGATTTTTCACGACTTTTCACGATTAATCCCGCTTTTTCGCAATTTTTTACGATTCTTCATGACTTTTCACGATTTTTCTCTTTTAAGTCGCTTGCTCTTTTTTTTACCAAACCATGTATACAAAAATTCCTAATACACACTAAACCTCAAACCCTCCACTCCTCTGGACAGTTCATGTTATTATTCAACTATTTTTTTTACTTTTTTTCCTACTTTTTCACTCACTAAGATTGTATCTCTTGTGGCCGTAGCAGTTACATGCATCATATATGTATGTACATACATACATTTATCTATATATATACACATACATACATACATATATATATACATACACATATACATACACATATATATACATATATATATACTTATATTGGCGACTTATTCTCGATTATTTGCGAATAGTTGACCAAACTTTGACCGAAATTTATCGATCTTTTCTCGATTTTTTCCGAATTCCGATTTTTTCCAGCCAGCTGAAAAGTTGCCGAATCCCGAACTTGTTACTATGATTAGGTGGAGCAAAAAAACAAAACAACTAATTGTGGATTTGTGGAGCAGCAGTCAGTACATGGTAGTAATATGTCTACTAATTAGAGCAAAGAGAAAAGTAAAACAAAACACTCATTGAGGATGGTGAGGCAACAGCAAGTCATGGCAGCAAAGTTGTTGCTTAGTTAAGCAAACACAAAGAAAAATCGAAATTGTTACGGTGATGGGAGGATGGTGAGGCAACAATAAGTCATGGAAGCAAATTTTCTGCTTATTTAAGCACAACGAAAAAAAACGAAATAGCCATGGTGATGGAAGATGAAGCAGCAGTAAGGTATGGCAGCAAATGTCCTGCTTAGTTAAGCAACAGGAAGGGAATAAAACGAAATAGCCATGGTGATAGGAGGATGGTAAGGCAACAGTAAGGCATGGCAGCAACTTAGTTTAGGCTGTTTAGCTCAACTTAAAAAAAACGAAAAAACAAAAATTAAAAGGAGCAGCAGCAGCAAACTTGCTGCTTTGTGAAATTAGTAAGGAAAAATGACAGAAAAAGGACTATATATGGTGATGGACCGCTAACCAGGCCCAATAACCCCCCAGGTGGGCCGTCTGGGCGCCAAGGTGGTCCGCCCATACGCCTGCTGAGGTTAGGCGCCTGGCTTTTGAAGGCTGGGGGTCACCCGTACAACCATGATTTTCACAAAGCTAGAAATCTCCATCAACCTCGAACTCCATACTATTTACTTAGATTGGTTGGAGAAGCCAGCTAATTGAGATTCCCATAGTATGTTTTGAGGGCATGAGCAGAATACTCTATAAATGAAGATCATGCTATCGAAAAATTAGAAGGCATGGGGAGAGATGTTTTAGATTAAGACAAATAAATGTGCATCAATTTAAACATTGATATTCTTTGCCTCCAGTTATATCAGGGAAGATTTATTATCCATGAAAGCTGGGGGTACCCCTTTAAGAATGGATGGCTAAGGAATGTGTGGGAAGCATCTTGGCTGTTGGGTTTTGAGAAATTAAACCACAGTGATGAAAAATCCATTTCTTAGAGGTGAACCACTCCATCTGTATGGATATCACCTGCAAGAATCAAACAACAGGTTTCTTTTCATGTCGTAGGTGTTTACGACCCACATAATATTTAAGATAAAAGGACTTCCTAAAGGAGTGAACATCAATAAACGGTCTTTTTGCTCGAGAAATTTGTTAGAAAGGTTGGAGAGAAATATGAAATGTGGGAGGGCAAAATAAAATGATGAAGAGGTAGTATCTCACGTATATTCAACGTCACTTGTAGGGACGTATAAAATCTTGGAGGAAAATTTCCAGGGAAAATTCAATGGCAAAATTAAAATAAATAAAAGGGAATTATAATAAATTTGTGTGCACAATTAGAAGGTATCTTAAAATTTTATAATTTTTTCAATCGTAATTATAAAAAGTTTGAGATTGTTAAAATTACAAACATAAAAAAGTAAAGAAAAGACATAATTGGAGGGAAATGTGGGAAACTGTGGAGAGAAGTTATAGACGAAGATTTAATGTTAGGAAAAAAAATATTGGAAATATAGGAATATGTAGGGAACTGCTTGTATAACCACAATCAATACAAAAATAGAAGAAATAGTCTCATTTTTTACATCACTTAACATTCGACGTCACCAGACAGTATTTTATATTTACATTATTTTTCATGTTCTACTCCCATATCCCTCCACATGCTAACCAAAAAGATTAACATAAGTGTCTCATCCCCTCCCTTCCCTTCCCCTCCCCTTCATTCACCACATATCAAACATAGTGTTAAGACTCTCAAGAATGTCTGAATGCTAATGATATTATGATTGCATAATGTTGCACATTATAGCAAAGATAATTCTTGTTGTAGATTGGCTGATATTCATTCTGAATATACACAAGTCAAGGAGCACTTTGCACTGGCACCATTTAAATAACCATCGAAATACTAAAGTGAAGCACAATTACCAGTATCTGAATCGTGAGGACCTGGAGATGCTTCTGGATGATATTGCAAAGACATAAGCTTTAACTCTGAGCAGGCAAGACCAGCACAGCTATTATCATTTAGATTTATGTGTGTCACTTCTACTCCAGCAGGAAGTGTGGCAGGATCCACTGCATAGTTATGGTTCTACAAGATGCAAAAAAAGAAAATAAGGAAAAAAAGGCATTCAGAGATCTTATTCATTTTACGATAACACCCTACCATTGAGCTCTTTTACAATGATGTAACACTGTAAATAACAGGGTAGATATTACTGCCTATCATTGGCAAGATAACACTGTAAATAACACTGTCTACACAAACGGGAAGTTTCATATACATTGAAATTATCGGAAACTTGCATCCATTAGGCCAAAAGAGACTCGGAAACGACTTCTGGAGAGAGAAAATTGGCAACCGGGGCTTATTAACTCATAAAATTCCTTCTGTAGCACTATTTATGAAGAATAAGAAATGACATCAAAATTGAAGGAGGCTTGTGATGGAATTGCTAAATTCAGCCAAAATCTTGGAAAATGAACTATATATAGAAAATTGAATGAAGCAATGAATTCAGCCAAGGAATATGGAGGGGCGAAATCGAATAACTAACAACCTACATGTCTTGCATATATGTGGATGTGTGAACAAAAATGTGCCTTAAAGAAAAGCACAAAAGACTTCCCAGTATAATTTAGTTGTGTACCCGGAAAAGCTTAGATATTTACAGCGAAATGGAATCCAAAAACTGTGGCAAGCAGATATTAGAGTGCATAATCAATAACAAATTTTCACAGTACTTCAAGAATCGTCAGTACTCAGCACCAATGATGGGCATTAGCTGAAAATCATCTTTGCAGCATTGATGTATTTCACATAAATGAAACTTCCACACACGAAGTAACTTTTTTCAGAAGAAACTTTGGTCTTCAAGTAACCCCACCATGTCAATAATATTTTCAAATAAATCCTATCCTATAAAGTGAGAACTAATCCTAAGGCATTTAGAATTGAAACTTCATCATTAAAATAAATCATAAGCAAGAACATTGGAAGTCTACAGGATCGAACTTCATAAGCTAACACCAATTCATACACTTTTGACTAAAATGAGACTAACCTGAGCACTAATGTCAACACGGCCACTGCGAAGGTCACAAACAGGATGATTTCCTCCATGGTGTCCAAACTTCATCTTAAAAGTTTTGCCTCCCAAAGCTTGACCAAGTAATTGGTGCCCCATGCATATCCCAAAAACTGGAACTTTGCCTACAATTTCCTTGACAGTTTCCACAGCATAAGGAACAGCAGCAGGATCTCCAGGACCGTTGCTGAATAAGACGCCATCAGGATTCATATTCAATGTCTCTGAAGCAGGCCAGGTTGACGGCACAACTGTTATCTTACATCCATATGATGCCAGCCGTTTTAAAATGTTGTGCTTGATGCCAAAATCATAGGCAACAACCTTCAAAAGATAACCACAGTCTTAACACTAGTTAGATAATTATAAATTTAATTATGAGATTGAATTGTAAGGATATAAAAAAGGAGAAATTATGAGGTGTGTTTTACATGAAAATTTTTTACAAAGCTGGAATTTGTATTGAACTCCCAATTTGCATCAGTACTTTGTGTCCATTCGTAAGGAGAAGTGCATGAAACGCCGCTAATTAGATCAACACCTACACAATGTTGAGGAAGAACTTCCATTATTGACGACCACTAAATCATATTATCTGGTAAACAAGAAAATTAAGGATAAACCAAAAAAACAATGGAAAACCCAAGTGAAAATCCAACAAAGTACACTATTTAGAATATATAATTCCAAAATGATTTTTCTGGATTGTAGTGTCAGATATGTCACGGCGATTGCAACTGATCATACCAACAATCTTCCATGTGCGAGATAATTCTAGCAATTCCTCGTCTGTTTTGGATTCTTCAGTACATAAAACACCAATTAAGCTTCCATCTTGTCGCAATCTACGGGTTATTGCACGAGTGTCAACATCATCTGTTAGAAGTACCATATAGATAAGTAAGCTGTTGAAGAAGATACAAATTCGAAGATCATGACAATGTGCTTACATATCCCCATAATGTTCCTCTTCGCCAAATATTCACCAAGCGATTCAGTACATCTCCAATTTGATATGCTGGTTTGAAAAAACATAAGTATTGTATAAAAGATAAAATGAAGAACCAACAAATTGAAACAGAAATCCATTGAGAGGCATACCAAATACTCAAACTTCGAATTACTAGACCACCAAGGAAGCACTGTCTGGATTCCTCATCGTCTTTACAAAAGACATTACAGAAATTTCGTAAATTCCTTTTCCTCTTGTGAAGTTAAAATTAGATTCTTCAATGGTTAGAATTTACCAAAATTTACTCCAGTGTTACCGATGTGAGGATTCGTCATCAGTACAAACTGCCCAGCATAGCTAGGATCGGTCAGAATTTCCTGATACCTGTACAAATGTCAGAATAATTAGGGGTACTTAAACAAGAGACAAAAATGTTTAAAGAGAATTCAATAAAAAGGAATATTGAAAAGAGAGAGCCAATAGAAGAATAAGCATTGAACTTTTAATTTAGTAGTAGCAAAGAGCTAATACTCGGTAAATATTTAAAAAATAGAGGGTGACACAAAGGGAACTGCCTGAACCAACCTTTTCAGAAGCATCTCTTCCGAACCAAAAAAAACCACTACCTTGATAGTTTTTCAGGAGTTGTGTCAGTATAAATAACTTCTATACACCACAAAAGACTGGTAGCGGGTGGTTGCTTATGTAGAAATTAATCAGATACCCACTAGATGATGTGTGGATTGACAGATAATTTGCAGGCAAATACATATATGTCATATACGAAGATGAATATCCTTAAATGCTATCCAGATGAATGTTTCATGTTTGGCAGGTCATCTATCATCGGGTATATACGTGTAGACTTAAAGCACTACATCTGTATCATAGTCCATAAATCAGTAGAGCCACCACCGCAGCCCCCCAGGTATATATGTATGGAGGATCAAAGCATTAAGCCATTATTGCAGTACCCTGGGGATAATAATTGCTCGTTACGATTGCCTTCAATATTCACTGGTTGGTATTGTATGCATGATTGTTCAAAAAAGACGTAGAACCAAACATATCGTAATAATTGATTGGGACGGATCTTACGAACATGGTTGTTGTCTATGGAGTGAATCACCAACTAATTCAAACAAAGATTCCATTGTAGTTCATTGGCGATCATGCGCAAAATATATGTAAGTTGAACGTTTGAAATGGCATGTCTAGAACTAATTTCACCTGTTTTACAGCATGAGAAAGAAACTAATTAAGTGAAATACATACATGCACCAAATGAAGGCAAAAATAAAAGTCCTGGTCACATATAGCACTTTCTACAGAAAATCCAAAATTTAAACATGTTCAATATCATTTTACCATTGCTTGGCAAATTGGTAATATGTTCTTACATTCACTGTGAAATGAAACAATCAAACAGAAGAATCATCAAAAGATGAAAGATGTACCCAGTCAAAGATGTATTGAAGACAACTTCTCCAACTTGAGTTCCCGAAGCTCCAAAAGACTTGGCCCTCCAAATCGAGCCATCTTCAAGAACAAGCCTAGCATCTGAAATTTTCCAAGGCCTGGAATCTGAATCAAAAAGTGACTATCAGACATTTCCCGTCATCCATAAGCAACCCTCAGGATTTGTTCGGGTTGGTATGTGCTCTTGGAGCACATTTCCTCCAGCCAGGACTGTAGCTGTCATCAGTATATTCATGGAGGAAAATGGGACCTGGCTGTAAAGAGTATCTTTTTTATTTCATTTGAGAGAAGGAAGGCTTTATGAATGCACTATAGTGGTAAATAGTATAAAGTAACATTCTTATTATATAAGAAAATCACCTGTGTACAGATTCCTAGAATAAAAAATCAAAAGTAAAGATGGGTGACGATAGTCAGCTATAACTTTGTAACACCACAGTTTTTCAAGAAACAAAAAGGAATAATGCTAGCAACAAATTCCACATGCACTTGTGTGCATAGTGTATAGACATTGCGTGATGGTCCTCAATCCTCATAACTGTGTTTGTGCATGTGTAATCAGTCAAAGCTCAGATGTAGGAGCAACAGTGGTAGATTGATAGTCACTCATCAAACCAAGTCATCTCGTGACGGGTGATGGGTTGTCATAAATGTTTGGGGGAGCATCCCTCAGAACAATGCATCACCAACCTGGTGCAATAATCAATATGGAAGGAGATTCTGTGCATTGCATTTTGGATATGATAAAGAACAAGCCAGAAATTTCTTCATTATGGGATGAAAACCTAGTTTTATTGAAAATATGAGTGATGTTCCCACATCTCTTTGGATGGAGGAGGGTAAACAAGCTTGTCCAAACTCTAAAATAGAAAGCTCAAATTGGGATCGCGGAATATACGGTATTCGCATAAATAATTCTTGAAGTAG
Source organism: Alisma plantago-aquatica (assembly GCA_963693085.1). Taxonomy (NCBI): domain Eukaryota; kingdom Viridiplantae; phylum Streptophyta; class Magnoliopsida; order Alismatales; family Alismataceae; genus Alisma; species Alisma plantago-aquatica. The sequence goes on along the minus strand of OY856412.1, from coordinate 241,567,462 downwards.
TGGATATTACAGTTAGACTAAAAATATGTTTTAACTTTTCTGCATGGAAAAAAACTGTATAGAATAAATGTACAAACAGGTTGGCGAAATTCAGTTTGCATTTTGGTATTTAGGAAACTGATGCAAACAAAATATGTCATGAGAATTATTTTAGATGGAAATAGGACAATGTCGTCGAGATCATACTTGGATGATACAGGGGGTGGCAATTAAGCTCGTCATTGGGAGAAAGATTATTAAATTCATTAGTTCTTATGTCACTCAAGCTAGCCCGAAGGGAAGACATAAAACAGTACTCTTTGAATAAAACATATAATGAGTTGCATTGATGCCAAGTGAAACAAATAGACAGATATTCAGTTTGAATAGAGTACACGGTGGTTAAGATATGGTCTCATGAATGGATAAGGTGAGGCTACATCAAATGATCTTCGCAGAGACCTAATCTAAAGAGGGAAATAGGTATGACTAACTATAAAAGCAGTTCAAGCTAGAGGAACTAATTACTTTCTTACAAGATGAATGGATGAAAATATGTAGAATATGTAAGATTAAAGTACGACAGATACCCAAACTTAACATTAGTTGGTGCTTTTGAACATAAATACTACAGCATCTAAAAAAAAACATAAAGGTCGTGAAGATATTACAATGTGGAATAGCATAGACTGTTACAATGTAGAATTGCATGGACTACTACAACATACAACCGGGTGGTGGTTTTTACTTGCTTCGTTGGGGACGGCCGAAAGTGTAGCACTGTTGTTCTTCAACTGGCTTCTGCACACGACCTGAAAAATCGGAAATTAAATTTCTGTAAACTGAAACTTGTAAGAATGCTGAAGTAAGACTCGCATTTCAGACATGAGGTCCCAGTTTAGTGAAAGACACTTTAATAAGCAATGTACTAAAGCTGATGCTGGACAACTTTCCAAGTCTAGGTTGTTCATAACACCGATGATGATCAAGTCACCGGAGAGAGGGGCTAATTGGAAAATCTATATTATTAATTAGTCAACAATGCCCTGAGACATCACCAACCATCGAGCAATTTCTTCCAGAAGAGATGATGCTGTGTACAGCTAATACAGGGTTCCATTGAGCATTACTTACTGGAATATTAAGAAGAAATTGGAAGCAGAAATAGAAACCCAGTGTGCCCTTTCAAAAGAGAAAGAAAACAGCCACCGGTGTCGCCGCATTCTCTCATTGTGTTTAACCCCCATTCATTTTGGCATGAGTACCGATGTTAATGAAAACTTTGCGACAAAACAAAATCCAACCAGCCATGACAACGTGTTGTTAGAGAAATTCAGAATAGTTTCACGGCGTTCCATAGAAGACGAGATGAGGTGCATACAACAAAATAAACAGCTGTTGATGGAAATATTCCACCTTGTGTTTCATAGGACTTCTCGCTGTAGGAGCAAACCCCATAGGCAAGAGCTTGTGAGGAGAGCAAGAGGACGCATCAGGGCAGTGGATAACTCCAGAGAAGAGTTTACAGGTAGCCATATCTATACCCTGTCTCTTGTTTGCTTCTTATTTTCTCTTGTACCTAGCGAGCCTGCGTCAGGAGAGGCAAAGTGGAGGCGCCGCCGGGCCGCTGGATGACAGAGGGGACCAAGCAGACACGGCGGATTGGCGGATATCGGAGAGGACCTGGCCGGCACCGGCTAGCCGGGAAGAAAAACTAGAAATGGCACACCGGAGCGCAGACGAGCAAGTGGGTTGAAGCGTGCGTACAAATTTTCGGATGGGTTTTGTGTAAACCCTAGCCAGTCACGGTATGGTTTCCTTGTACTTGGATGGGCGCCAATGTGGGTAATGGTAGGCTGGTAGCAAACCTTCAGCGCCTGTATGGGAACGCACCCGATCCGGATTAAGAGTTGGGCCAAAATGTTGTTTGGTTCGCAACCCCATTTGACCCCGTTTTGGGATAACGGAATCCCATAATCCGGACTAACCCAGTCCCGGTATAGGCGGGATTGCAAATCCCAGTCCGGTTCTCGCGCCCCCCGACACCCCCTCGACCCCGACTCCCTCGCTCCCCTCCCTCTTCCTTCCTCTCGGCCCTCTCCCTCTCGCCCCTCTCCTTCGCTACAGGTTTCCCCTCTCCCTGTACCTGCTATCGGCTCACTGTTGGTCAGTGAGTTAAAGCGAGGTCTGCTACCTCGAGCAGCTCGCGGATGGAGGGCAGCAGTCGTCGGGCGGAGCGTCCGCCGCCTGGTGATTCAATGCGGTCATCTGCGACCGCCGGTCTACTGGGGCGGCTACATCCTGCAAAGGCAAGGTACCAGTGCCCTGTCCTGCCCTTCTGACCATCGATTATCTGCACCGTCCACCTGACTCAGGTTGAGTAGTCATCGTCCCATCTTGTCGACGCACAGGACAAACCCTAGCAAGGGCAAGCAGTGTCTGTGTTCCTTCATATTGATCGCCTTGTGCATCGAGGTTCTTCACATCCACCTACGCATCTTGGAGGAAGCTGGTGTTCGTCCCTGGTTCTCCGGTAGTGTTGTTCATCCCGTCGATTCCGTAGTTGTTGCTCGTTGTCGACCACTTCTTCGTCCCTGGTTCTCCGGCGGTGCTGCTCATCCCGTCGATTCCGCAGTTGCTGCTCCTTGTCGACCACTTCTGAGTAGGTTGGTGATGATGAATAGTTAGGCCTATTTTTTGTACTGAATCGTCATGCAGAGGTGTTCCCCGTGTTCCATGGTGTGTGTTGGATCCCCTGTGTGTGTTTTAGATTGATACAATGATGTTCCATACTATTGATAAGTGTTTTAGATTGATACAATGATGTTCCATACTATTTATTCATCCGTGGATCCTTTCTTTTCTGTATGAAATGTGAAGGCTAGGCCATTTGGAATCTGTTTAGATGGCTAGCTGTCTTCTATTGATAAGTGCTTCCTGGCATTTTGCAAAGCTATTGCATTTATCTTAAGTGGTAGTTCGTGGCATTTTGCAAAGCTATTGTCTAGTTCAGTTGGATCCTACTTTTTCAATGAGGAAGGGTTGTTACAATTTCTTGCTCAGATACACACCACCCAAGCTCTATAACCATTGAGTTTTTGCTCTTTTTACACTGGCATACTCTGACCTATTGATCAATGCTATGGTTTATTCCAGGCTCTTACCACTGTGAGCTTCACTTATACAAATACGATTTGCTTAATTTATTAGTGACTATCATGCACTATGTTAGGTTAGAAAATCTAGATGGAAATCACTATGTTAGGTACTGATTTTTGGATCTTGTTTCACTTGACCCATATTTTGGTTCTTTTTTGTGTTAACGACATATCTATATACAAATCAGTTTTCATCCTCATGTTGAGAATTTTTTGTACTATGTATGACGTATCTTTATTTTGGTCATTAATATGACATATCTTATTGATCTTTCACTTACTTTGATGAGCAACAATTTTGTCATTATGGTTGCAATCTGTGTATGGGGAGGTGAACACATTGATGTCCAATTTTATAAAATATAGAGCAAGTTTGCTGGGTAGATACTAGCAAGCATGTCATCGCATGTACAATGTATAAAACATATATAAATAGGTTCATATACTTCCTCAAGTTTTCTTTGATCCAAATGTTCTGCATATTGGTCTTTTACCCATACTAGAAAAAACATACTACAATATCACCATTTTGCAAAGCTATTGTCTAATTCAGTTGGATCCTTCTTATATAAAGTTAAAGTTGCAGAGACAACTTCAGTCGTGACCTCAGTTGTGATGTGATACACACCACCCAAGCTCTATAACCATTGAGTTTTTGCTCTTTTTACACTGCCATACTCTAACCTATCAATCAATGCTATGGTTTATTCAAGGCTCTTACCACTGTGAGATTGTGGTTAGCATGCTGGCATTGTGGTTAGCATGTGGCATTGTGGTTAGCATGCTGAATCTACTCAATACATTGAACACCATGAACTTCCTACAATTCTTACTTTTCAGCTAGAGAATTCTGTATAGCACCCAAAGGTAATTCTTACTTGAAAATTGCTATTCCTAAAACAAGTAAATCCACCAAAATGTTGAGATTTTTGGTTTTCACCCTCATGGTGTGTGTGGGTACTGATTTTTGGATCTTGTTTCACTTGACCCATCTTTTGGTTCTTTTTTGTGTTAACGACATATCTATATACAAATCAGTTCGAAATCTTGCAATATAAATAAATTTTTGTACTATGTATGACGTATCTTTGTTTTGGTCATCAATATGGCATATCTTATTGATCTTTCATTGTTGCAGTTTACTTTGATGAACAACAATTTTGTCATTATGGTTGCAATATGTGTATGGGGAGGTGAACACATTGATGTCCAATTTTATAAAATATAGAGCAAGTTTGCTGGGTAGATACTAGCAAGCATGTCATCGCATGTACAATGTATAAAACATATATAAATAGGTTCATATACTTCCTCAAGTTTTCTTTGATCCAAATGTTCTGCATATTGGTCTTTTACCCATATTAGAAAAAACATACTACAATATATCACCATTTTACCCATATGTTACATGTTACTTTCTATCAGTTGTGTGAGTGTATCTATTGTCAAACTTTTATATGTCACCTGAGTGCTCAGTAACTACATCTTGACATGTTTGATGCAAACATAAAGTATATCTCATACATCCTTGCTAGAAATCCAACTTGAAACTATCTTTTGGTTTCTCTGTATTGCTGCATAGGGGCATGAAACAGAACATTGGTTTGCTGAAATTTCTTAATCAATATTCACTGAGACTGTACATGTCTATTTTACCCTGATGGCCTTCTTGTGTGCTATTCTACTAGCTTTTCTTCTATCCTAATCCACTTCTCTTATACCTCTTCTGAGCTCATGGGATTATTGAATAAGATGGCAATTCGTATAATGCTCTCATTAAAGTTTTAGTACACTGTTCCAGCTTGCTTTAGCTACTAAAAGGACAATACCTTCTATCATCTGATGTTGGAGTGCCAATATTAGATATGAAGACCTTATAAAAGAAGAGGCGGGTTCTTCATTTGTTACTGATATTTTTTGAATTATTTTTTATGGATGTTTCACCTCAATTTTATATGACACAATTGTTCTCATATCATTATAATATTAAATAAACTATACATGCCTAAATATTAATCTTGCCTCTCTTTTGTGCATGTATGTTAGACTAATATATAGAACATATATGCAACTTATGCACAAGGTAAATTCATATTGTAATTGCAGCTTAGACGCCACTATCTAAGTAAATACTTTCTCTGAAAAGATAAAAGATATAACAATTTGTGTATCATAATATATTGCAACACCTACGGGGGTATGTATTCCGCTGACCCCAAGTTTCGTATTGTTTGGGCAAGAGATTCTGATGCCGCTCTAGTATCTGCATTGCGCAGATAATATGACCTAGGCAGATGTGTCGATGGTCATTTCACTAGGGAGGCTTGGAGGGAGGCAACTCTGGAAATGCAAAATAGGATGGGGAAGACGACCTGCAATATAGACCAGCTGAAAACTCGGTGGAAGAACTTGAGGAGGGACTATGCCGCTTTGAAGCTTGTGACGAATAAGAGCAGCGTTGGATGGGATGACACTAGGCATAAGCCCACGCTGCCCGACAGCCCTGAATGGAGGGAGAGCCTTGCGGTATATCCAATAACCAGTCCCTTAATTAAAAAAATAATGTCATATATTTACACTTTAATTTCCTAATACAAAATTTTATATACTTAGGCAAACAAGGACCTTGTTAGGTTTCTTAACAAGTCGTTTCCCCACTACTATGACATCGAGATGATGGTGGGGAGGAACATTGCTAGAGGACATCATGCAATGTCTTCAACGGACACACAAATCCCTTCTGATGTTGCCTCCGAGGATGATGTCACTGTCGACTTAGATGGCCCAGACACACCCATGAACACTGGAAGCCAATCAGGGGGAGCTAATATGGGCGCATATGGGATGCAAAGTGAGGGAGACACCGGGGGAGGCAGAACAGATACACCGAGTGTTGGCGGGAGGCCTCCTGTCGTTAGGCGCAATAAGCAGCCATCAATGGCTCAAGACCGATGTGGGTTTTTAAATGAAGTGTTATCTGAATTCACACAGGTTTATGCAAAGGTTCATGAGTTAGGCAGTGGTGTGGCAACTAGAGCCTTTGAAAAGAAAGAGTTTACAACCATCTTACAACATTTCCAGGACACTTACCCAGATGCCCCCACTGATGTGTTTACAACACTTGTGAACGCCATCAAGGACTCAACAAACCGCACCATCTACCTCGGCCTTATAGACACACCTCAAAAGATAACCATATGGTTGCAAGACCTTTGGGAAAGGTCCCAAGCTGCCAATGCAACACCAACACCTTCAATGCCATCCTCGTTTATGCCATCTCACCATGCATATTTCCCGCAATCCCCAACACCCAACTTCAGCAACAGACCAAGTATGCCATCGTCGTTTGTGTCATCTCACCGTTCATTTTTTCCTTCGTCCAATGATGTTGGCCCTTCCGGATCACCAAGCATTAACAGCCAGACATTTAACTCAGCAAATCAGTAGAAAGTTCTTTCATTGTTGTAATAATCTATCTCCCATCCAAACATTTTCTTTGGGCATAATCAAATTTGCTTAATTGTTGTAATATTTTTATTCCCGTCCAGACATTATTTTACCGCACAAACTAAATTGATTAACTGTTATAATATTTTATTTCAGCGCCATGCTTTTATTTTGCATTCAATCTAATTTGCTATGTATCCAGCAAGCCATTATTTGTCATGTCCACAGTTACATATGATTGTCGAGTAGTTATTTTCATTGTCGTTGCCATGACAACCTTGCTATGCTTCCACTTGTAGGCATAATGTCAACCACTGACCAAACAGAAACACCTGACCTCCTCACGCACATTCTACATACATTGTCTGGTCCAGCTAATCACATTGCTGATACAATAGCTGAGTCCATAGCAAACTCCATCATTGACGACATTTCCGACATACCACCTACAATACCTAGGTCAGTTAGCATTAGGAGTGGCCACCAGAAGGTCTTAGAAATTTTAAACGGTCATGAACAAAGGGCTTATGACCTATATCGAATGAGACCACATTCTATATTGGCCCTTGTGGACAAGCTTGAGAGTCGGGCCTTGTTACGAAGCACTAGAGACGTCAGTTCGGTTGAGGTTGTGTGCTACTTCCTACAAATGGTTGGCCATGGACATACAAATCGTGCTTTGGCTGAGGACTACATTCACTCTGGTGAGACTATTAGTAGAAAGTTCAATGAAGTCTTAGACGCTGTGTGTTCGTTGTCCAATGAGTACATTGTCATGCAAACTGCAGCGACATGTACGACAACACATTCTCGTATATTGGAGACCCCAAGGTTCTACCCGTACTTCAAGGTAATAGTTAGCCCCTACAATCTTTAATCATTTGGAAATATTGTGTATGTTTACAACCTATTTTGGTGTTATAGAATGCCATCGGGGCAATTGATGGAACACACATCCCCGTCTTGGTTAAACGAGACAAGCAAAATCACTACCGAGACAGAAAAGGGAATGTCTCTCTTAATGTCTTGGTTGTAGTTGACTTCTCTATGGAGTTTACATATGTCTTAACTGGGTGGGAGGGATTGGCTGCTGACCAAAGGGTCCTACAGTCAGCGACGACCACGGGCGGGTTTAAAGTTCCGTCGGAAAAGTTTTACCTAGTTGATGCAGGGTATGCCAACACTCGGTAATTCCTTGCACCGTATCGCAACACAACTTACCATATTTCTGAGTACCGAGGAAACAGACACGCCTACACCAGCAAGAAGGAGATGTTCAACCACCGCCACACACAATTACGTAATGTTGTAGAAAGAGCATTTGGGGTGCTGAAGCGGCGGTTTGCCTACCTTAAAAAGGGGGCGACATATCCCATACATTCGCAGTGTCGCCTCGTAATGGCTTGTTGTATCCTCCACAATTTCATACGCCGCCAACATGATGGCGACATTATCATGGACGAACTCCCAGATGACATTTCAACATTTGTCGTTCCCCCTGCTGGGGTTGACCTGAGTTCCCTCCAACAAACAACTCAGGCCGATTCAAGGGAGGGCGAACGTTTACGTGAATCCATTTCTAATTTGCTATGGGATGCCCGTTGACGTACAATTGTATCTGTAATAGTCTTCGACATTATTTGAAAAATTGTCCACGACAAAACTTTTTAGCCTTTACTTGTTTTTTTTACGAACTTTTTACTGGATCCTAATAATATACATGACATAATGAATCAGTAGGTTGTCTTCAAATGGAGAATGCAATGCCTTGATGTACATGCGGCCTTCAATGCAATGTACGTGTGTATATGGATGACGCGGACGCGACAAATGGACGTTTTGAAAATAACAACCCCCACAGACCGTATTTTACATGTGGTAGGGGGCTTGTTTTGAACAAATGCCAGATGAGATTGCCCGCGTAGCGTGTACCACCCACAGTTGCCACACTTACTGCAGTTAGGAATGCTATGCTAACACAACTTGCATATGCATGCAACGAACTCAAGCTATGGTCTAAACTATGTGACTTTGTCAGTTCGACAAGAGCAGACACCGATAGGCTCGAACAAGATATTTCCACTCTACGTGAGAGGTGCCAATATCTTCGCCAACGACTTCACATCACGAGCAGTAACGACTCTTCAAACGAGAACGGATACAATACATCATAGATGTAGAACAAGCAGTTAGGCCTATTTTATGTTCGAAAAGTTGTATTTTAAATCTATGTTCAGAATCCGACATTATTTTTACTAATCCTCAATTACCTCAATTATGTTTTAGATGTCAATGGATCTATCTGAAGTTCCGAGGTGTGATTGTGGGTTAGATGCAGCCTTGCGGCTTAACACAGAGGATGCAGGGTTGAATGATTTTGGCATTCTGAGTGAAAGGTCGGGCGAAATGTATTACATATGTCCTTCTCGTGAGGTGCACTAGTAAATACATACATAATAGGTTGTCGTTGTGTATGCTGTACATTCTTTGTCATTCATTAAACTTGATAATACATTGTAGGGAAAAGATAGGTGTAGATACTTCCGTTGGGCAGTCGGTATCTCCCCAACAATTGATTCTTTGAAAGCTGAGATTATGTTACTAACTGTCGAGTGCAAGTCAGTGTGGGGCCATGCAATGAACATGAAGGACTTTGTTGAAATTCATCACAACTACGATGATATATACACCCAAAAAAAGTATGAGCATGAGGGTCTAGAACGCTACGTTGCCAGTCTGGAGGAAGAACGTAGTCTTCTTGTAGACATTCCTTCACCCACGGTGACGCCATAATGTTTAATGGCAGAGAGCTACATTTAGTTTGGTGTGTCGATTTACATTGTCCAGCATTCAATGTTTTTAACATTAAATTTTCCTGAATTCATCCGACATTAACAGGCTTTTGTTATTTATCATAATGTTGGTGTGTGTTTTATGGAGGGTGTATGTTTTTTCACCGTGATGTTGATAAATGTTAGTTAGCACTGAATATGCATTTTATATTCCCTTAATTGTGTGATACACACTTACGTCTAAAACATATTACTTACAGAATCTGTAATATGGCTGGGCCTCCAAGGACGCCTTCTTTTATGTGGTGTACGGAGCTTGATATGGTTCTCAGAGGTATGATGAGAAACCAATATGAGTTGGGGAGATGTGTTAATGGAGTATATACTACACAGGCTTGGATGGAGGCATGGCGTGACTTCTGAAACATCACTGGGGGGGCCTTACATATCTTTGACTGAGTTGCAGATGAGATGGCAACACATAAGGAGAGAGTTCATAAGAGACAATCTTTTTATTTTGGGAGATTTATTGCCTCCCCCGCCATTGCCCGTGCAACACAACTTCATGACGGCTTGTCGCATTTACCCACATGGGGTTGCTGAATACCTTATTAACACCGATGAGTGAATCAAACAAGCACGTTAGACGGCAAAAATAACACATTAACCTGTAATATATTTCCACGACTTTGTAGTTGTTTGTGTTTACCTCGCAACATTTATTTGTATGTAGCTAAGTTTGTTTGGAGCTTTATTGTTATGTATTGAATGCATACATCACGTTCTTACTTCTTTGTAGCTAAGCTTGTTTGGAGCATTTATTTGTATTCAATATTGTCACAGTTATCTTACTATTATTGATATTTGCTAATACTTATATTTATTTATTAACTATAGATGTCATCATCGCGGTCACGGTCAAAGACAAGGACAAAATTTGAAAAACTATTGATGTCTCCGTCGAAGATTAAAAAATATGTAGAAGAAAAGCTTGTTTGCAAGAAACCATGTTGCGAGCCTACACACGATGAGGGCCCAAATGAGAGAGACGAACAAGCCAAGGGTGTTACTCATCCTATTCACCATCTGTCGTTGTTGTTCGAGTGGCCAAAAGATGCCAGTAAGCAGGAAACAAATCAGGTGTTGGACGAAGTATGTCCTGTGTCGTGGGACGAGTACAACGAGGCCATGAAGTTGGCCAACGAGTACGACGAGGCATGAGGTTGGCTGCTTGCTCACCAATTTAGATTGTGTAGCTTTGTTGTTGTCTAGGTCCAGGGCTGACTTCTCGTTTCAGTTTGTATGTTACATATGTATTTTCCCGGGAACCAATAAAATATTATCTTTTTATTTATGTGGTATTACGTTGTGCTACAGACATGCTACGCACGTTTGAACAAGTTAATTTAAATACATAAATTATATTATGTATTTGTTATTTATTATATGATACACTTCGGCCAACTTCTGCTTAAGCGGTAGCACAACTACACATTCCTTATTCTTGTTAAAACAGTTCTACTACAGCAGGACAGAATCAGCAGATACTGACTACGTTGCCAAACAAAATCAGACTGAATCCAGTGTAGTAGCCAAACAGAATCAGACTGCAATCACACTCAAATCAGACGAGCTGACCAGAATCAGACTGGGTTGCCAAATAGAATCAGACTGGGTTGCCAAACAGAATCAGACTGAATCCTGACTAACCCCGTCTAATCCAGTCCAGACTACGAAATCCCAGTCCGTTGCCAAATAGGGGCTCAATTTGTGAGATAAGATGTAAAGTGGGCCTGACAATGGGCCAACTGAAAGCTTGGAAGGCAACTTTGCAGTATGCAAATCACAATTATCACTAAATAAATCAAGGATACATAGCAGTTGACCAGCAAGCTAGGAAGGCAGTCACCGCATATCTCGCTTTCGTCGTCGTCGTCGTCACCACCACCATCATCATCGTCATCTAAGCCTCAGTCACAACTATGTTAGGGTCGGCTACATGAATCCTTCAATTCTATTCGGCTCTATCATAAGTCACATTGTGGTTGAGTCAAAATCTCTCTTTATAAACATTTCTCATGTTAATTTTGGTCTTCATCTTCTTCTATTGATTGTCCTTGGCTCAATAGGATTGCTTCATATAGGTGCATTAGTCGGTCTGCTTTGTGTATGTCCATACCATCTAAGTCGGCCCTCGTGCAACCCTCAATGCTCGCCACCCCCTTTTCTTGTCTTTCCACACATCTATCTCAGCATATGAATTTCAGACATGTTCATCTTGTTCTTCACCTCCCAACATTCACTCACATAGAGTGGTTGATTGTATAGCTATTCTATTCAACTTGCTTTTTAATCGGAGAGGGATCTTTCAATCACATAATACTCCAGTTGCACTCCTCCATTTCAACCATCTTGTAGTGATTCTGTGACAAACGTCATTTTACAAATCCTCTTTTATATCAATAATAAAACCCAAGTAATGAAATTTATTACATTTTGGTATATTTACTCTGTTCCACTTGGCTCCACCATTCACTGTGGGATTGGCTAAAATTGCAATGCATATACTCGGTTTTGCTCCTAATAATCATCAATCTGTTTCATTTCAATGCCTTTCTCCAAAGTTCAACTTTATCGTTTAATCCATCTTTAGTTTCATCAATCAATGCAATATCATCAGCAAATAACATACGCCAAAGAATATCATGTTGAACATTATTTGTCAACCCATCCATAACAAGAATGAACACATATGGGTTGAGTGTGGATCCATGATGTACCCCATCTGTGATAGGAAATATTGGTGTATCTCCTCCAGGGGTCTTCACACTTGGAGTAGATCTATCATACATATGTTGGTATGTATGTCATGAAAGCCAATCATGGGATGATTGGTGGGATACATTAAGATTGATTTGATAAAGATCAAAGGTAAGCTTTCAATTCTTTCTGGTTCAGTCATATGAGATAATGATAGAACAGATTGAATGTCTAGAGAATGACAGTACTCAATGACGTATGCTTTCAGGTTGAGGACCTGAACGATGAGATCATACATATGCTAAGAGTTTGTATATTCTTATTATGTCCCTCGTCGGATGTCATTGTGGAAGGTAGATAGACAACAATGACACATAAGACTAGATTGTGGTGTTGGTATGACAGAATCTCATTAGTCATGATATGGAGATATCAAACCAAACACATAGGTACTTGTTAGAGAACAAGTTTACCGGACAGACCCACCGTGAGTTTGACACATGGAACCATGACATGGTAGTCACTGTCAGTTCTCACAGTGACGGTGGTGAGTGTGATTCTTTGACCTGAAATCACTCCACTCAACACATGTCGTTGGGTACTCTTTGACATCATCAAACACAGTCCTGAAACATGGGTTGTTATAAAGGTGATGATTGGGTGACTTTGACACGTGGGGCTTTTGAGGGGTGAGTGATAGATATGGGATTTGTCCCTCCTAAAGAGTTTGATATCCATGGCCACTTGATGAGTAGGATTGAGATAGGTGTGCGCACACATGTGTGAATCAGTATGTAATATTGATGTCATACATATCTCCTCCAATCTACTCTCATATCAAGAAAGTGAATGAACGTTGACAGGATGAATGTTCCATGCCTTGAGTTCATTTGAGATATCAGTGACAAAGGAATTATACATTTGTTGTAACACCATTCACAGATTGTAGGATTGAAAGTTGTTCTCCAACTTTCTATTTCACTTGGGTAGCACTGATGTGCAACTAGGCACCACTCTTTGCTTGTGAAGTCATACGTGTTATGGACTTTCACTGCCAACGTGAAATGGACATGTAGGGTCACACACATAGGATTTAACCTGGAAGAGGAGTTTATCCACAAATAATGTTTAGATTGATTACTAAAGGAGTTTAGTAGTTCAATTAAACACTTAATTAATTGTTAGCTCAAAATCATAGTATTCAAGGTGTTGGATCGATTGATTAGAGTATCAGATTGATTGAAACTACAATTGACTGATTTGCACAAGTCTGCTGCAATTAACTGATTTGCAATTGCAGCAGTATTCAAGGTGTTGGGTCGATTGATTAGAGTATCGGATTGATTGAAACTGCAATTGACTGATTTGTACAAGTCTGCTGCCCCAACCGATCGGCTCATGAGATGAACCGATCGGCTCAGGTAGGTGAACCGGTCGGCTCATGTTGTGAGCCGATCGAATCATGTGTCATGAAACGATCGGTTCAATTGTTGAACCGGTCAATTCGAGAACCAACCGAGATCGTTTGGAAAGTGAGAAGACTGTTTTGCAAATATAATTTGTTTCACTTGTACAAATTCGATTTGGACAAGGATTAATATTTGATTAATCGAAAATAAATTTGAAAGTCAATTTGAGTTGGATCAGGACCACGAACCAATCGGCTCAGAAGTGAATCAATCATCTCAGGTGCCCCAACCGATCAGTTGAGGTGTGAACCGATCGGCTCAACTCCCCAACCGACCGTTTCATGCATGAAACGATCGGTTCAGGTGGCACAGTTGGTTGTTTTGTGGAAAATCTCAAACCATTATACTCCTGTTTTAATCCCGCATTGCCCGGGGTAGAGAACCTTGTCCCATGACCCTCCTATATATATAGGGGTAGTGGGGGCTTCTTAGGAACAACAACTCAGTGCACTAGTTGCTCTACAAAGTTGTCGTTCTCTCTGGTTTTGGTAACCGAGAGAGAGCCCGAGCAAGTGCTACCCGATAAGGGAGGCACAGCAAGGGAAAGACAACTGCAGAAAGCGACTGGTGGTAGGAGAGTGTGTCGGTGACTAGTACGCCGACAGGAGGGTGCGACTCCTTCTGATTTCTTGTGGGACAAGGAGATCGGAGTTCCAAGTAAGTCGTGTGGACTACTTTAGAGGCGGGAGACTTCTGCTGCTCAGAGGACAGTTGTTAATCCCGACAGTCCCGGTGAGACCAGGAGCCGACAGTCCCGGTGAGACCAGGAGCTACACAGATACCATCCAAGACCAGAGGTGAAGACCGCGCAAGCCGTGAGGTAACGTCGTTGAGCAAGCCTCATGACAAGGTACGCCTCCACAAACCATCCTTCCTATTGTATAGACGTTGATGTGTTTCCTTTGTTCTGGGTTTGGGGAGAAGAAATTTTTTGTTTTCGCTGCCTTCTCTGTCTCCCCTAAAACCCAACAGTGGTATCAGAGCCACGTCAACTGCTCTATACTTTAGGATTATCGATGTGATCGATTTTGGTTTGTCGCCTTTATTTATTGCATACGATGCGAATAAAATTGGCTTTATGCATGTCCAATCCTAAATCCACAAATCTCAATATACATATATGATATGTAATATGAATGCACTTGATATGCGTCGCCCTTAAATGAGTTTTGTGGTGGATGTATAGCGTGGTTATGACCAATAAACCCTATGTATGTGTGCTTGGTTGAATGTGGTTGCTTGCATCTCAGTCTGCACACTGATTCCCTACCTCCTTTTTCCTAATGTAACTCGAGATAACTCGAGATTTCTTTCCTACCTTTGCTCCCCCCGAATGTAACTCGGGGTTTTTCAATTCAAATGTAAATAGGATAGAACTTTTATTTCCTGTTATGTCAAAGAACGACGGACAACCTGATGACAACTGAGACGATCGGTTCAAGGCGTGAACCAATCGGTTGACGATCCAGACGACTGGTTCGAGGAGTGAGACGATCAGGTGGCGGCCATGAGGAGATGCACGATGACCAGGAAAACCGATCGGTTGGAGGGGTGAACCGATCGGTTGGAAGAGCCAACCGATCGGCTGGTGGCATCCAATCGACCGGCCTGATGGCGAGTCGATCAATCATGGAGATGAGTTGATCAAACCCAGTAAAGGCAAAGAACAGAGTTCATCTTGTACAGGTTGCATGTGATGTAGACCTAGATGATCGTGATTCCTCTTGGCTCGAGGAATCACATTAGGATGGTCATAATCATTGCTTTTATCATTTCACATGTTTTCTGTGGGATATATCATGTATATGATACTTACTATATATTGTGGTGATTGGATATGTATATGTACCTATAAAACCAAACCCCTCATCTAAATATTAAGTCTTTACGCCTTCCATTAGCGACACACATGAAAAACTTTATCGAGCAAGCATAGGTTACGCCAAAGCGTGGTGCGTCGTCTATCTCGTGGAAGTGTGAAGGGTGAACATGTAGGTTCTGTCAAAGTAGGGTGCATGTTTACCGTGTCGACTTTTGGGTTAGACTTAACTGGTGATTCTTAGAGCGTCTAAGCCCAGAGGCACATAATGTTCATGGCAAGGTGTTGCACATGTTCATTCATCAAGAGTTGCATATGATGCAATTGGCATGATGGCCTACCTAAATAGCCAAGATTGTGGGCGATCAGCCAAAGCTGACCCA
This sequence comes from Alisma plantago-aquatica, assembly GCA_963693085.1. Classification (NCBI taxonomy): domain Eukaryota; kingdom Viridiplantae; phylum Streptophyta; class Magnoliopsida; order Alismatales; family Alismataceae; genus Alisma; species Alisma plantago-aquatica. The sequence continues at coordinate 241,551,655 of OY856412.1, read as the reverse complement.
TGACTTGATGAAATATGGATCTTGACCCACTAGAAGATTGTACGCTACAATCTTCCACATTGATGGTGAGGGCCATCAATTTGAACAAAAATAGTGGGAGCGATAATTAATTAAAGTCTTAATTATATCGTCAACCTTTCAAATCAATCAAACAAGTCAAAATTGAGTTTTGGACTAAATTGCATATATTTCCTTTTTGTACAATAAATGGTTAATCAACAATAATCACTTTATTTGTGATCGGTCCTTAAGATGGACTTATTGAATGAGAATAATTCCACGACCGGTTAGGACGTTGAGAAGTGTTCTCAATCGAAGAGTGAAAGCTCTAAGTCCTAGTTATACCAGAACCAGATGAACTCGATCCCACCACACCAATGGCTGAAAGTATGCTTATGGAAGCATACCGAGGATGACATTTGATGTGGAGTGATGAATGTTGTGTTCTATGAACTATGAGTTGCAGAGACAACATGAGACATATGATGTCTCCAAGACACTGTCCTAGTATGTCATGACAGAAGGAGATCCGGTAAGGTATTCACACACTCAATGTGATTGGGTATATGGAAAAACCTGACTAAGAAGAATTCCCTCTGAGCCAAGAGTTGGCTATTGGTATGATACTACAAATGTTGCGAGAATCATATAGTTCATGATGAACTATGACATGAACAACTTTGACAAGTGTTGACAAAGTTGTTGGACATGTTGAGGACAGTAGAGGAAAAGATGAAGAAAGACGAAACCCTAATCTTTGATCGATGAAGGGTAAGTCATAAAGGCAAGGGCAAGGGTAAAGCAAAGAAGTGTTCTGATGCTAGCCAGTAATCCAAGTCGTCTTCAGCTTCAAGGCACATGGGAGGGTGAACAAGGGAATTGCCCTCTATATCTGGAAGAACAAAAGAAGAAGGAGGGGATATAGATCTCCACCTAAGGTATCATGAAATGAACCGCTTCTTTATCTGAGGTATATGATACCAAGATATGAATCTATCATATATGATATGTAAGATCTACAAAGAAGTGATGGCCTTTACGAAAGGACCAAGAAAGGAGTATCCATCATTGGAGCTAGTGTTGCTACCATAGATAGGAGTACCTTTCAGTTTATTTCAGCCTAAAGGGCACGAAATAGAGTTGAGAACTGCTATTTCAATTTGCCGATAGAAACACTTTATTGTTGCATCTTGTTGAAACAAGGATGGTTATCAATATAGTTGATATTTCAAATTCAAAGATATGATCTTTATGGCAACGCCTTGTTTATCTTGTGGTACTTGGTATGCATAAGATAAAATGATACCTAAAAGTTATTGATAACTCAAACAATCAAATTATCATAAATCATGAGAAATTCATTTCTAGTTTCCATATGATGGATAAGCTAGACTCTTTTGGTTGGAGAACTAGTAAGAGACATGAATCTCTTAGACATGATTAATTAATCTTCACTAGTAGTAGTGGGAGAATGATTATCCTATTAGGTATAATACATGTGATGTATTTACATACCTATTAGAGTTAATGCTAATACTTCAAGCAATGTTTAAAGAAATACCAATATGAATATCTTGAAGTGTTTAAGAATATCATAGATGAAGTATGAATTTGGTAAAGTGTTAATTCTTGATGAGATAAATGAATGAAATACTTGAACCAAATGTTTGAGAACCTTATGAGTGATTATGATAGTGTATCATAATGAACTCATGATTAAGGCATGGTGATGTCTAAATAAAAAAGGAGTCATACTCTAAGGAGTTAGAGGATGATTATCAAATAACTAAATTCTTCTTAAATAAAGAATACCCCACACTAATAAAGGATATTAAGAATCACAAAGTGTTGTGAGTTCTTATATCCTCGACAGATACACCTTAAATGTCTATATGATGAGTTGGTCATATGATGAGTCAACTATCTAGATGAATATGAGGAACCAGATTTTGAGTTATGGTTTATGACCATTACATCCTAAATGACTTCCATGTGAACCATAAGGTATGACCTTGATGGTAGCACCCATTGGGATGAAATCCATAAGTGTGAATGAGTCTTAAGTGTTAAGACACACGGATGACATTTTGAGAAGTATGATGCTTGTTGATTGCAACTTAATGACTAAAAGATTTGGCATACAGATACTAAAACCACATTCCTACAATGAATAAAATGAGGATGTGTACGTGACACAACCTATAAGGTTTATGAATCCATTAATGCAAATGAAGTCTATAAGTTACAATGGACTAATCAATGTGATTGATTAAGTACAAGCAACTCAGAGCTGGATCTTTACTTTGATGATATGGTCAAAGGGTTTGACTAATATGTCAAAGATAAAGAAGGGATATGTGATTTAGTGGGAGCACATTCACATTCCACATGTTGATGTGAAATGGAAATGTTCTAGAATGGAAATCCAAAGTGGAAATTATCTTTAAGGAAGATAGATACGTTTCCTATGTGATAGGAATAGAGATAGTTCTCAAAAACCTCTTGACCTAAAAGGAGGAAGCATACATTGGCAATCTATACTGAAGGGTTCAGTGTGCATAGATTCAGTGGGAGAAAACTTATCCATGTTACATGGAGTTAGTATCCCAAGGCCAAGTGTCCAATTCTTATGAAGAATGGGAACACTAAGAGTAGATATGGATCTATCATGTATGTAATCATCCCATTATCTTGCATGTATGGACATAGCAAGAATAAAATGCATTCATCATCTTGTATGTAGGACATGAAAATATATATGATGTGCTCATCCTGATAACTTGTATGTGGGACATGACGAGTGGATGTCTGTCTAGTTCCAATAAAGGTTACTGGAATACCATGAGAACTTGATAAGTACTTGAGAAGTACTAGTTCTATGGAAATAAGGAAGGGTTTACTGTAAAGAGTTACACTGATGCGAACTTCTGAAAAGGATAGAAAATTAATCGCAAACTATATATGGGATATATAAAAGTGAATGTTTGTTGATAAATGGAAACGTTCCAATAAATCCATTTAAAAGGAAAGGCTGAATATTCGTATGTTAAAGAACATAAGTGGATACTATATGGATCTGGAAGTTCATATAGATGAACTTATAGATATTCCAGTCATTGATGACAAATAATGAGTGCTTGGTCATGCAATGTGGCTAAAGGTTAGCAAAGGAATACTAGATCACATATTATGGCAACTCCATCTCATACGTATGCCGTACAACAAAGAGATGAGAGACATGTAGTTAATACCGACTTTGGCAAGGTGTTGCCATAACTCACTATGTTATCACTAGAGTACAGTGACATGTGGGACATGTTTGAAGATCACTATGAATATGATTCAGGGGTGATTGGCTCGCAGTGCAAGTGGGAGTCTATTGGTATGTATGCCCTGAGAGCCAATCATGGGATGATTGGTGGGATACATTAAGATTGATTTGATAAAGATCAAAGGCAAGTTTCCAATTCTTTCTGGTTCAGTCATATGAGATAATGATAGAACAGATTGAATGTCTAGAGAATGACAGTACTCAATGACGTATGCTTTCAGGTTGAGGACTTGAACGATGAGATCATACCGATGTTTAGAGTTTGTACATTCTTATTATGTCCCTAGTTAGATGTCATTGTGGAAGGTAGATAGACAACAATGACACACAAGACTAGATTGTGGTGTTGGTTGATGACAGAATCTCATTAGTCATGATATGGAGATATCAAACCAAACACATAGGTACTTGTTAGAGAACAAGTTTACCGGACAGACCCACCATGAGTTTGACACATAGAACCATGACATGGTAGTCACAGTCAGTTCTCATAGTGATGGTGGTGAGTGTGATTCTTTGACCTGAAATCACTGCACTCAACACATGTCGTTAGGTACACTTTGACATCATCAAACGCAATCCTGAAACATGGGTTGTTATAAAGGTGATGATTGGGTAACTTTGACACATGGGGCTTTTGAGGGGTGAGTGATAGATATGGGATTTGTCCCTCCTAAGGAGTTTGATATCCATGGCCACTTGATGAGTAGGATTGAGATAGGTGTGCGCACGCATGTGTGAATCAGTATGTGATATTGATGTCATACATATCTCCTCCAATCTACTCTGAGATCAAGAAAGTGAATGAACGTTGACAGGATGACTGTTCCATGCCTTGAGTTCATTCGGGATATCAGTGACAAAGGAATTATACATTCACTGTAACACCATTCACAGATTGTAGGATTGAAAGTTGTTCTCCAACTTTCTATTTCACTTGGGTAGCACTGATGTGCGACTAGGCACCGCTCTTTGCTTGTGAAGTCATAAGTGTTATGGACTTTCACTGCCAATGTGAAATGGACCTGTAGGGTCACACACATAGGATTTAACTTGGAAGAGGAGTTTATCCACAAACAATGTTTAGATTGATTACTAAAGGAGTTTAGTAGTTCAATTAAACACTTAATAATTGATAGCTCAAAATCATAGTATTCAAGGTGTTGGATCGATTTATTAGAGTATCAGATTGATTGAAACTGCAATTGACTGATTTGCACAAGTCTGTTGCCCCAACCGATCAGCTCATGAGATGAACTGATCGGCTCAGGTTGGTGAATTGGTCGGCTCATGTTGTGAGCCAATCAGCTCATGTGTCATGAAATGATCGGTTCAATTGTTGAACCGGTCGATTCGAGAACCAACCGAGATCATTTGGAAAGTGAGAAGACTGTTTTGCAAATACAATTTGTTTCACTTGTACAAATTTGATTTGGACAAGGATTAATATTTGATCAATCAGAAACAAATTTGAAAGTCAATTTGTGTTGGATTAGGACCACGAACCGATCAGCTCAGAAGTGAACTGATCGTCTCAGGTGCCCCAACCGATCAATTGAGGTGTGAACCGATCGACTCAACTCCCCAACCGGCCGTTTCATGCATGAAATGATCGGTTCAGGTGGCGCAGTTGGTTGTTTTGTGGAAAATCTCGAACCCTTCTACTCCTACTTTAATCCCGCATTGCTCGGGGTAGAGAACCCTGTCCCATGACCCTCCTATATATTTAGGGGTAGTGAGGGCTTCTCAGGAACAAAAACTCAGTACACCAGTTGCTCTGCAAAGTTGTCGTTCTCTCTGATTTTGGTAACCGAGAGAGAGCCCGAGCAAGTGCTACCTGATAAGGGAGGCACAATAAGGGAAAGACAATTGTAGAAAGTGACTGGTGGCAGGAGAGTGTGTCGGTGACTAGTACGCCGATAGGAGGGTGCGACTCCTTCTGATTCCTTATAAGACAAGGAGATCAGAGTTCCAGGTGGTCCGTGTGGACTACTTCAAAGGCGGGAGACTTCTGCCACTCGTAGGACAGCTGTCAATCCCAAAAGTCCCGGTGAGACCAAGAGACGACAGTCCCGGTGAGACCAGGAGCTGCACAGACACCGTCCAAGACCAGAGGTTAAGACCGTGCAAGCCGTGAGGTAATGTTGCCGAGCAAGCCTCGGGACAAGGTACGCCTCCAAAAACCATCCTTCCTATTGTATAGACGTTGACACGATTCCTTATTCTGGGTTTGGGAGAAGAAATTTTTTGTTTCCTTTGCCTTCTCTGTCTCCCCTAAAACCCAACAACATATCGTTAACCAAGTAAATGTATTGGATTGGCACATCTTTTTTCGTCAAAATGATCTACAACACTTCTCTGGGTACTCAATCATAAGACTTTTCCAAATCAATAAAAACCATATGAAGATGTCTTTTGCTTTTTCTATACTTCTCCATAAGCCTCCTTATCAGAAAAATAGCATTTGTTGTAGATCTTCTAAGCATGAAATCAAATTGGTTATTTGATATATTATTATTGATCCTAGACTCTGCTCAATAATCATCACCCAAAGCTTCATTGTGTGACTCATCAACTTGATACCAGGAAAATATAAAAAGTTTGATACAGAAAAATTTATATATAATAAGAATGAACCTATGTGTCACATAGGCTTCAATATATTAGTTATCAATACATTAGATATCATATGAACTTAAAAATATTAGATTTAACTAGAATATTGTAAATGTGAAGTACATCACTTTGTCAATTTGTTTAACTTTATAGATTTGTTGAGGTTACTCATTCAAATAACCACCCAACTCCTCTTGCATGGAAGAAGGGTCACTGGTACTCAAGGGTCACGAAAAGATTGAAGAATGTTATTGTAACACCCCTGACCTGGGTTATGGCCTAACCCTAGAAGTTTTGCTTAAGTAAGTTACTTACAAACTTGTTCTTATCTTTTGACAAATAATTAAGGCCCTTTGTGAAGTTTATTTTCAAATTTGAGCTTATATGCAAACTATGTGTGCATTATATGATCATCTAAGTGTAAAGTGCAGTTTACCCAAGATAAGGGGCTATATTACAAATGTTATATGTTGAATGTATTCTAAATGTTTTAACATCATGAAAGAGAAAATGATACTAAGTGGTGGCTTGTGGAAATCCTAAAAATCTAAGTGGGAACTTGTTTGAAAAATGCTAAGTGCTTTGTGCATCAATTGTGGTACAAAATGTGATATATTCAAAATGTAGGGTTGATGTGTAAATTACTACCTCTAGATTGTCTTTACTCATACCTAGTATCATTTAGAGGAGAGAGAAATAAGGAGACACTATGTTTGAATCATCTTAGAGTGATGTCACTCTCAATAATGAAAAGACCAAGAAAATGCATGAGTTGAAAGTTATACATATGAGCTATATCGAGTTGTGGACTTAGAATGGGAGTCCCTATCGGCCATAGAGGGGGTCTCTTATCGGTTTTTTTGAGTCTTAGATTTGCCCATGATGGGAAAAATACTTCAAAGAAGTGATATGTATCGGCTTACAACTTGTCTTAGGAAAAGATTGAGTTGAATATAATAATGTAGTAAGTGGAAGAAGATAACTAAAGAGACGACCCTTATCCCTTGCATTATCCTTGAAACTTTTATTTTTGCATGGCAAGATAATGATGGGATGCATGCAAATATATGTGTCGACCATGCATGGCTAGGTAGCATGTAGTAGCTTAAGATAATGACACCTCTTAAACTCTTTTCCATAAATCCCAAGTATAAATACCTTACCCTTCACTTGTTAGTAGAATTTTCATAATCTTGTTAGCAACCTTTCCTTATATATCATGCATGCCACTCTTGTATCGTGCATAAGTGAGGAGAGTTAAGTGGTAGAGCTTGGTATCAGTGGGACCCCACCTCTGAGACCCCACGATACTATCCACACTAACCACACTAAATCTCAAATTAACAATTAAAACCTAGAATCAAGGCATTCTATTATATGAAAAACACAATTAATTTTTTCCATTTAATTCCAGATCTGGCACAAGCAACTAAGTACTATTCATTTTCAACATATCATATATAATCAAGCCCGAGATGTAAGCATTATTCGAGATAAAACTCTAATACAACATGAAGTAGAAAGTTACACTATTACATTCACATCAACAACCTAGATCAAGATAAAGTACATCACTACAAGCACGCATACCCTCCCAAAACTCCCTAGTACAGGGAAAACCTATACATATAACCTACAACAAGAAGACAACTCTCCACCTTAGATGGTGAAGAAAAGATGACTACGGATGAGAAGCTCCTAGATGAATTGAAGCTGAATCAGTACCTGTAAAAATTTGAACCATCACTTATCAACACATTGAGTGAGTGGAATAGGTTCAAGACAAAACTAGCATTGAACTAATCCTTTTTTTATTAAATTGATTAGAGACAAGTATATTTCAGATTAAATCAAACAATTCTAAATATCATGCAGATAATGACAGATATAAACTACATAAGTAAACATGAAATAACAAATAGAACTAACATGTAATCAGATATTGATAATCAAATCTTGTTCTCGGCTTATCAAGATTCATTATTAGGTTTGCCGTGAAGTTACTTGATTTGTACCTAATCAAGTAAAAGTCGCCACGCCAGGTTCTCGTGTCAACGACTCACTGTCCATATCTTAGGGTTAACCGGAAACCCTAAGATAAACAACAGACTCTGGTCTGCCTCAGAGTTGCCAAACACTGGCTAGGTAAGAGCATAAAGCCTCTCTACCTTACAGACCTCATCTCAGGTACATGAGATAGGTTTAATGACATAAATGTCAAATCTAGGGCATCACGTATGAGATACTAAACAAAGCTATCCCTATCAATCCCTTTCACATCAAGATCACAATTTCCATAACATTGTTTCAAATACAACGCATTTCATTCACTCAACAATAGAGAATTTAGGTTAGCATCTCATCTTGAAATCTTTCCTAAATTCTGGTGACCTAGCCTTCAAGGTCTAGAATCACACTCCAACATTCCTTTTCATAATCCAAGGACTATTAGAAGGAATCCGTTTCATTTCCCCAGTGCATATCTCAGGGGAAAATCACAGTGTTCAGGGTTCCTATCTAGATGATTAGGTTATAATGGATATTAAGTGCATTTACTCACTTTAAGGAAAATAGGGGTTTACTATATGGAACATATGTGATTTTGCATTCTAATCCTAGGATATATGGATTAGGGTTTCAGATATATATATATATATATATATATGTATGTTTCAATTCAGATTACAGATACCCTAAATATCCTTTTTCCATCATATAAATTTGCATGAAACAATCACAACTCAAAAATTCACATATCATAGACAACACTCCATATTTAAACAATATGTGGTATTTGCAATGTATATGTAATAAGAATATGCAATCTGAATTCAATTAAATTTACATTACTCATGATCAAGATAATATAGCATCCACTTCATTCATTTACAAGTATCAATACAAGAATCATATCCAAGGTCAAATAAGCAAACAATCCTATGCATTATTTGAGTTCTCAATTTCCACCAATTGCGGTTTAATGAGGAGATTTAGGATTATAGTTCACTAATAGTTTTCAAATGAACCTACACCACTCACCCTAGGTGTGAAACACCTAAAATTCGTATCCCAACTACTACTGCTAATTCTTGAATCAAGTCCTTGCTTCAGGAAAATAGAATCTTCCTGCTCCTCTTCACTCAAGAACCTAGAAGAAGAAGAATTGAAGAACAAAGAATGAAAGAAGAGATTAATTTGGAATCTTTTGATCCAAATCAAGGAAGTGATGATTTATATAAATAGGAGAGAATAGAATCAAATAAACCTAGTAAATATTAATGATCTATACAAAATTTACCAACCTTGGAAAGAGAAAACCCAGAAATCTGAAATTTCCACTTCAGATTCTCCAAACCCTAAAATCCCCTCCTCTCTCAAGAATTACGAAGCTAGGAAGTGTGGGACAGAAAATGAGAGGTGCTTGGGTTGTAATAGAGTCCTATATACTCATTAAGGTGCTTGGAATAAATAATTATAACTATTTTTCAGTCTTTTTTATTTTTCCAGAAAAATCTGGTCGGTCGAGTTTGTCTCTCTCAGAACTCGACCGATCAAGGTTCTGTTGTGATACAAAACTTCTTCCAAAAATTCTGAAAATTTAATATGTTGTTTAAAACTGATTATTAAACCTTTAGTTAAAATATGAGCTTAATTGGATAATCTAATAAATTAAAAAAATCAAATACTACACTATTGTACGTAAGCCTGTATAACATGATTGGCTGAGTTTTTCTTGGGGAAAACTCGACCGATCAATAGGACCAAGAAACTCTAAAAATTCTGAAATTTTTCACTAACATGAATAATTGAGTTATACAATACATATCCAAAATTCAAAGTAATATGAGTCACACATAAAATAATAAAAATCTTTTACTAGACTATTATACTTAACACCAAATTCATCATCACATTCTCTATTGATGATTTCATGCAACTAGGATTTTAAATTTATAACCCTACTAACCTAATCATTCACAACATTAATCTAACAAACAAGGTTTATATTTTTTATTAATATTTGACCTGATTAGGAGAAAATTAAATCAATAACTATTGATGCTTAGTAAGATCTAACTAGGGATTAAAGTAAATTTAGGAACGGGTCCTTACAAATCTCCCCTCCTTTTAGAGTTTCGTCCCGAAACTCTAGAAAAGGTGAGGATGGCATCTCTCCATCTCATCTTCAAGTTCCCATGTTGCCTCTTCAACCCCATGATGTCTCCATAAGACTTTCACCATAGGTATCTTACGTCTACGCAACATTTTGATCCTCCTATCCATGATCTGAATTGGGCCTTCCTCATAAGTCACATCATCTGCTAATTGTACATCAGATGGATAGAAGATTTTATTAGTATCAGGATGACACTTCCTTGGCATAGATACATGGAACACATCATGTAGCTTCTCTAGCTCAGCTGGTAATTCAAGTCGGTAAGCTACTTTTCCAACCCGTTGCAGAATAGGGGATGGTCCCATATATCTAGGAGCTAACTTGCCCCGCTTCCCGAACTTCAGTACACCTTTCCAAGGAGAAACTTTTAGATATACTAGGTCTCCTAATTGAAATTCAAGAGGTATAAGCCTACGGTCTGCATAGCTCTTCTGTCTATCCTGTGCAGCCTTCAATTGTTGGCGTATCACAATGATCTTCTCAAAGATTTGTTGTACCATCTCAGGTCCCAACATCTGTCTCTCACCAGTCTCATACCAACATACTGGCGATCTACACTTCCTACCATATAGATCTTCATAAGGTGCCATTCCGAGACTAGATTGGTAACCATTATTATATGCAAATTCAATCAGGTTAACATGTGAGTCCCAGCTTCCAAGGAACTGTAGAACACATGCCCTAAGCATGTCTTCTAGGGTTTGTATTATCCTTTCTGACTATCCATCAGTCTGGGGATGAAAAGCAACACTGAACTTCAATTGAGTTCCCATTGCTTCATGTATTCTATCCCAAAACCTAGAAGTAAATTGTGGACATCTATCTGATACAATCAAAAGTGGAACTCCATTTAGTCTGATTATCTCATCAACATATATTTGAGCTAATCTTTCAGTAGAAAAAGTTGTCTTGACAGGAAGAAAATGAGTTGTCTTTGTCAATCTATCTACGACAACCCATATGGAATCATGTCCCTTAGAGGAACAGGGTAAACTGACTACAAAATCCATAGTCACGTGATCCCATTTCCATTCTGGTATAGGCAAAGGCTACAAATATCTACTGGGTCTTTGATGTTCTGCCTTTACTTGCTGACATATACCACATTTTGCAACAAAATCAGCTACATCTTTCTTCATTCCAGGCCACCAATACAATTCTTTGATATTTCTATACATTTTGGAACTACCTAGATGCATTGCATACATAGATGAATGTGCTTCCTCAAGCACAATATTTTTTAGCTCTGCCTGATCTGGGACACATAACCATCCCTGAAAACAGAAAAGATCCTTATTAGTGAAGTGGAAGCCTTCTCTTTTCCCTTCTTGCATCTCTTTCACTAAAGTCTGAATATAAGGATCGGTGCCTTGCATTTGTTTAATCTGTTGCCCCAACACATGTTTTATCTGGAGTTATGCCAGAAGACCACCAGAAGATGTCATATCCATATGCACATTCATCTCCCTCAAAGATAAAAACATGTCCCTTCTAATGCATGCCATGTAATTCATCTTTACATAAGGCATAAAAGATGATAACTTTCTGCTCAATGCGTCTGCCACCACATTTGCCTTTCTAGGATGGCAATCAATGGTGCAATCATAGTCTTTAATCAATTCAAGCCATCTACGTTGCCTCATATTTAGATCTTTCTGTGTGAAGATGTATTTCAAGCTCTTATGATCAGTATATACTTGGCAAGGCTCTCCATATAGATAATGTTGCCATGTCTTCAATGCTAAGACTACTGCAATAAGTTCGAGGTCATGCGTAGGGTAGCTTTCTTCATGCTTCTTCAACTGTCTAGAAGCATATGCCACCACCTTGCCATCTTGCATAAGAACACAACCTAAACCCTTCTTAGAAGCATCACAATATACAACATAACCTTTCCCTATCTTAGGAAGAGTTAGGACTGGTGCAGATGTCAATAGCTTCTTCAATTGTTGAAAGCTATGCTCACACTGATTTGTCCATATGAACTGGACTTCTTTCCTCGTCAAACGAGCCAAAGACATGGCAATAATGCTGAAGTAATGTATAAACCTTCTGTAATATCCTACTAAACTAAGAAAACTCCTCACTTCAGTGGGTGTCTTGGGCTGCTCCCATTGGATTATAGATTCTACCTTCTTAGGATCTACACAAATCCCTTTAGAGGAAATCACATGGCCTAGAAATGCCACCTCAGATAGCCAGAACTCGCATTTACTAAACTTAGCATATAGCTTATTTTGTCTTAGTAAATGCAAAGCCAACTGTAAATGCTCCTCATGCTGCTCCCTATTTATAGAATATATCAAGATATCATCAATGAAAACAACAATGAACTGATCAAGGTACTGACGAAATACTCTATTCATCAAATCCATAAAAGATGTTGGTGCATTGGTTAGTCCAAACGGCATAACCAAAAACTCATAGTGCCCATATCTAGTCCTAAAAGCTGTCTTAGGGACATCTTCAACCTTGATCCTGAGTTGATGATAACCTGATCACAAATCAATCTTAGAAAACATTGTTACCCCTCTTAATTGATCAAATAGGTCATCGATCCTAGGGAAAGGATATTTATTCTTGATAGTGAATTTGTTGATTTACCTATAATCAATACACAAACGCATTGTGCCATCCTTTTTCTTTACAAAAAGCATTGGTGATCCCCTTGGGGATGTGCTCGGTCGAATAAAACCCTTATCAAGAAATTCTTGCAATTGCTTCTTTAGCTCACTTAATTCAGCTGGAGCCATGCGATATGGTGCTTGTGCAATAGGTTGAGTGTCTGGAGTTAGATTGATCTCAAAATCAATCTCTCTAACTGGAGGTAATCCTGGCAGTTCATCAGGAAAAACATCATTGTACTCTTTTACTATGGGTACATCTGATAAGATAAGGTTTTCAACCCTAGTATCCATTACATGTGCAAGATAACATGTGCATCCCTTCCTCATCATTTTCTCAACAGATATAGAATATATCAAACATGTAGATAGTACTTTCCTATCACCTTGAAAGATCCAAGACATATCTCCATTAGAGAAGATAGCTTCCTTGGTAAAGCAATCTAGCTTCACTCGATATTGCTCTAAGCAATTTATGCCTAGAATAATATCAAAGCTATGCACTTCAAGTGGTAATAAATCCACTTGTATGCATTGTCCATTAAAGCTTAGAACACATCCTGGACAAACCACTGTCACAACTATAGGTTGTACAGTAGGTATCTTCAATAAGAAATCATAAGGTAGCCCCTCAACAGAAAGCTGACCTCTAGCTATGACATCCTGAGTCACAAAAGAATGTGTAGCACCAGGGTCAATCAACACTATAAAAGGTATAAGAATGGATGTAACGAAACAAATCTGATCTGTCACAACACATGGAGAAACAACTCTCTCCTGCTGAGTCAAAGCATAAGCAGAGGTTTTCGCTTGCTGCCTACCTTGATCTCATCCTCTACCCTGATGTATTGTGGCTCCCTGAGTACTGGAACCTACCTGTGATGGATACCCTCTGCCTGAGCTTTGTGGTGACACCGGTCTCTGTACTTTAGTCATTGACTGTTGTTGAGTTCTCTGTGGACAATCCCTAATAGAATGTCCTCCCTGACCACATACAAAACAACCCTTGAAATCAGGGCCCCAACATGGACCTTTATGAAACCTATTGCAGTATGTACATTGTGGTGGTGTTGAGTGAAAACTCAGCCTATGAGGTCCTGTCACAGTTCTTGTACTCTGTGTCCTCTGTGGTGCTGGTCCCCTAGCTACAAAAGTAGCAGTATCCCTGCCATATGAAATCTGTAGCGGTGCACTAGCTAGCGTGTCTAGCTTCCTAGAAAGATATGTAGGTGGCCTAGTCATCCTTGATTGTACACTAGGTCTTGGCCTACTCAATTCACCACATGTCTGCCTGATCTTATCCTCGTCTGTGACACATAGTTGCGGACAAAACCTAAGAAAATCAATAAATAGAAACTCATACTTAGTCACTGTCATCTGTCTCTGCCTTAGCATCTCAAACTGACGAATCTTGTCACGTATGTATGTGGCAGGATAATAGCGGGACTCAAACCTCTTTCTAAATTCAGCCCATGTCAGACTCTGTTAAGCCAAGTGTGTCTCTTCCATGCTCCACCAGTGACTTGCACTACCTTTTAGGAGATAAGTAGCATGGTTCACCTTCTCTACATCAGATACATGAGCTGTTTTAAACACCTTTTCAGTTTCATATAGCCAAGCATCTGCTTCTGCAGGATTAGTTGTGCCATAGAAGTCATAGGCACCCATCTTTCTCAGCCTCTCATAAGAACTGCTAATATCACGCAATGAATCAGGAACACTTGGAGGAGATGGAGGGACTACCCCTGTTGCTGCATGAGCCATCACTGACACTAGTCTTTGTGCCATAACATAGAGAGGATCATTGGCAGATAAGGTAGTCACTGCATGGTGTCGATCCTTTACTTCAATAGGATCTTCCTGCCCTAGTTCATCCCTAGAACCACCTAATGGAGGTGCCACATAGTGACTCTCTGCCTGTTCTTCACCTCTACCAGCCATGATCTGAAAGAAAAGAGAGCATGCCATATCTCATTAGATAATTTGAAGGATCCAATAAGACTCATAGACTCATCTAATGTCCCTATACATAGGCACTAACAATAACCTAGGCTCTGATACCACAATTTTGTGGGACCCCACCTCTGAGAACCCACGATACTATCCACACTGACCACACTAAATCTCAAATTAATAATTAAAACCTGGAATCAAGGCATTCTATTATATGAAAAACACAATTAACTTTTTCCATTTAATTCCAGATCCGGTACAAGCAACTAAGTACTATTCATTTTCAACATATCATATATAAGCAAGCCCGAGATGTAAGCATTATTTGAGATAAAACTCTAATACAACATGAAGTAGAAAGTTACACTATTACATTCACATCAACAACCTAGATCAAGATAAAGTACATCACTACAAGCACGCATACCCTCCCAAAACTCCCTAGTACAGGGACAACCTATACATCTAACCTACAACAAGAAGATAATTCTCCACCTCAGATGGTGAAGAAAAGATGATTACGGATGAGAAGCTCCTGGATGAACTGAAGCTGAATCAGTACCTGTAAAAATTTGAACCACCACTTATCAACACACTGAGTGAGTGGAATAGATTCAAGACAAAACTAACATTGAACTAATCCTTTTTTTTATTAAATTGATCAGAGACAAGTATATTTCATATTGAATCAAACAATTCTAAATATCATGCAGATAATGACAGATATAAACTACATAAGATAAACATGAAATAACAAATAGAACTAACATGTAATCAGATATTGATAATTAAATCTTGTTCTCGGCTTATCAAGATTCATTATTTGGTTTTCCCTGAAGTTACTTGATTTGTACCTAATCAAGTAAAAGTCGCCATGCCAGGTTCTCGTGTTAATGACTCACTGTCCATATCTTAGGGCTAACCAGAAACCCTAATATAAACAACAGACTGTGGTCTGCCTCAGAGTTGCCAAATAGTGGCTAGGTAAGAGCATAAAGCCTCTCTACCTTACAGACCTCATCTTAGGTACATGAGATAGGCTTAATGACATAAATGTCAAAGCTAGGGCATCACGTATGAGATACTAAACAAAGCTATCCCTACTGATCCCTTTCACATCAAGATCACAATTTCCATAATAGTGTTTCAAATACAACGCATTTCATTCACTCAGCAACAGAGAATTTAGGTTAGCATCTCATCTTGAAATCTTTCCTAAATTCTAGTGACCTAGCCTTCAAGGTCTAGAATCACACTCCGACAATCCTTTTCATAATCCAAGGACTATTAGAAGGAATCTGTTTCATTTCCCCAGTGCATATCTCGAGGGAAAATCACAGTGTTCAGGGCTCCTATCTAGATGATTAGGTTATAATGGATATTAAGTGCATTTACTCACTTTAAGTAAAATAGGGGTTTATTATATGGCACATATGTGATTTCACATTCTAATCCTAGGATATATGGATTAGGGTTTCATATATATATATATATATATATATATATATATATTTATATATATGTGTGTGTGTGTTTCAATTCATATTACAAATACCCTACATATCCTTTTTCCATCATATAAATTTGCATGAAACAATCACAACTCAAAAATTCACATATCATAGACAACACTCCATATTTAAATAATATGTGGTATTTGCAACGTATATGTAATAAGAATATGCAATATGAATTCAATTAAATTTACATTACTTATGATCAATATAATATAACATCCACTTGATTCATTTACAAGGATCAATACAAGAATCATATCCAAGGTCAAATAAGCAAACAATCCTATGCATTATTTGAGTTCTCAATTTCCACCAATTGTGGTTTAATGAGGAGATTTAGGATTATAGTTAACTAATAGTTTTCAAATGAACCTACACCACTCACCTCAGGTGTGAAACACCTGAAATTTGCAGCCCATCTACTACTGCTAATTCTTGAATCAAGTCCTTGCTTTAAGAAAATAGAATCTTCTTGCTCCTCTTCACTCAAGAACCTAGAAGAAGAAGAATTGAAGAAGAAAGAATGAAAGAAGAGATTAATTTGGAATATTTTGATCCAAATCAGGGGAGTGGAAAGTTCTATACATAGGATAGACTAGAAGCAAATAAACCTAGTAAATATTAATGATCTATACAAAATTTACCAACCTTGGAAAGAGAAAACCCAGAAATATGAAATTTCCACTTCAAATTCTCCAAATCCTAAAATCCCCTCCTCTCTCAAGAATTACGAAGCTCGGAAGCATGGGATGGAAAATGAGAAGTGCTTGGGTCATAATAAAGTCCTATATACTCATTAAGGTGCTTGTAATAAATAATTATAAACATTTTTAGTCTTTTTTATTTTTCCAGAAAATTTTGGTCGGTCGAGTTTGTCTCTCTCAGAACTCGACCAATCAAGGTTCTGTTGTGATACAAAAATTCTAAAATTTTAATATATTGTTTAAAACTAAGTATTAAACCTTCAGTTAAAATATGAGCTTAATTGGATAATCTAATAAATTAAAAAAAATCAAATACTACACTGCTATACTTAAGCCTGTATAGCATGATCGACTTAGTTTTTCTTGGGGAAAACTCGACCGATCAATAGGTCCAGGAAACTCTAAAAATTCTAAAATTTTTCACTAACAAGAATAATTGAGTTATACAATACATATCCAAAATTCAAAGTAATATGAGTCACACACAAAATAATAAAAATCTTTTACTAGACTATTATACTTAACACCAAATTCATCATCACATTCTCTATTGATGATTTCATGCAACTAGGGTTTTAAATTTATAACCCTACTAACCTAATCATTCACAACATTAACCTAACAAATAAGGTTTATGTTTTTGATTAATATTTGACCTGATTAGGATAAAATTAAATCAATAACTATTGATGCTTAGTAAGATCTAACTAGGGATTAAAGTAAATTTAGGAACGGGTCCTTACAGTATCGACCAAGGATAAAAGATATCAGCCAAGTAGGTCATAGTAACCTGGAAAAGGTGATATCGGCCATTGGGAGTGGAGATATCGTGCAAAAGCTAGGAGCCCAAGTCTTGGATCTTGGAGAAGCTCATCTTCAACCTTGGAACGTGAGGAGTGAAGCTTGAAGTTTGGAAGTTGCTTTAGAGGTGGGTTATATAACTTGAACCCATCCATGTTATTATCCATTTTTTTTAATATTGTTCAACTTGTTGATTATTTCAAATTCGGATTTCCTTTGATCAATTGATATATCTATGAGTTCCAATAAGTAAACAGGATTGTTGTCTATGGTCTAGAATGATAAGACAAGGGTCTTGAGGTTGATGATGATGACATCATCATGGTACAAACCTGATATGGGTTGAAGAACCTTGAAATACGATATGGAGGTTCACCCGATATGGAAGTAGGTAATATTTTATATATAATATAAGACATGTCCTATGGACAATATGGAAGATACCTATCTATACCTTATACACAATACAAGGTTAAAGCAATACCTTTTACACGATATGGGCAAAACCCTTGATGATGAAATGGAAATTCATTAGGCTTGTTTAAGTGATGTATATGATTAATACAATATTGAGACACAATGAGTTTAATTATATTTGATAATGATAAGCTAGTAGATCTTAAAGAGATGAATTAAGTAATCAACATCCTAGTGAGGATGAGAGAGAAACTAAGATTGGAAAATTAATTATGGTTTAACCTTTCATGATGAGACCTTGAAACCCCAATTGAATAGTAAAGGTAAATCATAAACCTAAGAGTGAGTGATGATATGGTTTGATACCCTAATCATTTGAAAAAGGGAAACCCTGATTTTAAATCATGGAAAGAATATGTTTCTTTTGTATTACATGGTTATGACATGTATGTGATATTGTGATTAGCATGATATACTAACCATGCAGGTATCATAAGGTAATAAGCATAGATAAGTAAGAGCTATGATGTTAGATGATACAGATCCAATGAGCTATGTGAACTTTGTGAATAAATACCCAGGTCTGATGACCTAGAGGTAATTGTTTCTTACTAAGTGGTGACAAGACTCAATGATGAATTAAGGATTTGAATACCCAAGTATGATGATGATAAGAGATGAGATTCTAAGTGATCTATGTGTTTCAAAGGACATGAAAGTACTTGATAAATACATTTATGCTTTTCTTTGTAGCATCTGATTTAATTCTTGTTTGTAACTTGATTGATGCTAAAAGATATGATAATGCACTTAATTAAGCAAGTTAAATATTATCATGTAGTTTCCCAGACCATAGATCCATTCAGTGTCAGTATTTGTTGAATGGTGAAACGAGTTTTACTCGGTATGCATATTTTTGAATATGTGATCGTTAAATGAGGGTGCTCAGTGAACTCCCCAAATACACCATGTTGCTCAGTGGACTTCCTGATGAAAATAAACTAGGATCGCTTAGTGGTCATCCTGATGATAATTAATCTGGGAAAGCTTAGTGGTCTTCTCCTGAAGAGAGTACATGCTATGACTGTAACTCTATAGAGAAGATGCTGCCATACCCTGCTGCAGCTAATTGTAGCTGACACGAGCTAAGTGGTCTCGTACTGACCGAGACAGGTGAGGTCTTGACAGCCGGCTTTGCCACTGACCTTGTATGGTACCGATTTCGAGTTACTAGTGGTCGGTTAGAGTATGAGTGGTATACCTCATCTTCTCTGGGCATAAGTGTGAATGTGAACATATAATCAACAGTGTAGCGTATTTGTTTAAGGATCGAATACGGAAAACATTGGTTGATACCTTACTACTTTCATACATCTCAGTAGATAGATGTTGTACATGTTCTTCATATTCCTTTTTAAAGAAAATAGATGACTTATAGTTCTGTAATCAATATTTATGCTTTATACTTAAAATATATCTGCTAAACGCATGAAATATCCTCTGTTCAGTTTTATACTATTTCCTGTGATAATAATATTGTTGGTAGAGAGTTATATCTCTCACTGGGACAATAGTCTCACCCCGTGGGATCCACAATTTTTAGGTGGACGTGGACGAGGGCATAGGAACTGGACTACAGAAGAAGGACCATATCAGCAGGGACAGTAGTAGTAGCTCAGGTTGAGTACACTGTTTGTCGTGTATTATAAATAGAAGTCATATGTGTCGTCTCTGTACTCTCAGGTCCTTGGGTGATAGTTCTTAGTGGTTTTTACGAATGACTTGAAATTTTGGTTTGTTTTCCTCGAGGGTTAAGTTGTTGTTGAATATGTTAAAGTAAAGAAATTGGTACTAGTTATCCTTGAGAAGAGACGATACACTGTATGTATAATGTGAATCACATGTATATATAAAGTTTTGGTTCTTTTGTAAGAATTTCCTAGAGAAGGATCTATGTGCAAAATGGTTTTTAATTCTTAGTGATTTTTGTTAATTCCGCTACTTATGGTTATTCTACGATGATTATTGGTGATGTCTTGACTTGTAATCGGGTCGTCACAGTTGTATCATATATATTGTTGAAAAAGATAAAAAAATAAGTTCACTAAAAAAGAGATTGGGAAAGAGAAAGAGATTATTGACATTGTTCCTTGACGTCCAAGAAAACAAACCAGAACTAGGAACCCCTTTTAAGAGAATCATTACCTTCTGTAGTGAAAAGGACATGATCTCTAGCTTCACTTGCTTTTGCACCCCCCCCCCCGATGGTACGGTCAGAGAAGACTCCTCCTAAACCTCTCACTCTATATTTGACATAGACACCATCATTGTATGTATCTATCTCTACATGAGTCGGCCCACCTACTCCATGCTTGGTCCCACACACACACACTATCAACCCTAGCAACAATAACAAAATAATTTGATGTGATATGAAGACTGGTACAAATCAATTCATAGTCGTATAACAATACACAATGCCAAATTGCATTTTCAAAATAATAAATGTAAACTTGTTGACACATAAATTACCTCATTTGAATACAATAACTACTTTGAATTTTGAAAATAAATGAAAACAAATAAATCATACTAACTATTTTGCGTCCTTTCATACACATATGTATAAACATGCACATTGCGAGTATGACTTAATAGGATATAAGGAGTATTTTGTAATTTGAGAAATAAAATAAAAATTGCACACAACCCCTCCCACATTGTTTCAAATATAGTATAGTTATGGCTCAACCGTGTTGTTCTAACATACACTTACTAGTTGACATCATATGTCCAATTATATGACACTTGTCTGGGATGTCATCATTGTTTGCAAATCATATTTTCACATAGACATGACACTTTTCAGTCTTTCTATTCGTCTATGTTAGCATTATGATTTGGCAGTTGGTTTCTGACACACACAATATTCACTACCATACAATGTAGGATATATGTTATTTTAGAGAATTATCATTTTTGGTCTTACTAGAAATTATTGAAGCATTAAATTTTGGAATAGGGCTATCAAATGTTGTATAGATCCATGAACTCAAATCCTTATGACTTGAGGAAAAAAACTAGTTGTAGGATTTATCTTTTACATTTCCATTTAATTCAGGATTTAAGATATTTTTGACACCCCTATATAATTTTAGTTTAATATTGTTCAAGCCACTTGACACTCCTATCTAGTTCAAGCAATAATGTGTCTTCCACTCATGCAAAAAAAAGTATCATGTGTAGTGACCAATGGGGACTCATAGTCATTACATAATGAAATTTGATTTTTTTTGGTGATGTGTTTTTCTTAGATAAAAGCAAATGTGAGATAATATTGAGTTGTGTAGTTGATATGTCTTTTCAAGATTATTGATAGTTTAGAAATTTGATTTCATACAATTAATTATATAGGTAATTCCACACAAAAACTAATATTTTTCATGTAAAATCATCTATAAATCTAGGTCCAAACTTGGTTGTAGGTTTAGATTTCAAATTGGGTCAACTCCAGGCTAAGACGTCAGGATAAATTTTGGCCATAGTTTGGGTCGTGATATGACAATAAAAAATTGGGTTACCTTTTCTACCTGGACTCAATTTCTTGACACCTCTACTTTGTAAATTTAAATGTGATATTATGAGACAAAGATGTATATGTTGGGAAATATGGAGGTGATGGGTGCAACAAAAGTAATAAAAAAATTCCACATTCTCATTAGAATACATTGTCAATCCTGATGTACCAGAAATAAAGGGGTAAGAAATCCTTGTAGCATAGTAGATCCAATGACATTCCTCATGTGGGGATATAGGTTCACGAAGTAGTGCACTGACAATAGTGGTTCACATCCTCCCAACACAATCGTATAACACTTATGGCCCTACATAGTCGTTGGTAATAAGAAATCCATGTCACACTATAAGAGTGGGGGGAAGGAATAGATTTTCTATTAGAAATGTGCTAGAATTGCACTCACTTAGTAATGACGGTTTGGTTCACATGTCAAAAGTTGTAAAAAAAACCATGGTTTGCATGCCCCTTCAATATGAGAGGCAAGGAAGCTTAGTTTCTAAAATCATGGAAAATAAAACATTACATTTGCATTGTAAGTGTCCCGCTCATGGACAACCATTCATCTGATTACATAATTTAGTCATCTGATTGGACTATATTAGGACTTTATTTGAATCCACTCCCCTGACTTACTTGTATTTTCTAGTCAATCAATTGAGCATATCCAGTCAATCAACTGGATTATCCAGATAATTGATTGGGTTGATCTTAAGTCGATCCAATTGGACTACCCAATCGATCAATTGAACTGGTTAGTCCATTGGTTGGGTTGATCTTCGTCCGATCATGATGATTGATTGGCTGACTAGATTAGCTAGTCAACTATTTGGGATGATTTCGATTCAGTCAATTAGCTGGAATTTTCAATTGACTCATACTAGATAGAGAGATTCCTATGACGACCTATAAATAAATTATGTGCTAAGTGAGTAGGTCCATACCAAGTGTTACAATGCCTCTATGCAAAGGCTTATGAGCTCCCTAATATGTCATGTTGGTCGATTGGACTTTCTAATCAGATGATTGGGCTTCTAGTTTGTCTATTAGTGATGTAATTTATTGCCTAAACATTTTAATAACCAATTGATCTTGTGTTCATGATTATACTCCTCCTCCATGTCCATCATATGTGTCTGATCCTGTAGACTCCACATTATGTTGGTATTGATGTCTATATTCATATTTTGACTCCATAGATAGTGATTAGTATCTAGAAGGACTTCACTTTGAGCCAGGTAACTAGATAAATTGGAGAACCACTTCAACCTAGTGTTGTGGCTAGCATTACAATGATTGTATAATCCATTTGCCTCTGATATCTAGATTGAATCCGGGTCATGTAGGTGTCATCCTCTTAATCTTAAATCTTTGTTACTTGATCCATAGTAGATGTATTAAAGTACATGTGATCTCAATATCATATATTGAATCTCAAGAGCGTGACCATGCATTACATAGTCTCACCCATAAAGTGAATGGGACTCACTCTAATAGGAGGGAAAAGTTCCAAATACTTCACTTATAATGATCCACATGTGTCACAGTGTATCCAAGAAGTAATTGTATAGAAACCGTTTCAAGGTCACATTGATAAGTGTCAAAATGCATTGAATGTGCCAATGTAGTGGCACTTGAGTGGTAAAGTTGATGTTGCATGACATAGAGGTCACCACCCCTAGCAACGGGATGAATGAATTGTCATTTTAAAAAATTGCATCGAATGACATGTGATCGTTGTAGTGAGTTCAGATCTAAGGACCACAATCACCATTGCCACATTTATAAATGATTCTGACTGCCATTTATGGATTCCATATATCATATTTAGAGTGGGTTTGTTTGGTACACTTGTTCATAAAAAGTATGTATGTGTTTGACTTGATATCAAATATAATGACTAATGAGACATAGTCATCAACCTACACACATACTAGTCTCGATGTATTGTTCTCATCTTAATTTCCACAATAATATCCAAATACATACTTAGACAAGAATGAATATCTTCACATACACATGATCTCATATATTCAAGTCCTCAAAACAAATCCACATGTCATTGATTCTTACATTATTATATTTTTCTTATATTGAAGCAAATATAATAAATGGAATTATATGGATTTATAGTCAAATCAATTACAAAGTGTACCATTACAATCATCATATGACTGGATCTTATGGCATACTGCCAACATTCTCCCACTTGCACTAGAGCCAATCACTTAAGAATCTATATCCAAGTGATCTAACCTGACCATCATCATTTTTCCATGAAAGTTCTTTCACAAAATAATAAACAACATTGCTTTTAATTGGTACTCTGCAAATTGTCACATCTCCTCATTGTACAATCTCTCTCATTTGAGATGTTGGCGTGATAGTATATGCTAGAATTTTTTTTGTGGTATAGGTTTTTTAGCTTGTGAAATGGCTCAATTTTTGTCATATTGTAGCTCTACTGCATTATTGAAGGATGGGACCACACCTAGTTCACTAAAGAACTCCTCGATCCATACAAATTCCTTTGTTTATTGGAGGCAACAATGTACTCAGACTCCATTATAGAATCATCAACTGCCTCTTGCTTGGAATTTTTGAAATTTTCAATCTTAAAGCTCTAACGTAGAGGTAAATACAAAACTTGACGGTGACTGATAATTGACCTTTTGGTTTGGAAGCTCGAGTCAGTGTAACCCTTTACAACCAATTCTTCCTTGCCATCTTATGTAGGAACTAATCCTTAGTCCTTCTTAGCTGCTTAAGGATATTCTTCATGATAGTTCATTTTAGTTAACTAGGATATGATTGGTACCTACTCTTCATGCTCAAAGCACACGAGACGTTGATATGTGTACATGACACTGTATGCATGGTAGATCTAGTTGCATATGCATATTATTCATGTGTGTCCTCTCTTTAGAAGAGATGGGACATTGAGATATATCATTATAGATCTTAATTCCTAGAATATATGATGCTTCTACTAAGTCTTTCATGAAGAAGGTGTTTCCTAAATATGTATTAACAAATTGTGGAGCAGGGATGCCATTGCCCATAAATAGTATGCCCTACATACAAACACATGGGATACAATTATGATCTTGCTTGCCTTCTTTTAAACACAAGGATCATTTTGGATAAAAATGAACTATTTAATTATCTCGTCAAAATAATTTTCTTGAAACTCTGAGATGCTTGCTTCAATCTATAGATTGACCTTTGTAGCTTAAATACTTTTTCTGTATCATTTGGATTGATAAAATCTATGGATTGTGCCATCTACACATCCTTAAGGAAATTACCATCAAGGAATGTGGTTTTAAAATCTATTTTCAAATTTTGCGGTCACAATGTAGTGTAATGGAAAGCATGATTTTTTATGGTTTTACCATGGCAACATGTGAGAAGGTTTCATCATAGTCAACGCATTGAACTTGCTTGAAACCTTTTGCAACAAATCTGCCTTTGTATGTTTGTACATTACCATCTATGTTGGTCTTATTTTTGAGGACCCATTTTCACCCTGTGGGTTTTACCCCTTCAGGTGTACCCACTAAGGTCCATACCTTATTGGTATGCATGGGGTCCATCTCATATCCCATGGCTTCTAGCCATTTCTCTTAATGCATTCCCTTAATAGCTTCATCATAGGTGGTTGGTTCATCATCATCTATGACCAACACATTATCTTATTTAGTCAAGTAAATCCAAACCTATTTCGCTCAAGACATGCCCTACTACCCCTTCGAGGTTCTTATGTTACAAGAGGAACTTGAGATCCCCAAAAGTTTTTTGACTCCTCTTGTTCCTTATGGACATCCATAAGTACAATGTTTTCTTGTTGATGTCGAACATCTTTGAGTTCTATTTCCACCCACTAGTTCCAATGGAGATAAATTCTTGTTCGAGATATGCAATAGTTTTGGAAATAAACATGTTGTTGTCAGATGGAATGTAGAATTTCTTAGATCTAGGGCTCTAGAGGGGGTGAATAGAGCTATAAAATTTCTCACAAGATAAATTAGACCTTCAAATTATATCAAATAGAAACCAATAGCTTAAGTGTAATTTGAAGTCCTAACTAACAATCATAGCGAGGATGAGAGAGATTGATAGCAAGCACCTGACAAGGCGATGTAGAGTGGTTCCACTCTCCAAACTAGGAGAGAGTCAATCTACTACCTAGAGAGGTCAACCTCTAGGACTTTGCAAGTGCTTTTCTCTATATTATCACCAAATAAGAGTTACAACAAAAGACCACCAAATGACTTACCCATCCAAGCACAAAGAGCAATCCACCTTACCAAGGACTTACCCACTTTGCAAGAGTCTTCAACCTTCTTCCAAGGTCTTACCCACTCAAGCACAAGTCTTCTGCCTTCAAGGACTTTTCACCTCTTCTTGGATCTTCAGCCTTTGCCTTCTCCTTCACCTAGAGAAGATCACCACCTCTTCACCAACCTTAAAGAGGAACAACTACAACTCCTCCTTGACTCGGGGAAGCATGCTTCACCTTTTCTTCATGGAGAAAGGGGATAGGGAAGTAGGAGAAGATGAGAGCTTTACATGCACAAGGGTGTAGCTCTCTTACAATAAGACTAACTCACTCACAATCATGAAATGAAGTATAAACTAGAGAGAGAAAGGGGCACAAGGAGTTGCAACACACTCAACTATAGTAATGACTTAGAATAGCATGAATGAGCAAACTTGGAATGAACTCCAAGGGGTCCTATTTATAGCTGGGGGTGCTCCCTTGAGTTGGGGATCACTTAGGGTCGAAATATAGCATTTTTCAAAATGGAACAGATCTATTTTCATCCAAAACAAGTCACCAACGGTTATAATCACTTTTTCTACGTTTCCATAGAGTACATTCGGTCAAGTTTCAATTAATGTAACTCGACCGATCAACTAAAAGACAAAGCCAATTTTCAAACTATCGGTTGAGTTTGTTCTGGTAAACTCGGCCAATGAGCTAAAATTAGATTTGCTTAGTGAGTCGGTCGGTCAAATTTTGTGAGTGTACAACTCGACCAATGGGTCATCTTCAAAAAATCCATCATAGGATCAGTCAATTTACCAACTCGACCGATGAACATCCTAGAATGGTTAAGTCATTATCAAAATATGGACAATGTAGAACTCTCAAGTCAACAAAATTAATATCCCTTGTTTCCTTTGGATATCCCATAAAATGATATTTGTCAGATTTGGGTCCAAGCTTTTTAGAAAATTATTCCCTGACATAAACTTCACATTCTAAAATCTTCATAAAAGACATATTGGTATTTTTTCACTCCATGTCTCGTGGAATGTCTTTTGAATCGATTTATAAGGACATGGTTAAGTATAACCGGTGTGGTTTCTAAAGCATACCCCCAAAAGTAAGTTGGAAGAGTAGAAAAAGTCATCATGGATCGTACCATGTTAAACATGATGCAATTCCTTCTTTATGATACACCATTATGTTGTGGTTTTCGTATGGAGTCCATTGTGATACAATACCTAAATATCTCGTCAGGGTCTCATATGCTTGTCTTGAAGTATCCACCACATGATCAAAGTGTCTTGATACTCTTGTCAGGTTGATTTTGTACTTCGTTCATGTATTCCTCGAAACTTTTCATTAGATCTTGACTTATGTTTCATTAGATACACAGACATATCTACTGAGGTCATCAATATTCATGAGGAAGTATTGATACCCACCTTTGGGATTTGTGCTGAAAGGTCCACATGCATTAGTGTGTATGAGTCCTAATGAGTCACTTGCCCTTTCATTGTCACCAGTATAAGGTACTTTTGTCACCTTGTATAATAAAAAAGTTTTGCATGTATCACTTGATTCAAAATCAAATGTAGAAGGACCTATCATGTTGATAAAACCATGATAGATCACAAGGACGAATCCTTAGACAAAGTCCCAACTAAAACCTAACAACCATTAAACCAAGTCAAAAAATTATGAATCAAACAATTCACAAAGTGGTTCGATTATGAAAAATTGACATAAAATCATACAAATGATACATGAAAGTTTAATATTGTAAAGTTGAATCATTCTACTTGTAGAAATAATAGAGAATCAAATTAAACCTATCTTTATTGATTTCATCAAAGGGATTACAAGATTGTCCGTGAATATGAAACTATAGTAATACAATATGATCGATTTAGTTTAAACTCATGACAATAGCGACACGCTAAGAGAAACAACTTGATAGATATATCATCAACTACCCACCCATAACTCTAGAAAGTGAGAGTACAAGGAGATTTAGAATTTACTATGTCATTTATTGTTACATCTTGATCAATACATGCTTTCTCCAACTAAAACATACCTAAAGATGTGGATAACCTTAGGGGTGAGACCTAATTCCCAATAACATGATATACCATAATCTAACATACTCATTGCTTACATATATATTATGATAGGATTATCCAGAGGTAGATTAATCAATGGTCTAATATCTTTATACATGATATATGCATCAAACACTTATTCTCTTCACATAGGTGTATACTTCACAAGTAAGAAAAAAAGGCTATACTTGTAAGTATACCTGATCCATAAGCCTACTGATACATAGAAAACATATATAGTACTTCCAACAAGTACAGTAAGTACACATGCACATCCATGTGACTTGCTAATTAAACCCAAATAGAGATACTATACAAATGAGTCACACATTTTATAATGCCCTGGGCAATTTGAGTCATACCACTCAAACTATTGGCTAACCATTATAAAGCCACAATCAACCCCATATAAGATCTTAGGATTACCAGACTCCTAAAGATCTATTTCCCTCAGTCAATATGAGTACCAAAATGTAGTCGCACAATGGCTCAACTTCTAGTAGGGGCACAACAACCATCCCACTAAAAACATGTTCCATACCGAGTACGCATGCCATGACACAAAAAATAGGGTATACGGCCCTCAAATTCAAGTTACAGTCATAGCTACTCTCAATACACTAGTATAGAAATGGGTTATAACGTCACTACATGTAGGGTCAGTTTTTCCAAATAACCGACCTTATATGTCTAAAAAAAATGCGGGCACCACTTAAGACCTCTTGGGTCAGTTTTCTTTAAAAAACCGACCTTGTAGTGTAACTCTATAGGGTCGGTTTTCCAAATAACCGACCTTATATGTCTATAAAAATGCGGGCACCACTTAAGACCTCTTGGGTCGGTTTTCTTAAAAAAAACGACCTTGTAGTGTATCTCTATAGGGTCAGTTTTCCAAATAACCGACCTTATATGTCTATAAAAAATACGGGCACCACTTAAGACCTCTTGGGTCACTTTTTCTTAAAATAACCGACCTTGTAGTGCATCTCTATAGGGTCGGTTTTTATAAAATAAGCGACCTTATAGACAATTGGATTAGAAAGTCAATTACAAGTTTCCCGCGGCAAAAAATTGCTTGATTTTGGCTTCACGCCTCGATCTATAGCGTCGGTTTTTCCTTATAACCGACCCTAAAGGGCTACTCGGTCGATAAATTCGTCGACCGAATAAGAGCTAGATTTCACGTATACAAGCACCTTTAGGGTCGGTTTTTTCCTTATAGCCGACCCTAAAGTCCTCTTCGGTTCAACACCTCTAAGGTCGATTTTTCCTTTAAAACCGACCCTAAAGGGCTCCTCGGTCGACAAATTCGTCGACCGATATAAATTCTGGATCCAGTTTAGTTCACGCATGTATAAGCACCTCTAGCGTCAGATTTGTACTTTTAACCGACCCTAGAGCTTTTCTCGGTCGACAAATTCGTCGACCGAGAAACAACCAGATTTTCTTCGTATAAGTACCTTTAGGGTCGGTTTTTTCCTTATAACCGACCCTAAAGTCCTCCTCGGTCGACAATATTGTCGACCGAGATGAATTTTGGTTTTAATTTAGTTCACACTTGTGAAAAACTAAACTGGATCCTAAGTTTATCTCGGTCGATAATATTGTCGACTGAGGAGGACTTTAGGGTCGGTTATAAGGAAAAAACTGACCCTAGAGGTGCTTATACGAAGGAAATCTTGCTCCTTCTCGGTCGACGAATTTGTTAACCGAGATGGAGCCAGATTCGTTCGTATAAGCTCCTGTAGCGTCGGTGTTTCTTTATAACCGACCCTAGAGGGATTTTCAGTCGACAATATTGTCGACTGAGATAAACTTAGGATCCAATTTAGTATTTCACACATGTATAAGTACCTCTAGGGTCGGTTTTAAGGAAAAAACCGACCCTAGAGGTACTTATATTCTCGGTCGATGAATTGTTCGACCGAGACAACATCGGTCGACAAAATGTTCGACCGAGGCCAACCCTGTGAACCTCCATTTGCGTGAATTAAAAAGGCAATATTCTGATTAAAATATAAATTTAATGACTTAATTTTTTTTGAAAACCGTAACAACTAGTTTTCGATCGACCATTGGCCGATTGGGAAGAGCGTCTAGAGAAACGACCGTTGCGGGTGTCGGTCGACAAATTGTCGACCGAAATGGGCTCTGTTTTGCTATAAATAGCACCCAAAATGATCCATTTCTTCACACCTTCACATTCTCACTTCTCTAGCTCCTCTCTAGTGTATTCTTATGAAAATCTTTAGCTTCTCTACATCCAAGTCTTGCTTGCTACTTCTCCATTTCAAAGCAACGAGATGGCTTCCTCGTCAGCGCGTGGAAAGAAGCAAGTTGCAGCCAGGAAAGGAAGGACGGTCTCTCCAGTGTTTCCGATCATCAACGACATCCCCTTCAACGACGCAACTGTAGGCGACCGCTACCTCAGGCTCTCCTCAAGAACTCCTCTTCCACGATGGCCAGTCGACGTCATGGACTTCCACAACATTGTCGATTTGGAGGAACTCTTTGAGGTGCAACATTTGACTGATTTTCTGATCCCCTCCTTCCATTCCTACTCCTCCAAAGTAGTTAATGAATTCTATGCCAATTTAACCCCAAATCCTGACCATGATTCCTTCTCCTCTATGGTTGGTGGGTATGGATTCCATTTTACTGAGGAGGGTATTCTTGATATGCTTGACATATACATAGAAGAATATAAAGATTTTCTTGATCTCACCACAAGAAATCCACTCAACAAACTCTCCCAAGATGACACTACAACTAGCCTTAGTGATGTCAAAAGAGCCATCTTTCAATCAAATACGACTTGCCATGAAGATAGGGGTACCTATTAGGCCATAAATTTAAAACCTAAAGCTAGGATCATAAATCTCATTGTTGCCACCAATATCCATCCTAGAGCAAACAAATCTAAATTACCCACCTTTCGTATGTACCTTATCTATGCCATTCTCAAAGGTATTCCCATAAACTTTATTCGTATCATCCTTAAGAATATGCTTGAGTTTTCTGGCAATCCACCTTATGCTGACTTTGTATGCCAAATCACTCAACATTTTCTTAAGAAGAATATTGAGGATGACTTAGGTTACACATGGGATAGAAAACTCCAAAAGATAAGTAAAAATACGGTGGAAAAGATGGGAATCGACTTTGGCCACAAAAGGGCTAGGACTGAAGGGGAGACATCCACCCAAGACATACCTCCACAACCTCCTCCTACCAACCTACCCCATGATCCTATTACAAACACCTTGACATACATTGTTGGATCCCAATATCACCTAAGTAGGCAATTGGATTATAATCACCATGCCATGACTTATTTAAACCAAAGGATGCAAACTCTCTCTCCTAACCAACCTGATGAATATCCCTATTCCTTTAATCCTGGCATGATAAATCCATACAATCCTTCCTACAACTACTATCAAATTCCACCTCCACCATCTCCTGATCTCACACATACTCAGTTTTCCCCAATTCAACTTCAAGACATTGCTGCCCACTTTTGCTTTGATCGTGTTCCCACCTTCTTGGAGGCTTATGCCTTAACCAAGACAGGTGCCTTGGAGTGGCAGACACTGGTCAAATATTATGGAGCTGAGCCCTTTCTTAGAAAAGACCCAGACATTGATGTAATCCTTCTATCTTTTCAGTGAGATTATGAGATATCTTTGTAATTATTGTAATGGATATCTTTTTATAAAGCAAGTATGTCATGCTTCATCTTATAAAGTGTATGGGCATTAAATTGTTATGAATAAAAGTGTTTTCCATGGCTTCATTTTGACATATACATGTTATATAAGAATATTGTTATTTCAAATGATTGAAAAATAAATTATGGCTAAATTTGACAAAGCATCACTTGGTTTTAAAATTAAATATCTCTTTAAGGGGGAGCATAGCATAAAATTAAGGGGGAGAACTAAAGAGACATACAAAATGATTATATTGGATATCATGTAAAATCTTGTACAAGTACTTAGATATCATGTAAATCAAGCGTTAGATCTTACCTAGCCATTTACAACACTTAGATAGGTCATCCCCTACAATAGTGTCACAACCGCACACTCATACACACACTTGATACTTAATTTAAAACATTGAAACAGGGTTAATCTCGATCGAAAATATTGTCGACTGAGACACTCTCGGTCGACAATATTGTCGACCGAGGAGGACTTAGGATCCAATTTATGTATAAGCACCTCTAGGGTCGGTTATAAGCACCTCTAAGGCACCTCAGTCGACAAATTCTTCGACCGAATAAGAGCCAAATTTAACGTGTATAAGCACCTCTAGGGTCGGTTTTTCGCTTATAACCGACCCTTAAGGGCTCCTCGGTCGACAAATTCATCGACCGAATAAGAGCCAGATTTCACGTGTATAAGCACCTCTAGGGTCGGTTTTTTCCTTATAACCGATCCTAGAGCTCTTCTCGGTCGACGAATTTGTCGACCGATAAGCTCTCAGTCGACAAATTGTCGACCGAGAAGGAGCCCGATTTCACGTGTATAAGCAACTCTAGGGTCTGTTTTTCCTTATAACCGACCCTAAAGGGCTCCTCAGTCGACAATATTGTCGACCGACAGAAATTTTGGATCGAGTTTAGTACTTTTCAAAATGTTATAAAGCATTGGGATCTCAATCTTTTATCTCATTGTTGGGAATTCACATCCCTCAATACCACCATCATCACATTTGCTAGATCTGGGTATTCAAACACTTAGTTCATCACTAAACATGGTTATCACTTATCAGGTAACTATTACCTTCAGGTCATCTGACCAAGGTATTCAGGATATTTGTTACACAAGCATCTCAATTTCATATCAACCATATCAATTTCATATCAACATCATGCAATACAAAAATAACATCACTATTCCCTCATTAGGGTTAGAGTTTCCCATCTTTATCAATTAGGGTTTCACATCATCATCCCATATTGAAATTTCACATAACATTATCCCATATTAGGGTTTTTACACAACATCACCCTATATTAGGGTTTCACATAACATTCCAATATTAGGGTTTCACATAACATCATCCCATATTAGGGTTTCACATAACATTATCCCATATTAGGGTTTCATACGACATCACCATATATTAGGGTTTCACATAACATCATTATTAGGGTTGTGTAAGCACCTTAGAGCTCCCTCGGTCGACGAATTTATCGACCAAGAAAGAGTCAGATTTCACGTGTATAAGCACCTCTAGGGTCGATTTTTTCTTTATAACCGACCCTAAAACGCTCCTCGGTCAACAATTATTGTCGACCGACATGAATTTTCAATCCAGTTTAGTTCACGCATCCTCAGTCGAAGAATTTGTCGACCGACAACCATTCGTTCGACAAATTCGTCGACCTAGAAGGAGCCAGATTTCACCTCTGGCTCCTTCTCAGTCGACAAATTTGTCGACCGATAGATATCGGTCGACAAATTCGTTGACCGAAAGGAGCCAGATTTCCTTCTTAGAAGCACCTCTAGGGTCGATTTTTTCTTTATAACCGACCCTAAAGTCCTCTTCGGTCGACAATATTGTCGACTGAGATAAACTTAGGATCCACTTTAGTTTTTCACACATGTATAAGCACCTGTAGGGTCGGTTATAAGGAAAAAACCGACCCTAGAGGTGCTTATACGAAGGAAATTTTGCTCATTCTCAGTCGACGAATTTGTCGATCGATAACCGCTCGGTCGACAAATCATCGACCGAAAGGGGCCAGATTTCCTTCGTATAAGCACTTGTAGCGTCAGTTTTTTCCTTATAACTGACCCTAGAGGTATTTTCAGTCGACAAATTCGTCGACCGAGAATGCGTTTGAGTGTTTTTAAACAACCCGACACGGGCACCGTTTATCTTTAGCGTCGGTTTTTTGGTGTTAACCGACGCTACAGGTCTTTCTCTCCATGAAAAAGCCAAAACATTAGTCTTTCTTCCTCCCGCGAAACCCTTTTCTCCGTTCGATTCTCTCTCCCACGACGCCGTGAACCCTTGCTTTTTCCTGTGTCATTCCACTGCGAATGCCTTGCCTTCTCTCCGTGAAGCTGTTGCCGTGAAGCCCGTGCCACCTCTCCGCGCCGCCAAGAGGATCGTGGTGTCCGTACGTGAAGACGTTGCCACCTCTCCACGCCACCAAAGTTTTGCCTCCTCTCTGTGAAAAGAGCTCGTCGTCGCCGCCTCTCCACTCTTCCACGAAGGTCGCCACCTCTCCGTGAAGGTCGTCTCATCCTCCACGAAGGTCGCTGCCATTTCCAAGTAAGTTCGCCGCTTCCTTTGTTCCCGCCTTCCTTCATTCCCGCCCGCCGCCATTGCTGCGTCCAGGTCCATCTCGGTCGACAATTAGTCGACCGAGAGTGGACTTGCTCCTTATTTATATGTGAGCTATAAATGTTTTAATCATATTGCTGTAATGTTTACAAACAGTTCTAAATATTATAATGATTTCAATCTTTGGACTGTTGGAAACGGCCTTACTTTGCTAATTTGTACAAGTATTTTCCATTTTATATGATTTGATTTCATATGTAATCATTATATAAATTTTAGAAATTAAAACTAGATTAGACATGTGTACTCCTAGATTGACATTTTAGGGTTGATGCATGATGTTTAACTTAATATATAAATATGAAAATAATGCATTTATATATTAACTTAGAAACCCGTTCAAAATTTACTCATTAGGAGTAAACTTTGGATAGTCCCCGGTTTGGGACTGTTTTTGGATATTTTAATCTCACTTAGGATGTACCTGTATAATGTATGTTTAGTTTTGTAGATTATTTCAGTAGGATTTCTTCATTTGTTCTCTGGGTACATATGTGAGTGGTTATTTGCCATTTACATCGGTGTAATTGGAGAACTTAGGGGAAATGCTGCTGAAATTTTCTTCAAAACTAAACATACATTATACAGTTACTAGTGAGATTAAATATTCAAAAATGGGATAGGTGGTACACTTTAGTATATAAGTAATTAACTTTCTATCAATAAAAACTTACAAATTATTATAGTATCAATATTAAACTGTTAGTTTTATAATTAATTTTAATGTGATATAGAAAATGGATTAAAGTTGGATGTCTATCAAGAACCGTTGTAGTCCAGAGTTTGCCAAAGATCTTGATGAATTTATCAGATTTGCTGAGGAACATAGGAAACTACCTACAGATAGGCTATATTGTCCATGTAGAAATTGTTGTAACAATTTGAAAGTTGATACTGGTGAGGAAATTAAGAATCATGTCATATGCAATGGGATCATACAAGGTTATAATGAATGGTATTGGCATGGAGAGAAATTGAATTATGGATCAGAAAATGTCGATACTAATAGTTGTGGCATAGAAGATATAGATAATGATGATAACGTTAATGATGAACCGGTTCAAGATGACCAGATTCATGATGATATGGTTGATGAGATGCTATGTAGTTGTCGGGACAATGTCATTGATCCACCTTCTTTATTTGCAAACATTGTCCATGATGCTGAAAAACCATTATATAAGGGTTGTACTAAGTTCACGAGGTTGAGTGCTGTGATGCGATTATATACTCTTAAAGCTCAAAATCGGTGGAGCGATAAGAGTTTCACTTCACTGTTGTCTTTGTTAAAGGAAATTCTTCCTGAAGGCAACGAGCTTCCAATTTCAACATATCAAGCAAAGAAAATAATGTGCCCAATGGGAATGGAGGCTAAGAAGATTCATGCATGTCCAAATGATTGTGTGTTATTTCAGAAGGACTATAGTAATTTGATAAATTGTCCAAAATGTGGTGCGTCAAGGTATAAGACTACAAATTCAGCTAAGGCTAAAAATGGCTCTCCTGCCAAGGTGATGTGGTATCTACCAATAATACCACGATTTCAACGCTTATTTGCTAATACAGAAGATGCGCAAAATTTGTCTTGACATGGGGAGTTAAAGGTCAATGATGATGGCGTCCTATGACATGCATCTGATTCACCACAATGGAAGAAAATTGATTTATTATACCCTCAATTTGGTAAAGAACCAAGAAACCTAAGACTTGGACTCTGTACAGATGGAATGAATCCCTATGGTACATTAAGCAGCCAACATAGCACGTGGCCTGTTATGATTGTTATATACAATCTTCCTCCTTGGTTGTGTATGAAAAATAAGTATGTGATGTTGTCAATATTGATATCAGGGCCCAAGCAACCTGGAAATGATATTGATGTTTACCTTCAACCTCTAATTGATGAACTAATGAAACTATGGGAAGAAGGTATTATGACATATGATGCTTCACGTAAAGAGATCTTCAGTTTGCGTGCTATGTTATTTTGCACGATTAATGACTTTCCAGCTTAAGGAAATTTGTCTGGATATAGCATAAAAGGATACAAAGCATGTCCTGTTTGTGAGGAAAATACTGATTCAATCAGACTGAAACATGGTGGTAAAATCATATATCTTGGTCATCGGAGATTTCTCCCACCAGTGCATCCTTATAGAAGGTAACGTAAAACCTTTAATGGGTCAACTGAGGAACGAAGTGCTCCTAAACCTATACCAGGAAATGTTGTATATGATAGGGTGAAACATATTGTTAATGAATTTGGAAAGAGTTCAAGTAGTCATACACTCGCATGTGACAAATCTCTATACAAGAAGAGGTCAATATTCTGGGATCTTCCTTATTGGAGATCTTTGGCAATTAGACACTGCATTGACGTCATGCATGTTGAAAAAAATATTTGTGATAGCATCATCGGTACGCTATTGAACATACTAGGAAAGACTAAAGATGCATCAAATCTAGAAAAGATTTAGAATTAATGGGTATTAGAAAAGAATTATCAGTGGAGATCAGGGGTCGCCGCACATATTTGCCACCGGCTTGTTACACTTTGTCAAAGAAAGAGAAAAAGACTTTCTGTGAGTGCTTGTATAATATTAAGGTTCCACAAGGATACTCTTCTAATATTCATAGATTGGTATCAATGAAGGATATGAAACTAATAGGTCTCAAATCTCACGATTGTCACACCTTAATGCAACAAATTTTACCTGTGGCTATTCGATCTATATTGCCGAAGCATGTAAGGTTTGCAATCACAAGACTCTGTTTCTTCTTCAATGAAATATGCAACAAAGTGATACATCCTGATACTCTCGATAAATTACAGAAAGATGTAATTGTTACCATGTGTCAGCTTGAAATGTACTTTCCTCCTTCATTTTTTGATATCATGGTTCATCTTGTAGTACATATTACAAGGGAGGTGAAGATGTTGGGTCCAATTTTCTTACACTGGATGTATCCATTTGAACGCTACATGAGTGTTTTTAAAGGTGATGTTCAGAATCGTTATCGTCCTGAAGGGAGTATTGTTGAGGGTTACGTGGCTAGGGAGGTGATGGACTTTTGTAATGATTTTTTGAATTGCAATGAAACTTGTAGCGATCAAAAAAATTCCCATCACACTGGATCTTATTCTAGCAAAGGAACTCTGGGAGGATGAGTGAAAGGAATCAGTCGTGAGTTGTGGGAACAAGTGCATTTGTATATTTTACACAACATCGATGAAGTTAGTAGCTACATCACAGAACACAATGATCTTATCAAGAGAAATCATATGCGATCCAGTTCAATGTGGCTTGCAAGAGAGCATAATCGAACATTTATTAGGTGGTTTGAAGAGAAAGTATTTAATCAACTATCTGAATCACCAAATAATGTTGCTGAGAACATAAAATGGCTCACCTTTAAGACAAAAATGGATGTCATGTCATATGAAGGTTATGACATTAACGGATTTTCATACTACACAAAGCGTCAAGATGAAAGTAGTGTAGTTCAAAATAGTGGGGTCACTGTTAAAGCTTGTTCATTGTATTTTGCTAGTGCCAAAGATAAAAGACCACACGAAGTTGAGATGTCATATTACAGCGTCATTGAGGACATATGGAAAATGGACTATACAAATTATTGAGTTCCTATATTTAGGTGTAATTGGGTTGACAACAACAAAGGAGTTTTAGTGATTGAGTTGGGTTTCAAATTGGTGAATTTTGAAAAGATTGGTTTCAAAGATGAGCCATTCATCATGGCAGACCAAGCAAAACAAGTATTCTATATTGATGACCCGGCAAATAAAAATTGGTCTGTCGTTCTTAATGGAAAAAGACAGTTTACTGTAGATCCTATAAATGAAGAAGAATACTACGAAAAGTATGATGATTCCAGTCCATTCTCAGTTGGTTTGCCAAGTGTAAATGTTGAAGATAACACCGATGAATATTATAAACGTTAAGACCATGCTGAAGGAATTTTCCTTGACTAACAACTCAACCAATACTAAAGGCATGTATTCTTTGAATTATTTATTTTATTATCATGTATACCTTATCACTTGTGATTTTATTATCACTTATTTTTTTTATCATGTATACTTGTAGGTTCTAAAATGGCGAGTGAAGATGAACATTCTGAGCATGAGCACCATGAGGATGGTAGTGGTGATGCTAAGAAAAGTAGAGGTCCTACATTGATGCGTAGGCTGCAGGAGCTCAGGGCTAAAGGGGATAAATTGCCAGTCCAGTTTGATATCACAGGAGAACCTGTTGGGGAACATGCTAGTGCTTTCAAGCATTACGTAGGGGCGACCGTGCGCAGTAAGGTGACAATAGATATAGAAAATTGGCATGATGTTCCTAATGCCCAAAAAGACCTCTTATGGAAAGATATATCTATGAGTGGAAGTGATATTATTTTAATATGTTTTTTTATCTATTGATTCTAATTTAGTTTGCTTGGAATTAATTCCTTTTCAAAACAACATTATTAATTGCTTCTTTTGTATGTATAGGGTGTTTTTCATCTAAATGAAAAAGATCACAAGAAAAGTGTTGTCAGTTTCAGTGAAACAACTGAAGTTATACTATCATACCAGCTCACCTTTTTAACTAATAAAGGTTTCTATGGCGTCATTTTTAAAAATAAATCGATGTTGTGTACATCTGTTTTGTCGGTTTTATATCCAAATGGATGATACATGTGAATTGTGTTGATGGTTTTGCACCTTAACCAACACGACAAGCTAGCTGGTAGCACGACCGTGCTGCCCAACATGGTCATTTTAGAATAGCACTATAATGTTGGTTTTAGTATAGAAACTAACAATTATAACCTACAACGTCGATTTTGTGGTAACAACTGACAACACAATTATGTTTTCTTAAATAATAGTTTTGTAGACATGTTGTTTGGCTATTGAGTAGGATTTAGAACATGTAGTTAATTAGAACTGCATGTTCCATCTATGTTCAACTTAACAAAAAGCCAACACACCTGCAAAACCTATAATGACAAACATACAATTCACCCACATACAAGATCCATTCTCAAATTCCATTCTCATGACATGTACAAATACAATCTCATTGTATTCATTCATCTTCACATTCATTCACACACATTTATATATACACCATTCACATATGCACCAATTCCATTCTCATTACATGTAGAAACATAATTCTCACTGTATTCATTCATCTTCACATTCATTCACACACATGTTTATATTCATCATTCAAATATGCACTAATAATTCACTTGCATCAAATTTAAAGTCGCACGAGGTCATAAGAACCACACGTATATAGAAATAATGACATTAAAGTTTAGAGAACTCATATTTTATCCCAATCAAATTCAAACTTTACTTTCTTAATGAAGGTCTGTGCCCATTATTCTCGTATCTCATCTAGCTCTTCTTTTGTATAGGGCTTTGTCATAGAAACAATTGTAAAGAGAATGACACAATTGAAGAGTTTGATTTGATATTTTCATATTATCAAATGAGACTATTTACTTATGATGATCAAGACTATATATAGATTACATCTTGTATGTAATGGATGTCTAATGCCCCCGTCTAACAATCGAGTTCATATACCACATCACATAGTATCCGCATTCCCAACCATTATCTTGTATAAGGCAATGTAAATTTACCACCATACAAAACATTAATAAATAAAAGTAAGTATATTTGGCATAAATATGCATTGAAATTAGAAAAACTACCTCAACATTCTTCCAACTTAATGCTTTCTTTTTCTTACCCACCTCTCCTAGCCTTTTGAATTCTTTTATACCCCTATAAGTTAATGTAAAACATTGAATTCCATTAGGAAATAGTCATGTAATTAATATGTAGAAATTAATATATATTAATGGGTATAAAAAATTACTCACGTGAATAATGCCTTTTTCATTTTGTATCACCCTTAGGATCTATATCATACACAATTAGCATCTCATGAAAAATTACCAACAACACCTAATGATTATTCATGAGTGAAAAGAAGGCAAACAAAAGAAAACTTAAAATCCACAATGAAATGTAATTCTTAAGTCAAAATTGTAAGCAAAGTAGCTGAAACTTACTCAACATTGAAAGGAGCTATAATCATGCTCTTTCACATGTTACCAAAATATTTAAATGTGGTAGAGCAGTATTCTGTAACATATATTGGATCTTTATGTACAAGGATAATCAATGATGGAACTATAACATAGGGTAGTGTGAACTTTGTACGCACCTTATATGAGTAGCTACAAAATGTATATCATGTATGCATTAATATATAAGAAAACATATCAACATATATAAAATAAGGTATTTAACCATAAGATCTCACCATCTCCACAGTTGTATCACTTATGTATTCAACCAAGTATAAATAAACATATCCACACCATCTTGCAAAAATATACTAGTATCATGAGCTTGACCTGCAACGTCCTCCTTAATATGAATCATCATAGGCGACCCTTCTTCAAAGTCACCTAGCTATATTTCAAACCCCTACAATTAGGACCTAGTGAGTCAAAGAGATCCTTTGCCAGGAGGAGGAAGTGGAGGATGAACTGTAGGGAGTTTCTTAGGTGCTATGTCATGCGCATATATATATATATATATATATGTAATGTAAATTTATCATACATTATTATAGACAACTCCCTCTTTGGGCAACACAACCACGTCACCTTCTGCACCACCTATCAACTCGTGGTAGGGGTGGCCATATGGTAGTGGAGACTATTTCCAAGCGTCGTAGACAAGTCTTGGCATCACGAAACCCATTTGTGGGCATTGGAGCACCATGAATCATGCCATCTAGAAGGTGTGGGTAAGCCATGCACAATGCAACAACATATCCTTCTAGTAAAAGATGACATGGTCTCAACTCCTACAAATTTGTATAGAGTGTTATATATATACATAAACACAAACATATTATACAAATCATTTTGAAAGACTAATACATCACCTAAAAAACTTACAATGGATGTGCTAGCTGGCAGATCCATGGGATTACTCCCAACCACCATTGACGTAGGGGGTCCACCACGTTGAAGAGTGGGGTACCACATGTACTGTCTAAGGAGCTGAATAAGAAGCATGATATTGTCTCATTGATTCCTCTATTTCCTTTGCAGTCATCTATTGTACCTTCTCTTCTAAGAATACTCCATTCTGAACATATTTAGGCTTATGCTCTGATGGCCCAAAGAAGGCTTTTATATCCACACACACACCAACAGCCCTAACACACCCATGATGCTCTAGATTACCTAGAGTAACTATTAATTCATCCCTTATGCCCTCAAGGATGAACTTGACTTGTTTCCTTTGCTTGTAGAGCTCTCGCTAATCATCATCAATAGTAACTGGTAGTAAAATAGAACAATCAAGGTCAAACATGAATGTGCACCCTGAGAGTTGAAATTACCATTGTTATAGCAACCTCAGTGGTTGTGGGGTTGGGTATTTCTCCAGATTCGGTTTGCCTCGTAGATATCCACTCCTCCTGGTGAAGTAGAGGTGTAGTATTAGTATGGGATTCAACAATCCCAAGAGTAGGTTGCTGAAAAGAAGACTCCTCCAGTCTCTGTTGGAAAAGCCTTGCATAGACACATGGACCCAACTTGTGGTTGTTCACATTCTTTGCACGCCTTTCTTTTTTAGCATTGTTCAAAGACTTTGAATCCAAAACATATGTTAAATTTGTAATACAATGAATTCATAAGAATGTATTCTAAATTAGGAGACTTAATACCTTGAATTCATCAGTTTTTCTTGAAGCAACAAACACGTCCTGCACCTTTGGGTCAAGATAGTTCCATTTCTCAACGGATGAATTCTGCTTCTTCTTCTTCTTGTTCATGATGTATTCTCTTGTCAGATATGTCCTACAATTTGTTAGTACCCTCCCACAACATTGAAGCACCTATTTACGATGTAGATTTTCATCAACATCAAATATGTTATGTAAACGTTCATATACTTAATGGAATATTTTTTAAAACAATATTGTGAATATCTTTAAAAATCATAATACCTCACACATAAGCCATTCCACATGTAGTTTTCTTGCCTTCATCAACTTTATGCTAACTTTCTACATTTATGTCTGTTTTTCTATGAGTAAGAACCCCTTGATATTGCATAAAAGAACTACAATTCTTCCCAATATGATTTTTTAATCATCAAACTCAATGACCAACTGTGATCCTTTACTCCTTTGCTCTACTAACTTGTTCATCATGGTGATGTCTCTTTTACGTGCATGCTCACGATGCTCATCGGCAAGCTCAATAAGATTTTACATCCTCAACATACTAAAATTTAATAAGAAGCACATATAGTCATAAAAATGTAACTGATAAATGTGATAGACATTGTAAAATGCACACCTATGTAGTAAAATAATACAACTTACACCAGTGTCATTCTCATGATGCACATTGTCATGTTTCTCACCTTTACGATAATCATCCTTGTAGTCATCATACTCACGGTCAGACGCTATATGAAAACGTCATAACATTTAAAAAATGGTCAAACAATGAAATACAAGTGATAAAGAATGTAAAATGCACACCTAACATTCAAAAAATAAAATACATGCCTCTAGTATTGATTGGATCTTGGATAAATTAACATTCCTTTTGTTGATCTCCACACGTATGTTAGTGTTA
This sequence comes from Alisma plantago-aquatica, assembly GCA_963693085.1. NCBI lineage: Eukaryota > Viridiplantae > Streptophyta > Magnoliopsida > Alismatales > Alismataceae > Alisma > Alisma plantago-aquatica. The sequence goes on along the minus strand of OY856412.1, from coordinate 241,508,500 downwards.
GCTTCAACATTTGGTGTTAGCAAGCCAACAGAGAATGGACTGGAGTCATTATACTTTTCTTAGTACTCTTTTTCATCTATAGGATCTCTGCCTTTTACCATGAAGAACAATCGACCATTTTTCATTTGCAGGATCATCGATATAAAATACTTGCTTCTATAGTGATGCCATTATGAATGGTTCACCCTTCTCACCAATCTTTTCAAAATTCACTAATGTGAAACCCTATTCACCCACTACAACTTCTTTGGTGTTATCAACCCAATACACCTAAAGACCAAAACTCTGAAATATGTTTAGTCAAACTCCTAAATGTCTTCAATGACACCATAATATGACATTTTAGCTTCATGTGGACTCTTATACTTCGCACTATAAAAATACAATGAATACGCTTGAAGGGTGGCCCCACTATTTTGGACGACACTCTTATCATCTTAACATTTTGTGTAATACAAAAATTCATTTATCTCCCTGTCATAAGACGTAACATTTATTTTGGGTTTCAAACCACCTAATAAATGTCTTATTATGCTATCTAGCAAGCCACATTTAATTGGCTCGAGGATATTTTGTCTTGATGAAATTGGAATGTCGGTGATATAAATATTCTATCTTCAAACCACCTAATAAATGTCTTATTACGCTATTTAACAAGCCACATTGAATTGGATCGAGGATATTTTGTCTTGATGAAATTGGTATGTTTAGTGATTTAAATACTCACTTCATCAATGTTGTGCAAAATATACAATTGTTCTTATTCCCACAACTCATGGTTGATTACTTACACTCATGCTCCTAAAGTCCCATTGCCGGAATAGTCCTCAATATTCTTATTGCTTCCAGGACCTTTGTTACAACTCAGAAAGTCATTGAAAAGGTCCATAACCTCCCTAGACACATAACCCTAAATAATACTCTCTTATGGTCGATAACTATTTTAAAACATCACCCTATAAAAACACTCATGTAACATTCAAAAGGATACATCCAGTGAAAGAAAACTAGTCCCAACATTTCCACTTTCCCAGTCAAATGGACAAGAAGATGTACTGTGATATGAAAGAATGAAGGAGGAAAATTCATCGCAAGCTAGCACATGGTAAGGACCACTTCTATTTGCAACTTATTGATATTCTTAGAATTAATAACTGTGCTGCATAGAGTGTTAAAGAAGAAACCAAGGTAAGTGATTGCAAACCTTACATGCTTTAGCGGTATAGATCGAATAGCCACGGGAAATATTTGCTACATCGAGTGTGACAATCATGAGATTTAGGACTTTTCATCTTTAGATCCTTCATTGATGCCATTCTACAAATATTAAAAGAGTATCCTTGTGGTACCTTAACATTAAGCAAGCACTCACAAAAAATCTTCTTCTTCTTTCTAGACAATGTGTGATAAGCAGGAGGTAAACATGTTTTTTATCACTAATAACTTTTGTTGTTAATTCTTTTCTTATGCCCATTTCACGTATGTCCATTTTGGATTTTATGACATATTTAGCCTGACATGGTATATTCAATAGAGTATTAATGTCACTGTCACATACTTTTTTTCAATATACATGACATCGATGCAATGCCTAACTACCAAAGAACTCCGATAAGGAAGATGCTAGAATATTGACCTCTTCTTGTTTAAAGATTTGTCACTCTGTGTGTGAATAGTGTATTGTGATCTCTTAGCAAATGCATTGACGAAGTCTTTTACTCTTTTGTAAACAACCTCCACCGATATAGGTTTAGGGGCACTTCATTCCTCATTCAATCCATTGAACACTTTGCACAACCTTCAGTAAGGATGAAATTTTAGAAGAAACCTTCAATGACAAAGATATATAGTTTTGTTGCCATTTTTAGCCGTATTAAACCAGTGTTGTCCTCACATATAGGGCATGATTTGGATCCTTTTACATTGTATCCATACAAATTCCTATATGCTGGAAAGTCATTAACAGTGCAAAACAACATAGCATGCAAACGAAATGTCACTTTGCGTGAAGCATCATAGGTCATTGACCTTCTCCCCATAGCTTCTTTAAGTCATCTATCAAAGATTCAAGATAATAATTGATATCTTTTCTAGGTTTCTTTATATGCTTAATGTCTTATATGGATTAATCCCATTGGTACAAAGCCCAAGTCTTAGATTCCTGACTTCGTTACTAAATTTAGGGTACAATAAATCAATCTTCCTCCATTTGGGGAATCATAATCACGTCGTAGGATCCAATCATTACTTTTCTTTGCCTCTATAGGACACGTTAAATTTTCTACATCCATGATATTGGCAAACAAGTGTTGAAATTATGCTATTATAGGTAGATACCACATCACCTTGGTAGGAGGGCCAGTTTTGGACTTCCTCAAATTTTTCATTTTATACGTTGACGCCCCACATTTTGGACAACCTTTCAAATTGATATAGTCCTTTTGAAATAACACACAGTCATTAGAGCATGCATATATCTTCTTAGCATTCATTCCCATTGGTTAGACTATTTTCTTTAATTTGTATTTTGAGATTGGAAGCTCATTACCTTCAGGAAGAATTTCTTTCAACAAAGACAACAATGACGTGAATATTTTGTTGCTCCCATATATTTTTAATCTTTAGAGTATGAAATCTCAACACAACACTCAACTTTGTAAACTTAGTACAACCTAAGTATAACAATATCTCAACAGCATGCACAATGTTTCTAAATTAGGAAGGTGGATTGGTGTGCTTTACCCCACAACTATTCATCATCACATCAACCATGTCTATCAGAATTGGGTCATTTTACATCTGCATCATCTCTGGCAATTTCTTCTTCAAAACAAGTACTACTATCAACATCTACGGATCTCATAGTAGGCGTCTTTGCATGCCAACACCATTATGTATAGACATGTACAATCCTGTTGCACATGACATGACGTTTGATTTCGTCAATAGTGTTGACTTTCATATTGTTACGACAATTCATGCATGAACAATGGAACCTATCTCTAGGTTGTTTGCTATCTTCCTCTACAAATCTAAATAAACTGATCAAGACTAGTAATAAACTCTAGGGTGCACTGATTTAGAATGGACATCCACGATCTATCCATTCTATGATCAAAGAGAGAGCAAGTATCAAGTCAGGTGTTTAGTGACCATGATTAAGATATTAGGGTTTACAAATTAGAGTTAATCATTTAGGTTTAGGGATAAGGGTTTATAGATTAGAGTTTATAGTTTAGAGCTTACAAATTCATATTTAGGGTTTAAAAATAGTTTTTAGGGTTTACAAATTAGTATTTAGGGTTTATGGTTTACAAATTAGGGTTTAGGTTTGGTAATGAATGTGTCTACCACCTATCCCATTCTTGAATGCCAAATCTCACTAGTAAGTGTAAAATGTGTATTTGATTTTTAAGAAAATTTTGGCAACATGTCCCCATAGTTCTCCAAGTACATTGATGTAGATGGGCAAATATCCACCTACATATGTACTTAGAGAATAAAAGGGAAAGTGTTGATGAAACGTCTTGAAAATTAAATATACATTATACACTTACATCCTAAGTGAGATTAAGTGTCCAAGAATAGTCCCGAACTGGGGACTATCCAAGATTTACTCCTAATGAGTAATTCTCATATGGGTTTCTAGGCCAACAAGATATATGTTTAAATTAGGGTTTACAATTTAGAATTTAGGAAAATATAAAAAAAAACAGTTTAATTAATTCTTAGGTGTGTGATTATTTATCAATTCAACATTCAAATTTAACAATATCCCAAATTATATAAGCAATTATACATGAATTCCAACAATTTCAAACAGACCAACACACCAAATTATACAAGTAGTTATACATGAATTCGAACTATAAAAGTAAGATTTCTTCAATTTTCAAATCAAAACATAGTTATGCTACATCATTCAAATTGATATCAATTTAGGTATTAAAATCATAGTTACATTTCATCAAATTATATAAAAAAGTGGCTAAAAAATGCACCTTGAGGAGGCAATGGTGGCTCAGGGCGACAGTGATAGTTGCTGCTCAAGGCGGCGAATAGCAACAATGACGGTCCGTAGACCAGCGACACTGAGTGTTGACAGTAATGAACGGTGAGGGTGGTTAGTAGTAGACCAACAATGGTGAGAGGCGAGGGTGGTAGTTCGCACTGACATTAAGTGGCGAGGGCGATCAATAGTAGACCAGCAATGGTGAGTGGCGAGGGTGGTAGTGGTCACAATGACGATAAGCGGTGAGGGTGTTCGGTAACAGACCAACAACGGTGAGTAGCGAGGGTGGTTAAGGCGGCAAGGACGAGCAACAACAACAACAATGACAACAACAACAACAACAACAACAATAACAACAACAACAACAACAACAACAACAACAAAAACAACAACAACAATAATGGCAACAACACTAGTAGCAACTTTATAGGAGCTACAACAACGGAGGCACGGTGGAAGAGCAGGGGGGTCGCCAGAACGGGGGAAATTCACATGATGAAATAGAAATTGGGGGAAAGTCTATTTTGCAAGTGCTATTAAGTTACATGTAGTCATCAGTTATTAGAAAAAACTGACAATGAAGTACATACTCGTTGGTTGCATATCCAAAAATGATGACCAAACTAATGACTTAGGTGTCACTTGGTACAAAAACCAATGAAAGAGGCCCTTATCTAAAGAAAAAAAAAGTTGGCCTCAATAAGGACTTAGACATCAGTTTTTGTGAGATAAACCGACACCCAAGCTAAGGACTTAGATGTTGGTTTGAGAAAAACCTATTAAAAAAACCTTATTCAAACAAATAAAAGTTGATCTCAGTAAGGACTTAGGCATCAGTTTTGGGGAGATAAATTGACATCTAAGATAAGGACTTAGACGCCAATTTGGGACAAAAAATCGATTACATAGGCCCTTATCCAAACAAAAAATGTCAACCTCAGTAAGAACTTACATGTCGGTTTTGGGGAGATAAATAAAAACCTGAGCTAAGACTTATACATTGATTTGGGACATAAACTAATGATAGAGGTCCTTATCCAAACAAAAAAAATCAGACTCGATAAGGACTTAGACATCGGTTTTGTTGGACAACCGACACTAAAGAGCAATTTAGGGGGAACCATATTTTTGTGGGAACGGATCGCAAACCCTCTATGATCAGTTTTTTTACTACAAACCAACACTACATGTACACTTTTTCACAGTTGATGGGGCATACAATGTCGCTATAGATAAACCAATGACATAGGTACTTTGTAGGTAAAAATTATTTTGCGGGAAAGGGTATGTAGTTGGTTTTGCGATGACTGACGCTAACCTAAGATTTTTTTGAGGCAAAATTTTTCCCTAACAAAATGAATTTTGCGGGTTATTTAGGAAGTCAATTTATTTAAGAAATAGTTGACGTTATAGAAAAAAAGGTACCCATATATATTTTAATAGATAGGACTTGACCAATAGTGACACTCATTTCTACAACATACGTTATAGGACTTAGGGTATCAGTTTTCCTGTAAAACCAACATTAACAAAAGTGACATTAGAGGTCAAAATGTACTAGTGTTATGTGTGTATTTCATATCTCCTTTATATGTGATCTTATGAGATGAAATAAGTTTGTAATAAAATGTGACGGTACAAGATGTATCTTGGATATGTGATATATATATATATATATATATATATATATATATATATATATGTAGGCTTGATGTCTTGTGTTTATATCTTGAGTATAATGTCATGGATGTCATCATTAGGATGATGAAAGGGATAAACGATCAAGGATAGTCCATGATTGAACATGGATGAAGTGTGAAATAATGGATGAAATGGTGAAAAAGATAAGATGGAAAATGATGGGATCTTATGGGTTTGATAACCTTATCCTTAAATAATTATGTACACTTTATATAATCAATTAGCTCTAAAACACACATGTCATGAGGATTTGTTGAAGTAAAAGGATCTTCCTCAAAATAATATAATGTGGCAGTTCCTTGTGATATCCTTAATTTTGAATAGTGATGATTAATCATGTCTTATGATCATGTCTTGTCCTTTATGATGATTATGGAAACTTCTATGTATTGGATAGTGGCATATCTTTTCTCATACTATCTAAACACTAAAATGAAATAGTGGCATCTCTTGATATGCCTTAGTTAAGACTGAATGTTCCATGATTTGATATGTTGGGCCTTGTTGCAGTCGAGATTGATATGTTGGGCCTTGTTGCGTCAAAAAATGATTACTTATACCCTGATCTGGTGGTTTGATATACATTATTCCTTTTAATATTTTTGGATATATTAGACTTAATTAATATGTCAATTATATTTCTTGCATTTTATAAGTGTTTGATACATATGAAATATTTGTAATTGCCTTAATTAATCAAGTAACCCAAATCATGTAGTGTCTGGTGACTGTAGAGCTATCTCAGTGTTAGAATTTGTTGGATAGTGAAATAAGTTTCCTTATAGCAATCTCTTATTGTGAGAAGGAGCCCACACCTGTATATTGTCGAGTAAATGCGGGTGCAGGGAGGGTTCTCTATCATCCTAACTTCAAGTTGTTTGAGAACAGTTGCACTTGTGTCTCATTTTATATGTGATCACTAGTACATGAATGGTCTGTAGCGTCGGTTTTTTTAAGCCTGCAGCGTCACTTTTTAACCGACGCCTAAGTGGCCATCGCTATAGAATTTGCTCTATAGTGTCGGTTCATTTAACCAAATAAAACCGACCTTACAGAGTAAACACCGACGCAAAAGGTTGTAAAAATTCTGACCTAGGCAAGAAAAAAGGAGCGTGTAAGGTCGGTTATTCGAAAAAAACCGACCCTGTAAACGGTCTTGGTCAAGAAAATTGTCGACTGAAAGTTTTTCAGTCGACAATTTTCTCGATCGAGAGAGTTTACAGGTTCAGTTTTTTTTGAAATAACTGACCCTAAAGATTGAATAAACATTTCAGTGTAACACTCGGTCGAGAAAATTGTCGACCGAAAATATTTCGGTCGAGAAACTTGTCGACCGAGGGGTACACTGAAAATGTTTATTCAATCTTTAAGGTCGGTTTTTGTAAATAACCGACCTTATAGAGGACATTTAGAGTCAGTTTTGTACAAAAACCGACGCTAGAAGTTATATTTTGGTCGAAAATTTTCTCGACCGAAGAGGGTACACTGAATTCAATCTTTAGGGTCGGTTATTTAAAAAACCGACGCTAGAAGTTACGATTTTTTTAAAAAATTTCTGCAGAAATTGAAATAGAACAGAAGAACAAGAAGATTCATATATTCTGGGAGAGGGGAGCATTGATGCTCAACCGTCACCATTCAAAACCACACATTCATAACAAAAATGATTCATAATCACATCATAATTTACAAAATGATAGAGTGCAAGTCTGAGATGACAGATACAAAAGTAAATATGAAAGAGTACTCAAACCACATATATAAATGGAGCCGACATATTTAATCCAATGTTATATCGACTTCATTTATAAAAGACTCTGAAAACTCTTCTCGGAATTCATCCAAGTCCACATGTGTGTAAGGCTGGGTTGTAAAGATCTGTAACAGAAAATGCACATGCTAATATTTTATAAAATGACTACAATCACTTGTAAATTTATGATGTTATTCTTTATTACCTGACTTATAGTCTGAATGTCATGTGATGCTTGTTTGACAATAGCTTGCATATATTTCATTACATAGTAGCCACAAGCCCAGTCATTATTTTGCATAGGACACTACAAATAACAAATTATACTTAATGTTAGTAAACTACTATAAACAACAATTGAGATAAGAGTATAAGAGTTGACATATTACAGTTGAAAATTAGTACATATAAGAGTAAGCAGTTGTCAAAGTAGCTACCTTGACATTTTTCAAAGTCAATGTCTTTAATTTTGTGGGTATTTGTCCTCCAGCTTCACGAAAAGCCTTTATACCCCTATCAAATTAAACGATAGTTGGTAAAATAGAAATTCTAAATAGAAATATCATGTTGAAGCATTGATTAAATTTATGCTTACTCCATAGCTAGCAATTTTAGTTTGTGACTCCTTGTTGTTTTACCCATTGGGTCAAGATAATAAAGAGTCATCAATTTTGGGGCAATCACCACTAATTCCCAATGTCTAGCTCTGAGTAAGAATAAAACAAACATTAAAATAAATAATTTTATTAATTATTAAAATTATATTGAATAATAATACTTACTGGACGTTAAAAGGAATTAGGATAATTTCCTTCCCCTCACTAGCAAAATATTTGAATGCATCAGAGAAGTACTCATTCACATCCTCAATATGTGTCTCCACCTGACTAGTGACCGAAGGAACTAAGAATCCAACATTCTTTATATCAAAGTCTGTGGTCTCGGTATATAAATGGCTGTTAAACATTTGTAATTATTTTCATATGTAGAAATAAGCTAAAAATGTGTATTGGAATTTTCTATATATATTGATAGATCCTTACCTTATCCATACTTCTATTATCGAAGTGTTCAGCCAATCATACCAGAACAACTCTATAATATCATCAAGAAAAATAAAATTCTGAAAGTCCCTCCCAGCTGCATCTTGTGTTAAATTGACCAACATATGTGATCCCAATCTTTGGTTGGCTAAGTATCGACACAAACATTTAGATTTGCTTCCCAATTCGTCGAATGTAGTTTCGGGAATGAAAGATGGCTTGGGCATAGGAGGACGACTAGTAGAAGTTTTACTTTTTGGTTTACAAACCTGTTAATTAAATTACATACTTATATTACATGAGTTCATATATGCAGTCAAATATGAAAAATATGGTAGAAATAAGGTATACCTTGTCATTGATAACCAAGTGTCTAGGCCAACCCACCATAGCACCCTCAGCTTCGTCAACTGTACTATATTCAGGATTAGGTATGGGTAGTGGTTTGTCCCCCATTCCGTCATACACAAGATAGATGGACACATGGCAAATGTCATCAGTAATTTGTTGGCAATGCAATGTACCACCAAGGTTGTACACCTTGCCCGCTGCCACAACATTATATTCTGGAACCTCCACTGCAAGTTTACAGTTCATACCAACCTAGATTGAAATAATGTAAGTTATATAAGAAACAGTAGAACAAATACATGTTACAACTATATATATTATCATATATTTATCATACTAATAACACAACATATAGAACAAAAACTTACTGCAGATTGTTGTGGTGGGTCATTGGGAGTGCTCCCATGACCTTCTACAACTGGAGAATGGGCTTGTACCTCATCACTTGAGAGACGCGCAGTATGAATAGGTTGAGAAGGTTGAGTAGGCTGAAATGAAGACATTATTTCTTTTACTTTCTGCACTACTAATGCTTCAACATCCTCTTGTGTAAGACCTCCTACACGACCTCTTTTAGATTGCGAAGGGCCAAAATAAGACTTGAATCCTATGCCAGCTCCTAATCCCCTAACACGGCCAGGATGCTCCTTCGTACCAAGAGCAACTGCTAGTTCATCCATGTAGCCAGTTGGGATGAATTTTCCTTCCTTCCTTTGCTCGTGGAGATCAATCTATTCATAGTTAATAAAAATATTAAATCACAATATCAATTAGATATAAATAAATCTAAGTTTTTGGGAGTTACTCTTTACTTAGTTGGGATAAACCTACCATCTTTTGTGCCACCTCCTTAGTTACAGGGTTGACAATTTCACCGACTCGATTCTTTCTAGCATCAATCCATGTCAAGTGTCGGGGTGGTCGCTCAACTTGAGTTGTACTAGATTCTTCTCCAGAAGAGGATTGCTTCTCTTATAGTTGGCGGCGGAAGGCATAACCACCGGGCCCCAAGCGATGGTCATGCACATTTTTAGCCCGTCTTTCCTTTTGAGCATGGTGAATAGCCTGATCATTTAAAACAAGGTATTGCAATTTAGACTTGGCAAACATGTATAAAAAGATTCACCTCCTTAATTGTATAAAATTAAATATTCATACAATACATCACAATCTTTATTACCTCAAACTCTTCCGATCTCCTAGCTGCAACAAATCTTTCCCACACCTCAGGATCTATAAAAATATATACATCTGTAGCTTTCTTCTTTTGTTTAGGATTATTTATAAATTCCCTTACAAGATATGTCTTAAAACCCCTCCATCGTACACCACAACGTGTGTCAGTGCCTTTAATAATAGCAACTGAGGCCGGGTCTGAGTCATAGATTTACATGTCCCCAAAAAACTGATGTTGTAGATGCTTAACTGTAATGTTATTGACTTAGGTGTCAGTACAGAACTGATGTAAGAGGTTGTTTTAACTGACGATAGAGGTGGTACCTATACTAGTGTAAATACTAAGAGGAAGATAATTACTACACTAGGATCCTTTACTATGATAAAGATTGACACTCATTATAGAACTCACATGTATTAAGAAAATTCTTTGTTGCTTCATATACACTTTATCAATTACCCTTATGATGCATTTCATGTACATTCAAATACTTGTGCTTCTTGGTTCCAATTACCTTTTGATTCATTTTTTAATCCACTAAGTGTTTGTGACTTTGGGATATAAAATACAACTCACAATGTTGCCCAAGGTACTCCTTAGGTTACAAACCACAACTACTGGCCATGAAAGGCTAATTTCACCACATAAGTGTTGGTGTATATTCCATAGAAACCAATCATTAGATGATGGTTGTAGGGATATTTATACTTTTTATTTGATTAATAAAGATAATTCTAATTGATTGATGCATATTTAACTGATGTGACATTAAAGTACATAATAAATGTCCTTGAATGATTGGTTTGAAGCCATTGGCCTTCAAGTACGTGACTTGAACATGAGACCCTAATGGATGTTAAGAACAATATATTTAATTTTCATAGTCAAGTATTATTGAAATTGGACAACAATAATACATGTGAGACTAGTATGTGTAAAAGGTGACATATGACCATATCACATGGGTCATGGGTATTGGATACCAAGTCAGATTCATAGGTACTTGTTAGAGAATAAGTATACTAGACATACCCACCTTGAGAGTGATTCATGGACCATTATACAATAGTCATGATCAACTCTCAAATGTGATAGTGGTGTTGTGGTCCTTTGGCCTGAAGTCACTACAATGGTGATATGACAATCATCATGATTTGGCACTACCCAATGTGATCTTGAAGAAGGTTGTCGTAAAGGTAGTGATTGGATGTTTTGAGAATCATGATACACATTGTGAGTGATGTAGAAGGAATTTGTCCCATTGGATTTAGGTTATAAAACTTACACATCAGATAGGGATTATTTTTCTAATTTTAAAATATATTTTTACTTATTTTTATAATAACCATAGTATTAGTTATGAATTTTCTAAGATAAAGGGATTTACTGATTTATATAAAACAATATATATGCCAATTAAGCGGCCCCACAATGAAGTGGCCCAATCGTAGCTTGACAAGTCATGATGACATGGATGAAGACTAGGGGTGGGAACCCTCCCAATTCAACAGAAAAAGACTATTTTGCCCTCAAAAGGAAATAAAAAAATGAGAGCAAACTTGTTAAACGCCAATCGATTATCTTTTTCATTGAGTAACTCACGAAGAACAACATCCCATACTGGATTTTGGAAAATCAGAACATTAAACCAGACCTCTAGAGATTCATCATAGGGTTTCACTTCTTCCTCCTCTATGTACTGGTCTCAGCAAGCTAGAGAAGTGGATGTGAGAAAGCCAAAAGCTCTGGATATACTTGCCATCATGATAGATCGGCGACATAGCACGGAAGCACAAAAAGGAGTAAACCATGTTAAAAATAAAAATGAAAACTAGTTCTCCATGACTCAACATCGATGTCAGAACCAACATTGGCTGAACAAAGACTCCAGGCGACCAAATTACATCCTTAGATAGAAAATCAGGAAAAGAAATTGAAAATGGGAAACTCATTGTAGTACCTATTCAAGAAACCAAGGGCACCTCAAGCTTCAAGAGGAATATTTTGACTCCTCGGGATGCTTCCCAATATTTGTGATGGTCCGAAACGCGATGAAGAACTCATACTTGCTGACAATGATAATTTGAATTGGGGAATATGGAGACATGGCGACTGGTGATCGAACAAAGCTATGGATGTGTTTAGATGGGTTGCGTAAAGGTTATGAATGTTTTACTTATAGGTTCTCAGACCCAAGACGGTCGTAAGTCCAAACACCAGAAGGAAATAGGGCATCAAAACACCCCTCTAATGACTAAGAGTTCACACGGATGAACTCCCATCCAAACTGGGATGTTCGAGATCATAAGTGTGTGACGAATGTAGAGAAGGGGTGATTGGGTTGCAAGGAGGAGAGGAGAGAGAGAGAGAGAAATCACAAGAGTCAGAGGATGAAGCAATTGTTGCATTTGTGTGGAGGTCGGGACTAGGAGGATTAGAGGAAGGAGAAAGACCGTGAGTTGTGTGGTGTCCATTCAACAATCTTGGTTGAAACCAAAACAAGAAAAGCGCGTGACATGGACACTTATTAGTTGTGTGACAAAAAAATCTTAGGCGAACCAAGCAATTAATCATCTTGACATTTAAATCGCAAAAAGAATAGTCCTATTCTTAGAAGAAATTCATTTTGACAACTGTATTCTCAATCCCAATTAGCATATCAAAACTTACTCAATTAGGCTAAAATTTTGCACCCAGACTAACTAGGAGTAAAGGAATCCGATTTTGGGGTTAGATTTAGGTTTTGAGATTATTTAGTATGAGTTTTAGTATAACTAATTTTAAATCAATTATCTCCATATCTATTGATGTATATTAACATTATCCTCCAAATTTAGCATTTGGACTTCATTATATTCATATTATCAACATATGGGGTTATATTGGATTATCTTGCATGAAAAAAGGTTGTTTTGTTCAATTTCTTATTAAGTTCATTAATGTCACATTTAACTTAAATTATGACACATTAATCATTTTCATTGATATTAAACATCTAATTAGTGTTACATTATACAAATTAGTGACATTATTTACCAAATGAATCAATTAGTCATACTTACTCACATCTGGTTACTAATTATGCACATTTAGTCCAACATTAGCCATTTATGCACATTTATGTTAATCAAATTGCTTATTAACCATATTTGAGTCATTATGTGTTTTAGTGATCAAGGTGATACATATTACACATTGATGGACATATTTACATACCAAGTTGTGATTAACATATGATGTATCATTATGGTACCTAATATATCATAATTAATACCAATCATGCATGCATGTATTAGGGATTATAAACCTCAACCTAGGGTTTCAGTTAACATGATTACTAACCACCTAATAGACATCACTATCACATGTAGGGTATGGGGTTAGTTCCATACATCATCTCATCATGACATTAGGGTCTATTGGCCCATGACATGGTCAAGATCATGTGAAACCACAATCAGGGTTAGCATGTGAGTTACTTATATCATCATGTACATTGCATATTCATCATAAAAAAATCATACTACCTGTATTATATGTTTATATTAGTGCACAACCAAGCATATCAGGGTATAATGCTAACCTTATTTGGTCAATTCTAAAGATTCAGGCACACTAACTACTTATTCATGGAATTAGCTTTTCTACTTTTAGCATAGACAAATCTCAGTATGTTATAGGACTCCAACCCTTAAAAAGGATTTGGTCCTTGAAATCAACACATCCATGATCTATCAAGGTACTACCCCTCCACCCCTTAAAAAGGTTTGGCCTACTAAGTCAAACTAAAGTAGAGGTACAAGGGTCTGCCTAGCATAATTGTGTATAGAATCTATCGCCTCATCACTTACTCTTCAACATCACCGTACATCAAAGTCTCAGTCTACCCAAACATGTGGTTCTACTTTGGGTATACCACTTACCACCTACTTAATCATCATCATCACATAACTCTAATATTAAGTCAGATCTCATAGATCAAAATATAAACTTGGATATCAACTTAAAACCTAGGAAAAGGTACATGGTGTCCAATCTAACCAAATAAGTATAACTCACTTAAGAAAATCATAATACTTCCTCAAATCCTATATCATTCTCTCATCCTAACATAGTCAACATAGCTAAATTCTAGGGTAAACATCTTGCCTAAAAAGTTTCCACATAAGCTAAGGATCCTATAAGGAACCTATGCAAGGGGTAAAACCTAAGGGAGATAAAGATTGAAATAGTTAGATGAACCGAATGTTCTGGCTCTGATACCATACTTGTAAGGAGTGGGACCCGAGAGAGGAGCCACTCATCTTACTCAAAAGAATAATAGAAAACCATCCAATGCTAAATATGAAACTAATTTTTCATAAAGGATGATATACTATAATTCAAGTATGTAATGTATCAAATACCAAGAATGCAATAACAAAATATAAGAATATAACTATTAAAATATTAATATCTATCATTGCTCATCACCACATAGGATGTACATAAAAGAAAACTATAGGAAACTAGTTTATTGCATAGGATCAACAGAGGGTAAACCAACCACTTCAATCACCTCCCAAGAAAGCTCATCTACAATATGATAAGTCCTGATCAACTGTGTTCCACTCCTTCTTGCTATCCACCTATGGGTTGGAAGCATACCCCACAAGAGAAGACACAATGGAAGTTGTCATCATAAAAGTTGATATGTGCATATAATAATGATTGGACAAAATTAGGAAAAAAGGACAACAAATATAAGCAAGGCTTCCTAGATAAAGGGAAAGAAGCATCCAATTGGATATCAAAAGGAATCTTCGTATAGTAAGACAAAAATATTATATTAATAAAACAATAAAGCTCACAATTAACAATTCTTGCCTTTAAATATCAAATACAGAATAATAAATAGTCCATAAGAATTATGCATGTGGATAATTATAACAATAACTAATATAATAACATTTAAGGTATACAACATCACCAACATAACCACATATTATGGAATCATCACCATAATCTTCGGGGAGTAATGGCATCACATCACAAAACCCAGGGACAAGAATCACCATCTCCACCCTCTATTGGTTATACACACAGTAGGGATACACCGCCTAGTGTGTACATATACAAGGTATTCAAACCAAATATGCATTATAAATAGAGAGAGGCAAGCATTGATATAGTCACATAACAATAGAGTGCCCAAATTAAAAAGACATCATAAAGATGTGTAAACATGATCAAATATACAATCATAGCCAATACATGGCAATTTAGGGTTTTCATAACATAGTTAAAAAATATCTCATCAAGATGCAAATTGAATGAAATAACAACAAGACACAGGAACAAGATTCAATTTGCAATTATAACACTCCATAAGGCCAATTTCAATATTTAGAATTAATCGGTTCAACTATATGTAAGTATGTGACATACAAGATAATGTGTCACAATCAAGTCAAAGAGAGAGAGGGGAAATATAAATCATTGTCCAATATAGAATGGGGGGGATACGACATACCTCAAAGCTGATTGTAAAAGGGTCAAGGTCTAGCCCTAGATCCAAATTATGCACTTTTGCCTAATAACACATTAGGTAAATAAATCATTAATTAAAGCATACATTATAACCCTAGAAATATCGACTTTTTATCATAGTAGATTTAGGTTATAAAACGTATACAATCAAATAAAGCTTATTTTTATGATTTTAGAACATATTTTTACTCAATCTTCTCATAACCATAGTATTAGTTATATATTTTCTATGATAAAGGGATTACTGATTTATATAAAACAATATATAATGCCAACAAAGCATAGCCACAATGAAGTGGCCCAATCACGGCCCGCCAAGTCAAGATGACCTGGCTAAAGACCAGGGGTGGGGCACCCTCCCAATTTGAGAGACAAATACCATTTTCCCCTCAGAAGGAAATAAATAAAAATAGATACCGAGGGCAGACTTGTTAAATGCCAATCAATTATTGTAACATCCCAGAATTTGAGGCCTTGGATAACATGATCTTAAAAGGAATGATTGGACTACCCATATCACCAAGGTGCACCTCCTTTTCTGGGATCCCATCACTAAAGAACTCCATAGTTAAGTGTGCTCGACTTGGAGTAGTACTAGGATGGGTGACCACTCGGGAAGTTGATCCTGGCTTGCGCATGAGTGGACAAAGCATGCAGTTAAGGCTAGTGGTGGTCTGTGGGGCCAGTCGTCATTCGTGAAACTCTACTAGTGCCTAGGGCAGTGGGCCCAGACATTATAAATGATATCAGAGTGTAGGTTCCTCACTTAACCATTAATAATTATTAAATTTTACAAACTCCATAGAACCCAAGGGAGTTATTAGAGGATTATCCGACAGATGGAGGTGTCTAGAAAATGATCACGACCGGGGACTGGCAATATTTTCCTCTGCACCGCTAGTCAGAATACGAGGACTCCCAGATCCATGTGATTGCCTGGCCAAAGTCTTAGGGTATGAATCGAAATAAGATACCTTTAGGACTTTCTCATCTTATCCATCCCTTCTCATCACAAATTATGTTAAGGACCTTAAGGATTAGGGTTTTCTCTCTTTTCCTCACCCTCTTGAGGTACGGGTAAGGTTGATAGGGTTTAAGGAATCCTCCACCAAATTAATGAAAAGCATGTAAATAAGATGTCATGGACATAAGCTTAATAGAATAAGCTAAACTAAAGGATAGATACATGCTTAGGTCGTATGACATAAGTTGTCATGCCCTCAGGGAGACCTGAGGCTAGACCTTCTTGTCAGGAGGATAATTAAAGAAAGTTAGTCTTGGAGAATGAGATCTCCATTACAAGTAGAGACCTGGCACATCCTCTGAGGATGATGTTAACCCTAACCCTAAGTGAAGGTTAGAGAGAGATGGCATGATGAGTTAGACCAAGTGTTTGGATGGACATGCCTTAAATGATCTTAAAAGGAATGATTGGACTACCCATATCACCAAGGCGCACCTCCTTTTCTGGGAGCCCATCACTAAAGAACTCCATAGTTAAGTGTGCTCGGCTTGGAGTAGTACTAGGATGGGTGACCACTCGGGAAGTTGATCCTGGCTTGTGCGTGAGTGGACAAAGCGTGTAGTTAAGGCTAGTGGTGGTCTGTGGGGCCAGTTGTCATTCCTGAAACTCTACTAGTGCCTAGGGCAGTGGGCCCAAGCATTACAAATGGTATCGGGGCGTAGGTTCCTCACTTAACCATTAATAATTATTAAATTTTACAAACTCCATAGAACCCAAGGGAGTTATTAGAGGATTATCCAAAAGAAGGAGGTGTCTAGAAAAGGATCACGATCGGGGGCTGGCAATATTTTCCTCTGCACCGCTAGTCGGAATACGAGGACTCCCGGATTCGTGTGACTGCATGGCCAAAGTCTTAGGGTATGAATCGAAATAAGATACCTTTAGGACTTTCTCATCTTATCCATCCCTTCTCATCACAAATTCTGTTAAGGACCTTAAGGATTAGGGTTTTCTCTATTTTCCTCACCCTCTTGAGGTACGGGTAAGGTTGATAGGGTTTAAGGAATCCTCCACCAAATTAATGAAAAACATGTAAATAAGATGTCATGGACATAAGCTTAATAGAATAAGCTAAACTAAAGGATAGATACATGCTTAGGTCATATGACATAAGTTGTCATGCCCTCAGGGAGACCTGAGGCTAGACCTTCTTGTCAGGAGGATAATTAAAGAAAGTTAGTCTTGGAGAATGAGATCTCCATTACATGTAGAGACCTGACACATCCTCTGAGGATGATGTTAACCCTAACCCTAAGTGAAGGTTAGAGAGAGAGACGGCATGATGAGTTAGACCAGGTGTTTGGATGGACATGCCTTGGATGACCTAGCACTTTTAGCAACCCAATCCTGGAAAGGGGCGAGCATGTTAGAGTGAAGGATAGCTCCTTCAAGGATAAGGTTAGTGAAGAACCTATGGAAACCCTATGAGCTTATATGAGCATGGCAGAATATGCACCCAGAATGTGTCAGTAGTGTGAGCAATAGGTGGAAACCCTAGCCATGAAAGTATGATGGATAGCTTGTAAGGTAAGCATATAGAGCTATGGATAATTTGAGCAATTAAGGTTTATATAAGTAGAAAATAGTATTTTAGGGTTTGTTGGCCTAAAAGGGATGAAGTTTGAGAAATTGATCTAAGAAACCCTAATGTATATTAATGAAACCTTAATGCAGATTAGAAACCCTAGAAAGTGAATCTAAGTCAATAAAGTAGATTCTTGTTAAAGTGTGTAATAAATAGAGTACATATTCTTTTCAGGAATTATGTGATTGTTGAATTGCTTGCTTGGATTGCTTTCTTGGTTGGAATTGCTTAATGCTTGTGAAATCATCAAATCCGGTATGTGGTTACGCTTATGATTATCCCGACTAGTTTTTCAAGGATTTTATTGACATTTCCCTCATGGCTTGAAATAACGGTCGGATGCTTTTATTTCATGCAACTATAGAGTGACTATGATTATCACTATGAATACATATATAACTGGCTATCACGCTTGTTGGAAAGGGATATACGAATTGATGGAGCCACCCATGCACTGGTAGTGTCCAGGCATGCTGGAAAGGGCTATCTGAGTTGATGGAACCACCCTTGTGTTGGTAGCCGTGGTCAAGAGCTAGGGGTGTAAACGGTGCGGGTACGGTGCGGGTCTGGCCATACCCATACCCATACCCATCTAATTTAGTGGGTCCGGTTCCGATTCTAGACCCGCATAATACAAAACTTAGACCCGCACCATACCCATACCCGCAATAATAGCGGGTATGCGGTGCGGGTATGCGGGTAAGTGGTTCTATAAACATCATATTGTTTATGTAAGAAAAATGACAATGCTCTATATATTTTAATATAACAAGATATTGTTATTATATAGTATATTAACATGCCATAGTTATATTAGATAATTTCATATTTTATACACTAACATTAATTGGGTTAATATTTTACATATTTGTAGTCATCATCATAATGTTTACCTTATGTATAAAGTAATGTAAACTAGTAGATATTTTGATTTTAAGTTTACATATGATGTTCATTATTGTAACTAGAATAGCTAATTCTTAATAATATGACTAGTTTCAACCTTATTTTGGTTAGAGTAGGATATAATATCAATAATTATATTCATTAGACTAGTAAAGTATGATATATATAACATATTATATAAATAGTTACTTATGTATAGCGGGTACACGGGTCTAGCGGGTCTGGGTCCAAGCATACCCATTATTGGACCCACTTATATGCGGGTCCAAGGGTATACAGGTCCAAGGGTATGTAGGTATAAAAAATAAGACCTGTGGAGGGTTTTTTAAGGGTCCAGATTTGCGGGTCCGCGGGTCTACCCGTACCCATTTACAGCCCTATCGGGAGCTGGGTGTACATGGGCCATTTGGGTCAGCACTGAAATGGGGAATGATAATGGGGCCATATAATTGAGCCTTGACGAGGACGTCAAGAGTCTAAGTGGGGGAGATTGTAACATCCCAGAATTTGAGGCCTTGGATAACATGATCTTAAAAGGAATGATTGGACTACCTATATCACCAAGGTGCACCTCCTTTTCAGGGAGCCCATCACTAAGGAACTCGATAGTTAAGTGTGCTCATCTTGGAGTAGTACTAGGATGGGTGACCACTCGGGAAGTTGATCCTGGATTGCGTGTGAGTGGACAAAGCACGTAGTTAAGGCTAGTGGTGGTCTGTGGGGCCAGTCGTCATTCCTGAAACTCTACTAGTGCCTAGGGCAGTGGGCCCAGGCATTACAATTATCTTCTTCATTGAGTAACTCATAAAGAACAACATCCTATATTGAACTCTGGAAAATCAAAACATTGAACCACACCTCCGTATATTCATCGAAGGGTTTTACTTCTTCCTCTTCTATGTACTAGTCTCAACAAACCGGAGAAGTGGCTGTGAGATGACTGCATGCTCTTGAGATACTACTCGCCATGATAGATTAACAACATAGCACAGAAGAACAAAAGGAGTAAACTAGGGAAACAATAAAAGCAAAAACTAGTTCTTCATGACCCAACATCGACGCCAGAGCCAACATTAGCAGAAAAAATACTCCAGGTGACAAAATTACATCCTTACATAGAAAATCAGGAAGATAAATTTAAAAGGGGAAACTCATCGCAGTACTTGAATTGAGAAACCAAGGGCACCCCGAGCTTTAAGGGGAAAACTACGACTCCTGTGGACGGTTCCCAATATTTACAATGGTCTGAGACATGCTAAAAAACTCAAACTCACCGACGATGCTAAGTGGAGTTGGGGAAGATGGCAACAAGGTGATTGGTGATTGGACATAGCTAGGGATGTATCCAGATGGGTTGCACAAAGGTTATGGATGGCTTACTTATAGGTTCTCAAACCCGAGGTGGCTAAGAGTCCCAAGTTAGAAGGAAATAAGGTGTTACAACCCACTTTGAGGTTAGTCAGTAAGTATCTCAATTAGCGTGAAGTACCTTGTTAAACATCATGGTTAATCAAGATAAGCTAAGATGTGAATCATTAGTTGAGATTGATTCATTTGATGTAATTAATGTTAATTGTAGTGTTAATTGTTTTGTTAATTACCTAAGATGATTAACTAGCTAAGATGGTTTAATTATTGTGTTTTTATGCCTTGAGGTTGTAGTGGATCTTGTACTTGAAATTTTGCAAAAGAAACCATTCGAATCAGACCTTCGAGGCAAAAGTTATGATATTTTTAAGATCTTTGGACTTGGATGTAATTTACCCATAACTAATAGCCCCCTTTCCCTTATCTCCTTCCTTCAGATCAGTTTAAAAACTGCTAGAATAGAGAAGCCTGATCGGCCGTAGCAGAGGGGCGATTTTAAGCTCCAGATCCATTTCTAGCAGTGCCGTCCTCCTCTCTTCTTCTTCCACCCTTCTTCTTCCTCTACCTCACCCTAGAATCAGCGCCCGACCTGCTTGGGCCGCCAGCCAATAGCAGCCACACAACGGCCTTGTGGTGTCAGCCAAGGGCCATCTTGGTGCGAGCAACACCCCAAAACAGTGCCTTTGAGTTTGGCCAAGGGTCCAGATCTCGAATCCGTAGCCAACTAGCCCACGAGCAGCACCTAGCCTAGTTTCCTTTCCACCTGTGCGTGAAGCAGGTTCAAATTAGGGCTGAACCAAGGTTGAAGATGACCTGCTGATGCCCGGAAATAGGACTCTGGACATGTTTCCAGTTGAATTGTGGTCACCTCACCTGCTGTGAGTAGAATTTCACTCTCTAACGCAAGTATAACTCTAAAAAATTGGACGTTTTGGTTGAAATCAGTATTATTCACAGATATCAACGTTTACCCAGGTGTCAGACAGTGCTGGCACCGCTCGATTTCTAATTGCATGTTTTATTTATTAACGTTTGCACGACGCTAATTAGTTAATTGATATGTGTGATTTGGATTAGTAAAAATACACGATTGATCGAAACTTAAATTGCTCGATTAAATGTTGAACTTAGTAGCACATGACTAGTAACGACACCGTTTGGGTATAAACCCAGACTGTACATTTTTAGTAAGTTAATAGATGCTCAATTTCAAAGAAATGACAATGACATGAAAAGGGTTCAATAGAAACCCAGTTGCACACCCCCGGTTATATTTAATGTGAGTGTATTAATAATTATATGAATCGACACGTTTCTCAAAGAAATCATTTAAAATTCTCTATTAATATTAATAATTCGTGCCATGACAAGTAATTGACTTTTAATTGAGTTATGTGATGCATAACTTAGAATTTGGGTTGATGTGCTCGATTTTCGAGGAATTATAGATAATTTACAAGTGCTACTGACGATTTCTAATATATCGAGTAATTAACTCTTGTTAGTGTGTTACGATGATCAATTGTATAATTCCAGCGTATATGATCCAAGTTGATATGAGTTTAGTTTATTTAAGAAATTTCAATTTATCTGCATGCATGGTATATGGATTACTCAGTAAATTACAATGTTTTTGAGTATACTGCTCTGTCAGGTCTAGAATGATATTCATGTTGTGATTTGAACTAAAATTAAATAGACGAGATGCCATAGAAATACCAGAGTCGAGTATAAGTAAGAAAAAAAGTTCAACATAGTAAGAGTTTTCTAGGAAATAATAAAATTATAGATTTAAGGGCCCTGACACCGTAGAACCCCTATGTGAGGTCTGCGCCTTTGGGGTGAAACGACCTAACCCTGGCAACGTCCAGTATATGGGGGTCGGAACGTGCTATCAGGTGGCATGGGGGGACAAAGCCCTAGTGGAAGTCTCCTTAAATTATAGTTTGCAGTGTCCAACATCAACTAGAAGTCTTGGTGGCACTAGAGTACAAAAAAGTGTGTCCAACATCAACCAGAAGTCTTGGTGGCACTAGAGTACTGAAAAAGCCAATAGGTGGCTTGACTCTCCGCCTGTGTGCTCAGGTTAGAGGAGGAGTCCAATTTATGACACAATAGGAGTGTTGTGGCCAGAGCCAGTTTCCCCGTTGTAGACCAGGAGAGTAGTCAGACTTAGCTATCCCAGGGTGTCGGCTAAGTCTTGTACAGTGGGATCATAGTTCGCTATGAGTCTTCATATGTAGAGTACATTGTATATGATCAGAGCATAAGATAAAATATGTTCATATAGGTTCACAGAGTTTCTTATAAGTTAAAGAGTTAAGAAAGATTTGAGTTAGTTTCACAACAGTTGTCCTTTAAATGAAATTTTAGTATTCTCTGTTATTTAATCATATCTGCAGCTTTGCAGTAGTTGTTATCTTAATGAAATGTTGACATCTCCTGTCATTTAAATTATATTGTTTAGATCTGCTCAGTATAGTATTATCTTGTATTTTATTCCAATTAATAAACATAAAATGAGTTATCTGTGATGGTAGGGTGAAATTCTATTCACAGAGACAATAATTCACCAACCTATTGAAACATTTTTCAGGACAACGTCAGCACGAGGAAGTTGAAGGATCGTACCACCCAAGTTCTTAGAAGGTAGTTCATAGTTAGAATAGAGGTCTCTTAGTCCTTTCTGCTTGGTACTTGGGCAGGTGGTGTGGTAGAGAGAGAATGTAATGTAACATGTAAACTAGTTTTAAGTTATCTGTTGTGCTTTATATTCCGCATGAAAAATGTAATATGATGTGTAAATCTACTTTATCTACCTAGAAATGTAAATAGTAGTTGCTTCTACAGTTTAGTAAGATTTCAATTTATTCCAAGTCATAATATTTTCCTTTAAATTAATTTTAAGTGATTAAGAAAAGAAAAAGTTAAGGGTGGTCTTTGTATTACGTTTAAATCCTCAATTTATGCCCTAATCTCATGATTAGTGGTAATTGTGAGATCGGGGTGTGATAGCTTTTGGTATCAGAGCCTAGGTTGAGTATGTAGTTACTCTAAGTCAAGGTCAGGGGACGATAAGAGACCAATAGGATTAGGATTAGGGTGTTTTCCTTCTAACTACAATTTTCTAACAGGAAGTGTTCTGTTATATGATTGCAGATGGCAGGAAGAGGACGTGGTCATGAGGACCAAGCTGAGAGCCAGATTGGACCTGATCCTCAGGTGATGGGTCCAGGTGGTAGAGATGATGTGGATGAGGCATCAAGGATGTACATGATGTTTCTTGAGACCAGGGAAAAGTATAAGATGGAGAGGCGAGCTTCTACCTCGAGTAGCAAGGATCTGATGAGATCCTATGAGCTGGTTAAAAAGCTTGGAGGTACCGAATTCATTGGAACTACGGACCCTGTAGTGGCAGATGAATGGCTGAGACAATTAGAGAAAGTGCTCCGTCTGATGGAGCTGTCTGAGGAAAGACAAATCAATCACCCAATTTATTTGCTTAAAGGTGATGCAGAGCTCTGGTGGCATGGAGTGGAAGATAAAAGGAGGAACATGGTATTGAATTGGAAGGATTTCTTTGATGAATTCCATCTTAAGTACTACCCACCTACCTTTTTGAGTGAGAAGATAAAATAGCTACAGAACATCAGACAAGGGAATATGTCAGTGGGAGAGTATTTCACCAGGTTGACAAATTTCTGCCCGTAGCTCGTCCTAGACGACGTGGAAAAGTGTAGAAGATTCTAGGAAGGATTGAGGCCCGAAATTCAGCATAATATAGCTGCAATTGGTTGAAGAGATAGAGAAAACTTTGGGGAATTTGTGGAAGCAGCGAGACATGTAGAAGAGTCAGTTAATGTTGATAAGAAGTCTGAGAGTAAGAAAAGATCTCGAGACTTTATTAGAAGGGGACAAAGTAGTGGTGTATACAGAGGAGGTGGTGGTTTCTTTTCAAAGATAGGACAATGACTTGGCTGTTTTGGTAGACAAGGATCTATTTTTTCATCAAGTGGAGGAAGACCCAATTCCAGAAGATGGAGTACACAGTCTACATGGACACCTCCAACTAGGTCTTCTAGATCATCGGTTTCAGTGACAGGTCCACTGAGGCAAGAGACGCAAGCATGTGATATCTGTGGAAGACCACACTCAAGACAGTGTTGGAGAACAGAGTTTCAAGGATGTCATCAATGTGGATAGATGGGACATTTCAAGAGGAATTGCCCCCAGTTATAGTAGTCAGCATCACAGGGTTCCCAGTCACAGTACCAGAATATCTCGAGACAAGCTCCAGCTGGAGGACCCGGTTCCTCTGTAGCTTCAGGTTCCCGAGGTGGTGCAACACCCAGTGCTAGGAAAGGACAATGAGGACATTGTGGGAGAGGAAGAGCTTCAAGACGCTTCTTCTCTTTGACACCATAAGAAGGTATTGTGTCTTCTCGAGTAATTACAGAAGAAATGCTTTTCTTTAACAACATTTCAGTTACAGTTTTGATAGATCCGAGTGATACTCACTCATTTATACATAGTTCTTTAGCTTGCGAGCTTAACCTGTTAACTCAAGAGTTACCGGTTGAGTTATTATTGAGGGTTCCGTTAGGTGAACCGACATTGTTGATGAAGTTTTGTACCAGATGTTTGTTGACCTTTGGTGGTTACACCATTGCGGTTAATCTTATACCCCTAGATATTAACTCTTTTCAAGTTATCTTGGGTATGGATAGCCTAGAGACGTGTCGAGTTCAACTCGACTGTTGGAAGAAGGAGGTTGTCTTTCAACAGGGTGGATTTTCTTGTGTCTTTACTAGAGACAGGAAAGTTTTGCCTACGTATATCATATCAACCGCTGTAGCTGATAAGATGTTGCAGGAAGGTTGTGAGCCGTTCTTGGCACATGTAGTAGATACTAGAGTAGAGAAGAGAACAGTTAGTATGTGGGATGTGCCAGTGGTCTGTGAGTTCCCAGATGTTTTCCCAGATGAGTTTCCAGGTCTACCTCCTGAAAGAGAGATAGACTTTGAGATCTAGGTGTTGCCAGGTAGTCACCCTATAGCGCTTCCATCCTACAGAATGGCACCTACAGAGTTGAAGGAACTAAAGATCCTGCTACAAGAGTCACTGGATAAGGGTTTCATTCGACCTAGTTCTTCACCATGGGGAGCTCCAGTCTTGTTTGTGAAAAAGAAAGATGGCACTATGAGGCTATGTATAGACTACATACAGTTGAATAAGATCACCATCAAGAATAAGTACTCGTTTCCAAGGATAGATGATCTGTTTTGATCAGTTGTGTGGAGAGACAATCTTTTCTAAGATAGATTTGAGATCTGGATATCATCAGTTGAGGATAAAGGCTTTAGATATTCCTAAGTCAGCTTTCAGAACAAGATACGAGCATTATGAGTTTCTGGTCATGTTGTTTGGACTGACTAATGCCCCATCAACTTTCATGGATATGATGAACCAGATTTTCAAACCATTTTTGGATCAGTTCATAGTAGTTTTCATAGATGACATTCTGATTTATTCCAAAGATGATGAGCAACATGAGCAGCATCTGAGGATAGCATTATAGTTGTTGAGACAACACCAGTTACATGCTAAGTTCAGTAAGTGTGAGTTCTGGTTAGCTGAGGTGTCTTTTCTTGGACATGTCATCTCAGGAGATGGAGTAAGTGTTGACCCTAAGAAAGTCAAGTCTGTTCTACAGTGGGAGCAGCCTAAGACTCCTACTGAGATCAGAAGCTTCTTAGGATTGGCAAGTTACTATAGGAGGTTCATCTAGAACTTTAGTGGTATAGCGTCACCTCTGACACGCTTAACAAGAAAGGGTGCATCGTTTGTCTGGTCAGACAACTGTGAGAAGAGTTTTCAGATCTTGAAGAAGAGGTTGAATACATCACCGGTGTTGATCTTGCCTGAGGTAGATAAAGGCTACACAATGTTTTGTGATGTTTCCAGGAGAGGCTTAGGCTGTGTGTTGATGCAGGAAGGCAAAATAGTAGCTTATGCATCTAGACAGCTTAAGAAGAATGAGGAGAATTACCCGACACATGATTTGGAGTTAGCTACTATAGTTCATGCTCTTAAGACATGGCGTCACTATCTTTATGGTGAGGCATGTCAGGTGTTTACGGACCATAAGAGCTGGAAATATATCTTCACCTAGAAGGATCTGAATCTAAGACAGCAGAGATGGTTAGAATTGATCAAGGATTATGAAGTGACAATAGATTATCATCTTGGTAAGGCAAATGTGGTAGCAAATGCCCTCAACAGGAAGCCAAGTTCAACAATAGATGTATTCTCTATGGCATGCTTTAAGAGAGACCTGCTAGTAGAGATACAGTGATTAGATCAAGGAACTTCAACAAAGCGACAGTGAGTTACAATAGATCATGCAGGATATGACAGAGGGAAAGAGACCAAAGTTCAGGTTTTCAGATGATGGTTTGTTGTATCAGCATGACAAGTTGTGTGTACCTGGAGACAATGATTTGAAAGAAAGGATTCTTGAGGAAGCGCATGCATCGATGTACGCTATGCATCTAGGCAACACTAAGATGTACATGAATCTCAAGGAGTTGTACTGGTGGTCAGGTATGAAGAAGGATGTAGATGAGTACATGGCTAGATGTAGTGTGTGCCAACAAGTTAAGGCTGAGCATCAGAAACCTGCAGGCACCTTGCAATCTCTTCCTATACCATAGTGGAAGTGGGAACATATCACATTGGATTTTGTGGTAGGGTTGCCCAGGACACCTAGAGGTTGTGACTCGATATGGGTGATTGTGGATAGACTGACTATGTTTGCTCACTTTCTTCCTGTTAAGTCAACCTTTGATGTCCCAAAGTTGGCTAAGATATACGTGGATGAGATAGTCAGGCTGCATGGTATCCCAGTTTCAATTATATCAGATAGAGATCCTAAGTTCACCTCTAGGTTTTGGAATTAGTTGCATCGTGCTTTGGGCACAAAGTTGAGGTTCAGTACATCTTTTCACCCGCAGACGGATGGTCAGTCAGAGAGGACTATTCAGACTCTTGAGGACATGCTGAGAGCATGTGTCTTACATTTCAGTGGTAGTTGGGAAGAACACTTGAGCCTTATATAGTTTGCATACAACAATAGTCACCATTCTAGTCTTAGTATGGCCCCGTATGAAGCTCTGTATGGCAGAAAGTGTAGATCACCCATATGTGTGTATGAGGTGGGTGACAAAGAGATTTTTGGACCAGAGATAGTGGATTTGACTACAGAAAAGATAATAGTGATCAGAGAATAGTTGAAAGCTGCACATGATAGGAAGAAGAGTTACGTTGAGAAGAGATGTAGACCTCTTGAGTTTGAGGTTGGTGATGAAGTGTATCTGAAAGTTTCACCATGGTAAGGAGTGTTGAGGTTTGGCAAGAGAGGCAAACTGACTCTTAGGTTTATGGGCCCATATACTGTCATTGAGAGGATTGGACCTGTAGCCTACATGTTGGATTTTCCATCCGAGTTAGCTAATCTACATGATGTGTTTCATGTATCAATGCTGAAGAAGTGTTACCCTAGTACAGATAAGATAGTAGACCCAGAACCTACACAGCTCAGAACAGATGTGTCCTATGTTGAAGGACCAGTTTAGATAGTTGATCGGAGGATTAAAAAGATCAAGAATCGCAAGATACAGTTAGTGAAGGTTTTGTGGAGTAACCACAACTTAGAGGAAGCCACGTGGGAGCTTGAGTCCGAGATGCGTAACAAGTTTCCTTTTCTCTTTTAGGAATTTCGGGACGAAATTCTTATAAGGGAGGGAGATTGTTACAACCCACATTGAGGTTAGTTAGTAAGTACCTTGATTAGTGTGAAGTACCTTGTTAAACATCATGGTTAATTAAGATAAGCTAAGATGTGAATCATTAGTTGAGATTGATTCATTTGATGTAATTAATGTTAATTGCAGTGTTAATTGTTAAGTTAATTACCTAAGATGATTAACCTAGCTAATATGGTTTAATTATTGTGTTTTTATGCCTTGAGGTTGTAGTGGATCTCGTGCTTGAAATTTTGCAAAAGAAACCATTCAAATCGGACCTTTGAGGCAAAATTTATGATATTTTTAAGATCTTTGGACTTGGCTGCAATTTACCCATAACTAATAGCCCCCTTTCCCTTATCTCCTTCCTTCGGACTAGTGCAAAGCACCGCTAGAACAGAGCAAGCTGATCAGCCGCAATAGAGGGGCAATTTTTGGGTGATTTTGAGCTCCAGATCCATTTCTAGTAGCGCCGTCCTCCTCTCTTCTTCTTCTTCCTCTACCTCTCCCTAGCAGCAGCGCTCGACCTGCTTGGGCCGCTGGCCAGCAGCAGCCGCACAGCGGCCTTGCGGCGCCAGCCAGGGGCCATCTTGGTGTGAGCAGCACCCCAAAATGGTGCCTTTGAGTTCGGCCAAGGGTCCATATCTCAAATCCGTAGCAAACTAGCCCACGAGCAGCACCTAGCCTAGTTTCCTTTCCACCTGTGCGAGAAGCAGGTTCAAATTAGGGCTGAACAATGTTGAAGATGACCTGCTGACGCTCGGAAACAGGACTCTGGATGCATTTCCAGTTGAATTGCGGTCACCTCACCCGTTGTGAGTAGAATTTCACTCTCTAACGCAAGTATAACTCTAATAATCGGACATTTTGGTTGAAATCGGTATCATTCATATCTGAATTCATATATTATTTGTCGGATCAGATTCAAATATTATTACATGATATTCTTCGGATATCAGATCTGATATCAGATCAATTTTTTTTCTAGATTCTGATATTGAATATAGTAATATCTGCTCCATATTTGATCCTTTTATAGGTCTATTGTCGAGGTTTGTCTAGATACCTACTGACAGGTCCAATAGTAGTAGTAATATCAAATCTTATCACAATTAGATAGATAAGTTTACCAACCATTCATCAATATTAATGGTTATCAGGGTATGCAGGTGAAAAGTCATCATCCCAATTGGTATTAGGATCCAGAGGAGTACTAGCAGGTTTAGAACCATGCATCCTTGATTTTGTTAGAAGGTCCAACACATATTTGCACTGTCAAATGTAGATGCCAGAAGATGATCTGAAAATTTAAATTCCCAAGAACTATCAGAGTTTACCTAGATGTTTAATAATAACATGTTGTTCTAGATACCATTTGGTAGTTGCAATCCTTTAGAATCATTACCAAGTAGAATGACATCATCTACGTAAACAATAAGAACAACAACTCTAGAGTTGGTTTTTTCAATAAAAAGAGAATGATCAGAATGGGAACACCGAAATTGAAACTTGAGAAGTATCTGACTTAATTTATCAAACCACGCCCGTAGGCTTTATTTTAGGCCAGATATTTCCTTCCTAAGTTTGCAGACTTTGGAACACCCTCTGACTAGTAAAACCAGGTGGTTGTTCTATATAAACTTCCTCATGTAGGTCACCATACAGGAAGGTGTTTTTGACATCAAGTTGATAAAGGGGCCAATATTTATTGACAACTACAAAGATAAGTATTCTCATAGAGTTGAGGTGGACCACATGAGATGAAGTTTCAAAGTAGTCCATGCCATAGATCTGAGTGTAGCCTTTGACTACGAGTTGAACCTTCAACCATTCAATAGAACCATCTAGTTGATATTTTATAGTAAAAATCCAACGAAAACCAACCATTGGATAGTTTTCACGATGATCAACAAAATCCCAAGTCTTGTAATCTCATAGGGTAATCATTTTAGTTTCTATAGCTAGATGGTAGGCATGATGTTGAAGAGCTTGTGTATCATTCTTTGGTACAAAAATAGCAGACAGAGCAGTGGTAAAACATGAAAAGCTAGCACCAAGATTAGTGGAAGAGCATAAATTATTAGTTGGTTGTTGAGTACATGAGAGAACACCTTTCCTTTGGCTGATAGGAAGATGTAGGTTAGAAAATACATGTAGTGTGTTTTGACCTACCGACGGGGGAGGAACTGGTTGTTGAGGAGCCAGAGGGGGAACCATAACTATGGATACTTCTTTAGTTGTGTTAGTGTGATTATGTTCTACTACCTCAGACAGAGGAGTAGGATCGCTAGATCACTAGATAAGGTAGCCCCTTCATTAGAGTAGTACAACATGTTCTCAAAAAACACAACATATGCACTCACAAACCAATGAACCATTGATGATTGACATAATCATAACACTGATAACCTTTTTGAGTTTGGGAATAACACAAAAGACACATTTAGTGGAGCGAGGGTCAAGTTTAGATAGCCCCAGAGTGAGATTCTTAACAAAATAGGTGCAACCAAAGATGCATGGTGGAACTAAAAATAAAGGCACATCTGGATAGAGAAGGGAAACATGGACTTGATTATACAGTTAATTAAGTTGCACATTGTAGACACAACTTCAGGCCAAAAATGATTAAGAACAAGATAGTGAAGAAGATTTGTGCGTGCTACTTCAAGTAATGACGATTCTTCCTTTCCGCCACACCATTTTGTTGTGGTGTGTAAGAGCATGAAGTGTGATGAATGATACTCTGAGAACTACAAAGTAGAGAAACAAATTTTTGCATAAACTTTAGGGCTTCATCAGTTTGTAAATATTTTAATAGTAGTTTGGAATTGGGTTTGGATCTCAATAAAAGAGGTGGTGATAGTTTGCAAAAAGTATTATGATCTTTTAGGAGAACCAACCAAGTGGTCCTAAAATAATCATCAATAACGTTCATAAAATAATGATATCCAAACAAGCTAGAAATAGAATATGGTCCCCAAATATCAGAATGAACAATATCAAACAAATTCTAGAACTAACTTCTTTCTTCTTATGAAAAGTAGCTCGAGTTTGCTTGCCAAACTGGCATGATTCACACAAAATGTTTTCCAAAAATATGAGGAAATACACAATGTAGTTTTATAGCAGAAGGATGCCCAAGGCGACAATGCCATTGTAGACTCATCAAAAAAGTAGATACCAACGTTGTATAAGATTTTGACACATCTAGGTAGTACAGTCTATCTGGTCCCTCATGAACCTAACAAATCCTCTTCCTCATATGGATATTTTGAAATACACAACCCTCAAGATCAAAAGTAATTGAGCATTGAAGGCTCTTAACAGTTTTATTGACAGATAGAAAATTAAGAGAGAAGTGTAGAACATATAAGACATATTCTAAGGGTAAATTTTTAGACATAGATATAGTTCCAACACTATGGATAGCAGACTGAGTCCCATCTACAATAGTCATAGGAGGGACACATGTAGTTTTAAATAAGGTACTGAAAAGTCTTGAACAACTAGAAATATGGACAGTTGCACCAGAGTCGATGACCCATTTATTTTGACCGTAAGTAATAGGAGATGCAAGTAAAGTAGAGGAACCCCCTTTAATAGTAGATGTTGGCGAGGATAGGCGACCCCAGAGGAGTTTGTCAAACACCACAAGAATCCACTCAATCAAGAGCTGAGTAGAACTTGAGGCAGTAGCAATGGAGTCATCACAAACTTCAGGTTTATCATGTTTTTCCCAACAACAGTCTTCAGTGTGTTTTATGTGTCCACAAAAGTTGTAGAATCAGTCAGCAGTAATAGGTTGAGGTTGACCTTGTCCACTAGGAGGAATTTTTCTAGGAGTAATCCACCATGACCGCAACCATGACCACATCCACATCCTTGACTAGAATAAGAGGAGCGAATTGCAAGTATCGAATGATAAAAAAAGTAGAATTCATAGAAGGAAGGCATTAAATGCACTTGAGAACATCCCTTAGTGTAGTTAAGGGACCACTAGATGAGATTTGGTCTACCATACCTGCAAAGGAATTAGGCAAACCAGTCAGAAATTGAACTAGCTAAAGTTTGTCTCGTTGCCATTGAACTTCTTTGATATCAACAGAGAGTGGATGATACACCTCAAATTCATATCAGAGTGTAGAACAATGGTTGTAATAGTTTTCGACAGAGTCATCAGTGGAACTCCTTTTTAGCCAAGTTTTTGAATATCTAGAAGACCTTCTTTGGGTTTTGCTGATGTGAGTATACATGGGACAGTTGATCCCACATGGCTTTGGCATTTGGCAGGCAAAGAAAAGACTGACTGATATTTGGTCAACACTATTCACCATCCATGTCATGACACTGGAATCCTCTTTGGCCCATTGGTCATAGGCCTGTTTAAATTTAGCATCCACTACATCAATAGGAGGATTCTTGGTAGTAGAAGATATATGATGGTAACACCCTTGGGATTTGATATAGAGTTCAAATGATGCTGATCACAGATGATAGTTTGATCCATCAAGTTTCAGGGTCATAACGCATAAGGTCCATGACGGATCTATAGTTGCCTTGGAATCCAAAGAGATGAAGCACACACAAAAGAAGTAGAAGTAGTTTAAAAGGTAGACCTAGAGGAAATATATGAAAAAAAACTCAAAGTGGAGCAACACTAGTAGAGATCAACAACAGTTAAGTAGATCTTAACCAACCCTCATAGGGGCAGATACAACAACAACCAGCTCTAAAGAGATCCAATAAACATGCATGGGGGTAGTAGATAACAATGTTAGTAGATCTGAATCAATAAATTTGAGAAACCCACATAGGGGTAGCAGAGATGAGTAGCAGAATGGATTAAACAGTTCTGAGAAACCCACATAGGGGAAGTAGGGATAAGAATTACCCTACCCCGCCACGGTAAGAGAGTGTAACATACCAAAACTTGGACATATTCTCTTTTTAGCCCTTTTCCAAGATTTTCCTATCATTTCTATCCTTTTTGTCCTTGATGTTTAAATTATGGAATTTATAGTGGTGTGGTGAACATTTATTCACTATTTGTACCAATAAAAGGGTTTATGTACAAATACCTTAGTGAAAATCTATTTATGTATCGTTGTTAGGTGTTCTAAACCTTAATCTAACTTTTTTATGTATTTTAAAATGGAGCCTAAGTTTCAAATTTGGTTCAATTTGGCTATTGTTTGTGCAAGTTATGCATTTTAGGTACATTCTAGACTTTATGCAATTTACCCAATTGGGAGGTTTTCTTTGAAAATTATCACCTACATTATAATCCTTAGATAATCCCTTACCATTATCGAGATTTTGAAACATGGGGCACCTAGTTGCACCTTGGTTTGAAGGTGTTTCTCTCCAAGGGAATTTTAGGGATTACCCTCTTTATAAATGAGATTATCTTTAAAAGCTATCAACCAATGGGGTTATTTCTTTGATTGGAGGATGGTGGGGATGGTCAATAAGTCTCCATGGGCTTTTAGAACCACCATTTGATATACAAGAAGTCTCTATGAGCTATCCTCTTGTATGGCCATGAAGCCCTAGGCTATATGAGCTATCCTCTTGCATGGCCATGAATCCCTAGGCTATATGAGCTATCCTCTTACATGGCCATGAATCCCTAGGCTAAGGACACATGGAAAGTCCCATAGACACCTCATGCTTGCCCCCTAATTTATAAAGCCATATCTACCCCTTCCCACCTCCCAATCTAAGAAGCAATCCTCTCCTTCTCTTTCCCCCAAATTAGAGCATCATTCCTACTCTGTTTGTCCATGTAGGTTCTGTACCAAGGTAAAATAGAGTGCTTACTTTGGTGAAGAAGGTTCCTAGGGACCCAAATTTTCTCTATTTAGGGTTTCTAAAGCTCCTTCTTGGTGATTTTGACCAAAAATAGTAAGTTTCCTCCTTTCCTTCCATGTTTTCATTATGTTTGTCTTCCTCACACCTTGTTCTAGGTCGGAACCATGTTCTTCCATAGTGAAACCCCACCTAGATCCTTAAACACCTCATCTTTATGTTCTTTTGCTAGGGTTTTTCACCTCTAAAGTGGAGAAGGTACTTCTTGCTCGAGTTAGGAAATTTATTGGAGAAATCAGCCTCTATAGCTTGGGAATCTTTCTGCTTGAACTTGTCCACCTTCCCTAGAGGTAACTTTTGTTAAACCCCTTCCCATATTTTGCTTACTACATGCTTAAAACTCATGCTTCTATGTTTAAAACTTATGATCTCCATCTCTATTTACCATGTTTGTCTAGGGTTTTGGTTTCTTGTTGTTTTACCTTCTCTAGAAGATCTAGTCTTCTTACCTATGCATCTACAACCCTAATCTTGGGTCAAATGGTGTTTTCTCCCTCTCTCACACTCTTCCTCTCTCTCGAAGATTTCTGACTTGTCATTTCCTGATTAGTTCAAATTAAAAAATTCATATCTTTTAATCCGCTTATCCAAACTTGACAAACAAATATGTTTTATATTTCACAAATTAATATCTATCTAATAAAATATTTTCAAGGTCTGATTTTGTGGTTTGAAGAAGGGTAATTTTTGTAAAATTAATTTAATGCTTAAAATCCATAAAAAGGACAGCTTAATCACCATAACTCCAAAATTAACATAAAATAATGTTTTCCTGATCAGGAGAACCTAATAAGTTCACTGGTGATATTTTTAGAATGTAAATCTGAGTTTTGCTAAAATGTTCTAAAATTAGGGTTTCTATACATTAATGTTCATTATGTACTCTAATACATGTAAATACATTGAAAATAGGTAAAGAGGAACTTGGAATTGATTAAAGTGGTGAAAGTTAGTAATTGATATTAGTAAGAGAGGTATGTGCATTCTTACACCCTAAGTTGGGATATTTGAAAACCAAACCTTATATTTTCCTAATGAGGCTTTAATGAACCCTATTCCCTCTATTCATGATTCTTTTGCTAAATTGCCTCAAAATTGGTAATTATATTCTTTTTCTTGGGTGTTATACCCCACTGCCATGTTCTAATTGATATGATGTTTTTAGTTGCCATGATTTCTTTTCTAGCATGTTGATTTTATGGACTATTTATCTATAGTAGTGGTACTTATGTACAACCACCCATAGATAGGGCATGTATTAATTCACCATGGGGAATGTCTTATTCTCCCCCATAAAAATATGTGTAGGTGACTGGGAATGTATTAATTCTCCCCTCTCCTCTAGGTTGAGGTCTGGTAGGTGCCTCAAGCCTACTTAGTTAATGTCGTCAATATTAATCATGCATGCAAATCTTTTATTCTTTTCTTGTTATGGCAAGCATCTATTCTGATTATGCCTCATACTCTTGAAATCTTCATCTTATGATGAAAACTATCCTTTATTTACATGTTTTCTTTTGCTTGATATCCTATTCATATTTTTTGACACATACTTTGTTTTCCTTTCCCTCTTGCTGGGTGTTTTCCCAACCACCCAAGTTTAGATTGAGGTGTTGAACATGACGAAGGAGAACATAGCTTCCAACATGGACCTATCTATTGGAGATGTTGCTTGGAGATAGATTTGAAGTAGTTTGGGCTTCCCTCTACTTAGATCCTTATGTTGTATCATACATGTAAACCCTTATGGGATATTATTATGTAATTTTGTAATCTTTTGTGAAAATTGAATACAATCATTTGTTTGATTCCGCTGCTACACTTTGGTTGTTTTGAATACCATTTATTGGAATTTGAAATTTTTACACCTGATGTTTTATTCTTCATTTTTTTAGTAGGGAGTGGATCCCCTCTTGGGTCCCACTCCTTACAACATGGTATCAGAGCCCATGGTAGTTAGAATCTAACTATTTCAACTTTGTCTCCATAATTAGATCCCTTGCCTCATATAGTTCTTCTTTAAGTGACATATTTGCCATATAATTGATCTATGCTACACTTGAGATTATGAAAGATTGATTTAGGATGATAAGAGTTTCATACTAGAAACATGTTTAGTTAACTATAATGTGATGAGCCCATTAGGTAGCTTTTAGGGCATAAGTTGAAAGCAAAGGTGTCTAGAAAGGATCATGATTTGGGGACTGGCAAGATTTTTCTCCGCACTACTATCTTGCTTTACGAGGACTCCCGAATCCATATGATACCTGCCTGGCCTGAGATGATACTTAGTGTCCAAAATAGCATGCATATAGACAGTAGTAGCCTGAGGCACCAAAGTTGGATAATCCTAAGAACGTAATATGTTGACCCCGTCTTTTAGGTGTAATGACTTGTTTGAGGATGGATACCCGATATAGTTCTCTTATGTCCCCTAGAACCACATGTTTGGATAGTCTATCCCTAAGAACCTAGACTTTGAAGTTTGGTGTTTAGTAAGAAATTAGAGTGCACAGTGGAAGCGTGATGAATCTTATACATGGCTTAGTTAGACTCACCCTTTTACCTCTAGATAAGTTTTTCTTGGTAGGTCAAACCTTTTAAGGGGTGGAGAGTATTTGGTTTGATGATGTTTGGGTAGTTAGATTTCAAAGATGAAATCTTTTTTAAGGGAATGGAGTCTTGTAACATACCAAAATCTAGCTACACTGACTCTAGAACCCTAACTCCATGATTAGGAGGATAGTTTGCTTGGATTCTTAGTATTGACCAAACAAGTTATAGTTGTAACCCCACATGCTTGTTGGTATCCTAAAGAACATATAATGGTCATCTAATGAATAATTCATAAGTTTGAACCCTAATGAATACCTAATTCACATAATATGAGTAACTCACATATAATACTATTAGTGGGTACACATGAGGCTAAACATTTCTTGGACCAATAAACACTAATGAAATGATGATCAATATAATTGTAACATAATCTTGTATTTAATGCAAAGAAAGAATGTATAGATGAAGAATAAATGATCATATTGACATGAACCCTAAGTTGTAACAATCTAACCTTAATCTATACATCCTTAATGACATTCATGATACATCAGTGACATTAGGTGTAATAAGAAGATAACATACCTCGATACACATAAATGATATACCCTATATTTATATATATCAAGTCATCAATATGAAATGCATATCACCTTATTCTCTAGCACACACCTAATTAATCACCTAATCATTACTTGATATGTGAATCAAATCATTAATATGCAATATGTCCACCTTGATCACTAAAATACATATAATGACTTCAATCTGGATAAGAAGTAATTGGATTCACATAAATGTGCATAATCAATTATAAGAAGTGAATACATATGATAAAATGATTAATGATGACATCAATGTAAAAAAGGTAATGTGATAATGTTTAATATAGATATAAGTAATTAATGTGACATTATTTGGGTTAATTGTAAAAAAAAGGATACAATGTTTTATTTCATGAAAACCAATATGTTACAATACAATATGTTGATAATGGGGACTAAATCCAAATTATTAAGGATAATAATCAAGTATGTTGAGATAAATGAGTAAACCCTAATTGTGCTAAAACTCTTAATGAGATAAATAAGAAATATATAGGACCTTGTGTATAATAATAACATATAACTCTTTTGGCAACAAAGTAAATATAACATGACACAATTAAAAGAATAATAAGGATGCTATAATATCATAATGAACATAATATTAATAGGCCTAAAATGTTAACTATGTTATATCTAATAAAAATAAATCTTAATAGTGGAACCCTTAGTGATGCATGAGAACCTGACCCATGAGGAATTTCTTGAGAAGATTCTGAACTCCCAAGTGCAACAGTTGAAAAACAAGGAGTTTGAGTTAGTGAAAGTTTTGGTGCAAGTTTTATGGAAACAACCTGGGAGTTTAGTGTTGGGATGTTTCATACTCACCCTTCTATCTTTTCTTGTGATTTTGAGGACAAAATCCTCTTTAAGGAGTGGAGTGTTGTAACATACCAAAACTTGATCATATTCTCTTTTTGGCCCTTTTCTAAGATTTTCCTATCATTTCTATCCTTTTTGGCCTTGATGTTTAAATTATGGAATTTATAGTGGTTTGGTGAACATTTATTCACTATTTGTACCAATAAATGAGTTTATGCACAAATACCTCAGTGGAAATCTACTTAAGTACCTTGGTTAGGTGCTTTAAATCTTAATCTAACTTTTTTATGTATTTTGAAATCATAGAATGAGCCTAAGTTTTAAATTTGGTTCAATTTGGATGTTTTTTTGTGCAAGTTATGTAATATTAGGTACATTTTGGGCTTTTATGCAATTTACCCAATTGGGAGGTTTTCTTTGCAAATTATCACTTGCATTATAATCCTTAGGTATCCCTTACCATTATCGAGATTTTAAAACATGGTTCACCTAGTTGCACCTTGGTTTGAAGGTGTTTCTCTCCAAGGGCATTTTAGGGATTACCCTCCTTATAAATGAGCTTATGTGTAAAAGCTATCAACCAATGGGGTTATTTCTTTGATTGGAGGATGGTGGGGATGGCCTAGAAGTCTCCATGGGATTTTATAACTGCCATTTGATATACAAGAAGTCTCTATGAGATGTCCTCTTGCATGGCCATGAAGTCCTAGGATAAGGACACATGGAAAGTCCCATAGACACCTCATGCTTGCCCCTTCTTTATATAGCACATCCATTCCTTCCCACCTACCAATCCAAGAAGCAATCCTCTCCTTCTCTTTCCCCTATCATAGAGAATTGTTCCTACTCTGTTTGGACTCATAGGTTCTGTACCAAGGTAAAAGAGAGTGCTTCCCTCGGTGAAGAAGGCTCCTAGGGTTCCAAATTTGCTCTATTTAGGGTTTCTAAAGCTCCTTCTTGGTGATTTTGACCAAAAATAGTAATTTACCTCCTTTCCTTCCCTGTTTTCATTCTGTTAGTCTTCCTACCATGTTGTTCCAGGTTGGAACCATGGCCTTCCATGGTGAAACCCCACCTAGAGCCTTAAACACCTCATCTCCATGTTCTTTTGCTAGGGTTCACTAGTACATATAATACCTTTAGCGTCGGTTAACTAAGACCTTTTTTGTCAGTTTTGAAGCGAAACTCAAGTAGGTGACACTAAAAGTAGACTCCTTCAGTGCCAGTTACTTAACTGACGACACAAAGTCATTCCCAATTATAACCCAAAGCGCAAACAGTCGGATGGACCATAGACGTCAGTTTATGGCAAACAACTGACACAATTAAGAATTGTTGTTGGTTGTTGTTTTTTAACTGACACCGATGTTTTGTTTTTTTTCTTATCAGCTCCCAGGCCTATTGTCTGGCTGGTCAGCAGGATGCAGAACCTGCAAACAAAGATGTACAATCATATATAATTATATATATGGATCATATAATTCACACACATGTATAAGCACATTTAATTTCAAATATGATTCATCACATGTACATGTAGAAACCTGTAGTTCCATTTCATTCCTCCATTTCATATTCACACACATTTAGCAACCTGCAGTTCCATTAATTCATTTCATCTCTTTACATATTCACACATAGAAATATTCATCCATTCCATCTTCACAAACACATATAGATAATACAATTCAAAAAAATTCATTTAGACATAGTCTTTCAAAATTGAACATGTTATCAAAATACTAATTATGACAACAAAGTTTAGAAAATAACATGACATTAACTAAATAAGGGGCTTTTTGTACACCCCTAAACATGTGCATAAGACAGGAAAGTAAATTTGTTGCTTAGACCTACTTTGTTGATGTTGCTGTGTCACAGAGCTCGCCATTGTTAGATGAATCTGAACTGATGGTGATAGGGAAATGGATGGTACCAATAGTTGGAATAGAAGGGAAATCAGGTGTGCTCTCCTCATCGAATGAGTCCAAATATGTGCTTTCCCCTGTCGAGTACTCAAATCGGACCAGATGATCAGGCGTCTCATTATTGATGTTGGTTATCCAAACCTTGATGGTATTATGTCCAACCAGATGAAGAAAAAGCATGTCACTATGACCCAATAACATCTTCCAAACCCGCTTGCACCAACTGGATGTGGATACAAGATTTTCGTCAACATCGTACTTAACCTCGATAACAGATGTTGAAGATCCAAAATTTTGGGTCACTTCACCAGCCGTGTAGCGTCTTCCATTTAGATAATGCCAATGTTTAGGTATAATGAGTTGTGGTAATGAACGATCGTCTAGAATGATGTCCAACTATTCTTTAATAGGGAATAGTAACATTGGGGTAGAGGCCCAAGCCATTATGCCTACAACAATGTAAAACGTTGACAAAAAGTAATATAAATGTAAGTACTAACAACTGAAAACAACATGGGTTATTTCACATTCATGACAGAGAAATAATTGATGATGAGGATGATGACGACGACGACGACGATGATGATGATGATGATGATGATGATGATGTATGATGATGATGATGATGATGATGATTAAGGATGATGATGATGATGATGGATAATGATGATGATGAAGATGATGATGATGATGAGGATGATGATGATGAGGATGATGAGAAAGGGAACTCATCATCCTCATCATCATCCTCATCATTGTCCTCATCATCATCCTCATCATCCTCATTATCCTCATCATTATCCTCATCATTATCCTCCTCCTCCTCATCATCATCATCATCATCATCATCATCATCATCATCATCATCATCATCATCATCATCATCATCATCATCATCATCATCATCATCATCATCATCATCATCATCATCATCATCATCATCATCATCATCATCATCATCATCATCATCATCATCATCATCATCATCATCATCATCATCATCATCATCATCATCATCATCATCATCATCATCATCATCATCATCATCATCATCATCATCATCATCATCATCATCATAATCATCATCATCATCATCATCATCATCATTATCCTCATCATTATGATCATCCTCATCATTATCCTCCTCCTCCTCCTCCTCATCATCCTCATCATCATCACATGAGGATGATGATGATGATGAGGATGATGATGATGATTGATGATGATGATGAAGATGACGATGATAATGATGCAGATGATGATGATGATGATGATGACGATGATGACGATGGATGATGATGATGATGATGATGATGATGATGATTATGATGATGATTGAGGATGATGATGATGACAATGATGAGGATGATGATGATAATGATGATGAGGATGATGAGAATGATGAAGATGATGTTGATGATTCCTCATCAGCATCCCATCATCATCATCATCCTCATCATCCTCCCATGATGGTGATGATGATGGTGACAATGATGATGATGATGGGGATGATGATTATTGAGGATGATGATGATGACAGATGAGGATCATCATCATCATCATCATCATCATCATCATCATCATCATCATCATCATCATCATCATCATCATCATCATCATCATCATCATCATCATCATCATCATCATCATCATCATCATCATCATCATCATCATCATCATCATCATCATCATCATCATCATCATCATCATCATCATCATCATCATCATCATCATCATCATCATCATCATCATCATCATCATCATCATCATCATCATCACCATCATCATCATCCTCATCATCATCCTCATCATCCTCATTATCCTCACATGATGACGACGATGATGATGATGACGACGACGACGATGACGATGATGATGACGATGACGATGACGATGTCGATGATGATGACGACGATGACGATGATGATGATGATGATGATGATGAGGAGGAGGAGGAGAAGGATCATCATCATCATCATCATATCATCATCATCATCATCATCATCATCATCATCATCATCATCATCATCATCATCATCATCATCATCATCATCATCATCATCATCATCATCATCATCATCATCATCATCATCATCATCATCATCATCATCATCATCATCATCATCATCATCATCATCATCATCATCATCATGTCACATCCTCATCATCATCCTCATCCTCATCCTCATCATCATCCTCATCAATTGATTCAATTCATTCTTCCATTTTGTGTTTATTCATTCATTATTAAACCCTAATTCAATACTAATCAACTACACAATCTTAGAGAATCTAAGTGCAAATCTAATTAATTAAGTTCATTAATGGATCATTAAACCTAATCAATATTAATCAACTATATGGTGGCATTATTAACCCTAAGTTCAAATCTAGTACTGATTAAACCACTCACCGCACTAGTGGATGGATCAGGCTGTGGTGGCTGTGCCCGGAGGTGGAGGTGGTTGACGCTGGTGGTGAAGTAGAGGAGGTGCAAGCGATGGCTGGTGGCAGTGACTGGAGTAGATGAAGGTGGCTAGAGGAAGGCTCCTCACTCCACCTAGAGCAGGCGGTGGAGGCGACAGGAGCAGGTGGTAGCAGTCAGCGACTGGACAACAACAACAACTCCAGCGTGAGCAGCTAGCTTTAGCGCGCAGAGGCGGTGAGCAGCTTCAAGCTCGTCGTGGCGGCACGTGGAGGTGGTGAGCAGAGAAGGGGAGGCGGCAGAAAAATCACCAGACCTAGCTAGGTGGGAGAAGACCGGGAACTAAACAATGAAGGGGAAGAGTCTGGCTCACGCGGGTGCTACTAAGTTAACACATCCGTGTCGGTTATTCCTCCAAAATTGACAATAAATAAGGGAATGAATTTTGCCTCGCGAAGGATATTTAGTCGTCAGTTCTTTAACAAAAATTGATGACAAATGAGGGGATAAAACTTTTGCAGGGCTTGGCGCGGAACATCTGTCGTCGGATTTTACACAACCAATGCCGAATTTAAATATTTTGGAGGCAATTTTTTTTGCTAAAAAATTGTATTTCATGGGTGATGTTGGACATCCGTTTTGTTTGTTAAAATTCGATGTTAAAAAAAGCAATACCCGTGTCTTTTGTTAATCATC
Organism: Alisma plantago-aquatica; assembly: GCA_963693085.1. NCBI lineage: Eukaryota > Viridiplantae > Streptophyta > Magnoliopsida > Alismatales > Alismataceae > Alisma > Alisma plantago-aquatica. The sequence continues at coordinate 241,465,343 of OY856412.1, read as the reverse complement.
CGGTCTTCACATATAGGTGTCAATTGTCTTTATAAGCCGACGTCTTAAACTATTGGCATTAGTTTTTGTGCACCAACCAACGGCATCAAATGTGACGTTATACATCATTTTTATACTAGTGGTTTTTCACCTCTAAAGTGGAGAAGGTACTTCTTACTCGAGTTAGGAGATTTGTTGGAGAAACTAGCCTCTATAGTTCAGGAATCTTTCTGCTTGAACTTATCCACCTTCCCTAGAGGCAATTATTGTTAACCCCCTTCCCAGATGTTGCTTACTACATGCTTAAAACTCATGCTTCTATGTTTAAAATCGACGATCTCCATCTCTATTTACCATGTTTTTCTAGGGTTTTGGTTTCTTGCTATTTTACCTTCTCTAGAAGATCTAGTCTGGTTACCTATGCATCTACAACCCTAATCTTGGGTCAAATAGTGTTTTCTCCCTCTCTCGAAGATTTTTAACTTATCATTTCTTGATTGGTTCAAATTGAAAAATTCATATCTTTTAATCCACTAATCCAAATTTGAAAAATAAATATGTTTTAGAATTCAAAAATCAATATCTATCTAATAAAATATTTTCAAGGTCTAGTTTCATGGTTTGACGAAGGGTGATTTTTGTAAAATGAATTTAATGCATAAATCCATAAAAAGTACATCTTAATCATCATAACTCCAAAATTATTACACCTACTTGTTAGGGTAGTGCCTAATTTATAGGCCAAAACATCCCATAATCGGGTCAAAGCCCCCAAAATGTGGTTAAAATGCCTAGAAATGTGGTCTATGTGCACTTGAACAATCCATAAGTAGTTCTAGAAAATATCAATGCAAGAGAAAGTGCTACAGAAAAACAATAAATCGAATTTTTTCGACCCTCTAGATTACATAATTCACCCAAAAAATGTTAGGGCTCATGGCAAAGCGATGAGTCTTGCTCAGAAGGACGTTTCTGCATAAAAAACACTAGCTTGCCTAAAAATACGACATTGGGGCAAAATCTGCATAAAACTCTACATACAATGTAGCTCTATATGTCATGCATCACAATTCTATGTAAGAAACTCAAGATAGTAGATATGCAATTTGAATGTTGTTTGTGCAAGTTATATAATTTTAGGTACATTATGGGATTTTATGAAATTTACCCAATTGTGAGGTTTTCTTTGCAAATTATCACCTGCATTATAATCCTTAGATATCCCCTTACCATTATCAAGATTTTGAAACGAGGGTCACCTAGTTGCACCTTGGTTTGAAGGTGTTTCTTTCCAAGGGCATTTTAGGGATTACACTCTTTATAAATGAGCTTATCTGTAAAATCTATCACCCAATGGGGTTATTTCTTTGATTGGAGGACGGTGGGGATGGACTAGAAGTCTCCATGGGCTTTTAGAACTGTCATTTGATATACAAGAAGTCTCTATGAGCTGTCCTCTTGCATGGCCATGAAGCCCTAGGCTAAGGACACATGTAAAGTCCCATAGACACCTCATGCTTGCCCCTTCTTTATATAGCATATCTACCCCTTCCCACCTCCCAATCCAAGAAGCAATCCTCTCCTTCTATTTCCCCCATCTTAGAGCATTGTTCCTACTCTGTTTGGCCACGTAGGTTCTATACCAAGGTAAAAGAGAGTGCTTACCTTGGTGAAGAAGGTTCCTAGGGTTCCAAATTTGCTCTATTTAGGGTTTTTGAAGCTCCTTCTTGGTGATTTTGACCAAAAACAGTAAGTTTTCTCATTTCCTTCCCTATTTTTATTCTATTAGTCTTCCTCCCACCTTGTTCCAGGTTGGAACCATGGCCTTCCATGGTGAAACCCCACCTAGAGCCTTAAACACCTCATCTCCATGTTCTTTTGCTAGGGTTTTTCACCTCTAAAGTGGAGAAGGTACTTCTTGCTCGTGTTAGGAGATTTGTTGGAGATACCTGCCTCTATAACTTTGGAATATTTCTACTTAAACTTGTACACCTTCCCTAGAGGTGGTTTTTGTTAACCCCCTTCCCATATGTTGGTTACTACATGCTTAAAACTCATCTTCTATGTTTAAAATCAATGATCTCCATCTCTATTTACCATGTTTTTCTAGGGTTTTGGTTTCTTGTTGTTTTACCTTCTTTAGAAGATCTAGTCTGGTTACCTATGCATCTATAACCCTGATCTTGGGTCAAACGGTGTTTTCTCCCTCTCTCTCACTCTTACTCTCTCTCGAAGATTTTTGACTTATCATTTCTTGATTGGTTTAAATTGAAAAATTCATATCTTTTAATCCACTTATCCAAATTTGACAAATAAATATGTTTTAAAATTCAAAAATCAATATTTATCTAATAAAATATTTTCAAGGTCTGATTTCATGGTTTGACGAAGGGTGATTTTTGTAAAATGAATTTAATGCATAAATCCATAAAAAGTACATCTTAATCATCATAACTCCAAAATTGTTACACCTACTTGTTAGGGTAGTGCCTAATTTATAGGCCAAAGCACCCCAATTGGGTTAAAGCCCCCAAAACGTGGTTAAAATGCCTAAAAATGTGGTCTGTGTGCACTTGAACAATCCATAAGTAGTTCTAGAAAATATCAATGCAAGATAAAGTGCTACAAAAAAATAATAAATCGAAATTTTTTGACCCTCGAGATGATGAAATTCACCCAAAAAAATGTCAAGGCTCATGGCAAAGCAATGAGTCTTGCTCAGAAGGTCGTTTCTGCATAAAAAACACTAGCTTGCCTAAAAATATGACATTGGGAAAAAATCTGCTTAAACTTCTACATACAATGTAGCTCTATATGTCATGCACCACAATGCTATGTAAGAAACTCAAGATAATAGATACACAATTTGGACGTTGTTTGTGCAAGTTCTATAATTTTAGGTACATTCTGGGATTTTATGCAATTTACCCAATTGGGAGGTTTCCTTTGCAAATTATCACATGCATTATAATCCTTAGATATCTCCTTACCATTATCCAAAATTTGAAACATGGGTCACCTAGTTGCACCTTGGTTTGAAGGTGTTTCTCTCCAACGGCATTTTAGGGATTACACTCTTTATAAATGAGCTTATCTATAAAAGCTATCAACCAATGGGGTTATTTCTTTGATTGGAGGACAGTGGGGATGGCCTAGAAGTCTCCATGGGCTTTTTGAACCGCCATTTGATATATAAGAAGTCTCTATGAGCTGTCCTCTTGCATGGCCATGAAGCCCTAGGCTAAGTACACATGGAAAGTCCCATAGACACCTCATGCTTGCCCCTTCTTTATATCGTACATCCACCCCTTCCCACCTCCCAATCTAAGAAGTAATCATCTCCTTCTCTTTCCCACATATTAGAGCATTGTTCCTACTCTATTTGGCCACGTAGGTTCTGTACTAAGGTAAAAGAGAGTGCTTACCTTGGTGAAGAGCCTCCTAGGGTTCCAAATTTGCTCTATTTAGGGTTTCTAAAGCTCCTTCTTGGTTATTTCGACCAAAAATAGTAATTTTCCTCCTTTCCTTCCCTATTTTCATTCTATTAGTCTTCCTCACACCTTGTTCCAGGTTGACACCATGGCCTTCCATGGTGAAACCCCACCTAGAGCCTTAAACACCTCATCTCCATGTTCTTTTGCTAGGGTTTTTCACCTCTAAAGTGGAGAAGGTACTTCTTGCTCGAGCTAGGAGATTTGTTGGAGAAACCAACCTCTATAGCTCGGGAATCTTTCTGCTTAAACTTGGCCACCTTCCCTAGAGGCAATTTTTGTTAACCCCCTTCCCATATGTTTCTTACTACATGCTTAAAACTCATGCTTCTATGTTTAAAATCGATGATCTCCATCTCTATTTACCATGTTTTTCTAGGGTTTTGGTTTCTTACTGTTTTACCTTCTCTAGAAGATCTAGTCTGGTTACCTATGCATCTACAAACCTGATGTTGGGTCAAATGGTGTTTTCTCCCTCTCTCTCACTCTTCCTCTCTCTCGAAGATTTCTGACTTATCATTTTTTGATTGGTTCAAATTAAAAAATTCATATCTTTTAATCCACTTATCCAAATTTGACAAACAAATATGTTTTAGAATTCAAAAATCAATATCTATCTAATAAAATATTTTCAAGGTCTGGTTTCATGGTTTGATGAAGGGTGATTTTTGTAAAAAGAATTTAATGCATAAATCCATAAAAAGTACATCTTAATAATCATAACTCTAAAATTGTTACACTTACTTGTTACGGTAGTGCCTAATTTATATGCCAAAACACCCCATAATCGGGTTAAAGCCCCCAAAACATGGTTAAAATGCCTAAAAATGTGGTCTATGTGCACTTGAACAATCCATAAGTAGTTCTAGAAAATATCAATGCAAGATAAAGTGCTACAAAAAAACAATAAACCGAATTTTTTTGACCCTTGAGATGACGAAATTCATGCAAAAATGTCAGGGCTAATGGCAAAGTGATGAGTCTTGCTCAGAAGGTCGTTTTTGCATAAAAAACACTAGCTTGCCTAAAAATATGACATTGGGGCAAAATCTCCATGAAATTCTACATACAATGTAGCTCTATATGTCATGCATCACAATGTTATGTAAGAAACTCAAGATAGTAGATACGCAATTTGGATGTTGTTTGTGCAAGTTATGTAATTTTGGGTACATTCTGGGCTTTTATGAAATTTACCCAATTGGGAGGTTTTCTTTGCAAATTATCACATGCATTATAATACTTAGATATCCCCTTACCATTATAAATATTTTGAAACATGGGTCACCTAGTTGCACCTTGGTTTGAAGGTGTTTCTCTCCAAGGGCATTTTAGGGATTACCCTCTTTATAAATGAGCTTATCTGTAAAAGCTATCAACCAATGGTGTTATTTCTTTGATTGGAGGACGATGGGGATGGCCTAGAAGTCTCCATGGGCTTTTAGAACCACAATTTGATATACAAGAAGTCTCTATGAGCTGTCCTCTTGCATGGCCATGAAGCCCTAGGCTAAGTACACATGGAAAATCCCATAGACACCTCATTCTTACCCCTTCTTTATATAGACATATCCACCCCTTCCCACCTCCCAATCCAAGAAGAAGTCCTATCCTTCTCTTTCCCCCAACTTAGAGCATTGTTCCTACTCTATTTTTCTATGTAGGTTCTGTACCAAGATAAAAGAGAGTGCTTACCTTGGTGAAGAAGGCTCCTAGGGTTCCAAATTTGCTATATTTAGGGTTTCTAAAGCTCCTTCTTAGTGATTTCGACAAAAATTAGTAAGTTTCCTCCTTTCCTTCCCTATTTGCATTCTATTAGTCTTGCTCCCACCTTGTTCTAGGTTGGAACCATGGCCTTCCATGGTGAAACCCCACCTAGAGCCTTAAACACCTCATCTCCATGTTCTTTTGCTAGGGTTTTTCACCTCTAAAGTGGAAAAGGTACTTCTTGCTCGAGTTAGGAGATTTGTTGGAGAAACCAAACTCTATATCTTGAGAATCTTTCTGCTTGAACTTGTCCACCTTCCCTAGAGGTGATTTTTTTAACCCCCTTCCCATATGTTGCTTACTACATGCTTAAAACTCATACTTCTATGTTTAAAATCGATGATCTCCATCTCTATTTATCATGTTTTTCTAGGGTTTTGGTTTCTTGATGTTTTACCTTCTCTAGAAGATCTAGTCTGGTTACCTATGCATCTACAACCCTGAGCTTGGGTCAAATGGTGTTTTCTCCCTCTCTCTCACTCTTCCTCTTTCTCAAAGATTTCCGACTTATCATTTCTTGATTGGTTCAAATTGAAAAATTCATATCTTTTAATCCACTTATCCAAACTTGACAAATATATATGTTTTAGAATTCAAAAATCAATATCTATCTAATAAAATATTTTCAAGGTCTAATTTCATGGTTTGACGAAGGGTGATTTTTGTAAAATGAATTTAATGCATAAATGCATAAAAAGTACATCTTAATCATCATAACTCCAAAATTAACATAAAAATATGTTTTTGATCAGGAGAACCTAATAAGTTAATTGGTGATATTTTCAGAATATAAATCCAAGTTTTGCTAAAAAGTTCTAAAATTAGGGTTTCTATACATTAATGTGCATTATGTACTATAATACATATTAATACATTGAAAATAGTCAAAAAAGAACTTGGACTTAATTAAAGTGGTGAAAGTTAGTAATTGATATCAGTAAGAGAGGTATGTGCATTCTTACATCCTAAGTTGGGATATATGCAAACCAAACCCTATATTTTCCTAATGGGGATTTAATGAACCCTATTCCCTCTATTCATGATTCTTTTGCTAAATTGCCTCAAAATTGGTAATTATATTCTTTTTCTTGGGTGTTGTACCCCACTGCCATGTTATAATTGATATAATATTTTTACTTGCCATGATTTCTTTTCTAGCATGTTGGTTTTATGGACTATTTATCTATAGTAGTGGTACTTATCTACAACCACCCATAGATAGGGCATGTATTAATTCACTGTCATGAAAGAGCTCTCAGTCAAAGAGCTCTCAGTCAGTCGTGCTTTCTCTCTCTAGGGTACAAGCTCTGGCTTCTCTCTAGAACGGCTCCCCCGCTTCTTCTCCCCACCGCATCTTTCCCTCTCCCCCCATTGCCCTCACGGCAGTTGGGCTTCCCTGGCGATCCCTACCGCGTGGGGTCGCTGCTCTGTGGGTGGAGTTAAGGCAACAGATATGCTTCACCTACCTCGGAGCATCTTTGCTCTGGCTTGAAGACGCTGATCAGACGTCTGCTCCAAGCTTCAATGGTGTGTACCTCCTGGACCGCACGACGGTGGTCTGTAGGGGTGGTCTGCGCCACCTACCTAGGATTGCCATTAATCAGGCTTAAAGACAACATTGACACCTCGCCTAACCTTAGCTCAGTTCCCTGAACCCCAAAAACCTAGGGGAGGAGTGTGACCAGCCCCTTCGGGGGTCTCGGTCCTCCGGTGATCCTACGGGGTGTTCGGGCCCTAGCGGGGTCAGCAGTGCTTCATCGGCGACGCCAGGGCTGTGGTGTAGTCCGTTCGACGACGTTGGAGAGGTGTTGTGCTGCTTGCTCCTCGACGGAGGTACTCCAATGTAGGTCTTCTTCTGGCCCTGGAGTGCTTGCGTGGTCGGGTTCCGAGCTACCTGACGGAGGTGCCTTACCTCATCTTCGACGGACCGCGACCCCGTCTCCTCCGTCGGCGTTACAGACCTTCCTCATGTCGCTTCCACAAAATAGGTGAGGGGTTGACCAGCTCTCTGGAGTCTTAGTTCCCCGGTGAACCCTGTCAGAACAGAGGTTGGAGGCCTGTCTCGCGGGGGTTGGAGGGCCCTGAGAAGCTACGCCATGATATGGGATCTTGCTCGCACGGTGGTGACGTCTCCGGGGTTCTCCACCAACAAGTCCGTCGGCGATCGTTGGTCAGGACCTAGGCGACGGTGGTCGTGCTGTGCTGCTGAGACGCCCCGGGTGTGATGGTGACGACGGCGATCCCTCCCTCTCTAGGTTTCCGGCCCCTGCGCGCGGCAGCGATCGGTGGTGTTTGGCAGCGTTAGGGTTCATGACACACCAGTACAAGTCTGTTTGTGGCGGCAGCCCAGAGTGGTAGGGGTGGGTCGAGCGACCGCTCCCAATCGCGCCACCTACCACTCACAGTGATGCCCCTGGACTGGGCTGCGAGCTACCGGGTCGGGGGCGGGTTGGACCGAATTTCCCTCTGTGCTCATCCAGAAGATTCGAAAAGCTGGGGCACACAACTCTTGAACCGGTCTCCGAGCTGCCCGGGGAGGTGCGGTCCAGACTGGTTTATACGTGTGCGTCTAGAAGCCTCCACGAGTCGGGCGTGGGAGTGTGGTGGACCGGGCCTGCGCTGGTCAGGTTATCCCGCCCGGGGGGTTGCAACAGGAGACTTTTCAAATCTACCTGCCTATGAGCAGCACGTGACCCGCTTCCAGAAGCTTCATCTGGTGGTGCGGTCTGACGCCACGCCTGACGTCAGTTCCCACTCACCCTTGGAGCGAGTCAGTTGCTTCCTCAGGGCTCCACCCCCTCCCCTCTCCGAGGTGCGTTAGTGCTGTCTGGCGTCACAACGCCTAGTGCATTTCGATGTTAGCACGCACTATCTTCCCCACCTATCTCCTGCTGCCTCGTAAACCAGCCCCGTTCCACCCCTACGTGATCGCCTATGACTAAAGGCAAGACCAAGCGACAGTCTTTCCTCACCTCTTCGATCCAGCGTGAAGCAGCGGAGGAGCGTGCCAAAGGCGGAAGAGCAGTGCATGCGGTGCTTGCTCGGGAAAAGGGCAAAAGGAAGGCGATCAGTAGGTGCTCGCCCCCTTCTTTAGTCCAGCGACCTCGTTTGGCGTCTCAGCGACCCCCCTGGTGGTGACGAGGGCTCTACTAGCGGGACTAAGGAGGACGTGCATGGCGAGGTATATGGGGACATAGGCGATGGTGACGCTGGGAGTCGACGATGCCCCTCCCAGGCACCTGCTCTAATGGCTACACGTGGGCAAAGCCTGCATCACAGTGACCGTGGAGGGTCCAAGGTGCGGGCGCCTTCTACCCAGAGTTAGAGACACCCCCACCGTCTGTCATCCCGCAACATGCAGGGGTTGCAGCGAAGACCTATGCTCATGCGGCTACATCAGGGCAGGCAGCGTCGGTGTGGCCTATGTGGGAGGACATTGTGGAATGGACACAGTTGGCGAAGCGGCAGTCACCGACGGCGGCCATCCCTGACGACATAGTGCTCAGCTTCATCGAGCCCACCCAGGACCCGGAGCGGGGCCTCATCGCCGACATCCCACTGGAAGTTATGGAGTCTTTTGTAGAGGCGTGCACCAACTCGGCAGTCTTCTACGTCTTGGACGCATCACCACATGAGACGGTGATCAGGGGCTGGCTCAGGAGGGTCTGGAGGCCTAAGGGCAGCTTCCAGCTTGCCCGACGAGAAGGGGGCTTCTTTGGTGCAAGCTCAAGGAGGATCTGGACCTCTTCCTGGAAGGGGGTCCTTGGTTCTTTGACAACAGACTGGTGATCTGCTGCGAGTGGACGCCATCGACCAAACTGATGAGGGATCTTCTGTCCTCAATCCCTTGCTGGGTCACCTTCCCTACGCTCGGGCATCTACGCTCCCCGGAGATCTTGGCGCGGATGGCGAGTTGCATGGGAAAGCCGTCTCACGTAGGTGCATGGGTGTCTGTGGCTTCGGGTGCAGCACAGGCCAAGGCTTTGGTGGACGTCCCTACTGATCGTGACCCACTGAGTGAAGTCTGGGTCCACTTTTTGGGTGGGGAAGCGGAGCTGGTGCCGGTCCAATATGGTCTTCTACCGGCCCGGTGCACCTCTTGCAAGGCGTTCGGGCATGGCCTTCACAGGTGCCCCTTCGTCACCGACAAGGTCAGAGTGGATGCGCAGCGACGACTAGCCAGAGGTGAAGAGCGGCCCTCGTGCAGGCTGTGCGATGAGAGGCTTGGTGCTGAAGCGGGCGAGCTGCCCCGTGGAAGAAGCAAAACCAAAAGAAGGTAGATGCAGAAGAAAGGGCCAAATGATGGCGGCAATGCAGTGACCGGGGCGAGTGCTGAGCCAGGGGCGGACGACAATGGTGATGAAGGCGAGGTGGATGCAACCCTTATCCTACAGGTCTCGGAGACCAACCCCCTGATCATGCGGTGTCGGCAGGCGACGAAGACGCTCTTGGCGGGCTCGACGATGGTGATCTGGAGGCTTCCAACCCCTGTGATCTTGGACCCAGGGAGGTGGTGGGTGGGCCGATTCCTCCTGGAGGAGAAGGCACATATGCCACACATCCTGACTGGGTTCCAGAGCCTGAGGTGGGACCTATTCCTGCAACAAATGAGGCATCGCCTACCAAGGCACCGACTAGGAGAGGCAAGCATGCCCTGCTCAGATCTAGTGCGGCAAGCATCAGGATCTCGAGATGTGCCATCAGCTGGAGGCTACTACCCCCGACGACGAGAAGGCAGAAGGTGGTGGTTGCTCTGTCGGCGCTGGGCGAATCCCTGGAAGGTGAAGATGAAGGAAGCGAGAAGGACAAAGTAGGTGAGCAAGAGGTGGATGCGGTGGAGGAGACCCTTACTCCCACTGATGCCGAGGTGGACTCCAAGCGGAAGCTTGCGAGTCGAAGGTAGCCCCACATTACCTGTTTCTATGTCAATAATAATGTGGAATGTGCGCAACGCCTGTGAGCCGGCAAAGAGGAAGGTAGTGGCTCTCCTCATACAATAGCAAGGAGCGACGATGGGTCTTCTTGTAGAGACCAAGCTGACGAAGGACTTGGGAGGAGACATGGTGTGTTGGCTAAATGGACATCTGTAAATCCCTTTGTTTTGATAATGACAAACATTTCATTCTTGTTGATCTAACGTGCTACTTGAGTGTTGCAGGAATAAGGTGAATGACAAAGCACTAGGGAATCTATATGCTTGAATGATTGTAAATGTCATGAAATGTAATCAATTGTAAACTTGTACAAATATATAATGTACAAGTACTTAGACTTCATGTAAATCAAGCATTAGATCTTCCCTAGCTAAACACCACATTTAGATAGGTCATCTCCTTCAATAGTGTCACATATGCACACTCATACACACACTTAATGTCTTTATTTGAAACATTGAAACAGGGTCTATCTCGGTCGACAAAATCCTCGACCGAGACACTCTCGGTCGACAAACTTCTCGACCGAGAACGACCCAAGTAGCCATTAGATACAACTGACAAGGTAGTTGGCAGTTGGAGATAAACGTTGCAAACACTTGATCCAGAGAGCCTTTCGGTCGACAAAACTTCGACCGAGTAGGTGTCTCGGTCGACCATTTCTCGACCGAGATGGACTCTGACAGCAACTGCAGAATTAATTAACTAGCCGTTGTTAAAGCAACTAACTTATACCTAACGGCTAGTTAAGCACTTAGAAACCCCTAGAAAGTGTCTAGAACGTCCTTAAGCACTTGTAGGACATTCCTATAAATAGGACATGCCTTAGGACACCTAAACCCACTTGTTTTTACACTTGAGCAATCTTTGAGCATACACTTACATTGAGCAACCTGTTTGTGAGCAATTGAGCATATTGACAACTGGTTACTTCTTCTCTCAGCTCAAATTTCGTGTCCTATAGGCAAGCATCTCCTATCCACAACAATCACAATTCCATACACATTGGTTAGGAGATCTACACGCTTGATCTAGGCAAATCAAGCCTTGTGCTTCAAAGGATAAGTTGTAATTTCCTTTTTCCTTTCTTGTTCACTATTATTGTTTGTACTCTCCTTACTACTCCTGGGTTGGAGGCTGCAGATTGGAGAGGTTGGAGATCTTCTTGGTGAAGAAGGGGACCTTGAGCTACTTCAAGAAGGCTGGTGCAACGGGAGGTTACTTCTAAAGAGGAAGGCTACTTCAAGGGGGAGCTTGGAGTTACTTCAAGAAGGATACCTCGGGTTGGTGCATCTACTTCAAGTCAAGGCTGTTCAAGGGGTGTAAGAAAGTATTGTATTTTGTGTAATTCCTTGTGAAGGTAATAAAATTGATACTTTCAAAATCCCGGTTGGGTAAGCAACCGGGTAGTGGACTGACAACCTTAGTATTTGCTAAGGTTGGAACCACTCTAAACCCCTTGTCTCCTTCTTGATTTCTCATTTGTGGTTGTTTGATTTAAATTATTGTTAAATTAGTTTAAAACCCTATTCACCCCCTCTAGTGGTTTTTCAATTGGTATCAGAGCAGGCTTCAAGGAACCTTAACAAGGTCTTGAAGAATGGGTGACAGGGTGCTTAACAACCTTAACCTTGAAGGGACACTTGTTGCTAGACCTCCAGCGTTTGATGGAACAAACTACACATATTGGAAGAGAAGGATGCAGTTCTACTTCCAAGGCATCAATTGGGACTTATGGAGGATGGTGTCAACCCCATACGAGCTTCCTCAAACACTATATGTAGAGTGGGATGCAAATACGGTAAAGTTGGCTCAAATGAATGCCAAAGCTGTAAGCATTTTATATTGTTCAATTTTAGTAGGAGAATTTAATAGAATATCAAACTGTGACACAACCTATGACATTTGGCATAGATTGTCCATAACTTATGAAGGTACGGTTCAAGTCAAAAATTCTAAGATTAGTATGCTTAAACAAAAGTTTGAACACTTCCGTATGGATCCAAATGAATCTATTAGTGAAATGTTTGCAAAATTCTCTTCTATTGTTAATGGTTTAAATGCCCTAGGAAAACCTGTTCTTGAAGAAGATCAGGTATCAAAAATCCTTTGATCACTTCCTCCTAAATACAAGCCTAAGGTGACAGCCATTGAAGAAGATAATGACCTCACTCAACTGAGAATGGAGCAACTCATTGGCAATCTAGAAGCTCATGAAGCAACCCTAGAAGAGGAAGAAAGAAGAGAACGTGAACTTCAACAAGGAAAGAAGAAGGATGTGGCTCTAAAAGCTTCAAAGATCATCACACCAGAAAGTGAGGAGTCAAGTGAAGAAGAAGGGGAAGAAGCCTTGATCGTAAATGGTAAGAAATATAAAAGATTTAAGTCTAACAAAATTTCTAGTTCTTCTTCCCCTCCTAGGTGCTTTGAGTGTGGAAAGAAAGGACATCTCAAAAATGAATGTCCTAAAGCAAAGAAAGGAAAGAAAAGCTCACACAAGAAGAAGGGAGAAAAAGTCTATAAAGCTGCATGGGATGAGTCAAGTGAAAGTGAAAGCGGAGAAGAAAAGGTGGAATGTCTAATGGCAAGAGAAGATGATGAAGACTCTCAAGAGGTAAGCCTTCTTGATCTTCCTAAAGAAGAGTTAATTACTAGTCTACAAGAAACTCATGATAAGTATGTTGATGTCAAGAAGAAATTAAAGAAGGTTATCAAAACAAATGATGAGCTATATGCTAAATTAAATGATCTCTCTTCTGAAAAGAACAACATTGATCTTGAGAATCTGTCTTTAAAAACATCTTTAAATGACTGCACTAGAAAGCTACTCACTCTAGAAACAAATGTTGATATTCTCTCTCAAGAAAAGACTGAATTGTTAGCTAAACTAAATGATTTTCAGACTCAACCAATTCTGTGTAACCATCTAGACTATGATAATGTTGTAAAAGAAAGAGACTCCCTATTATCTGATTTAGATCAAGCAAGAAAAGATTTACACAAGAAGATGGATGACATTGGTAAGCTACAAAGAAACCTACTTGATTTAAGAAGCAAAGATATCCTTGATAACATTATGAAAATCTCCTCTAGTTTCAATGGAAGAAAAGGTTTGGGATATGCTCCAAAGAAAAATCAACCCAGAAGAATTACAGCATCTAAGACTCAGATTATGTTTGTACCTAAGAATACAATTCCTAGAAAAAGAAATGAAGTTGATTCTATTACTTATCATTTTTGTCTACGTCTTGGACATTATTCATTTTCATGTCCTTATAAGACCAAGGATTCAGACTTAGTTTGGGTCCCAAAACCCCAAACTTAGTAGAGTCAAATAAAATACAGTTTAGATATGATCAAATGCTTATTTTTGCAAATTATATTGTCTTATCTCAACTTAATAAAAGGTTTCATGCATTATGGTAATTTTCTGAAATATTGTACTGAAACAGAAACTTGGTCGGTCGAAGTATTGTCGACCGAACATAAACCGGTCGAACTTTTGTCGACCGACCAGACGTCTGTAACAAATTAAATCTACAGCAACAAAACATCAACTTTCTCGATTGACGATTAGCCGACCGAGAGAGATGTCGGTCGAATAGTTGTCGACCGACTGAAGTTCTGAGTCAAATTTTTTATTCAGTCTGTAATTAAATGCTTCTAACCATACCGGACCATCACATGGGTACCAAAACCTACATTTTAATGTAGGATTGGGTGGTTGACATTGGATGTTCCAAACATATGACCTGGAACAAGGATGCATTTCAAACTTTTGAAGAAAAGAAAAGTGGAACAGTCACCTTTGGAGACAATGGTAAAGGTAAAATCGTTGGAATAGGTAATATTGGTACAAACCTCGAAATAAAAAATGTTCTACTCGTTGATGGTTTGCACCATAATTTGATAAGTGTTAGTCAATTATGTGACAGTGGATATGATGTTCTATTCAACAAAAACTGCTGCAAATTATTAATAGAAAACACTACAAATGTTGTCTATGAAGGAAAAAGAGTTGGAAATCTTTATATTCTTAGACCTAACTCTATGAAATCTGTAGTAGGAAAATGCTTGCTTGCAAATGAAAATACTTTACAACTATGGCATAAAAATCTAGGACATGCTAGTTCACATGTTATCAAAAAACTAGTAAAATATGATCTTGTTCGTGGTATGCCTACTTTATCCTTTGATCAAGTTGAAAACTGTGAGCCATGTACTTTGGGAAAGCAAACAAAAACCTCTTTTAAACCTAAACATGTACTTAGCACCAGTAGATCTTTAGAATTAATTCATATGGATTTATTTGGACCCATGAGGACACAATCTATTGGTGGCAAAAGATATTGTATTGTTATTGTTGATGATTATAGTAGATATACATGGGTACAATTTCTTGCAACCAAAGATGATACTATTCATGTTTTTATAAAATTTTGTTCCAAGATTGAAAATCTATTACAAAGCAAAATATGTACCATTAGAAGTGATCATGGTGGAGAATTTGAAAATCATGTATTTGAAGAATTTTGCACATCTCATGGGTACACTCACAATTTTTCTGCTCCACGCACTCCACAACAAAATGGCATAGTTGAAAGGAAAAATCGATCATTACAAGAAATGGCTAGAACTATGATGCTCGAACATAACACACCCAAAACCTTTTGGGCTGAAGCTGTAAACACCGCATGCTATGTGTTAAATAGAGTAACTGTTCACTCCCATTTGAAGAAAACTCCATATGAAATAATACATTCTAAGAAACCTAGAGTTGACTATTTTCATACCTTTGGATCCACATGCTATATTTTAAATACCAAAGATGATAGAGATAAGTTTGATTCTAAATCACATAAAGCATTCTTTTTGGGATATTCTACCTCTAGCAAAGCATTTAGAGTCTACAACACTATCTCTAGAAAAGTTGAGGAATCTATTCATGTCTCTTTTCATGAAGAGTCCAAATCAGAAAATTTTGAAATAATTGATCTCACTAATCAATTCGAAAACTTAAACATACCAAAATGACAGTGAGAAAGATACTACAAATAATAACCAAGCTGAAACACAACCTATACCTAGACTTATTAAAGATCATCCTCAAGAATTAATTATTGGAAATCCAAATGATAAAGTAAAAACTCGGTCTTCCTTTAAGGATGTTGCAAACATGGCTTTTGTTTCTATTATTGAACCTAAGAAGATATCTGAAGCTCTTAAAGATGACTATTGGATAATAGCAATGCAAGAAGAATTAAACCAATTTACTAAAAATGATGTATGGGATTTAGTTCCTAAACCACAAGATAAAACCATCATTGGAACTAAATGGGTTTTTAGGAATAAGCTAAATGAGGCAGGAGAAGTAATAAGGAATAAAGCTCGGTTAGTAGCACAAGGATATAATCAACAAGAAGCTCAGAGCTGGGACGACTTCTTGGAGGAGGTTAGGAGTGCCTGGGGTCCCTCTGTGCACGGGAACCCCCTCTACGTCGCCCCCATGAAGCTCAGAGCCGTCAAGTGCAGACTTAAAACTTGGGTGGCGAGGAGGGGCGACGTCAGCACGATGAGGAAGGCAACGAAGAAGGAGTATGCTGCCATCCAGGACAATCTACAGCAGTCACCTTACTGCCCTGACTTGGTACGGAGGGAGAAGGAGGTCAGGGAATGGCTGGATCAGCTCAACGCTATGGAGGAGTTATTCTTCTATCAACGTAGCTGTGTCCGGTGGATCCAGGATGGCGAGTGCAACACAGCGTTCTACCAGGAGGCAGTGAAGAGGAAGGAGATGAGGGACACGATCCACTACCTCATCAATGAAGACAGAGCACAAGTCAGTAACCAAGAGGAGCTTGAGGGGGAGGTGGTGGCCTTCTACAGCAACCTCTACAACTCCAGCGACGACCACACCCAACAGATGCAACTCCAACCTACTAACTTGCTAACGACGACCCAGGGCCGACATCTTTGCAGGCCTTGCACGCGTGAGGAAGTGAGGGACGCGGTGTGGGCCATCGGGCCGGACAAAGCTCCGGGCCCTGATGGGTTTAACGCCAGCTTCTTTAGAATTTGTTGGAGTGTCATCGGTGAGGACGTGACAAACGCCATCTTATGGCTCATGCGGGGGGGGCATGGTGCGGGAAGTGAATCACTCTTTCTTGGCACTGATCCCGAAGAAGGATGGCGCCACTTCTCTCTGCGACTTCAGGCCCATTGCCTGTAGTAGCGTGCTCTACAAGATCTTCACCAAAGTGCTGGTGGAGAGGTTAAAGGAGGTCATAGGGGGGTTGGTCTCACACAACCAAGGGGCGTTCATTCCAAACAGAAGCATCTCAGATTGCTCCCTCCTTGTAGTGGAGTTTTTGTATGGCTTCGACATCAAGCGCTCAGGCCCAAAGGCCTGCTTAAAGACGGATCTTTCAAAATCTTACGAACACGTCAATTGGGAAGCCCTGTGGACAATCATGGGTAGAATGGGCTTCCCCCCCACCTGGACGGGCTGGATCAGGCAGTGTGTGACCACATGTTCATTTTCAGTCCTTGTCAATGGGCTTCCTGCAGGGTTATTCAATAGCTCGTGTGGGCTGAGACAAGGGTGCCCTTTGTCACCCCTCCTCTTCACAATCATTATGGATTACCTTACCATGCTCATGTCCGAGGGTGAGCGTCAAGGGTGCTTCCGCACCTACAAAGTCAAGCGCACGGCCATCATGTCCCACATCACTTTTGCGGACGACGTGCTCATCTTCGTGGAAGCCACTAGAAAGAGCCTTCGGGGTATAAAGAAGATCTTGGACGAGTTTAGTGCCACGGTGGGGGTTCATGTTAACCCGACCTAGTCCAAGTTGTTCTTGTCCAAAGCTGCTGTGAACAACGCCACCCTTCTGAGCGGGGCCCTGGGCTGCTAGTTGGATACCCTCCCTACGCGATACCTAGGTTTCCCACTGGCTGCTATGAACCACAAGGCATCTTTCTTTAACCCTTGCCTTGACCAAATTAAGAAGATGATATCCAAATGGCCCCCAGACAAAATAACAATGGCAGGCCGGTGTCTGCTGAAAAGCAAACCTGCAGGGCTTGGTCACGTATTGGGCATTGCAAGGCCACATCCCAGACAGTACGTGTGATCGCCTTGAGATGCTTATGGCGGACTTTGTGTGGGGTTCAAACTACCATCCCATGCGATACGAGCGCTTGGCTAGGCCTGCTAAAGAGGGAGGGTTGGGGCTCAAAGGGTTCATGGACATCAACCGATGGGCGTCACTTAGAAGACTTGTCTGGTTCCATACCTGCCCACAATCACCGTGGACCCAGTGGCTGCACAGACGCTATGGGTTCGCCCTCCCTGACCCGATGCTGCTATGGCATGGCGCGTCAAACTCATGGAAAAATATGGCCCGGGCCTGGGCGGAGCATAGCCACATCTTCGAGCAAACCAATAATGGCCTAGTGAAGCTCAAGAACCCAAACACCAACTTGTGGAAGGCCATCCAGCCGCAGCAAGCCCCTTGCGTCGTTGGTAAAACCATTTGGGCGGGGACTCTCATCCATAGGTGGAGATTTACAATTTTTAGAACCTTTCATGGGGCTCTTGCCACTGCAGATAAAATCCATGAGTGGAATAACGAGGCCAACGATAGATGTACCTTTTGTAGACAGAGGGAGGACGTTCAACACGTCTTCTTCCACTGCCGATTCTCCAAATACGTCCTCTCGCATGTCATGGACCTTTGTGGGCTGAGGGTCCCGGTGAATGCTACCATCACCGAAACTGCCAACCTTATAAAAGATAAAACTAGGGGCTGGAAGAGATGGAAGTGGCTGGCCATCGCAGCCTGGACGTGCTCAGCTTACTTCATCTGGAAGCAGCGCAACGAGAGGCGGCACAATCAGCAATCCCTAAGTTCTACGGAGTGCCAGGACCTGGTGGTCAAAGCCACTAGACGACTTGTGGAGGTGTGAGGATGGAGTTCCACTACGCCGGCCCACATCAGTAGGATGTGGGAGATCCCTTTTACTGCTTAGCTTTAGCTGTCTTTCTTGTACAAAGCCCATGGGCATAGACAGGGTTTTTGTAGAGTTACATCCCTTTTTGTAGTTACACAGGGAGGGCGGGACGCACCCCACACCGTGCTTATCGGGTGTGCGGCATGTCCTGTTAGCATGGGTTTCTTAGCTGAGGCTCCTCCTGAGCCTGTTTGACCCGGTGCTTCTCACACCTTGGGGTCCCTGTACGGGTGGTTCATTCTGAACCTCCCTCATCATTTTTATTACCCGTCTATCAATATAGACCATTCCGATGTATTAATTCGCTGTGGGGAATGTCTTATTCTCCCCCATAAAAATATGTGTCATCTTATGATGAAAACTAGCCTTTATTTACATATTTTCTTTTGCTTGATATCCTATTCATATTTTTTGACACATACTTTGTTTTCTTTTCCCTCTTGCTGGGTGTTTTCCCAACCACCCAGGCTTAGATGGAGGTGTTGAACATGACCAAGAAGAACATAGCTTCCAACATGGACCTAGCTGTTGGAGATGTTGCTTGGAGATAGATTTAAAGTAGTTTTGACTCCCCTCTACTTAGATCCTTATTTTGTATCATACATGTGAACCCTTATGGGATATTATTATGTACTTTTGTAATATTTTTTGAAAGTTGAATATAGCCATTTGTTTGATTTCACTGCTACACTTTGGTTGTTTTGAATACCAGTTATTGAATTTTGAAAATTTTGTACCTATTCCAATGTAACTTTGAGTGTGTTTGGAATGGATGTTTTATTCTTCAATTTTTTTAGTAGGGAGTGGATCCCCTCTCAGTTCCCACTCCTTACAGAGAGTCACTCCACCATGTGGCGTAGGTAGGAGAAGAGGGGAGACCTTTAGGGTTTCAACTCGCTATTTCAAAAATATCCAGAAGATTTGTCGATGGATGGGGTTCGATGGGTCGATGGGTGGTGGTCGATCAATGGTGGTCAATAGGTGGTGGTCAGTAGGTGGTGGTTGACATGTGGTGGTTGATGGGTGGTGGTCAATGGGTGGTGGTCGATGGGTGGTGCTCAGTGGGTGGTGGTTGATGGATGAAAGATGAAAGATGAAGGGTTGATCGGTGGGTGGAAGTCGATCGATGCTGGTTGATGGGATGGTGGTCAATGGGGTGGTGGTCGATGGGAGGAGGGTGGTGGTGATGAAGGTGGTGGAGATAATGGTGGAGATGGCAGAAAAAATGGAGGAAATGGGGTGGTCGGTGGTAGGAGGAGGGGGTCGATGGTGGAGATGGTTTAGGGATGATCAAACACGTTTGATACCATATAAAATGGGAAAAAGCTGTATTTGATAATAGAAACAACTATAATGTACTCTCTTTTATAGGACAAGAAAGGAAGGCAGATATAGAACCAGGAAATATGGGATAAATGAAAATCTAAAGAATAGACAAGTTTAAAGCACATAACAAAACACACAACACCAGATAACACATAACAAAACACTCAACACGAGATAACACATAAAGCGTATATACTAATATGGCTAATATCTTAGATTTAGATTTGTCTTTGGGTAATATTTTCACATCAAGATTTTCTTTAGATATTACTTTCAACTGTTCTTATTACCTTCACTCGGATCCTTTCAAAGTCATTTAATGCTATAACAATTAAGTCATGCAAAATAAATTATCCATTGGTGTTTATCAACTAATATATGCCAATTAAGGTATTTTATATCATTCCTACCAATTTGGGGATGATTAATTACACATATTGGTGAAATAAGTATATGAATGGGGTAGTAATTCATTCATTTATTAATATTTTAATCATTATGTCTCCATGAAAAGTCATATAATAACTGTAGAGTTTGCATAATATATTCTAAACTTTAATTACTTATTCATCGACTTAGGTGTTTTCTAGATGTTTATACTATAAGGATTAGGGTATACCATACTAACATTATCCATCTAAACACTACCAAACTTAACTGTCATGGAACTATTTATTACCCATATATAAACTCCAAATGTCTAGAAAATCAATGGTGAAAGGACCTAAGCATTCGTCCCTAACATGGTTATATCAAAGTGTAAATATTGAAATGTTAAAGTTTAGCATACATGAAAGATTAACTGGAAGCACACACCAACAATTCTCAACATTCAACAAGTGCATCATTATGAAATCATTGATTTCATAGATTCAATTATAGATGTAAGATATGGTAGACAAGTCCAATCATTTACACTAAATGAAGATCTTAAAAAAGTTACAACCCGAACATTTGCTCACAAGCCAACATTTCCCAAGCTATCTCTGAACCTAAAACATACGAGAAACATGTGTATCAACATACAAGGTGCTGAGTATTTAGAATAAAGATATATATATATATATATATATATATATATATATATATATATATATATATATATAAGGTGTTACAAAATACGATACAATTAGAGAATCCCCTCAATGCCCTTGTACCTTAGGATGAGTTGATATTTTTATACAAAGTTTGTACAAACTCGACATTTAGGTCCCTGAGACTTTCCACAATTGCAATTAAGTCCACATATGTATTAACACCCCCCTCAAGTTGGAGCATATATCATGTGTCAAGATTGTTACATAAGTATTGAAGCCCACAACCATATAGAGACTTTGTAAAAAGAATAGCTAATTGATCTTTAAACCAGGAAAGTGACAGTTGCACCAACTTCTACTGAATTTATCTCTAAAGTATTGACAATTGACTTCAATGTGTTTATTCGTTTCATGAAAAATAGGGTTTTGGGCAATATGGACAACATCCTGATTATCAAACTTGAGATCCATAGACCCTTTCTACACAAAACCAAGGTCCTCGAACAGATGAAAATTCCATAGCAACTCAAATGTTTCTAAGGACATCGCTCTATACACATACTATACACTATATGTCACGACTACAACTTGCTTCTTACTTTCCCAAGTCATCAAGTTTTCACCCAAAAATAGAAAGCAACCAAAAATAGAATTCTTATCAATGGATCCAGCCCAATCAACATATGAAAATCCTTGCACCTACATATGTATGTGGTCTTGATGTAGAAGACCCCTACCATGTAACCTTTTGGGATATATCCTAATGCACATCACATACTCCATGTGACGTGTACATAGATTTTCCATGAATGAACTAACAACCCTAGTTGCAAAGGCATTGTCATGTCAGGTGACAATCATGTATATTGCCCAACAAGCTATCTATGCCTCCACAGATCATCAAGAAACTCCCATACTCCATATGTAGCTTGACATTAGGATCTACATGATTATCCATGATCTTGGAACCAATAATCCCTCTCTCAATGCAAATATCCATGACATACATCCTTTGGGTGATAATTATCCCAGTTTTAGACTTAGCAATCCAAGAGAATTATTGAAGACTACCCATGTCCTTTGTTTGAAACTAGCATTGTAAAAAAGTTTTGAATACTATAATGCCATGTTTTTTATCCCTGTAATCACAATATTATTAACATATACCAATACAAAATGTTAGCAAAGTTTTGTCACATGTAGAATACTGAATGGTCCACAATAAGCCTCTAAAGGCCAATATCAATACAAAAACGACCCCATAGTGCTTTGCATGTCTCAAAGTGATGGGTCATGTCTACTATCCGAGGCTCCATGTTGTTCCACAACATATTTGAAAGGTTTGCATTATGTTGTTCCCACTATTCCAACTGAGTAGGATCTTTTGGTGGTTCAAATGTGAAATTTTTATACACCCCTAGCCTTTAAAGAAGACTTTTATGGGCCATTTGAGTGGCCTTTTTGTAACCACACCTATATTTTGCGACTAAGTAAATAATCAATTATCAAATACAACAATTTTTAATTATTGTGTTGTGATGACTGTGAAATTAGAAGTAATTACAAGTATCACTTTTTAATTATCTTATTTAGTAAACATGTATTTGGAATGCAATGTTTTTTTTTAATCTCATCATTTATATACTTCATCATGTCAAAATATAGAAATGTTCCTTGTTTAACAGACATCAAAACAAGCCCCTCAGATATCAAATAAACCCACTCAATATAAACCACCATATATAAATGGTTCCTTATTTAGTTAAACTTTAACATGTAACATCAATATTTTTGTAGACATTCTGATGAAAACGAAGTGTAGTGGACATATACAAAGAATTTCATGGCCTTAAGTTCCATTGCAAACCAGAGTATGAGAAAGTCCTCACAGATGGACCATGGTACCTATATGGTTGCTATATGTATGTTAGTCACTCAACTCTAAACTTCCTCCCTACAACAAGTCTTCCTTAGTCAATGGTTGTTTGGACAAGGATTGTGGATCTGCCGATCCACCTCTACCATCCTATTCTTTTTCAATGTATTGGTGATCTTCTTGGTAAATTATTCAAAGTTGATACTCATTCCCTAAAATGTACAAGGAGCAAATCTGCACATATTGCAATAGAGATTGATGTTTGCAAACCAATTCTACATGCAGTAATCATTGATAATGTTGTTTACAAAGTGGAATATGAATCTTTGCCTATTGTGTCACTCTTTTGGTATTCTTGGACACCATCAAGGAAATTGTACTTCGTCATCAACTACTCCTACACAGGCGTCACCATATCATAATCATGATAGTGGAATGAAATGAAACCTAATGAAGACCATTGGCAAGTTTTCTATGGCCTCAATATTCACTCACGACGGTTACAAAAATCTGCAACTCCACCAAAGAGGGATATGAACAATGGAAAACATAATGTTAACTGGTTCCAACACTTGGATGTAATGGATGAGGAACATATACACATTGTTGATGATAATCATGCTTCTATTCCTGACAACAACAACACTACTACAATACCTAAAGTATGGACCAAAAAATGTAAACAACCTGCTATAAATCAACATCCTTCTTCATCTGCTGATATTTCTCCTGTGGAAAATTATGTACAAGTCAGTGAGCTGGAAGACATGTCTACAGACAATGCTATTCCTATCTCTTGAACAACTGATGCTCATTAGGTGTCCAACAACCTTAGTAACATGGTGGTGAATCCTAGTCTAGATGAAGTAATTACTCATACACATTATCTTCTACACAATTGGCAACATCTCATTCTCACTCCACAACATTGACTTATGGGAAAGTTGGCCACAAAGTAAGAGGATCCAGTGGAAAAATGAAACAAACACCTTACATGACTAGGAGTCACGTCAAACAACTCCAAGCTATCCATGAAGATGATGAACCATCAGGTTCTCAAGCGACCCCTTCTTCTTCTTAATTTTTATGTTAGATACTATATGTTGGAATGTTTGAGGCATTGGGAATGAGTTCACTCAAAACCATCTTCGACACATAATTGAAAAATTCAAACCTAAGTTGGTTCTATTATAGAACTGAGAATCTCAAGACAATCTACTAATTCGGTCATCAAACACTTTGGTTTTGATTCCTCCCATAGAATTGAAGCTCGAGGATTTTCAGTAGGGATTTGGTTATTATGGAACTTAGATCAGGCTTCTGTTTAATTAATTGAAAGCCAATATCTACATTTCTTAGTCAATGGAATTTTTTTCTCTCATTATAATAGTTTATGCACAACATATTCCTTATACACGACACTTACTATGGCAAGATTTGTTAAGACTTGGAACTATCACTCACCTACATTGGGTAGTTATGGGTGATTTTAACGTCATGATATACCCTACTAAGAAGTAAGGATCAAATGATTTCAACTTCACTGAATCTACCTTATTTCAGGATTGCTTGATGAAATCTAACTTATCTGACTTAGGCTTTCAAGGTTTCCCATATACATACAAGGCAAGAAGGCCACATAAATGATTGTACAAAGTTTTAATCAATTCTCATTTTCTTCTTCATGCACTACAATTTTCTGTGTGACACTTACCTCAGATCCAATCTGACCACAACCCATTTTGGTTCTTCAATTATGGACAAACATGGTATAAACATGTTTTCAAATCAAAGGTAAGTTGGAATTCTGATAGTAACGCCAAGGAGTTTCTAGCTTGGGTTTGGAATTCTTATCTTGAGTTTAGTATTGTTCTTTAGAACACCCACCATCTTATCTCTCAGTGGGACATATCTTATATGGCCACAAGGCAACAATCTATGTCACAACTACTACATCAGATTGAATTTTGTCAGACTGAGTTATGAACAAACTATACTTCTTCCCAAGATGTTCACTGCAATAACTTGTTAACACAATTTGATTGTTTGCTACATAGTGAACATATTAATAAGAAGCATAAAATCCATATTACTTGGTTAAAGGAAGGAGATGCAAATACCTCCTTTTTGCATGCATATATTAAAGTGGGGAGACAAAAAAACCATTACACCTCTATTCATGATGATAATGGTCACGTTATAACAAATTCTATTTCTATGAAAACCCTCTTACATCGCTACTTCAAACAATAATTATATTCTTCCTTTTCTCCAAGTCAGCATGCGATCAACATAATATCATATAATCATAATGGTCTATCTGGCCAACAAGCACCCTAGGTTTCCGTTTTGCCTACAACAAATGGTCTATACATGTCTTCATTCCAGTGGTAGAAGTAAAGCTACATGACCCGATGGTATTGATCCTGAATTCATGTTGAGACAAAGGGATACCATAAAAGATTCTCTTCTGATATCTATTGACAATGCACTTAATGGTTTTCCCCTTCCTCATACTTTATGCAATGCACTTATGGTACTTATACCTAAAGTACCTAATCCTTGACAATGCAACAACTTCAGACTGATTTCCTTGAATAACACTTGCCTCAAATTGATTTCAAAGATTATAGTAAACACTTAAACCATACCTTTCTGATTGGATATGTAACACTCAATCTAACTTTACTCTCGGGCATCACATCACGGGTAATATAATTTTGGTTCAAGAACCGATCCACAATATGTAGAGAAGCAATGGAGCAAAGATAATGGATTTGAAAATTGATCTAACAAAGGCATACAATCAGATGTCTTGGGAATTTATTCTTAATAACCTTGTTCATGCCAATACCCTAGTGACAATTATCAGTTACATTATGAATTATGTATGTTGGGGCAACATTTCAATAGTACGTGATGGCGAACATCTTCCCAGCTTTAAAGACAACAGAGGCGTGCAGAAAGGCAATCCTCTATCACTGTAGGCTTTCACCATGTTCTTAAATCAGTTATCTTTGATGATAGAAGACAAAGTTCAGGTGAAACAATGGAAACCATAAAATTATCTAATCAAGGACCAACTTTCTCACATATGACATTTGTTGATGACATCATTCTTTTCTCTAGAGATGATACTCAACATATACATATGATTCTGCACTGCTTTGACACATTTGGTACTACTTCTGGTCAATGTATATCTTTAGAGAAGGTGTTATATTCTTCTCCCCATCCGTTCCATCAGTTCTGAAAAAGGAAATATGCACTATTGCAAGGGTTGCATCCACTACAGAACTTGGATGATATTTTAGAGTTCCTATTGTACATGGCAGAATTACTAAGTCAACTTACTCCTGGATCTATGATAAAACACAAACTTATGCAAGCAATTGGTCTGCTTGAACCCTATCCTTGCCATGAAGGTTTGCCTTGCTAAGTCTATCCTACAAACTCTCCCTACTTTTGCTGTGCAGACTTGTGTTATGTAGATATCCTTGTGTCATTATATAGATGTGGTGATATGAAGGTTTATTTGGTGCATAGGTCAAGATAAATCACCATTATCTCTCATTGCGTGGAAGAATGTTATTGCACCTAAGGCAAGTGGAGGATTAGGTATTGTATCTACGCATGAATGGAACATAACTCTTTTAATGAAGTCCGCTTGGGATCTTTTCACATGCAGGAATATGTCTTGGGTAATTGTAAAACAAAAATAAAATACTTACAATCATAATCATATGTCATAAAGCACAACTTGCTGGAGGAAAATATATATTTTAAAAAGTGTCATTATTCATAAGTCCCATAGAAGCAGTGGGAATGGAGCCTCAATGTCAGTTTGGTTTGATGATTGGACTCATCAAACATGAAATCAGATTAATTTGCTTATCCAACCATCACCTATTTATCTTCTTGATTTAAAAGTATCATCCATGGTGACCTTAAATGGTCATTGGGATGTGGATTTCATTCAAGAATATTTCCCTAAAGATATTTCACTAAATATTCTATCTATACCTCCTTCAAGTCTTCAAACCGATGGATGGTACTAGAATTTGACAGAATCAGGCAATTCATAGTATCTTTGGTATATGAACTCTTACTGGCCTATGTAGTCAGGTTCACTTAAGGACCATGGTTGACAATTTGGCATATGAACATTCCTTCTAAATTCAAATTCTTTTTGTGGCTGATTTATCATGAGACTTTGATGACAAATGTTAGAGGAACCCAAAAACACTTTACTACAAATACTTCCTGTCAAATCTGTGGTACACACTATGAAACTATTTTACATGCTATTCAGGATTGTACTTATGCTCAATCAATCTGGAATAATATCCACATAGACAAACACATTTATAATTTCTTCATGCTGCCTTTTCAACTATGGTTTACAACATATCTCAAAGTTGATGATGGTATTCTGTACATATTTATCACTGGCTGCTATCAGTTATGGCTTGTAGGAAATAATTACATCTTTAATGGAGTCACACATGATGTATGTCAACTTTCTAACAATATAACCTTTATGGATTCAACACTAGCCGAAACTTTTTCTACTGATGAAGGAAATGTACCTATAGCCCACTCAGTTTTTCCTAGTCAACTATCTCCTTTCCTTGGGCATCATCACATATTTACAAATGCTTCCTTAAGACAAGGCTGTATGATTATTGATTTTATAGCAAGATATTCTACTGGAGTCTGGTGTTATGGTTCTTCATGAACTATCTTCTCTACGTTAGTTTTGGAGGATGAAGTCACAAATATTCATTTGACATTACAGTGGGAAATATCATCGATACATCATAATGTAGTAATTGCTTCTGATAGTTCTTTTACTGTACATTCCATTAAAAAATGATTTAGCATGTCCTTGTATCAACAATGGTTGCTATCTACTCGTTGACTAAAAGAATCTCCACAAATGATTAATTTCATTCATATTGGTTGAAGTGATAATGAGGAGGTTGATAAACTTGCAAAATTACATCATTCCTTAGATTGTTGGATAAAGTATTACTCTGATCCACTACTTGGATTCCCTTGATCACTTGTAAGTAGTGCCATATCTATCAATATCTTATCATTTAGGACTTGTAGTCCTACAATATAAACTATTCCATGCTTAATGCATGTCCAATTAATGAAACTCATGGGTTTCTTGGGAAAAAATGTCTCAACGTAATCCACATTGTATCTAGATTAATACCCAATGACAAAATAAATCCATGAAGGAACACTCCAAAGGCCACATAATCCACATTGTCGATATTACCACAACACATTATCTCAAAAGTCAACATAAGCAATACCAACACGTTGTTTCATATGTCCATGAAACATACAACAAAAAGGGATGCTGCCAAATGTCGATTGGGTTTGGCTAAATGTGTCTCCAAATGAAATCTTTTTCCAAATAAAAAAGCAACTACATAAATTTAAAATATACAATTAGAAATTACCACAATACATTCTCAACATACGATGTAAAAGAAATTAAATTCTTGACTGTGTTCAATCAACATGTCAACAACCACAACGAATAGTAGTTGTAAACAAAGCTAGAAAAAAAATTCAATAAAATATTTCTAACTGTGTTTGAAGACCATGTAATCACTGTGTATACTAATTGTAAACATGTAGTAAACACTCATGTTGTATATGAAGAACAATGAATATACTAGCAAAAGGAATATAAGGCAATGGGAGAAAAGACAACAAAAATACTAGAAGTAGCTTGTGGAAAGCGTGAGTGAGGTAAGCTCCCTCAATTTGTCTAGTGGCTCACTACACCTACTACACATTTTTTCACATGGACCTAATCCACAACTAGACCTAATCACCCAATAATATCCAACCAACTGACCATCTACTCCAAAAACACCACCTCCATATTCATAAAGCACCCAATTACCCAACCATATTCTAAAAGCTCCACCTCCACAACCCTTCAATCTATACCGGCACCAATCATAACTCTACCACTATGCCACCATTGATTTGCTACTCCACACACCTTATTTCATCCTCATCCAAGAATCACCCATATCCAAAACCATAATCAATACCACCACTTCCAATAACACCTACACATTCACCAACTTTGACACCACCACAACCACCAACCGAGTCACCACAATAACACATTCACATCACAATAAAACTTGAAAAACACAACAACTTGCCTCCTATTGCAAACACAACAACTTGCACACTAAACACAACAACCTACACCAAAATAGCCATCCACACTCAACCATCACCTTGAATTGCATCTATACACACCCAATTCAAGCCCAACTACATTCACTTAATTCCACATAAACCTAAAACTAGACAAGTAAACATGTATAATGAGTTACAGTAATCTAGGGAAGGATAAAAAATAGGTAGTGGGGGCATATGGGTCTTTTTGATTTTACCTAGGAATCACCCTAAGGAGGAGCCACTTCGGTGATCCCACCCCGACAGTGTAAAAACCAGCCCCTGCTCGACCTGAACGCATGTAGGACCCATTCAAGTTGATCAAAGGCCGACTAACCTACAAGTGTATTCATTTTTAGGGAGGTGAGAGTCAAACCCGGGTCCCTTCATTGGGGAGTGCCAAGCCGCACCACTACACCAATCCCTCACTAGCTGGGTGTGTGGGTCTTGGGCACTACAAATAAATCATTATGGGCAAATTATTATTGGAACAACTAGTAAGACATGTGACAATCTTAAAGAGTATGGTTATACTCTCGTCATGACTAGACACTAATCTATACAATAAAATAAACACTTTTCATCATGCCATCATGCCATCATGCCTTGTCTGCTCCATTTTAAAAATTATTGTAAACAATCCAAAAATAAGATATGTGGGGAATTATATGAATGTTTACCTATAATGGCAAGAAAGGGAAATGAAAACTAGGATGAGATAACACAAGATGGGATGATACTAATGACAAAAGATATTGGGTCCCCTATCAAAGTTTGGGAAAATGATGGAATACCTCTCTCTCACACGATCTAAAGATTTCTCAATTAACCTACACAAGTCCTACTAAGCTGACTCTCTCATTTTATCTTCCTTCTATTGCTTATGTTTTCTCTGTACTTGCTAAAAATAAACTATTCGACATACTTTATCGATGATGAGAGAGACATGGAGTAGGAGAATGTAGTAGTCGGTAAGAGAAGGCACATGCAATTCACAAAATACCAATCAAAGCTTCAAAGGACGATTATAAAAACTTGCCGACATTATAAACCCACCTCCCAAAAAAGTAGAGATGATTATTGTGATCCACAAGCACCATGACAGAAGGGAGCGGCAACCAATTCATTCTGAAACTTATTGATAAAAGTAGTGTTATAAAGAACTCTCTAATTATTGTTGCAAATAATTCACAGACCAACACCTTGGTCAGTGGTAAAACATAACAATTTGACATTGTCGCACTCAAATATTTGGTAGCAACACAAAATCAATGGATAAAACATCACCCATTCCACCTCCAATCCAGTAAAAATGATGAGTAAATTTGTAGTGCGAGCCGGTCATCTAATAAAGAAGGGGTCAAGGGGGAGAAACCTGCTTGTCTAGAGATGTTATTCAAGAGAACTACCATGACCACGAATCACAGTGTTGGATATGAATATGTGCACTCGCACCATTGTGACCACAAACCACACTGCTAAATCTGAAGGCATCCACTCAAACTACTGTGACCATAAACCACAATGCTGGATTTGACGACGTCCACTCAAACCACAATATTTGATCTGAAGGCATAGAGATGGACGAAACTAGAAAAAAACCCACCACAAATATGTGAGGCGACAAAGAGAGGCAGAGGCGGTAGATGGAGAGGAAATGTCGATAGAGAACAAGGAGAAAGGGTTTTTTAGAGAGAGGAGGCATCACTGTAGGTTTCAAGGGAGAAAGTGGGTTCCAGGGTAGGTTTCCAATGGAGGACTGACATAGAGGAAGGAAGATAGTAATGGAGACCATTGGTAGCATGAGGAGATGGCCAGTGGAGGAGAAGAGAGTGTTTGGGAGAGACGCCATTCGGGGAGGAGAAGAGGTGGCTCTCAGAGGTGATTCAAGAATTCAAGGTTAAATGTTGGGTTGATTGATTCCAAATTTCACCAATTTTGGCATACTTTGGGAGGTCTGCTGAATGAACTTGTCGGGGAGTATTGCACTTAAACTACGCCAATTGAAAAAACATGTACATATATCCAAACAATGTAATTATAAATGTGGTAATTAGAATATCGAATCAAAATACAATACCACCTGCAACTACTTCAACCAAGGGCCATTTCAGAGGCCCATTTGTAACTGCTATTGTATTTAGCAAGTAATGGGATTTTACCCCAATTATTAAATACAACATTTCTTCATTGTTGTATTTGGATAACTGATGCATTGAGTTTTAGTTGCTTTTCACAGACTATTTTTTCATGTATTTAGTGCATAAGTGCTCATTTTGATATTATTTATGCATTATTTATCATTAATAGAATGTGAAACACTATTACATTAATTAATAACTATTTTTAGGGAATTTTGTTAATTATTAAGTTTTATTCAAACTTATGTTGTTTTTTTTCCTTGTTTCAAGCTATTCGAGCACTTTTGACACACCTCGATGCTACTGACACATAAGTCAATGGTTTTGACATACGAATAAATCCAATGGGGAATTCTAGAAATCTCAGTGCTACTAAGACAAAACTTGATGCTAATGATACAAAGTTCAATGCTATAAAAATTGAAGTCGGTGCTACCAACTTATTGCCCAGAAAACAACAGTAACATATTTTATGGCCTAAGTGCCACCGAAAGCTTAGTCCATAGTAACAACCTTTTCATCCAGAACAAGTCAGAACTAGAAGGAATCAACTCAGTGCTACCAACATACTCATTGGTAGTACTGACACTTATCAAGGGTTTTGAGTCAGGTATCAACTTGGTGCCACCGACGTCCAGTCAATGGTAGTGAATATACTGGATCAGTGTGGATTAAAGATAGCGATAGATCTAATAGTTGAGACTTAATGATGGCCTGAGTCCCACTTATGACCCAAGGGGAGCTCGACCAAAACAAAATATAACATTCTATCTCGTTGGAACAGAGCACAAACTTAAAAGAGGAGGTGAAAACCATGTACCAAATGCTCTGGGAACTTCTGGGAGGTAGATTCACAGCCAAAATGTGGTGGATCAAGATGCGTGCTAGAGGGGATGATCAAGATTGGATTCTCTGAGGGTTATCATTGGTTTTATGATGATGAACTTGTTTTTTCTCTCTTACTCTTTTATTTGTTGATAGAAATCATGCATGACTAATTCCCTTGTTCCTTAGGACCTGGGAGTAGCCCAATTTTGTGTTATGTTTGACTTCAATGGTTTAATATATATATATTCTTTAATTTTCAATTTAAATCTATGATTGTTTGATGAATTTTTTGTACCTAATCACCACAATTAGTGTTTTGGACTGTTAATTGCTTCATGAGAGGGATTAGTGGTTGGACAAGTCATATTTTTACACAACCAATACCCTACCCCAGGAGAGGGCCTAAAATTTGAAGGGAATAACCTAGAAATATCAATACTCCACCTATGTATTTCTTAAATCGCTATGAAAGTAGGGGTTGTCTTAGTATAGGTAGTGTATTACGTTGTGGGAGTGGGTAATACTTGCTACATGTCCTTAGTTCAGGGTTAAGGGTAAATGATTATTAATGAAATAGATTTAAAGATGAAACTATAGTCCTGAGGAATCCATCAATTCCTGATCACATTCTACTTAATTTAGATTTCAAATATGCTCTTTAGTTATAAACAAACAACCAATCACTTTTTCCATAGGCCTAGATGACTAGGTTATAGTTAGCAGTAGTCTCTAGAGTACGTTTCCCCAGGTTCGACATTCGGGCCTCATAGGCTTATACTACTCGATGCGTAAACTTGCATTTTGCATGCATAGTTTAGACATGTCGATGACTGTGGATTTGAAATACAACAACTACAAGTATCACTTTTCTAATTACCTTGTTTGGTAAACATGTATTTGGAATGCAATATTTATCTTAATCTCATCATTATATACTTAATCATGTCAACATATCAATGTCCCTTGTTCAGTCATCAAAAGAAGCCCTTTGGACATTAAATAAACCCACTCAATATAAACAACCATATAAAAATGATTCCTTATTTAGAAGACCATTAATAGGTAATGCCAATATTTTTGTAAGAATGCAAATGAAAACAAAGCACACTGGACATATACCAAGAATTTTATGGCCTTAACATAAACAATAACCAAGTGTCTCACTGTAATCCACACTGTATGCAGATTAACACACCGATAAAAAAATAAATCAATGAAACAACACTCCAAAGGTAACATAGTACACATTATCAATATTACCACGTACAACACATTGTCTCAAATGTCAACATAAAATATACCAACACATTGTCTCATATGTCCATGAAACATACAACAAAATGGGATGTTGCCAAATGTCGGTTGGGTTTGGCTGAATGTGCCTCCAAATAAAGTTTTTTGTCTAAATAACAAAAAACCTACATAAATTCAAAATATACAATTAGAAATTACCACAATACATTGTCAACATATGAAAAAAAAGAAACCAAATTCTTTACTATAAATAGTAGCCTTAAACAAAGCTAGAAAAAAATCATCAAAGTGCTGCTAGATGTGTATGAAAACCATGTAGTCACCGCATATACTAGTTATAAACACGTATTCCAGACTCATGTTGTATATGAAGAACAATGAAGATACTAGTAGAAGGAATATAAGGCAATGAGAGAAAAGGCAGAAACAATACCGACAGTAGCATGGGGAAAGCATGCGTGAGGTAAGCTCCCTCAATTTATCTAGTACCTCATTGCACCTGCTACACATTTTCCACATGCACCTAATCCACAACTAGAACCAATCACCCAATCATACCCAACCAACCCACCATCCAATTGAAAATGACCACCTCATATTATAAAAGCACTCAGTCATCCAACCATATTTTGAAAGCACCACCTCGACAACCCTTCAATCAGAACCAATACTTGCAACCATAACTCCACCACCACAACACCATTGATCTGTTACTCCATGCACCTATTGGTATATATGCCTAAAGAGCCAATCATATGGTGATTATACTGGGGCATAATGTAATTGATTTGATAATTATAAAGGTAATTCCATCTATTATGTTTGTCTTAGTCACGAGATGTTGACACAAGCATGGTAAATGTCTAAAGAATGATGTTATTCAATGACATTTGTCTTCAGGTTGAGGACCTGAACAATGAGATCGTATGTATGGTAAGAGTATATACACTCTTTCTATGTTCCTAGTTGGATATTACCATGGAACCAAAATAGAAGAAAATAACACATGAGACTAGAATGTGTGTTGACTCATGATCGAGTCTCACTAGTCATGGTATAGGATATCAAGTCAAACACATAGGTAGTCGCTATAGAACATTGTACCAGACAAACCCACCTTGAGATTGATACATGGAAACCATGGAATGGTAGTCACAATCATCTCTCAAAGTGATATCACTAGTACAAAAATGTCCTTTAGTGTCAGTTATATAAGCCTTTTGGCGTCAGTTTCCAAGCGATATCCAAGTGGGCACCGCTAAAAGTATACACTTTCAGTGTCGGTTTCATATCCGATGCCATAACCCTTCCCGCCACCAATAAAATGCACCAGCAAGGGCACCATATGCATTAGTTTATATCGACAACTAACACTATATCCCTGCTATAAGACGTCAGCTTTATACTAATAACTGAGGCCATACCCCATCCCGAATAAAAAAAATCTGCCCCTAGAAAGGGATAAAGACGTCAGTGTTATACTAATAACCGACACAGTAAGGTTTTGTTGTCAGTTTTATACTAATAACCGATGCCTATGTTCTGATTTTTTTTCTTATCAGTTTGTAGGCCTACTGTCTGGTTGGCCAGCAGGATGTAGAACCTGCAGTTCAGTTCTAAACTATAGGTTTACAACACCCTTTGATTTCAGCCAACAATAGGCCAAAAATCTACAAAATTAACAAGGATAGACAACAATTTATGATCATGTGATTCACACACATGTTTAAGCACATTTAATTCATATTATTTTTCATCACACACATGTAGAAACCAGTAGTTCCATTTCAAATTTCCTCCATTTTCACACACATTTAGCAACATGTAGTTCCATTCATTTCATCTCTTTTCACATTCAAACACATGTAGAAACATTCATGTATTCATCTTCACATTCACACATATGACACTTCAAAAAAATTCATTCAGACATGTATGTATAAAAGTTTTACATGTCATCAAATACAAAAATAATTATGAAAAAAAGTTTAGAAATATCATTCTTTATTATTATCATCATCGTCATTATCATCATGAGTATTCCAATCATAATAAAAAATTCCCACTACTTGTAAGACTTTTGCCCATTGTTCTCTTACATCGTCTAATTCTTCCATCGTATAGGGAGTATGTACATCTAATAATTTTTCACATGTAGTGAAGTCACTGGTTTTAAACACCTGCAAAGAGAATGATGCATATATATAATTAATAATATATAATAAGATTGATATATTTCATATTATCTAATGGGACTATATATAATACCTGTTGTATGGTATCGATTTCCATTACAACATGTTTGATAATTAGGTCCATATATCACATCACATAGTAAGCACATGCCCAACTGTTGTCTTATTTAGCACACTATAAATTAAAACATACAAAATGTTCAAAAATACTAACAAGCACAGTTCACATAAATAATATATATATTGGAGTCGGGAAATTACTTTCACATTCTCCCAAATTAGTAACTGTTTCTTTTTCTTGGAGATGTTTCCTCCAGCTTTTTTGAACTCTCTTAAAGCCCT
This sequence comes from Alisma plantago-aquatica, assembly GCA_963693085.1. Taxonomy (NCBI): domain Eukaryota; kingdom Viridiplantae; phylum Streptophyta; class Magnoliopsida; order Alismatales; family Alismataceae; genus Alisma; species Alisma plantago-aquatica. Next base: position 241,429,941 of record OY856412.1, on the reverse strand, counting down.
ACATGTTAATGTAACACATTAAATTGCATAATTAAATAGTAATGTAATAACATATGTTAACGGATATAAAAATATGAAATATTTCTCACGTGAATAATGGCCTTTTCATTGGGTGTCCATATAATGTGTCCAATTCCTTCCCTGCATAATCTAGATAATAAACAGTGAACGTCTTGGGGACAATAACCAGTAACTCCCACTGCCTACCACTAGAGGTAAGAAAGTTAAAAATTAATAACTCAAAATCCACAATAAAAATGTAATTTTCTTAAGTCCAAATTATAAGCAAAGTAAACTTACTCAACATTGAATGAAGCTATTATCACCGACTTCTTTTTTGTACCAAAATAATTAATAGTGACAGAGCAATATGAGGTAACTGATAAGGGATCTTTATATACAAGACTGATCAAATATGGAACTAGAAATCCCACGTGGGAAAATAAAAAATCTTTACAGATCACGTGTAAGTGGCTACAAAACATGTATTACATATGCATTAATATATAAGAAACTAGATCACTGTATATAAAACAAGGTATATGGATGTATAAACAAGATCTCACCATATCCATAGCTCTATCATAGATGTATTCAGCAAATCATAACGAAACAACTCCAAAATATCTTGTATAAATAGATTGTTATCGTATGATTCACCTACAACATCCACTGGAATAGAAACTTTTATAGACAATTTGGGTTATATTTGCCTATACATACTACCATACCCTTACAATTAGGACCTAACGAGGTGTATAAGTCCCTTGGACTCTAACTAGGTACTTCAGGAGGTGGAGGTGGAGGCCGAGATGTAGCAGGTTTCTTCCTTTTGACCTGTATATATAATTTCAGATCAATTGACTCATATATACACACTAATAAATTAACATAATGTAAATTTACCATACAATATCAGTATAGACGACATCCGTATTGGGCCACAATATCACTCCCCCTTCTGCTTCACCAAGCATTTTGGAATCTGGGTGGGCATATGGCAATGGATGATCCCTCCAATTGGGGAGTACATGTATCGGGCTCACACGAACCACACCATCTGGTACTGGAGTCCCATGAAACATGTCTCCTGGAAGGGGTGGGTAAGCCTCAGCCTATGCAATGATAAATTCTTTGCTTTTTAGACGACATGGCTTCAACCCCTACAAATTTACGTAAAGAATGTTATATACATATAAACATAAACATATAATCTTCAAAAGACTAGCTACTATGTCATAAAAATACTTACAACCGACATGCTAGGTGGTAGGTCTATAGGATTACTCCCAACCTCTATAGTAGGAGAAGAGCGACACACCACATGTATTGTCTGAGTGGTAGTCTGAGACGCCTGCCACTTGCTAATTGCTTCACGGAGTCTCTTATCAAGTGCTTCCTCGACTCTCCTATTAATTAACTCATCTACCTATACATGGATAAAAGAAACGGTTGCTTCTGATTATTGAATTCCCTTTTGCAATAATATTCTAAAAAAAGAATAGGTTACCTCAGCTTGTGAAAATCCTACTTTTGGGACAGGTTTGCACTGTGATGGCCCAAAGAACGCTTTTATGCCCACACCATCGCCTACACCCCTAACACGTCGAGGATGCTTTGGGTTACCAAGAGCAACTGTCAATTCCCTTGTGCCCTCAGGGATGAACTTGCCTTGCTTCCTCTGCTCGTGAAGCTCCCGCTAAGACATAACATTCAATATTGGTTTAAATGTGAGGCATTTGATAGTTTCCATAATATTATTTGGTGTTTGAGATAGTTGATGTAAGACTTTATCTTCAAACCACTTAATAAATGTCTTGTTATGCTCTCTACCAAGCCAATTTGAATTGGCTCGAAGATATTGTCTCTTGATGAAATTGGTATGTTCCTCAATATAAACACTCACTTCGTTGATGTTGTGTAAAATATATAAGTGACCTTGTTCCAACTGCTCACGACTGATTACTTTCATCTGTGATCCCAAAATTCCTTTGCCAAAATACTCCTCAATATTCTTATCATTAACAGGAGCATCATTACCACTCAGAAAGTCATTGCAAAAATCCATAACCTCTCTCTCTACATAACCCTCAATAATACTCCCTTCAGACCGACTACAGTTTTGAACATCACCTTTAAAAATGCTCATGTATCATTCAAAGGGATACATCCAATGCAAGAAAACTGGTCCCAATATTTTCACTTCCCTAGTCAAGTGGACAATAAGATGTACCATGATATCAAAGAACGAAGGAGGAAAATACATCTCAAGCTGACATAGGGTAACAACCACTTCTCTTTTCAATTTATCGAGAGTATCCACGTCAATAACTTTTCTATACAGACTGTTGAAAAAGAAACAAAGTCTGGTGATTGCAAACCTTACATACTTCAGCAATATAGATCGAATTGCCACGGGTAATATTTGTTGCATTAGAGTGTGACAATCATGAGATTTAAGACCTATCAACTTTAGATCTTTCATTGATACCAATCTATGGATGTTGGATGAGTAACCTTATGGCACCTTAACATTTACCAAGCATTCAAAAAAAGCTTTCTTCTCCTTTCTAGACAACGTGTAACAAGAAGGAGGTAAGTATGTTCTCTGATCGCTACTAACTATGATGTGAAGCTCGTTTCCTTAACTAGTATGTTGAGATTGGCAGCTCATTTCCTTCAGGAAGAATTTCTTTCAACAAAGACAACAATGACGTGAAGCTTTTGTCACTCCATCTATTGTTAGCTTTCAACTTATACAATCTCAACACATCGCTAAGCTTCGTAAACTTAGTACAACCTGTGTATAGCAGTATCTCAACATCATGCACAATGTTTCTAAACATGGGAGGTGGATCAGTGTGCTCTACCCCATAACTATCCAACATCGCATCAACAATGGTCTACTGGAACTGGTTCATTCACATCTACATCATCGGAGGTAATTTCTTCTTCCACACAAGCACTGCTATCGACATCCACTGATTTCAGGTTTGAAATATCTCCATGCCAGTGCCATTCTGTATAGCCTTGTATAATCCCATTGCACATGACATGACTTTTGATTTTGTCACCAATGCTGACTTTCAAGTAGTTACTGCAATGCCTACATGGACAGTAGAACCTATCTCTAGGTTGTTTCCTATGTTCCTCGACAAATATAATAAACTGATCAAGACCAGAAATAAACTCTGGGGTGCAGTGATTTGGAATGGACATCCATGATCTATCCATTCTATGATCAAAGAGAAAAAAGTATGTATTAGGGTTTAGGGTTAAAAGATTAGGGTCTAGGGCTAAAAGATTGGGGTTCATGGTTAAAAGTTTAGGGTTTAAGGTCTAATATATAATAAATGTGTACCACCTATCCCATTCTTGAACACCTAATCTCAATAGTAAGTGTATAATGTATATTGGGTTTTCAAGAAAATTTCGGCATCATTTCCCCGATGTTCTCCAAGTACATATGTACTTAGAGAACAAACAGGGAAATGCTACTGAAATTTTCTTGAAAACCCAATACACATTATACACTTACATCCTAAGTGAGATTAAGTGTTCAAGAACAGTCCCAAACTGGGGACTATCCAAGATTTACTCCTAATGAGTAAATCTTGGACGGGTTTCTAGGCCAACAAATATATGTATGTTGTCATTCTTATACCTACAATCCTAGTTTCATCATTCTTATATATAGTCTTATTGCCATGTTTTAGTTGTATTGAAGTAGTATTCTTTTCACATATAGGGCATGCTTTGGATCCTTTTATATTGTATCTAGACAAATTCCCATATGCTAGAAAGTCACTAATAGTGCAAAACAACATAGCATGCAAACAAAATATCTCTCTACGTGAAGCATCATAGATCATCACACCTTCTCCCTAGAGTTTCTTCAAGTCATCAATCAGAGGATCAAGATAAACATCGATATCATTGATAGTTTTTTAGGGCTCGATATCAACAACTACAACATAACATACTTATTTTTCATACACAACTAGGGAAGATATATATGACAAAAAATTAAGGTTTACGATTCATATCAATTACGTGTAAATATAAACACATAAATCCATAAGTCACATACATCTAATCATCATTTCATCACATAACATCCAATATCCTTATTAGTGTTCATACTAAAATTCACATTCATGTTTCTATGCTTAATGAGAATTGATCTCTCACACTTTTAGATATATTCACCCAATCATTCATTACATATTTTAGATATTTTCCCTATAAGAATCATAATTTTTCTCCTACTAATTACCAATCTTAGGTTATCATCTCTCATCAAGTATTGATGTTTCTCATTAGAAAACTTAGTTCTAATAATATTTGGGTTATTAATAACCCAAATTTTCAATTCATTATTTAGGAATCCTACCTAATTAGAAAACCAAATGTAACGCCCGGGCCCACTGCCCTAGGCTCTAGTAGAGTTTCTAGAATGACGACTGGCCCCACAGACCACCACTAGCCTTAACTGCATGCTTTATCCACACTCATGCGCAAGCAGGGGGCAACTTCTCGACTGGTCACCCATCCTAGTACTACTCCAAGCTAAGCACGTTTAACTATGGAGTTATTTAGTGATGGGCTCCCAAAAAAGGAGGTGCACCTTGGTTATATGGGTAGTCCAATCATTCCTTTTAAGATCATGTTATCCGAGGCCTCAAATCCTGGGATGTTACAATCTCCCCCACTTAGACTCTTGACGTCCTCGTCAAGGCTCAACTATAAGGCCTCATAACATCGCCCCATTTCAGTGCAGACCCAGAATGACCCATGGACACCTAGCTCCCGATCACGGAATACTAGCGCAAGGGTGGCTACGTCAACCATAGACATCCCTTTCCTACATGCCTGGACCGCACGACTCAAGACTAGCATGCCACATGCCCATGTGGGCCACACCTACTGGAGGGGTTATGGCTCTGATACCATTTGTCATGCCCGGGCCCACTGCCCTAGGCTCTAGTAGAGTTTCATGAATGACGACTGGCCCCACAAACCACCACTAGCCTTAACTGCACGCTTTATCCACACTCATACGCAAGCCGGGGGCAACTTCCCGACTGGTCACCCATCCTAGTACTACTCCAAGCTGAGCACGCTTAACTATGGAGTTCTTTAGTGATGGGCTCCCAGAAAAGGAGGTGCACCTTGGTTATATGGGTAGTCCAATCATTCCTTTTAAGATCATGTTATCCGATGCCTCAAATCCTGGGATGTTACACCAACACATACACTATTTAACAACTAAAAAAGAAAATTGAATTAACATTTTACCTTATTCATCATTCACATGTATAATATTCATTTAGGATGCAAGAAATGGGAACTATTATCATTTAAGTAAAAAAAATACCTCGGTCTGCTGGCGACAATGGCCACCAACAGCGGTACAGAGGAGCAGTAGTGATAGACACAAAAGAGGCGATGACGACAATGGTGGCAACAGTGGCTGCTCCACTTGCGACAATGACTAGCTTTAGTGGAGGAGGCGGCAGTGAGCTCCAGTGATAGTGGCAGCAAGCTCCAATGATGGTGTGCTCCAACTGTGACAGTAGAAACAAGCTTTGATGATAGCGAGCTCCAGCGATGGCGGTAGTGGTGAGAGAACTAGGGAAGGCACAATAGCTCGAGAAGAGAAGCAACAATGAAAATCGCTAGAGCAACAACTCCGTAGCGGCGGCGGGGGTGGTACGGTGGCGGCGACGGCGGTGGCTAAAGTAGAAGAGAGAGCGGTGATAGAGGAACAAATCTCCAGAGCTAGCTAGGTCGGGTAGAGAATGAAATAGAGAACGTGGAAGGGGAGGAAATTTTACTGTTCTTAAGTGGCACATAGGCATCGGTTAAAAGAAACTGACGTGTATACACATATTTGTCGTCGGTCCTACCAAAAACCGACACGTATGTGCAACCATAGTCGTCGGTTTCTACAAAACAAATTGACGTCTATCCACATACACCGACAATTTTTGTTGTTGTTGTAGAAAATCACTCAACTGAACCTGGTCGTTGGTTATTCAGAGACACCGACACTATAGACCTCTGGGGCAGTGGCAATTTTTTGTATAGGGGCATGGTGCGAACATGTACTGTGTCAGTTCTATGAGAAGAACCGGCGAACTGTGTTATAAACTGCTTGCGTTGGTTCATTCATAAGAAATTGACACTAAAGACCTCTAGGGTACAGGCAATTTTTTGCGCGGGGGCATGACTCGAACAGTTGTTGTGTCGGTTTACCATTAACCGATGACATAACTGTAACAATTTGGTGGGAAATTTTGGCACCAAATTTTTGTATTTCATGGGCCACATTGGATGTCGGTTCTACTACATCAAACCGACATTGTATATAAAAGTTGTACCTATGTTTTTTATGTGGGTAGGTCCGTTGCTCATATGTGTCGGTTTGCTTCAGAAACTGACATTGTTGTTTCTTTGTGTTGGTTGTGCAACCAACGTTATAGATCATATCTATACTAGTTTTGGTGATTGTGGTTCTTAGACTTGAAGTCACTACACTCATTACATGTCGTTCAATGAACTTTGACACCATCCAACATGACCTTGAATAAGGGTTGCCATAAGGTGGCACTCATTTACCTTGTGATACATGGGGATTGGCTGCGAGTGATATAGATGAGATTTGTCCCTCCTATAGGAGTTTATATCTAGGTTACTTGATAATAAAGATTGAGAAACATATGGCCATACTCGTGTGACTTAATATGTGATATGTGAGCTCACATGCATCTCATACAATCTGCTCTAGTTCAAAAAACATAGATTTAATATTAATAGGATGACGATTCCATGTCTTGAGTTCAATCTAGATATAAGGCACAAAACTATATGATCATGGTAACATTGATCACATATTGTAGGCTAAAGTTGTTCTCCAACTTTCTAATTACTTGGGTAGGAATGATGCTTTGCTAGATACCATTCATTGTTTATGATCTCATAATTTGGTTATGGATAGTCACTATCTGGGATCTCTATGGTCACACACACATGATGCACCTAGAATAGGATTTTACTCTTAGATAAGGTTTAACTTGGTTACTAAAGTGTTTACATAATCAACTTAAATAATAGTGGTTGATAGTTGACTGACTGGAGTGTCCAGTTGACTGACTAGATGATCAGTAGCACTACGTTAAGGAATTCATGTCCACATCATGTCATGCATTAATCATCACATTAAAAGTCAGTGTGTTTTCCAATAGGAAAAATAGCCAATTGACTGACTTGAGGTCTAGTCGACAGACAGTGATTCAAAACATACAAAATTTATGGAATTTGTCTCATTGAATCCTTCAGTTTTTGGAAACCCTATCCCATCCACTCCTATATAAAGGGGGTCGGTGTGGTCAAGGCTCTCAACATTCTTGCATGATAAGACTCCCAATCTCAACATTGTGGTAAAGTGAGAGCCAGATGCATCTTACCCGTAAAAGGGAGACAAAACCAAAGGGGAGAAAAGTGGATGCTAGCACGTTGACAACATGAAGGGACAACTCCTTCACAATAGTTCTAGAAGAACAACACGGAGTTCATGATAGTCCACATGGAATACATAGAGGCATGGAGGCTATTGCCATCATTCCATGAGAATGCTATCAACTGCCATCTGTAGTGCTACAACAGGAGGCTATAGACAATGATTGTTCATCTTCTTCTTGAGAAAGAAGCACAACTCTACAAGGATTATCACTATGCTCTAGATTCATGTATATGTCTTGCAACCCTCCTCCTCACTTCATAGTTGTTAACACAATCCACTGATTAGTGGGAATATGGCAAGAAAATTTTTGTTTCCTCTACCATCTTTGTCACCATGTTTCCCTACAGTTATATCAGAGCTTCACCAATTTACTATGTCATACAGATTTAATTGGTATGATCAATTTTGGTTTGGTCATTTATTTTGTTGCATGCAGTGTGAATATTTAAATGATAAAGATGCATATCCGATTAATACCACATACAGTAGGGATTGTCCCATATATCCTATATAGGATATGATATATTTTCAATTTATACGTGTTGTCCTAAAATCATTTTCATGGTGGATGCATGCGTAGTTATGGACAATACCTATATGATATGTATACATGGTCGAATCATTTATTTTCTAATTTTTAAATTCAATTTGCATATCAAGCCTCTCTATCTTTATCCATATGTAAGTCTATGCTTTCCTCCTTATACTCCCCTCAATTGTAATTCAAGGTTTTGAGGTTTCACCTTTTACTATGTAATAAATAAATAGGATTAGCCTTAATTTCTATTTTGGCAAAAGAGAAGGCGTTCAACACTATGAAGTTGAGTCAATCAACCAGAGAAATAAAGAGGCAGTCAACTCGAGGAGCCAATCAATTGACTGGAGGCTCAATCGACTAACCGGAGGAGTGCAAATAGATGCTTGAGCTAAAAGCCAGTCGACCGACCGATGGAGACCAATTGTTATAACCTCAATTTTTGGGTTCAAATAGTGAGAAATGTAATTTCTCATATTAAAAAAAATAATAATAATGATATGATTTGTTTTGATTAATGGATTCCTTTCACAATAGCCTTGATTGGTTGTATTTTGGGCTTTGTTGGCTATTGGGCCCAAATACCGAGGAAATTCAATTAGTAAATGAATAATTGAAATTCTAAGAAAAGAACCAAAGAGGATTTCGTGCCTCTTGGGTTCCTTGGATACCAAGGAGTCCAAGGTTGCAAAAAGAAAGCAATAAGAAACGAAAAGATTAATTATGTAAGAAACAATGAGAAAATGTGGAAAATAAGTATAATTGAGTCATCCTTGGTGGCATTTCGTATCCCAAGGATTGCTAATGATAAAAGGAATACCAATGAGGAAAATAAAAAGGGAAATGAAGTGAAATCCTCAAAAAGAGATATTTTAATAAGGAATAAACATAATAAGGAGAATTAATGCATGTAGATGCATCTAGAAGGAGAATAAGTATCCTTATGAAGGAATTTCGAGATCTTGGAGTTTCTTGGGGTCCAAGGAGCCCCAATGAAGAAAGAGGAAAGAGAAAATATGAATAAAGTCAAATAAGAGGATAATGTGATGTTTAATAAATGAATTTCATGATTTTATTAAAAGGGTGATATTTTCTACTAAAGGAAACTATATTTTCGTGCTTATGGAGTAAAAGACAAGAATAAGAGAGGCTAAGAAAAAGGATTTTCGCAATCCTAGAATCTAAAGAAAAAGGAATATTAAAAGGAGAAGGAAGAGGGAGAAGGTTTACTTCTCCTAGAAGGAAAACGAATCCCTTTTGGAAAGGGGCTCTTTGGAGTCGTGTATAAGCAACCTAAGGCTTCGTTTTCCCACCCCTGTATATATAGGGGTAGATCCTTGGTTCGAAGAGGAGAGAGAACCCCCGTCTCCCACTTTCTTCTTCTTGTTTTCGTTCTTAAACCCTAGCAATAGGGTAGACCAACCTCCGGGTCACGAGCCTCCATGGGTAGAGTTGAACAGGACCGCGAGGCTTCCACGACACCACGGGAAGCATGTCCACCTCCTCCGTGCTCTGGAGCAGGTGTGGCAGCCGGCGTAGGGCTGCAGGTCGGCCTGGGTTGCGGACCTTGGTGGGCTCGATACAGCCACTCAAACCACGATCCAAGGGTACCCCCCTGACCGCGGAGGGGCGACGGAGGTAGGGGAAGGTTCCCTTGGGGTCGTCGGGGTCGGAGGTGAGGAGGAAGGGCCGCGCAAAGCCTGCTAGGGCGGCCGCGTGCGCCATCCGGAGGAAGAAGAAGCTGCTCTGGAGCTTTGGACGGATTTGCCCTCCACGGGCTGAAAGAGCTGGTAACTTACCCGAGGGCAAAACGGACATTTAGTTATGTTTCCCAAATCGCGTGAGGCACTGCATGGGCTGAGATGACGTGGCGCGTTCTCATTGGCCGTGGTAAGTTGATTTTGCAAAAATCATAATTAATTCTAGGAAGCTCGGATTAATACAAGTTATATATGAAACTTGATCCTCAGGACGAGGGGAATTCAATAAAAATAACTTTGTGAGCCAATTCATCTTGAAATTTGAAAAGTAGTGTAATTTATCAACGTTAACATAATGATGTTTAATGAAACCCTATTTTGAAATAAGTTAAGTGTTTAATAGGTTTTAATGAATCAAAAGAGTTGATTTTAACCTGTTAAATGTAAAAAGGTATATTAAGATCGAAAAGAATGATCTTTGTACGTAATTAGTTTAATTTGATGATTAAGTACATAAAACTATCATTTTTAATGATTTAACTAAGGAAAAACCCTCAGATTTGATGATAGATGGATAATTCAAGCTGATATTAACCTGTTGTTCATAAAAGTGAAAATAAGATCTAAAAAGATAATCTTTTTATATAATTGGCTTAATTTAGGGTTTCGTGCATGAATATGCATTAATGAGTTTGAAAACCCTAATTTAGGTGAATATGACTTTTAAATGTTTTAATTGAACAAATCGAAGAATAAAATAGGGATATGATGATCCTAAGACAAGTTTGGGTATAAAAGACTATAAAATGAATAGTTTGAGCAATTAGGGTTTATATAAATGGAAAAGAGTACTATTAGGGTTTGTTAACCTAAAAGAGATAAAGTTCGAGAAATTGATCTAAGAAACCCTAATGAGTATTAATGAATACTTAATGCGGATTAGAAACCCTAGAAAGTGAATCCAAGTCAATAAAGTAGATTCTTGATAAAGTGTGTAATAAATAGAATACATATTTATTTCAGGAACTATGTGATGATTGAATTACTTGCTTGGATCTGTTGATTGACTTGATTGTATACACATGAAGTATATGTTGAATAATCTGCATGACTCTTCAGATCAGGTATGTGGTTACGATTATGAATAACCTCTTTAGGTTTTCCGATGGATTCCCGAATGTTTAATCGCGTTGAATGCAACTAAACTGTTGAATGTTTATTTCTTTCATGCAAAGTATAAAGCGACTATGACTATCACATAATGTATATGCCTTCTAGCTCAATCCTTGATTCCCTCTGTGTCGTAATGGTTGACCTGATAAAAGACTACCTAGAGGGTAGGTACATCAGGTCATGAATGACTTTGACTACCTAGAGGGTAGGGTCATGAATGACTTTAACTGCCTAGAGGGTAGGGTCATGAATGACTTTGGCTGCCTAGAGGGCAGGTCCATCAAGTCACCTTATAGAGGTACCATGTAAGTCCTAAAGGGACAACACAGAGTTGTGAAAAGATGGATTGAGTAGTTTGGCTTAAAACGTAATCTTGGTTGTTAAATGATTAATTGAATGATTACATGGTTATCATAGTTGTACGATTATCTGTTTCCCCCACATACCAGCTACGACTGACCGATGTTTTGTTTGTCGGCGTTTTAGGTACAATGAAAAGAACAAACACTAAAGTGGCACATGTGACACTAAATGAGAATTAAAGTGCAAAGGAGGATTAGATATATTAGTATCAGTATGGATAGAGGAATAGAGATCCCAGTTTTCAAAAGGTATGTAAAGAAAATTTTTATTACCATTTTCAGTATAGTCTGTTAGAATTTAATAATTGTTTATGGTTATATGTCGAACCTTTGATCCAGGATTAATGGGTGCGGCTCAACCTCTCGGTTTCCCTTAATTGGGGGTTATCGGGAGGTGGGGTCGTAACATTTGGTATCAGAGCATAGGTTCCTCACATAACCATTAGTAATTATTAAATTTTACAAACTCCATAGAACCCAAGGGAGTTATTAGAGGAGTATCTGAAAGACGGAGGTGTCTAGAAAGGGATCACGACCGGGGGCTGGCAAGATTTTCCTCCGCACCGCTAGTCGGAATACGAGGACTCCCGGACCCGTGTGACCGCCTGGCCAAAGTCTTAGGGTATGAATCGAAATAAGATACCTTTAGGACTTCTCATCTTATTCATCCCTTCTCATCACAAAATTCTGATAAGGACATAAAGGATTAGGGTTTCCTTTCTTCTCCTCACCCTCTTGAGGTATGGGTAAGGTTAATAAGGTTTAAGGAATCCTCCATCAAATTAATGAAAAGCATGTAAATAAGATGTCATGGACATAAGCTTAATAGATTAAGCGCAAAATAAATAATAGATACATGCTTAGGTCGTATGACATGAGATGTCATGACCTCAGAAGAGACCTGAGGCTAGACCTTCTTGTCAGGAGGATAAGTCCGTTTTGGAGATAGAGATCTCCATTGCTAGTAGAGACCTGGCACATCCTATGAGGATGATGCTAACCCTAATCCTAAGTGATGGTTAGAGAGAGATGAGTTGGACCAGGTGTTTGAAGGGACATGCCTTTGGGATGCCATATGATCCATGGATGACCTAACACCTTTGGCAACCCAACCCTAGGAAGGATCGTGCATGTCAGGGTAAAGGATAACTCCTTATATGATGAGGTTAGTAAAGGACCTTAGAAACTCTATGGCCTTGTGCAAGTAGGGCATAGCTGGCACCTAGGGCACATCATAATGCTGACAGAAGAATGAAACCCTGGATAAGGAATCATGATGGAGCATAAAGGGTTATGGATGATCTTGAGCAACCATAAGTTCGAACCTAGGCTTCACCCATGTAGAGCATGCCTTTGAGGTTGAATCTTCATAAAGAGAGGACCTCTAATGGTGAGGTTGGATGTAGGGTTAGCTCTAGAGAGAGCAGGAAACCTAGCAAGAAGGTTGGAAGCCTAAAACCCTGAACAATGGATGATAGTGGTTGCTTCATGATCGATCCATGAAAGTTGATGATACCTTGGTTGCCTTTAGAGGGACCCAACCCTAGGTGTTGCTCGAGTTGAAGGATGATAAGAAGTGCATGTCATGCCTTTTGCGTGCTTGGTTCGTAGTTAAGAGATAGAGCATGCAGGGTTCCTAGGCCTAAGAGGGGAAGTGGTATACCTGATGCTCATGATGAGAATTGAGTTCCTATAGAAACAAGCATGGTAATCCTCATGAATAGAGGAAAGGAGGAGCCCCTGAAGTTAAAGGTGTTTGGTTAACCCCTCAAAACTAAGTTGATGATAAAGGGAAAGTTTGATCTTGATCCAACATCGAGGAAAGAAGGATAAGTATGACCTAACATGGTACAGTAAGGGGGCTGCTTATGCCTTAATGGCTTGCTAAGTAGGCTCGTGTGGATGTAAACCCTAGACCTAAGAGCTTTTGTGACCTTAGAGATAGTTTTCCTCCCATCCTGGGAGAGGGACCCCTTTGGAAGGATGTATATCTTTTTGGTTAGTTTAAGGTAACCTAGAGAGGTCTCTTAGGATCTTGAGTAGCTAAGTGAAAAGTACATGGTAGGAGAATGAACCCGTAGGCCCATAGATATCCATCTCTAAGTGCATGCAGATGTGTTACCATGGAGGTAACCGATATAGGGCTTGACCAAGGTAGGCAGTTGCCATGATCCTGATGAAAGGATGAGAGTCAGCCCATGAATGCAGAAAGAGAGATGATGAAGACTTGGGTAAGGTTCTAAGTGAACATGTACTATGATGGAGAATCCTGAGTCTATCCTAGGGTCAGATAGGGATAAGACCGAGGAAAGTAGGAGTTGCCTAATTCCCCAGTTGCACATGACCATAGGGTCGGGAGGTAACAACTATCATTGTCTGAGGGCCATGGGTTAGGAGATTGATCGCCTTCATGAACTCATGGGACCCAAAGGGCAGATGAGTAGGGCACTCTCTTGATGCATGAGGGAAGAGGGATGACCCCAAAAGAGTCGGTACCCTATAGACCTAGAGGAGATGACCAAGGATATAAACCTCAGTAGGTCCAAGACTAGTTTGATATCATGATGGTTGTGAGGAAGAGACATATGTGGCATGTTGCAACTTAGATTTAAAGGTGTACTGGCAAGGTGGGATGTACCATCTCTACTCTTGGAACAGGAAGAACTATGTATTTGGTCTGCAGCCAAATGCTTATTTCCTCTTGTTATGGGGGTGAGAGATAGGACATTATGCATGTCATACACCAAGGATAAGAGATGATGTAGTTGGAGCGTTGCCACGAGAAATGTGGATAGAGAAGATATCTTACCATGGTAAAGTGAATGAATGATGGATGGCTTGCAAACACTAAGAGGAATGAGGTGATCACCTTATGAGGATGTAGAGCTTACAAGTTATACCAGGTTGAGTTTGATCACCATGATGATGGAATCATAGAGTGCTCTTATGAAGATGAACATATAGTTTAAGGTGACATAATAAGAAAAATACATGGAAGTGTAATGTTACCTAAGGATGTGAAGTCATAATGAATGATCTGATTAAGACTTGGTTGACTAGAAGTTAGAAGAGTTTGTTTGGCCAACCCTAAGTTTGAAAAAGAGAGGTGTTTGGATAACACTCAGATGAAACAAGATGCGTTGAAAAGTTAAGGGTTGTTTGGTTAGCCAGCCTAGTTCTTGATGCAATGAAAGGATGATGGTAAAACCTCAGATGTACTTCTTTGGAAGGGAAGGTGATGAAACCCCAACTAGAGTGGTTTAGGGTTTCGAGGAGTTGATCTTGAAAGAATCATGACATATAGGGAGTCATGGTTGGAGATCATCTTACACCATGAAAAATGACAGTAGCACTTTGGATGCTTAAGATGAAGTTGCATGTGGTGTATGGCCATGCAAGCCAAGAGGTAAAGGACGAACCCCAGTAACCCAGTGTATCGATATAGAGGATAAAAGAATCCTTGAGAGGGAATGAGAGCTCAACACTATGGATGTTGTGATAGGTCTTCCCTGGATCGAGGAAGGTCGAGATACAATGTGGGTTATGGTAGATCGCCTTACCTAGATAAGGGAGAGTTCTGTCAAGGGACAGATCTAGTTGACCTAACCATGAGAGAGATGGTTCAACTACACCATGAAGTGAGTTCAATGGTTCTTGAGTTTGACATAAAGGTTCACTTCCATAAAGTGGAAGTGGGTACATGAAGAGCTCAATGTTAGTATAGTTTATCACCCCTAACTATGGTTAGTATGGTCCAGACTAAAGGGTCTGATGAGGGCATGTGTGCTCGTTCAGATTGATATCTAGAGACAGTTCTTGTCCTATGAAAGACGTGACAATGACCACCGTAGCCAGTATCGGGTTTTATATGAAGCTCTGTAAGGGAGGTTGTGTCGGTCACCACTTCAGTAAGGTGATGATGGTGAAAGGACCACATGATGGTTAGAAAAGTACCACATGATGGTTAGAAAAAGGGACCCCAGTGCGTGTAGATGAAGTCACTTTGATCGTGCAAGGGCTGAAAGGAGCCTAGGGACGATGAAAGTCGTGAGCAGATGCAAAGTAGACTGACATACAAGCTACTGTGGGAGAAAATGTGACATGAAAATCCGACCCCTCTAAGTTATATCTAAGAGAGCTGAGTCCCCGATACATGGGTCCATTAGAGATGGATGGGTGGAGAAGGTTAGGTTTGACCCTACCCCTCAGGATAGAGTTATGGGAGATGTTTTCCATGTGTCCAATTTAGAGCTCTATGTGAGGTACCCCGACCATGTGTAGGATCTTAGACACATAACAATTTGTAGGATCTGAGAAGAAGTAAGCTAGATAAGGTGGAACTGCACAGAGCAAGAGTTGCTCCCACTATAGTTGGAACCTATCATTTAACTCTACCTAATGGGCATGTAATAGAATTAATGAATTTCTATTATGTACATAAAATTAATAGAAATATCATATATGTATCTTGTTTGGATAAGAGTAGCATGAATTATTGATGTTTTATGTTATAGATAATATCTTTTATGGTAGTGCCCCAATGTCTCATATTCTATACTCGATAGTTCTAGAGACAAGTATGTATAACATATATACTAAATGAATCAATGAATCAAATGATATATATATATAGCATTTTCATCTAGGTCACATAAATAAAGAACACATTTCTAGAATCCATGGGGATGGTCATGTAGAACATTTTGGTTTCAGACCAATAGAGACATGCGAGTCTTGTTTGTTGGGTAAGATGACAAAAGCTCCTGTCACTGGAAACAATGAGAGAGCGAGTGATCTATTAGGACTCATACATAATGATGTATGTATACCTTTTAGAAAAAATGTTATAGGTGGTTTCCAATATTAAAACACTTTGATACGATCGATGTGGGAATACTTTAACCAAGTGGTTGAGGACCTTCTGTGAGACTGTGATAGTGTATCACAATGGGCTTGACCTGAAACATAATGATTTATTAGAAAGAAGGAGTCATACCATGTTATGATCATTCATAAGTCTAGCTAATCTTCAGACTTCCTTCAAAGAATATTCTTTATAAACCATAATATTTTACACTAAACTACATACCACCTAAATTGGTTTAAAAGACACAATATGAGATATGGAATGGACGTGTCCCGATATGTCTTCTATGAAGATTTGGGATGGGAAGATTATATGATAGTTTCTTGAAAAGCTTGGTCCCAAATTAGATAAATGTTATTTTGTTGGATATCATAGGGAAACTAGAAGGATGCTACCTTCATGTTCTATCTGACAACAAAGTGTTTGTTTCTAGGACAAATGTATTCATAGAAAAGGAATTTATTTCCAAAGGAATCAGTGGGAGAAAAGTAGAAGTTGAAAAGTTTGAGACCAACAAGAAAACATTGAACCTATAGAGGTAAAATAGGAATGAGAGGAATCACAAATTGTTGTGAAATCTCAAGTTCCTCATGTAACACAAGGACCTCATAGATCTAGTAGGACACTCCTTGAGCCTGAAAGATTTGGATATCTGATGGATAAAAAAGGTGGCGAGTTGGTCATATGTGATGACCTAACAACCTACCTAGAAGATATTGAGGGACTGAAGTCTAAAAATGGCTTGAGGCCATTGGATCTAAGATGGATTCCATGTACACCGACAAGGTATGACCTTGGTGGATCCACCTAAAGGGAGAAAACCCATAGGTTGCAAGTGGGTCTTCAAAAAGAAGACCAACATGGATGGTTATTTACAAACCTATAAGGACATAATGGTTGTAAAGGATTTCATACAAGTTTCAAGTTGTTAAATATGGAAAAATCTTTTCACCAGTTGCCAGGTTAAACCCATCAAGATTATGCTTGATATTGTAGCTTATTATGACTATGAGATTAGGTAGATGGATGTTAAAACCACATTCCTTAACGGGAGTATTCTTGAGGATCTGTGCATGACACAACTTGAAGGTTTTATAAATCCAAATAATACTCTGTAAGCTAAAATAGTTAATCCATCGATTGAATCAAACATATCAGAGCTGGAATCTTTGATTTGATAAGGTAGTCAAAGAGTTTGAATTTAGTCAAAATGAAGATGAAACCAATATTTACAAAATATTAGTGGGAGCATATCTATATTTCACATATTGATGGGGAATGACATCCTTATCCTACAAATGTGAAAAACCTATATGGAAAAGTACCTTCTTTATGAAGGATTTAGGTGAAGCATACTATATCTTAGGAACTAAGATCTATAGTGATAGATCCAGAAAGCTTCTTGACCTAAGTAAGAGCACAAACATTGACAAGATGCTAAAGGGGTTCAACATGCAAGACTCAAAGAGAGAAAATTTGTCCACGTCCCATGGAATTAGACTCTATAGATCCCAGTGTCCTAGTTCTTATGAAGAATGGGAACACACAAGAAAGATGCCATATGCATCCACTATAAGATATATCATGTATGTAACATTATGTACTTGTCCCATTGTCTCATATGTTTTGGACATAATGTACTTATTTCAGTCAGATCCTGATGAAGGTCACTAGAGTGCCATAAGGAATATCCTTAAGTACTTGAGAAACACTAATGATCAATCCCTTGTTTATGGTAATAAGAAATAGTTGGGTAAAGGGTTACACCGATGCAAGATTCCAAACAGACAAAGATGATTATCAATCACAACCCGAATTTATGTTTTGCCTCAAACTATAAGATGGAAAAGTTATGAGCAAGAGATAATTGCTAATTCTAAATTAGAAGTCGAGTACCTTTTTGTTTTGAACACAATAGAGGATATTGTATAGATCAAGAAGTTCATTTAGATGAATTTGTGGGAGGTTCCAACCATTGATGACATATTAGAAATACTATGACAATAATTGAGCTATTGTGTAGGCTAGGAAACTCAGATAACATACTACAACATTCCCATCTCATAAAAGATCATACAACAAGATGTGAAGACTCGCAAAGTACTGACGAGAAGCAAATGTTGCAAACCCATTATAAAAGCACTTGCATAGCAGAAACATGATGAACATGTTAAGATCACTTGGAATAAGATTTGTGAGTTATTGGATATAGGTGCAAGTGGGAGTCTGTTGGTATATATGCCTAGAGAGCCAATCATATGATGATTATGCTAGGGCATCATGTAATTGATTTGATAATTAAAAGAGAATTCTATTTATTATGTTTGTATCAATCGTGATATGTTGACATAAACATGGTAGATGTCTAAAGGATGATGTTACTCGATGACATATGTCTTCAAGTTGAGGACTAAACAATGAGATCATATGTATGGTAAGAGTACATACATTCTTGTTATGTCCCTAGTAGGATATTATTGTGGAAGCAAAATAAATGACTATAATACATAAGACTAGAATGTGTGTTGACTGATGACAAAGTCACATTAGTCATGATATAGAATATCAAGTCAAAAAGATAGCTACTTGTTAGAGAACAATATACCAGCCAGAGTCACGTTGAGAGTGATACATGGAAACTATGGAATGGTAGTCACAATTAGCTTTCCAAGTGATAGAGCTGATTGTGGTTCTTAGACCTAAAGTCTTTATACTCATCACATGTCGTTTGGCAAACTCTGACACCATCCAACATGACCTTGGATAAAGATTGCTATAAAGGTGGCACTCGTGTACATTGTGACACATAGGTTCGTGTGTGACTGATGTAGATGGGATTTGTCCCTCCTATAGGAGTTAATATTTAGGCCACTTGATAAGCACGACTGAGAAACATATGGCCATCATCATGTGACTCAATATGTGATAAGTGAGCTCCCATGCATCTCATACAGTCTGCTCTAGTTCAAAGAACATAAATTGAATATTAAGAGGATGACAATTCCATGCCTTGAGTTCAATATGGATATCAGAGACAAAAGAACTATACGATCACGGTAACACTAATCACAGATTGTAGGTTGAAGTTGTTCGCCAACTTTTCAATTATTTGGGTAGAAATGATGCATTTCTAGATACCACTCGTTGTTTGTGATGTCATAATCTGGTTATGGACGTTCACTACTAATGTAATTTGGGACCTATAGGGTCACACACACAGGAAGTCCCTAGAATAGGACTTTACTCATGGATAAGTTTTAACTTGGTTAATAAAGTGTTTAAGTAATCAAATTAAATAATATTGGCTGACAGTTGGCCAACTGGAGTCGATCGACTGGAGTGTCCAGTCAATTGACTAGACGATCAGTAGGGATGGATTAAGGAATTGATGCTGAAGTCATGATGTGAATTAATCATCACATTAAAAGTTAGAATGTTTGAAAATAGGAAAAACAACCAATTGACCAAATATAGTATTTATTCGATCGATTGGCATGCCAGTCGATTGTATCAGAGTCCTATCGACCAACTAGTGATTCACAATAGCTGAAAATTCATGAAATATGTGCTATCGTTTCCCTAGGTTTGTGGAAACCCTAGCCCAACCACTCCTATTAAGGGGGGTGGGGGTGGATAAGGCTCTCAACACTCTTGCATGACAAGACTCCTCATTCAACATTGTTGTAATGTGAGAGCTAGAGGCATCTTACCCGTAAAAAGGAGAGATAACTAAAGGGAAGAAAAGTCAACGCTAGCACGTTGACAACACGAAGAGACAACCCCTTCCCGTCAGTTCTAGAAGAATAACGTGGAGTTCCCAGTAGTATGTGTGGATTACATAGAGGCGTAGAGGCTGTTTCCATCACACTAGGAGAACGCTGTAAATTACCATTTGTGGTGCTACACCAGGAGACCGCCGAGGATGATCATTTGTGTGTTGCTTGAGAAAGAAGCACAACTCCGCAAGAAGTGTCACTTGACTTGCTCTAGGACCAGGTAAATACCTTGCAACCCTCCTTCCCAATTCATAGTTGTTGACACAATCTACTGGTTATGGGGAATTGGGAAAGAATGTTTTTGTTTCCCCTATCATTTCTGTTGTCATATTTCCCTACAACACCTTCTTTCCTCCTCACCCAATCATCACCCAAATCCACAACCATAATCAACACCACAACTTCCAGTAACACCTACACATTCACCATAACCAACACCACTATAATCACCAACTAAATCACCACAATAATACGTGCACATTGAATAACACTTGCAGAACACAACAACCTACAAAATACAACATCTTGCACACTAAACACAACAATCTACACACCAAAGCAACCATCCACACTCAGCCATCACTTTGTATTGCATCTATACACACCCAATTCAATGCCAACCACATGCACTCAATCCCACATTCACTTTCCATGTAAACCTAAAACTAGATAAGTAAACATGTCTAGTGAGTTAAAGTGAGCTAGAGAAGGATAAAAAATAGGTAGTGAGGACGTATGGGTCCTGGAACTACTAGTAAATCATTTTAGGCATATTAATATCAGAACAACAAAAAAGATAGGTGACAATCCTAAGGAGAATGGTCATACTCTCACCATGAATGCACACTAGTCTAGAGATCAAAGAAAACACTTTTCACCATGCCAACATGCCTTGTCTGTTCCATAACAAAAAAAATTATAAACGATCCAAAATGAAGATGAGGGTGGAATTATATGAATGTTTATTCATTATGTCAAGAAAGGGAAACAAAAACCATGATGGGATAATACACGATGGGATGAGACTGATTATGGTAGATATTAGGTCCCCTAGCCAAGTTTGGGAAAATGATGGCATACCTCTCTCTCTCTCTCATGATTTGAAAATATCTCAATTAACCTACAAAAGTACTACTAAGGTGAATCTCTCCTTATATCTTCCATATGTTGCTTTCATTCTCTCCACACTTGCTCAAATAATTATTTGACAGAACTCATTGATGACCAGAGAGACAAGGTGATAACACCACACTTTACATATTTTTTGTATATATTTTACACCACTTTTAGAATAACTTTAGTCAACTTTGCACACATTTTATTTATCTTCTTGACTAAAGCCTTGTTTTGTAATTTCAGGAATCATCCCAACCGCGACCGCGATCTTAGAATCACGACCGCGGTTATTCAGCAAAGATCGCGACCGCGGTCTCTCCAAAGACCGCAAATTCTCCAAGGATCACAACCGCGATCTCTCAAAGACCGCGACTGAGGTAGAATCACGACCGCGGTTATTCAGCAAAGATCACGACCACAGTCTCTCCAAAGACCGCGACCACGGATTCTCCAAGGATCGTGACCATGAGCACTCAAAGACCGCAACCGAGGTAGAATCGCGACTGCGGTCTCTCCAAGGATCGCAACCGCGGGCACTCAAAGACCACGACTGAGGTCTTGGGGAGGATTGCGGTCAAGAAAGATCGCGACCAAGGAGGAATAAAGGAAAGACCACGACCGTGGTCTTAAGTCAGTGGAAAGATCGTGACCGTGGTCTTAAGTCAGTGGAAGGCACCTATTAATAGTGCCCCCGCCTGTCTTGTCAAGGCATCAGATCAGAGAGATCCGATCCTAATACCACAAAGTGCTGCCGCATCCCAGGCCCATTGCCGACCATCCATCAGTCTTGAATCTTTGGAGTGAAAGATGAGGAGAGAGAAGATGACTGCCTATGCCCACCACTTCTTTGAGAGAAGGAGACATCCCCGTGGTAGATCCAGATCTAAAGAAGTAGTGTGTAGTATCACATTTCTTCTCCTCTAAATCTATCATTTCCTCATGTTATACTCACTTCCATTCTTCATGGTATCTCATGGATCTATCTTTCCGTAGCGCCACCATGTTACCTGTAAGCATGAGTGGCTAAACTCCATAACTTGGGTTGGGAGTAGCCACTAAGGCTCTCCCCACATGTATATTGTCTCTTTCTTTTGAATATAGATATTCTTATCAGGATTATCTCCTTGCACCTATTTTAATGCTTCACTTGTATGCTTTTCTACCATCTTGTGATGTTTGATTGTTGATATCTCGAGAGAGAAATATCACTTTTATCCCATGTCATGGAGTAGTATGAATGCACGAGAGTGTTGAAATGCTAAATTCTTCAAACCATATGTTTTGCTGCGAGGTTTTTGAGTTGTCCTCTCAAGAGAGACGCTTCTTTTAGGCCTAGATCTATCCTCATCTTGAGAGAGAGTGGAATAGACATTTTATGGTAGCTTGTAATCTTGATATGAGTATGTAGGAGAGAGATAGTATGCTTGTTGGAGAGACGCTTTGGTTGGTGAGCCCCAACCCGAGTTTTCCCATATACTTGTTACAATTTGTTTCTTTTACTTCTTTTGTCTTATTGTTCTTATTCTCGAGCTACCGTTCCCTCGGGAACACATATTAATCCTCTTTTATGCTGGAGTATAGAGTGTTGATTCCGCATTCTTAGCACGATCAACCTTGTCCCTGTGTTCGACCCCGATTGCTACATCAGACCCCGTTATCGTTGCGGGGGCCTGAGTGTCGGGTTATCTATTTAAAAGTCTGACTACTTTAATCCGCTCCTTTTGGACGCGCAATTTAGGCCGGTCAATTTTTTGGCACCGTTACCGGGGACAAGGCAAAATGATACTGTTAAGAATCTGAGTCCACTTACTATACTCCCGTGCCTCAAGCTTAGCAATAAGCTTAAAAAGATAGTTACTTTAAGATTGCTAACCTGGGTTTAATTAGAGTAGTTCGTTCGAACTAGTTCAACATCCTAACTTGATTGTACGACCTATTCAGGTACCCGGGAAGAAGTGATTCATTCGACTTAACTCCCGTTCATCATGCCGCCTCATGTGGAATGTCCTCTTTCAGCAGACGAGTGGAACGCGAGGATTGGACAACACCCACCTCCGTCAGGAACCGATGAAGATGGCCATTATAATGACGATCATCTCTATGAAGAACAAGAACAACCTAAAGATGATCATCACCATGAGGAGTGTCGTCATCACTGCAGGCACAGAAGAAACCACCAAGAGCGAAATTGCAGGGACAACGCCAACAAAGATGACGAAGAGGAAGAAAAGACTCTTTGGGAGTTGGCAGCTACAAAAGCCAACAACTCAAGATGTCCTGTGGTCATCCTAAGGTTCAATGCAACAAACTTCGAACTGAAGCCAGCTGTAATATCCATGATCCAGAACAAAATCTTTCGAGGGAATTCAAAGAACGATAACCCTTATCATCACCTCGACGCTTTTAAGAATATTTGTGATACCATCAAGATGTGGGGAGTTCCACAAGAAGTCATTTACTGCAAGGGTTTCATCTTCTCTTTGGAGTACAAAGCACTCACTACTACAGAAATAGCATTCAGTGTCGCTTTTCTGGGCGTCGGTTATTAAGAAAAACCGACGCCTATCATATAGGGCGTCGGCTGTTTAAGCAAACCGACGTCTATATTCGAAGACCAGCCAGACACGGGTACCGCTTTGTATTTAGCGTCGGTTGACAATAACAAACCGACGCCTAAAAGCTCCTGCGAAATCCAATTTTCGAGCGAAAAGAAAAAATGTCACATACAGCGTCGGTTATTTAAATAGCCACCGACGCCTATATGTGATGAAAACTTTGCGCGCAAAGTGTCACTTATAGCGTCGGTTATCTGTTGATAACCGACGCCGAAAGTGGTTCCCGCCAAACAATTTCGTGAAAATATCGTCCATTTGAGCGTCGGTTGTTTCAAACAACCGACGCTAAATTATTTTAGGCGTCGGTTGTGACAAACAACCGACGCTATAGGTGAAATTTATATCCTGCGATCACCCGACTGTTCCCCTTTCTTCTGTTTCATCGCCTAAACAGCCGACTGCTCCCGCCGCAACTGCTGTCGCCCGACCCTCCAACTGCTGTCGCCCCTCCCCTCCACACCGCCGCCGCCGCAACTGCTGGACCCTCCAACTGCTGTCGCCCCACCCGACTGCTCCCGCCACGCCGCCGCCGCAACTGCTAGTGCCTCCACGCCGCCGCCGCCAGGACGACAGAGCTACTCTCCACCGCCGTCTCGCCGCCGCCGCCAGGACGACAGAGCTGCTCTCCACCGCCGTCGCGCCGCCACCAGGGTTTAGCTAGCTGCTTCTCCGCCGCGCCGCCACCACAGCTCCTCTTTACCGCCGTCTTCTCCAGACCTCCAAATCGGTATGCCCTCTTCTCTGTATTTTATTGATGTACATGTATTTTATTTGTGTGACAATGCTTGCGGGTGATTGGTGGGATTACGAGGGTAGTATTGCTGCAATAGAGATTACGATAGTAGGGGTGAGGCTTGGGGATGAATTTCTCTGCCATAGTTGAAATTTTCTTACTGAAATATGATAAGTAATTCACGGTTACCACTAAATATTATTCTCATTCCATTTCAAGTTACATTACCTTTTGTCATTAGGGTTAGGGTTGCTCTTTTGAACTTGACTAGGGTTTTTAGGGTTATGTTCAATCATCACCCCTATATCATAACTCCTCATTCTTAGGAGCTTATATTATTATCTTTACATTCAATTGTATCACAAATAATCTATCAATCAAGTCACAACCTTTCATAATTAGGGTTAGGACTTCTATTGTATCCGATTAAGGTCGTTAGGGTTTTATTCAACAGACAAACCCTAATTCATAACCCCGACATCTAGGATTTTAATTCATTACTTTAAGTATTCAATTATACTTGATTACTTTCATCAATTATCATTATAAGGTATTACCTTTCTCATACAATTAGTACAAGTTTCTTTCATCCTTACTAGAATATTAGATTCAACTTTAACTTGTTATATTGTCTGCTGCTTTTTAGGGTATACTAGCTAGCCTACACTTTTCAAAGTGTATCCTTCTCATTAATTTCAAGTGTATCCATTCATTATATTCAAGGTGTATCGGCCTACACTCATTAAGGTGTGTCAACCTAGGTATATCACCTACATGTTACACCTTGTGTCGGCCTAGAAACATGTGTTTGTAATGGTCAAAGTAATATGAAAAGGTCAACTTACCGAAAAGAATGCTCTTCTACCTTTTATGATATTCAAGAAAACCCTAGTTTGATGATTAGGGATACATATAATGTCTAGTAAAGATTCCTAGACCTTTTGTTTAAAACTATTGATTTCTTGATTTATTATTTAATAATGCTCTGTTGATTAGGATTAACCATGTTTCCTGTAGTTTATAGACAATTATTATATATAAGAATGACAACACATGTATTTGTTGGCCTAGAAACCCGTCCAAGATTTACTCATTAGGAGTAAATCTTGGATAGTCCCCGGTTTGGGACTGTTCTTGAACACCTAATCTCACTTAGGATGTAAGTGTATAATGTGTATTGGGTTTTCGAGAAGATTTCGGTAGCATATCCCCGTTTGTTCTCTAAGTACATATGTACTTAGAGAACATCGGGGAAATGCTGCCGAAATTTTCTTGAAAACCAAATACACATTATACACTTACTAGTGAGATTAGGTGTTCAAGGATGGGATAGGTGGTACACATTTATTATATATAAGAATGACATCAAATGTATTTGTTGGCCTAGAAACCCATCCAAGATTGACTCATTAGGAGTAAATCTTGGATAGTCCCCGGTTTGGGACTGTTCTTGAACACCTAATCTCACTTAGGATGTAAGTGTATAATGTGTATTGGGTTTTCGAGAAAATTTCGGTAGCATTTCCCCATTTGTTCTCTAAGTACATATGTACTTAGAGAACAGCGGGGAAATGCTGCCGAAATTTTCTTGAAAACCAAATGCACATTATACACTTACTAGTGAGATTAGGTGTTCAAGGATGGGATAGGTGGTACACATTTATTATATATAAGAATGACATCAAATGTATTTGTTGGCCTAGAAACCCATCCAAGATTGACTCATTAGGAGTAAATCTTGGATAGTCCCCGGTTTGGGACTGTTCTTGAACACCTAATCTCACTTAGGATGTAAGTGTATAATGTGTATTGGGTTTTCGAGAAAATTTCGGTAGCATTTCCCCATTTGTTCTCTAAGTACATATGTACTTAGAGAACAGCGGGGAAATGCTGCCGAAATTTTCTTGAAAACCAAATATACATTATACACTTACTAGTGAGATTAGGTGTTCAAGGATGGGATAGGTGGTACACATTTATTATATATAAGAATGACATCACATTATACGCTTAGGATGTAAGTGTATACCCTAATCTTTTCCTAATATATACTTGTTTCCTAATATATACTTGTTTTCTCTGATCATAGAATGGATAGATCATGGATGTCCATTCGTAATCGTTGCACCCCAGAGTTTATATCTGGTCTTGATCAGTTTATTAGATTTGCCGAGGAACATAGGAAAAAACCTACAGATAGGTTCTACTGTCCATGTAGGCATTGCGGTAACATCTTGAAAGTCAACACTGGTGAGGAAATCAAAAGTCATGTCATGTGCAACGGGATTGTACAAGGCTATACAGAATGGCACTGGCATGGAGAGATTTCAAAATCGAAACCAGTAGATGTCGATAGTAGTGCTTGGGTGGAAGAAGAAATTGCCTCCGATGACGTAAATGTGAACGAACCAGTTCCAGCAGACATCGTTGATGCGATGCTGGATAGTTGTAGGGTAGAGCACACCGATCCACCTCCTATCTTTACAAACATTGTGCATGATGCTGAGATACCGTTATACACAGGCTGTGCTAAGTTTACGAAGCTTAGCGCTGTTTTGAGATTGTATAAGTTGAAAGCTAACAATAGATGGAGCGACAAAAGCTTCACTTCATTGTTGACTTTGTTGAAAGAAATTCTTCCTGAAGGAAACGAGCTTCCAATCTCAACATACCAGGTAAAGAAAATGTTGTGTCCAATGGGAATGGAGGCCAAGAAGATACACGCATGCCCGAATGATTGTGTATTATTTCAAAAGGACTATGTAGATTTGAAAGATTGTCCAAAATGTGGTGCGTCACGGTATAAATTGACGACTTCGGGGGAGTCCAAAACTGGTTCTCCTGCCAAGGTGTTGTGGTATCTACCTATAATATCACGGTTTCAACGCTTGTTTGCAAATCCGAAAGATGCGAAGAATCTGAGGTGGCATGCAGATGTTAAGAAAAATAATGATGGGATCCTACGACATGCGTCTGATTCCCCACAGTGGAAGAAGATTGATCTACTGTACCCTAAATTTGGTGAAGAAGATAGGAATCTAAGACTTGGGCTTTGTACAGATGGGATGAATCCGTACGGGACATTGAGCAGCCAACATAGCACTTGGCCAGTCATGCTTGTTATATACAATCTTCCTCCCTGGATGTGTATGAAAAATAAGTACGTTATGTTGTCATTGTTGATATCGGGCCCTAAACAACCCGGAAATGATATCGATGTTTATCTTGAACCTTTGATTGATGACTTAAAGAAACTTTGGGCTGAAGGTGTGATGACCTATGATGCTTCAGCAAAAGAGACATTTCGTTTGCACGCTATGTTGTTTTGCACTATTAATGACTTTCCAGCATATGGGAATTTGTCTGGATATAGTGTCAAAGGAGCTAAAGCGTGTCCTATATGTGAAGAAAACACTGATTCAATAAGACTAAAACATGGCGGCAAGACTGTATATCTTGGTCATCGAAGGTTTCTTTCAAAATTCCATCCGTATCGTAGGAAGCGCAAAGCATTCAATGGATGGAATGATGAACGGAGTGCACCTAAACCTATACCAGGGGATGTTGTTTATGAAAGAGTAAAAGACATTGTCAATGAATTTGGTAAGAAATCACAATGTAGTATGGCCACACGGAGTGACAATTCTTCATTCAAGAAGAAGTCAATATTTTGGGATCTTCCTTATTGGAGTTCTTTGACAGTCAGGCATTGTATCGATGTAATGCACGTTGAGAAAAATGTCTGTGATAGCATCATTGGTACTCTATTAAATATACCAGGTAAGACTAAAGATGGGATAAAATCCAGACTGGACCTACGTGAAATGGGAATAAGGTCAGAATTAACAGAATTACGTGAAATGGGTAATAAAAGAACATACTTACCTCCCGCTTGTTACACGTTGTCTAGAAAGGAGAAGAAAACTTTTTGTGAATGCTTGGTAAATGTTAAGGTGCCACATGGTTACTCATCCAACATCCGTAGATTGGTATCAATGAAAGATCTGAAGTTGATAGGTCTTAAATCTCATGATTGTCACACTCTAATGCAACAAATATTGCCTGTGGCTATTCGATCTATATTGCCGAAGCATGTAAGGTTTGCAATTACCAGACTTTGTTTCTTTTTCAATAGTCTATGCAGCAAAGTTATTGACCCTGATACTCTCGATAATTTGCAAAGAGAAGTGGTTGTTACCCTATGTCAGCTTGAGATGTATTTCCCTCCTTCGTTCTTTGATATCATGGTACATCTTGTTGTCCACTTGACTAGGGAAGTGAAAATGTTGGGACCAGTTTTCTTGCATTGGATGTATCCTTTTGAACGATACATGAGCGTTTTTAAAGGTGATGTCCGAAACCGTTATCGGCCTGAAGGGAGTATTATTGAAGGTTATGTGGCGAGAGAGGTTATGGATTTTTGTAATGACTTTCTCAGTGGTAATGACACTCCTGATAATGACAAGAATATTGAGGAGGGCAAAGGAATTTTGGGATTACGGGTGAAAGTAATCAGCCGTGAGCAGTTGGAACAAGCTCACTTGTATATTTTACACAATATGGATGAAGTGAGTGTTTATATCGAGGAACATACCAATTTCATAAAGAGACAACATCCTCGAGCAAGTTCAATGTGGCTTGCTAGAGAGCATAATAAGACTTTTACTAAGTGGTTTGAAGATAAAGTCTTACATCAACTATCTCAAACACCAAATGATATTACAGAAACTATCAAATGCCTCGCCTTTAAACCAAAACCGAATGTTATGTCTTATGAAGGGTTTGACATTAATGGATTCACATATTACACAAAGCGCCAAGATGATAAGAGTGTCGTCCAAAATAGTGGGGTCACTCTTCAAGCGTCGACTATGTACTTTGCAAGTGCAAAGGATAAGAGTCCACGTGAAGCTAAAATGTCATATTACGGTGTCATTGAGGACATTTGGGAGTTTGACTACATAGATTTCAAAATTCCGCTCTTTAAATGTAATTGGGTTGATAACACCAAAGGAGTTATAGTGGATGAATTGGGTTTCACTTTGGTGAACTTTGAAAAGATTGGCGAGAAGGGTGAACCATTCATATTGGCATCACAGGCGAAACAAATATTCTATATCGATGATCCTGCAAATGATAAATGGTCGGTTGTTCTTCATGGTAAAAGACAGTTCATTGAAGATCCTATAGATGAAGAAGAGTACTA
Source organism: Alisma plantago-aquatica (assembly GCA_963693085.1). Lineage (NCBI taxonomy): Eukaryota > Viridiplantae > Streptophyta > Magnoliopsida > Alismatales > Alismataceae > Alisma > Alisma plantago-aquatica. The sequence goes on along the minus strand of OY856412.1, from coordinate 241,400,333 downwards.
TGATAAGTATGATGACTCCAGTCCATTCTCAGTTGGGTTGCCAACTCCACAAAATATTGAAGCTAATGATGACTTATATGTGCGCGGAGATCACAATGAAGGATTGTTAATTGATAAAAGATCACAATTTTAGAGACATGTATGTTTATACAAATGCTAAATGTTTGCCTTTTTCTAGTTAATACAAATGCTAAATGTTTGCCTTTTTCTAGTTAATACAAATGCTAAATGTTTGCCTTTTTCTAGTTAATACAAATGCTAAATGTTTGCCTTTTTAATGACATTTTCAGATGGCTGACCATGATGAGCATGATGTCCATGATGAGCATGAAGTCCATGATGAGCATGGCGAGGATACTAATGTAAGTTCTAAAAACATATCCTGTATTTCTATAAAATTCATTATCTTCTAGTTATGTCATATATCCTATATTTCTATATTGGGCTAAGTTAGTGTGTTTTATTTTTGTCAAATTTTAGGTTGATGCACCTGTACCCACTGAAGCACTGGAGCAACTTGATGCGCAACACCAGACACTTAACAAGAAAAGGGGCATCACCCTGTTGAAGAAGTTATTAGCGCTAAGTGGTAGTGGATCTAAATTGGTGGTGGAGTTTGATAATGGAGGAAATCCAATTGGAGTGAACCGCAATAATTTTGTGAACTATCTTGGGTGTACCACTCGGGGCCATTGTGGTGTTAAGTATGACAATTGGCATAAAGTTCCTCAAGCGAAAAAAGACTCGATATGGAAGGATTTATGCGTGAGTTATTATTATTTGCAATTCTATTTTGTAGATTACAAATTCTATTATTTGCAATTCTATTTTGGATACTAGTTAATAACATTTCTATTTTACAGAATCTGTTTGCATTGGATGAGAAGTTGCATCGTAAAAATGTGATGCAACGCGCTGGAAAGATGCTTAGGAATTATAGGACAAATCTGAACAGAGAATACATAAAAGAGGGTGATAAGAAGAAGAAGTCAGCCCTTGAACAATGGAACTTCTTGGACAAAGAAGATTGGGACAATTTTGTTGCTTCAAGAAAATCTGAAGAATTCAAGGTATTAGGCGTCACTCCTAATTTAATTAATATACATTGTATTCACCTATTCAAGATTAGCATTTAGTGCTACTAACCAAATCATTAATGTGCATACTAACTAGGCCCTCAGTGACGCACAAAAAGCAAGGCGTGCACTGAATGTGCATGACCACACTATGGGTCCAAAAGGCTATGCAAGCGTTCGCCAAAGACTACAGGCGGAGTCTGCGGCTACTCAGGAGTCTGCTCCTACTCAGGAGTCTGCTCCTACTCAGGAGTCTGCCACACCCATTCCTCGCCATGATATCTGGATAGCTGGCAGGCAAAACAAGAAGGGTGAAATAAAGAAGCCTGTAACTGCTGAGGCGGCTGCAAAAATGGTAAAATACAACTCTTAGAGAAATCATTTGAATATTGATTATTTGTGGTGTTAACTTACCAATTTCTATTTATGGTGATTAGCGGGAGCTGCACGAGCAGAGGAAACAAGGCACGTTCATCCCTCAGGGCACAAGGGATGAATTGACAGTTGCTCTGGGTAACCCAGAGCATCCTGGACGTGTTAGAGGTGCCGGCGCTGGTGTTGGCATCAAAGCATTCTTTGGGCCATCCCAGCGCAAACCCAGAGCGGGACTTTCTCAAGAAGAGGTAACCTATTCTTTTTTTAGAATGTTACTGCAAAAGGAAATTCATTAATAAGAAGCTAATGTTTCTTTTATCCATGTATAGGAGAATAAGAGAGTTGAGGATTTAGTTGCTAAGAAGATCAACGATGTAGTTGCTGAGAAGGTCAAGGAAGAATTGCTGCGGTGGCAGGCATCTCAGGCTTCCAATACGCCTATGGCGACCCACTCTTCTCCTGATGCACAGACTGCGAGTAATCCTGGAGACCCATCGCCTAGCACGTCTGCTGTAAGTATTGTTTATGACATTGTAGTTAGTCTTTTCAAGTTGTTATGTTTTCAAGATGATATGTATATATGTATAATATTCTTTACGTAAATTTGTAGGCATTGAAGCCATGCCGCTTAAGAATGCAAGACTACGTTGTTGCAGAGGCGCAGGCTTACCCGTCCCTTCCTGGGGCAATGTTTCACGGGACTCCAATGCCACAGGGCTACGTTCGTGTGAGCCCGATACGTGTGTTACCTGATTGGAGAGAAGCTACATTGCCATATGCCCACCCGGATATTGATACACTTGGTGAGGCAGAAGGCGGGGTGATATTGTGGCCCAAAGCAGATGTCGTCTACACGACTGAAATTGTAAGATAAATTTACATTGATTTAGACTGTTAATGTGTATATATGATGTCAACTGATCTGAAATTATATGTACAGGTTAAAAAGAAGACACCAGGAGCACCTAGGCCTCCACTTCCACTTCCCGCATTACCCGATTGGGTTCCAACTGACCTAACATACCCGTTAGGTCCTGCTTGTAGGGGAATGGCATGTTGGCTACGGGCACATAATGTACATTGCCCTATAATTATTTCTTTAGATGCAGATTATGCAGGTCAATCATACGATAGCTCTTTATTTATACAAGATATTATTGAGCTGTTTAAGTATGATTGGCTGAATACATCAATGATAGAGACATGGATAAGGTGAGATCTTGTTTATACATCCATATACCTTGTGTAAGATCCGGTGATCTGGTTTCTTATATATTAATGCATACGCCTATATGTTTTGCAGCTACCTAGTCGAAGATCATTGCAAACAATTTGCATTTGATCATGTGGGATTTTTGATTCCATCATTGATTAGTTTGGTAGCTAAAGATCCTGATAATGTTCAACAATACTGTATAGATGCTTTTACAATTTTTGGTCAGCAAAATAAGACGATAATAATAGCTCCATTCAATGTCAAGTAAGTTTACTTTATTTATAATTTGGACTTAAGAAAATTCCATTTTTATTTTGCATTTTGAGTTATTAATTGTTAACTTCTTACTTCTAGCGGTAGACATTGGGAGTTACTAGTTATTGTCCCCGGGACATTCACTGTTTATTATCTAGATCCTGCGGGGAGTACATTGAACACTAAAATTGGACACGTAATGAGAATGCCATTATTCTGGTGAGAAATATTTCATTTTTATATCCGTTAACATCTTTTATTACATTACTATTTACTTATGCAATTTATTGTGTTATATTAACATGTAGGGGTTTAGATGCATTCAAAAAGGCTGGAGGAACGGTCCCAAGGAAAAAGAACCAGCCAATAAATTGGCAGAACGTACAAGTAAGTTCCCGACTCAAATATATATATTATTGATGTGAATTGTGCTTAGTTGTATTATTTTGTATGTTTCAATTTATAGTGTGCTACACAAGACAATGGATGGGCATGCGCATACTATGTGATGCGATTTATGCAGATGATTATCAAATATGCCGCATTGGACATCGATACCATACGTGAGGTATTATATATAGTCTCATTAGTTAGTATGCAATATATCAATCTTATATTATTTTTATATTATTACTTATATATATACATCATTCTCTTTGCAGGTGTTTAAAACTGACAACACTACAGGTAAACGTTTAAAAAATATACATGCTCCATATACGATGGAAGCATTAAATGAAGTAAGAGAAGAATGGGCAAAAGCCATACAAGCAGTGGCAACTGTAAGATATAATTGGGATGTTGATAGCGATAATGAATGATACTATGTAAATGAATATTTCTGAATGTTAATACATGTATTTGAATGTTTCTATATGTGTGTGAATGTGAGAATTGAATTGATGTCTGAATGTATGTACTTGTGTAGAATTTTGCTTGTGACTTTTGCAGGTTTGCGGCCTGTTTGTAGGCTGATATCAATGGATGTCGTAAACCTGCAGTTCAGAAAACTGAACTGCAGGTTCTCATCCTGCTGACCAGCCACAGCAGGCCTGCAAACTGATTTGAAAAAAAAAAATATATAAATAGGCGTCGGTTATTTATAGAAAACCGTCAGGAAAGACCTACAGCGTCGGTTTTTTCAATAAACCGACGCCTGATGTGGCCAAAGCAGTCCTGGAAATGGCGTCGGATATTCATATCAAACCGACGCCTATTTAACATATAGGCGTCGGTCGTTTAGTATATAACCGACGCCAAAAGTGTTCGCGCCACAAAAAATGGCGTCATCTAGGGCACTTTATGCGTCGGTCATCTACTAAAAGACCGACGCTATATTCCATAGTGGCGTCGGTTATTTACTAAAACACCGACGCAGAAAGTGCCCTAGATGATGCCGTTTTCTGTGGCGCGAACCCTTTTGGCGTCGGTTCTCTACTAAACGACCGACGCCTATAGATTAAATAGGCGTCGGTTAAAAAACCGACGCCGAAGTGTTCGACCTTTAGCGGCGCCCACATAGGCGTCGGTCGGAAACCGACGCCAAATGGGGTTAAACGACCGACGCCAAAGGCCGTTTCTGTAGTAGTGACTATACTGGTACCTTGGGCTACCACATCAAGCTTTGAATGGATGGAACGCATTGGTAGATGCTTTCGTGAACAAGTTCTACCCCACTGAGAAGACTGTTCATAACAGGTAGAAAATCACGTCTTTCATGCAGAAGTCAAGTGAAAATCTGCATGAAGCCTGGGAAAGGTATTAGGAGTACCAGAGAGACTACCCTCACCACAACTACAAGAAGGGGTTCTTAATAACAACTTTGTACAATGGTCTAACTCCTGAAGAGAGAATCTCACTGAATGCAGCAACTGGAAGTGACTTTCTCAGTAAAAAGCCTAGTAGATCTAAAAAGATCATAGAAAACAAGGCTGAGTTACAAGCTGGGACTGATTATGATCGTACCGACAGAGGATATGCTAAGAAAGCCACCAATGAAGGGTCGTCGATTGAATCAAAGGCTCTCGAAGCAATCACGTCTCAAATACAAAAGATAGCCACAAATGTCAAATAGCTGAAGGAATCAGGAGGGAAAGGAAAGAAGCAAATTGAGAAGGTGATGAAATGTGTCACCTGTGGTGAAGGAGGGCATGGAGTAGATAACTGCATGTATACTCATCCTGAAGAGTCAAGTGAAAGTGATTTTGAGGAGGATGAAGCTGAAAATGTCTCTTATGCAAATTTCAAGAGGCCATATCATCCAGGGTTCAGTTATGGGAACAAGGATGCCGTAGAGAACTCACATCAGTTGAACAACCCACCCAAGCAACCACCCGGCTTTGAGAAAAGAAGCAGGCAAGGACAGTACACCAAGATGAGCACGTTCCAGACAAAGAAAACCAATTATCAAGGTCAGGGGAAGTATTAACCTTGCCAAGCTACTAACACAAGTCAAGGGCAAGTGCAAGAACAAGGACAGAGCCATACCAAAAGTAATAGTCAGTCAGACTTAGTGGGTCAACTTTTTGACTTCGTCAAAATACAGGACACAATAAATTACCAACTTGCACAGAACACACTATCCAACTTAGGCATTTTGAATACTATGCAACTCCGAATGACAGACATTTGAATGCACCAGTGTCAGATAGACCGGCAGCTTGCTCAGTTGGCTGAGCTCACAAAGAATCCTTCGGGGAAGATTCCTTCTAGCACGGAGTCCACCAAGATGGCAACCCTTAGATTGGGACGGACAATAGAGCGCCCTGAGGAGATGATAACTGAAGAACCCGAGCTAGAGAAGGTTACAGAAAATCCAGCTGAAGGAGAAAGCCAGCACCCACCATTTAGGGAACTAGAACCTGAAGAGGAATTGTTCGCCAAGAGGAGTCAGTACTCGCCAAGATTACCCTTTCCATACAAGCTTGTAAAGGCTCGCCTCAAGAAGAGGTATGAGAAGTTCATGGAATCAGTGAAAAAGCTCCACTTGGAGGTACTATTTCAGGATGCCTTGGAAGAAATGCCGACCTATGCCAAATTATTCAAGGATCTAGTCACGAAGAAAAGATGAGGAGGAAGGATCGAAACTGTACACCTAGCCAGCATGTCAACAACCTTCGTAAAAGCTGAATTACCAACCAAGAAAAAGGACCCTGGGGCCTTTACCATACCTTTCGTGGTAGGAGATAACGTTGAAAGGAAATGCCTCTCCGACTTGAGGGCTAGCATCAGCCTAATGCCTTTAAACCTCACACAATGATTAGGACTAACTGATATGGTCAGGACTAATATGAGGATAGAGTTGGCAGACCACACTTTCAAAAGGCCGATAGGAGTGGTGGAAGATGTCTCGATTCGAGTAGGGAGATTCTTCATCCCATGTGACATAGTTATCATCGACACCATTGAGGACCCTATGTGCCCCATCATCTTCGGTCATCCTTTCTTGGCAACTGGAAGGGCACTTATTGATGTCGCTGAAAGCGTGATAACCCTGAGGGTCGGAGACGATCACATAGATGTCAAGGTGAAAGACTCAATGAAAGGACCATCCCTGCTTGAATCTGCTTACTTTGTGGATAGCTATAACCAATACTGCAAAGAGGTAGAAGAGGACACAACAATAGTAGACCCTCTTATGAGGGCATTGAACGAAGAGGACTCAGAGATCGATGATCCCGAGGTAGCTGAGATCCTCGACTACCTGAACCAAGATGAAGGAGATCTGAACGATGAAGAGGAAGTTGTCGAGACAGTGAAGTATGCTTCTTTAGAATTAACCATGGCAGAAGAGAAAGTACCAAAACCTAACCCAGAGCTGAAACAACTACTGGAAGGTCTGAAGTATGAGTTTCTAGACCCTGAAGAAAGAAATCCTATCATAGTCAATGCCAATCTGACCGAAGAACAACTGGAAAGACTCCTTAAGGAGCTAAGGCTCCACAGACAAGCTATAGGGTATTCGGTGGATGATATTAAGGGACTAAACCCTGCCTTGTGTATGCACCAAATAAATCTTGAAGAATCTGCAAAACCCCTTGTTCAACCCTTGAGGAAGTTGAACCAGATGTTGAAAGAAGTCGTAAGGAAAAAAGTCATCAAGCTCAGAGATGCATGCATTATATACCCAATTAGCGATAGCAATTGGGTGTGCCCGATTCACGTGGTACCCAAGAAGGGAGGAATGACAGTCATAAAAGGTGATAAAGGTGACGAGATAGCCGTCTAGACCGTTACTGGATGGAGAATGTGTATTGACTATCGAAAACTAAATCAGGCCACAAAGAAAGATCACTACCCTCTCCCCTTCATCGACCAAGTGCTAGAAAGACTTGCACATCATGAGTATTTCTGCTTCTTGGATGGTAATTCCGGATTTTATTAAGTTCCTATCTTGCCTGATGACCAGGAAAAAACTACCTTCACCTGTTTATATGGTACATATGCTTTTCAAAGGATGTCGTTCGGACTATGCAATGCTCCTATGACTTTCCAGCGTTGCATGATCTCAATGTTCTCAGACTTCCTAGAAGACATTGTAGAGGTCTTTATGGACGATTTTTCTATTTATGGAAAGGATTTCGATGCCTGCTTGAAAAACCTATCGTTAGTCCTACAACACTGTGAGGAAAAGAACTTAGTCCTTAACTGGGAAAAGTGCCATTTTATGGTACAATAAGGCACAGTCCTTGGCCATAAAGTCTCTAAGAAAGGTATTGAAGTAGATGTAAGCAAGGTCGAGGCTATTTCTAGACTACCTTCGCCAAAGTCTGTGACAGGGGTACGGAGTTTTCTCGGTCACACCGGTTATTATAGAAGATTGATCAAGAACTTCTCAAATATATCAAAACCCCTCTCGAACCTACTGATTAAGGACGCAGAATTTGATTTTACTGATGACTATTTGAAAGCCTTCTAGGATTTGAAGGAAGCCCTAGTAACTCCTCCTTTTCTCCAAGATCCGGATTGGGAGCTCCCTTTGAATTAATGTGCGATGCTAGCGACTACGCTATGGGGGCTATCCTAGGGCAGACGAAGGATAAGAAGCATTATGTCATTTGTTACGCCAGTCGGACTCTAGATGAGGCACAAGTAAACTACACCACCACAGAAAAAAAATGTTGGCAATCATTTTCGCATTTGACAAATTCAAATCATATCTTATAGGGGCAAAGGTAAAGGTCTATACTGACAATGGGTCCATACGCTACCTTATGCAAAAGAAGGACACAAATCCCAGACTGCTGAGATGGGCCCTACTTCTGGAAGAGTTTGACCATGAGATAATTGATAAGAAAGGAAAAGAAAATGTGGTCGCAGACCATCTCTCGAGAATAGTTCGTGATGAAGAAAACCAGTTGCCTGTAAACGACAACTATGCTGATGAAGCTCTATTAATGGCTCAGTCCAACGAGCCAAACCTACCATGGTTCACAAACATTTGTAATTACCTAGCCTGTGGCCAGCTACCGCCGGACATCAAATACAACCAGAAAAAGAAGCTCTTGTCTGATGTGAGGAACTACTATTGGGATGACCCATTGCTATTCAAGAAATGTTCTAACAGTTTGTACAGAAGGTGTATACCAGAAGAGGAGGTCCCACTAATATTGAGATAATGCCACTCTTCACCCTATGAAGGGCATCATAGTGGGGACTGAACTACCATAAAAGTGCTTCAATCAAGATTTTACTAGCCTTCACTATTCAAGGACGTTGTTACTTGTGTGAAAGTTTGCAAGGAGTTCCAGTCAATCAGAAATATCGGAAAAAGGAACGAAATGCCTATGATAGAATGGGTAGAAGTTGAGATCTTTGACGTCTAGAGAATAGACTACATGGGTCCCTTCCCCTCGTCAAAAGGTTATCAGTACATATTAGTGGCTGTGGACTACGTGTCAAAATGGGTAGAGGCTGTTGCTACCCAAACTTGTGACTCTAAGTCTGTGATTAATCTATTTGAGAAAACCATCTTTCCACGCTTTGGAGTACCCCGCACTGTGATAAGCGATGACAGATCACACTTTGGGGAGAAGCAATTTGAGGCGCTGCTGAAGAAGTACGAGGTCAAGCATAAGGTTGCAACACCCTATCACCCTTAAACCTCTAGACAGGTGGAGGTATCTAATAGGCATATTAAGCAAATTTTGGAAAAGACTGTCAGCCGTACTCAGAAAGACTGGTCCATGAAGCTCGATGATGCTCTCTGGGCCTATAGAACTGCTTACAAGACACCCATAGGCACAACGTCTTACATGCTAATCTATGGAAAGTCTTGTCATTTACCCTTAGAGCTTGAGTACAAGGCCCTTTGGGCGATTAAGTTTCTAAATATGGAACTGGAAAAGGTAGGGAAAAAGAGATATCTGTAGCTACAAGAGCTTGAGGAGATGAGATTGCATACTTACGAAAATGCAAAGATTTACAAGTAGAGGACCAAGGTGTGGCATGATGCCCACCTAAGGAACAAGGACATTTGTGAAGGAGACAAAGTTCTTCTCTTCAATTCTAGCATCAGACTTTTCCCTGGGAAGCTCAGAACAAGATGGTTAGGCCCATTCTCTATGGAAAAGATTTATCCATCAAGAATGATGGAGATTCAAGGAGAAAAGACTGGGATCTTCAAGGTCAATGGACATAGGTTGAAAAGATTCTACAAGGATGAAGCCTTTGTAAGAAGATCAGAGATCAACCTGGATGAACCAACCCAACTCAACAAAGAAAAGGGTCAAGAGTTGCCTCATCCGACTGAAGGACCAGAGAAGTGAAAAATTTATGCAGTCTATCTAAGAGACTTTAAAGCAAGTGCTTCTTGGGAGGCAACCTAATTTTTCATCTCTCTTCTCTTTATCTTTGTTTTATCTTACCTTCTCTCCTTTAGTTTGAGTTTTTCCCCCTTTTCTGAGCATTTTTCGTCTTCATTTTGAATTTAATAAGTTTAAGTTTAAGTTTCCAAGAAGGATTGGTCTTGCTTAATCACGACTGTGGCTTTGCTCGTGCTTATCAAATAATCAAGACTGCAATCTTTTCTCTTAGTCGAAAAGACTGCGACCGCAGGTTGTTTAGGGAATCGCGACTGCGGCAAAGACCGCGACCGTAATGTTTTACTTGACTAAGTTAGGTCGCGATTTAGATGCCTATAAATACTTTTAAATCACCGAACGACAGACTCTTTATGCTCCCTTCAATTTCATGCAAACCTTGAGATTTCCTAGTTTGTTCATTTGAGAACCAAAGCCGCAGCCGCGATTCTATCATCCAACGCCTGAGATAGTCGCCGCTGTAGGTCCGCCGGGATCGTTCGATTTGCCGTTCGTGACTTTTGCCGTCGTCGCAACCTCTCCCATTGACCAGGTAACCTTCTCATTTCTCCTTTCTTCGCACCGATGGGTTTTACCTTTATCTCGAGCTCTTCCTTTACTGCTACGACGAGCCGATCTCGCCGTTTGGCCAATTTTTCACCTTGCCGATGCCTTCTTTTTGGGCACTTAGCCCCACTCTCTTTCCCGTTCCCTTTTTTCAGCCCTTAAAAGAAAGACATTAAAACCCTTAAAATGAAAAAAAAATAAATGGATGAAGAACAGCGTTCAGAAGAACTGAACGGATAGAGCGGATCGAGATCTTAGTCATCTCAACCGACACGGGGTGTAAAACCCTAAGGACTGCATGTCGTTAACCCCTAAAAGCACTAAGTTTGGCTTTTATGAAGAAAAGACCGCGACCACGATTATAATCACGACTGTAGTTTTCTTCTCAGAAAAGAATCACGATCATGATCTTTTCAAGAAAAGCCGCGACCACGATTTGCTCCCAAACAACAATAACTGCGACCGCGATTGAAAACTACGACCGCGATTTTTACTGTCAGTTAGGAAAATAAAAGGTGATCTTTGGGTATACTTTACTGAGGACTAATATACTTTAACCTATAGAATGTCTTCTCCATCTTCGAGCGATCCCTTGTACCAGAGGGCTACCTCCCTGAATGATGTAGAGGTGATAGTGAAGGACTTAACTGAGAAGCTAAAGAGGAGCACCACCCTACCAGTCCCCAAGTGCCTGGAGATCCAGCTCAGACTGGAACAACATCAGAGGATCTTAGCATGGGTATCCCAAGAGGAGTTTGCAGAAGCAACAGAGCAGACGGGGGAAACATAGGCCTCTGAGTATCTACCTGAGGATTCAGGAAGCCCAGTGCACGGGAAGAAGCGAAAAGCTGCATTCAAGGAACCCAGGCCCAACAAGAAGGAGGAATGAAAAGGCGGTAGAGGGAGCCTCTACGCCTCAGGGGGAGCCCCAATTCGTACCCTGAGACATCGTTCACCAGTCCGCCTATGACTGGATGTCTACTAACAAGGAATGCGTTCTGACACGTTACTTTGACGTGGAGGACTTCAAGAGGTTGGGGCTATATGACAGGACGGTAAAGTTGCTAGAGGGCGCAAACTTACGAACCATCTATACGCCTGAAGTAAGGTTGTACCGGAGGCTAACCCTAGAGTTTATGTCCTCTCTGACTAAGCTCACCACCGGTTATGAGACACAAGTAGCAGGAGGAGGGGACTACCAACTACAAGTACGACTTGGGGGCGAAACCCACCAGATAACAGAGACAGACCTGAACATGATCTTCACCGCATCTGAAGAAGAGGCTAAAGCCTATTCAGGTGCTTTGGGGGAGAGGGAGATTTCTTCTTATGACAACAACAAGATGTGGGAGGAGCTGACTGGAGAGGGAAAGCACAACTCGAAGAACTCCAAGGCCTCCAGAATCACGTCCTGCTTCATCAAGATCATATAGAAGATCACCGCCTTCTCTATAGATGCCAGGTCAGAGACCGGGACAGTCAACAAGGGAGATCTCTTCCTTATATGGTCTATGATCAATAAGCGACCAGTTAATATAGGAAGGATCCTTATCAGAAGGTTGTCATCGGCTATAGGCGGTGAGGCGACGAGGAAGTCCGCCTTTTGTATGGGGGTCAGATAGCGAAGATCGCCGACTACCTGCTGGAAGAAGGAGAATTTCAAAGATATGAAAAAATGGAGGGACAACAAAGTATAGATATAAAGTCTCTCGCCAGCATGGGAATTCTGGAAATGAAGGGGGAGAAAGCATATTTTAAACACCAAGGATTGAAGAAGCCACTCCCCCTCCCCAAAATGGCATTCTATAACGCCCACAAGCTGCGGTTGACTCTCGAGAAGATAAGCTCCGGGACACTGCATGCTAGCACATCATCAGAACCTACACACGCAGTAGAAGAAAGCAGTGTCCCAACACGAATAGTGAAGAAAACCCAAGAGCCAAGGAAGAAACTGGCGATGGAGAAAAAGAAAGCAGAAGCTACCATTAAGCTAGATGAGAAAGAGAGGGCCACAGAATGACCAGTGGAATCACAAGTTGCAGACCTCGCTTCCCCAAGACCATAGGAGGAAACTGCTACAGTGAAGGGAGAAGAGGAAAAGACTACAAGTACTGAAGAGGTCCCGCAACCCACCAGCCAGTCAGAGGTGGAGCCAGAAGGACAAGACTCCCAAGCCATACAGGAGACAGAGCTAGAGAGGGGCCAATCCGAAGAAGAAGCTCTCTCGACACCAACATACTAGAGGCAGAGCCAGAAAGACAAGCCTCTCAAGACATACCAGAGGCGGAGCCAAAGAAGAGTCAATCAGGGGAGATGCCCCCATCGCCATCTCCAAAGCAGTCAGCCGTGCTGAGTTCGTCGACGGCTCGCATGGAGCAGCAACTGCATCAGCAACAACGACAGACACCCTCTTTCGGGAGTGCTTTAGGTACAAGGTTTGATGCCATGTGGGAACACATGCATCAAACCAACACTGTTAATGATAAAATCTCTACTTCTTTGTCATCTCTAATAGCACAGGTAAAAGAGTTGGATGACAGGACATTAGTACTCCCAGACTTCTTCCAAAAAGTTTTCAACAATCAATGGGGGATGCTAATAAAAATGTAGGAGGAGAGGACGATCCTGCGAAAAGAAGGGCATACCATACACACAGACAACAAACAAATATGCCAAGAATATGAAGAGGCAATGACTGTCCTAGAAGAAGAATGATAGAGAGTGCAAGAAGATCGCCAGAAGCTCGAGCAGGAGCATGCAGAGCTCAAAGCCCGGCGGGAGAAAAAAAGACAAAGCACCCTACCAGCCCAGAATGCTCCCTCGCCAGCCCCTCCAGCCACGATGACAATGTGGGGGGGGGGGCAGGAGCCAGTGCAACAAAGAACATGAGTACAAGCTGAAGGCAATTCCCCATAGCTGAGCACCAAGACAACCAACCAGTAGGAAGGTCAAACCCCTAGTACAAAAAACATACAACACAATCAAGGGGGTTTGACCTCAACTGCGACCCGGAGGAGGCGATAGACGAAATCACCGACGAGGATGAGCAACAGGCAGGACATCGCCTCACCCCTCCCGCATTCACTCTGACAAAAGCAGAGTAGGAAGCAAAGGCTCATCAGGAGGAGGTGGTCGCAGCGCTTAGCTCGGCCAGCGCAATAGAGATAGATAGGCTGATAGCCGAGCTAGGAGTTGGGATGGAAGAATCAAACAACTTCCTCCTCTTCTCATCTCATGAGGAGCACAACGACTACATATATGATGGGAAGATGGAGGCCACACTAAAGATGATGGCCGAGGGCAGGCTGGGGCAGACGTCAGAAGAAAGCCACGCAAAAGATGTCATCGCAGAAGCTTTCTCAGAGGAAGCTGGACCAAGGGCCACAACACAACCTCCGATCAAGGGTGCTAAAAAAGCGGCCGAGGATATGCCCACCATCTGGGAAGCCTCAGTACCGACAGTGTAAGAGGCGACGTCAAAAAATGATGAGGGCGGGCTAGCAGCCTTCTTCAAGGAAGAGCCCGCCAGGGAGAGGCAAACTAAAGAAAGAACGATGTTACCTACAACAGCTCTCCCTATGCCTTGAAAAATGAAGGACATGGACATCAAGACCGTGTCGCACATCTCTTGCAGAGATGTCCATGTCCTGGCAGATGTCATCGACGATGATCTACCTGGGTCAGACATATTGTATATCAACAAGGATAGACGTCTGACCAGGGAGGACTTCCGGAGGGTCTTTATAAAAACGGTGTAAGTACACAAAAGGATATTCAAGGTACTTTGTGCCACCCTCCTAGAAGAGTTCCTCCATCAAGATACGCTGCAACCGATCTTCAATGGCACCACACGTCTAGCCAGCCTATTGTACAAAGAAGAATACATGACGACAGAAGTGTTGGAACTACAGGCGGCAGTCAGGAGAAGGGAGATCAGGACAGTGGTGCTACCCATCCATAACGCAAAGCACTGGGGCCTAATCGTCATCGACCTTACGGAGCGGAAGACGACGGTGCTCAACTGCTGCGCAGTAGAGATGGACATAACTTCACTTATCTACAACAGGAAGGATGCCATGGACGCCTTAAAAATTCCTATACGCCTACATCGGGCTATCAAAGAGGCGAGTCCAAGGTTCCAAGGGTCCTGGAAACTCTTGTCCATAAATAAGAACGTTCCCCGGGAAGGAGCTGGTTCAGAGAATTGTGCCTTCATCGTCCTACGTATGATGGAAGCCATCAACAGGGGCATTCCCCTGGAAGACCTACAAGCGGAAGACATACATGGATTGCGGGGCATGTACGCAATGTAGGTCATCTACGATCGTCGATTCTTCAAGGATCCAACGATGGCTACAGATGTCGTGCCCCGTAGGCTCCACGTGGACATCCCTCTCCCAGAGAAGACATCTTGGAGGGAGCAACTCAAGAACATGTGGGTTGACCCGACATAACCGACTAGGGCTACAGCTTGGAAAGTGGGCTGGGCTGCAGAGACTGAAGAGGTTGTAAAGTAAGCAGAAGATGAACATCAGTCTTCAGTATCCGACACCCCTGAAGCTCCTCCTACAGAAGGATAGCCCACAAAAGCAGAAACCAAAAAAGACCTGGGGAACGACGGACCAAAAGGCCCAACAGGAGACATAGTACCTTCCTTCGAGAACTTCAACAGATGGAGCTTCTTCAGTCTGTCGATGGAAGAACTCATAATAATTATGAGTTCTCTGAAGGAAGACAATTCGCCGAGAGATGTCATCTTCGAACGAGATGACATCTGCGTGCTCAAAGATGACCTCGGGATAAACGTTGAAAATAGGATGGTACCTCTCTGTGAGCACGATGTCAGCCTACCAGGCGCTCTTAGGAGATTCAATGCCAAACTCACACATGGCATATTTCCTACTGGTAGACGACATCCTCAAGGATAAGAAGACGGGAGAGATAGAGTGGCTACAACGACAGCTTCAAGCAGGCACACTTGAATACACCTTCTTACCGATTCTTCATGACAACCATTAGACTTTGCTGCACGTCAACCTGCTGAAGAAGACTACAATTCTGTATAATAGCTCTGATACAACCTTCTCACTGAAGAAAACAACTAACATGATGATAGCAAAGTCTCCTACCGAAGAAAAGGCGAACACCTGTGCTGAAACCATCATCAAAATGATACAACAACATTGCAGAGGGTTTACAATGATAAAAGGCAAGGACTTCAAGAAGACCCAATATTGCCACAGAAGCCCTCAACAGGTACCCCTTTCAAATGACTGCGGGTTCTTCTGCCTATCGTGGATGATAGATATCGCAACTACCAGCCTCAAGGTGGAGAACATGCAGTATGAGCAGTTTCATGTGCTTAGGGGTATCTACGCCAGTATGCTCTTGGAGTCCAAGTGGGCCTTCCCCGCCAAATAAATATATAAAGAAGGCCTGTTTATACTTCTTACTAAAATTTTGACACCCCGAGGTGGGGTGCAGGATAAGTTTGGGGGAGGAGTCATAAATGGGCCGCAGAGGTACTAGAGCTTCCCTTTTTCTATTACTCCCCTTTTAAATTTCACTTTCCTTTTTCTTACGTTTCTTATGCAAAAATTTTGACATCTTGAAATTTTCGTTACAACTGACCTCTTAGAAGCTCGCTCCCTCTCGCTAAATTTTTTCAAAAAGTAGTGCTCCAGCCCCAGAGAGAGAAAAATATTAGTAACATACATGAAAGCATGAGTAAAACAACAGTCATAGCAACACTGCTATATCTCATTCTTGCAATAAGACGTTGTAAATGTAACACCTTACCTCATGAAACCTCTACAGACTAAGAGAACCTTAGTCATACTCCTAAACAACCATCCCACCTGACGCTCACATCTAGAAAATCCTAGTCTCTATAGATAGGAAAAAGCTGCCCTATTCAAGGAAAATATCCAAAAGAGGCTTGGCCGCCCAGAAAACCAACCAAAACCCTCAACCCAAGCCTGAAAGGAGAGATAAAAAGCCAAAAATCAAATAAAATAAATAAAAGAATATGAGAGATGTGCCCTAAAAGATGCCAAAAGTTCTTGCCCAGCCGGTATATTGCTGCACTCATGAATGCAGATATGTCGCGCCCGTAAGCAGAAACTGGAAGCCAAGCTTACACACCTCCAATCCTGAATGGAACTTCACATACCACCTGACTTAAAGTCAGAAGCCCAAAAAGGGCAACACTGTTCTTATGACAATTGTGGGTGAGGAGTTTGGGAGGAAGATGAAACACCTTAAAGCTTCTAGCCTACCTATACACATTAGCATAGGGCTCTGTAAAAATAAATAATAGGTGTGAAGGCTACCTTTTGAAAAGATGTGGCACTAGTATGAATGCTAGCTAAGGGAGGGTTATGAGTTGAGAAGGAGAAACCTTTTACAATAGAAGGTTATGACAAATGATATGAGGTTATGCAACCCTTAGTCTAAAGGGAGAGATTGAGACCTAAGGGATTGAATACATGCAACAATAGTCTTGATGTAAGAATGAGATATTTCAGCCATGCTGTTATGTTATCCTTGTTCATCCTTTCTCTCTCTAGGTGCTCGAACCTGCATTTAGCATGAGGACAAGCTTGATTCTAAGTTTGGGGGAGTTGATAACACCACACTTTATATATTTTCTGTATATATTTTACACCACTTTTAGAATAACTTTAGTCAACTTTGCACACATTTTATCTATCTTCTTGACTAAAGCCTTGTTTTGTGATTTCAAGAATCAGCCCAACCGTGATCATGATCTTAGAATCGCGACCATGGTTATTCAGCAAAGATCGCAACCGCAGTCTCTCCAAAGATCGCAACCGTGGCTTCTCCAAGGATCGCGACCGCAGTCTCTCAAAGATCACGACTGAGGTAGAATCGTGATCGTAGTTATTCAGCAAAGATCGTGACCACGGTCTCTCCAAAGACCGCAACCACAACTTCTCCAAGGATCGCGACCGCGGGCACTCAAAGACCGCGACCGAGGTAGAATCGCGACCGCAGTCTCTCCAAGGATCGCAACAGCGGGCACTCAAAGACCGTGAACGAGGTCCCGGGGAGGATCGCGGTCAAGAAAGATCGCGACCAAGGAGGAATAAAGGAAAGACCGCGACCGCGGTCTTAAGTTGGTGGAAAGACCGCGACCACGGTCTTAACTCGGTGGAAGGTGTCTATAAATAGCGCCCCCGCCTGTCTTGTCAAGGCATCAGATCAGAGAGATCCGATCCTGATACCACGAAGTACTGCGGCATCCCAGGCCCATTGCCAACCATCCATCGGTCTTGAATCTCTAGAGTGAAAGCCGAGGAGAGAGAAGATGACCACCCGCGCCCGCCACTTCTTCGAGAGAAGGAGACATCCCCATGGTAGATCCATATCTGAAGAAGTAGTGTGTATTATCATGTTTCTTCTCCTCTAGATCTATCATTTCCTCACACTGTACTCACCTCCATTCTTTGTGGTATCTCATGGATCTATCTTTCCGTAGCGCCGCCATGTTACCTGCAAACATGAGCGTCTAAACTCCATAACTTGGGTTGGGAGTAGCCACTAAGGCTCTCCCCATATGTATATTGTCTCTTTCTTTTAAATATACATATTCTTATCAAGACTATCTCCTTGCACTTGTTTTAATACTTCACTTGTATACTTAGTTACCATCTTGTGATGTTTGATTGTTGATATCTCGAGAGAGTAATATCACTTTTATCCCGTGTCATGGAGTATTATGAATGTACGAGAGTGTTGAAATGCTAAATGCTTCAAACCATATGTTTTACTACGAGGTTTTTGAGTTGTCATCTCGAGAGAGAGAGGCTTCGTTTAGGCCTAGATCTATCCTCATCTCGAGAGAGAGTGGAATAGACGTTTTATGGTTGCTTGTAATCTTGATATGAGTATGTAGGAGAGAGAGATAGTATGCTTGTTGGAGAGACACTTTGGTTGGTGAGCCCCAACCCGAGTTTTCCCATATACTTGTTACAGTTTGTTTCTTTTACTTCTTTTTTCTTATTGTTCTTGTTCTCGAGCTACCGTTCCCTCGGGAACACATATTAATCCTGTTTTATGCTAGAGTATAGAGTGTTGATTCCGCGTTCTTAGCACGACCAATCTTGTTCCTGTGTTTGACCCGATTGCTACGTCAGACCCCGTTATCGTTGCGGGGGCCTGAGTGTCGGGTTATCTCTTTAAAAGTCTGACTACTTTAATCCGCTCCTTTTGGACGCACGATTTAGGCCGACCACAAGGGGTGGGAGAACGTGGTGGTAGATAAGAAAAGGCACATGTAATTTATAAAAGACCCAATCAAAGTTTTAAAGTACTATTGTAAAAAATAACCAGCATTAGGAACCCACCTCCCAAAGAAAGTAGAGATGATCCTATGTGATCCTCAAGCACCATGACAAAAGGGAGAGGCAACTAGTTCGTCATGGAACTTATTGATAAAAACAATATTATAAACAACTCGCTAATTACCGTTGCAAACGATTCACACACCATCACCTCCGTTAGTGGTAAAATATAACAAATTGACACAACCATACTCAAATATTTGGCAGTAGCCCAAAATTAATGAATAAATCATCACCCAATCCACCTTCAATCTAGTAAAATTAATGACGAGCAAATTTGTAGTGCAAGCCAATCATCCAACAAGGAAGGGTCAAGGGGACAAACATGCTTGTCTAGAGATGTTCTTCACGAGAACCACTATGACCATAAATTGAAATGTTGGTTCTGAATGTGTACACTTGAACCACCATGACCACGAACCGTAGTGATGGATCTAAAGGCATCCACTCGAACCACCGTGACCAAGAACCACATCGCTGGATCTGATGACGTCCACTCGAACCACTGCAACCCCAAACCACAGTCTTGGATCTGAAGGCGTAGAGATGGACGACGCCAAAAAAACCCACCACGGATATGTGAGGCAACGAGGAGAGGCAGAGGTAGTAGATCAAGGAGAGGTGAGATTGACAAAGAACGAGGAAAAATGAGGCTTCAAGGTAGGGTTCGAGGGAGAAAGGGGTTGTCAGGGTAGGTTTCGAGGGAGGACTGGCGTAGAGGGAGGACGAGAAAGGAGATTGTCAATAGCGGGAGGAGACGATCCGTGGAGGAGAAAAGAGTGTTCGGGAGAGAGGCAATTGGGGGAGGAGAAGAGATGGTTCTCACATGCAATCGGGGGAGTCGGGGCAGAACGATGGCTGGATGAATTCCAAATATCATCAATTTTGGCGTACTTTGGGAGGTCCGTCGGATGAACGGATGGGGGAATACCGCACTTGCACTCCGACAATTAACAAAAACACGCACACCTATCCAAACAATATAATTATCAATGTAGTAAGTAGAATACCGGACCGAAATACAATACTACCTATAATTACTTCACCCAAAGACCCTTTACGGTTCGGGTCCACTGCCCATAATTTTGTCATTCAATTTTCAGTTGGTGATGAGATAATTCTAGATTGTAACCGTAGGCTGAGAAACTAATATATTGTACTCGCTTTATTCTTTGCCATGACTTGTATAACAATGGATCAACAGAAGCGGACCAAACAGTCGGTCCCGATGGAGACAGACTGACTGCAGGGACTGTTTTATCTTTCAGCAGCAATGCAGGGACTGCTTTGTCTCCCGGTTAACTATATGGTGTTGTAGCAATGCACCAGCCTCACATCGGGGAGGAGAGAATATCACGGTTAATTAACAAGAGAGAATAAAGTGTTGCCCTTGGAACTTCTGCTGTGTTCGACAACGCGATTGCGTTGGCTGAGGCAGCGTTCATTGTCAGAAAAACAAATGCGGACAGAAGGGTAATGCTTCTTCCAAACACCGGTCGAAAGCGATTATCCTTTTCAATTGAATTTTGCATACAACGTGATCGTCTGACGCTCAAAATTCACGGGAACTTTTTGCTGAGATAGGTCAGCTAGTCTGCTGCGATGGTAACTGACGCGTTCCCAACGACGCCGTACCACCAACAGATTGACCGCGGACGTCGGCGTTCAGGCAATGAGGATCTTCATGACGTACGAAACATGAGCAGTTAAAAAAAAAACTGATACGATCAGACAGCTTGAGAATAATTAACGTCAGAAACGGTATTTGTGGCCCCACCTATTCCAAACATGACCAATTGGAGAAGACTCTCAAGATTAGATTACCAAGGCTTCTTCTGACCGGTCAATCTCGTGCACACGGCAATAGAACTCGTCTGTCTTTGGAAAATTAATCAAGGACCAACTCCACTGCCTGTACCTCGACCATCCACACCCACGGGATTATTGGACCGGGGACGCAAGGTGTAGCGCTTGTGATGCATAGTACGACTAGGAGCAATCGCGACGAGAAGCCTAGTCCCTTGTGAAGAGTTACGCTAAGCACAGGAACTTACATATACCCATTCAAGTACCCAGTTCTTGGGAGATGGTTCAGCCATTTTCTCTCATACACATTGACTGCATACCAATTAGCTCCATGTAGAAGTTGAAGGATCAGACATTTTCTCTCATATGCATTAACTGCACACCAATTAACTTAATGCAGAAGTTGAAGGATCCCAAAATTCTCTCTTCACTTCTCTCACCAACCCTAATTTTTAAAAATTCGTTTTTCTCTTACAACTACACTCTCCAAATCCATTTCACCTCATTAACGGTCCCACACTAGTACATACATTTATGGTTGAAAGTATTGTATTTTTTGTACACACTTTTGTCAAATGTTACATTTTGAATGTATACAAAATGTGGCGGTTAGTATTGTATTCTTATACAATGTGGTTGTTAGTATTGTACTTCTTCTGTGCAATTTTGACAAGCGCTACATTGTAATATATGTAAAATGTATTCTTGTAATATTACACGCTCATATTGTACGTCTCGTATTGTACGTCTAAATGTATTGTCAAATGATATTAATATTATACTCTCACACTGTTCGTCTTGTACTGTACCAATACAAATATGTGATGGGATGATGGTAACAAGATTTGAAGGCTACACGTAATATACTATCGGTAGTACTATGCGTCTTGTACTGTACGTCTTTTACCGTACATATTTTACTGTAAATCGTTTACTGTATGTAAAAATTGAGTTAGAATGATAATTATTATGCATGAATGTAATATGTAACGTTGGATATGTTGGATCCTAGATGGGTGATTAGATGCTCTAGAGGGGGGGTGAATAGAGCTGAAAGCACTTAAACAAAATTCATTAAACCTTCAAGATATATGACAAGATAAGGTTGCTAAATAGGTAATTTGAGTGCAACTAAAGCATGCATAGCAAGGATGAGAGAGATTGAACATACACCAATTAGACAAGCTATTTAGAGTGGTTCCACACTTCAAACTAGAAGTGTGTCAGTCCACTTGCCTAGAGAGGTCAACCTCTAGGACTTCCAACAATTGCACTCTTATATTCACTTATAAGACTTACAATACATGACCAACAAAAGACTTACCTATCCAATACAAAGAGTCTTCAACCTTACCAATGACTTACCCACTTTGCAAGAGTCTTCGGCCTTCTCCAAGGACTTACCCACTCTTGCACAAGTCTTCGGCCTTGTAGGAATTACCCACTCTTCTTGGATCTTCCGCCTTTGACTTCACCTTCACTCGGAGAAGCTTCCACCAAGGTCTTACCCACTTGAGCTTGAGTCTTCTGCCTTCTCTAAGGGCTTACCCACTCTAGCTCCAAGTCTTCAGCCTTGATCTTCACCAAGGGACTCCTTCCCTTGTTCTTCTTCACCTCTCTTGGACAAGAGAGAGAACCTTCATCTTCATGATTGGAAAGATAGAAAGGGTGGTGGTAGAAGTGAGAGCCTCACAAGATATACATATAAAACTAGCTCTCTTACAGATTTCCTACTCACTCTAATGGATGTAGCAAGTGATTAAGTTTAAAGAGAGAGAGGAGGTTGTAGGAAGCACTCAACTATAAAATAGGAGCCTCACATAGAGTTTGCAATGAATGCTCAACCTTGGAATGAAGCCCAAGGGGTCCTATTTATAGCTGGGGATGCCTCTTAGCCTTTGGGAACACTTATGAATGAAAACTAGCCGTTTTGTTATTTGCAACAGATCTATTTTCACTTGTTGCAACTCCACAACGACTAGAAATACTTTTCTGCACTTTTCCGTACAGTGCAATCGGTCGAGTTCTAATGGGTGTAACTCGACCGATCAAGTAGGAGCCAAGCCGATGTTCAAAGGATCGGTCGAGTTTGTCCTGAGGAAACTCGACCGACCATTACAACTGGAAATGGCCTACTACCCAATCAGTCGAGTTCTGTGAGTGCACAACTCGACCGATGCAATCTTCAGAAAATCGACCAAGGTGGATCGGTCGAGTTTCAGGCTGGGGAAACTCGACCGATCAAGTGCCTGTAATTGATTTTCAAAGATGCATCTAAAGTGCTCTAATATTCGATCTAAGTGTTCCTGATATTTTTCTAAGCTTAATTACAAGTCATACAATCATTACAAGTGATTTACAACATGATTCTAATGGATATACATCATATTACAAAAGCGTACACTTGTATGACTTTTGACTTGTCTTTTCTCCAATTTGATATGCGCAAGTTAGGGCATTTGGAGTGTGTCTATACCTAATCTAAAATCACTCAAGTAGAGACATTAGACACCAATATGTGGAATGATTAGTCATCATCAAAACACGGGTTTAGTCAATTTAGACGTGAGTCAACATTGACCTAATTGACCTTGAGTCAACAAGATAAAGTACTGTATATATGATTAAAATTTAAAAATTATATTGTTGTGTATATATAAGATATTAGACACAACATATGAAATAAGTTTCAACAAATGTATCAATAAATGTTTGTACAATACGTGCATTTACAGTACGTGAGTTGAAAGAAATTACAAACGAATATAAATTTAATTCTAAACACTTTTCATAATCTGTGGTGGAATTAGATATTACAGGTGTAATTATTTAGAAAATGAATACAATACTACACTTTGCATGCACTTTGCTTGACTGTTGCATGGAAAATAATGGTTGCAGCTAGAATAACTCTCATATGCATTAAATCTCATTTTTCCTTACATGAACAATAATGGCTGCATGTGGAATAACTCTCAGATGCATTAAATCTCGTTTTCCCCATGTGCCGGGTATGCCAGCGGGTGGACACTTAACTGTGGCTAGAATTTTCCCTTGTGAAGGGTAAGGACGGGTAGGACCTACCAACAGACAGTTGTCGACGATTTGCGCCCAGTACACAGGTCGACAACTGTGAAACAGCCGTGCGGCAGGCGGGACTGCCGCTAGGTACTTTCACAGTGGTGTCACACATTCAGAACGTAGGGTTCAAAGCCGAAGATGCTATTTGGTTCTGATTGGTTTGAGATCTGATGCAGATGGGGTGTTGTATTTTTGTGCTACGTAGACTCTAATTCAGTCTAATTTTAGTCTTGTTTTATTTGATCTGGATTGACAAGTCCATTTATTATCTAATCCAAACCAAGTCACTCTTAACAAGATTTCAAATCTCAGTCCAAATTTGTCTCTGTCTTTTGTGTTATTTTGTTTTACATGTGAGACTGAAAAACACAAGTTATGAGGCCAGTCCAATCTAATGAGTTTTTACAATGCGAAAAGTTATCAAATAATAACATGACTAAATCCAGATAAATTAATCCAGATCTATCGACTAACCCAACCCATATTTTATAATCTCGATCTCGAACTAAATAGGAACAAAAGATTTGATACCCTGTTACAAAATGTAAATGATTTCCTCAAACTCGTTGAGGGAAACACATGCATCACATGCAAATATAGGAGTGGTTTTCAATAATTTTGGGTGGTTTGTGCACAGATGGCAGTGGGTTGAGGGGGATGTTGGGTTCAGGTTCTACATGCACAATATGCATAGTGTGCTGTTGTTGTAGGGCACATATAGGGGAGACAGAGAGACATGGTGAATATTCATTTTTAGGAGAGAGAAAATAAATGAGGGAATCATTTTTGTGGAGAAAAAAGAGAGAAGTGAAGAAAGATGAGGGAAGTGAGGTAATGCAGATAGACAAGATAAAGAGGAAGTAATGAGAAAAGAGGAGCACACCATCATGTCTAGGCGCATATTTTAATTTTATTAGCACATGTTTAACATCGATTGCACGTTTTAAAATCAACAAGTATGCGTATTACCCATTAATTGGGTGCATGTAACCATATTTTTGGAAAACATTAGCTACCTAGGGGCGTGTATTACAATTCAATAAATAAGTCTACTTATCTTTATTTGGCACATATTACTATTTTTATGGCGCCTATAATCGATTTGTAGGTGTGTGTTCCTCGATCACGGGCACATGAAGACGTAATAGGATCGTTACTTCATTAAATAAGAATGAACACATATATCAAATTTTTAGACGCATATATCCTAATTCTAGGCGTCTTATCTCTATTTGTGGGCGCACCAATGACTTAATAAACTCATAGTGTTAAATATAAATGCATGCATAAGTCTTGTCAATAGATAAGGGTTATCTTGTTTATCCTTTACCCATGCCTTGTAGGGTAAGGGTAGGAGTACGCAATTTCCTAACCCTCTACCCGCTAACCCATTGTTACATTGGGTAAGGATAAGGATAAGTCATCACCCATACTCGCTAACCCGTTACCCACCGATATAACATATAATTGTTAAATATATATGGTATCTATAAATTTAAAATATATGATTAGAAAGAAAATCATACGTTCGTATTAGATTTAATTATGACTATTTATTAGTCAAATGATCGGAAAGAGTGGGTCAAATCTATTCAATGTTGGGGAAGGGAAGGGAAGTTCAACGTTGGACAAAGAAAAGAATCAAAGGGTCACGTATATTTAAATTTTGAAAAAGGAAAGAAGAATATTGGCGGACCGTAGAGGGTCAAAGCTATTCAAAATTGGAAAAAGAAAAGTCAACGTGCACAATCAATATCGCGATTCCTTGAGTTTGTTTTTATTAACAATTCGTACCATAAAAAGGGGAAGAGAAAAAGTAAAGAAGAAAAGGCAACGTCCCTCTTATCCTAACTAGACCAAGTATTCATTATATAATGTTCATTTCATGAGCAATTGTACTACCCCAAGAACGGAGAACATCGAGAGTAATTGTTGTTCCTACTTTCTGGCATTCACGACATTCTTTTCTCTACTTTCTACTCTGGTATTCTTCTATATTTTTTTTATGAAAGAAATTCTAGGATAGAAAGATATGTATCATTGTATCTATTTGTGAATACTAAAATCAAGTCCATCTTTTATTTCTTCTAGATCATGGATGAAAAAAACACTGAACAAAATACAAGTAGTATCGATGCTTGTGCTGATATGATTGAATCTAGATCTGGTTCTGGTTCTGGTTCTGGATTTGGTAGTGATGACAAGATTGAAGAGGAATCTAGTACTAGGAAAAGTACTTCAAAGGTTAGGGTTCATTATGATAGAGTTAAAGTTGATGGAATTCCAAAAGCAAAGTGCAAACATTGTTCCTAATTTCTAACTAATCGGCCTAAAGATGGGACAAATCAATTATATTATCATTTAACAAAGAAACATTTTTCTATATACAAGGGGGTGAAAGGCCAAAAAACACTAACCATGGTCCCTAGTAAGAAAAATGGGTCTTTGAAAGTTAAAAGCCAAAAAATTGATCAAGATTCAAGCAGACAAGATTTGGTTAGGATGATAATTTCGCATGAATATTCGTTTTCTATGGTTAATCATGTTGCATTTTGTGATTTTGTTCATAACCTTCAACCTCAATTTAAAATGGTTACAAGGAACACTATCAAAAGTGATTGTATGCAACTATATGAACTAGAAAGGACCAAGATCACTAGTGATATGTGGACATCTAACCGCAACAAAGGATTTATGGCTTTGATTGCACACTTTATTGATAACTAGTGGAGATTATAAAAGAGGATTCTAAATTTTTCTTATGTACCTGCTCCTCATACTCATGAAAGACTATTAAAATCTTTATTAGAGAAGTTGTATAGTTGGAATATTGATTGGAAGCTCATGTGTATTGTTCTTGATAATTGCACTAAGAATCATGCAATGGTTAGGGGGCTCAAATCAAAGTTAATTTCTAAAGATTGTTTGTTGGGGAATGGACAATTGTTTCATGTGCGTTGTTGTGCACATATATTGAATTTAATTGTGCAAGACGGTGCTAGTATTATATCAAATGTTATTGGGAAAGTTTGTGATGTTGTCAAGTTTGTTAGATCATCCACATTAAGGCTTCAAACAAACAAGCTATTTTTTAGGTAAGGGGACTAACAAGCAAGTCACTCATACTAGATGTACCTACACGTTGGAATTCTACATAAAACTTTTTCTTGACTTGGATCATAATTTCAAAGATGCACCAAGTGAAGAAGAATGGGAGAATGCTAAACTAGTCTGTGATGTTTTTGAGAACTTTTATGAAGTTTCAAATATGTTCTCTTGCACTTTGTACCCATCAGAAAATTATTTCTTCACACATATTTGTGCTATTAGTATTTGTTGAGAGAACTTATGTCTTCTCCAAATGATTTCCTAAAGAACATGGGAACATAAATGATGTCTAAGTTCGTGAAGTATTGGGATGCCACTTGTCCAATTCTCGCCATAACATCAATTTTGGATCCCCGTATGAAAATGAAATCAGTTGAACTAAACATGCGGGATATTTATGGTAATAAACCGGATCAAAAAAATAATAAGGTTAATGATGTTTTGTTGGATTTATATAATGCATACCATTGTATTTCTGGAGATAGTTCTATATTGGAGTACTTTGATGGAGAGGCAATGTTGATGACTAGTGGAGGTACTAGTAGAAATAGTGGTATGAACTTTTTTGCTTCTAAAGTTTCAAGCTATACTGCTAGAGTTAATCAATGATTATGTGATGAATCTTCTACTAGACCCATTCAAAATGACCTACAAACATATTTGGCTGAAGCTATCTACCCTATGAGAGGAAATGACAATCAGTTTGATATATTAACTTGATGGAAACTTAATGAACCAAAATATCCTATTGTTGCAAAGATGGCTCTTATGTATTAGCTATTCCTATCACCACTGTTGCTTCTGAGGCTGCATTTAGCACTGGTGGAAGAGTACTTACCAGTATAGGAGCTCGATGAAACCAAATACAGTTGAAGGCATCATATGTTCACAAGATTGGATAAGAAATGAGCTTTGTGGTAAGTTAACCATATTTCACTTGTTTTATCATAATAATGTTTTCCATAAACATGATTTATGTTTTTTTCTTATTCTTCTTGTAGGACAACATCTTGGTAAGGAGGGTTCAGTGATTCCGTTCACCAAACCATTGATGAGGATAATTATTTTGAGGCAACAATCAACTTATATGATTTTGATCACTAATAGATTCTATTTCAAATTTAGTTTAAGTTATATTCTTATATGAAAACTTATTGAAAGTTTTCCACTTTGATGAATTTGAAGTTTTTGTTATTTCTTGTTTACTCATGTGTACTAAGTGGGAACAATTTTGTACTTTTTGGCTTTTAATGGTGATGTGGATGTGTAATAATATTTGATGGTAATTTGTAGTCCCGGTGTCTTACTATGTTATATTATATTTGTTGGGTAAGCTATCATCATTTATAGTAACACAACTTTTTATAGACACAAATTTCCCGCTTCACCCTTACCCTCCATATTTACGTTGTGAGTAAGAGGGTAAGGGTAAGGGGAGGGTAAGGATTTTGGTGGAGTGGGGAATTACCCATACTCTTACTCACCACACTTGGTGGGTAAGGGTAGGGGTAAGACCTTATCCTCCCCATACCCTCCTCATTGACAACCCTAACAAGCATATTCCTAAATTCTGAACACGTATTACCCATTTTTAGGCACGTGTTCCTAATTTTTGGGTTTGTACCCCAAATTTTGGGCGCATGTAAGGAGTAATATAGATACTTTAATTGCTTAAACATGATTTGGGTGTGGGTAAGAGGGTAAGGGTAAAGGGAGGGTAAGGATATTGGTGGAGTGGGGAAGTACCCATAAGGGTAAAGGGAGGGTAAGGATATTGGTGGGGTGGGGAAGTACCCATACACTTACCCGCCACACTTAGTGGGTAAGGGTAAGGGTAAGACCTTATCCTCCCCATACCTTCCTCATTGACAACCCTAACACACATATTACTAAATTCTGAACGCATATTACCCATTTTTAGGCATGTGTTCCTGATTTTTGGGTGTGTACCCCTAATTTTGAGCGCATGTAAGGAGTAATATAGGCACTTTAATTGTTTAAACATGATCTGGGTGTGGGTACTCTTATTTTGGGTGTGTGTGACCATGTCTAGGTGCATGTAAGAAGTTGTATATGTGCTCAAACACCTTTTAACATGTCTATAAGTTTTTATTGATGCGTAAACATTTCTTTGGGCGTGTATAAACATTTATGGGCGTGTGAGACAATGTTAGGCATGGAATCATTCACCATTTGTATGTACGTGCCCAAATAGTGAAATATGTCTATTCTTGATGAATAACACATATTACTTTACGCATGCGCCCACAAATGGCTAAAAATACACAAAACAAACACCCAAAAATGGTAAAATATGCATACTTTCAATGAATATGTGCAGAAATAAACGCCTATAACTTTTTACATGCACCCGTAAATGGCTAAAAGCATCCAAATATGATAAAACCGCCCCAAAAAATGGTGAACTACACCTACTTATTGTATACCATACTCGATGTGTTGTCAACACCTATAAATATGGATATGCACCCAAAAGTATCTAAACATGCTATAAAATGATGAATATAAGCCTACTTGATGAATAAGTGCCTATTACTTTGGACATGCATCCACAAATGTCTAAGAGCGCCCAAAGATGGTAAACAAACACCCAGAAAATGATGAAATGTGCCTATTTATTACTATTCCTATTTCAATGTCTGATTTTTATTTTGGACAACTTTGTGCCCTTTTTTTTATCAATTTGAGCCCACTTTTGGTCTTTCTACTTTTGATTATTTTCAGGTCGTTTATTATTTTTTCATTACTTCCTCACAATTTTCCTTTTATCACATTAGAATCCTTCATCACTTCCCTCCTATCCACACTATCATGAAAATACCATACTCATCTTTCATATTTTGCATCATTTTTTCTCAAAAGCATACACACTAGTCTTATTGAAATGTATTTTTTGCAAGAAATCTGACGGTTTTTTATTTTGTCAAAAAAATCATCAGAAATTGAAAGTTATAAAAAAACAAGATTTTCTTTCGCCACACCACCTCTACCTATCACTCAATAATACTCATTTTTATATTTCATATCATTTTTTTCTCAAAAGTATATCAACCTTGGTCCTATTGGAAAGTATTTCTCGTAAAGAATCTAATGATTTTCATTTCGGACAAAAGTTTGCACGGATCAAATGTTATAAGCAGATTAAATTCTCCCATACTCAATAAATTTCCCGCCACATCACCCTCTAAAACCCACTCCCCCTACAAAACCACCCAGACATCTGGGTGGGACTGATACGGGGCACACATATGGTGCGTGTGATACAACTTGAGAGTCACCAAATTTTAATCCATGACAAAATGCATGTCAATTAGAGAACTAATCGACATCCATATACCTTATGCTATGTTTGGTACATGGTTACTGAAGGAGAGAGAAAGGAATGAAAAGGAAGGGGATGGGATACTTAAGTAAGTGTGATTGGTTAACATGAGAAGGGGAAGGGAAAATATGAAAAATAATGTGAATATAATTTTTTTTGGTGAAGTGGAATATTAGTGATATATTTTTTACATATAATAATTATATTTCTATATTTGTTCACAAATATTATTCTACAAAATTACATCTACAGAAGTGCGGACAACAAATAAAACTATCAACACTTTTTGGATGGTAAAGCCTATACATCTAAATATAAAATTGTAAGATGTACATTAGGAAAACATATGATTTTTATTTATTATGTGCTAAAAGTTCCAAAGAAGAGTTATTTTTTTTGTAAAATTTGAAATATGATTCTTTATATATTTATAAAGTATGATTATGTAAGTACTTTTTTCATATTTTTATGTTTACAACAAATTTTTGGTCTATGTAGTTAAGTAGTTTCCACAATAATCCACCACATTTTCCCCAATTATCTGTATTTTTATTTTTTATGTTTGTATAATAATCTCAAACATTTCCACTTTTTAACAAAAATATAAAAGTAACTAAGTTTCCTTCTAAATTATGTATAAAATTTGTTTTGATTTTCTTTTTGTTTTGTTTTCATTTTTCTCACAAAAAAGTCCTCAAAACTTTATTAAATACTACTTTAGTATTACATATATCCCTCCAAGTAATGTAACATATACATATGTGACATACTAACTCTCTAATTACAATAAATGTGGAATACATTATTTTCTACCATCATATTGTTTATATTTTATTTCAGATTTCAAAATTTTTTACTGACATCCTATTATATTTTCCGCCAAGTCATTTCCCTTTCCCTTGTCTCCTCTATGATTTGGTGGGGAGAGAATGGAAGAGAAGTGACTGAAAATAGACTTGATTTGTTCCCCTTTGTTCCCTCCATTCTCCTCTATTCCCTTCCCCTCCCATCACTTTGTCCAACCTAACAACTCAGGCCCTTTCTACTCCCTTTCACTCCCCTTCATTCACCACGTATCAAACATATCCTTAGAGTGAGTTGGTATTTATACAAAGTTTGTACTACTTGACATTTAAGTCGCTGAGACTTTCTGCAATTACAATAAGGTCACCATATATATATTACCATAAGGTTATCATAATTTATAAAAATTTGAGTAAGTAAACGAATTAAGATAAAAGAGTTAAGCACACTAGTACATTTTTGACCTCTAATGTCATTTTTCCTAACATTGATTGCACAGAAAAACTAACACCATAGAGTAAACAATGTCAGTCATAGAGCACAAATGTCACCACTGGTCAAATCCTACCAATTTAGAAAAAACATGGGTACTACTTTTTCTATAATGTCAGTAACGTACTACATAAACTGACATCTTAGAGAACCCGTGAAATACAAATTTCAGGGGAAAATCGACCTCCAAAAAAATTTAAGATTATCATCTATTTCCTCCAAACTGACAAAATACACCTTCCCATGAAATAAATTTTGCCTTCAAAAAGCTTCTATCGTCGGTTTTGCAGTAGCAAAATTGACATTGTACATCTTATAAACTATGAAAAAGTTATACATATCGTGTTGGCTTGAAGTCATGAAACCGACGGCATAGGATTCATGCCACAACCCTACGAAAATATTGTTCCCCTCAAATTTCTTCTCAGTCGTCATTTTTTCTCTCTACAACTGAAGACTCAATCATTAGTGAGGCTGACTTTTTTTGTTTGATTAAGGGCCTCTATCATCCGTTTTTTTACCAAACCCGATAACTAAGTATGGACTTAGTCATTGGTTTTTCTCAAACAAACCATCGAATAAGTCTCCTTACTAAGACCAACTTTTTTTATTTGGATAAGGGCCTATATTGTCGATTTCCCTATTTAAAATCGACAAAAATATGTGTACTATGTCTTTGGTTTAGCTTAAGAAACTAACGACTACAAACTTAGTTATCAATTTTTTTTATCAACTAACGACTAAGTCACCTAATATCACTCACAGAATATTTCTTTTCCCTATTCTCTATTTCATTGCCCTAATAACACTCTGCTCTGGCGATCGTCACTATGTTGATCATCACCACTCCTCCTCTCGAGCTACTGTGCTCACTGCTGCCACCGCTTTGCTCACTGCCGTCACCACTGGAACTCACCATCACTTTTTGATCTCATCATTTCCATTGGAGCTCGCCGTCGCTACTGGAGCTCATCGTAGTCATTGGAGCTCGTTGGACCCCAATGTCACTCTAGACCCCAAACCTTGCCGGAGTTGCTACTGATCCAACCCCACCATAGCGACTCCTACCTCTATCTCCAACACCGAAATCCTATATTATTTGCTTAACCCCACCTTCAAGAGGTACATAGATTCATTCTATCTCTAGTTCTACTTTTTTTGGATCTGTGTATAAGTAACAAAGTCAAATGTAGCACACATGTGCATATATGACATAGACAATCGTATGAGAAAATGATGCCCAACTAGGAATCAAAGAAGACCAATGGAAAATAAAATTAAGGGACATATATGGAGAAATCTGATTCAATGGATTAAAACTCTAGTGCTAGCTATGTTATTATTTCAACAACCCATAAAGTTATGGAAACCAATACTTTTTTCTTAATTTTTTTAGTTATGTTTTTTGTGTGTAATTTGATTAAATGTAACTAGAGTTTTAGATAAAACTATTTTTATAGTTTGATGATATGTAACTAGAGTTTTAATACCGAAATTGATATCAATTGGAGAAATAATACTTGTGTAATTTCTTTTATAATTTAAATTTGTATATAAGTGCTTGTATATTTGGGTGCATTGTTCAATTTGAGTGTTGTATGGATACATAATCACATCTAAGAATTAATGACACTGAATTGACATGACTTATCTAAATGAACTTGATTTAGACCAAAATTAATTTGATTCAAGCCGTAAACCTTAATTTAGACATATATCTTCTTCTTCTATGTTTTTATTTACATTGAATTGATATGAATCACAAATTTTAGTTTTGGACATATATCTATTGGCCTAGAATCCTGTATGACATTACTCATTAGGAGTAAATCTTAGACAGTCTGTGGTTTGGGAGTGTTCTTGAACACTTAATCTCACTTTGGATTTTAAGTGTATAATGTGTATACGATTTTCATGATGTTTCGTCAACACTTTCCCTTTTATTCTCTAAGTACAAATGTAGGTGGATATCTTCCCATCTACATCAATGTACTTGGATAACTATAGAGAAATGCCGCCAAATTTTCTTAAAAACCGAATACACATTACACACATACTAGTTAGATTAGGTGTTCAAGAATGGTATAGGTGGTACACACATTCATTACTAAACCCTAAGCCCTAACTTATAAACCATAAACCCTAAATCCTAATATATGAACCATGAACCCTAATATGTAAATCCTTATCCCGAAACACTAAATGATTAACCCTAATTTATAAACCCTAACCTCTAAATCCTATTATCTAAACACCTTATTCAATACTTGTTTTCTCTTTGAACCTAGAATGGATAGATCACGGATGTCCATTCCAATAGCTGCATCCAGAAGTTTATTATTAGTCTTGATCAGTTTATACGATTTGTGGAGGAACATAGGAAATGACATGGAGATAGTATCTATTATCCATGTAGGAATTGCAGTAACAACTTGAAAGTTGACACTATTGGCAAAATCAAAAGTCATGTCATGTGCAACGAGATTGTATAGGGCTATACAGAATGGTACTATCATGGAGAGATTCCTACAATGAGATCAATATATGTCGATAGCAGTACTTGTGTTGAAGAAGAAATTGTCAATTTTGATGTAGATGTGAATGACCCAATTCAAATAGACATAGTCGATGAGATGTTAGATAGTTGTGGGTTAGAGCATAGCGATCCACATTCCTTATTTAGAAACATTGTGCATGATGCCAACAAATACCGTTATACTTAGGTTGTACTAAGTTTAGAATATGAGAATTGTCTTGAGATTGTATACTCTGAAGGCTAACAATAGATGGGGCAAAAAAAGCTTCCAGTCATTGTTTCCTTTGTTGAAAGAAATTCTCCCTAAATGCAACGAGCTTCCAATATCAACTGACGAATTAAAGAAAATGTTGCGCTCAGTGGCAATGGATGCTAAGTAGATAGATATATGCCTGAATGACTGTGTGTTATTTTAAAAGGACTATATCAATTTGAAAGATTGTCCAAAATGTAAGGCATCAAGGTATAAAATAACAACTTTGGGAAAGTAAAAAACTGACTCTCCTGCCAAGGTGATATGGTATCTACATATAATACCATGGTTTCAAAGCTTGTTTGCCAATACCATGGATGTGGAGAATTTAACGTGTCACACAGAGGCAAAGAAAAATGATGAGATCCTACAACATGCGTCTGATTCCCCACAGTGGAAGAAGATTGATTTATTGTACCCTAAATTTGGTGAAGAAGTCAGAAATCTAAGACTTGGGTTTTGTATCAATGGGATGAATTCATACGACACATTGAGAAGCCAAAAAAACTCTTGGCATGTTATGATTGTTATATACAATCTTCCTCACTGGTTGTGTATGAAAAATAAGTAAGTCATGTTATTGTTGTTGATATCGGGCCCTAAACAACCTAGCAATGATATTGATGTTTATCTTGAACCTATAATTGATGACTTAAAGAAATTCTGGGGAGAAGGTATGATGACCTATGATGTTTCATGTAGAGAGACGTTTCATTTGTATGCTATATTGTTTTGTGCTATTAATGACTTTCTAGCATATGTGAATTTGTCTGTATACAACTTAAAAGGATCCAAAGCACGCCCTATATGTGAGGAGAACGCTGATTCAATATGACCAAAACATGGTGGCAAGACTGTATATCTTGGTCATTGAAGGTTTCTTCCAAAAGTTCATTATTACCTAAGGTTGCATGAAGTGTTCAATGGACTGAATGAGAAGGGAGTGCCCCTAAACCTATATTGGGAGAGATTCTTTATGAAAGAGTAAAAGACTTTGTCAAAGCATTCGGTAAGAGTTCACAATGTACTATTCCAAAATAAAGTGACAAATCTTTATAGAATAAGAGGCCAATAATCTGGGATCTTCCTTATTAGACTTCTTTGGCATTATATCAATGTCATGCATATTGAGAAAAAATGTATGTGATAGCATCATTGGTAATCTATTGAATTTACCAAATAAGACTAAAGATGGAATCAAAACTAGAATGGACCTATGTGAAATGGGCATAAGGAAAGAATTAACAAAAGAAGTTAATAGTGATCAGAAAATATATTTATCTCCTACTTGTTACACGTTGTCTAGAAAGGAGAAGAAAACTTTTTGCGAGTGTTTGCTTAATGTTAAGGTAACATAGGGATACTCTTCCAATATCTATAGATTGGTATCAATGAAGAATATGAAGCCGATAGGTCTTAAATCTCATGATTGTCACACTATAGTGTGAAAAATATTGGCTATGGCAATTCGATGTATACTGCCAAAGCATGTAAGGTTTGCAATCAGTGAACTTTGTTTCTTCTGCAATACTCTATGCAGCAAAGTTATTAATCCTGAGAATATTGATAAGTTGCAAAGAATGTGGTTGTTACCTTGTTCTATCTTGAGATGTATTTACCTCCATTATTTGATATCATGGTACATCTTGTTGTCCATTTGACTAGGGAAGTGGAAATATTGAGATTAGTTTTATTGCATTAGATGTATCCTTTTGAATGATACATGAGTGTTTTTGAAGGTGATGTCCCCATTATCGGTCTGAAGGGATTATTATTGAGGGTTATGTGCCTAGGGAGGTTATGGACGTTAGCAATGATGTTTTGAGTTGTAATGAAGCTCCTATAAATGACAAGAATAATGAGGACTATTTTGGCAAAGGGACTTTAAGAGTACGAGTGAAAGTAAACAATCATGAGTTGTTAGAACAAGCACACTTGTATATTTTACATAACATCAATGAAGTGAGTATTTGTATCTTCAGACATACCAATTTCATCAAGACACAAATCCTCAATCCAATTAAATGTGGCTTGCTAGAGAGCATAATGAGACATTTATTAGGTGGCTTGAAGATATTGTCTTATGTCAACCATCTCACACATCAAATAATGTTGTTGAAAATATAAAATGCCTCACCTTTAAACAAAAAAATGAATGTTATGTCTTATGAAGGGTTTGACATAAATAGATTTTCATAACACACAAAATTTCAAGATGATAAGAGTGTCGTCCAAAATAGTGGGTTCACCCTTCAAGCGTCTTCATTGTATTTTTCTAGTGCAAAGGATAAGAGTCCACATGAAGCTTAAATGTCATATTACAATGTCATTGAAGACATATGTGAGTTTGATTACATAGAATTCATAGATTCGGTCTTTAGGTGTAATTGGGTTGATAACACCAAAGTAGTTGTAGTTTATGAATTGGGTTTCACATTAATGAATATTGGAAAGATTGGTGAGAACGGTGAACCATTCATAATGGAATCACTGAGAAACCAAGTATTTTATATTGATGAGCCTACAAATGAAAAATGGTTGGTTGTTCTTCATGGTGAAAGGTAGTTCATTTTAGATCCTATAGATGAAGAAGAATACTATGTTAAGTATGATGATCTGGTTCATTCCCAATTGGATTGCCAACACCAAATGTTGAAGCTGACACTGACTTATGTATGTTTGGAGATCACATAGAGGGAGTGTTAATTGATACAAGATCCAATCAATATTAGAGGCATGTTTTTTTGTTTTTTTAAATGTTCGATTTGCATTTTATATTCTTTATCACTTATAGTTCATTGTTTGCCTATATTTGATATGACATTTTTCAGATGGTCTCTGACCATCAGTAGATGATCGTGATGATGATTACCGTGAGGATGAGAACCATGACGATGTGCATCGTGAGGATGAAACTCGTGTAAGTTGTATTGTTTTATTACATGGATGTACATTTTATAATGTCTATGTTTTTATATTTTTATGATTTATATGTGTTTCTTGTCAATTTTAGCATGAGGATGTGCGCCCTAAGGATCTTGTTGAGCTTGGTGAGCAACATCGTCAGTATACAAATATAAGAGGCATCACCATGATGAACAAGTTAGTAGAGAAAAGGGGTAAAGGACCAAAGTTGGTTGTTGAGTTTGATGATGTAGGAAATCCAGTTGGGAAGAACTGAAGTTCTTTTGGTGCAATATGTAGGGGTTCTTACTCGTAGCAAATTAGATGTAACAATAGAATCTTAGCATAAAATTTCTCAAGGCACAAAAGACTTCATATGGGAGGAACTATGTGTGAGATATTATCATTTACAATTTATTTTTAAAGATATTTACAATTCTATTTTTAATAATATTCCATTAAGTATATGAACTTTTGCATAAGATACTTGACCTGGATGAAAAACTACATCACAAAAAGGTGTTGCAACATTGTGGGAGGGTACTAAGGAATTATAGGACAAATCTGACAAGAGAATACATACTGGACCAAAACAAGAAGAAGTCAACCATTGAGTAACAAAACTATCTTGACCCGAAGGAGTCAGAGGCATTTTTTGCTTCAAGAAAAACTGATGATAAGCCTCCTCATTTAGACTACATTTTTATGAATACATTGAATTGTGTATTTAACATATGTTTTGAATAACCATACTTTAAATGATGCTCACAGAGAAAGATGTGCAAAGAATCTGCACAACCAAAATATGAGTTCAGGTGGTTGTGCAAGGCTTCACCAATGATACTCGAGACATCTTCTTCTCAGCAGCCTATTCCTGGGACTGCTAGGTCCTCTACTACTACTACTACTAGTACTAAATTTCTATCTCACCATGATATGTGGATAATTGTTAGGTAAACCAAATCTACAGAATTGCCCAACCCCGCAACGGTTGAGGTGGCTGCAAAAATGGTAAGATTCAACTCTCAATGAAATTACTATTGATGATTGTTATGTTTTACTTATCAATTACTATTGATGATGGTTATAGGGAGCTCCACGAGTAAAGGAAACAAGGCAAGTTCATCCCTGAGGGCACAAGGGATGAATTGACAGTTGCTCTAGGTAATCTAGAACATCTTGGGCGTGTTAGGACTGTTACAGCTGGTGTCAGTATAAGAGTCTTCTTTGGGCCATCAAAGCATAAGTGAAAATCTATCCAGAAAGGAGGATTCTCATAAGAGAAGGTACAAGAGATGATTGCAAAGGGAATAGAGGAAACAATGAGACAATATCATATTTCTCATTCAGCTTCTCAAATAGTACATGTGGCACCCCACTCTTCATACGAGGTGGAACCCCTACGATAGAGGTGGTTGGGATTAATCATGTGAACCACCAACTAGCACATATGTTGTAAGTTTTTTTGAATGATATAGTGGTCTTTTAGAATGATTTGTATAATATATTTGAGTTTAAGTATATATATACCACTCTATACAAATTTATAGGGGTTGAGGCCATGCTATCTTTTATTAGAAGGATTTTTTGTTGCATTGGGCACTGCTTACCCACGACTTATATGTGACATGATTCATGGTGCTCTGTTGCCCGTCAATGTGGTTAGCGTAACACCAAGGCTTGTCTGCAATGCTTGGAAGAAGACTGCACTGCCATATGACCACCTCGAGCATGAGACGATAGTTGATGCATAAGGCGGCATGGTTGTGTGGCCCAAAGCATGAGTTGTCTATACCAATGTATGCTAAATTTCCATTGTATTTATATCTGTATATAATTGATAGTTGATATATATATATATATATATATATATATATATAATATATATATATATAGAGAGAGAGAGAGAGAGAGTCAAGCTAGAATACACTCTAGTGTATAGATCACACGAATACACTCAAGTGTGTTTGCATATCAAGACTATTTTTAGCAAATGTAAACCATTGATCTTCACTTTCATACTATAACTAGGCTACATAAAAATTTTGAGCCCATTTGGATGAGTGTAAGTCACTCATCCGAGGGCAACAAAATCAATGCACGAAACTAATTTGAAATGCATAATTTTTGTGGTCTTTATTACATGACCTATAAATGTCCAAATGTGCTCAAATTTTGTATATGAGCTATTCACATGATGTTTATGAAGATCAATGGATTAGATTTTTGAAAAAAAATATTGCATCATGAAAAACTACTTGAGTGTATTCTGCTCCGAATACACTCGAGTGTATTCTGCTCCAAATACACTCGAGTGTATTCTAGCCTGACTCTCTCTCTCTCTCTATATATATATATATACACACACACACAGATATATATATATATATATACATATATATATATATATATAGAGAGAGAGAGAGAGAAAGAGAGTCAGGCTAGAATACACTCGAGTGTACATATCGTACGAATACACTCAAGTGTGTTTGCATATCAAGACTATTTTTTGCAAAATGTAAACCATTGATCTTCACCGTCATACTATAAATAGGCTACATACAAATTTTGAGCCCATTTGGATGAGTGTAAGTCACTCATCCAAGGGCAACAAAATCGATGCACGAAACTAATTTGAAATACATAATTTTTGCGGTCTTAATAACATGGCCTATAAATGTCCAAATTTGCTCAAATTTTGCATATGAGTTATACACAAGATGTTTAAGAAGATCAATGGATTATATTTTTGAAAAAAATATTGCATCATGAAAAACTACTTGAGTGTATTCTGCTCCGAATACACTCGAGTGTATTCTAGCCTGACTATATATATATATATATAAACCCCCTACAACTCATCCTCTACCTCCTCCTCAAGATATTCAATTACCTGGTTGGCTTGCAAATGACCTATTTGACTCGCTAGGTTCTAATTGCAAGGTGTTGGCAATATGGATAGGAAACTTTGAAGAAGGGTCGCCTATGATGGTTCATTAAGGAGGATGATGTAGGTCAACCTCATGATACTAGTATGTTTTTGCAATATGTTGTAGATATGTTTTCTTATACTTGGTTGAATACATATGTGATAGAACTTTGGATGTAGTGGGATCTTATGGCTAAATGCCTTATCTTATATATGTTGATCTATTTTCTTATATATTAATGCAAACATGATATACATTTTGTAGTTTCTTACATAGAGTGTGTACAGAGTTCACACTACCTATGTGACATTTTTAATTCTATCATTGATTATCTGTGTACATAAAGACCCTATATATGTTAACGAATACTTCTCTAGCACATTTAAATATTTTGGTAATGCGGGAAAGAGCGTGATTATAGCTCCTTTCAATGTTGAATAAGTTTTAGTTACTTTGCTTATAACTTTGACTAAAGAATTAGATTTCACTGTAGATTTTGAATTTTCTTTTGTTTGCCTTCTTTTCACTTAGGAATAATCATTGGATGTTGCTGGTAATCGTCTCTGAGATGCTAAATGCGTATTATCTAAATCCTGAGGGTGACAAAATAGATAGTCGGGGACACAAAATGAAAAAGGCATTATTCATGTGAGTAATTTTTTATATCTATTAACATATATTTTTATATGACTATTTATGAATGTAATATAATGTGTTACATTAACATATAGGGGTATAAAAGACTTTAAAACTGTTTGGAGGAAAGGTGGACAAGAAAAATAAAGCATGAAGTTGGATGAATGTTAAGGTCGTATTTCTGACTCCAATGCATATTTATGCCAACTATGCTTACTTTTATTTATTAACATTTTGTAAGTTGTTACATTTATAGTGCCATGTACAAGACATGGCTGGGCAAGCAGATACTATGTGAGTGGTAAATGGACATGTCTTTCAGATATGGGGCATAAGGTATCCAATGTATATAAATGTAATCTATACATAGTCTTGATCATCATAAGTAAATAGTCTCACTTCATAATATGAAAATATCATTCTCTTTAATTATGCCATTCTCTTTGTATCTCTTAGCACGATAGATCCCTATATGACAGATGAGCTAGATGAGATACGAGAATAATGGGCACAAGCCTTTGTTAAGGAAGTGAATTTTGAACTTGATTGCGATAAAATATAAGTTTTTTGTACTTTGATGTCATTATTTCTATAGACATGCAGTGCTTATGCTTCTTGGAACTTTATATATTGGTGCATATGTGAATGATGAATATATACATGTGTACAAATGAATTCAATGAGAACTTTGTTTCCACATGTCATGAGAATGGAATTGGTGCATATGTGAATGATGTATCATGTGTTTGAATGAATGTAAAGATAAATGAATACAATGAAAATTTTATTTGTACATGTCATCAGAATGAAATTAGAGAATGGTTCTTGTATGTGGGTGGATTGTGTATTTGTTATTGCAAGTTTGGCAAGTTTGTTAGCTTGTTGTTAAGCTGAACATAGGCTGGAACTTACAGATCCATCGAAATACAAGTTAGCATCCTGTTGTACAGTCAGATAGTAGGTCTGCAGACCTACTATTTTAAAAAAACAACATTTTCATCAGTTGTTTAAAAAAAACCGACACTGTATCACTTAATCGTTGACTTTGCATGCAAAAACCGACGAGATAGCTCTAAACAATGATGGCTTCAACTTCAGATGAACGATACATAAACTGGAATGATAGTACAATGTTGGTTCTTAGTACCCAAACCAATATTATAGGGTTACTCTAAAATGGCTGTGTTGGTTAGCATAGTCATGCCAATAGTTGTATTTCGACATTAGTTTATGCTAGAAATTGACGACACACATTTTTTGTATCATCTGTTGCTTCATATAAACATATAACATAGAGACCTTTATCAGTTACAAATGTGACCCTATATTGAAGCACAACGTCAATTTTTAGAAGTACAACCAATGACACAAATGCTTAACTATGATGGTTTCATTAATAATAGCAATCGAGGTTGGATCTTCATCATTGATTTATGGTTCTCCGTAAAATCGACATTGTAGACGCTTGGCTCTAGTGTCTCCCACTTAGCTATAAAAAAAAAACTAATGTTAGAGGGATATATTAATCGAAGACAGAGGTGGTATCTATACTAGTTGTACTTGGCTAAATGAAAATCCATGTTTAGTCATTTTACTCCATTATTCCAACAATATCATGAATCATAAGTCCTTTGACCAACTTACTGTTGGTAAGGGTTCGTGAGGATGCATAAGGCCTAAAACCATTAGCTACCAATATTTTACATGAGGGACCTCAATGACCAAAGTCAATTAAAAAATCCCATTTCAATATTTGTATAATGGAGATCTATATTAGATGTTCAAGTGATAAAACCAGCGAGATAAAACACCAAACACAATACTATATGGAAATATGAACCACCACACATACACATCAAGATTCAAGTGAGAAAACAATGATCATATGATGATTAAAATTCACATACCTAATTTAGAGGTTGTTAACCTATCTTTGACCATATAGATCAAAAATAACACCTGATTAAGAACATCACCCATTATTAAGCAACGTTCAACATGTTACTTACTTATTAGGCCCATTATTAGAATTTTCGTCAAATGAAGTTCTAAATAGGTTATTTACATGTTTCATGATCTTTTATTGATCTAGGGACCATAATGAAGGTGTTGTTCATGTTTCATATCAATATGCATTTCCATCTATTTTCTGTGATTATTATGATGCTTATGTCATTTATGTACATTTCTAGGTCAAAAGGCTCATAATAGGGAAACCAAGATTAAGGTTCATCAAGTCATGAGATTCTAACATGGAATATAGTTGAGATCAGAAAAAAGAGGATAAGATACACATATGTTATAAATAGATGGCCACCTAGCTAGTTTCATAAATTTAACATTATCAACATACATTTAAAATTTTAACATAAAAGACTTATACAATTAGGATTCAATATATGACTCAGGTGAATATCCATTTCCAAGGGGATCACAAGGATTAGGAAAATCCCTGATTTGAAATGATAGAACATGAGACTTAGATATACATCAAGATTTAGAGCTTAAGAACATAGTCAAGGCACTGTAGCACATAAGGGGCCGATAGGGGTAAATCTAGTGTCTCATACATCAATATAGAATAAGAGGGGCTAATATAAGTATTAAGATCATACAATATCATAATATATTTGTTTTAAGAATATAAAGGTGTTTGATGTATAAGAATATCAAAGTCCACATTTGATTTAAATATTATCATGTATCATCAAAATATGTAACATTCATGAATACTAAGTTTCATGTGGAACAAACATATAAAAAATGGGGATTAGGGGGATGATTCTCGTATCATGGAAGTGAATAAGTGCCCAATTTTAGGGTTGGTAAGACTCATTAAGAAGCAACATTGGAAAAAATAGATAAAGGACATCATCGAGGTGCAATGCAAGTCATAAACATGCATTAGAGACATCTAGATTGCATGAAAGGTGATTAGTGCCCTCTAAGAATCCAATACCACACAAAATATATTGATGTTATGAGTAGGATGGTAGAGGTGTATAAAAACTCAAGTTTAATTGTGATCGTGCATTAAATGTAATCATCATGACTAAATTTTACAAGTTTTATGGGAGTAAGGCAATAAACAATATAATTAGGATCTGCAACCTGGTTTGTTGTATAGATCTCATTGAGATTATAAATTTAGTATATGATTTTGCATATTTTGTCAAAAAGAGGAAGGAAAAATTGTTTTTAAATGTTTCAATTAGAAACTATAGTGAAAGGAATAAGATGTTACCAATTTCATTTTGAGTTCAATCTTAGCCCTAGAAGGGTGATCAGATGCCTATGAATTGCATCATCATGTGCTCTATGGCCTGCCCATGTGGAAGCCCATCCAAATTTGGGTCTAGTTGGACTTTGACCATCCTAGGTTAGGGACGATCTCGGGTGTCGGGGTGCAAACCCTAGATCCCACAATTGGGAGGGCTACCTCCCACAAACTTCGCATAGATCACGTGTGAGGTAGGGGCTTGCAGAGGTCACTGCTCAAGCTGCTCACCATGGAAGACTAGAAAGGGGTTGGGGAGCCCTTAAAATATCTCTTGACCTGACCTCCTAGTGTTGTCTTAATGTTGTGAGCCCAAACCTTGGGTTGGTTTCTTCCAAGGAGGAGTATGGAACGAAATCCCTACCTCAAGCTCCAAGGTGTCATGAATGGAGGGGATTGGGTGGTTGTAAAACATTTCTATAGTGCATACAATCCAAGGTTGAAGACACACTGTATTTGCTGGATTTTGGGTCTAATCCATGGATCACGGATCCAAAGATCCCTGATTGCTCAAAGACAGAAGGGGTAGATTGATGGGTTGTCAATCAAAGAGGGGCACCACCAATGAGTGGGTCGCATGCCCAAGTTGGGCCCAAAAAGGCTGGCCTTAGGACCCATAAAGGAACATAAAAGGAGCAAAAATAGTTGAATGATATGATAAAAGAGGGATATTCAAAAGGCGACAAATTAGCTTCAGTTGATGCAATTTTACACTGTTGGATTTATAATTTAATCCTCGACAACATGGTATACATTAAAGAGCAATAAGGGCACATTGATGAGGTTCAATTTAAATGGCAATATGGTGATATATAGAAGTATGGGACTTAGTTTAACATTGATATTAATATCACATTTTGGAACATAAGAGAAAATGTGACTGTAATCAAGAATCAA
This sequence comes from Alisma plantago-aquatica, assembly GCA_963693085.1. Taxonomy (NCBI): domain Eukaryota; kingdom Viridiplantae; phylum Streptophyta; class Magnoliopsida; order Alismatales; family Alismataceae; genus Alisma; species Alisma plantago-aquatica. Next base: position 241,355,611 of record OY856412.1, on the reverse strand, counting down.
AAGCCTTCAAAGCATATAATTGTGTCCCAATAATAGAGATTGAACATGATACATAGATAGGATACATATTTAAAGAGATAGAATGTCAGTTTATCACATCCCTCCCTCCTTAATAGAAATTTCATCCTCAAAATTTGTCAAAGACCATAATAAGGTCAAAGTCAATATCCATCATGTCTCGGTGACCAACCCTAGTTGTTAAGGCATGCACCAGTATGAGATACACACTTATGTTGTGAACATGTGTTTATGGAGCATCAAGGGTATACTAATATCGATTTATATGCATTTCATTTGGTGTCCCATCATCACATGTCTTCCTTTTATCACTAGGGTTCCATGACGCTTATTGCCACTATATTACAATTTAGTCACATATACATACCATTTTGATGTGGAGCATCAAGATGCATGTCATTAATTACTAGAATGACCCTATTCATTATCATGACTTTCATTTATGATTAATATTATAGTTACCTTCAATCCTCAACTAGAACGCATGCATAGATCAGTTCCCTCCATTCTATCAATTACCCCATGTTATGTTCATTACTTTTCATTAGATCTTAAACTAAGAATTTATACTTCATAATTATTCCAACTTATATCCCAAGGCATAATCATATCGATCTTGTCATTTTAACTTATATATTTCAAGTAGAGCATGGTTTCATATTAATTCAAGCTTATGAGTGAGAAACTTATCATATACATATAACAAGTTTTTCACTTAAGTGAGATTCTTTCATGTATCATGTATTATCTTGAGGAACACATTACTATCACATCGAGGTTCCATAATTATCTCCCTTGTAGTTAAAAGAGATTCATAAGACCGATCCACTCAAGTTAAAACCCATCTATGTCGAGGAAATACATGCTAACCACAACCATCTACCCACATTGAATTTCTACCTGACTTCCAAAACAAAGGCAACCACTAGATTCCTCCACATGGAATCACTAACTCAAGTATGAGTCTCATCATGAAGATCAAACATCATGTACATAATCTTAGGGTTTTGGGACATCTTCCTACCCTAGATGGAAACCATAAATATATTCAAGAGCCTCTTTCTATAGGCTCATATTTTTTCATAATTAATCTAGGGTTCAACATTATCAAAGGAACATACACTAGGTGACTCAACTCATATGCTTAAAAGTATTCTATGTACAGACTCATAATATAATATTCCATCATTCATATATTTTAACGTTTCACATAATTTTGGTGGTTGGGTACTCTACCTTCTCCCATGCCAGGTTCACTCACTTTGTAATTCACCATTATTGTGTGACCCATACTAGAAGTCCTTTGTAAAGATATTGAGGCCCATTTTGGTCCCAAACCATGTACTATTTAACGTATCTCAACATATCCATGACTAGGCACATGAAAGTGTACCAACCCATTGGATATGTGTAGCACATAAAGCAAGACATAAGCATCATACATGGTGCTAGACTAGCTAGGGTTTCAAGATCAAAACTCATCCTATATCATCAAAACCTAATTGAATATTCTAACATTAAACCCAGGTCAACGTGGAGTAAACTCATATGATTATCATCAAACCTAAATCATCTAGGCTACTAGTAGCCTATACTTCATCATATATCTAGACCAACTAGAGTCTAAATATATCATCTAAACACTCTCATATAGACTAATGCTACATCTCTTTATGTTAGGTTACATGGATACTCATTGCCTTTTTGTACGTGGTAAAATATTTTTATGTACATATATACTAATACCTGAAATAATTTTTGTGCAATGTTGAGACATGTGATGGAAAACCATCATACTCATTTTAAACAAATGTCATATCCAAAACTGAGTTACCACACTAATCAGGAAGTCTAGTACCCTAACACCTATAGAGTTAGGAATAACAAGGCTCAGACTTCTGTATCTACCCTAAGAACATGCCTCAAACATATGTATAGGGTTTACAATAATAATATGTCCCTATTCTCACCCTCTTAACCCAACAGACCATGATGACAGAGAGGTTTCATGCATTACACAAATCCACACCTAGCTATAAAACATCTACATTCTAACATTGAGGCTAAGTCAACTTAGTCCACAAATTACTTTTTTTTAAGGTTTTTAGGCTTGTAATGTAATGTTCAATTTAGTTTCTACTTCATGTGAGCAATTCTTGGTGTAGATATCATTCATGCTCTAATTCGATATATCATGGAACCATTTATCACCCCAATCCAAACTCCAAATGACTAGAAGTTCAATAGAAAAATTACTCGAGAATCTGCCCCTAGAACGGTAATATCAAAGCATGAACGTGAAAGCATAAAATCTTAGCATACATGTACAATTAGTTGGATGTATAAATCAACATTTAAAAAGTATATTATTACAACATCATTGATTATATAGCTTCGATTGTGCATTTAAGAGTGCATTATACAAGTATGACCATGTACATTAAATTAGGATGTTACAAAAGGTACAACCTAAACACTTCCCTAATTTCTCCCAAGCTATCTCTGAACCTAAAACATACAAGAAACAAACATATTAACACACAAGGTACCGAGTACAAGACAAAAAGATACATGTATATCGGATTTTCATAATTTTGAAAGATTTGTAGAAGTAAACAAACAAGAGTAAAGATTTAAGTTCTTAGCAAAATGAAAACCCATGTTTTAGTCATATTAATATATTATAACAACAATATCATGTATCATAAGGCCTTTGACCAACTTCCAATCAGAAGGGATCTGTGATTGTGATTAAGGCTCAAAACCATTAGTTATAACCCTTTTTCTACGTGAGGGACCTCAATGACTAAATTCGTTGATAAAATCATGTTTCAAAATTTGTATATAACACACACACACACACACACACACACACACATATATATATATATATATATATATATATAGAAAGAGAGAGAGAGAGAGTCAGGCTAGAATACACTCGAGTGTACAAATCGCACAAATACACTCAAGTGTGTTTGCATATGAAGACTATTTTTTGCAAAATGTAAACCATTGATCTTCACCGTCATACTATAACTAGGCTACATACAAAGTTTGAGCCCATTTGGATGAGTGTAAGTCACTCATCCAAGGGCAACAAAATCGACGCGTGAAACTAATTTGAAATGCATAATTTTTGCGGTCTTCATAACATGAGCTATACATATCCAAATGTGCTCAAAGTTTGTGTATGAGATGTTTAACAAGATCAATGGATTTGATTTTTAAAAAATATAATGCATCATGAAAAACTACTTGAGTGTATTCCGCTCCGGATACACTCGAGTGTATTCTAGCCTGACTCTATATATATATATATATATATATATATATAATGTGTTTCAATCGATAAAATTTGAGACAGAAAACATCGAGTAGAATATTACAATACTACATGGCGATATGGGCAAGTAAACAAACACACATACATATCAATGTTCAAGAAAGAAAACCATAATCTTATATTCATTAAAGATAGCGTACCTAATCCAGGTGTTCTTAACCTATCATTGACCATATAGATTATGAGTAACACCTAATTAAGAACATAACCCATTATTAAGTAAGGTTCGACATGTTACTTATTTGGTTCATTATTAAGATTTTGGTCAAATTAAGTTCATAGTTTTTTGTTTACATATTCGATGACCTTTCATTGATTTAAGGTCCATCATAAAGTTTTCTTTCAAGTCTCATCAAATTCCTAGGTTCCATCTATTTCCTATGATTATTACAAGGTTTACGACACTTATGTACATTTCAAGGCCAAAAGACTCATAATAGGGAGACCAAGACTAAGGTAATCAATTTATGAGATCCAAACAAGAAAGATAGTTGAGATAAGAGAAAAAAAAAAGAGAAAGATAAGAACAATTCAAAAATGGATGGTCACCTACGTCTAGTTTCAACATGCATTCATAATTCTAAAATATTAAGACTTATGTCATTAGGGTTCAACATAGGACCTAGGTGAACATCCAAATCAAAGATGGCCACAAGGATTAGAAAAATTCCGAATTTTAAATGGTATAACATGATACTAAGATCCATATCAAGATTTAGAGCATAAGAACATAGTAAAGGAACTTTATCACTAAGGCATCAATAGGGGAGGATCTAGTGTCTCATACACCATCATAACACAAGAGGGGTTGATATTAGGAATATAGATAATAAAACGTAATAATATAACTTTTTTCAAGGATATAAATGTTTTATGTCTAAGAAGACAAAAGTCCATATTTGATTTAATTATCATAATGTATCATCAAAAGATTTCATATCCATACATACTAAGTTTCATATGGTACAAACATAAAAAAGGGGATTAGGGGTATTATCTATGTATCATGGAGGGGCAAGTTACTGGTTTCAAGCTTGATTAAGAATCAAGTGTCATTAAGAAGAAATATTAACATAATAGAGTGAACTACATTATTGAAGTCCAAAACAAGTCATAAATGTGTATTACAGACATCCAGAGTGCATGTAAGATGATGATTAGGGCCCTCAAAGAGTTTAAGAGTACCCAAAATCTTTTGATTTGATGACTATGAGGGTAGAGGTACATTAAAGATTCAAGCTTTATCATGGTCATGTGTTACGTGTAATCATACTTATTAAAGATAACTTTTATGGAAACATAGAAATAAACAATGGAATTAGGATCTTCAACCTAGTCAATTGTGTAGATCTCATAAAGGTGTTCAATTTGGTATATAATTTTGCATATTTGGCCATATAATTAGGGAGATATCATTTTTTGAATGTTTAGATTAGAAACTATAGTGAAAGGAACAAGATGTTAGCAATTTCATTTTGAGTTTGATCTCAGTCCTAGAAGGGCGATCGAACAATTGTGAACTGTGCCATCTCATGCTCTATGGTGCACCTATGTGGCAGCTGGGCCAGGCCCAGATGGGGCCGGTTATAACTTAACTTTGACTAGGTGAGGCATGGATGATCTCGATCATCAATGCATAAACACTAGATCTCACTACTGGGAGGTCTCCTTCCCACAGATTAAGCACATCTCACATAGGGGTGGGAGCTCGCACTGATTGATACTCAAGGTGCTCATCAGAGTAGACTAGAAAAGGGCTAGGGGACCCTTGAAACGGTTTGCAAAGGGCCCCCCTAACACCGTCTTGAAGCCGCGATCCCAAATTTGGGTTGATTACTTTCGAGTAGGTGTAGGGAATGAAACCATAACCTCAAGCTCTAAGGTAGCAGTCATGGTTTTGGTTGGATATGGGAAGAGAAAAGAGTGGATTCTAGGGCACAAAAACAACAAAAAAGAAATAGGAAAGAATGAGAGTATCAACGGTAGCTGATCTCACCCAAATGTGTTGAATATGAATGGGATTGAGTGGTCATAAAGCACCAATATAGTGTGTATGGACCAAGGTTGAAGACACAATGTAGCCATCTGATTTGGGGTTTAATTCATGGATCAAGGATCTGACAATCATTATTGGTAGAATACAAAAGGGTTAAATTGCTGGCTTGTCAAGTGAAGGGGGGTGCCACCTTTGATTTTGTCATGAAACCAAATTGTCCCATAAAGGTTGTCCCAAGGACCCAAAAAGGAAAAAAATAAGAGAAAAAAATAGCTAAATCAAATGATTAAATAGGGATATTCAAAAAGTCATAACTTGGAAGTCATTGCTTTGATTGAGGCAATTTTTACACCATCAGATTTATAATTGAATACTATGCAACATGGTATCCATTATAGAGAAAGAAGAGCATGACGAGGTTTGAATTTAATGGAAATATGGTGATAAATTAAGCCACATACTTAGTTAAACATTGATACTAATGTCACATTTTGGAACATAAGAGCAAATGTGACTACAATTAATCATCAAAAGCCTTCATAACATGAAATTGAGTACCAAGAATGGAGATTGAGAAAGGTATAGAAACAAGGTACATATTTGAAGAGAGAGAAATTTAGGTTCTCACAACAACTTTATAATTATCCTATTAAGAACATTTGGTGTAATCATATACTGTCTGGGTTTTTTATTATAAGTTAAACTCATGGGTACCTAATACATATCATTTAGGTTTAGGAAGGGTATGCTACAGTTAAAGAATTGGTATTAATGTACTTGCCATAAATGGAGACATCATTTGGATTTCATATATGGAATAGAATGTTTTCGAATTTCATATGCAGAATAGTCAATGTTTTTTTATAAAGATGAGACCATTTATGGTAGTGACCCTATTGATATGGTATTTTTTCATTATATATTTATGCAAGCATCTACTATGTAACTATGAAGCATAAACTTGATCACTAAAATAAAAAATTATCTATGCCATTTTTTTTGGGCCACATAAGTGAGAAGCACATTTCTAGACTTCATAAATTTGGATATCTAGACTCATTTGGTTTTGAATCGATAGATACATGCAAATCATATTTATTAGGCAAGATGACAAAATCACTTCTTACTAGGTAAAAGTAAAAGGAAAAATGACCTATTAGGACTCATAAACATTGATGTATAGGAGGGACCTTTTATCTCAAATTCTAGAGGTGGGTATCAATTCTTCATCACATTTACTGATGGCCTTAGTAGATATGGTTGTGGGTATCTACTAAATACAAGTTAGATACAATGAAAAATTAAGGAATTCATGAATGAAATATAGAATCAACTTGTGACAAGAATATTAAAGCACTTTGATTATATTAAGGTGGTGAATACTTAAGCTAAGATTTTGAGACCCTTTTTGAAAGAATGTGCTATAGTATCACAATGGACTCCACCTAAAGCACTACAACAAAATGGTTGATTAGAAAAAAAGGAATTTCACTCTCTTAGATATGATATAATCTATGATGTGTTTTCTTACTCTTTCAATCTTCTTTGGGGATACGACTTAGAGACCACAACATCTAATAATGTACCTTATATATTAGTTTCCGTATGAAATAAGGAGTGGAAATGCCCACAATATGTCTTTTATGAAGACTTAAGGATGTGAATCTTATGTCAAGAAATAGTTTATTGAAAAGTATGGGCCTAAATGTCATTTTTTGGATATCCTAAGGAAACTAAGGTATATTTCTTCTAAATTCTATATGGTTATGCGGTCTTTGTTTACAAAATTATTATATTTCCCAAAATGAAATTATTTATAGAGGAATCAGTGGGAGGATGGAACTCAAAGAAGTTTAAAACCAATAAGATAACATTGAATATGTGGAGGTCGATAAGGAGAAAGAGGGATCATAAGCTATTATGGAATCTCAAGTTCCTCCTACAAAATGATAACCTTTAAGGTCTAGTAGGATATTCCTTGAGCTAGAGAGATTTGGATTTATCTTGACTCAATAAGAGTATGTGTTGGTCGAGAATGATGATGAACCAACAACCTATAATGAGACTATTGAGGTACAAGCTTTTGATAAATGGCCTAAAGACATGAGATCTGAGATGGACTCACCAACAAGGTATGCACCATGTTGGATTTACTCAAAGGAATAAAACCCATATGGTGAAAATGGATCTTTAATAAGAACACTGACATGGGCAATAATGTAAAAACCTATAAATGGTGATTATTTGCTAAAGGTTTCAAGCAAGTTCAACGTGTTGACTATAATGATACTTTTTCACCTACTTCTATGGTTTAATCCACCATGATCATGCTTTCAGTTACATCGTATCATACTTATGAGATCTTGAATATGGGAAGCAAAACTACGATCCTTAATGGGAATTTTCATGAGTATGTGTATATGGCTCAACTGGGAGGTTTTATCACTCCAAATGAAGCTAGAAAAGTTTATGTGCTACAAAGGCAAATTTATAGATTGAAGTAAGAATATCAGATCTATAATATTTATTTTAATGACATAGTTAAAGAGTTTGTATTTATCCAGTATTATGAACATTGTTTTAATAAGAAGGTTAGTGGGAGCATAGAAGTGTTCCTCATATTGTATGTATATTACATACTATTAATGAAAAATGACACCTATTTTGTAATATTTTTGTTTCTATTACATATTCAGTAGAGTTTTGGGGCTGAATACTGGTCCCATATACCACCATTGGCCTTAAATGCAATCTTTGTTCTCACTCACACACAAGACATGATCAACTTACTACTTGGTCATCCATCCTAGTATTACTCTAGGTTGAGCATGCTTAAATATAGAGTTCTTAGTGGTAGGATACCTGAAAAGGAGGTGCGCCTTGGTGATATGGGTAGTCCAGTCATTCCTTTTAAGATCATTTTATCTGAGGCCTCAAATCTTAAAACACTACAATATCCCCAACTTAGACTCTTGATGTCCTCATAAAGGCCTAACTATATAGACTCATAACATTTCCCCCATTTAAGTGCAGACTCCTAATGGCCCATGGATACCCAGCTCAACAGTAGCTAGCATCACCATAGACAACCCTTTCTAGCATGCAACATGTCCATGTGGCTCCCACCTACTGTATAGATTATTTCTCTGATACCATTCATAATGTATGGGCCACTTCCCAAGGCTCTACTAGAGTTTCTAGAATATCAAATGGCCCCAAATACCACCACTGACCTTGATTTCATGCTTTGTCCTCACTCATGTACAAGTCAGGATCAAATTCCTAATTGGTCACCCATCCTATTACTACTCCCCGATGAGCACCCTTAACTATGAAGTTCTTAGTGATGGTCCCCTAAAAAGGAGGTGCATTGTTGGTGATATGGGTAGTCCAATCATTTTCCTTATAAGATAATTTTATCTGAGGCCTTAAATCATGGGACAATATTTATATCTTGAGAGCCAATCATATGATGATTGTAATGGGATACTTTGTATTTGATTTGATTAGTAATAAATTCATTTTTGTATGTTATGCTTCCTTTATTATGAGAAAATAATTAATCATAACAATGTCCCATGAATGTATTACTCAATGACATGTTATCTCAGTTTAAGGAATAGAACATGAAATCATTTGTATTTTAAGAGACTTCATCTTTGTTTAAAATCCATAGTCAGGTGTTATTATGTGAACTAAGACAAGGATAATACATAAGACTAGTATGTGTGTTTACCAATGACTATCTCTCATTGGTCATGATACTTGATATTAAGTCAAACACATATGTGCTTGTTAATGAACAAAGTCTACTAGACAAACCCATCGTGAGTATGCTAATATAAGGAAGAAATGGCATTTAGAGTCATATCTCAATGTGACAGTGGTGACTGTGGTCCTCAGAATAAAGTCACTACAATGATTACATGTTGTTTGTGTACATTAACACTACTCAATGTGACCTTGAATTAAGGTTCCATACAAATAATGCTCATGTTAACTATTGTGAGTGACATAGATGGAATTTTCCCTCTTATTGGAGCTATATCAAAGATACTTGATGAGCGAGACTATGGCATGTATGTCCATGCTCATGTTAGTCAATATTTAATATTGAGATGGTGTGTATCTCAAAAAGTCTTCTCTTAATCAAGAAATAAAGATCGAACATTAAGAAGTTGACATTTCCATGCCTCAGGTTCACTGTGGATATCAGACATAAAGGGATTATATAGTCATTATAACACTAGTCATGATATAAGATTAAGTTGTTCCCCAACTTATCCAATTACCTGGATGGTAATGATGTGTTTATAGATACCAATCATTTCTTGTAAGTCATACTATGATTACAGAAATCACTACCAATATAATATGGAACCTATAGGGTCACACACAAGTGTAACATATGGAAGGGGATTATAATCATGGACACAAATTGAATTGAATACTAAAGGGTTTGGGTAATCCATGAGAACAATTATAGAATGTTTAGGATATCAATTGATTGACTTGAAGTCAAGTTAATCAATTGGACAAGATGAGACTAATCCATCAAATAGAAAGGACAGTTGATCAACTGTATTAAATCATCCCAATAGACTGATAGAAAGTGGACTCCATATACTAGACTAGATCAAATAAATGACTGACTGATTCTAGATAGTTTCGTTGTAGTTTAATCAGTTGATTGGACTGGACAATTGACCAATGGGTTGTTTGGGCTTCTTAAATGTAGCCATTGGCATTTTGTTTCTTAGTTATAAATAGAAATTATATTCTCTACCCCTACTCTAATTAAAGGGTAAGGTTTTGGTTACATTATTATACACATGAACCCTAGTTGACATTCCCCTAAGTGAGAGAGAGAACAAAGATAATGCATAATGCTAGCACATTGCCAAGTGAAAGCCACTCCTTTCATTTTGTCTTAAGATTCATGACGATGAGTTACTCATCATTTGTGTGGACTACATAGAGATGCAGTCACTACATGACTATGTTCGGAGGACACCATCCACTTCCTTCATTTTATTTCCAGAAGTGACCCACAACCTCATGCTTTGATGTTGTTAGACCTGCTGCATGACAAGGTATATCTTACAATCCCTTCCTTCTCGATACACTAATATTGATGATATCTACTCATGGGAATTGTTTTTTTAATGCTTGTACTGCTCTCATGCCCCATTTCCCAACAATAATTTCCATTTTTATCATATAAGCATCAATCCCAACCATGTTGAGGTTGGATGCATGGATCTTTTTTTTCCACTAGGCTCTATTATGAGTCATGTTTTAATCAAGATTTGAAACTTTAATATTTCTCCATATGAGATCTTTGAAGATAATTAAGGCTTGATTAATCTTATTTTAATCATTCTTGAATCAATAGTATTACTTCAAGTTGGCAAATTAGTCAATCTATGTTGCACATGTCTGTACCATCTCAACAACCCTTGGCAACTTGTCCTCAATGGTCACCACCCCCACTTTGTCCCTGATATAGTCATTTCTAAAGTGACAATTTCTTATTCCTCGACATCCATATTATCATATGCATTTCAACCATATTCATCTTATAAAGACCTTATTTCTTCATCTCCCAACTGCACTCCCATATATCAAGGCTCATTGTATAGTTGTTATGTAAAACTTACTTTTTTATCTAAGAGGGATTTCCTAGTCACATACTAATCCATTTAAACTCCTATATTTCAACCATCCTATTGTTATCCTATGACAAAAATTCTTGCAAACATCATCATCCAATTGAAAATAGAACCCAAGTAATAAAAGTTATCACATTGCACCATATCTACTCCATCAACCATGCACCCACTATTCACAATTATAGATTGGTTAAAATCATAAATATACTTGTTCTTTCTTATACCAAACTTGAATAATCAATTAGATTCCAACTCATTTATCTGAACTTGAACTTCATCATCGAATATTTCTTTAGTTCCAAAAATCAACACAATATCATCATCAAATAACAAGCCAAAAGATATATCATGTTGATCATGTTTTCTTAACTCCTTCATGAAAAAAATGAACATATATGGGATGAGTTTTGATCCTTTATGTGCCCCAAGTATGATAGGAAATTTTGTTGTTTCCATTCTTGGAATCCTATAACTTACATTGAGCTATAATACATGTCTTTAATCAAGTCAAGCTATGACATTGACACACACTTTTCCTCCAAAACCCTCAAGAACACTTCCCTACCTTTTCAAATAAATAAAAGCCATATGAAGAACTCTATTTTTCTATGATTCTGCATATTTAAAAATATGTTGTTGATATTATAGGCATAAAACCAAACTAGTTGTCTGATATGTATATTATTAATCTTAGACTATGCTCAATAATCCTCTCCCAAAGCTTCATAGTGTGACTCATCAACTTGTTACCTCTATTATTTGTGTAACTAAGAATGTCTCCCTTATTATTATAGATGGGGACTACAATAATATTTCTCCATTCATACACCTCATCTTGGTCTTCATAACCTTATTAATGAAATGCATCAACCACAAAGATCATTACATATTTCATGAACGTAGCTCATGTACTACTTTTTATGGCCTAATTCAATGATTTAAGTGATCTAAATTTCATGATTTGAATACATTTTAGACTTATAATTTCAAATTAGAGTTCTCATATATCTTAGTATAATTTATATCAATTGAATGTAATTCAATGCATATATTGTGAAACTTGCTTCATCTAGAACCACAACCACCTTTTTTCATCAATAAAGGAACTTTATAAATCATGGTCCAGTCGTTCTACATTGAGGCGTGACATGCACATACCCATGCATAGTGTGCCCATGTTCAGATGTAAACTCATGTTTCTCAGCTTTAGACACATCGTGTCATATTGGTTGTACGTCATACCTGGCCTTAGTAGCTGCCAACAATTTTGACCTCAACAAGGACATGGTGTTCCTCTTGAACATAACATTCCCTACATGATTAGTCATATATAAATCAATCACAATCTGCATAGAGTGCCCTGGAAACAACACTTTGGGCAATATCATGAGTTCCCATTCAACATAATTTCTTCATGTGCTATGCCATATCCTTGACACACCGTGCCAAGTGGTTACCAAGAATGACCGTTTGGCCACTGCCAAGGTGCTAAACATGATTTACCCTAGGCACATCATGCATCCTCATGTTAGTATGGGAGCAGTTTTGAGGAGACATCTCTCATTTGTTTTATTATAAGATGAGGAAAATGAGACAAGCACAACTTAGAATGAAAAACTACTATAGAAGTGATTAAAGGGAGGAAGAATAAGGATCCATAGATGGATTTATCTCTCCTCAAGCTTGAAAAGCTTCAAGTGTTTCTCCTTAGTAGAGGACCCTCATCTACGAGTGTCATATATCATTTTTCCTTCTTCTCATTTAATTCATGGAACTTGTTAGATTTGTGGTATACAACCTTGCTTGTGTGTCACCTTCTAAAATAGAGTAGTTTCCTTGGTTTTTGGCACCTAATAAACACCTATGAGTCATGCAATTAATGGCTTGAATTAATATCATGAATTTATTTCTTTTTTATTTAACTAATATTAATAATTTATGGTAACCTATGGTTTAGGGTTCCCTACATCACCAAATCTGGTCATACGTAAAGGAGATACAAATTAGTGGAGAGCAATTAGAGCTTTAAATCCTATTACATGTAAGTAAGTAAGTAAGGGTTCCTACATGCTTAGTCCCCTTGTACATCTAGTGAAGGTGTATATATGATTCTATTAAAATAGAATGAAGATAATTTATTATATTATGTCATATTATTAGTGGGGAGACGATAATCTAACCATCTAGGCAAATAATACGTGTAAATTATTCAATTTAGTGTGGTGTGATATATGTATAAGAGAAAATTATCTATGCTTTGTATGAATGTTCATCACCTGATTGATAGGTGTCATACCAAGAGTATTTGTCTGGAATTGATAAGTTAATAGATATTTCATCTCGGCTTTTAGTTTAATTTAGAATTTAATCAAACAAAAAAATTCTTATCAAAATGTCATGATTAGTAAAGAATGTTCAATGTTTAATTGCATTGGCTTCATATCAAGATTCACTTAAACTATGCTACTATGACCCATGTCCTATTGTGGGACTTGTGTGTGTACTTCCATTTTTATTATTGATTGTGTGTATACCCTGATGAGGTAACATAAATACTCTTGCATTCATCAACTGGAATATAGTATGGTAAGCATGCCTTTCTCATGTTCATCTCTAACATTTTCTAACCTGGATAGTGGAACTCATTATGTGCAAATGATATCTCTTGTACTTGTATCACATGAGTTTATTACATTACTCATAGTCTTCATTGAAAATATTATGAAAATAGATTCTCCTTAGTTTCTTGATATCATCACCCTTTACCAACACTCTACCATCATACATTTGATTTGACTCAAGTCTCTTCCTTTTCGTCTATTTTATACAAGCCATTATACATATATGCATATATATATATATATATATATATATATATATATATATATATATATATCCCCTTATTTATTGTCCAAATGCTTATGCATCTCTTTGAAGTGCCTAGACCTATCTCTTGGACAATATTCTTAGCTTCTTTATTTTACTTGAGTGTATCTCTAAAAGTTGCATCATCTTATGATTGAAGCAATCTCTTATAGATCTCCCTTTTGCGTTTAATAGACTTATGTCCTAATCATTCCACAACCACATCTTTATTTATGGTGGCCAATACCCTTTAGACTCCCCCAAAATCTCTATGACAATTTTGTTATGTAAGAGCTCAATTATGTAACACAATATTATCATCGAACTCCATGTTCCAAGTATCCTCCTTGATAAGTTTGTCACAATATTTTGGTTTCTTTCTTCATGAATATTCCACTAAACGATCCTTCTATCTTGGTTTTTGTTATGACAACCTTCGTTTATCTTTTTTTGAATATCCAAAACTACAAATCTATGCTTGGTGGTGAGTTCTTCTCTAGGTATTACAATCATTTCATACCTTTTTATCCATCGACATTAAAAGTAAGTAACTAAATCAACTACAATTGCACCCACTCTTGAAAGTAATCCTACAAGAATCCCTTTTACATAAAATGAGAATTTGTCAGAATCGTATCATGAAAACTGCAAAATCTAAAATCATCTCTCCTTCAATTTTGTTTCCATATCCAAAACCACCATTAACTCTCTTGTGTCCAACATTTCTACTCACCCCATGGATATATGAATCACTCTAGTAATGATCTCAGCCTCTATCGATATTCCTTGCATCAATTTCATATAGTTATCCCAAAAAATCCTTCTAGGCTCTCCCTAACACCAAATTAAGGGGCATAAGTAGTAATTGTATTATAAAATATCCACTGAGTACCACTTTGACATGTATGATTCTATCAACTATTATCGTGATCTTGACAACATCATCCTTCAACATCTTATCAACAATAATTCCCACACCATTTCCATATTTTTCAAAACATTTATGCTAGATTTTTTTCCATTTGTCTCCAATCTATTTGCATCATTTCCCTATACACTTGGTTTCCTAGAAGAAATCTATATTAAATTTTCTTTGATCCATGGTGTCCACTATCTCAAAGAGTTTCCTGTCAAACAACCTATTTTTGAAGATCTATCTCCAGTCATTTTTTGTTGAACTATCTATTTTGCCACCTTTGTAAGAAATGTCAGCCTTGTATATATTTCACTACATTCAGACAATGGTGCAGTGGGATAAGATTCTTTACCATCTTACATCCAAGGTATGGAATCCTTTGCTTGTCCTTCAACACAATCAAGTATTATTGTGTTTGATCCCTTGCATAATTATCACTGAATGTGGGTATTGATGCAGTGCATCCTTAGGTAGGGATGTTCCTATAAAATTCTAATAAGGATCCATGATGTATAAAGAGTGGAGAATTTTGATGGTTGTCTAGAAACTTTCCGCCAACCCACATCACTAACCTGGACTTGGAACAACTATCTTTATACAAGATGTATGATATATAGGAAGGGTTGCACACTAACTATGATCATAATGTAAAATATGAGAATATCTTTTAAATTAGTATTCCTTATCTATTTATCCATCATCCACTAATCTAAATCTATACTAATCAATTTCCCTACTTGTATTAAGTTTCCTATTAAAGACCCATTTACCACATACAACTAAACGACCAAGAGATAGATCCACCAATTTCTAAGTTCCATTTGTGAAGATCGATTAAATTTTATTATGGATACCTCCTTTAAAAATTAGCTCCAGAAGAAGGCATAGCTTGTTTAAAGGATACATGACCATTTCAAACAATGTGAGTGATAAATGCAAATCGATTTTTTTGTAATTTTAGCTTGTTTAATTCTCATTGGTTAAAATATTTCTACATAGTTATTTTGTTTAGAATAGAGTATTTAGTGTCCACCACCAACATATGGCATCCTTTGCATAGGATGAGGAACATAGCGGTGGTGTTTCAATCTTCTAGAGAAACTTCTTAGGGCACAACTATATCATGGGAAACACATCCTCAAAGAATGATGCATAATGAAGCTTTGTAATTATGCTGACATCTATGCAAGATAATTTAGGTTTAATAATCAACAATCAGTATATATAACAAAATGATGCTATTTATTATTGCATTTATATATAACTAGTAACCTTAAATAATGAGTCAATAAAATGGCATTCACTATCTTTTATCCCCTTTTCTTCCCTTTGTTTTCAACGCCAAGTACCTTTGAATACAGCCATGATCAAAGAAATTTAAGAGTCTTCTTACAACATTTTATCAACTCAAAATGACTATGTTCCTTATGATCAGGGGGAATTATATTGCATGTTTTCATTAAAAAGTTTCCCTCACATATGGTTTGGTAAATCAAATCTTTGAATTGCGGTATTTACCATTTATTTTTTATTATTCTTTTATTCACTCAAATTTCATCAAATAGGGAGTGGTCACCTCATGAACAATGTCATATAATTAACATTAACTCAAAAACATGTACCACCCCCATTAAACCTTTACTACTTATGTAGCTTACTAGTTTAGGATTATGATTTTTTTAAGGACTTGAAATTTTTCAATGATTCACCTTGGTTGTCTTATAAATGCTTGATAGAATTGACAACCATCATCCATAAAAGTCATAAAATCTATATATTTTTGTAGTTACCTAATGAATTTATAGATATTTGTGTGACTTATATCTAATATCTAGAATTTCTATCATCAGAACAGACATGTCTCTTAGTATTTTAAATTGTGATACAAATTTCACACCTATATTTCAAGTAATAATATATTTGTATTGTCAAAACAAACACATCTCTTAGTATTTTAGATTGCAACACAAAATTCACTCCTATATTTCAAGTAATGATAGATCGTGGAATCTAAATCAAGATTTATTTTACTCTTAGTTAAATTAACATTCACATCACTCAAACTTGCATGTCAGACATTAGAGGACACACGATTCAAGGCAACAAAACCATCATCAACTTTAATAACACGATAAAAATCAGTTCAAGATGGATCTTAAATAAGTTCTCCATATCAATTTAAATATGATCTGCAAAAATTAAATTGCCAAAAAATATGAAATAACCACATTTTTACACCCAAAATGTAAACATAAATCTTTTCTAACTAAAATGGGGCCACTAAAGATATTCAAGCAAATCATTGAAACATGTCTGGTTCTATGTAGTTAAAAACCTTTCCCGAAGTAAAACTCAAGTCCATCTGACCTGTGCCTTTGTGCTCTTCATAGGAGGAATCTCCTAAAGTCATGTTCCTTCTAGAAAAGACTTTATAGGACACAAATAAATACCTATAAGCATTTAAGTGAATATTAACCCCAATGTTTGTAACCTAGTGTAATGGTCTAAAAAGGGAAGAATATCAGCTCAAATGGATACATACTTTCCTTCTAGACACTAGTCATCATATTGACCACCACCTCTTTGGTTGTAGTAGAAATTGTTTTTATGGCCTTCTGATGCAACCCTATTTTAGGGCTTCATGTGTCATATTGCATTTCAATCACATCTATACCTATTAGATTGCATGTTATTTCCCCCAATATCCATATTTGTGTAAGATGCACTTATGGACATTATTTGCATTTTTTTAGGCATTTAGACCACACTTGGATAGAAGAGAGAGAGAGAAGGAGTGATCCTAGGGTTTCTCTACCCTTGGTGAGGCCTAAAGTGAAGTCTAAGGCTCCCTAAACCTACCCCTAGTGGCCAAAGCTCCATTGAAACAAAGATGTCTAAGGATGAACAAAGAATTAAGTCAAAGTGCTATAACAGAGACCACCACGGCTGTGGTACCTCAGAATGGTCGTACTGTCTCATCCAAAGTCAACAGAGTCACATTGAAGCAAAGCAAGAATCACCACGGATGTACCACTCAGAATGGTCATGGTGGAATGACCCAAAATGGCTGTGCCACCTAGCATGGCTGTGTGACAACTGAAGCGGAATGGCCGTGGAGGCAGGAACATGCAGAGTGATCCAAGCCACCATGGACATGCTACCTCATGTACATTTTTGACCAAGTTACTGTGATTTTTCCCCATTTCTCACCACAGTCATTCCACACCACCACGACCATTCTCACCCCTTCCCACCATAGCCGCAGTGACCACCACAGACGTGCTACTCACAAAAACCTAGCTACTTTTGTGTTGCATTTCCCACTTTACCCCACTTGACCTATTGCTTCCCCCACAACTATATATACCTAGGTGGCAGCTCTAGCATGAGATTAGCTACCTTATACCACCTCCTAGCTCCCCATTTTCACATTCCACCCATTCCACTCAATTTCCACCTCCATTCCACCCCATTTCACCACTAGAACCCTAGTTTCCTAGTGTTTTGACCTAATTCCACCACCATCCCATGCCATTGCAGCTTGGAGGAGGGAGGACGTCCTATAATAACTAAAGTGGAGGATTTCTCCATCTACACCAAGCTCCATGGATGGTACAAGGCAAGCATGTAAACTTGGGGTCACTCATCATTGATCACATGAAGACAATCCCATCTAAGAGCAAGAATCCTTTTATTATGAGAGGGAATGTGACTTCCATTGTTTTGGCCCTAGAGCACGATGTATATGGATACACCAAGGTAGAAGGAGGGAAGATCATTGACCTACACTACTTGTGTAAAGAGGTGAGATCACCTCTTTACTAAAATTTAAAGGAAGTACAAAACATCCATCTTTTACAAAGACAAAGATATTGAGGGATGCATGTATAATATTCCAAGTAAATAAGCATGCACCAGATACATTATAAAATGTCAATAGCAGCAGAAATAAAAGTACTAATCCTATTTCATGGCTTTCATTGTTCATTACATGATTGTTCCCAAAAGAAAAAGATAAGAGAAAAGGATCTAGCTATACCAACCTAGACATCCTTTCAGATAGATTGAGATCTACTTCTGAAATGACTTCCTTCAAACTTGTCCTTCTCCTTGCTCAGCACCGGCACCTGGGTGGTTGGGAAAGCACCCAACAAAAGGGGAAAGAAAACAAGGTATGTGTCACAAAACTAGTCTAGGATAACAAGATAAGTAAAGTAAATAAGAACAGGCTAGGGTTCATCATAAGATGAAGATAACAAGAGTATGAGGCTATATTCAAAAGAAACTTGCCATTAACAATTATATTAAAAAGGATTTGCATGTAAGATAATTATGTCTACCTAACTAAGTAGGGTTGAGGCACCTACCGGACCTCTAACCTATAGGTGAGGGGAGAATAAGACATTCCCAGTCACCTACACAATTATATAGGGGAGAATAAAAACATTCCCCATGACGATTAAATACATGCCCTTTGTGGGTGGTTGTACATAAGTACCACTACTTTAAATTAAATAGAACATAAATTGACATTCTATAAAAGTAGTCATGCAAGAGTAGTTATAATATTCAATAAGCATGGTAGTGGGTATAAGACCCAAACAAGAAGAAATTATAATATGATTTCAGGCATGAACAACATTAGGATTCAAGAATAGAATATTTCGGGTTAATTTAAGCCTCATTAGGGAAATATAGATTTTGGGTGCAATTATCTCAACATAGGGTGTAAGGAATGCACATACCTATCTTACAGATATCAATTACTAACTTTCACCACTTTAGTTGAGTCTGAGTTCCACTTTGCCTATTTT
Source organism: Alisma plantago-aquatica (assembly GCA_963693085.1). Taxonomy (NCBI): domain Eukaryota; kingdom Viridiplantae; phylum Streptophyta; class Magnoliopsida; order Alismatales; family Alismataceae; genus Alisma; species Alisma plantago-aquatica. The sequence continues at coordinate 241,335,984 of OY856412.1, read as the reverse complement.
CAATGTATTAACATGTATTAGAGTACATAGTGCACATTAATGTATAGAAACCCTAATTTCAGAACTTTTTAGCAAAATTCAGATTTAAAATTTTAAAATATCACCAATGAACTTATTAGGTTCTCCTAATCAAGAAAACATATTTTATGTTAATTTTGGAGTTATGAGGATTAAGATGTACTTTTTATGGTTTTTATGCATTAAATTCATTTTATAAAAACCACCCTTCTTCAAACCATGAAATCATACCTTGAAAATATTTTTATTATATAGAGATTAATTTTCCAATTCCAAAACATATTTATTTGTCAAATTTGGATAAGCACATTAGAAGATATGAATTTTTCAATACTGACCAATAGGAAATTACCACATCATCAAATCGATCGAGATAATTGAAGAGAGAGGGAGAGGGAGAAAACACCATTTGACCCAAGATCGGGTTTGAAGTTGCATCGGTAACCAAACTAGAGCTTCTAGAAAAGGTAAAATAGAAAGAAACCAAAACCCTAGAGGAACATGGTAGATAGATATGGAGATCATCGATTTTAAACATAGAAGCATGAGTTTTGAGCGTGTACTAAGCAATATATGAGAATGGTGTTAACAAAAGTTGCCTCTAGGAAGGTAAGAAGGTCCAAACAGCAAGGATCCTAAGATTAGAAGGTCTGGTTTCTCCAAGCCAAGCTCCTTTCTTGAGCAAAGATCACCTTTTCCACTTTAGAGGTGCAAACCCTAGCAAAAGAGCATGGAGATGATATGTTTTAGGGTTCTAGGTGGAGTTTTACCATGGAAGGTCATGGTTACAACCTGGAAGAAGGTGGGAGGAATACTAAAAACATGAAAATAGGGAAGGAAAGGAGTATACTTACTAGTTTTAGTCAAAATCACCAAGGAGGAGCTTAAGAAATCTTAAATAGAGAAATTTGGAACCCTAGGAGCCTTCTTCACCAAGGTAGGCACCCTCTTTTACCTTGGGACAACAACTTCATGGACAAACATAGAAGTTACTATGCTCTAATCTGGGGGAAAGAGAAGGAGATGATTGCTTCTTGGATTGGGAGGTGGGAAGGGGTAGGCATGGCTTTATAAAGAAGGGGGCAAGCATGAGGTGTCTATGTGACTTTCCAGGTGACCTTAGGCTAAGGCTTCATGGCCATGCAAGAGGATATCTCATAGAGAATTATTGTATATCTAAGGTCGGTACTAAAATCCCATGGAGGCTTCTAGGCCATCCCCACCGTCCTCCAATCAAAGAAATAACCCCATTGGTTGACAACTTTTAAAGATAAGCTCATTTATAAAGAGGGTAATCCCTATAATGCCCTTGGAGAGAAACACCTTCAAACCAAGGTGAAACCAGGTTTCCCATGGTTCAAAATATCCATAATGGTAAGGGAATATCTAATGATTAAAATTCAGGTGATAATTTGCAAAGAAAACCTCCCAATTGGGTAAATTGTATAAAAGTCCAGAATGTACCTAAAATTGCATAACTTGCACAAACAACATCCAAATCAAACCAAATTTGAAACTTGGCCTCATTTTATGTTTAAAAATCACATAAAAAGTTATATTAAGGTTTAGAGAACTTAATCATGATATTTAAGCTTGTTTAATACATTTAATCAAGGTTTAGGGCCTTGCACTTCTAGCACAAATTAATATACCATTGTTCTACTAAAGTGGTGATTTTGCATTTTAGATCCTTAAATAAGCTTTCACTGAGGTATTTGTGCATAAACCCTTATATTGGTACAATTAGTGAATAAATGTTCACTAAACCACTATAAATTCCACTAATTAAACGTGAACAACATAAAGGATAGAAATGAAAGGGAAACTTGGGGTTACAACTTGACTCACTCATCTGTGATTTCAATGATTGATCAGAAGATTTTCTACCAGGACAACCCTCCTCATGCAGGGGTTTCACTGGAGCTCCCCTACCATGCCACACCTCTCCTAGAGGGATGTGGTCCATCTCCATATTATTTGGACATCTTGAGGAGGTGGCAAGAGGAGAACCCTAGAGACACATGGCAGCAACAACCTAGAGATCTACCTGAAGGACTTGGAGAGTCACAGGAAGCTGTTGAGAAGAGGAGGATAGTTGAGGAGCGAGAGACATGTAGGGTGAGGTGACGTGAGGCGGAGACATCATAGAAGCCACAATAGCCCACAACGAACGCATATGACATGTCCACTATACATGCGCAGCTGGAGGGTATCCAGAGCACACATGATAGCATACTGAGAACCCAAGAGGGCATTTGGAGGTCACATGAGGGTTTCCAACGTACCCAGGATGCAATGTGGTTATACCATCAATAGATGCACTATCAGGTCAACCACATGTATCACTTGCAGTACGCCTAGACCTATAGGAACCCCAGTGGGGGGAAGATTGGTGGAGTGCACTGTCACCATATTAGGATAACTACCCACCTCCACAGTCGGACTACTGGGGTTCCTACTACCAACATCCTCCACCACAGGGATGACCACCACCAGAGCCATCACAATGATCATCTATGCTATTACTCCTACTTTAGTTTCATGTTGAGGACAACATGATTCAAAAGTTTGGGGTGGTAGGGCGGTACGCCCTTTCTCCCATTTCACTCTTTTTGCATTTTGCCTGCCATCTAGTTTTGTTTTCTTATTTTGTTTTGTCGGTCTTTCTATCTAGATAAGAGTTTACCTGACTTGCATGCTTTCATGTCATGTAGTTTACTTTCTTGCAATTTTTGCTTAATTTTTCAAAAAAATTTCTCTTTTTGCCATGCATTGCACATCATGTAGATTTTTGGTAACTTATGCATGTTTTAGCTAGATTTTGCTTGTTTCTTGCTTTATGTTCAATAACATAGGATTAGATGTGATTGAAGACGGTTTGGAACCGTTTTGGCCATTCCCCCCCCCCCCAAATTTAGAACTTCTTGCCTAAAAAGTGTGTTTTTACCCAATCTCTACTTTTTTAAGTAAAAATGATGACCACTGACAAATGAAAGTGATTTATCATGATTTATTACTAAATGATCTCATTTTTTAATTTTCAAATGTGCATCACCTCTCTTATGTTTGTGAACTATTTGTTTGAATTGTGATTGAAGCAAGCCGCAAATGCTTAGAGTTTTGTAGAATCTCGTGACAAAAATGTGGTTTCAATATTGCTCGTTCATGTAGTGTGTCATTGCTTGATGAAAATTTTGGAGTAATTTTTATGTAGGAGATCTCATGTTGGTGTCCACACTAGTAACCCCTCTTTGACCCGACATTTCTTCCACCATCTTCTTACCTCTCCGCCTCATGAAAGGATGCCAAAGTGCACATATCATCTGTGGCCATCTCCAAAAGTTTGGGGTGGCGATATCTATATCCCCCCACTTCACTCTCATCATCGTGTACCCTATCTACACCAAGGGAAAATAAAAGGAAAAAAATGCAAAAAGAAAAATAAAAGATGCTCTTGTTTAAGAACATCTAAATAAAGAAAAGATGAGTGTGTAAAAACACTCCAAATTCTTATCGCAACCCTTTCTTCCTTTTGCATGCCCATGGAGCTAGGAAATATCAAACCTAGCTCATTTTGCCCTTTTTCGCCGCCACGTGGGTTACTTAGTGTGGATGGACATATGAGATTTTATGCATGAATGTAAAACAACAAAATTAGTCATTTTTGACCTTTGTTGCCAATGAAACGGTTTACCCGGGACATGACAACCATATGGATTGATTGTGTTTTCTATGCTATATATGTGAAGTTTGTAGGCTCAATGCTCTAATCATGATTGGTTTGTGAAAGATGAGAGGAGAGAGGTGGAATGCATGTACTTATTCATCCTTGAGCCCATTTAGTTAATATTCATGTATTGCTTTGTATTTGTCATCTCTTGATGTGGAAAATTTGTAGAGAGATTGAGTTGGAGCATACTTGAGGACTAGTATGTTTTAAGTTTGGGGTGGTAATGCAACCCTATTTTAGGGCCTCATCTTGTGTCATATTTCATTTCAATCACATCTATACCTGTTAGATTGCATGCTATTTCCCCTAATATGCATATTTATGTAAAGTGCACTTATGGACATTATTTGCATGTTTTTTAGGCATTTGGACCACACTTGGATGGAAGAGAGAGAGAGGAGTTATCCTAGGGTTTCTCTTCCCTTATAGAGGCCTAAAGTGAAGTATAAGGCTCCCTCAACCGACCCCTAGTAGCCAAAGCTCCATTGAAGCAAAGATGCCCAAGAATGAACAAAGAATCAAGTCAAAGTGTTGAAACAGGGACCACCACAGCTGTGGAACCTCAGAACGACCGTGCTGGCTCATCTAAAGTCAAGAAAGTCACATTGAAGAAAAGCACGAATCACCACGGCCGTTCCAGTCAGAATGTCCATGGTGGACTGACCCAAAATGGTCGTTCCACCTAGCACAACCATGTGACAGCTGAAGTAGAATGGTCGTAGAGCTAATAACAGACAGAGTGATCCAAGCCACCACGGTCGTGCTACCCTTGCCCCACCATGATCGTGGTGACCACCACGACCGTGCTACCTCATGTACATTTTTTACCAAGTTATTGTGATTTTCCCCATTTCTCACCACAGTCATTCCACACCACCATGACCGTCCTCACCCCTTCCCACCATGACCGTTCTACTCACAAAAACCTAACTACTTTTACACTACATTTCCCACTTTACCCCCACTTGACCTATTGCTTCCCCCACACCTATATATACTTAGGTGGAAGCTCTAGAATAAGGTTATCTACCTTCTACCACCTCCTAGCCCCTCATTTTCACATTCTACCCATTCCACTCCATTTCCACCTCCATTCTACCCCCATTTCACCATTTTCACCACTAGAACCCTAGTTTCCTAGTATTCTGACCCTATTCCACAATCATCCCATGTCATTGCACCTTGGAGGAGAGAGGAGGACGTCATGCAGCAGTTGAAGTGGAAAATTTCTCCATCTACACCAAGTTCCATGGCTTTTTCTATCTCTTTCTCCTTTCTTTTTGTATTTTACATTACTATGAGTATCTAGGCCCCTTGGGTGGGTTGTATGGGGTCAAAAATGTTACTTTGATACCATGTTGGGGGGAAATGATATGTAAACGTTGTAATTTCATTTGCTAATGATTATGTTCTATTTATATCTCACTCTTCATGAATTGCTTGTTGGTTTGTGCTTGAAATCACCTAGGAATTTAGGGAAATTTCTTATATGTGTGAATTTTGGGATTTGCTTTTAGGTCCAATTCTTGGATCCCTAACTAGCTACCCATCCTCCTACATTCTAATCATTTCTCCTAACCCTAGTTGAGAGATCTAAGTATCTAGTTTAGATGAATTTGGTGTGCTTAGCATGGAGCTTTCTCAAGGCTAGAATGTGGGTGATGGGAGGCCTAAAACCTCACTTCCACTCCCATTACTAACATCAGCCTGTAATTATCCAAAGATCATCTAACCTACAAACCTAGGCTTGTTTAGACTCTAATTAAATTGCACCTAAACCCTAACTCAATTGTGCCTCACAAGGGTAGTAGGGTGTGTTAGGGACTAGTTCCCTATACATAACCTAGCATATCCATGGCCAGTTAGTAGTTTAGGATAATTCATTAGTCTCTAGCTTGTTGTTTGGTTTGGTAATCTAAATGGAATCATAATGTTCACATGCCACCCCCCAGCCTAATTGATAAGTGCATCCCCCAGACATCCCACATTCCCCTTTATTGCATTAAAACCCTAATTGCCTTCTTGCTTAGCTAGTGTTAGCTTAGTTAGATCTTTACTTTCTTAGTAAGCCTCTTTCCATGTCCTTGCTTTGTTCTTGCTAGATTAGGTTTTTAATTGCTCTTTTGCCTTGATTGCTAGCTTAGTGTACTGTAGATCTCTCCTTGCTTGCCTTGGTGTAGATTGTTCTTTTCTTGCCTTTCCTACTTGCCTTGTCTTTTCCTTCTCACTGGAATTAACTATCTACGGTTAAATTAGGTTTTCATCTTGCTTGTCTTCTTTTAGTTGCTTTTTTTCTTAATCCTTGGTGTAATAAAACAAATCAACCTTTAAACCCTTCAACCCTAGACTCCACAGTAGGAACCTAGCCTAAAATCTAACCTAGATGTAGTACCCCCTTTTCTTCCTGTGGATTGACCTTATACTTGTCGCCTTTCTATACTACGATACGAGCCCGTGAGCTTACGGGTGTAGTGTTTTTAGTAGAAGTAGGTGTGTAGGTTTAGGTCCTTATAAATTTTGAAAATGAATCCACCGTGTGTCTGTTCACGGGGTTGTATCTATTCCAACTCCAGTTGAGTAGTGTGTAATGACATTGGCAGAAACACACCACCTTCTTCATGGGATAATCCTAGTCCCAAAACTCCAACATGATTAGTTATTTGACTTGTTTAGGGTCTTTTACTTACCGTTGTATAAATCATTTTGTTTAGTATCTTAACCAAATATGTTAATAATATTAAGGTTTATAATATAATCTATTTCAATGTACACATCAAGTTTTTGGTTCATGTCCTCCTCTTGAAAGGACATGTCTATCTAGGATTGTCAATAAGGAGGGTATAGGGTGATGGCCTACCATTACCCTTACCCACCAACTATGGTGAGCAAGGGAATTGGTTATTTCCCACTCCACCAATATCTTTCTCTTACCTCTTACCCATAGGCTAAAAGAGGATACTAGTAAGAGTGAAATGGAGAATTAAGTGTCTTTAGAATTTGTGCTAATATATTGATTGAAATCTCTATAGGGGAGTGAATATAGAAAAACCTATTTTCAACTTAAACATAAGGTTAGTAAAGTGCAACTTGCTTAAGAAGATATTTCAGTAGAAGAGCAAAGCAAGTAAGTGGACAAAGTAGGCAACCACAAGAGACACAATATGTAGAGTGGTTTCATCCTAAATGACATCAGTACACTGCCTAATTGTCTCTATCTAGGATTTCGACAAGTATTTTATTACATTTTCAATTGGTGCAAAACACACAAGTTACCGATGTATTTTTTGGCTCAAGATTAACATCCTTTCCAGCTCAAGGATAGTTAGTGTATTCTTTGTGGGACGTCAAAAGGCCACTCTCCTTAGAGAAGATCAAAATTAACCTCAGTCACCTTTGGACATAACCTTCTCATAAGAGCTATCTCTAAATACATTTCACCACAAACTTCTCTCAAGAAGTAGCATGAAACATCAAACCAAATAGTGAATAAGAGAAAAAGAAGGAAATAAGAATTCTTTCTTACAAGATATGCAATTGAAGTACTATGAACAAGTGATGATCAATTACATATGGGTTTATGAAAGATTATATTTGGTGGAGTAGGACACGAACATTTAGGTAAAACTTAGACTAGCTTGGATGAAACTAGGGATAGCAGAATAATATTCTAAGCTTGAAAGGATGGCATGTATATGACTTTCTCAAGTATGTTTTTCTGAATTTTTGGATATGCCTCACTTAACTTTTGATGACAAAAATATTTCCCAAAATGTGTCACTAACATGTGTATTAAGTGATTCAGGTGATCAAGAAACTGAGTCAAGATCCAACTACAAAGACCATGCAACTTTATATATGTTTGGTTTCTTGTAGGTCCAGTTGTACCATGACCATGATTGTACAAGTGTGTTTTTATACAACTTGATAGATATGATGTAAGGAAAAGTGATGATCTTCCAAAACCTACACAAAACCATATCCCATACTCATATGAAGCCTTTAGGGTTGTTAGATTTTATTAGAAAAGTCATTAGATATGTTTTTTCATATTTTTATAACACTTCACAGAGTTTTTTAGTCGAAGTCTTTGTCAACCGAATTCCACTTGGTCAAAGACTTTGTCGATCGAAAAAGAGTTATTGTGCCTATCTGGACCAAGAAGTTTGATTGACATACAAATGTTAGACCAGTTGCACTCTCACGACACTTCTCAATGGAATGACTATTCAATTGAGAGATTCCCGATAAATATTTCTTGACTGAGAAAGTTCTAGAGAAAAAAGTGTTAACCATCAAATTAGTCATTGCAGCCCAACTAATTTAGCTCCAACGGCTGGTTCACTACTAATAACAGCCTAAACATTCCCCACAATTACCCTAACCACTTGTAAGAAATTCATATATATAGGAGTGGTCTTAGGACACTCAAGATATGCACACACTTGAGCATTCTACTATTTGATTTCTTACTCCAAGTGCTTAGCTTATATACTTCAAGTTGCCATCAAGTTAGAATAAGCCTTAGATCAATTCTAGTGTCCTCTCCACCTAATATAACTTCATCTAAAACTTGTGGAGTGGATTATAATCACTTATCCATTAGTGCTTAATTGTATATCTTGTGAATAGTATTGTAGCTTCCTTCTTCTCTTCTTGTTCTTGTGTAATGGATTGTTTCTTCTTTTCGATACTTCGAGGCAGAAGATTGTGGTGAATCTCTCTTGGTGCTACTTCTAGTTGAAGGTTGTGACTAACGTGATGGAGTTTGAGTATGATCATGTCTAAGTGGGTGATCTTCTAGTGGCCCGTCAAAGAAGACGATAGTTCTCCTTGGCTGAAAAGGAGGGTTTGTCTTTACTCCTCAAAAGGCACCAGTAAATTTTATGTATTATGTATATTTTTTTGGTCGGTCAACTTTTTTTTTAATTTTTTGACAAAATACCAGCTTGATTCCTAATTTGATCAGAACGAAGCCAAGCCATCTTCTTTCCAATGACTTGAGAACAACTAAATCTAACCCACATCAGCTAAATTTTTTAAAATTTATGTATTGTGTATCAGTATAGAAAAGGAATAAAATACATGATTTAGAAGTCCTGCTAAGTAGTGGATTGATGCCATTTGACAAAACCACTCTAAATCTTTTTGTTCTTGTGATTGCATTCTTTGTTCACTAACTTGATTTATATTTCTGCATTCTTTAAGCAAATTGTAATTAGTCGTGTTTGTGTTTTAATTTTGCAAATATGTTCCTTTGATTCTATTCACCTCCCTCTAGAGTCTTTCAATATGTATCATAGTGCATCTTCAAGGAGCTCTAACAAGTCTTGAAGAATGAGGGAGATTGTTCTTAGACACCTCAACCTTGAGGGATCACATGTGAGACAACCATAAATGTTCGACGGATCCAACTACACGTATTGGAAGAGGAGGATGCAATTTTACTTCAAAGGGATTAGCTTCAAACTATGGAAAATGATTTCTTGACCTTATACACTTCCAACCATAGAGTTTTCAATTCTGTTAATGAGGAACCCCTCCTGGGCAAGGCTACTATTGGACTCGACCCAGCTAAGAGTAAACCCTGGGACCAATCATGTCATGGGGGGACACCATGGCGTACCCAATCAAATGTTAGACATTGTTACACCACGATCGGTGCTCAAAGTTGAACTTGGATCCCTTCATTAGGAATTTTTTAGCCGCATTATTGGACTACCAACCTCCCCCTTCCTACCACGGAGTTAGAATAGTGGGATTTTGAAACGGTAAAGAAAGTCACACTCAATGCAAAGGCTATAAGTATTCTTTATTTCTCTTTATCTTCTAGTGAACTTAATTGCATATCTTGTGAATCATCTTATGAAATTTTTCATAAACTTTTACTAACTCATGAGGGACTACCCAAGTAAAGACTACAAAGATTAATATGCTAAAACAAAAATTTGAGCTATTATGTGTGCAACCTAACAAATCTATGTAGAGTTGTATGGTGGATTTTTTAACATTATTAATAGCTTGAGTGCATTGGGAAAACACATAACCGAAGAAGACTAAGTCTCCAAAACAGTTAGGTCATTGCCACCCAAGTACAAATCAAAGGTCACCATAATAGATGAGGCAAATGATCTTACAACAATGAAGATGGAACAACTCATAGGGAACTTGGAAACGCATGAAGTCACTCTTGAGGAAGAATAAAATAGTGGAAGCTGAACAACAAAAGGGAAGAAGGAAGGATCTTACTCTCATAGCCATCAAACCATCATTAAAGAACATCACTCAACAAAGTAGTGACACAATCAGTGATGATGAGGAAAGTGCCTTGATTGTAAATGGTCAGAAATATAAACATTTTGTTCTTCTAGGTGCTTTGAATGTGGAAAGAAAGGCCACTAGAAGAATGAATGCTCAAAGCTCAAGAAAGGTAAAAAGTCCTTGTACAAGAAGAAAGACAAAGGAGAGAAAGCCTACAAGTTTACACGGGATCAATCAAGTGATGATAATGAAAGTAGTGAAAAGGAGGAGGTAGAATATCTCAGGGCAGAAGAGGATGACGAAGAAACCAATGAGCAAGAAGAAACTTTCCAAAACTGTTGATGAACTTCATGTTAATCTAAATAATCTTAGTTCTGAAAATGATACTTTAAATTCTATAAATTGTGCATTAAAAGAATCTACTGAGAGTTATAAGTCCAAAATACTTATTCTTGAAAATATCAATAATCTTCTCTCTCAAGAAAAGGTTGATATACTTGCAAAACTAAATGATTATCAAACTCAACCTATTTTGTGCACACATTTAGATTATGATGTCTTGGTAAAAGAAAGAGATACTTTGCTTTCAGATCTTGCTCAAGTAGACCTAGATGTAACTAAAAAAACTTGCTGAGAGTGTTAAGTTATAAAAACAAATTTCTAGATTAATGCAAAGAAACAAAAGCCTTGATAATATACTAGATAAAGCTTCTAAGAAAGTAGTAAGGAGAGGTCTAGGATATGACCAAAGAAAAAATATTTACATATGACTAGAACAAAAAGACATATGTTCCCAAGACTAGAACTATATATGTGCTAAAAGGTAAAACTGTAGACTCTCAAAATGATTAAAAGAGAAATCAAATATCTTTTATATCATGCTACTACTATCAACGTCTTGGACATCATTCATTTTCATGTGATTATTAGAAGAAAGGAGCCATTGGCATGGCTTGGATTCCAAAATCCCCAACTTGGAATAAAAAGGGGAACATGTTGAGATTTGACCTATTTCATAATCTTGATCAATGCATTTGTGTCTTATCTCCCAACCTAATTTGTTGTACATGTGCATATCTTTTTTTGTTTATCTTAAATTGTTAAAACAAAAATTTGGAGTCTCCAGAACTGTCTCTTAGCTGAAAAAAACTTTGACTGTGGGGCCCCACGATCGACTAATAATTTGACCAAAAATAAGACTGCCAGACATTTAACTTGGATACTTAAATTATTGCAAGAAAATGTTTTAATTTCATATCTATAAAAAAATTTACTGGATAAAATAAGCTCCATGCATATCATGATGTCTAGTTTTTCAGACTCTACATTGTGTATCAAAAAATATGAATAATTTTCTCATCATTCAAATATATGTTGATGATATTACTTTTTGCTTCAAATGAATCACCTTGCACATAGTTTAGTATATTGTTCAAAAATAGTTTGAAATGAGACTCATGGGTGAGTTGACATTTTTCTTGAGCTTTCAGATTAAACAAATTCCCTGTGGTGTTTTCCTCAACTAAGAGAAATATACCAAAGAACTCTTGAAATGATTTAATATGGGAAATTGCAAGTATGCCTCCACTACAATAACCACCTTTGCCAAAATTAACAAAGATGGTCTTATTTTTATAGATACTTCTTTTCAAGATCAAGTCATTGCATTAAAAGAAAAGTTGCTTTATATTAAATATTTCCCTCCTTTTGTGTTCATGTTGAACATAACATTATTCTTCAAGAAAATTTGATATAAATGATACAATTTCTATGCTTGAATTATATCTTGTTAGCACTAGACAATGTTTGAATTCTACTAATAAAGACAATATATATCATGCTAATGAAAGTAAAAGTTGAAGTTGTATTTAGATAAATTTTCCAATAATAGAAATATGTTTAATAACATGTTACGTTCTCATAATCATATTGGTACTCATGGACTTGGCTATATTCCTAAACATGATAAGAGAAAGAAAAAGAAGAATCCTATATTTGACAAATTAAATGCAAGTCATTTCACCTCTATTAGTCATGTAACATGTTTTTCTTATGGAGGATTCAAACATTATGTAATCCCATATCCTTACAAAAATAAGAAGGATAGCACCATGGCTTGGGTGCCCAAAACCTATCTCTAGATAAGAAGTAAAAATATTGTGAGCCTTATTTGCAACTTATTTTGATCTTAATATGGAGATAAATAATATGTGCCATCACATTTGTGCATATTGTAATTAAATTAGTTTTTGCTGCAATTTGGGAGTCATCTTATCTTCATACTTTCTGCCTTTTTGAGATGACAAATGGGGACAAATAATTTAAAGCAAAACTTCATTCCTTGATTTGTGTTCACAATATGTTTTTCAATCGACCAATAGTTCGACCGACTCTTCCTCGGTCGACAACATAATCTATTGAAACCTTATCAGTGACAAAATTTATTTGGATCTTTTAATAATTGATTTACATGTTTGATTTTTTACTTGATTTCTTGATTTCTACTTCTGATATGAATGCTTTATCATGGAGTTTGGGTTCTCGAATGGATGTTTTGTTAGTGAACTTCTTTTATTACATTTCAGCTCCTTTTTACTTGGTATGAGATTAAGGGGGAGCATAAAGTCTTTTAAACTTGCATATATTTTTTTCTCTTAATTGATTCTCTATATCAATAAAGTCTTAACATCCTTTGAAATTTGGTTTAGAGATTCTTTTAGAGTTTTTATTATGGTCCATAATGGCTTCTCTATATCAATATGGGCTTAATATCCCTTATATTTGTTCTAGAGATTCTTTTTTGGATCTCATTTTGTGATTAATGGATTCTATAATCATCTATGGGCTTAACAATCCTTGAAAATGATTGACAAATTAGTTTCAGTTTTGTCTTTTGATTTTTATGAAAAAAATCTCTATATCATGGAGGACTTAACACTCCTTGCATTGATATTGAGATACTATTTAGAAAAGGGTATTTCTCATGGCATCTTTGTGCCATGGTAGACTTAACATTCCTTACCATTAGTTTAGGGTATCCTTTAAATAACTTGTGTTTAATGGAATATCTTCTTATCAAGGAGGACTTAACATTCCTCTCATTGATAATTAGACAATATTTTAATATCATTCCTGAATCATATATGTATTTTGACTATGCCTTAATGTGATTATTGTCTATCTTTGCTTTTGTCCTTTTTTGATCGATTAGTATTCTTCTCCAAATTGGTACATTGGGTATAAGATTTTCCCTCTTCAAAATGACTCTCTTGTTGAGGGGCAGTGTCTCCTTGAGGGGGGGCACTGGTAAGTATTGCCCTTTTTTATTTCGACAAAAGGGGGGAGAATAATCCATGAGATAAATTGTCTATCAAGAAAACAATTTAAAGGTATGAAGATCTAAATTGGCTACTTTGGATTTATCTTATGAAAATATTTATCATCATCAAAAGGGGGGATATTGTTGGCTTTTTGGATATGCCACACTCAAATTTAGGTGATGCAAATATTTCTCAAATTGTGTCACTAACATGTGTATTAAGTATTTCAGGTGATCAAGGAACTAAGTCACAATCCAACTACAAAGACCATGCAATTTTGTATATGTCGGGATGCTTGTAGGTCAAGTTGTACCATAATCATGAACTTACGAGGGTGTTTTTGCACAAAATGATAGATATGATGTAAGGACAAGTGATGATCTTCCAAAACCTACCCAAAACCCTATCCCATACTCATATGAATCTTTTAGGGTTGTTAGGTTTTATTAAAAAAAGTCATTCAATAGGTTTTCCCATATTTTGTATAACATGTACAACATTTTTCTCGATCAAAGTCTTTGTCGACCAAAATCCACTCAAGCGAAGACTTTGTTGACCTAAAAAGTGTCGTGTGCCTATTTGGACCACGAAGTTTGATTGACACATAGCTATTAGACCACTTGCACTCTCATGACACTTCTCGATCGACTAACTGTTCGACTGGGATAGTTCCAGTCAAAATCTTTCTCGACTGAGAAAGCTCTATAAAAAAAAATTAACGATCAAATTAGTCATTGCAACTCAACTAACTTAACTCCAACAGCTAGTTCACTACTAAGAACACCCTAAACATTCCCTGCAGTTACCCTAACCACTTCTAAGAAATTCCTATATATAGGAGTGGTCTTAGGACACATGGGATATACACACACTTGAGCATTATACTACTTGCAATCTTACTCAAAGTGCTTGGCTTCTACACTTCAAGTTGACATCAAGCTATCATAATCATTAGCTCAATTCTAGTGTCCTCTTCACCTAATATAAATTTACCTAAACCTTGTAGAGTGGATTATAATCACTTTTCCATTAGTGCTTAATTGCATATCTTGTGAAGAACATTGTAGTTTCCTTCTTCTATTCTTATTCCCGTGCTACAGACTGCTGCTGCTTCTCACTACTTCAACTTAATGCTATGGTGAAGCTCTCCTGGTGCTACTTCTCAGTTGAAGGTTGCGACCAATGTGGTACAAGTTGATTACGATCATCTCCAAGTGGGTGACCTTTTAGAGGCCCGTCAAAGAAGGTGATAGTTCTCCTTGAGCTGAAAAGGAGGCTTTGTCTTTGCTCCTTAAAAGACACCTGTAATTTTATGTATTGTGTATCGATATAGAAACGAACAACAATGCATGGTTTAGAGATCCTAGTTAGAAACAACTAGGTAGTGGACTGACATCATTTGATGAAACCACTCTAAACCTTTATGTTCTTATGGTTGCATTTGTTGTTCACTAACTTGCTTTATATTTTCACATCTTTAAGCAAGTTGCAATTAACTGTGTTTGTTTTTTAATCTTTCACCACCCCCTCTAGAGTCTTTCACATTTAAGTATTTGTAAGGCACTCCTATATTTAGGGAAACTTAGGAGTAGCCAATATAGTTGTTGAGAGTGTATAGGATGAATGTAGTCAAAAACTAGTTGTTATGGGATGGCTAGTGGGATCAAAATGACTTATTGCACACTTATTGATTTTTACTACAGAACTATCCTCAATCGAAAAGAAGTTTGATGGAGATGCATCAAAAAGAAACTCAACTAAAATACTATTGAGACCACCTTTGGTCTAACAACAATGTCTTGGTCTACCTAAAATTTGACTAGGATGCATTTTAATTGAAATGATGTTTGACTGTAAAAACACTTTGTCTCAATATATTCTAAATTTTGGAAAAATGAACACAAAAAATTATCTACCTATATGAAAGGGTGTATACAAATATAAAACTAAGTTTAGGATTGTTTTCAATTGATCATCACTTGTTTTTACATCATTTCTAATAAATTCTTCAAGATGCACCTATATAAAGCATCACCTAAATAGAACTCAATGTGCAAGCATCCAAACAACATATGATCACATTCTTTGATAATGGATCTTGTTTAAGTTCCTTGATCACATGAAACATTTAATTCACAAATTAGCAAATGGGAAATATTTGCATCATTGAAACTAAAGTGTGGCGTATCCAATAAGCCAACAATCTCTCCCTTTTTATTATGAAAAAAATATTTTCATAAAATATATTTAAGATAGCCAAATTAAGAACATAATACCTTTGATTTTCTATATAATGTAGATTTATATCATGGATTTTTCTCTCCTTTGTTGAAGTAAAAAAAGACAGGCACACTTATCAAACCCCCCCAAGGAGTTACTCCCCCTCAATAAGATAATCATATGTATGGGAGGAGATCATATCCAATTCACAAGAGAATATAAAATGGAAGTAAAAAAACTAAATACCAGAGCATGATTACAAAAAGTAACAACTTTGATCAATGAACATGTTTATATATGTCTCAATACTAATGAGAGGAATGTTAAATCCTTAATGATAAAGAGATTCCTTTAAGAACAAAAATAGATCAACACAGATTCTCTAGGTTAGTGGCAATAAATGTGAAGTGCATCATTGTCAAAGAGAGACAATAATATAAAAACCATGATCTTTCCAAAAATATATCTCAATACCAATGCAAAGAATGTGAAGTACTCCACGATAGAGAGATCCAATAAAAACTAAAGAGAAAATAACAAAGGATATCTAAACTAATATTAAGGAATATTAAGCCCACAATTGATACAGAGAACCCATTAAAAATAGAAACTAACAAAGATAGCAAGATAAATCATATGAAATTAGCTCTCCCATAATCTCATTCTCATATAAATTTAGCTCAAACTAAGAAATGAACCACTAAGATAAAGATATCCATTAAAGAACAAAAAACCATGTTTTCAACATGTAAATCAAATTATTTTTAGTCCCTAAAGATCGTATAAACATGTTGCCAACCAAACCTAAATGTCAATTGCAAGACAGCCAAAATAAATCTTGTCAACCAACATTTTGATCAAGTTGTATTTTGATAAAAACAACCCATCAGTCTAACTACATTTTGACCGAGAGGAGGTCTGTTGGAAATTTTTATCCAATATAAATACGAACCTTTGCCAATTGATTGTATAATAAATACTAATTGAAAAACTTACATCAAATAGTTAGGATAAACCAATTGAAAGTTGTGCAAACATATCATGATCAAATAGATATACAATGAAGTCTTTGATCATGCAAATCCTCGCTAGAGAGAGGCCGTTGGCACCCGAACTATGTTATTGTCACTTTTTTCTGAACACAATATGAGAAAGTATAGTGACCAAATATACCCCAAGAAAAGCATGTAAAATATTTAATGAAAAATGAAGAACTAGAATTTGGTTTTACAAATATAGGCCCTTGATTCCACTTACTATTTTTATTTCTTGGAATATAAACAAGACCACTTGTACATGCATGACCATTGTGAGAATGCAATATAATGTTCAACATGTTTCTACTATTATTTAAAAATTTACCTAAAGATCTCTTAAGATTTTAATTTTTCTTGACAAGAATCGATGAGTCTTAAGTAGTAGAAGTTAAGCATATTCATATATATCCAGATCATCTTCAAGCATAGAAATTTTATCATTTAAATCTACATTTACTTGGAGTATAATATCATAGTCATGTGAGAAAGAATAGGTCGTCTCTCCATAAAACTTCACTTATGTAAAAGAGTAGAAACTTGAGTTTGCAAGAAGGTATTTTGAGATACAAAACCATATATCTTTTTTCCACTAGCATATTGATAATGAGAGAGTACCCCGTATAGTCACTTTGTACACATTCTTTATATTATTCATCATTTTTATCATGTTCAAAAATTAGCCATTCAAATACATGGCGAGAACTTCATTCTCATCATTTGACCCTATATTTGAAGAAGAATCCCAAGAAACATGATATGCCTTCTTGTTTTCCCTTAGAATTCTTGTTCTTCTTATTTTTGAGTTATTAACATTCATACTTTCAATGGCCCTTTTTCCTACAACCATGACATCTACTATAGAATGATCTACAATTTTTTTCAAAAGAATATCTAACTTCATATTTGTGTAGTTATTTTCTTCCTCACTACTAGATCTGCTACTTAATGAAGAAGATGCTTATTTTGATACCCCTGCTTTTAAGATTGTGCTATTTTTATTGGCATTGTTTTCTTCTTCATCTTTCATCTCATGTTCTTGCAGTTTGACTTCATATGTCTCTAAATTATATGTTTTTCAAGATGCAAAGTTGAGAGATTGAAGATTTTCATATGTCAATAACTTTCTTTTCATACCTAGAGGTTAGAGAATGCAATATATTAGAAATAAGCTCATGATCTTCTATATTTTTTCAAAGTATTTCATGGTATTTATAATAAATGTAAATATGGAGTATATTTCAAATAGTTTTATGTTTTTTTATGCAAAATAACTCTACTTTATGATTAAGCATACTGATTTTAGTATTATTTACTTGTTTGGTTCCTTCAGGAGTAATAAACAATTTCCTTCAAATATCATAAGTAGTTGACAAAAGGAGACTCTATTAGACTCTCTAGGAGAAAGATAAAATATATAATATTTATGACTTCAACAATTAAAAATAGTCTTTGTTACTGTAGTTGCATCAAATTGCTCAAGTTCTTTTGTTGGAGGCACGAATGGTAGGATGGCCATCTTTTAAAGGTCAAAACTAATATCGAGAATGAAGAATTGCATGTGTCTCTTACAATGTGTGCAGTTGGAGTCATAAAAAATAATAGGTCAAGATGTGTGCTCCTTCAAGGTTGAGTTGGCCCAAGAGGTTTTCCCCATCTTTAAGACTTGTAAATCTGTGTGAAAATTGACTCTGATACCAATTGAAAGCTCTAGGAATGATGAATAGAATAAAACTTACTTCTACAATTTAAAATAAAAGGTTGGTTAAATGCAAGTTGCTTAATAATATATATTACAGTGAAGAGTAAATCAAGTAAGTGAACAAATTAGGAAACCACAAGAGATACAAGATGAAGAGTGGTTATTGTTGACCTGAGAGTTATACATTGTCCATGTTTTGATAATGACTCAACCATTCCATTTATATGTATCTAATATGTGTATTTTAGATTGATTCCAGACATTAGGTACATGAAAAGGATCAATTTGATCAAGCCCTAGCTTGATACACTTTAAGTCAAAAGCAATGCAAATTCACTATTTTGGAAAACACCCTTAAACCCTTAGGATGATTTTTGTAATCATTTGTATTGATTTAATGAGTTTTAACTAAGATGAAAAAAAAAGGAGTCCTAAATTCAAACGTTTAATCACTTTAATGACATTGTCCAAAATTCATTATTGGGACTCTTTCGATCGAGTTCTACACTCACAGAACTCGATTGATCCCCTTACCAGATTTTGAGAAAATTCAGGTTCGATTGAGTTGTACACTCATAGAACACAAATGATCCCTGCACTAAGAAAAATTGATTTAATCGTTTGGTCGAGTTTCATCCAGTATAAACTGGACTCATGGTTCAAATTGGCTTTGGCTCATAGTGCAATTGGTCGAGTTAACTTTATTAAAACTTGACGAAATGCACTATAAGGAATGTGCAGAAAAAGTGATTCTAGTCGTTAGAGTGTTGCAAAACTCGAAATTATGTATGTTGCAACCCTAAAAATGGATAGAAGTCATTCCTTAGTGCTCCTAACCTTTAATGGACACCCCCAACTATAAATAGGACCCCTTAGAGTTCATTCCAAGGTTTCTCTTTCATACTATTCAAGCTCCTAGCTATAGTTGACTGCATCCAGTCCACTAGAGCCCCTTTCTCTCTCTCTTATTTATAGAGGCAAACATTCATATGAGTGAGATAGGTTGTATGTGAGAGAGATACTTCCATTTTACTTGTGTAAAGCTTGCAAAACTCCCTTTCCCAACCCCTCTCTTCGAGATCAAGTTGGTGAAAGTTTCTCCATGTGAAGGAGAATATGCAAGATTCTTCAAGCTATAGAAGAAGATGCAAAAATCTTCTCCCAGTGAAGGAGGAGGACAAGGCTGAAAATTTGAGAGTAGAGTGGGTAAATACTTCAAGGCAAAAGACTTGTTGCAAGGAGGGGATCTCCTTGGCAAAGGTGTCCAGCTGCTTGCAAGAATGGGTAAAACCTTGTAGAGGTAGAAGACTCTAGCTCATACGAATTGGTAAGTCCTTGGTTGTAATGTTGTTGGCTCCCTTAACCTCAAAGGGAAGATGGGTATCCTTGTCCAAGAAAAGGAAGGTCAATTGTATGTATTTTAATGGAGTATAAGAATAGATAGGTTGCAAAATCCAAGAGATTGACCTCTTTAGGTAGTGGACTGACTCTCTCCTAGTTTGGAGAGTGGAACCACTCTAAATAGCTTGTTTAAGTGCTTGTTTCAATCTCTCTCATCCTTGCTATGCATGTTTAGATCTCCATCAAATTCACTATTTGCAATTCTGACTACTTGAAGTAACTTGAAGGTCTAATGATTTTTGTGCAAATGTTTTAGCTCTATTCATTCGCCCCCTCTAGAGTCCTTTAATCCAATAAGTGGTATTAGATTCATAGTGTTTTTTGACACATATCCCATGAGACAAGAAGATGGGGGACAACCTACTTGGGTACCTCAACCTAGAGGGAGGCTTCTCCATAAGACCATCGGTCTTTGATGACACCAATTTCCTTTATTGGAAATTACGGATGTAGTTCTTCCTTAAAGGAATGAACTACGACATGTGGAAGGTGGAGATTCTTCAATACAAGGAGATGGTGGGGGAGATATACACTTGGGATGAAGCTACAGTCAAGAAGTCATAGATAAATGCAAAGGCAATAAGCATCATCTATGCAGCCCTCATCCCCTCTGAGTTCAACCACATCTTTTCTTAGGACACAACCCATGAGATTAGGGACAAGTTGTGCATCACCTATGAAGGCACAAAGAAGTTCAACGATTCCAAAATCTACATGCTCATGGGTCTCCATGAAAACTTCAAGATGGGAAAGAAGGAGAGATTGGAGGAGATGTACACAAGGCTCAACACCATCATCAATGGTTTTTCTCAATTGGGCTACACCATGGATAGATGCACAATCAACTCCAATATCTTAAGGTCTCTCCCAAAGAGATGGAAATACAAGGTGACCTCCATTAAAGAAGTTAGAAGCCTTGGAGACATAGCAACTGAAGAACTCATCAGGAACCTTCAAGCCCATGAGCCAAGATTAGACAAGCAAGAAGAAGATGACAAGCAAGAGGAGAAGGAATCAAAGAAGACCAAAGATAGTGCATTTAAATCTCAAATGGAGGCAATGATTCTTCAACAACAACTAGCTTGTCATTATTATCCTCCCTCCTTAAGTGAAGATGAAGCCCTTAGTGACCATGAAGCAAAATACTCCAAGGGCAAGCACTTCAAGAGAAAGTCATACTCCTCCTGCACTCCAAGGTTATATGAATGTGGGAAAAAGGGGCACTACAATAATGAATGCTCCAAGGCTAAAAAGTCATACCACAAGAGTAGATCAAAGAAAAGGGAGGACTACAAGAAGGTTGTTAAGTACAAGAAAAAGGACAAGAAGGAAAGAAGAAGCATGGATGAATCCCATGCCGCATGGGAAGAGTCTTCTTCAAGTGATTCATATTCCAATGAGGGAGAATGCCATCTTGCACTCATGGCCTCTACAAGTGAAGACATTGGTGAGGTAAGTGAGGTAAGCTTATATGAGTTATCTAAGGAAACTCTCGCTGACATGCTTAATGCTACCCGCTTTTATTATTCGAATGCAAATCTAAGAAGAAGATGTCAGGGAAGATCATAGATGATTTGTATGCTAAAATTGACATTCTTGGTCAAAATGAAAAGTTGCTTCTTGATAGCATTGATTCTTTGCAAGGGCAGTTTCTTGATCTTGAGCTCCAATACAATGGGGTTGAAGTAGAGAATGACTTCTACCTTAAGAACATCAATAGTGTTAAGGAAGAAAACAAAGCCCGAGTAGATGATCTTGCTTTTCTTAGAACTAAAAATGATGATCTTAAGATTACTTGTGATGCTATTAAGGATTAGAATAGAATTCATCTTTATGAGCTTGTTATGCTTAGAATTGAAAATGCTAGTTTGCTTGCTCAAATCAATGATCTTTCTTCTAGACCATTATTGCCAAGTAATGAAGTTTCTAGTCTTACTTTATAAAAAGATTCTTATCTTACTAAAGTCCTCTATTTGGAGGCTGACTTACTTCATGCACAAGATGATCTTGCTAGCGTATCTTCTACTATCATTACTCTTAGTGATGATAATCACAAATTAAGAGCTTCCTTGTAGAAATTTCTTAAAGTGAAAAAGTCCCTCAATGAAGTTCTAGATCACTCTACCAAACAAGTTGGTACTAGTGGTTTTGGGATATGTAGGGCGAGATCTAAAGAGCAAGAGCAAGGGCAAGGGTAAGAAAAAGAGCAAGGAGCCTCCTATTTTCAATGGAGAGTCCATAGGCTCTAAAAAACATATGCTTCGTGTGCATTGCAAGAGTGATGACCATTTATCTATGTATTGTCCTTATAGAGAGAAGATGACCAACCTAAAGATGAAATGGGTC
Source organism: Alisma plantago-aquatica (assembly GCA_963693085.1). Taxonomy (NCBI): domain Eukaryota; kingdom Viridiplantae; phylum Streptophyta; class Magnoliopsida; order Alismatales; family Alismataceae; genus Alisma; species Alisma plantago-aquatica. The sequence continues at coordinate 241,313,955 of OY856412.1, read as the reverse complement.
CCCAAGATAACACCGGATCCAAATTTTTGAATTGGGCACCTAAATCTTCCTTTCTTGTAGGTAAAATGAAAATGGATTGTTGATAATGGTTGCTCAAAGCATATGACAGTGAAATCAACCACTTCAATCAATTCATAGAGAAGAAAGGAGGATTAGTGATGTTTGGTAACAACAACAAAGGTAAAGTGATAGGTGAGGGTGATGTAGGTGATTCACTATGCATCAAGAATGTTCTTCTTGTGAATAACCTACATCACAATTTGACTAGTGTTAGTCAATTGTGTGATCATGGCTATCTTGTTCTTTTTACCTCACTTGAATGCTTGCTTCTAGATTCCCTATCCTGCAATGTTATATATAAGGGAACTAGAAATGGTAATCTCTATATTATTTTTATTAACTCTATTAAGCCTATTGTTGGTAGATATATTGTTGTCAATTCTAAAGATATTTCTTTATGGCACCATAGGATTGGTCATGTAAATATGCATTAGTTGAATAAGTTGAGCAAAAAGGAATTGATAAAGGGACTTCCTAAATTGGATTTTGAAAAGGATTAGGAATGTCAACCTTGTACCCAAGAAAAGAAAACCAGGTACTCCTTAAAATCCAAAGGCGTCCTTGGTACCAAAAGAGCTCTTGAACTTCTTCACATTGATCCATTTGGACCAATGCGTACTCAATTGCTTCGTGGTAGCAAGTATTGTCTTGTGATTGTAGATGATTTTTCTCACTATACTTGGACTTTCTTTGTTATTTCAAAAAGCTATACTCTTGATGTTTTCTCGACTTTTTGCAAAAGAGTTGAAAATGAAGCATCTTTTTGGATTGTTTCTATCCGTAGTGACCATGGGGGGAGTTTGAAAATGACTTGTTTGAACGGTTTTGTGAGGAATTTGGGCATGCCCATAACTTTTATTCACCTTGAAAACCTTAATAAAATGGGGTTATAGAGAGAAAGAACATGTCACTACAGGAAATGGCTAGGACAATACTTCTAGAGTATGATACTCCAAAGAAGTTTTGGGCCAAAGTCGTTAGTAATTCATGTTTTGTGCAAAACTGGTTTTTCACTCATCCACCTTTGAAGAAAACCCCCTATGATCTATGGCGTGGGAGAAAGCCTTCCATTGATTTCTTTCATGTTTTTGTTGTCCTTGTTTTGTTTTGAACCCCAAGACTTCCCTCGACAAGTTTGATCCAAAATCTTATAAGGCTTTCTTTCTTGGCTATAGCAAGGCTTATAGAGTCTTTAACATAGAATTGTCTAAAGTAGAACAATCTTTAAATGTTAATTTTGTTGAGACTAAACCCTCTATTTCCAAGAATATTGTTAATAATGATGTCGTAGATGAGGTGATCCCTCACTTGAAAGAGCTCAACATCGTTGATAAAGCAAAAGAGGTGTTCATTGATGAAGAAAAGAAAGAAGAAGAAAAGAAGGACCCAACTCCGCGATTTGAAAAACATCATCCAAAAGAGCTCATCATAGGTAATCCCTTGAAAGGGTGAAGTTGTGGGCTGCCTATAGCAAATAATAAGCCGACAACACATTCATCTCTCAACTTGAACCAAAAGATGTCAGAGAAGGTCTCAATAATGATGAATGGATCCTAGCCATGCAAGAAGATTGGAACAGTTTAAAAAAGAACAAATTGTAGACCTTGTTTCCAAGACCAAGAGATAGAAAGATATTTGGCACCAAGTGGGTCTACCGCAACAAGCTTGATGAAAGCAAAAATGTGGTAAGGAACAAAACAATGTTACTAGCTCAAGGTTTCAACCAACAAGAAGGTATTGATTTTGAAAAAACTTATGCACCTATTGCTAGACTTGAATCTATTAAAATGATACTTGCTTTTGCTAGTTATAAGATTTTTTTGCATTATTAAATGGATTTTAAAAGTGCACTTTTGAATGGTGCAACTGAGGAGGAATTATATGTTGCTCAATATCCCAGATTTAAATATGATAAATTGCCTAACTATGTTTATTTGTTACAAAAAGGTCTGTACGAACTCAAACAAGCCCCTAGAGCTTGGTATGAAACTAAAGAACTTTTGAAAGACAATTTCTATATCATGGGCGAATTCGATTCTACTTGTTTCTAAAACACACTTCTAGCAATTTCTTGATTATTCAAATTTATGTTGATGATATTAATTTTTGCACGACTGATCTTGATCTTTGTAAGGAGTTCAGATCTCTTATGTAGAGTGACTTTGAGATGAGCATGATGGAGGAGTTTACATTCTTCCTTGGCTTATGAAATCAAACAAATAAAATACGAGAACTTCATCAACCAAGGCAAGTATACCATTGAATTACTTAAGTGCTTTGGGATGGAGAACACCAAGCCATTGGACATCCCCATGTCAAACACCAACAAGCTTGACAGATATGAGCAAAGAGGAGAAAAGGTAGATGAGAAGCTCTATAGTGGTATGATTGGAAGTTTACTTTATTTAACTGCCTTCAGACCTGATATAATGTTTAGTGTTGGCTTGTGTGCTCGCTTTCAATCAAGCCCAAGAAAATCACATCTCATAGCAGTTAAGAGGATTTTGAGGTATCTAGCCAAAACTCAAAATTCTAGACTATGGTATCCCAAGTCAAGGGACTATACTCTTGCTGCTTATAGTGATGTTGATTATTTAGGTCGTTTGATTGATTGAAAGTGCATAAGTGGCACTTGCTTCTTCCTAGTACCATGATTAGTTTCTTGGTTCTCTAAGAAACAAAGCACAGTGTCTCTTTCAACTATGGGGGTTAAATACATTGCATTTGGGAGTTGTTGTGTCCAAGTCCTATGGATGAAGCAAATGCTCCAAGACTTTAAGATTCATTTTGATGCTTCTCCTATCTTTTGTAACAATACTAGTACAATTAATCTATCTTATAATCATATATTGCATAGTAGAGATAAACTTATAGAGATTCATCATCACTTTCTTCATGATAACATTTCCAGGAAGGATATATTTATATCACACGTGTGGATGCATAGAATCAGCTTGCGGACATTTTCACTAAACCTCTAGCTAGAGAGCTATTTACTTTCATTAGATAAAAACTACTTATAACTACTCTTGATGATATTTATATGCAATCTGGATAGATTTTATCTTTCCTATATATATTTCTCATGTCTTGCTCACCCTATGCTTGCTAAGTGATATATTTGACATGTTTGCATGCCTTGTTTCGCTTGTTTTCACCTATTTTTGCAAATGAATGGTTTATTGCAAAATAGTAGCCAATGATGAGTTAAATGTGCCTCAATATGTTTAAAACACATGATAGGCTAGAAAAATAAATTTATATAGCACTCTATAGGCTTAGAATTGAATATATTATGTTTTGGGATAGACTAATAATCAGTCAAGTTTCTCGTGATACAACTCCACCAATCCCTAGCCGAGGACAAAGTTGATAAACTTGATCGGTCGAGTTTCCGCAACACATAACTCGACCGATAGTAGTGCTAGACCAAAATTATATAGGATAATTGGTTGAATTTTCTCCCTCTCAACTAGAGAAAAGTCAACCAAAAACCCTTCTCTAGCGCTCGTCCTCAAACCCTAGGCTAGCACATCTTCTCCTATCCCCCTCCTAGCCCTAGAATAGATCTCCCTTACCTCTTCCCTAGTGACCTAGGTGGTTTTCCCAACCTGGCCTATGCAGTTCTTCTTCGTTTGTTGCTTATCTCCTCCATCTCCAACCTAGATGGCTTCAAATAGAAGAAAGAGGTCTGCCCAAACCGGAGCTACCTCTGCCCCCACGTGCTCTAAGTAAAGTGTCCTTCGATATTACCTCCTTCATCTCCACACAAGCTTTGAATAGGTATAAGGAGCTCTCGCCTAGAACTTCATTTCCATTTTGAAATTTGTTTGAACCTCAGTTTGCTACAACTAAGGTGATTGAGGAGGTAGCTAGGGTGTTTGAAGCACATCACTTAAGTGCTTCATGTGTAGAGTATTGGTGCTTTGCAAATTCTATGTCAAGCACAAATATTTTCCATGAATTCTACACCAATTTAACATGGAACTATACCTCCCTAGTCCCACCACTGAATACTCAAGTCATTTTGACCTCGATGATCGCCAGAACAAAGATTACAATCTTAGAGGATTCTCTAAAAACCTACTTCTATGGTTCTGTCATTGTTGATTCTTGGGTGGCTTCTTATTTGCATTACCATGAACTTTTGGACCCTGAAGGTTTCTACAAGAGCTTTGAACCCAAGCTTACCCTTCCTAACAATCATAAGTTCCTGAAGAAACCTGGCATCCCCTATAAGAAGTCAACCCTACCCTAATCTTTCCTAGATATCAAGACAAGACTAATTACTTTAGTGGTTAACTGCAATATTCATCCCAAGAGTAATCAAACTAAAATTGCAGAGAACACGACAATAATTATGTATTATCTCCTAAATGTTATTGGAGTTAAGTGGGCTCACTACTTTAAGACCTCTGACCTAGCTTAGTGCTTGAGTGTGCTTGCTTTTCTTAATAATATGATTAACCTTAATCTATTCTCTTGAGTACTTTTATGACATGTGACAAGCTTATGTTTTCAGTTTGGTCCTATTTGGATGTTGTTTGAGCTATGTTTTACTATTTTGGACCTAGTTGCAATTTACCCAGGTTGAGGGGTTATCGTGCAATTTGTCACGTGTCAAGTGTGTTTCTTGTGCCTTAGCATCATGAGAGGGAAGATAATTCTATGGGGCTCCTTACTTGGACCATGGTTGATGGTGTAGCATCTTGTGGTGATGTTAGGGTTTCTAGGGTTTGCCTTTTTGGTTGTATATTGACCTTGCTAGGATTTGGTTTGTTGTGACTACAACATCACTCTTCGTTGATTATTGCAACCGCAAAACATGCCTTAGGTGTTTCTTGCTACAACCTTGGTGATCTTGAGGTGGTTTGGTCAAAGGGGTTGTCTTGTAGTGAGGTGTTTCGACCATGTGGTGATGTGGTGACCTAGTGTTGTGGTTGCTACATGAGCTTGGTATGCTTTGACCACAACAATGGTGTTGGTGAACTAAGTGGTCAATATCACACTTCATTGCATGCAAATGTTTAGTGGTTGCATGGTTGTTTTCTTGGTGGACAAGTGTCCTTTTGATGCTCTCTAGTGTTGACACCTCATCCCTACCTTACCTCCCTCCAACCTTATGTATATAGGTTCTCACTTTTACATGCAAGCAATCCTTTTTGCTCTCTTTCCTTCTCCTTCCTTGCTTGGCCAACCTTGGAGCTTGGTGGAGCTAGAGGGTGTTGATCTAGGTGCTTTGGTGACCGATCACCCTTGCATGTGGTGCTTTTGTGATTGATCATCTGTTTGGTGGTGGTTCTTGGTGATCCTCTCTATTGGTAAGTGATTTTGAACCCTTGATCTCATTTTATTTTGCACCCTATCTTCCTATTCCTTCTCGGCCATGAGATTGGTGTAACCATGGTGGCTTTATTGAATATCTTCTCATCACAAGGGTCAGAGACTATGGTTTGACAATGGTGGTACCTATGTGAGAAGAAGCTCTCTTCTATCTTCTTATTGTTTGGCCTAGGGTTGATACCCTCTTTTATTGAGCTCTTCCTTGACCTTGGTGTTCTTCTCTTTTGGAGATGATATTTTGTCTGTGAAGTTGACCTTTGTTGGAGTTCCTTTCTCTCTCTTGGAGCTAGTGATCTTTGGATCTTGGTCTCTTCATAATGTGGGTTATATAACTCTCTTCCCTGTTCTATTATTTGCACCATAATATTTCTTGCATGCTATTGCTTTAATCTTTAAAACTTGATGCTAATGTGCTAGATAAAGTTATAATGATCTAAGGTTTAAGGCTTTGTAGTATCCTCATATAGATTGCTCTCTTTCTTAAACACTATTTTCATGTGCTTGTTTTCTAAGTGATGTGGAGGTGATATTCTTGCATGCATCATGATTCTTAGTTTTATCACCATGCTATGGTTCATCCCTTATACTTTTCTTGACGTGTTTTTGGATCGATATTCATGAGGTTGAAGCTTGGTCTTCTCTCTTCTAATGTTGTTTCTTGGTGAATCATGTTGGAGAATGTTTCTATGTTTTGATATCCATGCGTCTATGAGTTTTGGACATGGTGACGCTTGATTTTCTTGGTGCACAACACATGTTTTGGTCATGCCCTTTTCCCATTAGTGTAGTCGGTCAACACTCACATTTGGATGGTGCGTTTAGTTGTTCTCCTTGATCCTTGTTGCGTTTGACACATGGGATGATGGGTGAAGTGTAGCATGTGCTACACATGCATTGCTTTGGTCTGGTCGCAACGTCACATTGTTGTTTGGTTGCAACACATGTTGGATTTGGCTTGGTCACAATGTCTATTTGGGTTTTGCTATGGTGGCAATAGGTGTATTGGTTTGATTTTTCAGCTAAGGCATGTTTGAGGAGAAGTGTAGTGGGTCGCTACACTTGGTGGTGACATGTTTCGGTTGCAACAGCTACCTATGGTGACAGTTGCAACTCTTAGATGACCATGACAATCGTTATACATGGGTGAATGTGAGATGGTCGCTACACATGTATGAATGGTGATTTGTGATCAATATGATTGTTTGACTAATAATAATCATGTGTCTTAACCCTAATGTGTTTCAAGAAAATTGGAGATGGTGTATCTAGGGTTTAGTAGTTGAATGATAATATGAAACCCTAATCGACTATGTGTGTGCAACCCTAACCGTAATTCTAGAGTATGTTATACATGTTGAGATTGCATGGATGAATAGATAGTGCTTATAGTTTTCCTCTCCTACCTGTGTAATCATAACCTTGTAGGTTGAATGAATGTCATGGCTTGTGAATTCTATGGTGGTAATCATATGACACAAGGTGATGGCTATGAGCCTTGATGAGGCATGTTGAGATAAATATTATGTGATGGGTCTTATGACCTAATAGAGGCTTTATGACTAGTGTGAGGTATATCCTCTAGTGATGAGATGAGGGATTGATATCACATGACAGTGTGATAATGTTGATGGCCTTGAATTGGCAGTGGCATCAAGTGATAGTGTGACAAGTTTTCACCTTATATGTTTTATATCTTCTGGAGTTGTATTACCCCCTTAACTTTGTAAAGTTTGTTTAGGGTTAATGAAATATAACTTGATTTATGCTAAAAGACACTCAATTGTCTTAACTAATCAAGTGAAACCCTAATCATGTAGGTGCCTTGTTCCATAGATACATCTTCAGCAGCAGTACTTTGTTGGATGGTGAAACGAGTATTCCCAAGGGAAACCCAGAGCGCATACTATTGAGTATGTGAAGTGCAAGTAATTATGTGTCCTTGACATCTTGATCCCAAGAGTTTTGAGAATGAATACGGTCGGGCCTCGATGATGAGCATGTGATATAATGTGATAGAGGTCAACTGTGGTTGTACCTTAGTGATTGGGTTATATACCTTGGTTTCGAGCATTGTGACATGTACCAAGGCAGGCTAGGTGTTTTAAAGGACCATAGCTTTGACTATGAGTAGATGTTTCTACATGGATATAGCTTTGACTATAAGTTGTTGTCTTTATAGTTTGACTATATGTCACTACGATGCAGACTCAAACTGACTGAGTAGTATAGGAGAAGATTAAGGATTCCATCTCTTCCATTGATCTTGTGTGCCACCAATTTTGACTTTGTAGTGGTCAGTTGGACTTGAGTGGTAAGACTCAAATCCTCAGGGCATAATAAAAGATGTAATATAGCCATGTGGAATAATTGCTTGGGGTCAAACACGATTCACATTGGATGACCACTTGCCTTATCTTTGTATTGCTTTCTTGAATTATAACGTGGTAAGAGAAATCAACTGTTATATGTGTTCTTCATACTCCTTATTAAAGTTTAAATTGTTCTACTACTTAATTGGAGATTCCTAATTTGTTTAATCTATTTTATCAATTTAACACATATAGTCTAGTTGAATCTTCTCAACTTGATAATAGTGTTATCGATCTACTTTAAGTTTACCTATACTTATAATGGACATTGGTGGGGAGTTGTATCTCTTGTTGGGAAGTTGGTCTCACCTCGTGGGTTTCCACATCTTTTAGGTGGTCATGCACGACAAGGTACAGATTGTGTGATTGAAGTTGAGCAGCAAGAGGAGCAGTGGATGTTAAAAGGTTGAGCATGCTCCTAGTGTTTTGTAGTAGAGTCCTATGTGTCATCCATGTACTCTCTGGTCCTTAGGAAGGTTTTGTGTTTTGTACATCAATATGAGGTTTTTGTCCTTATGCCACTGTATAGATATGGCATGTATGTATATGAATAGGTTATCCTATGTAACAGGTTGTAGCCAGTGAGCTAGTAAATAGTGATATATGTGCAATATTTTTGCATGAGATATATGGTACAGGTGGTTCGTGGACTCAAATGCTTTTGCTTCCACTCATGGTGGATATGTGATATTAGTTTTAATTTCTTGTATCTTATGGTAACCTAGTTGTTAGTAATAATTCCACACTTTGTTTTGAGTTATCGTTCTTTGTGGCACGTCGGGGCGTCACATTTTAGGTTGGTATCAGAGCTTTAGGTTTGTTGAGTCTACAGGGACATAGGACTAGGGTTGTCTATTTTAGTATCCTCCTGTCTATGTTATGGTAACTTCTGCTTATGTAGAAGAAGAAGAAGAGAAGAAAATATAGATGGAGAACATGAAGAATATGTTGTTGAGAGTAGTGTTGTTGCACCAGGTGGTGGTTCCAGGAGGTAGGAGAGGGTTGATGGTGTGCCTGTGATGCCCCAGTTTAACCCAGTTGTGGTGCCAATCCCACTTTCCAGCCCATGTTTAGACAGTTCATGGCCACGATGACGCATGTGGTGGACAGAATGCCTCCACCCCAAGAGAGAGTGAAAGTCCCCAATGCAGAATCTTTGGATTCTAGTAAGACCTTTAAAAGGTTGAACCATGTAGGGGCGGTTGAGTATACGGGTATAGTAGACCCAGAAGATGCAGATTTGTGGTTGATCGAGCTACAGAAGGCCTTCAATATCCTCAACATCCTTAAAGAGGATAAGGTGAAGCATACAGTGTATCTGTTAAGGAGAGTGATGGCCATTGGTGGGCCATTGAGGAGGAGAAGAGGCCCAATGTCATGATCAGTTGGGAAGAGTTACGACGGGAGTTTTTGAGTTGGTACTTTCCAAAGACATTGGAGGAGAAGATCACACAGTTTGAGAAGATCCGGTAGGGATCTATGATATTCAATGAGTACGAGGCAGAGATCGTGGAGCTTCTGAGGTTTTGTCCTCACATGGAAGCTACATACAAGGATAGGATCAGAAAGTTTGAGAAGGGTTTGAGTATAGAGTTGATAACTCCAGTGTCGTCTTTAGAGAATAGAGAGAAGTTTGCCACATTTGTGGATTCAGTCAGGAGGGTGTAGTAATCAGTGGTTGAGAAATGTGAGATGAAGTCCAAGAAGAGGCTTGCACAGTATCAAGGACATTTTTCTAGAGGCTTTAAGAAGCATAGGTTTCCATCATCGCTGCCACAGTAGAGGTTGACAAGTCAGTCTCAGTTGTCACTAAGAAAAGACAGAGGTCATAGCCTTCCACTGGCAGGAGCCCATAGTGCTACATCAGTGTCAGTAACAGGGTCGTCCAGGCCATGGTATGAGGGAAAGACTTGCTACAAATGTGGACAAGTTGGGCATATAGAGTGGTTTTGCACAATGAAAGATGAAGAGGTTACCCAACAACTGAGATAGGGTCAGCAAGGGTCGCAACAATAACAATAGTTCAGCAGTGGCAGAGAAGTTGTTGAGGCAGGTTGTGATGCATTCTTGGTGCATGTGTTAGATACCAAGGCAAGGAGTCTGAGTATCCAGGAGGTGCTAGTTTTCTGTGAGTTTGAGGACGTGTTTCCCAATGAGTTCCCATGTGTTCCTCTAGTTAGAGAGATTGATCTTGAGATCAATCTGGTTCCTGATACCCAGTCAATAGCTCAGACACCATACCGTATGGCACCAACTGAGATGTCAGAGTAGAAGAAATAGTTGCAAGAGTTGCTTGAGAAAGGTTCTATCAGGCTGAGTACGTCACTGTGGGGTACTCCCATTTTATTTGTCAAGAAGAAGGATGGATCTATGAAGTTGTGCATCGATTATAGACAGTTGAACAAAGTGACGATAAAGAACATGTATCCTTTTTCGTGGATTGATGATCTGTTCAACTAGCTATGAGGCGTTGTAGTGTTTTCCAAGTAGACTTGAGATCAGGACATCACCACTTGCATATCAAGGCATATGCCATACCAAAGTCAACTTATAGGATGAGGTATGGTCACTATGAGTTCACCGTCATGTCATTTGGGCTAACCACTACATTGGAAACATTTATGGACTTGATGAATAGGGTGTTCAGACCTTATCTTGATCAGTTTGTGGTGGTATTCATAGATGACATCCTGATATATAGTCGAGATAGTCAGCAGCACAAGCACCATTTGGGTCAGGCGTTGACTCAGTTGAGACAACACCGATTGTATGTGAAGTTCAACAAATCTGATTTTTGGCTGAAGGAGGTGTCTTTTCTTGGACATGTGATATCTGTTGAGGGTGTTTGTGTGGACCCCAATAAGGTTGAATATATGATAGAGTGGGAGAAATCGAAGACACTGATAGAAGTCTGTAGTTTTCTGGGTTTGGTAGGATATTATAGGAGGTTCGTCAAGAACTTCAGCATCGTGTCATTACCCCTAATGAAGCTAACAAGGAAAGGTGTGTCATTTGTCTGGGATGACAAGTGTCAATGTGCTTTATAGCTTTTGAAGGAGAAGCTGTATAGGTAACCAGTGCTAGTGCTACCAGGGTAGGGAAAAGGATACATTGTCTTTTGTGATGCCTCGAAGAATGGTATGGGTTGTGTGTTGATGCGTGAAAATAATGTGATCTCTTTCGCATTGTGACAGTTGAAGAAGCATGAGGAGAACTATCCCACTCATGATCTAAAGCTAGCTATAGTTGTACATGCCCTAAAGATATGGAGACACAACTTTTATGGTGAGAAGTGTCAAATCTTCACAGATAATAGGAACCTACAAGACATCTTCTTGAAGAAAGAATTGAATATGAGGCAGCATCACTGGATGGAGTTAATCAAGGATTATGATTGCACTATAGATTACCTTTAAGGGAAGGTGAACATGGTGGAAGATGCTCTGATCAGGAAGTCTTCATCGTCATCATTTGTTGATAAGACACAGTTATGTTTTTTGGTGTACCATAAGAAAGACATGTTAGTGTCTTTGTGTGAGATGAGTGTAAAGTTGGAAGTCTCCTTGTTAGTAGGCTTCTTGGTTCAGTTACAAGTGAATCCCACATTGCGGCAGCAAATTAGAGAAGCTCAATGGGGTGGTACTATGATTTAGTAGACTTGATCAGAGTTTGGTAGCGAGAAGCATAATGTCTTCCATGAGGCAGATGATGGGACAATATGTTACCACAACAGGGTTGTGGTTCTTGACGTTGCTAATATGAGGAAGTTGATTTTGGAGGAGGCTCACTCCTCAATGTATGTTATGCATATATGAAGCACAAAGATGTATCACAATCTGAAAGATTGGTATTGGTGGAATGGTTTGGAACGTGATGTGGTTGAGTTTGTTGATAGATGCATGGTGTGCCAGGAGGTTAAAACAGAACATCAAAGGCATGCATGAACTTTGCAACTATTGCACATACCATAGTAGAAATGGGATCATGTCGCGATGGATTTTATGGTTGGTCTTTGTAGGACAGCCAAAGGTCATGACTCCATTTGGGTGATAGTTGACCGATTGACAAAGACAACACACTTTTTGCCAGTGAAGATGACATATACAGTAAAGAAATTTGCTTAGATATATGTTTATGAGATAGTGTGGTTGTACGGTATCCTAGCTACCATTGTATCAAACAAAGGTCCTCAGTTCACTAGTCATTTTTGGGAACATTTGCACACAACAATGGGTACACAGTTGAGATTTAGTACAACATTTCACCCGCAGATAGATGGATAGTATGAAAGGTCGATCCAGATTCTAGAAGATCTATTGAGAGCCTGTGTTTTGTAGTTTTGGGGAAGTTGGGATGTGCACCTCAATTTGATAGAGCTTGCATACGATAACAGCTATCATAGGAGCATTGATATATCACCTTATGAGGCATCATATGGGAGACATTGTAGATCTCTGTTGTGTTAGTACGAGATTGGTGAATATCAACTTTTGGGTCCTGAGCTTGTGTGGCATACAATAGAGAAGATCAGAGTGATGCAACAGCAACAGAAGGCAACACAAGACAGAACAAAATCATATGTTGATAATCGACGTAGACCCTTAGAGTTCCATGTGGGAGACAAGGTGTATCTCCTCTCTCCTTGGAAGGGAGTTTTGAGGTTTGGGAAGAGGGGTAATTTGGCTCCTAGATATATGGGACCTTACCCTATGGTGGCACGTGTTGGTAAGGTGGCCTACAAGTTGGAATTTCCACCTAATTTGCATAGACTACATCTAGTGTTCCATGTGTCTATGTTGAGGAAGTGCCACCCTGATACAGAGTTGGTGTTGCAGCCAATGGAGGTTGAGCTCGATGAGGATATATCTTATGTGGAAGGTCATGTGTTGATCCTGGATAGGAGAATCAAGAAGTTGAAGAATAAGTACATCATGTTGGTTAAGGTTTTGTGGCATCATTATAACGTAGAGGAAGCCATGTGGGAGCTTGATGAAGAGATGCATAGGAAGTACCCATCTCTTTCAGCGTAGGATTTCTGAGGCAAAATCCTTGTTAGGGGTTTATGGTTGTAAGGCCCCTGACCTAGCTTAATGCTTGAGTGTGCTTGCTTTTCCTATTAATATGTTTAACCTCAATCTAATACTTTCAGTGCTTTTAAGACATTTGACAAGCTTATGCTTTCGGTTTGGTCATGTTTGGATGATGTTTGAGCTATGTTTTCCTATTTTGGACCAAGTTGCAATTTACCCATGTTGATGGGTTATCGTGCAATTTGTCACATGTAGAGTGTGTTTCTTGTACCTTAGCATCATGAGATAGAATATGATTCTATGGAGTGCCTTTCTTGGACCATGGTTGATGATGTGGCATTCTGTGGTGATGCTAGGGTTTCTAGGGTTTTCCTTGTTGGTTGTGTATCGACCTTGCTAGGTTTTGGTGTGTTGCGACCGCAACATCACTCCTGGTTGAGTGTTGCGACTGCAATACATGCCTTAGGTGTTGCTTGCTTTGACCTTGGTGATCTTGAGGTGGTTTGGTCGAAGGGGTTTCTTGTAGTGAGGTGTTTCAACCATGTGGTGATGTTGTGACCTAGTGTTGTGGTCGCTACATGAACTTGGTATGCTTTGACCGCAACAAGGGTGTTGGTGACCTAAGTGGTTGCTATTCCATCTAGATGATATCACCCTTCATTGAATGCAAGTGTTTAGTGGTTGAATGTCTATTTTCTTGGTGGACAAGTGTCCTTTTGGTGCTCTCTAGTGTTGACACATCATCCCCACCTTACCTCCCTCCAACCTTGTGTATATAAGATTTCTCTTTTACATGCAAGCAATCCTTTTTTATCTCTTCCCTTTGTTGACTTAAGAGTTATACATTGCCCATATTTTGATAATGACTTAACCATTCCATTCCTATGTATCTAATATGTTTGTCCAAGATTGATTTCAGGCTTTAGGTACATGAAAAGGATCAAATTACAAAAGCCCTAGCTTGTTCAAGTTCAAGTCAAAAGCAATGCAAGTGAGCATTTTGGGAATCACTCCAAATGACCTTAGAAGAATTTTGTAATCACTTGTATTGATGATATGACTTGTAACTAAGATGAGAAAAATATGAGGGACACTTAATACCAAGGTTTAATCAATCAAAAGTCCACTTAGAAAATTTGTCACGGGTTGTTCATCGGTCGAGTTGTACACTCATAGAACTCGACCTACTGACTCACTGACCAAATCTAATTTTAGCTCATCGGTCGAGTTTACCAGAAAAAACTTGACCAATAGTTCGAAAATTGGCTTTGTCTTTTAGTTGATCGGTCGAGTTACCTTTATTGAAACTCGACCAAATGTATTGTGTGAAAAATGCAGAAAAAGTGATTATAATCGTTGGTGAGTTGTTTTGGGTGAAAATAGATCTGTTGCATTGTGGAAAATGGCTATATTTTAACCCTAGTTCGGTGTAATTTAGATTTATTAGGGAACTCATTTTCCAGGAAGTTGAGTTCAGTTCCAAGAAAATGACTTCAGGCGATTGGTTGAAATTATATATTTTTTAAGAAAAATGACTTCTATATGATTGGTTTTCTGTAAGTCAGAAAAAAGATACAATACTTATAAGTCACAATACACAATATGATTGCACAACTTAATCAGTTAATAAATTATGTCAAATGGCCAAAGAAGAGAAATAGACTACGTACAATGGTCAAATAAAAAAGTTGATATTTAGCATGTCGTGATTTGAATATCATGCCTTGATTTGCAAGGAATCTCATATTAGTACCATAAAATATCACTTATGCGAGATGCAATGACGAATTGTAATCATGCCTTCCAAATAATTGTGCAAAAAATGTTGACTAAGAATCATATTAGCATGATGTATGAAAACAAATTGATTTTTAAAATCACCCACCGTTGTTGTTCTCAAAAGATCATGTGAAGAAAGAAGAGTGGAGATGAGCAATTGGGGAATGAAATGATTGAGTAGTGTTGTTCTCAATAGATTACATAAAGAAAAGGAAGGTTGGGAGTGAGATCAAGATGAGATCGTATGTCAGCATATGAACAGTATATATGTAATATTACTGTGCACAAGGTCAAGGAGATGATGTATACCACAAACGAACAATAGACCAGGTCTTCTCAACAACACGAGGTCAATAAGATGAAGTACAAGAGTATATATATAATAATCCACCGGTAACGATCTTCTCAACGAACCGCAAACCAGGTCTGCAGCGGCAGTGGAGGACTCCATGCGTCTTCGCGTATCGAGACTTTGTGCGCCGTTACAAGAAAGGAGCGGGGAAGTTGTTTTCCTTTATTTTCTTTTGAAAGTCTGGAAGTAAACCCTATATATACCTAAGGAACTCTAGAAATTCTAGGAAATTGAGTTTCTACAGTTACAGAAAACCAATCACTTAAAACATGTCTCGTAACTTCATTTCCCATGTTTTTAGTCCAGTTACGACAAACCAATTCGAGCCTAAGTGATCCCACACTCAAGGGAACACCCCCAGCTATAAATAGAACCCCTTGGAGTTCATTCCAAGTTTGCTCATTCATGTTATTCTAAGTCCTTGCTATATTTGAGTGTGTTGCAACTCCTTGAGTCCCTTTCTCTCTCTAGTTTACACTTCATTTTGTGATTATAAGTGAGTTAGGCTTGTTGTAAGAGAGCTACTCCCTTGTGCATGTAAAGCTCTCATCTTCTTCATCTTCTCTACCACTTTCCTCCATGAAGAAAAGGTGAAGCAAGCTTCCCCGAGTGAAGGTGGAGTTGTTGTTGTTTCTCTTCAAGGTTGATGAAGATGTGATGATCTTCTCTAAGAGAAGGAGAAGGCAAAGGTTGAAGATTCAAAAAGAGTGGAAAAGTCCTTGAAGGCGGAAGACTTGTGCTAGAATGGGTAAGACCTTGGAAGAAGGTTGAAGACTCTTGCAAAGTGGATAAGTCCATGGTAAGGTGGGACACTCTTTGTGCTTGGATGGGTAAGTCCTTTGTTGGTCTTGGGTTGTAACTCTTATTGGTGATAATATAGAGAAAATTACTTGTAAAGTCCTAGATGTTGACCTCTCTAGGTAGTGGACTGACTCTCTCCTAGTTTGGAGAGTGGAACCACTCTACATGACCTTGTCAAGTGCTAGCTAGTAATTCCTCTCATCCTTGCTATGCTTGTTATATAGGACTTCAAATTTCACTTAAGTTATTGGTTTCAATTTGATATAATTTGAAGATCTAATATATCTTGTGAGAAGTTTTGTAGCTCTATTCACCCCCCTCTAGAGCCCTAGATCCAACAAGAGGTATCAGAACCAAAGACCTTCCCCAACAATCTCCCATAAGATGAGAAAATGGGCGACAACCTACTTGGTTCTCTCAACCTAGAGGGAGGCTTCTTGATATGTCCTCTAGTCTTTGATGGCACCAACTTCCTATATTGGAAGAGGCGTATGTAGTTCTACATTCAAGGCATGAACTTTGACATGTGGAAGGTGATGGTCACACCTTACAAGGAGCCAACCAGATCTATTGCAACATGGAGTGAAGCTACACTCAAAGAATCCCAACTCAATGCCAAAGCCATAAGCATCCTCTATGCAGCCCTCACCCCCACATAGTTTAATCGGATCTCATCTTGGGACACCACCTATGAGATTTGGGAAAAATTGTGCATCACCTATGAAGGCACAGAGCAAGTTAATGAGGCCAAGATCTACATGTTGAATAGCCTTCTATAGAACTTCAAGATGGGCAAGAAAGAAGGAATTGCATAAATGTACTCAAGACTCAATGTCATCATCAATGGGTTGGCTGCATTGGGAAACACTTTGGATAGAGGTGTAATCAACTCCAAGATCTTGAGGACTCTACCAAAGAGATGGGATTCAAAGGTCACCTCCATTGAAGAAGTGAGGAGCCTTGGTGGCATCCCAACTGAAGAGCTCATTGGAAACCTTCAAGCCCATGAGACAAGGCTTGACAAGCAAGAAGAATAAGCCAAGCAAGAAGAGAAGGAAGCCAAGAAGATCAAAGATAGTGCTTTCAAAGTACATGTGGAGGTGGTCATCCTTCAACAACAACTTGCTTTCTGGACTTCCCCTTCTTCCTCTAGTGAAGATGATGGCCCAAGTGAGCATGAAGCCAACTACATCAAGGGAAAACACTTCAAGGGAAAGCAAGCCTCCTCCTCTTCCACCCCTAGATGCTACAAGTGTGGGCAAAAGGGATACTACAAGAGTGAGTGTCCCAAGTCAATAAAGTCACACCACAAGGGCAGCTCAAAAAAGGAAGAAGGGTACAAGAAGGAGAGAAAATACAAGAGGAAGGACAAGAAGGAGAAAAGATACAAGAATGCAGCTCATGCAGCTTGGGAAGCTTCATCTTCAAGCAGCTCAAGTTCCGAAGAAGATGGAGAGTGCCACCTTACACTCATGGCCTCTACTAGTGAAGAAATTGGTGAGGTAAGTGAGGTAATCTTACATGAGTTATCTAAGGAAGCTGTTATTGACATCCTTATCTCTACCCGTTCATCTTTTGCCAAGTGTAAATCTAAAAGAAAATGTTTGGGAAAAATCATTGATGATCTCTATGCTAAACTTGAAATTCTTGAATTGAATGAGAAAAATAATCTTGAGAGTATTGATAATTAGCAAGGACAATACCTTTATCTTGAGCTCCAATACAATGGGGTTGAAGTTGAGAATGGTATCTACCTTAAGAATATTGAAAAACTTAAGGAAGAAAACCAAAATTGCCATAAAGAGCTTGAAATAGTTAAAACTAAAAATATTGAATTTAAGCTCCTTATCGATGCTCGTAGAGAAGAAAGAGATGTCTATCTTAAAGAAATACAAATGCTTAAATTTGAAAATGCTAGGTTACTTGGTCAAGTAAATGATCTATCTTCTAGACCTTTATTGCCTAATGTCAATGTTGCTTCTGTCTCTCTTGAAAAGGATTCATATTTAACTAAAGCCTTATGTCTTAAGGTTGATCTTGTGCATGCTAGGGGTGACATAGCTAGCTTATCTTCTACAATTATTTCTTTAAATGATGATAATCATAGATTGAGAGCATCCCTACAGAAAATCCTCAAAGGGAAGAACTCTCTAAATGAAATCCTTGACCATTCTACCAAACAAAGTGGTACTATTAGTTTGGGATTTGTAGGGGGATCATCAAAAGGCAAGAGAAAAGCCAAAGGTAAGAAAAGGAGCAAGGATACCTCTTTCTTTATAGGATAGTCTTCCATCATTAACAATCATATGGTTTGTTCTTATTGCAAATGTGATGATCATTACTCTACTTATTGTCCTTACAAGCCTAAGGGGACCAACCCAAAGATGAAATGGGTCCCCAAGCTAACTATGGATCCCAAATTTTGAGTTGGGAATCGACATTATCCTTTCTTGCAGGAAAAAGGAAGATGGATTGTTGACAGTGGATGCACTAAGCATATGAAAGGTGATATAAGCCATTTCAACAACTTCACAAAAAAGAAAGGAGGATCGGTCACCTTTGGGGATAACAAGAAAGGTAAAGTCAAAGGGGAGGGTGATGTAGGTGAATCCTTGTGTATCAAGAATGCTCTCTTTGTGGACGATCTACACCACAATTTAATTAGTGTTAGTCAACTATGTGACAATGGTTACCTTATGTTATTTACTTCCTTTGAATGCTTGATTCTAGATTCCCTCACCTACCAAGTTATATATAAGGGAACTAAAAGTGGTAATCTTTATGTTATTGTTCTTGACTCTATTATGCCTATTGTTGGTAGATGCATAGTAGTCAACTCAAATGATATTTCTCTTTGGCACCGTCGGCTTGGTCATGTAAATATGCATCAGTTGAAGAAGTTGAGCAAAAGGGATTTGGTCAAGGGACTTCCCAAATTGGATTTTGAAAAGGATGAGGAATGCCAACCTTGTACCCAAGGAAAGCAAACCAAGTCCTCCTTCAAATCTAAAGGAGTCCTTAGCACTAAGAGAGAGTCAATCGATTCATGGTTCTAAGTATTGCCTTGTTATTGTTGATGATTTCTCTAGATATACTCGGACCTTCTTTCTCATTTATAAAAGTGATACACTTGATGTTTTCTTGAGCTTTTGTAAATGATTTGAGAATGAAGTTTCTTTCCGCATTGTTTCTATCTGTAGTGACAATGGGGGAGAATTTGAAAGTGGTATTTTTTAACATTTTTGTTAAGAATCTGGTTATGCACACAACTTCTCTTCACCTCGAACACCTTAAAAAAATGGGGTTGTAGAGAGGGAGAATAGGTCTTTACAGGAGATGGCTAGGACCATGCTTCTAGAGTATGATACTCCTAAGAAGTTTTGGGTTGAAGCTGTTAGCACCTCATGTTTTGTGCAAAACTGGGTTTTTACTCATCCTTCTTTGAAAAGAAAAAAAACCTATGAGCTATGGCATGGTAGGAAGCCTTCTATCGAGTATTTCCATGTTTTTAGATGTCCTTGTAACATACCAAATCTTGGACCCTACCTTAGAACTGTGATCTTTTGGGTTTTTCCAAACAAGGTCAAGGTTAGAATGTTCCTAATAATATAATGCATGAATAATATAATCTAATATGTCACATAATTCTTTTGGATGGCTTGACATGTTGACCTGGACTTAGTTTGTGATGATGAAGCTTGGAGACAATCTTGAGGTGGTATAGATTTCCTCTACATGGATCCTTGTGATGTAAGTTTGTAACCCTTTGTTTTATAATTGAATATAGTCATATTTTTCTTCCGCTGCTATACTTTGGTCTTTTGTTACCATTATACAAAGATTTGAAAATTTTACACCCACTCCAACATACCTTTTGAGTGTGTTTGGATTGGATGTTTTGTTATTCAAATTTTTAGTAAAGAAGTGGTTTCACTTCTTTACAGCATGGTATCAGAGCCCATGGTAGTCAGAATCGACTATTTCAATTTTGTCTCCCTATAGAACCCTTGACTTTTCTAGTTAGCTCTAAGTGAGATGTTGACCATAGATCTGATATATAACGATCTTTTATGAAATAAGGTTTGGTTTGAGGACAAGATTAGGTTATGAGGAAATATTCATATGGAAATATTGTGATTTGGTTCTCTTATTGATTTTAGTGCACATGTTGGATTTACATCGCAAAGTATTTCATCAACAAAAATTATTTTCATTATATTACTATATGTACAAAAAATTTCTCTGGTTTGTCGATGTTTTCTTGAACTAAGTCACAATAAAGAGAAACTCTAGTTTGAGTAGCAGCTAACCCTAGTTTTGTAACTAGGAGTTTATATAATGGTGTAGTTGACCTACCCTATGACTTTTTGGATGTTCATGTAGGGTTGATAGGTTAGAGACACAAGGACCTAAAGCTCAACCCTAGATGGTGACTTGATAGTTGGATACACGAGAAACATAAATCTCTAAAACTTTCACAACTAAGAGATGTGGGTAGATCTAAAAAGTTGTTTAGTTTGACTTGTTAGGTTGAACCCTTTAAGGGGTGGAGAGTAGTTAGTTGTTGATGTTCTGATCTATAGATTTCGAGGACGAAATCCTTTTTAAGGGGTGGAGTGTTGTAACATACCAAATCTTGGACCCTACCTTAGAACTGTGATCTTTTCGGTTTTTCCAAACAAGGTCAAGGTTAGAATGTTCCTAATAATATAATGCATGAATAATATAATCTAATATGTCAGATAATTCTTTTGGATGGCTTGACATGTTGACCTGGACTTAGTTTGTGATGATGAAGCTTGGAGACAATCTTGAGGTGGTCTAGATTTCCTCTACATGGATCCTTGTGATGTAAGTTTGTAACCCTTTGTTTTATAATTGAATATAGTCATATTTTTCTTCCGCTGATATACTTTGGTCTTTTGTTACCATTATACAAAGATTTGAAAATTTTACACCCACTCCAACATACCTTCTGAGTGTGTTTGGATTGGATGTTTTGTTATTCAATTTTTTAGTAAAGAAGTGGTTTCACTTCTTTACAGCATGGTATCAGAGCCCATGGTAGTCGGAATCGACTATTTCAATTTTGTCTCCCTATAGAACCCTTGACTTTTCTAGTTAGCTCTAAGTGAGATGTTGACCATAGATCTGATATATAACGATCTTTTATGAAATAAGGTTTGGTTTGAGGACAAGATTAGGTTATGAGGAAATATTCATATGGAAATATTGTGACTTGGTTCTCGTATTGATTTTAGTGCACATGTTGGATTTACATCGCAAAGTATTTCATCAACAAAAATTATTTTCATTATATTACTATATGTACAAAAAATTTCTCTGGTTTGTCGATGTTTTCTTGAACTAGGTCACAATAAAGAGAAACTCTAGTTTGAGTAGCAGATAACCCTAGTTTTGTAACTAGGAGTTTATATAATGGTGTAGTTGACCTACCCTATGACTTTTTGGATGTTCATGTAGGGTTGATAGGTTAGAGACACAAGGACCTAAAGCTCAACCCTAGATGGTGACTTGATAGTTGGATACACGAGAAACATAAATCTCTAAAACTTTCAAAACTAAGAGATGTGGGTAGATCTAAAAAGTTGTTTAGTTTGACTTGTTAGGTTGAACCCTTTAAGGGGTGGAGAGTAGTTAGTTGTTGATGTTCTGATCTATAGATTTCGAGGACGAAATCCTTTTTAAGGGGTGGAGTGTTGTAACATACAAAATCTTGGACCCTACCTTAGAACTGTGATCTTTTGGGTTTTTCCAAACAAGGTCAAGGTTAGAATGTTCCTAATAATATAATGCATGAATAATATAATCTAATATGTCACATAATTCTTTTGGATGGCTTGACATGTTGACCTGGACTTAGTTTGTGATGATGAAGCTTGGAGACAATCTTGAGGTGGTCTAGATTTCCTCTACATGGATCCTTGTGATGTAAGTTTGTAACCCTTTGTTTTATAATTGAATATAGTCATATTTTTCTTCCGCTGCTATACTTTGGTCTTTTGTTACCATTATACAAAGATTTGAAAATTTTACACCCACTCCAACATACCTTCTGAGTGTGTTTGGATTGGATGTTTTGTTATTCAAATTTTTAGTAAAAAAGTGGGTTTCACTTCTTTACAGCATGGTATCACAGCCCATGGTAGTCAGAATCGACTATTTCAATTTTGTCTCCCTATAGAACCCTTGACTTTTCTAGTTAGCTCTAAGTGAGATGTTGACCATAGATCTGATATATAACGATCTTTTATGAAATAAGGTTTGGTTTGAGGACAAGATTAGGTTATGAGGAAATATTCATATGGAAATATTGTGATTTGGTTCTCTTATTGATTTTAGTGCACATGTTGGATTTACATCGCAAAGTATTTCATCAACAAAAATTATTTTCATTATATTACTATATGTACAAAAAATTTCTCTGGTTTGTCGATGTTTTCTTGAACTAAGTCACAATAAAGAGAAACTCTAGTTTGAGTAGCAGCTAACCCTAGTTTTGTAAGTAGGAGTTTATATAATGGTGTAGTTGACCTACCCTATGACTTTTTGGATGTTCATGTAGGGTTGATAGGTTAGAGACACAAGGACCTAAAGCTCAACCCTAGATGGTGACTTGATAGTTGGATACACGAGAAACATAAATCTCTAAAACTTTCACAACTAAGAGATGTGGGTAGATCTAAAAAGTTGTTTAGTTTGACTTGTTAGGTTGAACCCTTTAAGGGGTGGAGAGTAGTTAGTTGTTGATGTTCTGATCTATAGATTTCGAGGACGAAATCCTTTTTAAGGGGTGGAGTGTTGTAACATACCAAATCTTGGACCCTACCTTAGAACTGTGATCTTTTCGGTTTTTCCAAACAAGGTCAAGGTTAGAATGTTCCTAATAATATAATGCATGAATAATATAATCTAATATGTCACGTAATTCTTTTGGATGGCTTGACATGTTGACCTGGACTTAGTTTGTGATGATGAAGCTTGGAGACAATCTTGAGGTGGTCTAGATTTCCTCTACATGGATCCTTGTGATGTAAGTTTGTAACCCTTTGTTTTATAATTGAATATAGTCATATTTTTCTTCCGCTGCTATACTTTGGTCTTTTGTTACCATTATACAAAGATTTGAAAATTTTACACCCACTCCAACATACCTTCTGAGTGTGTTTGGATTGGATGTTTTGTTATTCAAATTTTTAGTAAAGAAGTGGTTTCACTTCTTTACAGCATGGTATCAGAGCCCATGGTAGTCGGAATCGACTATTTCAATTTTGTCTCCCTATAGAACCCTTGACTTTTCTAGTTAGCTCTAAGTGAGATGTTGACCATAGATCTGATATATAACGATCTTTTATGAAATAAGGTTTGGTTTGAGGACAATATTAGGTTATGAGGAAATATTCATATGGAAATATTGTGACTTGGTTCTCGTATTGATTTTAGTGCACATGTTGGATTTACATCGCAAAGTATTTCATCAACAAAAATTATTTTCATTATATTACTATATGTAAAAAAAATTTCTCTGGTTTGTCGATGTTTTCTTGAACTAAGTCACAATAAAGAGAAGAGTTTGAGTAGCAGATAACCCTAGTTTTGTAACTAGGAGTTTATATAATGGTGTAGTTGACCTACCCTATGACTTTTTGGATGTTCATGTAGGGTTGATAGGTTAGAGACACAAGGACCTAAAGCTCAACCCTAGATGGTGACTTGATAGTTGGAT
This sequence comes from Alisma plantago-aquatica, assembly GCA_963693085.1. Classification (NCBI taxonomy): domain Eukaryota; kingdom Viridiplantae; phylum Streptophyta; class Magnoliopsida; order Alismatales; family Alismataceae; genus Alisma; species Alisma plantago-aquatica. Next base: position 241,290,474 of record OY856412.1, on the reverse strand, counting down.
ACACGAGAAACATAAATCTCTAAAACTTTCACAACTAAGAGATGTGGGTAGATCTAAAAAGTTGTTTAGTTTGACTTGTTAGGTTGAACCCTTTAAGGGGTGGAGAGTAGTTAGTTGTTGATGTTCTGATCTATAGATTTCGAGGACGAAATCCTTTTTAAGGGGTGGAGTGTTGTAACATACAAAATCTTGGACCCTACCTTAGAACTGTGATCTTTTGGGTTTTTCCAAACAAGGTCAAGGTTAGAATGTTCCTAATAATATAATGCATGAATAATATAATCTAATATGTCACATAATTCTTTTGGATGGCTTGACATGTTGACCTAGACTTAGTTTGTGATGATGAAGCTTGGAGACAATCTTAAGGTGGTCTAGATTTCCTCTACATGGATCCTTGTGATGTAAGTTTGTAACCCTTTGTTTTATAATTGAATATAGTCATATTTTTCTTCCACTGCTATACTTTGGTCTTTTGTTACCATTATACAAAGATTTGAAAATTTTACACCCACTCCAACGTACCTTCTGAGTGTGTTTGGATTGGATGTTTTGTTATTCAAATTTTTAGTAAAGAAGTGGTTTCACTTCTTTACAGCATGGTATCAGAGCCCATGGTAGTCAGAATCGACTATTTCAATTTTGTCTCCCTATAGAACCCTTGACTTTTCTAGTTAGCTCTAAGTGAGATGTTGACCATAGATCTGATATATAACGATCTTTTATGAAATAAGGTTTGGTTTGAGGACAAGATTTGGTTATGAGGAAATATTCATATGGAAATATTATGACTTGGTTCTCGTATTGATTTTAGTGCACATGTTGGATTTACATCGCAAAGTATTTCATCAACAAAAATTATTTTCATTATATTACTATATGTACAAAAAATTTATCTGGTTTGTCGATGTTTTCTTGAACTAAGTCACAATAAAGAGAAACTCTAGTTTGAGTAGCAGCTAACCCTAGTTTTGTAACTAGGAGTTTATATAATGGTGTAGTTGACCTACCCTATGACTTTTTGGATGTTCATGTAGGGTTGATAGGTTAGAGACACAAGGACCTAAAGCTCAACCCTAGATGGTGACTTGATAGTTGGATACACGAGAAACATAAATCTCTAAAACTTTCACAACTAAGAGATGTGGGTAGATCTAAGAAGTTGTTTAGTTTGACTTGTTAGGTTGAACCCTTTAAGGGGTGGAGAGTAGTTAGTTGTTGATGTTCTGATCTATAGATTTCGAGGATGAAATCCTTTTTAAGGGGTGGAGTGTTGTAACATACCAAATCTTGGACCCTACCTTAGAACTGTGATCTTTTGGGTTTTTCCAAACAAGGTCAAGGTTAGAATGTTCCTAATAATATAATGCATGAATAATATAATCTAATATGTCAAATAATTCTTTTGGATGGCTTGACATGTTTACCTAGACTTAGTTTGTGATGATGAAGCTTGGAGACAATCTTGAGGTGGTCTAGATTTCCTCTACATGGATCCTTGTGATGTAAGTTTGTAACCCTTTGTTTTATAATTGAATATAGTCATATTTTTCTTCCGTTGCTATACTTTGGTCTTTTTTTACCATTATACAAAGATTTGAAAATTTTACACCCACTCCAACATACCTTCTGAGTGTGTTTGGATTGGATGCTTTGTTATTCAAATTTTTAGTAAAGAAGTGGTTTCACTTCTTTACAGTCCTTGTTTTGTTTTGAATACGAAACATTCTCTTGACAAGTTTGACCTGAAATCTTACAAGGCTTTCTTTCTTGGCTATAGCACTACTAGCAAGACTTATAGAGTTTTTAATGTTGATCTTGCTAAAGTAGAAGAATCCATAAATGTAAAGTTTATTGATACTAACCCCTCTATTCCCAAAGATATTGTTCCAAATGATGATGTTGTAGCTGAAGTAATTCATATTCTAAAAGAAGTCAACATCACCCAAAAGGGAAAAGAGGTGGCCATTCAAGAAGAAGATAAAGATGATGAGAAGAAGGATCCAATCCCCCGATTTGGGAAGAATCATCCAAAAGAGATGATTTTAGGTGATTCATTTGAAAAAGTGAAGATGCGGGCTGCATTCAACAAAGAACAAGCCAACAACGTCTTCATATCACAACTCGAGCCTAAGAATGTCAAGGAAGTTCTTGGGGATGATGACTTGATACTATCTATGCAAGAAGAGTTGGAGCAATTTGAAAAGAACAAAGTTTGGACGCTAGTGCCAAGACCAAGTGATAAAAAGATCATTGGCACCAAATGGGTCTACTGTAACATGCTTGATGAAAGCGGCAAAGTAGTAAGGAACAAAGCAAGGTTAGTGGCTCAAGGATACAATCAATAGGAAGGTATAGATTTTGATGAGACATATGTACCTATAGCTAGACTTGAGTCCATTTGTCTGTTTCTTGCTTTTGCTATTTATAAAAACTTTCTTCTGTATCAAATGGATGTTAAAAGTGCATTTTTGAATGGTACAATTGAGGAGGAAGTGTATCTTGCACAACCCCCGAGCTTTGAACATGATACTAACCATGTTTATTTGTTGAAAAAATCCCTCTATGGACTCAAACAAGCACCTAGGGCTTGTTATGAGAAATTAAAGAACTTTTTGTTAGATCATGGTGGGAAAAGTGGATTCTACCTTGTTTCTAAAGCACACTTCTAACAATTTTCTTATAATACAAATATATGTTGATGATATCATTTTTGGCGGAGCTAACCTTGATCTTTGCAAAGAATTTAGTTATCTTATGCATAGTGAATTCGAAGATGAGTATGATGGGTGATCTCACATTCTTCCTCGGCTTTGAAATCAAGCAAACAAAAGATGGGAACTTCATCAACCAAGGCAAGTACACAAGTGAACTACTCAAATGCTTAGGGATGGATAACACCAAGTCGATGTATACACCTATGTCAAACACTGCCAAACTTGACAAATATGAAGAAGGTGAGAAGGTAGATGAGAAGATCTATAGAGGTATGATTGGAAGTTTACTTTACTTAACTACCTCTAGACCTGATATAATGTTTAAAGTTGGCTTGTGTGCTCGCTTTTAATCAAATCCTAAGAAATCACATCTTATAGCTGTTAAGAGAATTTTAAAGTACTTAGCCAAAACCCAAAATTTTGTACTATGGTATCTCAGGTCAAGGGACTTTACTCTTACTACTTATAGTGATGTGGATTATGCAGGGTGCTTGATTGATAGAAAGTGCACAAGTGGCAATTGTTTCCTCCTAGGACCATGATTGGTGTCTTGGTTCTCCAAGAAACAAAGCACAGTGGAATTATCAACCACCGAGGCTGAATACATTGCAGTTGGGAGTTGTTGTGCCCAAGTCCTATGGATGAAGCAAATGCTCCAAGACTTTAACATTCGTTTTGATGCTTCTCCTATCTACTGTGATAATACTAGTACAATTAACTTGTCATATAATCCTATCTTGCATAGTATAGCTAAACATATAGAGGTTCACCATCATTTTCTATGTGATCACATTGCCAAGAAGGATATCTATATCGCGCATGTGGACACGGAAAATCAGTTGGCAGACATTTTCACTAAACCTTTAGCTAGAGAGCAATTTAACTTTATTAGATCAAAATTGCTTATAACTACTTTGAATGAATATGATATGCCTTCTAGATAGTTGTCATCTATCCTATATGTCTTGTATTTGTTTTGATCATCTTTGCTTGCTAATATGCTAAAAATCCATTTTTCATGTTCATTTTGCCTTTATTTTTCTCTTGTTTTTGAGTATTTTTTGCAAACTCATGTTTTACCGCAAAATAGTACCCAATGATGAGTGATATGTGCCTAAGTATGTTCAAAATACATAATGGACTTGAAAAATAAATTTAATTATCACTCTAATGGCTAGAAACAAAGTTTTTTATGTTTAAGTCAGGTCGACCATCAGTCGAGTTGGAAACTCAACCGATCGGAGGCCAAGAGCTTTTTTAAAAAGCATATCGGTCAAGTTTCTGAGATCATAGAACTCGATCGATGGTCGGGCTGGAGCTATCTTAAGTTGGGTTCGGCCGACTATTCACCCTCTCAACTAGAGAAAAGTTGACCGATTCCACCTCCATATGCCTTAAGCTCTTTACCCTTGCCCTTACCTTCCTCAACCTAGCCCTAATCTGACCTAGATAGACCATCCTAGACCTTCACCCTTTACTAACCTAGGTCTGTGGATGTTTTTTGTGGTGAGTTTTTAGCTTTTTCTTTCTCTCCTTCCTCTCTTTTTCATCTCCATGGCATCCAATAGGAGGAAGAGAGCTGCCCCAGATAATGCACCATTTTCTTCATCCTCCTCTCGCTTGATTCCTTTTGATGACACTCTTTTTGTCTCAAATGAGGATGTAAATAGGTATAAGGAGCTCCTTCCCCGTAATCCTCTTTCTTTTCACGCCCTCTTTGAGCCTAGACCTAGAAGACAAGAGGTCATAGATCAAGTAGTGGAGTTGCTTAATATTCACCATCTCTTAGCCTTGAGTGTTGAACGTGCGTGCTACAACAATTTCATCACTAGCACGAAAGTGGTTCATGAATTCTATGCTAAATTGCATTGGAATTACGACACCCTTGTACCCCCAGCTAATACTCAAGTAGTCCTCACATCTATGATAGACGAGAAAAAATTCCAACTCTCTGAGGATACCCTAAACATCTTATTCTCATGTACCGATGAGACTGACACCTGGCGTAAGGATTACCCCGAGTATTTTGACCTAGTTGAGACTGAGGCCTTCTGCAAGTAATATGATCTCACTCTCCCTAATATTCATAGATTCTTAAAGAAGACTCAATTCCCTTATAAGAAGAAGTACACCCTTCCCTCCTCTGCCTTGGATCTCAAGAGATGCATCCTCACCCTAGTTGTCAACTGCAATATCCACCCCAAGAAGAATCAAACGGAGATTGCAGAAAACACTACAGTGATCATGTATTGTCTCTTAGAGAATGTTAGAGTCAAGTGGTTAAGATACATACTCCATCATATGACCTGCTTTGACTCAGGCAAGAACACCTGTGGCACCCACCCTCCCTACCCAGCCCTAATTTGTGGTATGTTTCAGCTTGCCACTAGCAAATCTCTTTTCCATGACTTTCATTACAAACCTACCCAGAAAGGAGTTTGTATCAGTGACACCACTCTTCAGAAGTCTGTGTCTATCCTCTCATCCACCACGCCTGGTGCCTCTGCCTATACCTCTACCTCTACCTGAGAACCTCCACCACCTCAGCCTTCCCGACCTGCCCGTGCCTCGTTCCATGTGTCAAATGAAACCCTTATGGGCTACATGATGCATCAACAGGCATACAACCTTCAGGTTCAGGAGCACTTGCATCAGGACCTATGTTCAATAATGTCTAACATGAACATGTCCTATGCACATCCCTACCCAGCCTACCAACCCTACCCAGAAGGTGATTATGCATCCTATGCATACAATCACTTCTACCCAACCCCTCCACCTACACCTTCCGCTACTGCTACAACCTCTGTTGTTGGTGGACCTTCCCCTATTGTGCTACCTCTGCCTACTGGCCCCTTGGCCACTCTTCTTGCCAGCCTCAGTAGTTATGTTCCTTCCTTTCCACAGGCCAATGAGCTCCATGCTCTTAGTATGTCTTGGGATGAGCAGAATGCTCATTGGCCCGGTCGTGGTTTCAGCCCTTCTACTGATGAAGAGATGTTAGACCAGGCTGATAAGAAGGTTGTTGGTGATGATGAGGATGATGGTGTTGCATTTGATGATGATGGCTCTGATGGAATTGTTGGTGACTCTGGTGATGAAGTTGATGTTGTTGCACCTTCAGACGGAGATGACGACTACAAGCCTGATGTTGATGATGTTGTGGATGATGTTGATATATATGACCTAGATATCTAGTTGTTTTTAGTTTTTATTCTAGTTGATGATCATATATATCTTTCTAGGCTATTTTGTATTAGCAACATATGGGCACATGTTCTGAGCTATATTATTCTATCATCTTATCTTTCGTCGTTTTGGCTTGTACCTATTTTATGAGAACTTGCTTTCTGAGTTGCAATCTTAATTTTATGCACACTTACTCTTTGCTTTGATATATCTTATGAGTCGGTGCCATGTTTTACCATATTTTGATTATGAATTAGCTTGATTGTTACTCTCGTCTCTGTTTGGTGTATGTTTTCAAGATTACATGTTATGGATAAATGCTTGGTTGTGCTTGGAGAAATCCTATTTTTATGCTCTTCTACCCCCTTCCTTTTTATAATGTCAAAAGGGGGAGAGAAATTCAATATCTTAAAGCTCAACCATATTGCTTTTATTGCCTATGTGATCCTTTTCTTGTTCATTATATGCTTTATCATGTGACTTGCTAAAGGACCATATAGTATGTATGTGTTATATTACTTTGTGTAGATAGACTAACTATGCAGGTTAAAGTAAGCATATATTTATGGGGAGCAATTCACATTGTTTAAAACTTGGATCCCCTTAAAATTCACAAGGCAAAGGTATAACTCAAATTTCCTTTTCAATATGATTGAGGACTGGTTTGTCATTGTCAAAAAGGGGGAGAATGTTGACTTAAAGAGTGCTACATTGCCCATATGTTGATAATGACTTAACCATTCCATTCCTATGTATGTAATATGTTTGTTCAAGATTGATTTCAGGCTTTAGGTACATGAAAAGGATCAAATTACACAAGCCCTAGCTTGTTCAACTTCAAGTCAAAAGCAATGCAAGTGAGCGTTTTAGGAAATCACTCCAAACGACCTTAGAACAATTTTGTAATCACTTTTACTGATGATATGACTTGTAAATAAGATGAGAAAAATATGAGGGACACTTAATACCAAGGTTTAATTACTCAAAAATCAACTTAGAAAATTTGTCACATGCTGTTCATCGATCGAGTTGGAAACTCGATCGATCCTCTGATGGATTTTCTGAAGATGACCCATCGGTCAAGTTGTACACTCACAGAACTCGAATAAACTCAACCGGCCAACTCACTAAGCAAATCTAATTTTAGCTCATCGGTCGAGTTTACCAGAAAAAACTCGACTGATAGTTCAAAAATTGGCTTTGTCTTTTAGTTGATCGGTCGAGTTACCTTTATTGAAACTCAACCAAATGTATTGTACGAAGAACGCAGAAAAAGTGATTATAATCGGTGGTGAGTTGTTTTGGGTGAAAATAGATCTGTTGCATTATGGAAAATGACTATATTTTGACCCTAAGTGATCCCACACTCAAGGGAACACCCCCAACTATAAATAGTACCCCTTGGAGTTCATTCCAAGTTTGCTCATTCATGCTATTCTAAGTCCTTGCTATAGTTTAGTGTGTTGCAACTCCTTGAGCCCCTTTCTCTCTCTAGTTTAGACTTCATTTTGTGATTATGAGTGAGTTAGGCCTGTTGTAAGAGAGATACTCACTTGTGCATGTAAAGCTCTCATCTTCTTCATCTTCCCGACTCCTTTCCTCTATGAAGAAAAGGTGAAGCAAGCTTCCCCAAGTGAAGGTGGAGCTATTGTTGTTCCTCTTCAAGGTTGATGAAGAGGTGGTGATCTTCTCCAAGTGAAGGAGAAGGCAAAGGCTGAAGATCCAAGAAGAGTGGAAAAGTCCTTGAAGGCAGAAGACTTGTGCTAGAGTGGGTAAGACCTTGGAAGAAGGCTGAAGACTCTTGCAAAGTGGGTAAGTCCTTGGTAAGGTGGGATCCTCTTTGTGCTTGGATGGGTAAGTACTTTGGCGGTCTTGTGTTGTAACTCTTATTGGTGATAATATAGAGAAAAGCACTTGCAAAGTCCTAGAGGTTGAGCTCTCTAGATAGTGGACTGACTCTCTCCTAGTTTGGAGAGTGGAACCACTCTACATGACCTTGTCAAGTGCTTGCTATCAATTCCTCTCATCTTTGCTTTGCTTGTTAGATAGGACTTTAAATTGCACTTAAGCTATTGGTTTCAATTTGATATAATTTGAAGTGTTAATCTATCTTGTGAGAAGTTTTGTAGCTCTATTCACACCCCCTCTAGATCCCTAGATCCAACATCCTTATCCTTCCTTACTCAACTGACCTTAGATATTAGTGGAGCTAGAGGGTGCTTATCTAGGTGCTTTGGTAGCCGATCACCCTTGCATGTGGTGCTTCTGAGCTTGAACATCTCTGTGGTGATGGTTCTTGGAGATCCTCTCTATTGGTAGGTGGTTTTGAACCCTTGTTCTCATTTTCTTTTGCACCCTATCTTCCTCTTACTTCTCGGCCATGAGACTATGGTGTAACTATGGTGGCTTTCTTGAATATCTTCTCTTCACAAGGGTTAAATACTATGGTTTGACCATGGTGGTACCTATGTGAGAAGAAGCTCTCTTCTTTCTTCTTCTCGTATGGTCTAGGGTTGATACCCTCTTTTCTTGAGCTCTTCTTGGACCTTGGTGTTCATCTCTTTTAGAGATGATCTTTTGGATGTGAATTTGACCTTTTTTGGAGTTCCTTTCTCTCTCTTAGACCTTGTGATCTTTAGCGTTTGGTCTCTTCACAAGGCGGGTTATATAACTCTCTTCCCTCTTCTATTATTTGCACCATAATCTTGCTTGCATGCTAATGTGCTAGATGAAGTTATCATGATCTAAGGTTTAAGACTTTGTAGTATCCTGATATAGATTTCTCTCTTTTTTAAACCCTAATTTCATGTGCTCGTTTTCTAAGTGATGTGTAGGTGATGTTATTGCATGCATCATGATTCTTGGTTTTATCATCATGCTATGTTTCGGCCCTTGTGCTTTTCTTGAGTTTTTTGGATCAGTTTTCATGAGGTTGAATCTTGGTCTTCTCTCTTATAGTGTTGTTTCTTGGTGAATCATGTTGGAGAATGTTTCTATGGCTTGATGTCCTTGCATCTATGAGTTTTGGAAATGGTGACATGTTTTGGTCATGCACTTCCCCCCGGTGTAGTTGGTCGACACTCACATGTGGCTCGTGTGTTTAGTTGTTCTACGTGATCCTTGTTACGGTCGACACATGGGATGATGGGCGAAGCATAGTGGGTGCTACACATGCTTTTCTTTGGTCTAGTCACAACACAACATAGTTGTTTGGTCACAACGCTTGTTGGCTTTGCCTTGTTCACAACGGCTGTTTGGGTTTTGCTTCGGTCACAACATGTGTGTTGTTTTAATTCTCAGCTAAGGCATGTATGAGGAGAAATGTAGTGGATCGCTACACTTGGTGGTGACCTATTTCGGTGACAACAGCTACATATGGTGACGGTCTCTACTCTTAGATGACCATGACGGTCGCTACACATGGGTGAATGTGAGATGGTCTCTACACATGTATGAGCGGTGATTTGTGATCAATACATAGTGTTCTTTGGATGATTGTTTGATTAATCTAATCATTTTCTTAAACATAACGTGTTCTGAGAAAATGGGAGATGGTGTTTCTAGGGTTTAGTAGTTGAATGATAATATGAAACCCTAATCGGCTGTGTGTGCAACCCTAACCCTAATTCTAGAGTATGTTTACATATTGAGCTAGCATGGATGAATAGCATGTGATTATATTTTTTCTTCTCACCTACCTGTGTAATCCTAACCTTGCAGGCTTAATGAATGTCAGGGCTTATGAATGCTATGATGGTAATCATATGACATAAGGTGATGGCTATGATCCTTGATGAGGCATGTTGAGATAATAATGATGTGATGGGTCTTATGCCCTGATAGAGTTTTAATGCCTAGTGTGAGGTGTATCCTCCAGTGATGTGATGAGGGATTGATATCCCATAACAGTGTGATAATGTTGATTGTCTTCAATTGGCAGTGTATCAAGTGATAGTGTAACAAGTTTGCACCTTATATGTTTTATATCTTCAAGAGTTGTATGATCTCCTTATCTTTGTAAAGTGTGTTTAGGTTTTATACGTTGTAACTTGATTGATTCTAAAAGACACTCAATTGGCTTAACTAATCAAGTGAAACCCTAATCATGTAGGTACCATGTTCCATAGATCCATCTTCAACATTAGTACTTTGTTGAATGGTGAAATGGGTATTCCCAAGGGAAACCTGGAGTGCATACTATTGAGTATGTGAGTTGCAAGTGATTGCATGTCCTTGACATCTGAATACCAAGAGTTTTGAGAACAACTACAGTCAGGTCTCGGTGATAATCATGTGATATGATGTGATAGAGGTCGATTATGATTTTACCTCAATGATTGGGTTATATACCCTGGTTTCTAGCACCATGACATGTACCAAGGCAGGCTAGGTGTTTTATAGGATCATAGCTTTGACTATGAGTTGTTGTCTCTATAGGACTATAGCTTTGACTATAAGTTGTTGTCTTTGTAGTTTGACTATATGTCACTACGGTGCAGACTCGAACTGACCGAGTAGTGCAGGAGAAAATCATGGATTATGGCTCTTCCATCGATCTTGTGTGGCACCAACTTTGACTTCACATTGGTCCTTTGGATTTGAGTGATATGCCTTAAATCCTCGGGGCATAATAAAAGACGTAATATAGTTGTGTATAATAATTGCTTAGGGTCAAACATGATTCATATTGGATGACCCCTTGTCTTATCTTTATACTAATTTCTTAAATTATAATGTGATAAGAGAAATCAATTGGTATACATGTGCTTCATATTCCTTCTTAAATTCTAAATTGTACTGCTTAGTTGGAGATGCCTAATTTGTTTAATCTGTAGTATCAGCTTGATACGTATCGTTTAGCTGAATCTACTCAACCTGGTAATAATGTTATCTATCTGCTTTAATTTTACCTATGCTTATAATATACGTTGGCGGAGAGTTATATCTCTTGTTGGGATGTTGGTCTCACCCTGTGTGTTTCCACATCTTTTAGGTGGCCATACACAACGAAGTAGAGATCGTGGTGGTTGAAGTTGAGCAGCAAGAGGAGCAGTGGTTGTTGAAAGGTTGAACATGCTGCTAGTATAGTATCAATTTGATACATATCGTTTAGCTGAATCTACTCAACCTAATAATAATGTTATCTATCTGCTTTAAGTTTACCTATGCTTATAATATACATTGGCAGAGAGTTATATCTCTTGCTGGGATGTTGGTCTCACCCCTTGTGTTTCCACATCTTTTAGGTGGTCATGCACGACGAGGTAGAGATCGTGGTGGTTGAAGTTGAGTAGCAAGAGGAGCAGTGGCTGTTGAAAGGTTGAACATGATGCTAGTGTTTTGTAGTAGAGTCCTATGTGTTGTCCTTGTACTCTCATGTCCTTGGGGAGGTTTTGTGGTTTGTACAGCGATACGAGATTTTTGTCCTTGTGCCATTGTTGTATAGATATGATATGTATGTATATGAACAAGTTACCATATGTAACAGGTTGTGGCCAATGAGGCAGTGAACACTGATATATGCACAATCTTTTTGCATGTGATATATGGTATAGAAGGTTTGTGGACTCAGATGCTTATGCTTCCACTCATTGTGGATATGTGATATCAATTTTACTTTCATGTGTCTTATGGTAACCTTATTGTTAGTAATAATTCCACACTTTGTTTTGAGTTATCTCACTTTGTGGGGCATCACAGTTACATTCTCCATCATATGACCTGCTTCGACTCTGAGAAGAACACCTCACGCACCCATCTCCCATATACAAACCTAATATGTGGTGTGTTTGATCACCATTATGAAAAATCCCTCATCCATCACCTTGGATACAAGACAAGTCACGGAAGGGTTTTTACTAGTGAGACAACCATCAAGAAGACCTTTATTCCCACCTCTTCCACTACAATAGGTGCATCTACCTCCACCTAGGACCCTCCACCTCGACCACCACCCTGCCCTAGCCGCACCTCATTTTCTATATCACATGAAGTCCTAACATAGATACATGATGCATCAATATGCGTACAACCTTAGGGTTTAGGATCATCTTCACCAGGACCTCTTCCAACATGCCATGTAGCCATGCATTCCCACCCTACCAAGCATACATTGGCTTTGAGTATGCCTCTTATGCATACAGTCAGTTCTACCCCGACCCCCACCTCATGCTGCTTCTACTGCACCCCCAGCTACTGCTGATGGTGGACCTGCCACCGCCCCTGGATCTCTTCCTATTCTGGCTCTGCCTATTGGCCCCCCTACCATTTTACTTGTTGGTTATGATGGGACTTCCGCTCTCTCTTTTGAGCAAGAAAATTCTTTACATGCATGTGGCATGTCATGGGCTGAGCAGAATGCCCAGGTGGTTTGGTCATGCTTTTGGACCTCCTGCTTATGTGGAGATGCCAGACCAAACGGTGAGGATGAGGTTGGTAATGATGAGGATGCTGAGGATTATGGTTCTAATGACATCTTTGTTTGTTCTTCTGGTGAAGATGGTGAGGTTTCCGTTGCTACCTCTATTGCACCATCTAATGATGATGAGTACTACTAATCGAAGGACGAGGAAGATGAGGATATAGTTGATGTAGTAGATGTTGTAGATATTTAATTCTATAGTCTATTAGAGTGCTCATATATATATATATATATATATATATATATATATATATATATCTTTTTGTAGACCATCATGTATTAGACATTTGAGCACTGTATATCTGAGGCATACTATATCATCTCGTCATTTCTTTTTGGTTTGTTGTTTTATTTTGAGAGGGCATGGCTCGTATTGTAATATTAATCTCTGTACTATAACTCTTTGGTTGACTATATCTTAGGAGTTCTTGGTATGTTATCCCATATTTTCATTATGACACTGAATTGTTTGTTTCTCTCTATTTTGTCTCCGCTTGGTGTGTGCTATATGTGGTTTCATGTGTAGTTTGTGCCTGTGGAGAAGACATTTGCTTTATGGCTCTTCTACCCCCCTACCCTTTTTGATATGACAAAGGGGGAGAAATTACCTCATCCATATTGTTTTCTTGCTTATGTGGTCTTTTTCTTGTCAATTATCTACATGTCTTGTGACTAGCTAGAGGACGATATAGTATATATATGTGCTATGGTTATTTGTGGAAAAACTAACCATGTAGGAATAGGTAAGCATGAATTGAGGGGGATCATTTAATATTGTTCATTCATGTATCCCTTGCAATTCACAAGGTAAAGGTTCAAATTTCACATCCCTTCTCAAAGGTAAAGGTTTAAATTTCATATCATTTTCAATATGTTGAGGAATGGTTTGTCATTGTTAAAAAGGGGGAGAATGTTAATCTAAAAGTTATACATTGTCCATATTTTGATAATGACTCAACCATTCCATTCATATGTATCTAATGTGTCTGTTTGAGATTGATTTCATGCATTAGGTACATGAAAAGGATCAGTTCAATCAATCCCTAGCTTGATCCATTTCAAGTCAAAAGCAATGCAAAATGCACTTTTTTGGAAAACACCATAAAATCCTTAGAATGATTTTTGTACTCATTTGTATTTATGTAATGACTAGTAACTAAGATGAGAAAAAAAATAGGAGCCCTAAATTTGAACATTTAATCACTTTAATAACATTTTCCAAAATTCATTACAATGACTCTTTCGGTCGAGTTTTACACTCACAAAACTCCACTGATCCCCACTGGATTTTGAGAAAATTCAGGTTAGGCTGAGTTACACACTCACAGAACTTGACCAATCTCTACATTGAGCAAAATTAATTTAATCGTTCGGTCGAGTTTCATCCAGGATAAACTCGACCAATGGTTCAAATTGGATTTGGTGCATAGTACAATCAGTCGAGTTAACTTTATTAAAACTTGACTGAATGCACTATACGAAATGTGCAAAAAAAAGTGATTCCAGCCGTAAGAGTGTTGCAAAACTCAAAATTATATATATTTCAACCCTCAAAATGGATAGAAATTATTCCGTAGTTCTCCTACCATCTAGTGGACACCCCCAACTATAAATAGGTCCTCTTGGAATTCATTCCAAGGTTGCTTTTTCATTCTATTCAAGTTCCTAGATGTAGTTGAGTGCATCCAGTACACTAGAGCCCCTTTCTCTCTCTTATTTACAAATGCAAACATCCATATGAGTGAGATAGGTTGTATATGAGAGATCTACTTCCATTGTACTAGTGTAAAGCTCTCAAAGCTCCCTTTACCAACCCCTTCAAGATCAAGTTGGTGAAATCTTCTTCGGGTGAAGGAGAAGGTGCAAGCTTCTTCAAGCTATAGAAAAAGGTACAGAAAGCTTCTCCTAGTAAAGGTGGAGGACAAGGATGTAGATTCGAGAGTAGACTGGGTAAATCCTTCAAGTCAAAGACTTGTTGCAAGAAGGGGATCTCCTTGGTGAAGATCTCCAGTTGCTTGCAAGAGTGGCTAAGACCTTGTAGAGGTAGAAGACTCTACCTCATCTGAATATGTAAGTCCTTGGTTGTAAGATAGTTGGCTCCCTTGACCTCAAAGGAAAGTTGGATATCTTTATCCTAGAAAACGAAGGTTAATTGTATGTCTTATAATGGAGTATAAGTATACATATGTTGCAAAATCCTAGAGTTTAACCTCTCTAGGTAGTGGACTGACTCTCTCCTAGTTTGAAGAGTGGAACCACTCTAAATGCCTTATTTAAGTGTTTGTTTCAATCTCTCTCATCCTTTTTTTTGGGTAAGCTAGAGAGTTTTTTATTCATCTCGCCCCTCTCGTGCAAGCAAATTTGAACCACTGTTATAATCTAGATAAATGTTGGAAATAGGAAACTTGGTAGTACTACTACCATTACATGACTCTTTGTTGATGATATCTATTAAAGAGGTAGGTGGTACTCTATACTCGTAGGGGTCACCTTGTGTTTTTCAATGGTGTTTAGCCAGAGTATCTGCGGCTTGATTGCCTTCCCTGGGGATATTTCTGCACTGCCACTTATCTCTCCAATGTCTTCTAGTTCTCGAGATCCACTTAGCTAGTTTAGGGTTTTCCTCTACTGCCACTTCTAAAGCCTATCTAGCTCCTTGGGAGTCTATCTCTTTGGTGAGCTGCTCTATATCCATGTTGCTTCCTATCTCACTAGCAAATTCTATGGCTCTCATTTCAGCTTCCAGAGTGTTATTTGCCTTGATCTTCTTTCCCCACCCTCCTCTCCACCTTCCTTCATTGTCTCTTCCAACGACTATAATAGTTGAGCTAGTATCTTTGCGCTTGGGGCAATGGCGCAACTAGTGAGGTAATCTCTCTCATCCTTGTTATGTATGTTTAGATTGCCATCAAATTAACTATTTACAATTGTGCCTAGTTGAAGTAACTTGAAGGTCTAATGATTTTTTTGTAAGTATTTTTAGCTCTATTCACCCCTTCTCTAGAGTCCTTTGATCCAACAATTATGTCCTAAATGATGTCAATACACTACCTAGTTGTTTTCAATTAGGATTTCCAACATGTATTTTAATGCCTTTTCTTTATCGGTATAAAATACACAAATAACAATGTCTTTTGTGGTTTAAGACTAACCTTTTTTCATCTCAAGGATAACTAAAATCTTTTTTGTGGACTCTGAAATATCACTCTCATTAGAAAATATAATAATCTACATGCACCACCTTTGGGCACAACCTTCTCATAAGAAGTATCTTCAAAGAAACTTCACCATAGCCTTCTCTCAAAAAGTAGCACAAAGCATCAAACCAAATAGTAAATAGAAGAGGAAGAAGGATATCACAATTCTTTCTTGCAAAATATACAACTGATACATTATGAACAAGTGATAATCAACTTCTCATGGACTTAAGCAAGGTTTGGCGGAGTAGGAAACTAATGTTGAGCTAAATTTTCACTAGCTTGGATACTGTTGGAGGTAACAAAATGATATTTTAAACTTGGGAGGATAGCATGTAGATGGATTGCTCAAGTGTGTCCTAGGTGTCCATAAGGCACTCCTATATGTAGTGAACACTTAAGAATATCTAAGATAGCTATTGACAATGTTAATGACAAATTTAGTGAGAAACTAACCGATCTAGGATAGCTAGTGAGATTAAATAGCTAATTGCACTTGCTGATTTTTATCATTGTATTGTCCTTGGTCGAAAAGAATTTTCACCAAGGTGCATTTTGGTCAGAAAATAAGTTCGAGTGATACACTTCCAAGACCACCTTTGACCTAACAATAATGTCTCAGTTGACCCAAAGTTCGAGTGGGATGCATATTGACTGAAAGACATTGACCATAAAATACTCGTTCCCATTATGTTTTAAATTTTAGAAAATAGCACAGATGAATATGGAAAAGTTATCTATCTATCCTAAAGGGTGTATACATATACATAATTAGATTTAGGATACTTTTGAGCCACATCATTTTTTTGGGTTGTATAATTTGAACCTATGAAAAACATCATTCTAGGTATAAGTTGATGTACAAGCATCCCAAGACACATATGATTGCTAATTCTTTTATATTAGATCTTGTTTAAGTTCCTTGATCACTTGAAACACTTAATTCACACACTAGGAACACAAATGAAAAATATTTACTTCATCAAAATTTAAGTGTGATATATCTAAAAAGCTAACATCAACGATCATGGATCACCCAGAATATGTGTGTATATATATAACATCAAGATGCTCTAGATTGTCTACTACCAATAGAAAAACTTATATGGATGAACATTCCTCGAATTGTACAAATGATTTTTGATCATATGAAATGTAATGATTGGTACATTTACAAATAGTACTGTTCTAAATGTTGTTGCATGAGCAACCAAATAGGTCCCAAAAGGGAAATAAAGTTATACTAACAAGATATTAAATATTCATATAATACAAAAGTTATCATCATGTAGCCACACACACAGATATATATATATATATATATATATATATATATATATATATATATATATATATATATATATATATAGTCAGGCTAGAATATACTTGAGTGTACAGATCGCACGCTACACTGAAGTGGTGTTTGCATATCAAGACTATTTTTTACAAAATATAAACTAATGATCTTCATTTTCATACTATAATTAGACTACATACAAATTTTGATCTCATTTAGATGAGTGTAAGTCACTCATCCGAGGGTAACAAAATCGACACACGAAACTAATTTGAAATGCATAAATTTTATGATCTTCACAATGTGAGCTATAACTGTCCAAATGGGCTCAAATTTTATATATGAGCTATTCACTAGATGTTTAAGAAGATCAACAGATTATATTTTTGAAAAAAATGTTGCATCATGAAAAACTACTTGAGTGTATTCTACTCCGAATACACTCGAGTGTATTCTAGCCTGACTATATATATATATATATATATATATATATATATATATATATATATATATATATATATATATATATATATATGTGTGTGTGTGTGTGTGTGTGTGTGTGTGTGTGTGTGTGTGTGTGTATAGTCAGGCTAGAATACACTCGAGTGTACGGATCGCACGAATACACTCAAGTGTGTTTGCATATCAAGACTATTTTTTGCAAAATGTAAACCGTTGATCTTCACTGTCATACTATAACTAAGCTACATACAAATTTTGAGCCCATTTGGATGACTGTAAGTCACTCATCCAAGGAAAACAAAATCAACGCGCGAAACTAATTTGAAATGCATAATTTTTGCAGTCTTCATAACATGAGCTATACATATCCAAATGTGCTCAAATTTTGCATATGAGTTGTTCACGAGATGTTTAAGAAGATCAACGGATTAGATTTTCAAAAAAAATATTGCATCATGAAAAACTACGTGAATGTATTCCGCTTCGGATACACTCGAGTGTATTCTAGCCTGACTCTCTCTCTCTATATATATATATATATATAGAGAGAGAGAGAGAGAGAGTCAAGCTGGAATATACTCGAGTGTACTACAGACACTATAGAAACCAGCCATTCTTCATCGTGCACAAAATTTTTTTTGAAAATCCAAAGGATTGATCTTCTTAAATACATTATGGATAGTCTATGTAAAAAGTTTAGCTCTTTTGGACACTTGTGGGACATCGATATGATGACAACAAAATACATTACAAATTCATTTTGTTCAAATTTTACAAGTTGTCTATGGTTATGATAACAATGAATATCAATTGTTTGAATTTTAGGAAAAAAAAACTCAATGCGTAAACTGTCCGGGGGGGGGGGGGACTGCAGGATCCGTATACCCCAAATGTATACTAACCTGAATATATATATAGACAACGATATCGTTTCTTATGTTGACCACATAATATTAGATAATCCATATATTTCAACAACGCAAGTACTATATATTCAATATATTAAACATTTAATAGTATGGGGTGTATGAATAATGATTTACCCTTATGAAGTAATTCAGAGGGTAGCATGTAAAGGGTAAGAAAATCATGTACCCTTTTACCGTACAGGGTTTGGACAACGGATAAATGAGATTATGTCTATCGTCAAGTCAATTTAAGATCATCTCTCATCTTGGTATTTGAGATCAGCATCAAGGTCTTCCAGGACTTTTGGGGGAAAATGTGGCAATGAACTTGTCAAGATGTTTCATATCAAGTTCACTAAATTCAGTATAAAAAAAACATGAACTCGTGTGGTTAATTCAGTAACAGACTTCTTCCAACGAGATGATGTTTTAGGAACTAATGCACTGCGTACTCCTCAAAACCTCATATGATATTTCAGGAACTCGTGCATTGCGTACTCTCAAAACCTTAATGTTCGGTATTGTATTTATTGTCTACCAACCCCATTTATTGTCTACCAACCCAAGTTCCTTCCCATATGTAGTAGGAGAACATTTTTTAACGTTTGTAGGAGAACTACACGTCACTTTTTATGTTGGATGATGCCATGAGATTACATCCTTCGTGCAAACGATCTTTGTACTTGCAACCAGAATTTTCTCAATTGCACAGCCAACATATTAAATACAACGTGATACAGTTGCCTTAGGATTGTTGATGAAAACAATCGTACACAATGAATATAAAACAGTAACAAGTTCAAAGCCTAACTAACTTCCAAATGAAATAGCATGCGAATGAGAAACAAAACAAGTTGTTGGACTGTTCTTAGAGAATGGGTTAAACTTTTTCACGCTCACGCCCCTCACGCGCAGCTGAAACCAGCCCCCCAAACCACCTCCACCTGGCAGAGGGTGATTGAGTGGTTTTTTTGAAATTATGCAATAGGCAAATAAATTTGTTTCGCTTATAATTTTTGAACCATAATGAATTTTTTAATGAAATAAAAACCGATGAATTCGTTACAAAAAATGCAATCTAACAAGATTAATTTTGACATATTTTTGAGAAAAAATATAAAAATAATATATATATGTTAATTGACACCCAAAGATGGTTCATTGATCCTAAAAATAGTTCATTGTCACCTAATGTATAAAAATTACGCCCAAGTAAATATTGTATGTGTTATATCACATCTAAGGTAACTGACAACCAAACACTTAAGGTAATTCACATTAAAAAAAACATAAGGGCGCTCAAAAATGACTATTGACACCGAAAGATGATTAATTGACACCCAAAATGGTTCATTGACACCCAAAAATATAAAGATGGCATCCAAATAAGGTATTGACAACCAAAAACAATATAACGACACCCAAATAGGTTTGTATGACATTCAAAAATTTTAGCAATTTTTGGGCGTAATTTAACCTTTTGGGCGCTATTTAGCCTTTTTGGATGCTATGGCGTCCATAAATGGTTATTGACACCCAAAAATGATAATTGACGTCCAAAATGGTTCATTGACACCCAGAAGTATAAAGATGATGCCCAAATAAGGTATTGACAACTAAAACAACATAACGACGCCCAAATATGTTTGTTTGACACCTAAGAACCACTTAATGGCGCGCAAAATGGTTCATTGACACCCAGAAGTATAATGACGCCCATAAATGGCTATTGACACCCAAAATGATTAATTGACGTTCAAAAGAGTTCATTAACACCCAAAAATATAAAAATACTACCCAAATAGGTTTGTTTGACACCTAAGAACAACTTAATAGTGCTCAAATATGATAGTACGCATTAAACAGGGTATAAAGATACTTCACGCCTAATAATAACTTATTGACGCCCATAAATGGCTAATGACACCCAAAGATGGTTAATTGACGCCCAAAATAATTCATTGGCATCCAGAATCACCTATTCATATCATTTTTATATTTTTTTTAAATATATCAATATTAGTCTTGTTGGAATGCATTTTTCATAACGAATCCAATGATTTTTATTTCGTCAAAAAATTCATCACGGTTCAAAAATTATAAGCAAAACAAATTTATTTATCAATTACACAACCTCCACCTGCCCATCCAATTAAAACCTGTCACGTCACCCCCCTCCACCCCCACAAAACTACCCACTCACCCAGCTGGCCACATGTAGCACCCGCACGTGAGGGTGTTGCGTGTGACCAGATCATTTTCATTAGAGAATTACGTGCTCCATGCAACACTGCTCTCTGAAAAATGTACTCATAGAGCAAGAAACAAGAGCAACCCATCGACCATCATGACCATGTTTGTCACTACCAAAATAGCCACAATTAAGTCATACGCATAAGTGGATACTAACATTTTCTAAAGAGTTACATGCTTCTAACATCAAAACTGATGGGTATAACTGTATAATGATAACAGCCATGATGAAATGTAATTATTTTTTCTTTTGCGTAAAATATCAGAACATCTCATGATCCACAAAAGTATTTCATTTCACATAACCACTACTCAAACAATCAGAATTAAGTCTTATACGCATAAGAAGATGCCTAACATTTTATGAGGAGCTTGATAAGCTTCTAACATCAAAACTGACGGGTATAAGTATAACGATAACAGTCATAATGAAATGTAATTGTTTTTTCTTTTGCGTGAAAAAAAAATCAGTGAAAAAAATCAGAAAATTCCGTGATCCACAGCCCTTGGGTCAAACGTAGTGAAATTATAGACTGACTTCGCTATATAAGAATACATTAAAAACAATGCCCCAACCAAACAGGCCCCCACGGCTCCCAAACAAATCACAAAAGTTGATGGGGGCTACCGTCGTGTAGCAGACCAGCAATTTTGGTTGGAACGAATCACCAGCAATTTTAGTAGATTGTGAACTTGAGCAAAAAGCCAGTCGACTTACCAATATGGGTGTATGGTTAGGATGGACCAAGGTTATTTTGCAGGAGAAAGGAAAAAACGAATCGAATCGACTCAACAAAAGAGGAGAAGAGGCGTTTAGCGAGGAAGGGAGCTGCTGAAAGGAGACGCAATACCTACTGCTTCAGGTTCTCTCCAGCGTGCGGCACTTCAGCATGATGACAAGAAAAGAATTTTGATCAAGGAAGTTATTGACATACCCCACGAATACGAAATGAATCAGGATTTGACTAAATTGCTGACTCAACACGCAATAGGACAAGTGATTCTACGAAAGATTGTTAAAGCATGCAAGTACAAGGATCATAACATTCTACATTCCAGAGAATGTTAGGGACAAGGAACTAGATCATAAAGAGAGTTCTCTATATTTGGGGCTTTTACACCAGAGAGCTAAGACAGCAGTTCGCAACCGATACAGTGGCCAAATGAAGGATTACGATCAGTGATATCTTCCACATATATGGAAGTTCTCTATATTTGGGCTACTCATATGATTCGATGATGAGCGTTTATGTGCAGTGTCGTCAATCAAGTCCCACGTGTCCAACATCAACAACAAATCACCAGCTCAAACACAGTAGTTCTAAGTAGGGATGAGGATCGAGTCAGGCCAGCCCGATCCGACCCGACCCGCGACCCAACCCACATAACCCAATCTAGACCGAAACCCGATCTATAATATGAATGGACCGGGCCTAAAATTTAAATTCATATTTTATTTGAGCCGAGTATGGACGGAGACAAATCTGGGGCCGAAAACCCGAATACACAGATTATATTTTATGTACAATATGTATGTATGAATCTTATATTCTTCCGGAAAGAAAATTATACATATTTCTTGATGCAATATGTAGTATGTATCCAACCAATAAAAACATGGTATAATCTATAATTAATAAACATGATTAGTGATAAGACAACCATCATTGACATGGATAGACATACTTGATTTTTTTAATTTCATCTTACTATGTTAATTTTTTTAATTTCATCTTACTATGTCCACATATAGAAGACTAATGATCTTTTGCTAAGTACACAGTGGATTATGCTCTCTTTTTTTCTCATCCGCCCATATGTAGGAGCCCATACGTAAGAAACAAATGATCTTTTGTCCTTCTAAAACCCATTTCATTGTATATACATACAAGATGAGGTAGCAAAAGTCACAACATTGTAATTTCCACTTATTTTTTAAGTCTCATACATTCACATGTACGAGAAGGATTTGTTCCATTTCATATTTGTATGGGATCACACAACGAAAGTGTACATATTCAAGCTACATTGATCACAAAGTAATATATATATATATAATCACAAAATACATATCATACTAGTTTAGTTTTCATGTTAACAAGTTAGATCTAGCAAAATTTTGTACGCTCATCCGATGTTATATGGGCAAAATCCGAATCCGACCCGAAACCCAGCATTCTTATATGGGCCCGGTATAGAGTGACATTTTTCAATTTTATCTGGGCCCAAACCAGACCCGTGGTCCGCTTTAAAATGTGGGTTTGGGTTTGAAATAGACAAAACCCGGTATGACCAGGCCCGATGCTCATCCTTAGTTCTGAGCATTGATTAAAATAAGCACACCCAGAGAATTTCATTCCATAGAGATTTGCAGAAAACAGTGAGAACATCAAAAGCAACATCAAAAACCACTTCCAATTCACACAAAAAAAAAAGTAGTCAGACAGCTGCTCCTTTGTCAGTTGACATGTTGTGTTTGTTTGATGGAAAGAGAGATACTAATAGACCGACCAACTGAGATAGTCTACTTGCCCGGACTTATATTTGCATATAGTGAGTAAATTTCGTGAGAATCACAAATCTACAAGCGAGTTTGACATAAAGCTTCAAGTCCAAGACACCAGTAACTAGGTAAAGACGGCATAGATGAGCTATGCACCACGTGGGATCTAGGACCTCCTCTTCTTCTTCTCCTTCTCTTGTTTGTCGGAGGCGTTCTTCAGCTGCATTTTAACGAAATGGATACAAGGTTAGTAACATGTATCCGAATAATCAACAAAAACCTAATATAAAACTAACCGAGTAATAATTTAAATATATAAAAACATCAAAGCAAACGAGACACTTGCCAGTATGATCAGAATGCGAACAAACACAGCGATGAAGTCGGTGAAGAGCTCCAAGGAATGCTTCACATAATCATCGTCTCCCATGTGCGCCCTCTCAACAATCATTTGGGTATCAACCACGATGTACCCAAGGAACAGCAGCAGCCCAAAATAGATCTGCCGGAGCAGCATAACACAGCAAATAAGTCCCGTTTATAACAATACAACATTTGATACATCATATCAATATATTAGATAAAGCACATACCTCAGCGTTGAGCATGGCAACGGTACCACCAAATATGGAGGACGCAAATCTCAGCCAGAAGAGGATGGACAGGCCAGAACTCAGCAACCCTCCCAGATACAGATACTCTCTGCGCTTGGCTACTAGAGCTGCACCAGAGAAACATGCAAACGCCAAGGCAGTGCCAACGAAGGCGGTGATGACCAATCTGCATATCCAACGAGATATTGGACACAGAAATTTAGTTACAATTCAAAGGAAATTGGTATAGAAACGTATCGAAGGACAATAAAGAATAACAGGACGTTGAAAGCACAAATTTAAGGAATGATATATTTGCCCGTGTCCATTTTTTATACCGTTACAAGCTGCAACGACATATTAAATGCAGAGTAATTCAAACCTGTAACAATTAATTCTCTAGCTAGCTTTCTTCTGAAGTAAGCGAGGTCTAGTGACTTGGACGATTAAAAAAATTTCATTATTGCATATACAGATCATGACGGGTGAATAGCCATCAGAATATTAACACAAATGGAAACCCGTGGTTTTTACCACAGCTACGTACTATCCATGAAGATAACAGTACTACCGCTAATGCAGAACCACTTGTGAGGGAGACAAAGATGACGATAAATTTGGCAAGCTAGTTGCTAGAGATGTACGATTAGATTGATATGGTGTTCATCTCCCATTACATCTAGAGAAGATTTATTAGAATGACATGTCATCCATTCCAGCAAATCTACTAAATACTCACAAGGGTAACCCTCGTTAAACCTCAACACTTACCAACTCCACCATCCACAGACCCAATTGATCACTAACGTTACTACCATTGCCCTAATCGGGTCAAATGTTCACAAGAAAATGCCCGAGGACTTTCCTTCAGAATTAAGTTCATAGTGACTTCATAAGATTGAAAGAATCTTACAGATAGAATATCTCCTCCAATTCTAGTCCCTGGTATTAGACTTTAAAGCAAACCGGAAAGACTGATTGCCAAGCAAATAACACAAACCTATTACCCCCGCTCTACCTAACCCTTGTCACAGCTGGGTACCAGAATGGAATTAACGACCATGGATCCGCTACTCTATTAAACTGCATACCGAAACTATAGATAGCAACAATCACATGATTTGTCGTCTGTAGCCAAACAACATATCAAGCAGCAGTAGTAACAGAAAAAATCGACGCAGTGATGCACAACTAAGATAGATTAATAAGCCTCACCTCATGTCGAAGTCCACTGCCACCTGGATCAATGGCCCGATAGTTGCTCCCTGGAGTGCAGACGACGCCAAGAGGAGTCCCATCCGCTTTTTCTGCTCAGGTAGGAAAGATGAGCCGAAGGCGTGAGTAGTAGCCAAAAAGAAATTACAACAAACAGTTAAGTGGATATGTCGAAACACTAGGGAATAGAAGTTTGAAGGGGAACAAGCGCAATAGAGGCACATACTTTTTCATGTTGAGGTGACGCAAGCAGCCAGACGGTGCTCCCCAGGCAGCCTAGTAGCGTCAGGACGCCGCCAATGTTCCAGATGATGTGCAGGTACGCTCCCCCGGCGGATGCCGCCAGTGCAGCACAGAGAGTCAGGTACACCTGCGATGTTTTAACAGATACAGGATATTAGCAAAAGCGCACACGACGCCGACGGTCGTTGCGGTGACCGAGAACGTATAAACAGGGCGGCGAGAAAGAAATAAGGAAAGAAACGCCTAAAACCGCCTAATTAGAACAGGTCTTCCTTGTGACCCGGTCGTCGGTGGAAAGGGGGAGAAAACAAACACCGAGCGAACGAGCGAGAACACCAAACCCTAGGACCAAATCGCGATGCGGAAGATGCTCCAGAACCCTAATCCCAACCGACGAACTCCGATTCAGCCGAGTCTTCGTCGAGAAGATCACCGGGACGAAAGGGCGTACCAGTTTGAGATGGGACTGGACGGAGGGCGTCATCTGCCCTAGGTTCTTGAGGGACTCGTAGTTCCATCCGCGGCGCCTGGTACGGGACTCGAAGAAGGCGTCCATCTCTGCTTGCTCGGCGATCCGGTTGTCGCTTGCTGCTCCCTTCGACAAGGCAGAACGGAGAAAACCCCCCAAAAGGAACTATCGCGGAAAGCTGGAGGAAAGGAGACTGGAAATGCCCGAAGACGAGGAAATATCGCCCTTGCGTCTACTCGGTTGGGTTCGCACCGCAATCGGCATCTATATATAGGCCAACGTGGGCAGCACCACGTGGCGAGGAGGTTACAGAGTGCCCTCGAACCTTATTGGCCGCCATGTGACACTCTGACGTCGAGGGGTCTATTCAATTTAAAATTTCTTATTCCGGAGACATTCTGCATAAGGACATCAGATTTGTCTCTGATTATTTTCCCAAGCAGTAGTTAATAATGGAATTTTCCATGTCTTCAGTAATGAACTTCACGGGTCTGTTGAATAGGATGCTTCGCGGGGAAGCAACAAACGATGGCTCCTTCCCGGTAGATTCGGGGCCAGCTCGAAGTTGTCCCGTTAGGGCACCTAACTTTATTCTACGATGATTTATTCTGGCCTCAAAAATAACGATATCTAATTTCAAGATTTGTGTCACATAGGTCTTGGGTGGCTCGGCTGGACTTGGAACCTCGTTAATTTAGGATTAAAGCCTTGCAATGCTTTGCATGAAACGTGTTCGTTTCAAATATTTAGAAACTAAATAAACATGTAACTCGCCAATTTATATAATAGGATATTTCGTTGAATGCATAATGTTGATACAATACTTGGTACACCTGTGATTACTATGAGCTAAGAGCACAACTAAATGACTAGATATATTTTACTATACATGTTTTATTTGTGATTTTTTTTCATTTAAGATTCTCAGAACCATTTGTGAGGAAATTAATGTAACCATGTTTGTTGGGAGGAATTCATTTCAGAAGAGAAAGAGATAACTTCCACAAACTAAAGAAATCATTTTAGGAGAATGAGGGATGTAATAGGGGAAATTAGATGTTGTAATTTTAAAAATAGGATGTATATATATGGTAAAAATATATCTAGAAGGAAAAGTGAGAGAACTCATATTTAATTGTAAAAACAGTATATATAAATATATATATGGGGGGAGGATAGAGATTTAGAAAAGATCGCATGGATATGTAAATTTTCAATTGAATTGGCTTGTTTAGATTATATAATGAAAAATGATAGCAAGAAGATGGAATGGAATATTCGTTGACACTTCATCTTTGGTCTACCCAAAATGAATCCCAAGAAGACCGGGAGGAATGGAAGACTATTGGCCTAACATTTTATCCACTCTAGTAGCAATTGGCGAAGTGTAGTTTTTCGACATCAAGTAATCATGTAATGACTTGTTCGGTGGAGGAATTGAAGGATTACACAAATCTTAATTATGTTCATCATCCATGTCTTCAATCTCAACTTCTTTTAGATGATGGTTGCACCTGGTTTTGCGCCTTCTTCTTCCTATCTTAGGGTTTTCTAAAAAGAATGGAAATAGAAAGGGAACGACTCCAAAACATGCACACATTGCCACAAACACAATGCACAACCAATTAAAAGAAGCCTAGTTAGTAAGCAAGAATGCAAAGGTAACACAAAAAATAAAGAATAGCAATGGTGAGGGCAGTAGAAAAGTCAAAACTAAACTAACTAGCTAGGTTGAGCACGGTGTGTTCCCCAAGCCCAGACAAGTAAGCTGGAAAAAGAAGGTTGTTAAGGGGAGTCACACCACAATACTAGAGAGCTACAGAGAATTCTATCCCCACCAACAGTTCCAGAAAGCTTGGTGTGTACATTGGACACACACTTGGGCTAACAAATTTTATAATCCTAGTTGACCTCAAATATACAAAGAATTCTACCCTACAAGTGAAGGGGTTTATATCGCAATATAGACCACTCAAGTTAGGGGTTGAACCCAAAGGAGAGGGGGGACTAGAGTTTATGTTAGTTTTGGCTAGGTTCCTTATGCGGTATTTGGGTTTGAAGGGTTTTTACTTGGTTTGGTTTGATTACACTTGAGGTTCAAACAAGCAATTAAAGGAAGGAAAAAACAAAACCTACTTTAACCCTATACTAGTAATTTTTATTAACAAGGAAAGAGTAACTAAGAAAGAAAAGGTGATAATATAAACTACAGAAAGTAAGGCAAGATCTAACTTTAAAACTAGACTAGCAAAGCTGTCCTAATTAGCAATCTAGAGAGAGCAATTAGCTAAACTAGGCAAGAGAGAGAAAGAAACTAGCAAATTAGGCAAAGGGGCAAGTAAGGACCTAAACTAGTAAGAGATAACAATAATAAACACAACTAACCACAAGTGAGCATTAACTTTCCTATGCAATTTAAACTAGCATGAACAAGGTAATGAACTAATTACGCAAGTAAAGACAAGCTAAGCAAGAAGGCAATTAGGGTTTAAGCAATTAAAGGGAAGTGTTGGTCGTCTAGATTATGTGACTAGAACCTAGGTTCGGGGTTATAACATGCAAACCATATTCATTCATTTAGATTGTTAAACCAAACAATAACATAGAGGCTAGAAAATTACCCTAAACTACTAATCGATCATGGGTGGAATAGGATGTGTGAAGGGGAACTACACCCTAGAACATTCTATCCAACCTTGCAAGGCTCATTTGGATTAGGGTTTAGCTGAAATTTTTTATTAGGATCTAATTGAGTCTATGTAACATCATCGATTTCATAGCATATGTAAGCCTTTAATGTGGGGTTTTCTAGTAAGTGTATGTCAAGGGACCCAATGAACCTAACATGGCTAGGTATGTAATTAAGTTCACAAAATTTGTAATACAAGTCTTTTGGTCAACCAATACTGACATAATGGCTTAAATGTGTGCGATTGTAGTCGGGTGTAGATGATTATGATTGAGTTATTCCTATAAATAACAAATGTGATGAATGTATAATTTGATAACTTCACTTATCGGTTTGAGCCCTAGACCCGGTGTTACGACCCACCTCTTAGTAGCCCCCAATTAAGGGAGACCAAGAGGATAAAGCCGCACCCATTAATTCCGGATCAAAGGTTCGACATATAACCATAAACAATTATTAAATTCTAACAGACTATACTGAAAAGATGGTAATAAAATTTTTCTTTGCATACCTTGAAAAGTTGGGAACTATCTTCTAACCACAACTTAACTACTCTATCTAATTCATCCTTGTTCTTTAATTCTTTAATTCACAATATGTTGCTTTACTGTTTGTGCTTTTGAGATTTGTACCTAAAACGCCGACAAACAAAAACGACGATCAGCCGAAGCTGGCATGTGGGGGAAACAACTATTGTTCAACTAGGTTAACAACATAATCACTCAATTAATCATTTAACAATCAAGATTACGTTTTAAGCCAAACTACTCAATCCATCTCTCTCCACAACTCTGTGTTGTCCCTGTAAGGACTTATATGGTACCTCTATAAAGGTGACTTGATGGACCTACCCTCTAGGCAGCCAAAGTCATTCATGACCTGATGGACCTACCCTCTAGGTAGCCATGTACTAGGCCAGCCATTACGACACAGAGGGGATCAATAATTGAGCTAGAAGGCATATACATTATGTGATAGTCATAATCACTTTATAATTGCATAAAATAAATAAACATCCAAACTGTTTAGTTGCATTCAATGTGATTAAACATTCGGGAAACATCATGAAACATAAGCGGTTAACCTTAAGTAACCACATACCTTTAATTGCAGATTTCAAGATAGAAAGAGAAACCCAATCAACAAGCAAAACTTGAAATAAAAGGACAATTTTCCTTTTATTAATATTTATCTAATTTTCATCATATTACTTAGGGTTTCAGTTCCTATTTTAGGGTTCCTTTAGAAATTAGGGTTTTCACTTCTTCTTTTCTTATTATCATCCTTAATTCATTAAACTACATAAAACCCCTAATTCCTCAGTAAATTTCCTTTATTAAGCATCCAATTATCTTATTCCGCAAAAACATGCTTTTTATCTCCTTTTATCCCAAATTAGGGTTTCCATGTAAATTAACTTCCTTTTTAGGAATTATAACTCTAAATCTCATACTTTTGCATTCAAACTGATAATCATATCACCTTTATCATTAACAAAGTTAAACTTATCAGTTTAATCTATTGATTTACCAAAATACACTTTAATCATGCAATTAAGGTTTCTCACCAATTCTTAATACACTTTATTAACAAATTAAGGTACTTTTTGCAAAACAGACATAACTAGGTTCTCAAACTATTTTTATCGGATTCCTCGTATTTTTCTATACAATTTTCATATATAAAGTTTTCTCATACGAGTTTCCTAGCAAATTTTATCAATTTCGCAAGATAAACCCTTTTTCTGTAATTTTTGGTCAGAGAGAGATTTTACCGGAAATTTGCCGACCGCACGATCAGTGTACCGCTAGTCCACATCTGGATCCGACACTCTGCGTCTATCGCCCCCACTAATCCCCGCAAGCGGTTGTTGCTTCTTGATGTGGTCGTCGGATCGCGATCGAACGCACAGGATCGCAGGCGCCTCACTGAACCGGTAGCTGTCTTGAGCCGTTAGATCCCGCCTGGGATCACGATGATCCAGAATCCAACGACGTCTGCACGTAGTCTTTCTCTCCTTTCTTACCGCTCGAGCCGTGGCGGAGCAAGGCGGAGTTCTCGTCGGGGCAGTTGCAATCGAGAGGGATAGAGTGCTTCGAGGGTTGGGAAGCAGCCGCCTGGGATCGCTAGGGTGAGAGCAATCGTTTTAGGGTCTATTTATAGGTCATGGAGGGTTCCCTTTAGGGTTCCAATCCCGCTGCCAAACCTGGTTCCAGCCCAATTGGGCGTTTCTAGAATACACCACAAAAATCGGCAAAACCTAGGTCTAGGTTGTTCGCCAAGGTCTCCCGGACTCAAAGGGACATCAATCTCGAGTGCACATGCACTGAATCGGTCGGGAAAGCGAGGGGAAAATCCCCTGTCGGCGCTACTGTCCGAGTCCCTTTGGGACTCTAGACAATGACCACGATCCGTTGGATTAAAATCCAACGGTCAGCGTCGTCCGCGCTTAAACCAAAAGGAAAATTAATTCCTAAATATTCAAGGAAAATGTTATTTTGATGATAACTTGAAAATTCAATAAATCTCAATCATTAACTCCGTTTTATCTCAAATTTTGAGGAAAACTCGTTTATACTTTTATATTTCCTTGTGCAAAAATTGGAGTCATTATCCAAAGGAAACGAGCCCTTTACTTCAGTTTCAAGTTATCCTTTATTTAATTATATTTCCCACATATTCCTTATTTCTTTTGCCTTTATCTATTTATCCTGAGTTCCTTGAATCCCAAGGAACCCGTTTAACTCGAAATCTTATTTTGGGAAAATATCTTTTAGCCTTAAAATCATTTCTTTTTGTTTTTCTTTTAATCCTTTAATTGGGCTCAATGGCCACAAAGGCCCAATAATAATACATACAAGCTATCAAACACAAAAATCCATTCAATCCATTCAAACAATTCATCACATCAACCATGGATTTCATTTATCCTCAAAAAGAACATTTATAATTTCATTACATATTTTGGAAAATTCGAGGTTATAACATCCTCCCCTCCTTATAGGAATTTTGCCCTCAAAATTCATCAATCAAGCAAACAAATCAGGATATGCTTTTTCCATGTCCGTCTTCAGCTCCCATGTGGCCTCATCCTCTCCATGGTGTTTCCAAAGAACCTTTACCATCTCTATATTCTTATTTCTGAGCTCTTTTACCTTAGTATCTATAATACGCAAAGGTAACTCAGGATAAGACAACTTTCCTTGAAGTTCAATAGGTTCAATGCTCAACACATGGCTCGGGTCTTGCACATATCGCGTCAGATTGGACACGTGAAACACATCATGCATCATACTATATTGAGGGAGTAATGCCAAATGATAAGCCACCTCACCAATCCATTCTAAAACCTCAAACGGACCCACATATCAGGGACTCAACTTTCCTCTATTTTTAGCTATAGCTCGGAGCGGCCAGATTTTCAGAAAAACATGCTCTCCCACAGTGAAATGCACATCAGTCCTCTTCGCATCAGCATACGACCTCTGTCGATCCTGGGCTCTCTTTAGCCTTTTCCTGATCAAAGCAACTTTATCAGCATACACTTGGAGTTCATCTGACCTCAACAAGATCCTCTCACCAACATCATCCCAGTGAAGTGGTGACCGACACGGTCTCCCGTATAGAGCTTCATATGGAGGCATCCCGATACTGGCTTGGTAACTATTGTTGTATGCAAACTCAGCTAGAGGTAAGTACTGCTCCCATGATCCACCCCAATCGAGCACACAAGCTCTCAAAAGATCCTCTGAAGTCTGGATTGTCCTTTCTGACTGTCCATCCGTCTGGGGGTGATAAGCGGTACTGAACTTTAACCTCGTACCAAGTTCCTCTTGAACCTGCTTCCATAGTTTGGAAGTAAACTTCGGGTCTCTATCAGATATAATGGAACTGGGTACGCCATGCAAACGCACTATCTCTCGAATGTACAACTCAGCTAAATCTGTCACTTTGGCAGTGGTTTTCAGTGCAAGGAAGTGTGCTGACTTGGTAAGGCGATCCACCACAACCCAGATTGCATCATGACCCCTCTTGGTCCGGGGTAAACCCACCACAAAATCCATGGTGATCTGATCCCATTTCCACTCCGGAATCTCTATAGACTATAAAAGCCCACCGGGTTGTTGATGTTCAGCCTTCACCATCTGGCACGTAAGACAACTGGCCACATAAGCTGCAATGTCTCTCTTCATCCCTGACCACCAGAAAAACCTCTACATGTCCTTAAACATCTTAGTAGTCCCTGGGTGCACTGTGTACTTAGAACCATGAGCTTCTTTTAAGATACGTTCCTTCAGTGGTGAGTCTTCAGGAATCCATATACGATTCTCGAATCTGATTCCTCCATCTATTCCCAAAGAAAGGCGGGTCTGAGGCTTCTTCATCAAGCCTCTCATCTTGTCAAGTTCACTACTGACCAACTGTGCTGCCACAATTTCACTCAACAAATCAGACTGTATCTGAATGTTGTCCAATCGAACTCGATCACCTAATGGTTGAGGAGACCATTTCACCAGCTCTTCCAAGATCTTCCACTGACTAGACAGAACAGCTGCACACCTGAGCTATTTCTGACTCAACGCATCTGCCACGACATTTGCCTTCCCGGGATGATAGGCAATGGTGAAGTTGTAATCCTTCATGTATTCCATCCATCTTCGTTGTCGTAGGTTTAAGTCTTTCTGTGTCAGAAGGTACTTTAAGCTCTTATGGTCAGTGAAGATCTCAAAAGTAGCACCATACAAGTAATGCCGCCAAATCTTCAAGGCATGAATGATAGCAGCCAACTCTAAGTCATGTGTCGGGTAATTCACCTCATTAGGCTTGAGTTGTCGAGAATCATATGCAACCACATGTCGATTCTGCTCCAATACACAGCCCAGACCCATTTTGGATGCATCGGTGAAGATCATGAAACCCTCATTGCCTGATGGTAGAGTCAAAACTGGTGTAGTGGTCAACTTTTCCTTCAGTCCTTGAAAATGAGTCTCACAAACAGCAGACCACACAAACTTCACATCCTTCCGAGTCAACATGGTCAAAGGCAAGGCAGTCTTTGAGAAATCTGAAATGAAACGCCGATAATATCTTGTTAACCCCAAGAAGCTTCGGATTTCGGAGGGGTTCTTCGGTGTAAGCCAGTCTCGAACTGCTGACACCTTGGATGGATCCACGACGATTGTTCCTCCTGAGATGATATGTCCAAGGAACATGACTCGGTCTATCCAAAACTCACATTTTGAGAATTTCCCATAGAACTTCTGCTTTCTCAGGATATCAAGGACTTTACTTAGGTGGTCTCGGTGTTACTCTAAGTCATTGGAGTAAACCAGTATGTCATCTATGAACACTATGACAAACGAGTCAAGGAAGGGTTGGAACACACTATTCATAAGGTTCATGAACACACTGGGTGCATTGGACAACCCAAAAGGCATAACCACAAACTCATAATGGCCATACCGTGTTCGAAAAGCTATTTTTGGAATGTCCTCACTCTTGACTCTCAACTGGTGGTAACCCGATCTTAAGTCAATTTTGGAAAAGACTCGAGCAGACTTCAACTGGTCAAACAGGTCATCTATTCGGGGTAAAGGGTATTTGTTCTTAATGGTGGCTTGGTCAATCATCCGGTAGTCTATGCACATACGGAGCGAGCCATCCTTTTTCTTTACAAATAGGACTGGAGCTCCCCATGGTGATGTGCTAGGCCAGATAAAACCCTTGTCTAGCAATTCCTGCAATTGTTTCTTCAACTCGAGCAACTCTGCAGGTGCCATCCTATAAGGTGCATGTGAAATAGGGCTTGTTCCTGGAGCCAGCTCTATGGAAAAATCCACCTCTCTCTTGGGAGGAATCACGGGTAGATCATCCGGAAAAACATCTGCATAGCTCTTGACTACCTCTATTTCTTCTAAGGGTTGCACCTTGGGTTCGGGCTCGGTAACAATTGCTAGGAAAGCTTGACAACCTTTACTCATCATTCTTTCTGCCTTCAGGGATGACACATACAAACTGGTGGTGGCATCTTTCCTACCTCTAATGACAAAGGGTGGGTGACCTGGTTCCCTAATG
Organism: Alisma plantago-aquatica; assembly: GCA_963693085.1. Classification (NCBI taxonomy): domain Eukaryota; kingdom Viridiplantae; phylum Streptophyta; class Magnoliopsida; order Alismatales; family Alismataceae; genus Alisma; species Alisma plantago-aquatica. The sequence goes on along the minus strand of OY856412.1, from coordinate 241,256,243 downwards.
ATCACTTTCTTTTCCCTACAGTCGATTTGGGCCCTATAAGTATAAAGCCAATCCATTCCAATGATCACATCAAAATCATTCATGTCAAGAAGGATAAAGTCTGTAGGAAACTCATGATCTCGATATTTCACAGGTATCATCGGAGTTTTCAAAAGAGAGGTAAAGATTCGACCACTTGGGGTTGTAACATCTAAGACATATCCTAAATCCTTGATATCCAAACAAAGCATAGTTACAAGATTCCTCGAAATGAAAGTATTAGTAGATCCAGAATCAAATAATGCTTTTACATTATGTCCCATGACTTCAAGCATGCCTACATTATTGTTCACCATACATTAGACTATTACATGCTTAACTTTCAAAACATAAAGAAAACTCTAAGGGTTATTACCCTCAATCAACCGATTTGCATTAGCTTGAGCTTCTTCATTGTCAATAGCGAACACTCGAGCTTGTCTTCTTTCTCCAGCAGGTGGGGACACAGCTACTGGTGGAGCTGCTACTGGCGGGGCTGCCACTGGACCTGGTCCTTTTGGCTCTGGTAGAGGACAAGCAGCTTGGATATGCCCCTCTTGGTGACAACGGAAATAGACTCTCTTCTTGTGGTGGCACTCACCGAGATGCCCTTTCCCACATGAGTGGCATCGCAGTCGATTATTCTCTTGATGGGGCCTCCCTTTTCCTCCCTGTCTTCCCTTGGCTTGATGACGACCTGGACCCTTCTTATGATGATTCTTCTGTCCTCGGGTTCCCTCAGTGAAACCCAAATACCCCTTGGGTGGAAGTTGTGCAGGCATCACAATTCTTTCCATGTCTAATGCAGTGTTGTAAGCTTCTGCGAAGGTTTTTGGCTTGCTTGCCATCACATGAGGCCTGATGGTAGGGTGAAGATGCTCTATGAAGTGATCCACCCTCCTTTCCTCATCCATCTTGTACCCAAAATGTTCCAAGATCCGAAACTTGCACCCAAAGTCTACCACAGAGGAATTTCCTTGAGTCATGTTAGTGAATTCCCTTTCCTTTTCTTTCTTAGCTGCAACAGGGACGAATCTGGAAGTGAAGATGGTCTTGAAATCAGCCCATGCCATTGGTTCCTCAGTCAAATCTCGGCCTGTGATGTGTGTCTCCCACCATATCTTAGTTGCTCCTTCCAGGAGGTGAGCAGCAAAGAGGACCTTCTTGCTCGACTGCACTTCAAGCATGCGGAAACCATTCTCTATTGCAAATATCCAGGCTTCTGCTTTATCAACCACTTCAGTCTTATCTTCTCCCCAGAACTTTTCTATGTTTAGCTTGACAAAGTCTAGAATAGTGGCCCCCACACGTGGACGAACAGGGTGTGGTTCACGATTCTCGACTCTAACTATATCTCGAAGGGCCAAAGCATTGATAGTCTCTGTCAACTTCCTCTGTTGCTCTAACCACAAGGCATCAGGGGTATGGATCAACATGGTGGGTTCTGAATCATCGACTGGGTCCTCATCCATCTGGGCCCCTTCCTCATACACATGTTGCTCTTCATATCCTTGATCTTCTTCTTGGTTCAGGTTACTAAATGGTACCGGGTCAGGGTTAGGGACTTCTTGAGTGACTTCTTCAGGCCTCTTCCTCTTCTTAGAGGATCCACCCTCATGGTTCCTATTCCTCTTTTCAGAAGACTCCTTTACTTTATGGGGAGGCCAAACACTCCTAGCCGGTTTTCCGGAGCCCTCGGGAATAGCAACAGTCTTTGTTCGTGCCATCTACATAAGCATAACAAACAAACCTTTAGTTTATCATTTAAACTAGTTATACTTATGTTCAATGATATCTCATTACATATCTTTTATTAATTTGCTGGAGGATTCTTAAACCCTTAACTTATGTGCCCATACCACATGAGTGTGGAGGAGAGAGAGAATCCTACTCTTAAAGCCTTAATAGAATATATAATGAGAGGGGATGAATAAGATGAGAGAGTCCTAAAGGTATCTTATTTCGATTCATACCCTAAGACTTTGGCCAGGTGGTCACACGAGTCTGGGAGTCCTCGTATTCCGACTAGCGGTGCGGAGGAAAATCTTGCCAGCCCCCAGTCGTGATCCCTTTCTAGACACCTCCGTCTTTCAGATACTCCTCTAATAACTCCCTTGGGTTCTATGGAGTTTGTAAAATTTAATAATTACTAATGGTTGCATGAAGAACCTAGGCTCTGATACCAAATGTTACGACCCACCTCTCAGTAACCCCCAATTAAGGGAGACCAAGAGGATAAAGCCGCACCCATTAATTCCGGATCAAAGGTTCGACAGATAACCATAAACAATTATTAAATTCTAACAGACTATACTGAAAAGATGGTAATAAAATTTTTCTTTGCACACCTTGAAAAGTTGGGAACTATCTTCTAACCACAAATTAACTACTCTATCTAATTCCTCCTTGTTCTTTAATTCTTGAATTCACAATATGTCGCTTTACTGTTTGTGCTTTTGAGATTTGTACCTAAAACGCCGACAAACAAAAACGACGATCAGCCGAAGCTGGTATGTGGGGGAAACAGCTATTGTTCAACTAGGTTAACAACATCATCACTCAATTAATCATTTCACAATCAAGATTACGTTTTAAGCCAAACTACTCAATCCATCTCTCTCCACAACTCTGTGTTGTCCCTGTAAGGACTTATATGGTACCTCTATAAAGGTGACTTGATGGACCTACCCTCTAGGCAGCCAAAGTCATTCATGACCTGAGGGACCTACCCTCTAGGTAGCCATGTACTAGGTCATCCATTACGACACAGAGGGGATCAAGAATTGAGCTAGAAGGCATATACATTATGTGATAGTCATAGTCACTTTATAATTGCATAAAATAAATAAACATCCAAACTGTTTAGTTGCATTCAATGCGATTAAACATTCGGGAAACATCGGGAAACATAAGTGGTTAACCTTAAGTAACCACATACCTTTAATTGCAGATTTCAAGATAGAAAGAGAAACCCAATCAACAAGCAAAACTTGAAATAAAAGGACAATTTTCCTTTTATTAATATTTATCTAATTTTCATCATATTACTTAGGGTTTCAGTTCCTATTTTAGGGTTCCTTTAGAAATTAGGGTTATCACTTCTTCTTTTCTTATTATCATCCTTAATTCATTAAACTACATAAAACCCCTAATTCCTCAGTAAATTTCCTTTATTAAGCATCCAATTATCTTATTCTGCAAAAACATGTTTTTTATCTCCTTTTATCCCAAATTAGGGTTTCCATGTAAATTAACTTCCTTTTTAGGCATTATAACTCTAAATCTCATACTTTTGCATTCAAACTGATAATCATATCACCTTTATCATTAAAAAAGTTAAACTTGTCAGTTTAATCTATTGATTTACCAAAATACACTTTAATCATGCAATTAAGGTTTCTCACCAATTCTTAATACACTTTATTAACAAATTAAGGTACTTTTTGCAAAATAGATAGAACTAGGTTCTCAAACTATTTTTATCGGATTCCTCGTATTTTTCTATACAATTTTCATATATAAAGTTTTCTCATACGAGTTTCCTAGCAAATTCTATCAATTTCGCAAGATAAAACCTTTTTCTGTAATTTTTGGTCAGAGAGAGAATTTACCGGAAATTTGCCGACCGCACGATCAGTGTACCGCTGGTCCACGTCTAGATCCGACGCTCCACGTCTATCACCCCTACTAATCCCCGCAAGCGGTTTTCGCTTCTCTCTGTGGTCGTCAGATCGCGATCGAACGCACAGGACGCAGGCGCCTCACTTAACCGGTAGCTGTCTTGAGCCGTTAGATCCCACCTGGGATCACGATGATCCAGAATCCAACGACGTCTGCACGTCGTCTTTCTCTCCTTTCTTACCACTCGAGCCGCGGCGGATCAAGGTGGAGTTCTCACCGGGGCAGTTGCAATCGAGAGGGATAGAGTGCTTCGAGGGTTGGGAAGCAGCCGCCTGGGATCGCTAGGGTGAGAGCAATCGTTTTAGGGTCTATTTATAGGTCATGTAGGGTTCCCTTTAGGGTTCTAATCCCGCCACCAAACCTGGTTCCAGCCCAATTGGGCGTTTCTAGAATACACCACGAAAACCGGCAAAACCTAGGTCTAGGTTGTTCGCCAAGGTCTCCCGGACTCAAAGGGACATCAATCTCGAGTGCACATGCACTGAATCGGTCGGGAAAGCGAGGGGAAAATCCCCTGTCGGCGCTACTGTCTGAGTCCCTTTGGGACTCTGGACGATGACCGCAATCCGTTGGATTAAAATCCAACGGCCAGCGTCGTCCGCGCTTAAACCAAAAGGAAAATTAATTCCTAAATATTCAAGGAAAATGATATTTGGATGATAACTTGAAAATTCAATAACTCTCAATTCTTAACTCCGTTTTATCTCAAATTTTGAGGAAAACTCGTGTATACTTTTATCTTTCCTTGTGCAAAAATTGGAGTCATTATCCAAAGGAAACGAGCCCTTTACTTCAGTTTCAAGTTATCCTTTATTTAATTATATTTCCCACATATTCCTTATTTCATTTGCCTTTATCTATTTATCCTGAGTTCCTTGAATCCCAAGGAACCCGTTTAACTCGAAATATAATTTTGGGAAAATATCTTTTAGCCTTAAAATCATTTCTTTTTGTTTTTCTTTTAATCCTTTAATTGGGCTCAATGGCCACAAAGGCCCAATAATAATACATACAAGCTATCAAACACAAAAATCCATTCAATCCATTCAAACAATTCATCACATCAACCATGGATTTCATTTATCCTTAAAAAGAACATTTATAATTTCATTACATATTTTGGAAAAATCGAGGTTATAACACCCGGCTTAGATCATCATGTTAGGTAACTAAAACAATATTGATCACATGTGTCATGCAAGAGCTCCAATTGAGAAATCATATTAATTCAAGATTTAGTTTCATGATTTAGAATAAGATTAAAATCTTTGACCCTTTGGAAGATTGAAGAATAAGCCATTGGCCCTAGAACTGAATTCAAGTTGATTTGGATAAAGTAAGGTTTACATATGGGTCCTTTATATACAAATCTAGCAATGGATTATCTCGTGCTAATAATAAGTGCTCAAAATACTTTTAGTAGACAAATAATTAAAGTATAAGATGACGAAAAAAAATTTAGATAATTTTGAATTGTCTAATAGTCTAGGTAATTAAATCAATAATCATATAATTTTTACTTGAAATATAGATTTGGAGTTTTTATCTGATCAGTTTTGACCTAACCTCTTGTCTGAGGAAAGATAATATAAATGTAATATTATTTCCAAAGTTTGGGATTAAACAAAACTAGTTTGTAGAAGAAATAATTATTTGTATGATTAGGACTTTTGTCAAAAACAAAATAAAAAAGGGGCAAGACTCCCAGTCTTGCGGATGGGAGAGTCACGGCTGGGGAATAACTGAGCCTGAACAGAGTAGTCCCTTTTGAAAGGGGTCCTCACTTGAGATCCGATAAAGGAAAAGCTATATAGAACCTTAGATTCAAGTAGAGTAGGGTTATCACAATCTATACTAGGGTTTTTGCCTAAGAAAAGGTTGAGAAGAAGAGGGAACAAACGAGGAAGGCAAGCTAATGGCGGCTGGATGTGGTGGCTTCGGGAGGACCAAACCATTGAGGTAACTCCTTCGCGCCAGCACAACGGCCCAGAAAAGAAGACAGAGGCTGTACTGAGTCTAGTAGTCATCCTCTTAGTGATCTGTAGCGTCCAGGTGCCAGGAAGGTCATCGTGGACCATCTGGGTGAGACGCCCTATTCTTGCTGCAGAAAATAGGGAGATCAGACTCCCGCTAGGCCATGTCGGACAGAAGGAAGTTGAATAAGACCTAGGGTTCACCTGTGTACGTGATCTGCGTGTAGGGGGAGTATCAACGGTGGCGTTGCCCAAGCTGAAGTTGTCAAACCAGTCGTGGATGCTAGAGCTTGCTGGAGAGGAGGCGGGGGTCGGAGCTCTTTTTTTCACGACAAAACAGGGGTGCGCGATCCCTGTTCACGGCCCTACGAAGAGGACAAGAGGGCGGGTCGGGCACCTCCTGGATGGGCCACCGACCACAAGGTCTAATTAGCCTGAAAGGCAAAGGAAAGAAGTGAAGCAGAGGTGGGCAAGGGGCGACGACGGCAGTTCGGAGAATAGGCCAGGCCTCTTCAACCTTGGCCAGGGCATGCTCATCCATGGTGATGCCCTAGTCAGTGAAACCATTAGAGAAACAATCGCCCTGGGCTCGCGTAAAGGTGGCTCAAAGCCAGAGATCGCAGGTGTTCGAGACGCTCCCAAGTGACAGCGTAATGTACAGGGGATGAACAGGGGAAAGTTCCCCCTCAGCGTGCGGGTGAGGAAGAACGGATCCCGCCTAGATCCGCCTAACCAGTTCAATCCTAGTTGATCCCTATCAAGCGTTGGATTTTGTTTGAACGACCCAGAATGCCCAGAAATAGGTATTCTTCTAAAATTCATATATTGTGATTGGGAAGTCAGAATTTAACAAATAAGATACTTGTAGAAATCTCATGACGAGTACTATCACATAAAAATACTTTCAAATTATGACTTTGATATCTGTTATTTATTAAAAATAGTATATTCAAAACTATATGATTTTGATGTTTGGTCAATTAAAAATAGCAAACAAATTTATAAATTCATGTAAAATTTGCTGAATGTGTATTATGATATTCTTAACATGATTTCAAAGCCTGATTTCTATTCTATGAAATTTTATTGAGGTTTTTAATATAAACCCTAATAAGGGTATTATGGGTATTTAACCCATGATATGATTTTTAAATGACCTGATATTTTAATACATGATCATTCCTACATTATATGAATACTTTTATGGAGTTTTGGTGAAGTTTCTTGTGCTATTATATTAGTAGTTAGTTTTAGATGAGTAGCCATTATGAAAGAATAATAAATGATTTTCCTGACACAATAAGTGATATATGTATGCCTAATTAGGTCTGATATTAGTAACTGTTGGATCAATGGGCTCTAGAAGGGGGGGTTGAATAGAGCTTCACAAACTTCACAAAAGTGATTAGACCACCAAATTATATTAAGTGCAGAACTTAATTCAAAACAACAATTTGATGTCCTAAACTAGCATACAAAGCAAGGATAAGAGACAAGGAAAGCATGCACTTGGACAGGTGGTTTAGAGTGGTTCCATGTCCTAAACTTAGGAGCAATGTCAGTCCACTACCTAGAGTTGGTTAGGCTCTAGGATTTGTAACTTGGTTCTCTTATATATATCACACAATAAGATTACAAGCTACAACTACCAACCATCCAAGGACTTATATATCAAGCCAAGATCTTCAACCTCACCAAGGACTTACCCACCAAGCAAGTAGTCTTCAGCCTTCTTCAAAGGACTTACCTACTCTTGCTCTAGTCTTCGGCCTTGCAGGAATTACCCATCTTGCTTGAGCTTTGCCTTGCACCTCTCCTTCACTTGGAGAGCTTTAGCACCTTCCTCCTTCACTCGGAGGCCTGGAGCAGCTAGCCTTCTTCTCCTTCACTTGGGGAAGAACAGCAACCTTCTTCTCTTTCACTCGGAGAAGAAACTTCAATCAATCTTCATAGAGAATGGAGATGGGAGAAGTGGAAAGGAGAGCTTTACAAGATTACAAATGATAGCTCTCATACATGGGATCCTAACTCACTCATACTCACGAATTTGCTTTGAAGGTAGAGAGAGAAAGGGGCTCAAAGGATTTGAAACCACTCAACTAAGGCAAGGACCAAGCATATGTGAATGAGCAACCTTGGAATGAAGTCCAAGAGGTCCTATTTATAGTTGAGGGTGTCCCTTTGAGGTTGGGTGAGTTAAGTGGCACAAACTAGCCGTTTTACACCTTGCAACGGATCTATTTTGAGTCCCACCAACTTCTCCAACGGTTGGAATTGCTTTTTCTGCATTCCAGTACAGTTCGATCGGCCGAGTTTCATTAAAGGCAACTCGGCCGACACACTAGACGACAAGTCTGAGAGGCAGACTGTCGGCCGAGTTTCCATGAGGAAACTTGACCGATCAGTCGACCTTCAGTCTTGACTGACCATTGGATCGACCGAGTTTCCTATCATTGAAACTCGACCGAACAGGGATCGGCTGAGTTGGAAACTCGGCCGACAGCCCAGAAAATTCCACAATACATGGATCGGCCGAGTTTGTAATTCGGCCGACAAAATCCCTGTTAAGGGTATTTTGGAATTTTCATAAACTGTACAAACGATGGATTTTTGAGTCCCAATCATTTTATCCATCTTAGATACAATGCAAAACATGATTATGAGTGATTACATAAAATGTTCTAAGCCTCTAAGGGCTATATTACAAAGCGGTTAAAAGTCACATGTTTTGCATGTGCCGGAAGAGAAGCTATGGAGATAAAAGAGATTCTTTTCTTGTATCTAATATCTGCAATGATCTCAAATAGATTTGTTAGATACATATGAATGGAATGGTTAAGTCATTATCAAAATATGGGCAATGTGCAACACCTAGGTCAACATTCTCCCCCTTTTTGACAATGACAAACCATTCCTCAACATATTGAAAAGAATGTGAAAATTATACCTTTTCTTTAGGGAATTGCAAGGGGATGCAAATATGATCAATTTGTAATGCTCCCCCTCAATTCATGCTTACTCGTTCCTGCATAGTTAGTTAACACACAAGCATAGCATATATAGATACTATATGATTCTAAACAAGTCTAGATGCATTTCAGTTTATAGACAAGAAAAGAACCATACAAGCAATAAAAACAATATGATTGAGGTCTTTCTCCCCCTTTGTCATCTCAAAAAGGCAGGGGGGGTGTAGAAGAGCATAAAAGCAAGGTCTTCTCCAAACACTCAATCAACCAAAATATAGAGAAACAGATAAAATATCAAGATAAAGCAAGAAATCAGAAACCTGTCATTCATCAAAATATGGAACACACTATAAGATAAACCATACAAAGTGTTTCCAAAAGAAAGCATAAGACAAAAACTACACGAACGAATGGAGTAGCAATAGTACAACTCAGATGATGTGCCTAATGTAAATAATACAATCATAGTCCAAAAAGATAAATCATGGTCATCCGAGACTAATCTAGACACATCTACTCTAAGCTATACTAATCTATGTCAACATCATCAACGGCAGCCTCCATGTCCTCGTCGGGCTGGTAGTCCTCATCGCCATCATCGGAAGGAGGAGCAGCAACTGGTGTAGCCTCGTCTTCAGCATCGGCATCGTCATCGTCATCGTCTTCGGCATCCGTCGCAGTAGCCTCATCAGCGTCAGTGTCAGCATCATCCTGATCAGCCATATCCTCGTCGGGAGGACCAAAAGCACGTCCAGGCCGCCGCGCACTCTGCTCAGCCCAAGTCATGCCAAGAGCATGTAGCTCATAAGCAACCTCAATGGGGGGAGCAGAAGAAGAGTACTGAGCCAGAAGCTCAGACAAACGGCCACCTGGGAGCGCCAGAACCGGTGAAGAGTGAGTGTATCCACCTGCAGAGTGATCAGCGGAAGCAGAAGGGGGTGGAGGAGGATAAAACTGACTGTACGCATAAGATGCGTAGTCGCCACCGGGGTAGGGCTCGTAGGAGGGGTAAGGCTGAGGGCAGGACAAAGACATGGACGACATGATGTGGCACAGATCCTGATGGTGATGTTGCTGGACCTGCATGTTGTAGGCTTGCTGATGCATGAGGTACCCCATGAGGGCCTCATTGGAGACATGGAAGTCAGCATAATCCGGCTGCGGAGGAGGTCGGAAAGATGGCTCAGGAGGAGGTGGTGCAGCTGTGGAGGGTGGAGGTGGTGGAGCATCAGATGATGGTGGAGGTGGAGGTGGAGCAGAAGATGATGATGCACCAGAGGTAGGGACACTCTTCTGAAGAGTGGTCTCACTGATATAAACTCCTTTCCGATCAGGACGGTAGAGAAAGTCGGTGAAAAGAGATTTACCAGTAGCAGATTGGAAAAGACCACAAATTAGGGCAGGATAAGGAAGATGGGTGCCCTTTGTGTTCTTTCCGGAGTCAAAACAGGTCATGTGGTGAAGGATATATCGGGCCCATTTGACTCCATGGTTGTTCAAAAGCAGATACAACATCATAGCTGTGTTCTCAGCGATGTCCGTTTGGTTTTTCTTGGGGTGGACATTACAGCTGAGAACGAACGCCAAAACACGGCGAGAGGAGGACAGGGCGGACGATGGCAAAGTGCCCTTCTTTCTATAGGGAAAATCGGGGAGCTTGAGAAACTTATGAATGTCAGTCAAGTCAACCTCGAGTGCCTTATAGATGTCCTCGGGGTGCAGAAGATCAAAATAATTTGGGTAATCGGAAATCCACGACGCCGCGCCAACATCTCCGTTGAGATAAAGATTGAAAGATCGTTCGGTGATATGGAAAGGTTGGCCAGCGATCATAGACGTCAAAACGATTGAGGTGTCCGAAGGGGGAACCAAAGAGTCGTAATTCCACCGCAAGTTAGCGTAGAATTGACGGACGGCTTTGGTGCTATACTTGAGATTATGAAAACGGGCATCCTCAATACAAAAGGCGTCAAGATGATGTGTGCGAAGGATTTTACAAGCGTCGAAAAGGTCGGCATGGTAGGTATGCGGCTGATAAAGAGCTCGAAAAGGAAAGGGAGAGCGAGGAAGGAGCTCTTTGTAGCGAGCAACCGCAGCATTGTCGACAAAAGATAGATTATCAAACGAGATATACCTCGGCGCTAGAGGAACCGCAGGGGAAGGGAGAGGAACAGCACGTTTTCGGCGTTGGGACCTCATGGGAGAGGAGAACGAGGCAACGGAGCCGATCCACGCGGAGAGAGAGAACAGGCGGCACCTCAAGAGCAGCAAGGGCACACGAACGAACCGATTTGGGGGCAAAAACGGCCGGAGAGAGAGAGGAGAGCACCAGGGGAGGAATGGTCGAGCTGGGCGGCTAGGGTTCAGTCGAGTTTGCTCTAGTTGAGAGGGAGCAAGTCGGCCGATTCCTATATATATTAAACCCGTCTGTCGTCGATCGGCCGAGTTCCAGGGAGAGGAAACTCGGCCGACAGAACACACAGGTGCCCTATCCCGACCGATCGGCCGAGTTTCCAACTCGGCCGACAGAATCCCTGATGTGGGAAAAACCTAGATTCTAGCCCTAGCCTCAAACGACCTAAAGCAATTTTTCTCATTGGACTAGGTTGTATATTAAGCATATTTAGGCACATTCCCATCATCATAGGGTACTATTTTTCGATTAAAACCCGATTTGCGAGAAAAGCCCGAAGAAGAGATAAAAACAAGATAAAATTTTATCAAAAACAAGCATTTTGAGCAATCAAAGCATTTATAAGCAAGAGCAACACACATAAGATGTAACCAACTAATTAGAGAGCAATTCAACATCATCAAGAGAGGTTATAAGCAATTTTGATCTAATAAAATTAAATTGTTCTCTAGCAAGCGGTTTAGTGAAAATGTCCGCCAACTGATTTTCCGTATCCACATGTGTGATATAAATATCCTTTTTGACAATGTGATCACGGAGAAAATGATGGCGAACTTCTATGTGTTTAGCTCTACTATGCAATATTGGATTATAAGAAAGATTTATTGCACTAGTATTATCACAGTAAATAGGAGAAGCATCAAAATGAATGTTAAAGTCTTGGAGCATTTACTTCATCCATAGGACCTGGGCACAACAACTTCCGGCTGCAATGTATTCAGCTTCGGTAGTTGATAATGCCACTGTGCTCTGTTTCTTGGAGAACTAAGACACCAAGCATGGTCCCAAGAGGAAGCAAGTGCCACTTGTGCACTTTCTATCAATCAAGCAGCCTGCGTAGTCAGCATCACTATATGCTACAAGAGTAAAGTCCCTTGACTTAGGGTACCATAGTCCAAAGTTTGGAGTTTTGGCTAAGTACCTCAAAATCCTCTTGACAGCAATAAGATGTGATTTCCTAGGGCTTGATTGAAAGCGGGCACACAAGCCAACACTAAACATTATATCAGGTCTAGAGGCAGTTAAGTAAAGTAAACTTCCGATCATACCTCTATAGAGCTTCTCATCTACCTTCTCACCTTCTTCATCCTTGTCAAGTTTTGCAGTGTTTGACATGGGTGTATCCATTGGCTTCATGTTCTCCATCCCAAAGCGTTTAAGAAGTTCAAGTGTATATTTGCCTTGGTTGATGAAGTTACCCTCCTTGGTCTGTTTGATTTGGAAGCCTAGGAAGAAGGTCAGCTCACCCATCATACTCATCTCGAATTCACTCTGCATAAGAGAACCAAACTCTTTGCAAAGATCAAGGTCAGTTCCGCCAAATATAATATCATCCACATATATTTGAATTATGAGAAAATGGGTAGAAGTGTGTTTTAGAAACAAAGTACAATCAACTTTTCCCATGATATACCCGTTATCTAACAAAAAGTTCTTTAGTTTCTCATACCAAGCTCGAGGTGCTTGTTTGAGTCCGTAGAGAGCTTTTTGCAAGAAATACACATGATTGGGTAACTTATCATTTTCAAAGCCTGGAGGTTGAGCAACATATACTTCCTCCTCGATTGTACCATTCAAAAACGCACTTTTAACATCCATTTGATAAAGCAAGAAATTTTTATGACTAGCAAAGGCAAGTAGCATACGAATAGATTCTAATCTAGCAACAAGAGCATAGGTTTCATCAAAATCAATACCTTCTTGTTGATTATAACCTTGAGCTACTAACCTTGCTTTGTTCCTTACCACTTTTCCTTGCTCATCAAGCTTGTTGCGGTAGACCCATTTGGTACCAATGATCTTTCTATCATTTGGTCTTGGCACTAAGGTCCACACACGGTTCTTCTCGAACTGCTCAAGCTCTTCTTGCATGGCAAGGATCCACTCATCATCACCAAGGGCCTCCTTGATGTTCTTTGGCTCCAGTTGAGAGATGAAGGCACTATCTGCTTGTTCTTTGTTGTGTGCAGCCCGTGTCCTCACTCTTTCAAACGGATTGCCAATGATCAACTCCTTGGGGTGATTCTTTGCAAAGCGGGGAGTGGGATCCTTCCTTTCTTCTTCTTTTTCTTCTTCTTCAACCTGCTTGCCTTTGTCTTTGATGTTGAGCTCTTTTAAGATAGGAATGATTTCATCTGCAACATCATCATCACCCAAATGCTTGCCAATACCAGGGTTAGTTTCAATAAATTTAACATTTATAGATTCTTCTATTTTAGATAGTTCAATGTTAAACACTCTAAAAGCCCTGCTAGTAGTGCTATAGCCTAGGAAGAAAGCCTTGTAGGATTTCGGATCAAACTTGTCGAGAGAGTCCTTGGTGTTCAAAACAAAACATGGACATCCAAACACATGAAAGAAATCAATCGACGGCTTCCTACCACGCCATAGTTCATAGGGGGTTTTCTTAAAAGTCGGATGAGTGAAAACTCGGTTTTGCACAAAACATGAGGTGCTAACGGCTTCAGCCCAAAACTTCTTAGGAGTGTCATACTCAAGAAGCATGGTCCTAGCCATTTCCTGTAGCGATCTATTCTTCCTCTCAACAACTCCATTTTGTTGGGGTGTGCGAGGAGAAGAGAAATTGTGCGAATAACCCGATTTTTCACAAAAACGTTCAAAAAGATCATTTTCAAACTCTCCCCCATGATCACTACGGATGGAAACAACATGACAAGAAGCTTCGTTTTCGACTCGTTTGCAAAATCTCGAGAAAACGTCAAGGGTGTCGCTTTTGGAAACAAGAAAGAAAGTCCAAGTATATCTAGAAAAATCATCGACGATAACAAGACAATACTTGGAGCCGCGAAGCGTTTGTGTTCTCATAGGTCCGAAGAGATCAATATGAAGAAGCTCTAGAACTCTCTTGGTACTCATGACCCCTTTGGACTTGAAAGAGGATTTGGTTTGTTTCCCTTGGGTACAAGGTTGACATTCCTCATCCTTTTCAAAATCCAATTTGGGAAGTCCTCGAACCAAGTCCTTTTTGTCTAGTTTCTTCATTTGATGCAAGTTCACATGACCCAAACGTCGATGCCAAAGCGAAAGATCGTTTTTATCCACGACTAAGCATCTATTTAGTATGGGCTTTAAAGCATCAAGAACAATCACATATAGATTACCATTTCTAGTTCCCTTATATATGACATTATAGGACAGGGAATCTAGAAGCAAGCATTCTAAGGAAGTAAAGAGCGCAAGATAACCATTATCACATAATTGGCTCACACTAATCAAGTTGTGATGTAGGCCATCAACAAGCAAAACATTTTTAATGCACAAATCATTACCTACATCACCCTCACCTATAACCTTACCCTTTTTGTTGTCCCCAAAGGTTACCGATCCTCCTTTCTTCTTCACAAATTTGTTGAAATGGCTGATTTCTCCAGTCATGTGCTTAGAGCAGCCACTATCAACAATCCATTTCTTTGTGACCTGCAAGAAAAGAGGATGTCGGAACCCAACTCAAACTTTGGGGTCCGGGGTTAGCTTGGGGACCCATTTCATATTTGGGTTGGTCCCCTTAGGCTTGTAAGGACAATAGGTAGAATAATGATCATCACATTTGCAATGCATACATACCATGGGATTTTTAGAGCCGGAAGACTCTCCATTGAAAATTGGAGTTTCCATACTCTTTTTCTTACCCTTTTTCTTCTTCTTACCTTTTGGAGTAGTCGCATTGTATCCTAGACCACTAGTACCAACTTGTTTGGTAGAGTGCTCTAGAACATCATTTAGAGACTTCTTACTCGAAAGAAACCTTTGCAAAGTAGATCTTAATTTAGCATTATCATCACTAAGATTTGTAATGGTAGTAGATAAACTAGCAAGATCTTCTCTAGCATGCAACAGGTCGGCCTCAAGACAGAGGGCTTTAGTAAGAAGAGAGTCTTTTTCAAGAGTTAAGTTAGCAACTTCATTTCTAGGCAAGATAGGTCTAGAAGATAAATCATTTGTTTGTGCAAGAAGTTTAGCATTTTCAGATTTAAGAACAACAATTTCTCTTTGATAAGCATACACTTCATTTCTTCTAGCATCATCAATAAGCTTAAGTTCAACATTTTCAGTTTTTAGAACATCTAGCTCATCTAGGCAATTTTGGTTCTCTATCTTAAGATTTTCAATAGTTTTAAGATAAGTACCATTCTCAACCTCTACTCCATTGTATTGAAGTTCAAGGTCTAGAAATTGCCCTTGTAAAGAATCTATGCTATCAAGATGTAATTTCTCATTTTGATCTAGAATGTCAATCTTGGCATAGAGATCATCAACTATCTTTCCTAATCTTTTTCTTTTAGCTTTACATTTAGCAAAAGATGATTGACAATCATTAAGCATTTCAATGAGGGTTTCCTTAGATAAATCAAGTAAACTTTCATCACTTACCTTGCTTACCTCACTTACCTCAATTACTTCTTCACTAGTAGAAGCCATGAGTGCAAGGTGACATTCACCATCCTCGGAGCTTGAGGAACTTGAAGTAGAGGACTCCTCCCATGCCGCATGAGCTGCATCTTTGGGTCTTCTCTCCTTCTTGTTCTTCTTCTTGTATTTGGCTTCTCTTTTGTATTTGTCATCCTTCTTGTGGCTGCTCTTATGATAGCCCTTCTTGGCTTTTGGGCAGTCATTCTTGTAGTGGCCCTTTTGACCACACTCGTAGCATCTAGGAGTGTAGGATGATGGCTTGCCCTTGAAGTGTCTTCCTTTTGAATAGTTGGCTTCATGATCATTTGCACCTTCATCTTCGCTTGAGGAAGGGCAGGGAGACTTCATGGCAAGTTGTTGTTGCCTCATCATTTCTTCAACTTGAGCTTTGAAGGCTGTGTCCTTCATCTTCTTGGACTCCTTCTCTTCTCTTTTCTCCTCTTCCTCTTGCTTGTCGAGCCTTGGTTCATGTGCTTGGAGATTACCAACCAGCTCCTCGGTTGACAACTCGCTCAGCTTGTAGACTTCTTCAATTGAAGTGACCTTCGGCTCCCATCTCTTTGGAAGAGATCTCAAGATCTTTGCATTGATGGTACCTCTATCCATGACACTCCCAAGGGCTGCAAGACTGTTGAGGATGACGTTTAGCCTTGTGTACATGTCCGCAACTCTTTCATTCTTCCCCATCTTGAAATTCTCAAGTAGGCCACCAAGCATATAGATCTTGGCCTCCTTGACTTGCTCCGTCCCTTCATATGTGACACATAGCTTGTGCCAAATCTCATGAGCCGTGTCCCATGAAGAGATGCGGTTGAACTCCGATGGAGAGAGGGCGGCGTAGATGATGCTAATGGCTTTAGCATTGAGTTGAGCACGCTTCATCTCGTCTTCCGTCCACGTGGTGATGTCCCCCTTTGGCTCTTCATACTTGAGATGGACTATCTTCCACATCTCGTAGCTCACACCTTGGATGTAGAATTGCATCCTTCTCTTCCAATATAGGAAGTTTGTGCCGTCGAAGACCGGGGGTCTCATGGAGAAGCTTCCTTCAAGATTGAGTGACCCAAGAGCTGAATCGCCCATCTTCTCCTACTTGTTGAAGTAGCTTGGAGAAGACCTGCTCTGATACCACTTGTTGGATCAATGGGCTCTAGAAGGGGGGGGTTGAATAGAGCTTCACAAACTTCACAAAAGTGATTAGACCACCAAATTATATTAAGTGCAGAACTTAATTCAAAACAGCAATTTGATGTCCTAAACTAGCATACAAAGCAAGGATAAGAGACAAGGAAAGCATGCACTTGGACAGGTGGTTTAGAGTGGTTCCATGTCCTAAACTTAGGAGCAATGTCAGTCCACTACCTAGAGTTGGTTAGGCTCTAGGATTTGTAACTTGGTTCTCTTATATATATCACACAATAAGATTACAAGCTACAACTACCAACCATCCAAGGACTTATATATCAAGCCAAGATCTTCAACCTCACCAAGGACTTACCCACCAAGCAAGTAGTCTTCAGCCTTCTTCAAAGGACTTACCTACTCTTGCTCTAGTCTTCGGCCTTGCAGGAATTACCCATCTTGCTTGAGCTTTGCCTTGCACCTCTCCTTCACTTGGAGAGCTTTAGCACCTTCCTCCTTCACTCGGAGGCCTGGAGCAGCTAGCCTTCTTCTCCTTCACTTGGGGAAGAACAACAACCTTCTTCTCTTTCACTCGGAGAAGAAACTTCAATCAATCTTCATAGAGAATGGAGATGGGAGAAGTGGAAAGGAGAGCTTTACAAGATTACAAATGATAGCTCTCATACATGGGATCCTAACTCACTCATACTCACGAATTTGCTTTGAAGGTAGAGAGAGAAAGGGGCTCAAAGGATTTGAAACCACTCAACTAAGGCAAGGACCAAGCATATGTGAATGAGCAACCTTGGAATGAAGTCCAAGAGGTCCTATTTATAGTTGAGGGTGTCCCTTTGAGGTTGGGTGAGTTAAGTGGCACAAACTAGCCGTTTTACACCTTGCAACGGATCTATTTTGAGTCCCACCAACTTCTCCAACGGTTGGAATTGCTTTTTCTGCATTCCAGTACAGTTCGATCGGCCGAGTTTCATTAAAGGCAACTCGGCCGACACACTAGACGACAAGTCTGAGAGGCAGACTGTCGGCCGAGTTTCCATGAGGAAACTCGACCGATCAGTCGACCTTCAGTCTTGACTGACCAGTGGATCGGCCGAGTTTCCTATCATTGAAACTCGACCGAACAGGGATCGGCTGAGTTGGAAACTCGGCCGACAGCCCAGAAAATTCCACAATACATGGATCGGCCGAGTTTGTAATTCGGCCGACAAAATCCCTGTTAAGGGTATTTTGGAATTTTCATAAACTGTACAAACGATGGATTTTTGAGTCCCAATCATTTTATCCATCTTAGATACAATGCAAAACATGATTATGAGTGATTACATAAAATGTTCTAAGCCTCTAAGGGCTATATTACAAAGCGGTTAAAAGTCACATGTTTTGCATGTGCCGGAAGAGAAGCTATGGAGATAAAAGAGATTCTTTTCTTGTATCTAATATCTGCAATGATCTCAAATAGATTTGTTAGATACATATGAATGGAATGGTTAAGTCATTATCAAAATATGGGCAATGTGCAACACCTAGGTCAACAGTAACATGATGGTATTCTACTTTGATTTCCTGATTGAGTCAGTAAGTTTACAATATGTGACTATTTTTTTATAATCATTCTCATTATATGAAGTATATGTTCATATTAGTGCATAAGACAATTTATGTCTTATTTGAGTATAAAGATAATACTAATTATATAGTATGAGTTTTATTTTATTTCAACACTAAGATTTTATGGTGATTTTAGATTAAAGTTATGTTTAGTCTAAATAAGAATCCTAAGTTGGCATATGTAGTTAGGAAGATGCGGTTTTGAGATTTAGAAATAGAAAGAGGGAATATAGGCTTGAACTGATAAAACTATGATGATATCCAGGTTATTAAAGTTATAGAACTTAGAATCAAGGCTTCCTTATCGATGCCATCTGTACAAGAGGTAAGTGGTCCATGCCCATGAGTACTCATGTTTTAAGTTCAATATGTTTACATGTCTCCTGATAAGACTTTTATAATTTATATGGTTCAATGTTCTAAGATTTTAATGCAAACAAGAATATTCTCATATCTCTATCATTATGCAAGTTCAGATATCTAAAATCTCAAATAGAGACATGTTGCTCAAAATAGTTGTGACCCATGGACCAAGTCCATGAGTAAATTAAAGAATCATGTTCCTACAAGATTTCTTAGAAATGTTTGAAATTAATGAATAAGATTTTAAGATAAAATATGCAAGTAATTTAGTCATACTTAGTTGGTGATTTGGGATAGCTTTGTATTGAGCATTTAAGTACACATATGTTGTCAGGATTTCTCATGTTTATAGTCATAACTATATATTATGATTTCAAGTAGAAACATGCCATTAAGATTTCATGCATATGTATAGATATAACAACTAGATTCCTTAGAATGAATAATAT
The DNA here is from genome assembly GCA_963693085.1 of Alisma plantago-aquatica. NCBI lineage: Eukaryota > Viridiplantae > Streptophyta > Magnoliopsida > Alismatales > Alismataceae > Alisma > Alisma plantago-aquatica. Next base: position 241,237,198 of record OY856412.1, on the reverse strand, counting down.
CTAGAATTTATTTACAATATAAGAATATGAACTTCAGAATATTAAGACATGGCCTACTTTTCTAAATAAAGGTACTTTTGGGATCACAATGTATTATAAAAATGAGTTCATGATGGCATCATAAAATAATGACACATTAAGTTATGATTAGGTTGCAATACAATATTTTATAAGATTTCTATTTTTATATTTAAGGTTTAATATGTAAGTTCATATGTAAAGGTTCAAGGTAACATCATATTTTGTAAGAAGGATTGAACCATCTTGTCAGAATTGATATTTTTAGATATGTGATACTTTCATAAGCTTGACTTAAGATACTTTGTATAGTTAGTATTTCTATATTCATGTCAGATCCTTTCTCATAAGGCATTAGACTCGTTTATGATATAATTGGTATAATAAAGTAATCTTACCAAATCAGATTTTTAGAATAAAGTTTAACTAGATAATGAGATACATATTCAAATCCAATAATGGATTCAGTTTAGAACTCAAGAATAAGAGATTTAGATTCATACTTAGACTACTCACTGTGTGAGTAGCCAGATTTTGATTAAAGATACATGATAAGGGTTTTAGACCCAATCTCATTTATGAAGTAATTTAGATCCATATTCACATTCAGTTCTAGATTAAGTTTATCACTTAAGAATAAAAGATTCAGATTCAGATTTAGAATTTAGTACCTGCTCAGTACTCAATAATCAGTTTCAGATAAGTCAGTTATCAATGTTCAGTTTTAATATAAGATAAGTTCGGATTCAGTATTCAACAAATCTATCAATATTCAGCTTCAGTTCAGATTAAGAATTAAGTAAGTTTAGACTTAAGATAAATAAGTCGAAACCTTCACATAAGACATTATATGATAAGTCCTCATTCAGTAGTCCTGGGACGATTCATAGGCATCTGTTGCCAATTCAGAGGAGTGTTACTCCAATTCAGAGGTGTTGCGGCACCAATTCAGGGTGTAGTCACGCCAATTCAGAGACACCTCGGTATCATTCAGGGCATGTAGTGCCATTTCAGGGTACCTTGGTACCAATTCAGGGCATAGATACGCCAATTTAGGAGGACTTATTGTATAATGGTGGCCACAGTCAGATAAAAATTGTAAGTAAAAGATACCTTAAATTAGAGATGCCCATATTCTCATCCATGAGTAATGATGAGAGGGAATTAGACAAGGTAATTAAGACCTTGACACTTTGGTGTAGGTCATGAGATCCATGTACCAGTGTACATGTCTTTAGAGAAAGATAAGAATTTCATATTAAGAAATAAGAGATTTTATGTTTCAGATTTTACTCAGAGCTTGATAGTAATTCCTTGTTTATAATGCAAATTTCAGATTATTAATCATGTACATTTTAAAATACTCATGCCACTTACTCTAACGATTGTTTTTCCCAATGCATGGCTGGGGACGTGATGTCTGCAGGATTTGGAGCAGCTGAGAATCAAAGGAACAAGTAAAGGTCTAGGAGATTTTACAGCTTGCCTAGTGGGGTGCCATCTACCGAGGCGGTCCAGAGTTTAGACAGATCTTTTTATGCTTAGTCTTGTTTAAAGAGTATATTAGATTAGTTGTAGTTTTTTTTATCAATGACTATGTATGAATCAATTTTACTCAGTGCAAAGTGTTTCATTCGCTTTAATTGCAATGACTATCATGTTTGTGACACTCCCAGATGGAAAAAAAAGTATTGCTTCTGCTCATGTGTTATGAAAATCTGGGTGTTATAGTCTAAGTTTCTAGGGTAGAAGTTTTTAGAGAAATTATGGGCTAAGGGTAGTAATGGAGGGTAAAATGAGGGCATTTCACCTCACATCATCTACCATCTATCCTTTAGGTAGCTCCAAGCCAACTGCACTAAGTGCCTCTAGACTAGCTACTTAGTTCTCACACATAGCTAAGGATCTAGTAGTTGGACCTAGGATCATATCCAAAAATAGCCACTCATAAGACATTTTCTCCTAGACCTAGGTGGCTTCAAGCACAAATCATAAGATAATTTATGGAAAATGAGATAGAAGTAGAAGGCAATCGATATAAAATGAAATTATTGATTTTACAAGTTATTTCCCCCAACATGGTATCAAAGTCACAATTTAGCCCCAAATAGACCACCTGGAGGGGCTTATCTATTCCTAGAAAAAAAGATGTAGAAGAGAGAATAGCTATTGGATCTCATTGAAGTCCTTCTCTTCTTACCTCCAGTAGCAAGAGCTTGTCCTCCTCCCTCCAAGGTGGTTGAATGGCATGAAAAGGTGAATGGAAGCAGCCAAAACCCAAGAAAACTAGTGTTTTGAGGTAGGGGAAGGTGGAAATGGAGTGGAAGTAGGTTAAAGTATGTGGGAGTTCAATGAATTTGGTAGTAAATGCTAGGGAGGTGCTAACCTTTGGCTCCCATACGCTAACTGTAACATCCCTAACCTGGGTTATGAGGTAACCCTATTTGTTTTGGCTAATAAAGTTTCTTAGAACTCTAATATAATCCTCTAAGGAGTTTTTTCATCATGTAACACACTTATGTTTCAAGTTTGGTCCTGATTGAATGTTGTTTGAGCAATGTTCCTTTATTTTGGACCAAAGTGCAATTTACCCAAGTTGAGGGGTTATAATGCAAAATGTCACATTTTGAATCTACCACGTGTGTTTTAAAATCATAAGAGAGAGAATGATGCTAAGTGGTGGCTTGTGCAAAGCCTAAATTCCAAGTTTGAACTTGTTTGAACAATGTTGGAGTATTGTGCACCAATTTTGGTACAAATTGTAATTTACCCAAAATATGGGGTTAATATGCAAATTACCACATATAGAGTGTTACTACTCCCTCTTAGCATCATGTATAAGAGAGATAAAGGAGGATACACCATGCTTGATTCCATTATGAATGATGGTAATCTTGGTGAAGAAATGACCAAGAAAAGGGTTGAATTTGAAAGCTTAACTTGAGTTGTATCAAGTTGAAAAGCTTATATATGAGTGTCTATCGGCCAAGGAGCCCATGGAGGTGTCCCATATCATTTTGTGAACTCTTGGAAAATTCCATATCATGCAAAGCACCTCAAGGAGGTGGATTGTATCGAGTTACAACTTCCTTAACAAAGTTGTATCGGGTTGTGCAAAAAGTGATGAATTAATTGATATATTTTATTCAAAAGGATAAGTAATGGACGAATTTGCATCTCTAGATGATTCTCAACTGTTTTTCAAGACAAGATAAATGATGATGCATGCTTGGACACGTGTAACCCATGCATGGACACGTGGCACCTACTAGTTCAAAATAATGACACCTCATTTTTTACCTTCCATCATGTGCAACAAGTATATATACCCCTAGTTTCACCCCTTAGTGCAATTTTGTGACCCTTACCACCCTCCTACCCTAAGGTATCATGCATAGAGCTCCCATATCGTGAAGGGATTCTGTGGTATCGTGCATGGGTCTTAGGATATCACCCATGGCAGGATCATATCGCCCAAGTAGGTGATATCGGCCATATAGGGTGATATCGGCCATAGTGGAGTGGTTTGAGTGGCATATCGTGCAAGTGAGTGTCATATCGTGCATGGGTGGTGGTATATCGTGCAAGATCAGTATGGTATCGTGCAAGGGTTCTAAGGAGCAAATAGGATCTCATACTTGACCCTAAGGTGAGGCCATGATCATCTTCAACCTTGGATTGAAGCATGATGTTAGGGTTTTGATCTTCCTTTCTTTTCTTCTTCACCAATTGCCTATCCATGGTGATTCCTTGTATATGAAGGAGTTATGAACGAGCCTTGGACTTTTCATAAGTCATATTCAACCTTAGGAACATGGAGCTTTGGAGCTTGGAGCTTTGAAGTGGTTCTTAAGGCGGGTTATATAACTTGAACTCAACCATGTTATTATTCATCACCTAAATTGTTGTATTTAATTATCTACATTTAATTCCAAAATTTCCTGAAATAGTTGATGAAATTATGAGTTATAGTAGTTTCTTAGACCTTTTGACATGAACTATAATAGTTATAACAAAGGTATAGAGCTTGAAGAAGATGATATCACCTTATAAAAGTGATATCGAGTGCATGCACACAAGCAAGCACCCCTAACCCGATATGATGATGCACCTATTTCACTAAAATGATATGAATAGGTTTGTAAACCTTATTGAACGATATGGGGATGTAGTATACACCTCTTGCACGATAGGGATTCAAGTATAGACTCCATGCACAATACAAGGTCAATTGTATACTTGTAAGTTGATGTGAAACCCTAATTTGGGTAACCAAATATGAGTAAAGAATAGCAAGTGCTATTGCACGATATGATAGCCCGATACACAACCCTAGTTGATTTCTAGCCCGACATGGTGATGGCTTAATACCTCATGCATGACATGGGTAACACATACAAACACCTTTAGCCCGATATGAAAGGTGTGTATATACTTCTAGCCCGACATGGTGAGTGCTCATATACTTACAACATGATATGGTGAACATATGCACACTTCTAACCCGAGATACCTTATAAAGGTGAGGGAAAGACACTTTTAGAAGTGATAAGAGTAACACCAATTTATGGTGTGGCTAATACCTTTATAGGTGAAACACCTAAAGTGGTTGATAATGGACAACCTTATATGAACAGTGCCTTAACCCGAGATAAGTCCATATCATTGATGATAGTTGGGTGATTCAAGTGTATGACTTATGGCCAATACTTTACAAGATTAATATGATGGGATAGTGGATAAAGTATTAGGATGGGAAATACCCTAATACAAGATAAGTTGATGAACTTAAGTAAGTTAAAAGTGATGAGGGAAGTGATACACCAAGGTATGGTAAATATCACATCCAACACTTTAAGGTTGCTACACCTTGATGCATCTTAAATCCAATATGTATGGATGAGTAACACATGAAGTGTGTCATGCCAATTGTTACATTGAAATGTAATGAGTTTAATGTGATTTGATAAGTGTAGGCTAACATACCTTGAGAAAGGGTTAAGCCAAAACAATAAAATGTGATAATTTATTGCCTAGTGAGAGGTGACAAGATGTGTTATGGGCTTTATGATCCATGTGAATAATTTGTTGCCTAGTGAGAGGTGACAAAATGTGTTATGGGCTTTGTGAGCCATGTGAATAATTTGTTGCCTAGTGAGAGGTGACAAGATGTGTTATGGGCCTTGTGAGCCATGTGAATAAGTTGTTGCCTAGTGAGAGGTGACAAGATGTGTTATGGCTTTATGAGCCATGAGAATAAGTTGTTGCCTAGTGAGAGGTGACAAGATGTGTTATGGCCTTGTGAGCCATGTGATAATTTGTTTCCTAATGAGAGGTGACAAGATACTTAATGGGCCTTGTGAGCCATGAGGATAGTTGTTGCCTAGTGAGAGGTAACAAGGTGTTTATAAAAGTCTCATGTAAGAAATGATAATGTTCAAAATAAACTAAGAAATGGAAACTTAGTAATATAATGATAATAATAAATGGATACAATAATAATAATGAAATCTTGATCATACATGCTTTATATCCAAATAAGGGCTATAGTGTTTGAAATATATGAGAGGGATACTTTTTTATAAAAAGGATGTGAATAAGCATGATGGCTTGGCCAAGGTATAATGCCTAGTAAAATTGATGTGGTATTCAATGATGTTTGCACAGAATTGGCATAGTCCAATGCCTGAAATAGTTGCACATGATTGGCATAGTTCAATGCATGAATATAATATGATGATGTATACTCACATGACTGGTACAATTAAATATCTGGTTAACAGATTGGCTGAGGCCAACGAATAGAAATGAGAATGATTCGTGGATGACATACCATGATAATGAGTTTCACTGGATAAGCTTGAGATGTTGATATAGTATGATGAGTAAATGATATACATGTTCTTCCCATTCCTTATAAAGAGAATAAATGACTTACTGCTCTATCACAGATAGTTGCAATGCTTTAAAAGATGAGAATATTCTAAACTACTTATCTTCTGCTCAATTTTATATCATTTAAACTGTGATAATAATATTGTTGGCAGAGAGTTATATCTCTAGCTGGGACAATTGTCTCACCCTGTGGGATCCACATTTTTTTAGGTGGACGTGCACAAGGGGGATTGAGACCGTATTGTAGAGGAAGAACATCAGCAACAGGGACAGCAGTGACAGCTCAGGTTGAGTGTACTGCCTATCGTGTCTTGTAGATAGTAGTCATATGTGTCATCTCTGTACTCTCAGGTCCTTGGAGTTGGTTTGTATTGATTTTATGATAATCGGAGGATTTTGGCCTAAATGCCTCGAGGTTTTATGTTGCTTCAGTATGTCTTTTGATAGAGCAACTGCTATATGTTATCCTCGAGAAAAGATGGTACAGTGTATGTACAATGTGAACAATGATGCATACAAAGTTTTGGTTCCGCCTTAAAGAGTTTTCCTTGAAATGGATCTCTTTGCAAAATGGTTTTAATTTTTAGTGATTTTTGTTAATCTGTTGTTTATGTTTATTCCGCTTAATTAATGACGATTTGTTTGTTGGTCGTCACAAGTAGTGGTATCAGAGCCCTAGGTTCGCTGAGTCTACAAAGACATAGGACTAAGGTGTTGAGCATGTGTTAGTGTCCTCCAGTATACCCTATAGTGACTTCTGCTTATGCAGAGTAAAGGGTAAAGTTTATAAATGACTGGGGAACACGAGGAACACATTGCTAAGGGTAATGTTGTTGCACCAGGAGAGGGTGCATGGGATCATACAAGAGAAGAACAAGTGCCTAAGAATTCCCATCTTGACCTGATCGGGATAGAGAATCCTATGTTTATGCTCTTGAAGGGTAGGTTAGGACAACAATGATGCATATAGAATACTGGATACTAGCTTTACAACCTAGGTTACCAGTCCTTAATGCGGAAACTTTGGGCTTTGAAAGGGTTCCTGAATGACATGGTCATGTCGGAACAGTGGAAATGTGGGAAAGATTAACATATGGCGAGAAAGTAGACTCTGCCATAAGTTTAGATAGATAGTACATCTGTGATGGTAGTGCCCAAGGAGGGGAAATAAGCTAAGATTTAAGGTAAGGTCTCTATAATTTTAGAGACATTTGCCTAGTTGTTCTGAAAAGCCAAAGTTTTTGGTGTCACCAGTGCAATAAATGCCCAGTGCACCAGGTCAGTAGCCACTAAGTAAAGGCAAAGGTCCTCACCTTCCACCAGTAAGAACTCATGGCATAGCTTATACATCGGTAATGAGACCGATAAGACCATGGTATGAGGACAAGACATGTTATGGATATGGACATGTTGAGCATACTAAACTCTTTTCTTTGAAAAGAAGGGAGGAAATGATTCAACAACCGAGGTAGACTCGACAAGGCTTATGAAAGTTACAGCCCAATAATGTGAAAAGGCAAAAGCAACAACATGAAACAACTAGACTCTATGTGTTAAGTCAACCTAAAGAGGTAGATGACCGTGAGGGGTAATAGTCAGATGAAATAGATTCATTCTGATATTTCATTTCATGATTCTATGTGTTAAAAGAAAGTAGTTATTTTTGAACTTCCCCTGACTAGTCCTATAAGGATACAAGAAAGATGAGAATTTACATTTTACTCAGTATTCCTTAAAATGCTTTATAATCTCTCTTATATGTGTGATAAAAGATGAGATATAGAAGTGATGCCTGAAAAAAAAATCCAGGAATGAAAAATCTTGTGTGTATAATGATATGAAAAGTGAGGAACATGATAGTAAATAAAGTTCATACTACCTAATCTCAATATTTGTATACCCTAGCCAAGTATATGATAATTGGAGATAGGGCGAGTATGGAACTCTTAGATTGTTATCTTTCTGATTACTCTGATCAAGTAGTCATTCTGAAACAATCTAGTGAGTATAATGAAACCAAATAGGGAAGTGCTAAGTGAACTTTCCCAACTAATGAGGAAGTGTTGAGTGAACTTTCCCAACTAATGAGGAAGTGCTGAGTGAACTTTCCCAACTAATGAGGAAGTGTTGAGTGAACTTTCCCAACTAATGAGGAAGTGCTGAGTGAACTTTCCCAACTAATGAGGAAGTGTTGAGTGAACTTTCCCAACTAATGAGGAAGTGCTAAGTGAACTTTCCCAACTAATGAGGAAGTGCTGAGTGAACTTTCCCAACTAATGAGGAAGTGTTGAGTGAACTTTCCCAACTAATGAGGAAGTGCTAAGTGAACTTTCCCAACTAATGAGGAAGTGCTGAGTGAACTTTCCCAACTAATGAGGAAGTGCTGAGTGAACTTTCCCAACTAATAAGGAAGTGTTGAGTGAACTTTCCCAACTAATGAGGAAGTGATAAGTGAACTTTCCCAACTAATGAGGAAGTGCTGAGTGAACTTTCCCAACTAATGAGGAAGTGCTGAGTGAACTTTCCCAACTAATGAGGAAGTGCTGAGTGAACTTTCCCAACTAATGAGGAAGTGTTGAGTGAACTTTCCCAACTAATGAGGAAGTGCTAAGTGAACTTTCCCAACAAATGAGGAAGTGCTGAGTGAACTTTCCCAACTAATGAGGAAGTGCTGAGTGAACTTTCCCAACTAATGAGGAAGTGCTAAGTGAACTTTCCCAACTAATGAGGAAGTACTGAGTGAACTTTCCCAACTAATGAGGAAGTGCTAAGTGAACTTTCCCAAACAAATAAAGGATTGCTGAGTGGATTACCTCTGTTAAATATATATGTTTCCCCTTTAATAAACAACTTTGGGTGATGATAGGGGTATGTTCCTTTATGTTTCTTCCTTTCATTAACATGACAATCAAGTAAGTATTATGACATTTGATGTACATAGATTAGAAATAATTCGTTGATGGATACTTAGAAAAGTATCAGTTTGTTTTGGACTTTGGTTCCAAGATAATGATATATGGAACAAGCAATGTCCTAAAATAAAAGAAATACCTTGTGCATGTGTATCCTTGGTGGTAACAACAGAGAAATGAATATGATAAGGATGAGATGTGTTCTCAACACATATGATGAATACCAAAGTAAGGATTCTGGTATCTGAGAAATAATAGATGATTTATGTTGGTTATCTATATTGGCCAACTGTGAAATCAATATAGTTACATCAAATAATATGGACATCATATGTTAGGGGTTTATGCTCTGCATAATCATAAACATTGATAAGGTTGAACTAATGGAAGGAACAATTGTAATTGGTGGAAAAGTTCATCAAGCTAAAAGTATTTCCTTAAAATAACCCTGTGTGGAAGAAACTTTGTGTGGATTACAGATCTATGGTATCTCCATGACATTAAGATGTTACGTGGAGACTTGATGGTATAATAAATGAATAAAATATGTCTCTCCTTTTCCTGGGATTTTGGGGACGAAATCCTTGTTAGGGGTTTATAATTGTAACATCCCTGACCTGGGATATGAGGTAACCCTATTTTTTTGGCTAATAAAGTTGCTTAGAACTCTAATATAATCCTCTAAAGATTTTTTTCATCATGTAACACACTTATGTTTCAAGTTTGGTCCTGATTGAATGTTGTTTGAGCAATGTTCCTTTATTTTGGACCAAAGTGCAATTTACCCAAGTTGAGGGGTTATAATGCAAAATGTCACATTTTGAATCTACCACGTGTGTTTTAAAATCATAAGAGAGAGAATGATGCTAAGTGGTGGCTTGTGCAAAGCCTAAATTCCAAGTTTGAACTTGTTTGAACAATGTTGGAGTATTGTGCACCAATTTTGGTACAAATTGTAATTTACCCAAAATATGGGGTTAATATGCAAATTACCACATATAGAGTGTTACTACTCCCTCTTAGCATCATGTATAAGAGAGATAAAGGAGGATACACCATGCTTGATTCCATTATGAATGATGGTAATCTTGGTGAAGAAATGACCAAGAAAAGGGTTGAATTTGAAAGCTTAACTTGAGTTGTATCAAGTTGAAAAGCTTATATATGAGTGTCTATCGGCCAAGGAGCCCATGGAGGTGTCCCATATCATTTTGTGAACTCTTGGAAAATTCCATATCATGCAAAGCACCTCAAGGAGGTGGATTGTATCGAGTTACAACTTCCTTAACAAAGTTGTATCGGGTTGTGCAAAAAGTGATGAATTAATTGATATATTTTATTCAAAAGGATAAGTAATGGACGAATTTGCATCTCTAGATGATTCTCAACTGTTTTTCAAGACAAGATAAATGATGATGCATGCTTGGACACGTGTAACCCATGCATGGACACGTGGCACCTACTAGTTCAAAATAATGACACCTCATTTTTTACCTTCCATCATGTGCAACAAGTATATATACCCCTAGTTTCACCCCTTAGTGCAATTTTGTGACCCTTACCACCCTCCTACCCTAAGGTATCATGCATAGAGCTCCCATATCGTGAAGGGATGATGTGGTATCGTGCATGGGCCTTAGGATGTCACCCATGGCAGGATCATATCGCCCAAGTAGGTGATATCGGCCATAGTGGAGTGGTTTGAGTGGCATATCGTGCAAGTGAGTGTCATATAGTGCATGGGTGGTGGTATATCATGCAAGATCAGTATGGTATCGTGAAAGGGTGCTAAGGAGCAAATAAGAGCTCATACTTGACCCTAAGGTGAGGCCATGATCATCTTCAACCTTGGATTGAAGCATGATGTTAGGGTTTTGATCTTCCTTTCTTTTCTTCTTCACCAATTGCTTATCCATGGTGATTCCTTGTATATGAAGGAGTTATGAACGAGACTTGGACTTTTCATAAGTCATCTTCAACCCTAGGAACATGGATCTTTGGAGCTTGGAGCTTTGAAGTGGTCCTTAAGGCGGGTTATATAACTTGAACTCAATCATGTTATTATTCATCACCTAAATTGTTGTATTTAATGATCTAATTTTAATTCCAAAATTTCCTGAAATAGTTGATAAAATTATGAGTTCTAGTAGTTTCTTAGACCTTTTGTCATGAACTATAATAGTTAGAACAAAGGTCTAGAGCTTGAAGATGATGACATCACCTTATAAAAGTGATATCAGGTGCATGCACACAAGCAAGCACCCCTAACCCGATATGATGATGCACCTATTTCATTAAAATGATATGAATAGTTTTGTAAACCTTATCTAACGATATGGGGGTGTAGTATACACCTATTGCACGATAGGGAGTCAAGTATAGACTCCATGCATGATACAAGGTCAATTGTATACTTGTAAGTTGATGTGAAACCCTAATTTGGGTAAGCAAATATGAGTAAAGAATAGCAAGTGCTATTGCACGATATGATAGCCCGATACACAACCCTAGTTGATGTCTAGCCCAACATGGTGATGGCTTAATACCTCATGCACGACATGGGTAACACATACAAACACCTTTAGCCCGATATGAAAGGTGTGTATATACTTCTAGCCCGACATGGTGAGTGCTCATATACTTACAACCTGATATGGTGAACATATGCACACTTCTAACCCGAGATACCTTTTAAAGGTGAGGGCAAGACACTTTTAGAAGTGATAAGAGTAACACCAAGTTATGGTGTGGCTAATACCTTTATAGGTGAAACACCTAAAGTGGTTGATAATGTACAACCTTATATCAATAGTGCCTTAACCCGAGATGAGTCCATAACATTGATGATAGTTGGGTGATTCAAGTGTATGACTTATGGCCAATACTTTACAAGATTAATATGATGGGATAGTGGATAAAGTATTAGTATGGTAAATACCCTAGTACAAGATAAGTTGATGAACTTAAGTAAGTTAAAAGTGATGAGGGAAGTGATACACCAAGGTATGGTAAATATCACATCCAGCACTTTACGGTTGCTACACCTTGATGCATCTTAAATCCAATATGTATGGATGAGTAACACATGAAGTGTGTCATGCCAATTGTTACATTGAAATGTAATGAGTTTAATGCGCTTTGATAAGTGTAGGCTAACATACCTTGAGAAAGGGTTAAGCCAAAACAATAAAATGTGATAATTTGTTGCCTAGTGAGAGGTGACAAGATGTGTTATGGGCTTTGTGAGCCATGTGAATAATTTGTTTCCTAGTGAGAGGTGATAAGATGTGTTATGGGCTTTGTGAGCCATGTGAATAATTTTTTGCCTAGTGAGAGGTGACAAGATGTGTTATGGGCTTTGTGAGCCATGTGAATAAGTTGTTGCCTAGTGAGAGGTGACAAGATGTGTTATGGCTTGATGAGCCATGAGAATAAGTTGTTTCCTAGTGAGAGGTGACAAGATGTGTTATGGCCATGTGAGCCATGTGATAATTTGTTGCCTAATGAGAGGTGACAAGATACTTAATGGGCCTTGTGAGCCATGAGGATAGTTGTTGCCTAGTGAGAGGTAACAAGGTGTTTATAAAAGTCTCATGTAAGAAATGATCATGTTCAAAATAAACTAAGAAATGGAAACTTAGTAATATAATGATAATAATAAATGGATACAATAATAATAATGAAATCTTGATCATACATGCTTTTTTTAAAGACACCACATTCATTACATTAAAGCCATACGGCATCTACATGTAAAGGGAGATACACCAACCGAACACAAAAAGTAAAGAGCAGATACAATAACCAGAAACTCATATCGGAACGTGATAAGTACAATGATGTATTGATCTCTCTTCTATATCGCTGACCAAAACAACTTTTTATGAGAGATTCCTTCAACTTGAGATTATATCTGATATAAAGTATATGCTCCAAGCTAGTGACCGAAGAAGAGATCACCTTCACACTTGCTGCCATATAACAAAGAAACAAAAAAAGACCTAACATGAAAGGAGGACACAAACCACACGACAACATAGAACCTATAACTCACTAAAGAAAACTACAAACAGAGAGAAAGATAACAGATAACAGGCCGCACTACGACACCGGCAGAAAAAGCCACTACGGATCCCTTTCAAGGACAAGCAAAGGAGCAGAAAAGGCCGGAGGAAGAATAAGGATGGGGGATAGAAAACACAGCAGAACCCCAACACCACTCACCAAGAATCCTCACTCGATTGCAATCGAGAGAGGAACGAAAGCAACGCCTCCAAACCCAAGACCCCTGATTATCCCCTACCCCAGCAAGCCAACAGAGAAACCGAGGGCACACCCACCAAACCTCAGACGGCAGAACAGACACTGACAAGACACAAAAAAAGGAAGACCCCAACAACCTAGACCTACGAATGACACAAAAAAGAAACAACAAAATGAAAAGAAAGGAAGAAGGAAAACCAGAGCCGAAGGAACCCAAAAGGAAAATACAAGCTAGATCCGTCCAAAGATGAAGCACCGACAGGATCACACCGATGGAAGTAGCCGCCGCCATCGCACAGCCGCCGATGCACCAGCCCCGCAAAATAAGAAACTGATCAAGTAGACCAGCCGCAACGCCGAGAAGAAGAAAAGAATGGATCCAAAGCGTACCACCCCGTGAGAACCACCAGCTCCAGCGAGAGGGCCAGAGGAGAAGGCTGGTGCCGAGAGGCGGCAGGCGCCCCTCCCCCAACCCGGCAAGGCGCAGAAGAGGTTTTCCTAGGGCCGGCGCTCAGCACTGCCCGCTACGATGGATACAGGACTTGATCATACATGCTTTATAGCCAAATAAGGGCTATAGCGTTTGAAATATATGAGAGGGATACTTGTTTATAAAAAGGATGTGAATAAGAATGATGGCTTGGCCAAGGTATAATGCCTAGTAAAATTGATGTGGTATTCAGTGATGTTTGCATAGGATTGGCATAGTCCAATGCCTGGAATAGTTGCATAGGATTGGCATAGTCCAATGTCTGAATATAATATGATGATGTATACTCACATGACTGGTACAATTAAATATCTGATAACCTCCAATTTTGGGTTGATTATCCTAGTCCTTTCTTTAGTTTTTCACACTCTTTCTTAATTAGAATTAGATATAATACCTAAATATTCCTTCTTATTGTAAATATACCATTAGACTAACTTTTCTTCTTTTTACGTGCAGAAAAAGACACACAAAAAAAATCATAAAAGACTCAACTAGCCTCAAGACCGCATGAGCTCAAACGGTCCCGAGACCGCATGGAGTCACACGGTCCCAAGACCGCATGAAGCCAATCTATCCCGAGACCGCATGGAGTCACACGGTCCCAAGACCGCATGAAGCCAATCGGTCCCGAGACCGCATGGAGTCACACGGTCCCAAGACCGCATGAAGCCAATCAGTCCCGAGACCGCATGGAGTCACATGGTCCCAAGACCGCATAAAGCCAATCGGTCTCGAGACCGCATGGAGTCACACGGTCCCAAGACCGCATGAAGCCAATCGGTCCCGAGACCGCATGGAGTCACACGGTCCCAAGACCGCATGAAGCCAATCGGTCCCGAGACCGCATGGAATCACACAGTCTCAAGACCGCATGAGGTCCAAACGGTCTTGAGATCCAACCGATCTCAGGTCCAAACGGTCTTGAGGTCCAAACGGTCTTGAGATCCAGACGATCTCAGGTCCAAACGGTCTTAAGGTCCAAACGGTCTTGAGATCCAAATGGTCTCCAAACCATTTGGACTTCACTTAAGGCCTATAAATAAGACCCCAAGGGTCCTCCACCGGGGTGGGGGGGGAGTTTTTCAGACGTCCAAAGGCTGCCTCAATCACTCCAGAGCACATCCGACTTCCATCCTCTGCCCAGGGGCTGCCGGTTTGAGACCCGCACTCTATCTCGAAGCTGCTTTCTCTCTCTCCGCCAAAGAAGGTGGGAAGAGGGGACCTCGTCATCAAGCAACCTGTGAAGCTAGTGGATCGTCTCTCTCTCTCTCCAAGGGGTTGACTTTCCTCTCTCCTTTGTGGGGATGACGCTCTCTCTCTCTCTTATTGCCTCCTTCTTTGTCCTAGTTATGAGCAAGTAGTCTCCCTCACTAGGGTGCGGGGAGTAGCCCCGCTACCCATGTTTTCATGTCATGTAAATATAATCCATAGTTTGTAATATAGAGTTTATATCTTTTCAGTTCAACATCAAATGTTTAATGAATACTTGTTGCTTGATCACCAATTTGTGTTATCTTTTATCTTTTAGTATGAATTGTCTACATTTGTACTATTAGATTTGAAATTCATTTGAATGTTGGTTCTTGGTGCATGTATCCACCAGGCATCTATTTTGGTATCCAGGAGTGTCTTTCAAGAAGTGGAGTAAACTCACTCCCATCATTGTACTTTCATACTATGAAATGGAATCAGTTGACGTATGAAAGTACAACCTTGATGAGTTGAGGAACACACTTTGTGAAGGGAATGATGCAAAGTAGTTGACCATTCGTTCGGGGATGGCTGACTTTGCATCATTCCCGCACTTCTCGTAGTTAGTTCTCCGAAAGGAAGCTAAGTCTACAAAGATACTAGCTGATCTAACTCTTATTGCAAGTTATGTTTTTATGTTGCATGTCTTGATCCATGCGTAGTGGTGGTGAAACCCGATCACATCCTAGTGATTCCTTATCATTGTTAACAACCTAAGTTTACTTTCTTGCTTTTACTTTACTTGCCCTTAGTCTAAAAACAACCAAATCAACTTCTTGATCTAAATACCAACTATTGAGTGATTAAGTGAAATTCCAACGTTTTCTATCTTGTTGCTCCCAACAAGACCGTTGTCCCGTGGATTCGACCCTTAACTATACTGCGATAAGGCTTCCACGTATCTCAGCATACGTGGGTGGAGTTCTCTATCTAGTATAAGCAAGGCTAAACTTAAAGACTTACCATCTTTAGGATTTTTAGTGGTGCACGCAATTCCACGTAAGTGGAAGCTCCATCAAAAATTGGCGCCGTTGCCGGGGACAATGGAACGTTTTAATTTCATTTAGTATCTTTCTAGTTGGTTAGGGTTTTACACTTTCTTTTTTATCATTAGTCTATATCTTCTTGAAACCATTATATCTTTACCATTATCTAAAAGGTGTTTTCTTTTCTCTACTCAGGTAGAAAATGTGTATGCGATCATTGCATAACCGCGGATTCTCCCCTGATCCAGAGTTTGACTCTGAGGTAGAGAGAAGCTTCCATCGTCGCATTAGACTCAATCACCAAAGAGCCAGGCAAATGGCCGAAGATCAACGCCAGGCTGCATTGGTGATGGAGAGGGTCAACGCCGCCATCGCCGCTCAAAGAGCACAACTCATCGCTGATACTCGTGCTCAGATTCAGGCGGAGATTCGTGCGGAAGAATAGGCCCGCATCAGAGCTGAAAATGAGGCAGCAAACTAAGCTGCTCAGTTGGAACTAAGGAATAAGCAGCTGAGGGATTATGCTGTCCCAAAGAACTACGAAGACAACCATTCAGTCCGACCCCCGATCATCAACATTCCAAACTTTGAGATCCGGACTCAATGGATTCAGATCATGCAGGGTATCTCATTGTATGGAGGTTCTGGAGATGACTGCATGGATCATCTGAAAAGGTTTAAGGCACTGTGCCGCCTGGTCCCACAAGCCGGAGTCGCTTTTGATGCAATAATGCTTCATCTATTTCACTTCACTCTGTCTGGGAGAGCTCTGAGTTGGTATAACTCACTTGACAGGGAGCCAATAATCACCACCTGGGCTCCCCTGGAAGAAAAGTTCTTGGAAAAGTTCTTTCCTCCTTCATTGACTTACGAGATCAGGGGACAGATTAATCACTTCTCTCAACTTCTCGGAGAATCCCTTGCTGAAGCATGGGAAAGGTTCAAAGAACTTTTGCGGAAGTGCCCTCATCATGGAATCTCCCAGAACCAATTGATAGAAACCTTCTATAGGGGAGTGAGTGATGATATCAAATAATTTTTGGATTCCTCGTCTGGAGGAAACTTTATGAGAAAGAATTATGAGGATGCCTGGAAAATAGTCACACTCGGAGCTGAGAATCAGTCCAACTGGGGACGATCAGCTGGAAAAGGAGTCCTCAAGGTCTATAAATCCGAAGAATCAATAGAGATGAAGGCAATTGCTGAAGCCTTGAAAACCATAGCTAATAAGCAACAAGCTCTCGAGACTTCTCTTGGAGAGTTTGACAAGAAGAAAAATCCTCTGGTTCAACAACTCAAGGCTGCCACAGGAACATGTGAAGCCTGTCATGCATCTAACCATCCAACCCTCTCATGCGGTATGCTTTATAACGTGATGATGGATCTGCATCCACCACCACAATAGTATGAACCTATCACTGACCAGTCTGAAGAACAACTGCCAGAACAAGTCAACTCTATCCATTCCATTCCTTGACAAGTCTATTATAATCCTAATCAGCCACGGAACCACCCAGGATTCCAATATCAGAACCCTGTTGGGACCGCAAATCCGTAGCACCAGACGCAGGGAGGACCCTCTAGTAGGTTACCACCCAGATTCCCGAACAATTTCAATCAAAATCAAGGGAACTCCAAGAATAATTTCCCGAGAGCCAACTACCCCAGGATCCCATCTGCTTACTATTAATACACTCATCCTCCGCTCCACCCACAGCTGCATACTCAGTTGCAGCAACCTCAGCTAGCATTGCCTACGCAACAACCTCAACAAGGACAACAACGAATTCCTCAGAAAAACACTCCTTCTCAGTCGGAAGATGAAATATCTTTGATAAGGCAGATGTTGCAATCCCAGCAAACTATGCTTGCTAATCAACAGGCTCAGCAGAAGGAAGTAGAGGCTCAACTTGCCCAAATTGCTGCCCAACTGAAGCCTCCAGTAGGCACATTTGCAGGGCAGCCTGAATCGAACCCTAGGCATGGACAGAATAGGCCTGAATAGTTGAATGATGTTACCACGAGATCTGGATGCACTCTTCATGAAACCACAAGGATCACTCTTGATAATGATGATACACCTGCTTTTATGACAAATGAGAACCCGCAGCAAGGACCAGAGAAGTCCACAGAAGGCGCAAAGAGAAAAGATAAAGAACAAGTGTCCACTGAGCCAGAAATCTTGCAATATAAACCACAGATTCCATATTTAGGAAGACTGCGAGAAACGAAAATGGATACCATGTTTCAAAAATTCAAGGAGGCGATGAAAAAACTTTACATTGATATCCCGCTTCTTGATGCTCTCTCCGAGGTACCAGCTTGGGTGAAATACCTCAAGACTCTGCTATCAAGAAAGTACATCACTGAGGAACAAGAAACTGTCAAGCTTGCCCAAACAACCTCTGACATCATCCTCAATAAAATGCCCAAGAAAAAGAAGGACCCATGTTCCTTCAGAATTCAATTTTGCATTGGGAATGCATCTACCAAAAAGGGACTAGCTGACCTAGGGGCCAGTATATCCATTATGCCCCATTCTATGTGCAAATGATTAGGTTTTACCGAATTGCTGCCTACAACAATGACAATTCAACTAGCTGACTCTACCATCACCACACCTCTTGGGATCATTGAAGATATTCCAGTTAAGATAGGTAAGGATGCCTATATCTCGTGCGACTTCATTATCATGGATATCAAAGAAGATCTGCGATACCCAATAATTTTTGGCAGACCTTTCCTCGCTACTGCCAGGGCGCTTATCGACATTGAAGCTGGTACCATCATTCTGAGACTCGGAAAAGAAGCAATTCAATTCCGAGTTCTTAATAGCATGAAAGGCCCTAGCATCCAAGAGGAGTTCTTCCTTCTTGATGCAGTACAACAAATGTCCCAATTAGAAATATCCGAGCCAGCTGACGAACTGGAGAATGTTTTAACCAATTCGGATGTCGAATTCTCTGCGAATGAGCTGGTTCAACAGTGTCTGCAACACTTGGACAAGGCCGAAGAAGCATCGACAGCCACTTTTGAAGAACTCAAATTTGTCACCATTATAGAAGCAACTGAGCCACCTAAGGCCCCTGAAATGAAAACTTTACCCATGGGGCTTAAACATGTTTTCTTGGATAAAGAAAAATTATGCCCAGTTATCATCAACTCCAACCTAACGGAAGACCAGGAAGAAAGGCTTCTGGAAGAACTGAAGAAACACAGAAAGGTCATTGGATATAAGACAACTGACCTAACAGGCATAAATCCTACCCTATGCATGCACAGACTTCCAATGGTTGAAGAATTCAAGCCATCTCGCGAACATCAGAGGAAACTAAACCCTAATCTCAAAGAGGTGGTTCACCTGGAGGTCCTCAAATTACTTAAAGCTGGCATAATCTACCCTATCTCTGACTCCCAATGGGTCATCCCTGTCCAGGTTGTTCCTAAAAAGGGAGGCACTACTATCGTGCTTAATGACAAAAATGAGTTAGTACCCACCAGGACTGTAACATGGTGGAGGATGTGTATTGATTATAGGAAGCTGAACAAAGCCACGAGGAAAGATCACTACCCTCTACCCTTTCTCGATGAAGTCCTGGAGTGTTTAGCTCATCAGAAATATTTCTGCTATCTTGATGGTTATTTCGGGTTCTATCAAATACCCATACACCCGGAAGACCAGGAAAAAACTACCTTCACCTGCCCTTTTGGGACATATGCCTTTAGAAGAATGTCGTTCGGGTTGTGTAACGCACCCGCTACGTTCCAACGGTGTATGTCTGCCATCTTCACCGGATTAACTGAATCCATCATGGAAGTGTTTATGGATGATTTCTCAGTTTACGGAGATTCCTTCAATAACTGTTTAATCAACCTTGGGCGAGTTCTACAACGTTGCGAGGAAACAAACCTTATCCTGAATTGGGAGAAATGCCATTTCATGGTAACTGAAGGTGTCGTCCTCGGGCATAGGGTGAGTGACAGAGGAATCGAGGTCGATAGAGCAAAAATCGATGTTATCTCGAAACTGTCGCCACCAAAAGATATAAAGGGAGTAAGGGCTTTCTTGGGTCATGCAGGGTTCTACAGAAGATTCATCAAAGTTTTTTCAAAGATAGCAAAACCCATGACCCAACTCCTGACTAAAGATACTGAGTTCATCTTTAACCAAGAATGTATGCAAAGTTTCTCCACCCTAAAAAATGCTTTAATTTCCACACCTATTCTGAGAGCCCCAGATTGGTCGCAACCATTTGAAATCATGTGCGACGCAAGCGATTACACTATAGGGGCTGTTTTAGGACAACAGATTGATAAGAAACCCTACGTCATCTACTATGCATCCAAAACGCTAGATGAAGCACAGAAAAACTACACTACCACAAAGAAGGAGTTTCTGGCTGTCATCTATGCGTTTGAAAAATTCCGCTCCTATGTGATTGGATCTAAGGTCATCGTTTACACCGACCACTCCGCCATTCGATACCTGATTCAGAAACAAGATGCCAAACCCAGGCTTATCCACTGGGTGTTGATGCTTTAGGAATTCGACTTGGAAATTA
The DNA here is from genome assembly GCA_963693085.1 of Alisma plantago-aquatica. Lineage (NCBI taxonomy): Eukaryota > Viridiplantae > Streptophyta > Magnoliopsida > Alismatales > Alismataceae > Alisma > Alisma plantago-aquatica. The sequence goes on along the minus strand of OY856412.1, from coordinate 241,216,818 downwards.
AAGATAAAAGTGGAGTAGAGAACGTTGTAGCCGATCATCTCAGCCGTATCGAAGTTGAAGATGGCGATAAAATCCCTATCCGGGATTCTCTTCCAGACGACCAACTTATGAAGGTTATTCATGGATTCCCTTGGTATGCAGATATTGTCAATTATCTTGCTACAGGGATCATTCACCCCTCCGCTTCCTACCATGACAAAAAGAAGTCCCTCCATGATATAAAACAATATTATTGGGATGAACCCTACCTGTTTCACCTATGTGCTGACGGGCTTTTCCGCCGCTGCTTGTCGGAAGAAGAGATTACCCCCGTCCTAGAGCATTGCCATTCAGGACCTACGGGGGGGGGGAACATGAGCGCAAAGAAAACCGCTATAAAAGTTCTGCAGTCAGGATTCTTCTGGCCCACCATAGAAAAGGACTCCTATGATTTTGTGAAAGCTTGAAACAAATGCCAATTTTCTGGCAACATATCCAAAAGGGACGAAATGCCCCTCACAATGTGGCAAGAAATTGAACTTTTCGACGTGTGGGGGTAGACTATATGGGCCCCTTCCCTTCTTCCTATGGGTTCTCTTACATCCTGGTTGCGGTGGACTATGTCTCAAAATGGGTCGAAGCTATACCCACTGTGTCCAGCAATTCCAAACCAGTTATTAAATTGTTCAAAGATATCATTTTCCCCAGATTTGGAGTCCCCAAAACTGTCATAACAGATGGCGGGACCTATTTCCTGGAACGAAGTTTTGAAGCCCTGTTGAAAAGTACGGAGTCAACCACAAAGTAGCAACGCCTTACCATCCACAGACAAGTGGTCAGGTTGAGGTATCAAATAGACAATTAAAGGCGATTCTAGAAAAAACAGTTAATCGAAACCGCATTGATTGGTCCACCAAACTTCCCGATGCCCTTTGGGCATACCGAATAGCCTATAAAACACCAATCGGAACAACCCCGTTCCGTTTGGTGTACGGGAAGTCATGTCATCTTCCAGTAGAATTGGAACACAAAGCCTGGTGGGCCATCAAACAACTAAATTTCGATCTTAAAAGTGCAGGAGAGAATAGACAACTCCAGTAGCAGGAGCTAGACGAGCTCCGAATGACCGCCTATCAGAGTGCCAGAATCTATAAGGAGAAGACCAAAATGTGGCACAATGGTCATCTTAAGAGGAAAGACATCGTCGTTGGTGACAAAATACTCCTTTTTAACTCCAAACTCAATTTGTTCCCCGGAAAACTTCGAACAAAATGGTCCGGGTCCTTCACCATAAAGCATATATACCCAACTGGAGCTGTCATAATTGTCGACAACAACAGAGGAGAAAGGACGGTTAACGACCATCGCTTAAAGAAATACTACTCTCCAGAAGATAAGATGTCGAGACAGACCATCGAAATCAAAGACGCCACGACATTAGATTAAAAACATCAAAGCTTCGTCGAGCCAGCGACGTAAAACCCAGGCGCTACTTGGGAGGCAACCCAAGATCTGAACTTTTGCTTTTATTTTCTGTTCCTTTAGATTTATCATCTGAAAATTATAAAAATTCACATAACCAAAACATTCATAAAAATATAAAATATCAAAATAACCTCAACCCTCCCAAACAGTCTTGAAACCGTTTGGCGTCCAAACGGTCGCCAAACCGTTTGACCTGAGGGTTTTGTAAGGTCAACCCCCCATTTCCTATAAATATTAACCCTCATCCCTTCTTCTTCTCTCTTCGACTCCTGAGTTTCCACGTGCAAGTGTTGTTCCATCGCTTCTGCTCCCGTTCCCGCGCAGCCCGTGATTTCCGCTGTCCTCTTTCCCGGATTCGTGCGTCTTCACGGTGATCGCACCTCGGTCACCGTCTCTCTTCGCATCACCATCGTCATCTCTGACATTTCTGCAAGGTAGTTCAACACGCCGCTCCGCCATCACCGACGCCTGCCTTACCGCCGCAGTTTCCCACTCTCCCGTGCCGCCTCTACAACTGTATTTTCCGTCGCCGATGTCTTCAACGCCCCCACAAGCTCTTCCTCTACCACCGCAATCGTCGCCGTCTTCGCCATCGCCGCCATCTTCACCTTACCACTGACGTTTCACCTTACCATCATCGCCCGCTGCACTCCCGGCATTTCGGCCTCCCAACGGTTTTCAAACCGTTTGGGACCAAACGGTCTTCAAACCGTTTGGGACCAAACGGTCCTGAACCCGTTTGGAACCAAACGGTCCTAAAACTATTTGGAACCAAACGGTCTCCAGCTCGTTTGGCACCAAACGATCTCCAAACCGTTTGGGACCAAACGATCCTGAAACCGTTTGGTCTTTTTCACACCCGCATTTTATAAAAACATAAATACACATAAAAACACATACAATTTTCTTTTAAAACTTGTTATTCTGATACACAACTCTCTATTTTTAGATATGGCTGCACCAGCAAAGCAACCAATAGGTGATGAAGACGCACCCTTTTGGACAACTCAGGAACTAATCGAGGATCGCGCCAAGCTTCAAAAGATCATTGGCAACTACAATGTGACCGAAAAGGCACCTCCAAACGTCAAAATCATGGATGTTCTGTGTGAAATCGACCAAATCAACAAATGCCTAGCAGAAGCACCTGAAGAAGAAATAGAAGAAATATCTTTTGATGATGATGAAGGCTCAGAATACAAGCCAAACCCCGAGGAGGAATCCCCAGCCGAAGAACAAAAGGGGAAACACAAGGTCCAAGAAACTGCAACCGGACAACCCTCCAAGAAACGAGCCAGAAAGCAAGTCTGACCTGCTTCTGCTAGGGACCAACCCCTTGCAACACCTACCACCACCATCCCCATTACTACCCCCATCTTCTCAATTACCACCACCGCCGCACCACCACCAGAAAACCTCTTCATCCACACCATCCAATCCACTGACAAAATCCTCAAACCCACAAAATATGTTTGCTCAAGCATACTATTAAAAATGGGGATTTATGACAGAATCCTCACACTTCTTGACAATGCAAATCTGTCAAAACTGTGTTTTGTCCCCAAACCCTCTTTTATCGAGCCTACAACTGAATTCTTCACCTTCCTTGCCAAAGAGCCCGTCGCCATCATGGATAGATCATGGGATGGAGGTGATCATAGGCTGGTCACCAATCTCTTCGGCAGCAAGGTTGTCATCACAAAAAATATGCTGAATGAAATCTTTATTGACAACTAGGAGCAGCTAAAGAAAGCAAAGTCTGTGGGAATTGAGAATCCAAATTTCAACAGGCACAACTTTTGGATATCTCTGACAGGGCTCCCCACCTATGATGCAAAAACATGCAAGGCATCCAATATACAATCTGGACTAGTGCGCACTTTACATAAAATCCTCACAGGAGCACTCTTCCCCAGGATAGAAGGATTAATGTTATTATTTTGGATCTCTTTGTTCTTTGGTCCATTCTACACGGGATTCCAGTCAACATTGGTCGTCTTATGATCCAGAAACTATCAGCTTACGCCCTGGGGAAAGAAATCTGCATCAGAGGTCATGTCACATCCATCATCAAATATCTCAAGATGGACAAACCTCTACCTAGATGCACGAAAATAAAGGGCGACATACTCACTAACAAACAAACCTTGAAGAACTCTTTCATTATCAAGGAGAAGGATGCGAAACTACACTACATTTTCTGCCCTACAGTCAAATCATCCAGAACTCTCCTCCCGCTCCCGGAGCTCGCAGATTACGACAAGGAAAAGCTCCTCTTCACTGACGAGGAACTTACCAAACTCTTAGCTTCGGTTAAAACAACCGAAAAGAAAGCAAAAGCAGGACAGACGGAGCTCAGTATCACTGCCCCGACAGCTCGATCATCAAAAATACCTGTAAAACGACCTTCCAGAAGGCAGTTGCAGGCACAACAGCTGTCGGGGACACCAACCTCAAAACCACATCCAGAAGACAACCCCCTTCCCGACGATCACATCACCACCTCATCTTTAGACTCTTTCATTAAGAGTCTAAATGATCAGCTAACCGCCACCACCACTCCACCCTCCACCTTTCCAACATCCACCACTCTTCCTTTCTTCACCACATCCACACAACCACTCGCACCCTCTTCTTCACCCCTTTTTCCTTTGGGCTCCCCACTCTCCACCCCTATGCCAGAGTTTACCACTCTCCCACCCACCTCCACAATCGCTACCCCATCGCTATCACTCCCCCCACTTTCACCTGCGATACCACCACCTTTCACATCCACCACCACCTCGACACTGCTAGTGACCCCATCCATAGTCACCACGCAGTTCGGGGCACCAACAGTGTCTCTTCCGCAAGACACTACCACCATCCCACGCAGACCCCAGTCATCCCACCCTTTCGCTTCTGGGGTCCCCTTTTCCAACATCGGTGAGGAATTTGGACGTCAATTCGACGCCGTCCGAAACCTCCTCACCGATCCTTCTAACATTTTACATTATATTTTTTCTTATGTGCAGGGTTTATCCAGACAGGTGGCCACAATCGATGAACAAAACTGAGCCTTGCCCAACATCCTCTAAGGTTTTCAGCAACGACAAGATGAGGTGGATAAGCAAGTTGAGCACATCAACAGCCACTACAACCACTTGCCGGAACTGGTCCTTGGAGCAAAGCGCCAGCAAGAAGCGACGGAAAAGCAAGTTGATGAGATCTCTACGCAGACTCAACCTCTGCCTGAGACTCTCCGCGAGATCCAGCAACAATAAGCAGTTCTGAGCACGCGCTTGGACACCATCACCAGCACCCTCACACACCTACATAATCGCAAAGAGGAGTCAACTAATAATGAAATCCAGCAACTACGTGCTCAAGTAACAGATCTTACAACACGTCTCCTCTCCACCAAGGGCCGATATACCGACCTCAAAGAAACCCATGATGCACGGCTTGAAACGCACGAGCATGTGCAAGTAGCTTTCGATTAGTTACAAGCCACCCACCGGCGGTGCAAAAAGACCACAAGAAAAAAGCCAGCAGATAAGGCAGCGGCTGACAAAGATGGCGATAGTGATGAAGAAGAAGACTCTGACTCATCTGCTAATTCAAAAAATGATACCACCTCCTCAGGTGATAAATATGACGATGGGGAGGACCCAGGTCAAGCAGCATAACCTTCTCAGAAAGGTTTCGACAAAGGTCAACAAGACGGTGGACATCACCCCAAGTCCCCCCACAATGATAATATAAACATATCATATGGGGACCAATTCCTTGACTATTCTGCTCTGGGGTCCATCGGGGAGTCAACTAAAGACGTGGCTTTCGCTGAGTTCCACTGATGTATATTAGGAACTAGTGCAAGCCCACCCACAACAACCGCTCCACCCTTCTCCGCACCTGCCACATCAGTGCCCTTCCCACAAGACCAGGACGAGACAGAACGAGTGAGTTTAGATACAGATGAAGAACTCAATTCTACCTCCGATTCAGATGACGATCTACAGGGCTATGCAGAAGTCCTGGAGCAATCTCTTTCCCCCCCTCCGCAGGAGCTTCCCCCGCCACCACCTCTACCGCACAAAATGCATGACCTGGATATGGCGGCCATCTCGACATTAGATGCTCAGGACATTTTTATACTGAACACTATTGTGGACGATGCAAAGGCATGGGAAGACATCATCTACCATAACACAAAAACTAAGCGCATGCTGACACGTGAAGACTTCCGCAACATCCTGCGACCACGGTCCACGATGCCAATGGCAATCTTCCGTGTCCTGCTCGCCAATTGTATAGAAGTATACAGAAGCTCTAAGAGGCAGCAACTAGTTTTTAATGCCTCACATGCTCTATCTATTGGCCTTTTATACAAAGATATACGAGTAAAATCCATAGAGCAGCTGCGTGTCGCTTTAGCACGGCGGGCACGTTATCTCACAGTGCCCTTCCAAGTTTCGGACCACTGGCTTTTTATGATTGTAGACATCGAGGCACGGGACACCAATGTTTATAATTTTTGCGGAACTGAGCTACCTTCCGGTACGATAAACTTTGTTGGTGAAGAAGTAGGTGAATCCCGATGCATACCTTTCCGCCTTCTCAAGCTAATCTGGGCTGCGCGCCCATCTCTCCGCTAGGACTGGAGCCAACCCTGGTTCCAAATTATAAACGCAAATGTTCAAGCTGCTGAGGGATCTGGGGACTGTGCTTTTTGCACCATCCGTCACATCCAAGCACTGAACCAAGAAATCCCTTTTGCTGATCTAGTCGCTGAAGATTTTCACTCATTGTGAGGGTGTTATGCCATGGAGCTCATTTGTGATAGAAGGTTCTTCAAGGACCCGACAATGGCACCTGATGACGTCCCTCGTTACCTTTTTTTAGCAGTACAACGGCCGCAGAGGTGACCTTTCCGACAAACTTTGAAAGAGTTGGAGAAATCTAAGGAGCCAACCACAACTCCCAAGCAAAGAAAAAGTAGCATAGATCCTTTGTCTACCATTGAACCAACTTTCCAGGACTTTGACCTCAGTGCTTGCAAAGGTCTCTCCGACATTGAACTACGCCTCATCATGTCGAGGCTTTCCGCCGAGAAGGATGAATTCATGTTCATGTCTGGTGACGTTCTAATAATGGCAGACACGCTTTGAGAAACTATTCAGTTTAAAGGATCTCTCTCCGTAAGCCTAATGGCCGCTTATCAATTTCTCCTCGGCCAAAATAACCCCACAATATATATGGCGTCCCCATACATGAAGGATGATCTTTTAAAGCTAAAGCACTTCGGCACAACTGATGCACTGATCTCCTTTCTACAACACACAATGCCGAAGTTCATCATGCTACCCTTCCTTTATCATGAGCACTGGTTGCTCCTGGCAACAAACCTACTAGAAGGAACAACTACAATCTACAATAGTTTCGACAGCCAGTACAATCCATGACAGAAGAACTATGTCGTGACACCAAAGACGCCCACGGAGGTAGTGGCGAAGGAATGCGCTGACAAATTAATCGCCTTTTTAAGTCAGCACACAAGGGCTTACAGCAAAGAACATTTTCATCGCCCTTCCTTCAGCCACAAATGTCCCCAACAAATTTGGCAATCAAATGACTGCGGCTTCCATGTCCTCTACTGGATGTACACCATCATGGTCCTTCAAAGACCAGTCGAGGATATGACTGACGTGGATTATCACGCTCTACGTGGACAGTTTGCAGCTAATCTATATCAATCACCAGGGGCAAACTCAAGATTAACTTAGCCTGCAGCCCTTGTCATCGTACTTCTCAACCTATCACTTTGACACTCTGAGGACAGAGTGTGTGATAAGTTGGGGGGGGGGGTACATTAGACAAGGGTGAGGTATCATCTCTACAAACCTTTCTTCTCAATTCTCCCTTCTCTTTATTTTTGTATAAATTCTTTTACACTTTTAGTCCTTGTTTTTTGTCTTAGATTTCCTAACCTTAAATCCCACTCATATAGAATAGCATCCCTCTTGGATCAAGATCAACCCCGACTGACTTAAGAATCCAGTAGTCCTCAAGAATAAGAATAATAATAGCATAAAGGCATGTAACGACGAGTTAATAATTTTCCTTCTCGCTTGACTTTCATATTTCTACTTCAGTTCTACATCAGACTCTTCAACAAGTCAATATCAAAGCCGAAGCAAGCCAAATATTCTCAAGGACAGGAGGGAAATCAGTGATATCCAAATCAAGGAACCTCGCAAGTGGACCACCAACCAGAAAATAAGTGCATGCCAGGAAATTCTAAGAACAACTTTCTTCTTTCTAATAAAAGAGGCTTGGCCGCCCAACCAAAAACCTAAATACCCAAATCCCAAGCCTGTGAGTTTTCGAATAAAAGCCATAGTGTTGAATAAAAACATGAGAGTTGTGCCATGCATAAGGACTTATATGAAGAGCCAATAAAGGTCTCACTCGGCCAGTACATTCAGCTGCCCTCACAAAGGCAGATGTGTCATGCCCGGTAGTGAGATCCTAAGGTCTCCAAATATATGAAAAGGCTGATAAAGGGCTCGCCCGGCTGGTACATTCAGCTGTCCTCATGAAGGCAGATGTGTCGTGCCCGGTAGTGAATTCCTAAAAGCATAGATAAACCCTCTCCCACTAAAAGGGGAGAGTTACACAAGAGCCCTTAGCCAACCCTCATAACCACTCTAGTTTCCGATAGGTTTTTAAAAAGAAGTAAAAAGCTGATTAGAGTCAATGACATGCACATGATAACATCAGGAAAAAGGTGGTCCCAATACGAGCTACGTGATTTAGAGGAAACCTGAGATCCGTGCAACTCTCTATACCTGAAAGAATTAAGGCAAGAAGAAGCTCCAATATGACCTCAGGAGATCTCTGATTTAGAACTGAAGCAAGGCTATGGAAATCTTAACTAAATAAAATCACCTCACCTTTACATGCCTCAGCTCTATCTAACTTGAGGACAAGCTAGATTCTAAGTTAGGGGGGGGGGGTGATAACCTCCAATTTTGGGTTGATTATCCTAGTCCTTTCTTTAGTTTTTCACACTCTTTCTTAATTATAATTAGATATAATACCTAAATATTCCTTCTTATTGTAAATATAACATTAGATTAACTTTTCTTCTTTTTATGTGCAGAAAAAGACACAAAAAAAATCATAAAAGACTCAACTAGCCTCAAGATCGCATGAGCTCAAACGGTCCCGAGACCGCATGGAGTCACACGGTCCCAAGACCGCATTAAGCCAATCGGTCCCGAGACCGCATGGAGTCACACGGTCCCAAGACCGCATTAAGCCAATCGGTCCCGAGACCGCATGGAGTCACACGGTCCCAAGACCGCATGGAGTCAATTGGTCCCGAGACCGCATGGAGTCACACGGTCCTAAGACCGCATGAAGCCAATCGGTCCCGAGACCGCATGGAGTCACACGGTCCCAAGACCGCATGAAGCCAATCGGTCCCGAGACCGCATGGAGTCACACGGTCCCAAGACCGCATGAAGCCAATCGGTCCCGAGACCGCATGGAGTCACACGGTCCCAAGACCGCATGAAGCCAATCGGTCCTGAGACCACATGGAGTCACACGGTCTCAAGACCGCATGAGGTCCAAATGGTCTTGAGATCCAAACGATCTCAGGTCCAAACGGTCTTGAGGTCCAAACGGTCTTGAGATCCAGACGATCTCAGGTCCAAACGGTCTTGAGGTCCAAACGGTCTTGAGGTCCAAACGGTCTTAAGATCCAAACGGTCTCCAAACCATTTGGACTTCACTTAAGGCCAATAAATAAGACCCCAAGGGTCCTCCACTGGGGCGGAGGGGGAGTTTTTCAGACGTCCAAAGGCTGCCTCAATCACTCCATAGCACATCCGACTTCCATCCTCCGCCCAGGGGCTGCCGGTTTGAGACCCGCACTCTATCTCAAAGTTGCTTTCTCTCTCTCCGCCAAAGAAGGTGGGAAGAGGGGACCTCATCATCAAGCAACCTGCGAAGCTAGTGGATCGTCTCTCTCTCTCCAAGGGGTTGACTTTCCTCTCTCCTTTGTGGGGATGATGCTCTCTCTCTCTTCTTGCCTCCTTCTTTGTCCTAGTTATGAGCAAGTAGTCTCCCTCACTAGGGTGCGGGGAGTAGCCCCGCTACCCATGTTTTCATGTCATGTAAATATAATCCATAGTTTGTAATATAGAGTTTATATCTTTTCAGTTCAACATCAAACGTTTAATGAATACTTGTTGCTTGATTACCAACTTGTGTTATCTTTTATCTTTTAGTATGAATTGTCTACATTTGTACTATTAGATTCAAAACTCGTTTGAATGTTGGTTCTTGGTGCATGTATCCACCATGCATCTGTTTCGGTATCCAGGAGTGTCTTTCAAGAAGTGGAGTAAACTCACTCCCATCGTTGTACTTTCATACTATGAAATGGAATCAGTTGACGTATGAAAGTACAACCTTGATGAGTCGAGGAACACACTTTGTGAAGGAAATGATGCAAAGTAGTTGACCATTCATTTGGGGATGGATGACTTTGTAACATTCCCGCACTTCTCGTAGTTAGTTCTCCGAAAGGAAGCTAAGTCTACAAAGATACTAGCTGATCTAACTCTTATTGCAAGTTATGTTTTTATGTTTCATGTCTTGATCCATGCGTAGTGGTGGTGAAACTCGATCACATCCTAGTGATTCCTTATCATTGTTAACAACCTAAGTTTACTTTCTTGCTTTTACTTTACTTGCCCTTAGTCTAAAAACAACCAAATCAACTTCTTGATCTAAATACCAACTATTGAGTGATTAAGTGAAATTCCAACGTTTTCTATCTTGTTGCTCCCAACAAGACCGTTGTCCCGTGGATTCGACCCTTAACTATACTGCGATAAGGCTTCCACGTATCTCAGCATACGTGGGTGGAGTTCTCTATCTAGTATAAGCAAGGCTAAACTTAAAGACTTACCATCTTTAGGATTTTTAGTGGTGCACGCAATTCCACGTAAGTGGAAGCTCCATCAATATCTAGTTAGCAGATTGGCTGAGGCCAACGAATAGAAATGAGAATGATTCATGGATGACATACCATGATAATGAGTTTTACTGGATAAGCTTGAGATGTTGATATAGTATGATGAGTAAATGATATACATGTTCTTCCCATTCCTTATAAAGAGAATAAATGACTTACTGCTCTATCACAGATAGTTGCAATGCTTTAAAAGATGAGAATATTCTAAACTGCTTATCTTCTGCTCAGTTTTATACCATTTAAATTGTGATAATAATATTTTTAGCAGAGAGTTATATCTCTCGATGGGACAATTGTCTCACCCCGTGGGATCCACATTTTTTAGGTGGACGTGCATAAGGGGGATTGAGACCATATTGCATAGGAAGAACATCAGCAACAGGGACAACAGTGACAACTCATGTTGAGTGTACTACCTGTCCTGTCTTGTAGATAGTAGTCCTATGTGTCGTCTCTGTACTCTCAGGTCCTTGGAGTTGGTTTGTATTGATTTTATGATAATCGGAGGATTTTGGCCTGAATGCCTCGAGGTTTTATGTTGCTTCAGTATGTGTTTTGATAGAGCAACTACTATATGTTATCCTCGAGAAAAGATGGTACAATGTATGTACAATGTGAACAATGATGTATACAAAGTTTTGGTTCTGCCTTAAAGAGTTTTCCTTGAAATGGATCTCTTTACAAAATGGTTTTAATTTTTAGTGATTTTTGTTAATCTGTTGTTTATGTTTATTCCGCTTAATTAATGACGATTTGTTTGTCGGTCGTCACACTAACCATGTATATATAGTGGCTATGGAAGCCTAGGGTCAAGTGGGGGTAATATGGATAAAATAGTGCAGAAAACTATTGGGATTTTGAGGCATAACGACCGTGATATATATATATATATATATATATATATATATATATATATATTGTGTGTGTGTGAGTGAGTGAGTTATGGCTTTATGGCTGAAGGAGGTAGTTTTTCTGGGGCATGTTATCTTTGTTGAGGGTGGTTGCATGGATCCCAAGAAGGTTGAGTCTGTGAAAGAATGGGAGCAACCAAAGACACTAATAGAAGTGCACAACTTTTTGGGTTTGGCAGGCTATTACAGGAGGTTCATCAAGAACTTTAGTGTCATTGCTCTATTGCTGACTAAGTTAACAAGGAAGGGTGTGTCATTTGTTTGGGACGAGAGATGTCAGTGTGCTTTTCAGATGATGAAGGAGAAGTTGACAAGTGCATGATGTGTGCATTTTATATTATATTTTGGCCCACTTTCGATGGTATTTCTGAATCATTTTCACCCATTAATCACTCTTAATATTGCTAGATTTTCCATATTTATTGTTGTATTTACTTGCTCTATGGTTTGGTTTGTAGAAAAACAATTTAGCATCAAAACAGAGAGAAAATATCATTATAACATCCATAAATCCATTCCCCAATCATCTAGACATTCAGAAAATCAATGCTGCTGAAACTGATAAACTCACCCTGTGTCATAAAAAGACATGACGTGTCTTATTAAAGACACCCCATGTCTCAGTCCAAAAATTATATGCAGAACTCCCAGATTTGCAGCAACAATCCAGACTTCAGTTATTGTATAAGACTTGTCATGTCTTATAAAAGACACATCGTGTGACTTATAGATTTCACTCAAACACAAATTTAACTGTCTCACACATATGTATACGACCCTAAGCCGTCTTGGGACAGTTATCACAAACTATTTTAGACCTTTTGGAGTGGGACTCAAGTAAGGGAGAGCAAGGAGGAGTTGGAGGTATTCCAAGGGAGAAAAGTTGGTTTCTCTAGAGGGAAACTTCTTCTTCTTCTTTCTTATCCAACAATTGCAGCAAGGATCTCTGCCATTCTCTTCTATCTGCTCACAAGTGAAGCTTTCTGGAGAGTTTCCAATCGCAAGGATGGATTTGTGACTCCTATACCGGAGTTTCAAGTCTATATTCCTTCTTCTATGGGCATCCAAGTTTATTTCCTTCTATTATGATGTCTGACACTACTTTCTACTGATTGTATCTACTTTCTTCAACCATGGATGAGTAGATCTCTTGTTTTTTTTTGGTCGGAAACATCGTGTGGCCCTTTTTTTATAACAACTAGAAAATATGTACAAAGCTAGTGAGCAAAGCTCCAAAACTGAGAAAACCAGAAACAACGAAGGAAAACTATACAAAGGTATCTATATCCTTCCTAAGGCGAATCCATCTTCTATCTGTACATTGTTTGTAACCAACAAAAATTCTATGGTTTCTCTCCTCCCATACGCCATGGAAAATAGCCAAGATAGTAGTTCTCTCATTCTTAGACAGAAAGGAGCACACATCCACAAGAGAAACAGGGCATCGAGGTAGATAATCTTCACTTACAACCTTGCTCCAAATATCCAACGTGTACTTGCAACAGAACAGAATATGAGAAAGATCTTCACTATCCTCTTCACACAAAGCACATCTAGGAGGAAACTGAAACCCCTTAGAATGCATATGATCAAGAGTGAGCAACTTGTCCAAAAAGCATCTCCATATGTGAACCTTATGCCTCATAGCAGCTCTAGCACTCCAAAGCCAGCTAGTCCAAAAAGGAACAGGGGCCGACGACCTTATCACCTCCCAGAACTCTCGAATCCTGACAGGCATCTTCCCCTTCAGCATAATAGAATCCTCTTCATCCTTGATACAATAACCAACATCTCTAATAACCTTGATGACAAGAGATACATGCCTAGACTTGGCATCTACCCAGTCACCTTCACGGCTGAGGGAGTTAAGATTAGCAAACTTTCCTATGCCACTCCTCATAACGCAACCTTTATCAAGAGACTCCTCCAAATAACCACCTAAAAACTAGGGGTCCCTCCAAAGTTTGATAAGGTTCCCATTACCCACAGAGAAAGAAATAAGCTTCACAACTTTATCCCTGTGATAAAGACACTGTCTCCACACCCAAGAAGCATTCGAAGGAATAGTGGACCTCCAAACAGAATCACCTTTTAGATACCTTCCATGAACCCAATGAACCCAAAGCCTATCTTTTTTTGTAGCCACATTCCAGATATTTAGAATAATACAAGCCTCGACAATATCCCTGGCTCTCCTCAACCCCAGACCACCTTCCATTTTAGGCCACAAATTTCCCTGGATCTTAATAATACAAGATCTCTTGTTCTTGGGCATGGGAGAGTAACTCCCATGTCGCAACATTTTTGAACACGAATTTCATATATAATGCTAGTTATTTCATTGTTCAAAGGTTCATTAGTGTTTTATTCGTCTTACATGCTTTGTTGGCCACTTTGTATGTATGATTTATGCTCTGTATAATCTGGGAAGATGTGCATAGGAGTAAGGAGATGTACCTTAGTTGTACTACCTTGACCACGGGAGTGGCTGGGATGTGTTGGGGAACAAAGATTTGTAGTCCGAGTCTAAGTATATCCACAGAAGTGGTATATAAAGTTGGGACTATTCTACACTACCGCGAGGTGGGTGCAGGATACATGCATCCCTTGTGTTATTGCTAATGTTCTTGATCTTTGTTGTTCTTCATGTTATAATGTGGATGTGAAACCCTATCCTCAAGAATTCCTAATCCAAATTGATCCTTGATACAAGTGTTTTCTATTTTAGTTCATTTCCTTTTGATTGCTTAGTTAACATAACAAAACCCTTTTTGTTAAAAAGATCTAGATTGTTGAAGTTCAATACTCTTGCACCTAGCAATACCTTGCTCCTTGGATGAATTCGATAATACTACAGACACATGTATACTTGCAAGGTAGTGTTCGAGTTTACAAATATTAAAACTTGTGCACGCAACCAAAAAGTTTTTGACGTCGTTGCCGGGGAGCATCAGTATTTTTTTTAGTGTTAGAAGTGTTGAATTGTAAATGAGACTAGATCACCCCACCACCTATCACAACCACCATCATTCTTTCCATCTTGATCATCATCAATATCTTATTTTTGTATCTTCCATTTTCTTTCTTGTACTTCACTCGCCTTCTTTACTTGTAGGACTATATGAAGTGATCTAAAAGGAGTCTTGAACCTCCCACATTTTTGGACCCCAAACTTGAGCACAATTTTTGCAGCCTTCAAAAAGCAAGGACGAGTGAAGCTCAAACAGATTTAGAGGACTCACAAACATCATCACCAACGTCTTCACCACCATCTTCACCCAAGAATCCATCTCAACAAGAAAGACCAATCATGGAAGATGACCCTCCTTAAAGACTTCATTCTTCCAGCTGCTGTAAAATCAATGGGTCTATCAATATCCCACTGATCGAGGCAAATAAATTTTCTATCGACGCCACAATTATATAGATGATACAACAGAATCAGTTTGTAGGGACACTAATGGAGGATCTAAACCTCCACGTTGTTGAATTTCTACAGTTGCTAAGCACTTTCAAGATAGATGGCGTTTCTACTAATGAAGTTTATCTTCTTCTTTTCCCCTTCTCTTTGAGAGATAGAGCCAATGTGTGGCTCTATTCTTTTCCAAGAAACTCATCAACATATGGGATGAAATCCTCAAAGTTTTCTTAGCTGAATACTTTCCACCAAGCAAGACCACACAATTGAGGAGTCAGCTCATATTTTTTTCTCAAAGGCGTGAAGAGACCTTGTATGACACATGGGAAAGGTTCTAAGACCTTTAACGTCTTTGTCTACACCATGGTTTGAGAAATTGGCTTCTATTGCAAACTTTCTATAATGGCTTATTCTACAATACAAGGATATTTATTAATACTGCTGCAAATGGTGCTTTATTGAACAAATCATACATGGATGCTTATGACGTTATTGAAAAAATGGCACTTAATCATTGCTAATGGAGTCCTGAGTGGAGCATCCAACCTTCTTCTTCAAGCCCTATTTTTGGAAAGCAGGCCACTGAAGTAATTTGTGATGCATGTGGAGCAGTAGGACACACTCCTTGTTCATGTTTTACCACACCTTCACAAATTAAAGAGATATCGGAGCTCAACTACAATGTCAGTTGTAATTTCATCCAGCAACAACAACATTTGCAGCCCAAGCCAAGTTTAGAGTCCATGCTTGAGACATTTGTTTCAACTCAAATTCAGCAAAATGATGTGCTTCACCAACAAAGGGAGCTGCTAAAGGATGCTATTTTTCAACTTTCTTCTAAGGTGGATGGGATTGTGGTGTGATTCCGCTAAAGGCATACATACTAGCCAACTAGGGTGGCTAGATGCACTCCATGAGGTCAGAACGCACGGGATGGGATTTTGCTTTCGATATTTATATTGTCCCTAACCAAGTCGATCACCAAGACTAAATAGGTCGCCCGCAAGCGTACGGGGTACTGTCGTAGTATAGGTGATTGGCAAGATACGGGGTCGGTCCACAGGAATAGAAGGGGCACTAGAGTTAGGTAGTGTGGGCTATCTTCCTAGTGCGGATATTAGGGTTTGAGGGTTTTAAAAGGGTTTGGTTGTTGATTACTCTATTTGAACAAGTAAGAAAGGAAGAATTAAACCTAAGTTATCTTGATTAGGCAAAAAGCGAACTAAGTTAACAAACTAGCTAAGCAAGGGCAAGAACAAGCTACACTAGACTAAATAATCAAGAAGTAGTTGAGGAGCTCAGCTAACCACTAACAAGAGCAAGGACCTAAAGTAACACTAGAGAACAAAACTAAGCAATTGACTAAGTTAGGCTCAAGCAATTAAACTAAACTAGCATTAACAAGCGAGCAAAGTAGTTTGGGTTTTAACAAGTTGATTAGGGTAGGTGGGCCATTTGGGGGATGTAACTTTGATATTAGTTGGGGGGGGATTGTTAGGCAAGCACGGTTCTCATTCCACATCTAGATTACCAAACCAAACAATAAGGCCAATGCCATTATAATATACCTTATACTACTAGTAGAAGACTAGGGTTAGGTGTAATTCTAACAGGATTAACCAAATCTAGGTTTCTAGGGTAAGTGATAGTGAGCAATTGAGGGTTGAGGGTAGAGCTGAGAGTAGAGATGAGGGTATTTGACCTCATGCCACTAGCCACTCTAGCCTTTAGAAGGCCCTAGGCAATTACATCACTCTCACTTACACTAGCTACTTAAATCTCACACTCACTTGTAGGAGGAGGAGTGTATATGTAGGAACAAAGGGGGCTAGCTAGGGATCCACTAATTGGACCTAGGAGCCATTCCTAAGATTGCCACATATACTCCAATTCCTCCTAGAAGCTAAGTGTCATCAAACCATCTCAAAGCAAGCAATTCATGTAAAGAGCACAAACCACATGCAATAAAATAGGGAAAGAGATAGAAGCAAGAGGCAATCATCATAGATAGAAATTGAGTTCATTACAAGAAACTTTTACCCAACATGGTATCAAAGTCACATTTTAACCCCAAACAACCCACCACAAGGGGCTTAGCTATACATAGTCAAGGAAAGAGTAAAAGAAAGGGGAAGAAGAGGTAGAAATGCCATGGAGCTCGGTGTAGTATCCTTCTTCTTCACCTCCAAGCTAGTGTGGATGACCTCCCTCCTCCAAGGGTGTAGAGGAGCATGAAAATATGGGGGGTTATGGGTGAAAACCTAAAAAACTAGGTTTCCAAGGTGGAATGAGGGTGGAATTGGTGGATGATGAACTAGAATGCAAAGGGATTGCACTAGGAGCTCAAAGAAGGAAGGTGGAAGCTTGGAGCAGCTGTGTAGGAGGCTAGCCTTTGTGCCCCAACCGCCACCTATGTATATATAGGTCGTGGAGAAGCACTAGGGTAAGTAGGGGTAGTTTAGGAAGTACAATGTAAAAGTAAGGTAGGGTTGGTGGGTCACCACGACCGTGTTGATGTGACACGGTCGTGGTGAGGGTAGTATAGGACAATTGTGGGGTGGAATACGGTCGTGGCATGGAACTGGCGGTGATATGGTAAGTATGGTGGTGGCCACGGCCGTGGCGGAGTGCCACGGGTGTGGTGGGTGAGCAGCACCACGGCCGTGTTGGGTAACACGGCCGTTTTGGAGGAGGGGGATGTGATCGTAGAGCAGCAACACGGTCGTTTTGGTCTTCATTGGCCACAGTTGTGGCATCTTGGGGAAAAACTCTGTTGAAAAGTGATTCTTGGCCATAAATTCGCACGACTGTGGGAGGTGCCCACGGCCGTTTTTCTCTCTTCTGACAATGACCGTGCGAATGGCCATGGTTGTGGTGTCTTCAATGGCCACGGTTGTGGTAGGTGGCCACGGCCGTGGGATTCTGTAGGAAAACCCTGTTGAGTTTGGCATCTCTTTGCTAAAAAAATACATGACTGTGGGGTCATACCCACGGCCGTGGTAAGGCTTGCATCACTTGATTACACTTTGAACTTCATCATTCTTGGATGTCTTTGATTGGTGACGACTCTTGGCCATTGGAGGTAGGTTGAGGGAGATTTTGGGGCCTTCTTTGAGTCCCTCCATGAGTGGGGGAACCCTAGAAATCCTTCTTTCTCTCTCGTCCATCTAATGATGGTCCAAGTACCTAAAAATAGTGCAAAGAACATCCATAAGCGTATTTGCAATGATAAGCATATTAGGGGCAAAAGCTTGTAATATAACATGTTTAGATGTGATTTAAGTACAAAATGGCACAAGATGGAGCCCTAAAATAGGGCTACATCACCACCCCAAACTTAAAACATATTTGTCCTCAAGTATGCTCCAACTTAATCTCTCTTTTCAGTTTCTTTTCAACAAGAACCAAATGACAAATGCATAGCAATGGATAATTATTGAATATGTGGTCTTGGGAGTGACTAAGTGCATGTATTTCACATCTCTCCTCTCCACTTTCACAAACCATTCATGAACTGAGCACTGAGCATACAAACTTAAAATATAAAGCATAGAAACACAAGTTGTCCATATGTCCTTCATGTCATTCTGGGTAAACTGTTTCATGCTGGTGTTAATCAAAGGTGACTAGGAGTGTTGTTTCACTTTCATGCATTTACTCTTATGCTTCAAATCACACTAGATGACCCACTTGGCTATAGAAAGGGTAAAGTGAGCTAGATTTGATGTTTTCTAGCTCAATGGGTATGAAAGAGGAAGAAAGGATTACGGTAAGATTTAGAGTGCTTTTACACACTCGTCTTTTCTTTATTTGAATGCTCTTAAATAGGAGCATCCTTTTATTTTATTTTTGCTTTTTTTTCTTTTTCTTTTCTTTGCCCTTGGTGTAGATAGGGCATATAGCGGATGGAGTGAAGTGGGGAGGTTGAGATGTGGCCACCCCAAACTTTTGTGGGTGGCCACAGCTGATATGTGCACTTTTGGCATCTTTTTATGAGGCAGAGAGGTATGAAGGTGGTGAAAGAAAAGTCAGATCAAAGAGGGGTCATCAGTGTATTTTCCAACATAAGATTTCCTGCATGAAAGCTAATTCAACACTTCACCAAATGATACCACACCACATGATAGAATCAACATAACATTCATATTTCTACCAAGTGATTCCATAGGCTGTAAGCGCTTGTAGCTTGCTCAATTTATGATTCAACCAAAACATTCACAGACTTAAGAGATGTGTTACACATGTAAAAAGTCAACAAACAAGACCATATAGTAATAAGATCTAAGGAAGTAGCATGCATTTGTCACGGTATTAAAACATTTCATTTCACACAATGGAGATTAAGTCAAAACATACTTTTAGAGCAAGAACATTCAAGTCTGGGCAAAATTGGCCAAAATGGTGCCAATTTTCACTAAATCACATCTAAACCTACTTTAGGGAATTTCAAAACATAAAGAAGCAAATCCTAATTAAAAAGTACAAGAAACTCCCAAAAACTACATAACAATGCAATGCATGATATGGAAAAGAAAAACAAGCCAAAATTTTGAAAAATTACACAAAAATGCAAGAAGTCAACTACATGCCATGCAAAGATGCAATAAAAAGAATAGTAACAATAAAACTAAACTAGATGGCAAAGGTGGAACAAAATGACAAAAAGAGAGAGATAGGGTGGTGCATACCACCCTACCCACCCCAAACTTCATAATCATGTTGTCCTCAACATGAAACTATAGCTTAGGGTAGATAGGGGAAATGTCATGGCTGTGGTGGTGGCTGATCTGGCATTTGAGGAGGATCTGGAGGAGGAGCTGAGGATGGAGTTGATCCTGGTGGAGGATGCTGGTAGTAATGCCCCCAGTAGTCATCCTGGGGTGGAGGGTACGTCTCTGGATATCCAGCTAAGCTACCCCAAAAATCTCCACCCCATTCGGGGTTTCGTGTTACTTTGGCGTGGTGGTAGTGATACGAGTGGTTGATCTGATAGTGCATTTGTTGTTGATCCTGACACATGTATTGCTGGATAAGCTGCATATCACCTTGCGACTTCTGAATGCTCTCAAGGTGCACCTGGATGATTGCCATGTCATAGGTGTTCCCTGAGGGCTGCTACAGCTGGGATGTCCCTTCATCCCTCCTTCTTGTCCTGTGGGGATGCCTTTGTTCTTCATCTTCTTGTGCCTGCCCTTGCACATTGGATTCAGCTATGTCTTCATGTGTGGTAGTGGTTGCCCTTGTATATGTCTCCCTCGGGTGCTCTTGCTGCCATTTCAATAATTTCTCCTTCAATCTAAAGAGAACTCCCAACACGGATAGAAGTGGCACCGCGTGGTATGGCAGCTCAAGCTCAAAATCTGGCACACTAGTTGTAAGATAAATCATCTTTTTTTTCCTTCATCTTAATAGCGTACGAGCGCATCAGGTAGTTGAGGTCAACAAATTCTGCCTCAATTGTTTCTTGCAACCCAGAGAGATCATATCCCAATGCGATTGCGATCGAAGTCACGAACCCTCCCATAACAAATGGCTTTGTGCTTTTATAAGGTACAGACTTCATGTGGTCAATCAGTAGCACTCCAAGGTCTAGGTGCTTTTTGAGGTGCATCATTATCAAGACAAACATATCCTTTTAGGATACGGAGCCTTGATTATCATATCTTCTCACAATTGTATTCGCCAAGACCTTCTGCACATAGTGGATCATTGGGTTTCTTATAGCAGCGGTTTTTGATTTACCTGCATTGTAATCACCGTTGCCTGTTATCATCTTCCAAAAATAGGCATAGTCAAGATCTTCCTCCCTTTCTAACAAGATGTCATCCATTTTCACAGCCTCTTCAGGATTTGTAGAAAAAATACCATTCAGCTCAGTAGATGTGAGGGTGTGCACGTTGCCCATCATGGCGAATTTGATTGCATCACAACCTCTCACTTTTGTCCTTTCAAGAGTGGCAAAGAATTCCCAGGTCAAAGTGACGTAAGTTGGTTGGGGTGTGAAAAGAACATCCCACAGCCCTATTGTCTTCAAGTTTTCTTCCACTGCCTCCTTCATCCCTAGATCTTCAATCAACTTCTCAAAACCATACTTAGTGGCGATGACTCGCCTTGTCATGCATTCAGGGTATAAGAGATCAATTTTTCTCTGTCTGTGTCCTCGACCATAGGACACTCCTACTGGTGCCTTGCCCATGATCTTCATTCGATCTGCCTCCCTTTGTGCCATAACATCATCTCCCTCGGGTTCAAGCTCCATTTCTTCCTCCTCGCTTTCATCTTCTTCTTCCTCCATCTTATATGATTGAGACCCCGAACTAGTGTCGAGGTTGTACCAGTGAGCCGATTGCTCTTCATCTTGATGCAGTTGCCGCAAAGGTTGCGGCTGCACAACATGCCCCACCGTCGCATGAGACGTCGAGTGGTGGGCTGGTGTGGGCTTCGGCGACAGTTTGGATGAGGACAATGCTGCTTTAGATCTTTGATTTCTTTTTGCAACTACCGGCTCGATCTCATCGATTAGGTTGTCCAAATTGACTCCCACGAACTCCTCCTCCTCCTCTTCTTATTCCCCCTCGTACGTAGCGTTGGTGATATGGTGGCTATCGGACGAGCGGGTGTGGGATCCACTCACAGATTGTGAGCGGCAGAGGGATTGGTAGGCGGATGTGGTTGGCGAAGGGGTATGGGAGGGTACAGAAATATTGGAGGAAGCATTTTTGGAATGTCGCTTCCCTCCGGTGAGGATATTGGTCCCCTTGGTGATGGATTTTCTAATCTTTTTCATGGTGGGTTGTGGAGGTGGAGTTGATTTTTGGATTTTGATGTAGAGAGTGGTATGGATGTGGATTTGTGTGTGGAATGGAAGGATAGTGATGTATGGATGGTGGAAATGTGATTGGTTATGGATTTGGGTGGAAAAAAGAAGGGTTTATGTGGATATTTTGTGGAGGGGGGTTGTTGGGAAGATTGGAGATGGATGTAGAGATGGAGGGGCGATTGGGAGAGAATAGGTGGTGGAAATGGTAGAGGGATGGCTGGGGATTGATTTGGGATTGACTGGAGGCCGAATGGAGGTGTTTTTGGGGGTCGATGATAGAGATTGGGGGAGCTTGGGGTCATCTTCTTCCGCCACGCCCATGTTCTAGAGGTTGAAGGTGAAGAAATGAAGGTGGGGGTCGGGTTTGGATGTTTAAAACATATATTTTTTTGTTGAACTGGGATCGGCCACAGTCGTGACAGGTGGCCACGGTCGTGGCCAGGGTTGGGTAGCACGGCTGTGGCGGGTGCCACAGTCGTGTTGTCGATGAAGAATGCCCCAGTTTGACCTCACCACAGTCGTGGTCATTCCTTTTCAACGCGGTCATGGCAGGTGGCCACGGTTGTGGCCATTCGTCCAAAAACACTGTAACTTTGGCCAACTTGATGCAATAATTCCCACGGTCGTGGTGATGGACCACGGTCATGGCCATGCTTCTTTAACACGGCCGTGGCGGGTGGCCACGGTCGTGGTCATTCTTGTAAAAACCTTGTAACTTTGGTCAAGTTGATGCAAAAATTCCCACGGCCGTGGCAGTAGGCCACGGTCGTGCTTGACCATATGTGCCACGGTCGTGGTTGAGTTCCACGGCCGTGTTGGAGGTGTTCCTTCAATTTTTTCACTTCAAAAACTTGAACTTCATTTTTATTTGTTATTTGGACACAAATATGTCTTAACGACCATGATTCACTTCCATATCTTCTCTCTCCAGTGTCTAGCACCTGCCACATCATCAAAACTCAAAGAAAAACTATCAAGCATAAGTGTGTGTGTGTGTGTTTCTTGGAAACCAAAAGAAAATATGATAAAACATGGTTCGAGAATCTCAAACCACGTGGGTTGCCTCCCACTAGCGCTAAATGTATAGCCTTCAGCCGGGCTTGTTGCTCTTTTCACTAAGTACTGGCACCCACGGTGCCCTCCTTCTCCTCTACCGTGATCCTATCCAGCGTTCTGACAACATGTGCTTCATCCCATGGAGTGTACATTGAATGGAAGTATGGGCTTGATCTCCACAGTTCTAGGGGATCACAATAGCATAGACTCTCACCGAAGTCTTCATTACCCAGCTTGTCCCTCTCCTCTTCAGTAAATATGAAGAAGTTGAACTTTCTCCTCTTATAGGTGACCGTTAGGGTGCCCGTGCGGACATTGATTTCTGCACCCACGGTGGATAAGAAGGGTCTCCCCAGAATGAGGTATTCTTTCTCATCAATAGGCCCACAATCCACTAATAGAGAATTGGTTACATAGGCAATGTTTAACCTTTCATCCATCGACACTATTGTGTTTTGCATGATTCCCAAGGGCTTCCTCTTGGTTCCATCACCTAAGATAAGGATACAATCCACTGGTTTCATTTTGTTTAGGCCAAGCCATAGATAAATGCTCCATGGCATGAGGCTTGTCCCTGCACCTAAGTCAAGGAGGGCGTGCTCGATGGGTTGTGTACCAATGTAGCAGGTAATCAGAGGAACTCTCAGATCATCTCTCTTTTCTGGGAAGCCAATGTCATAGATGAAGTTTACTGACTTTGAAGCAACAATTTCCCAGGTTGGTAGTAGCACTAACTTTCTCCTCCCTATGCACACATCTTTCACCAATGAAAAGAATGATGTGATGGTTGTTGTCCCTTGCTTCAAAGGTCCCAGGAGATCCATGGTATCGTTGCCCTTTTCTCAGAGAAGTAGACATTCATGGAATTGCTTCTCGACTACATCGAATGTTTCTGCAGCACCCATTAGACCTTGAGGAGGGATGATGGTGATCCTCGTCTCATGAGAAGGTTTTGACTCCCATAAAGGTATTGCTTCAAGCGCTTCTATGTCAATGACCTGTGAAGCAACGGACATGACCTTGTCACAAGTAGCCGAATGAGCCATATCTATTGCACTTTCATTATTCTCAAGAGAGGGTGGCACAAGGGAGGACGTTTCTTCTTTCAAATTGGAAGCAGCAGCAATTTGGTTGCACTTGACACTCTCTAACATTGAGCTTTTATCATCAACCTCAGTCGCTTTCCTCTCCCCTTTCTCAAGCTTTTGAGCAGCTTTTTCTCCCCATATGATAGATATCATACTTACTTGTTCATGGGAAGGAGGAGCTTGTAGTGGTGGTTGTGACTGTTGGGGTGGTGGTGGCCTTTGGTGAGGTGAATTTGGGTTTTGGAGGATGAATTGTGGTTGTGGTTGTTGTGGTGGTTGTTGTTGTTGTGAATGGGAGTGGTATTGTGGGGGTGGTTGTTGGTATGAATGAGGTGGAGGTGGAGCATATTGGTAGTTATGGGGTTCCTGCAGAGGTGGTGGAGCATAGGAATTTAGCAGTGTTTGGTATGACGGTGGAGCATATGAACTTGGGGTGTTCCCTAGGAAAGTACCATCATTGTTTGGGTTGGGCATTAGTTGGGATGGAAGTCTTCCTTCTTCCCTCCTAGTGTGAGAGAGAGAAATCTGATCCAAACTTTGCTCAAGGCGGTGGATGGATTGTCCATGTGAGTTCACATCCTTTTTCACTTCATCCAAGCTTTTTAATCTTCCAATCACCTCATCTTCAAACTTTGAGTTGTAACATGGCTTCTTCTGCCCTTGCCCTTGTCCATCCTCATTTTGTTGTTTCCAAGAAAGGTTCGTATGGTTCCTCCACTCGGGAGTGTAGGAGTTGGACATGGGGCCTTGGTTGTTGTGGCCACCAAAGGAGTACAAAGCATTCACTTCCTCATCCACAGAGTCGACTGCCATAGCGAGTTGGCTAGAAGAGCCACCAGCTTGATTTTTCATCATTTTCATCATGTCCGCCATCATTTTCATCATGTCGGGGATAGTAGCATTACGGATTTGAGCCACGGAGGAAGGTGGAGGAGTGTAGCTCTGACCGCTATGCCCCCCTTTTGTAGAAGCATGATGGTGTGAGTTTTCGGCGAGATGTTCGAACAAGGGCCATGATTCTTCGGGCAGCTTCGCCATGAAAGTACCTACGCAGGAAGAGTCCACATTGTTTTGGATTTTATCTTCAAGCCTGATGTAGAATGCTTGAATGAGTTGCCACAAGGGTACTTCATGGTGAGGATAGTCTTGGAGCAGCTTTTGGAACCTCTCCCACACCTCGTGGAAGGGTTCATTTTCCTTCTGAGCAAAAGAAGTGATGCACCTCCTCATGTAGGACAACTTTGCAATAGGAAAGAACTTCTTGAGGAATTCATTTTTAACTTCATTCCATGAGATCAACTCTGGCTTTGACACATACCATTCTTTAGCTTTCTCTTTGAGGGAGAAAGGAAAGAGTGTCCTCATGATGGAGTCGTCAGTGGCGGTGGGGTGCGGAAGGTTGAGCACGTCTCAAGGAACACATCGATGTGGTGATAAGGGTTCTCATTCTCCATCCCATAGTAGGTAGGGAGGAGTCCAAGGAGTGTAGGCGGAATGGAGAATTGTTGACCTGGCATCTGGTCAACCAAGGTGGCAATGGGGGAGTTGTAGTTCCCCAGTGTGAAGTATTCATGGAGCGGGCGATGTGGCGGTGGAGGGGGTTGGGAATCTGCATTCGGGTTGTTTTCATCCATCTCGGCCTCTCTATGCTGGTTGCGGCGAGCTTGGCGCCTCCTACCAATCTCGGGGTCGTACAACACCAAGTCGGTACAAGAAGAATGTGTGTGGTGCATGCATAGCTGTCACCTGCGCAGTACACAAACAAACAACAAGAAGCCAAGTTAGCAAACCAAGATGCAAATGTGACGTAAAGAATACATAATAGCAATGGTGAGGGCAAAAGGAAAGGCTAAGGTATACTATCTAACTAGGCCGAGTGCCTCTATCCCCAACAACGGCACCAAAAATCTTGGTGTGATTCTGCTAGAGGCGTACACACTAGCCAACTAGGGTGGCTAGATGCACTCCACGAGGTCAGAACGCACGTGATGGGATTTTGCTTTCGATATTTATATTGTCCCTAACCAAGTCAATCACAAAGACTAAACAGGTCGCCCGCAAGCGTACGGGGTACTGTCGTAGTATAGGTGATTGGCAAGATACGGGGTCGGTCCATAGGGATAGAAGGGGGACTTGAGTTAGGTAGTGTGGGCTATGTTCCTAGTGCAGAGATTAGGGTTTGATGGTTATAAAAGGGTTTGGTTGTTGATTACTCTATTTGAACAAGTAAGAAAGGCAAAATTAACCTAAGTTATCTTGATCGGGCAAAAAGCGAACTAAGTTAACAAACTAGCTAAGCAAGGGCAAGAGCAAGCTACACTAGACTAAACAAGCAAGAAGCAGTTGAGGATCTAAGCTAACCACTAATAAGAGCAAGGACCTAAAGTAACACTAGAGAACAAAACTAAGCAATTGACTAAGTTAGGCTCAAGCAATTAAACTAAACTAGCATTAACAAGCGAGCAAAGTAGTTTGGATTTTAACAAGTTGATTAGGGTAGGTGGGCCGTTTGGGGAATGTAACTTTGATATTATTTGGGGGAGATTGTTAGGCAAGCATGGTTCTCATTCCACATCTAGATTACCAAACCAAACAATAAATCTGGGAGTAGAGATGAGGGTATTTGACCTCATGCCACTAGCCACTCTAGACTTTAGAAGGCCCTAGGCAATTACATCACTCTCACTTACACTAGCTACTTAAATCTCACACTCACTTTTAGGAGGAGGAGTGTATATGTAGGAATAAAGGGGTATAGCTAGGGATCCACTAATTGGACCTAGGAGCCATTCCTAACATTGCCACATATACTCCAATTCCTCCTAGAAGCTGAGTGTCATCAAACCATCTCAAAGCAAGCAATTCATGTAAAGAGCACAAACCACATGAAATAAAATAGGGAAAGAGATAGAAGCAAGAGGCAGTCATCATAGATAGAAATTGAGTTCATTACAAGCAATTTTTCCCCAACATGGCATCAAAGTCACATTTTAACCCCAAACAAGCCACCACAAGGGGCTTAGCTATACATAGTCAAGGAAAGAGTAAAAGAAAGGGGAAGAAGAGGTAGAAATGCCATGGAGCTCAGTGTAGTATCCTTCTTCTTCACCTCCAAGCTACTGTGGATGACCTCCCTCCTCCAAGGGTGCAGGGGAGCATGAAAATATGGGGGGTTATGGGTGAAAACCTAGAAAACTAGGTTTCCAAGGTGGAATGAGGGTGGAATTGGTGGATGATGGGCTAGAATGCAAAGGGATTGCACTAGGAGCTCAAGGAAGGAAGGTAGAAGCTTGGAGCAGATGTATGGGAGGCTAGCCTTAATGCCCCATCCACCACCTATGTATATATAGGTGGTGGGGAAGCACTAGGGGTAAGTAGGGGTAGTTTAGGAAGTACAGTGTAAAAGTAGGGTAGGGTTGGTGGGTCACCACGGTCGTGTTGATGTGCCACGGCCGTGGTGAGGGTAGTATAGGACGGTCGTGGGGTGGAATACGGTCGTGGCATGGAACTGGCGGTGATATGGTAAGTATGGTGGTGGCCATGACCGTAGCGGAGTGCCACGATCGTGGTGAGTGAGTGGCACCACGACCGTGTTAGGTAACACGACCGTTTTGGAGGAGGGGGATGTGATCGTGGAGCAGCAACACGGCCGTTTTGGTCTTCATCGGCCACGGTCGTGGCATCTTGGGGAAAAACCTTGTTGAAAAGTGATTCTTGGCCATAAATTCGCACGTCCGTGGGAGGTGCCCATGGTCATTTTTCTCTCTTCTGACCACGACCGTGCGGATGGCCATGGCCGTGGTGTCTTCAATGGCCATGGTCGTGGAAGGTGGCCACGGCCGTGGGATTCTGTAGGAAAACCCTGTTGAGTTTGACACCTCTTTGCTAAAAAAACACGCGACCGTGGGGTCGTGCCCACGACCGTGGTGAGGCTTGCATCACTTGATTACACTTCAAACTTCATCATTCTTGGATGTCTTTGCTTGGTGACGACACTTGGCCATTGGAGGTAGGTTGAGGGAGATTTTGGGGCCTTCTTTGGGTCCCTCCATGAGTGGGGGGACCCTGGAACTCCTTCTTTCTCTCTCTTCCATCTAAGCATGGTCCAAGTACCTGAAAATAGTGCAAAGAATATCCATAAGCGTATTTGCAATGATAAGCACATTGGGGGCAAAAGCTTGTAATCTAACATGTTTAGATGTGATTTAAGTACAAAATGGCACATGATGGAGCCCTAAAATAGAGCTACATGAGATTGTGACTAAGACTAGGATGTTGGAGAATCAAATTGCTCAACTAGCTCTTGCCATTCAAAAATCACCTTCTGGTTCCTTGACTAACCAACTAGAGATAAATTCAAAGGACACATTCACATCAGTTACCTTGAGGAGTGGAGCTGCTATAGGAGAATCTTCTTCACCATCAAAGACAATATCATATGAAGGTGTTGACTCCAATGCAAGCCATAATAATGTAGCTTAAAAGAAGAAATCTACACATACTCCACGAGATGATTCTTCAAGCAAGATAAATGTCATTTTTCCACAATGCCTTGGAACATTTCTTGGTGATGAGAAGATTCTTTTTGAATCTGATTCTAGCTATTTTAAAGAAGAGAATGAAGGGAAAAACAACATTGGTGTACAGAAGAGTATTCCTGCTGCAAATCATAAGCCTACATCTTTGTCCCAAATAAAAACTAGACTGACAAAGAGGCATAGATCTACGACGCAACAATTCCCAGCCTCAAATCAGAGCACGAGCCCTCCACCTTGACAACTCTGCCATGATGAGGTACCCAGTTGTCATTCTCTTTATTTTATTTCTATAGTGAGGACATTGTAGATTTCAAGCTTAGGGGGGAGAAACCGGCTGGTAGTGTAGTTTTATTTCTCTTTTATCATTTCTTTCTTAGCTCTTGTTTTAGTTTTTGTTCTTCCTATGGAAAACCCAGTATGATATGAGGCTTATCTTATATAAGTGGATTGAATCTTTTCTATGCCAAACAGATTGTCCTCTTTTGTTGAAAAATATCACTTGTTGGAATTGTAAAAGGCATACATTAATCAAATGAAACCTTTTGGCCATCAACATGTGCTTAAATCTGGTTTATGCTTCTAGCCTGAACATTCAACTTTCACATCCTTGATTTCTTAAAACATGTAATGGTTTCAATTTCTGTGAGTAAATCAACTTTACAACATCATTTAAAATATGGGATGACCTTGCCAAGCTTTTAGTGCATTTTCAACCACTCTTTCAGTGAATTTTTTTCAAAACAAATGAATAAAATCTAGCTAATGTTTCAATTTAGTTGACTCTCCTATGTTGTATAAACAATTAAAATTTCTTTTGGCTTATTTCACCCTCATACCCCATAAAAGATGGCTAAACCGCCCACATATCATGCTAGCCTAGTGTAAGTCTGATCTGGCCACGATGGTTAGGTGGTATGTCTTAAAAGAGGGTAAAATACCCCAACCGACACTCCACATTTGCATAAGCCTACATTAGCAGCCGAGTGTCGGAACCCATAATCCATTGTCATATCATTTTTGGGAAAGAAGGAGAGTACAACTAAAATTGTAAATTTTAACTAAGATTTCATCATTTGTATCCTTCATAGTTGAGAGTTTGAGTTGCACATCCACTAATTGTTTGGATTGGCCATCCAAAATCTACTTAGTGTTGTTTAATTGATTTATTCATTTAATTGTGACTACCCCTATTGAACAAAAACATCTACAAATCTTTCATTTCATTTGATCTATGTATGAACTTGACAATTCCTTAATTTGTGTTTCTATGCTCTTTTTGCTTGAGGATAAGCAATGGTTTAATCTTAGGGAGATTTGATATGTGCATTTTATATCATATTTTGGACCACTTTTGGTTGCATTTCTGAATCATTTTCACCTAATAATCACTCTTAATAATGCTAGATTTCCATCTTTATTGTTGTCTTAACTTGTTCTATGGTTTGGTTTATAGGTACAACAATTTGGCATCAAAACAGGGAGAACATGCCATTATAACATCCATAAAGATATTCCCCAATCATCTAGACATTTAGAAAATCAATGTTGCTGAAATTGATAAAGATACCATGTGTATTAATTAAGACACCTCGTGTCTCAGTCCAAAAATTGTACGCAGAACTTCCAGATTTGCAGCAACACGTCGTGTTTTTTAAAGACATGTCATGTCTTATTAAAAACATGTCGTGTCTTATTAAAGACACATTGTGTAACCTTCCAAAACTCGATCCAGACTTCAGTTATTGCATAAGACACGTTGTGTCTAAGGCCATAAATAGATATGGGTATACCCGCTTACCCTCAAATCCATACCCTCTAAACCCGTCATGGGTATAAATTTTTATAACCATATAACCTCTTACCCTTATACCCACGTACCCACCTCTCACTGGGTAAGGTTATGGTTATGCATATACCCATACCATGTATACCCATATACCCATTTAATTATATGATTTTGTAGATAATTCATATTAGAATGTAATAGTGCATATTGTAGGACTCACAACTAGATGGTATAAGGGCCTTATCATAGTAAACATTTATATTAGAAGGTAAGTTCCATATCATAGCTCTCACATCTAACATGTATAAGTACCTTACAATAATAAAATAAACAAACCAACCAACACACCCTCACAGTGACACAAGTACATTTCATTAAATTGAGAAGGTCGTAAAGTCCTTCTCTCATTCCGCTCCTCTATCCTCTATTCCTTGAATAATGTTTTTCCATAACCTACCCATTTAAGTGTGGTAGTTTGGTGTATCTCAAAATTTGTAATGTATTATTACAACAAGTTTATCCATAACCGTATACCCAATTACCCGTCCATATACCCAGTGGTTATGTAGATATGGGTATGATGCGGGTATATATTTTGACAAAGCGGGTATATACCTATACCCATACCTAATTAACTAGATTGTTATGGTTATGGATATGACCATACACACACCATATCCTACCCATTTACATCCCTAGTTGTGTCTTATAAAAGACATGTCGTGTGACCTACAAATTTCACTCAAACACAAATTTAACCATCTCACACTTATGCATACGAACCCAAGTTGTCTTGGGATAGTTATCACGAACTATTTTGGACATTTTGGAGTGGGACTCAAACAAGGGAGAGAAAGGAGGAGTTGGAGGTTTTTCAAGGGAGAAAAGTTGGTTTCTCGGGAGAGAAACTTCTTCTTCTCCCTTCTTCTCCAACAATAGCAGCAAGCATCTCCTCTGTTCTCTTCTCTCCACTTGGAAATGAAGATTTTTGGAGAGTTTCCAATAGTAAGGATGGATTTGTGATTCCTATATTGGAGTTTAAAGTCTATCTTCCTTCTTCCATGGACATCCAAGTTTATTTCCTTCTAGTATGGTGTCTAGCACTACTTTCTATTGATTGTATCTACTTTCTACAACCATGGATGAGTAGACCTCTTGTTCTTAGGCATGGGGAAGTAACTCCCATGTCATAACATTGTTGAACACAAATTTCATATATAATGC
Source organism: Alisma plantago-aquatica (assembly GCA_963693085.1). Lineage (NCBI taxonomy): Eukaryota > Viridiplantae > Streptophyta > Magnoliopsida > Alismatales > Alismataceae > Alisma > Alisma plantago-aquatica. The sequence goes on along the minus strand of OY856412.1, from coordinate 241,185,482 downwards.
TAGTTATTTTATTATTCTAAGGTTCATCAGTGTTTTATTCCTCTTACATGCTTTGTTGTCCACTTTGTATGTATGATTTCTGCTCTTCATATAATCTGGGAAGATGTGCATAGGAGTAAGGAGATGTACCTTAGCTACACTACCATGACCATGGGAGTATCTGGGATGTGTTGCGAAACAAAGATTTGTAGTCTAAATCTAAATATATCCAAAGGAGTGGTATATAAAGTTGGGACTATTCTACACTATCGGGAGGTGGGTGTAGGATACATGCCTCTCTTGTGTTATTGCTAGTGTTGTTGATCTTTGTCGTTCTTCATGTTATGATGTGGATGTGAAACCCTATCCTCAAGAATCCCTAATCCAAATTGATCCTTGATACAAGTGTTTTCTATTTTAGTTCATTTCCTTTTAATTGCTTAGTTAACATAACAAAACCCCTCTTGTTAAAAAGATCTAGATTGTTGAAGTTCAATACTTTTGCGCCTATCAATACCTTGCTCCTTGGATGACCTGGATAATACTACACACACCCATATACTTGTAGGGTAGTGTTTGAGTTTACAAATATTAAAACTTGTGCACGCATCCAACTGTGCACCAATTATGGTTTTACTTGAGCAAGGGAAAGGATACATCATCTTCTGTGATGCATCTAGGAATGGCTTGCATTGTGTGTTGATGCAGGACAAGCAAGTGGTTTCTTTTGCTTCTTGACAGCTTAAGAAACATGAGGATAATTACCTGACCCATGACCTGGAGTTAGCTGTCATAGTCCATGCTTTGAAGATATGGAGACACTATCTTTATTATGAGAAGTGTTGGATCTCTACGGATCATAAGAACTTGAAGTACATATTTTCATAGCAGGAATTAAACATGAGGCAGAGGCCCTGGATGGAGTTAATCAAGGATTATGATTGCCTGATTGATAACCATCCAGGGAAGTCAAAAATCATGGAAGATTCATTGAGAAAAAATTCTTCATATTCACCTATGGATAGAGCCCAGTTGAGTTCCTTAGCGTGCCACAAGGGATACATATTGGTCTCCTTGCATCAGATGAGCGTACAATTGGAGGTGTCGTTGCTAGCAGGGTTGTTGGAACAATTGTAGGTGAAGTCGATGCTGAGACAAAAGATCAGAAAGGCATAATATGTTGATAATGTGATACAGTAGATTAGATTAGAGTTTGGTAGGGAGAAGCATGATGGCTTCCACGAGGCAGATGATGGGACAATTTATCATCATGCCAGAGTTGTGGTTCCTGATGTTGATGATATGAGGAAGATAGTTTTGTAAGAGGCTTACTCGTCCATGTATGCTATGCATCCAGGTAGCACCAAGATGTATCACAATCTAAAATACATGTATTTGTGGCATGGTTTGAAGTGGTGTGTAGTTGATTTCGTTGTGAGATGCATTGTGTGTCAGTAGGTTAAAGTCGAGCACCATAAGATGTAGGGACGTTGCAATTGTTGCCTGTTCCACAGTGGAAATGGGATCTTGTGACTATGGATTTTGTGGTTGGTCTGCCTAGGACAAACAAAGGTCATGATTCCATATGGGTAATTGTTGACATGCTGACCATGTTGACATGTTGACCAAGTTACCACATTTCCTTCCTATGAAGATGATGTATACAGCTGAGAAGCTCACCCAGATCTATGTTGATGAAATAGTGTGTTTGCACAGTGCTCTAGCTACCACTGTATTTGACAGAGGTCCCTAATTCATGAGTTTCTTTTAGGAGCAATTGCACACATCTTTGGGTACGCAGTTGAGGTTCAGCACTGCTTTCCACCCATAGATAGATGGTCAATCTGAGAGGGCCATTCAGACCTTGGAGGATCTTCTGAGAGCATATGTTCTTCAATTTTTGGGCAGTTGGGACATACACCTCAGTCTGATAGAGTTTTCCTACAACAACTGTTACCAGAGTAGTATTGACATTGTACCATATGAGGAATTGTATGGAAGGCATTGTAGGTCTTTGTTGTGTTGGTACAAGATAGGTGAGTATCAGCTTCTTGGTCCTGATCTTGTGCAGTAAATGACAAACCATATCAAAGTGATTCAACATCAGTTGAAGGAAGCACAGGACAGACATAAGTCATATCTAGATAACTTTTGTATATCTTTAGAGTTCCAAATGGGATACAAAGTGTACCTTAAGGTCTCTCCTTGGAAGTTGTGTTGAGATTTAGGAAGAAGGGTAAGTTGGCTCCCATGTTTGTGGGACCTTACCCTATGGTGCCACGTGTTGGTAAGGTGTCCTACAGGTTGGAGTTGCCACCTGAGTTGCACATGTTACATCCAGTTTTTCATGTGAGTATTTTGAGGAAGTGCCATCCTGATATAGAGTTAGTGTTACAGTCACTAGAGGTGGAGCTTGATGAGGATATGCCCTATGTGGAAGGCCCAATGTTGATCCTTGACAGAAGAGTGAAGAAGTTGAATAAGAAAGGCATAGTTCTTGTGAAGGTCATATAGCATCACCATGGTTTTGAGGAAGCCACGTGGGAGATCTAGGAAGAGATAAGGAGGAAGTACCCCTCTCTTTCCTCTTAGGATTTTGGGGGCAAAATATTTTTTAGGGGTTTATGGCTTGTAAGACCCTTGACCTGAGTTTCGGGGTAACCCTATTTGTTTTATCTTTATCATGTACTTAGAACCTTTATCTAATCCTTTGATATGTAATTAGGGCTTGTAGAGAGCTTAAGTTTCAAGTTTGAGCATGTTTGGATGATGTCTGTGCTTTATGGGCTAGTTTTGGTGCAAATTTCAATGTACCCAAAGTAGGGGGTTGATGTGCAATTTTTTTACCTCTAGAGTGTTCCCTCTCTCTATATATATCTTGACATCATCTAGAGAATAGAGAAAGAGTTGGGCACCTTGTTTGAGCCTTGGAATAGGAGTATCACCCTAGGTGGTGATTAGGGTTTCTATGGGTGTTGAGTGTCTCCACCCATGTGTGTTTGGTGTGTTGTCTCGACCTAGGGTCGTGACCTAGGTTGGTTTGGAGGGTTTCATAGTCGGGACACCCCCTCTAGATGGTGGGGTCATGACCAAGGAGGTCTAGGGTGGTCTTCGGTTGAGATGATTGTCCTTACATAGGTTGTCTCAACCTAGGGTTTGTGGAGGACCCTTGTCTCGAACATGTAGTGATGATGGTTGGTGGTGTTGCAACCATGGATGGTGCACCATGGGAGGGTCATGACTGCAACCATGTGGATGACCATGGTGGTTGAGAACCAACCTAGAGTGTATCACCATGTCTTACATGCTAGGTTAGAGTGGTTGCATGTTAATCTTTTGAGTGGACAAGTGTCCCTCGAGTTCCTTGGAGTGTTGACACATCATCCCTTGCCTTCTCTCTCATCTTCCACCTATATAACCCCTTATCTCTCCATGCTTGTAAACCCTTTCAGCCATCCATATTATTCCTTATCCTTTTCTTGTTCTTCGAGCTTAGTGGAGCAAGGAGATCCAATCTTGGAGCTTTGGTGATCGATCTCCTCTTGCATGTGGTGTTTGTGGTGATCCAAGCTCATCTTCAACCCTTGGTAAGTGTTTATCTTCCAAGTTGGTGTTTCTTTTAATCTATTACCTCCATCTTCTTCTCTTTTCTCATCCATATATTATGGTTCTTCCATGGTGGTCGTTTTGGGAGAGAAACTTCTCATCACAATGGTCATAGACCATGTTTTGAAAGGTAGACCCAATTGTGAGGAGGGTTTTTTCTCTCTTTCTCCCTTTCTCTTTTGGTTTGGCCTAGAGGTTCCTTGCTTCTTTTCTTGGGCTAGCTTTGACCTTGGTACCTTTTTATTCTTGAGTTGCTCTTGTGTCCGATATTGGATCCTTTGGTGGAGCTTCTCCAATCCTTGGATTGTGTGCTTGGAGCTCTTGATCTTGGAGCTTGAAATCCTTGGTGATGATCTTCTTAAGGCAGGTTATATAATACTTAACCTACTCTATTATTGCACTCTTTTATGCATTTTGTTATTTTATTCTCTCTCTAAGATGCTTTCTCACCATGCTAGTAGGTAGTGGTAATCTCTAGATCTTGTTTGGTGGAGATATCTTGCTTGGTTTGGTAGAAATCTGAAACCCTAATCTACTTGCACCCATTTTGATGGTTGACATGTTGTGGAGGTTCTTCCCCATATTTTGACCTTGGTTTTTCTCTCATGCCTGGTTTTCGTGTCCCTGGATGTTTAAGGTATGATAGCTTCTATTTTGGGTATCTTTATCATGTTTTTCTCATCCTTGTATGAGGTTCTTTCTTGGTGGTTTCTTGAATAATGTCTTAGGGTTTTGGGTGACTGTTTGCTTAAACTTTTCCTTCATGGTGACTGTGGTTTTTCCCTTGGTTTTGGTTATATTTTGAGACCAATATGTTTTCCATCAGGGTGGTTGAGACACTTTCCCCTTGATGTTTGTGACCATGCTAGTTTTGGTTTGAGATGCCCCTCTTGTTGGTGGGTTGGACCGAGTGTTCTTTAGGCCGTGACACTTGATGTTGGTGACCTAGTTAGTCCTATCGTGGTTGGATTGTTACCCTAGCATTTGTCTCTAGATATTGTCTTTGTCTTGTTCAATACATAGCCTATAGGGAGGTCACAACATGATTCTTGGTCGTGACATGTTTCTAGGTTGGGGTCGAGACATCTTTTGGTCAAAAATCCTTTGGTCGAGACATATGTAGTGGTTAGAAACCCTAACCCTCAATATCACAGGAGTGACATGGTCTAGGTGGTAGAGGTCATGACCTAATGGTGTGAGTCGCGGTTGTGACATGGACCTGGTAGGATGGTCGCGACCTAGTTGTTTATGTGGTCAACACATGGAAATGGTAGGTGGTTGAGAGGTATATGCTTGAACACCTAATGATACTCTTGTATGAGTGATACATAAGCCATGTATAGTGTTGTTTGGAATAATGTATAATCAACTCGAATGATGTTCATTAACCCTAATATACTCCAAGATGATGGGAGATAGTGAATCTAGGGTTGATGGTTGAATCTAACTTTGTAAACCCTAATCGGCTAAAAAGAAACCCTAACCCTAATTATGTACAATGAGACTTGCTTGTTTCTGTATCATGGAATGGTTATGATGTTACGTGGTTATCTCTTGTTTATGAACATATAACAATGTAGGTGTTATGTTGTCTGTCACATCCCAATTTTCATAGTTAATTTTAACTTAATATGAAGTTTTTTTCTAAACAATAATAATTGAGGGGTTTAAAGCAAAATGCCTATAATGATTGTTTTTATAAAAAACAGGAGGAGAAAAACTTAAGATAATAGCCAAAGTCATATTTCATTTTCAAATATGAATTAAATATATCCATCAACTCATATTAATCCCTTTCATTTTCTCTCTCCTATAAAATGGCCATAAAGCATAGAGAAAAGTTATAAGGTGACAAATGTGACTAGTTAATAGTAATCTTAGATTTATGACTAATGAATTCAATAATAAAATATCTTTTCAAAATATATTACCTTTAATGGCCACTATAGAAGTTATGGACCAAGATATGCCCAAAAACGAAATCTAACTTCACAAGAATAATCTAGACCCTCTATTTTGCCTATGGTTCAAATTTGACGTTGTTTGAACCATGTTTGACCTCCCAATTAATTTGAGAGAGATTTGAATATAGATGGAACAAGATTTGAATATCATTTTATTTAATTCAATGCATGTAATGGCTTAATTTTGGATGCATGGAAAAGAATATTCATCAATCACATGATGTGGATATTACTTACTTTCCCCTATTGAATACATGTAACATTATCTTCTCTTGAGTCTCTTTCTTCAATAAAATTTTCCATAAAGGCATAATAGACTTAAATGTGATTAAATATTGATAATCTCATTTTTAGAGTCAAAGAAATAATTAAGGAGAATCTTTTAACATTATCTCACCTTTTAATGCATGAAAATGAATTATATACAAATATAGACATTGTGAATAAAAAATTCTCAAAATTCAAAATTTATTGACTAGGAATGATCTAGAGTATGTAATTAATGTGTGGTCTATATTTTATTTTGTTTCAAATTTGTTTGACCTCTCAAATAAATATAAATCACAATGTCAATCCATTTAACACATGCAATGTAAACATTAATTAATTTTTGATCAAAATTAGTCAAGATGAGACCATGTGTTTAAAATAGTAGAAGGGAATCTAGAAGGAGAGTTTGATTATTTTCTTTCGTTTAACATTCCAAAGTTTTAATAATTGAATACAATGGCTAAATATATTAATTTGAGACTACAAAAAATGTGGGTTTTCACCCGTCACCTTTCCAACACTACTAGGAAGCTTTATATGAAAACAAAAATGTCATTATGGATGAGAAGATATAAAATTTGTGTAATTGGTATGGAAACTTAAAAATGGTTTATTGTTACATAGTTATAACATTATTTTAAACAATAATGAATTATATGGGAATGAGTAATTGCAGTCAACAATTTTTAATTAAATCACATTGTATACTCTTGCTTTACAACTAGTGCATGTAGATGTAACATAAAGTTCTTTTTCTCTTTCCTTCACTTAGTGATTTGTTTTATTATAAAATGAAATAATGTGTCTCGGACATAGATACATGGAAATAAGACACTATGGTAATTATGTAAGGAATGGTACAACTCTCTCACGTTTTCTCTCTTTCTTTGTGATTACAAATAAAATGTAATGGTAATTTAGTTAATGTAATATTTTTTGATAAACAAATAAAAGCAAACGATAATACACTCTCTCTTAAATATCTCATACAAAAGATATGAAATATGATAAAGGAAATTCACAAATAAAAGATAATTATTTTAACCACAAAGTTGGACTTTAGTAATTAACAAAGAGAAACACATTTTTCACAAAGTCTTACCTTTTAATATATTGGAGTTAAGATAATTCCAATGTTTAATTAAAGGACAAAAGATATAAAAAAAAATTAATCCACTTGGACTAGAAAGTTCTAGACCCTTAACACCTATAAAGGGACCCCCATGATCCTAGCATACCAAGGAAAAAAAAGCACACTAGCCTATGTTCTTGCAAATCACATTCAAGTGCTGCCTCAAAGATTAGAGAGATCATCTTAGGATCAACTTCGATCCAAGTAGACTAGCCTATTTTCTTGTAAATCACATCCAGGCGCTTCCCCAAGGATCGGAGATATAATCTTAGGATCTACATTGCTCCAAGGTAAATGGGCCATGCTGCTGAACACAAATACTTATGGTTGCTTGCATGTTAAATATGAAATAGATATTACTTATTCAAGTTTAATGCTTTAGTCACGATTCACTATATCAATGATTGTTGATTTATACATGCTATGTCCTATGTTATAATGTTCACCATGATTATTGTTTATCATTAAAGACTCATGAAAATAATGTTAATGATCAAGAGGGAGAGATCCCATCATGTTTGAGATATCATGTTAATGGGGAGAAATCCCTTCATGTTAAGTTTAAAGAATCATGATTTATGTTAATGTCAACATTAAGTTAATGGTCAAGTAATTGGAATTGAAATAGTTTTGTTATGCTCCCGATCATGGACCTCAAAAGGGTCGTCAAGGGCTTTCCTAGCAATCATGTGCTCCTAAGGGGGCGTCACAGAGGGACGCATAAGATTTCTTTTCAATTCTTTATGTTAATAATGATGATTCAAGAATGCTTATAGTTAATTCATGTCAATTTTCTTACATGTCAAGTATGTTTACTTTGTTTATTTTATAAAGTGCCAGTACTGTTTACTGATGTGTTATTTTTCCCTTTGCATGGCTGGGGACGCAATGTCTTCAAGATTTGGAGCAAGTAAGGACTCATGAAGAGCAAGCCAGGACTAGAAGACATCCAAGAGTTTACTGGTCGGGTGCCATCCATTCTAGGCGATCCAATCATATAGAGATGCTTATTATTATGCTTAGTTTCCCATGTTGAGAGATGAATAGAATTCTAGACTTGTTGTGTATAGTTTCCTATTCATAGAATAATGTATGAATCTCAATGGTGAATTATTTGTTTACTTGCAATGATTACCTTTTTGTGACAACCCTCCCTAAAATTCCAAGTACCCCACATTATGGATAATGCTGGGGATTAGGCTGTGCTTCCACTGGTTACGTACAAAACCCTAGGGAGGGGTGTTACATTAATGGTATCAGAGCAGATAAATGGATGGCCACCAAGAAACAATATGATTCGTATGTTCTAACCATAGGTATATAAAAAGTAAGTGTGTGATATTAGAAATCAAAGTACAGGTCTAGCTCAAATAAGGACTAGGGTTATGTGCCTAGACATTTTGGATTTTTGTGTCTAACTCTAGAATTGTATATAACATACTCTCTCTTTTTCTCATATGTTTGTGGTATGGGACACATGCTTATGGGATTTTATAGAGAAAATGTTATGTGCATAATCATATTTGTGTAGTCCTTTCTAGTGCATGTGGTATGGGACATGTGCATGAGAGATGTGCTAAGACAAGTGTGATAAATCATGTCATCTTTGAATATATGAGCAGCCGACAAGTATTCAAAGGTGAAAAATAAAATAAGAGTTGACATCAAAAGCTTGAGACTTATAGTCACCTAAACCCAATCAGATTCATTGTGGAACCAAGCATGGATTCTAAGAGTAGATATTTGACATAGATAAGAAAGAATTAGAACCCCTAGAGAAAAGGTCCTTTACCATATCAATGATGATGTGAAAATGTATTACCCACATGTTGGTTTTAATAATGAGTTTTAGATAGTTTTTACCATAAGAATGAGACCTTAAAATGAAATTAGAATTTAGTGTACATAGAATATGTTAAATCCTAAGGTGGGTAGTACCCTAGGGAATTTCGAGGACGAAATTTGTTTTAAGGTGGGTAGAATTGTCACATCCCAATTTTCATAGTTAATTTTAACTTAATATGAAGTTTTTTTCTAAACAATAATAATTGAGGGGTTTAAAGAAAAATGCCTATAATGATTGTTTTTATACAAAATAGGATGAGAAAAACTTAATATAATAGCCAAAGTCATACAACTCTAAAAATTCTAGGGTTTGGTCCTTATTAGTAGCATGATGTTATTTTGATGTGACTTTGCTCCCTTAATTTGGAATTCAAACTTTAGATCTCACAAGTTTTACTAAAGTCTTCCTTATCTTATCAATTGAATTTCCTTTCTCTTACTTGGCCATTTAGATAGATTACATTCTCAATTTACCCTACTAGGGTTTCATCATCATATTGTGTGTCATTATTACATTCACTAGATGTCTCTACCATGGTGGTTATGCATCATATATGATTCATTTTCTTATCACTTCATTCCCACATTGCTCTCATTACAGAAGATATGAATGAAAAGATTATTCTGAGACTTAGAATTCTTATCTTCAAACATTCCCTTAATACATTTCTTGTATGTAGGTTTAATTGGTTATCAACAATGATACTTGACTAACTAGCACTTGCTTGAATCTCCTAACCTCTTTCTTTCTATAATCTACATTACTCCATTACGTTTCAAACCCTTCCTTACTTTCCATAATCCTCTTACCATATACTACTCATCCACTTATCATCTTTAACTTCTAATATTTCTCTTATGATCATGTTGCTTATTCATGTGTATGATTATGTATACCATGTTACACATATTTCTTTTTATCCTTCTACTATTGTGAAGTTAAAATTCTAAATCAATGATCCCTCTACTTGTTTCACCTCATGTTTAATACATTGCATATCCTTCATTTTAAATCAAACGGCTCATGCATGAGTCAAACTTAATTTCTCTTTCAATCAAGTTTTTCCTTTCTAAGTATAGTCTACCTTTATATGACATTCATTTGTTAAGCTACACTTTTGTTCTTCTTTTAGAAACTAGTTTGTTGTTCTATAGAGACTTGGAATCCAAAGGTAGTAAGGATGAATGTATTAAACTTCATAATAAAGGTATACATTCCATGCTCTCAATTATATCATAACCCTCATTCCTTAATCAAGCTCATCATTTCTAATGTTTCTCTTTGTTTCAACTAAGTTTGTTATCCTAGTCTTATGATTTACATGTTCATCTAATTTTCTTTACTTTAACTCTTCTGAAGACTCTTCACTTCTATGTACTAATCGTATACTTAACTCTTTTCTTCTATTTTCCCTTTGCTTTGGAGTACATAAAAGTATTGTACTCGATTATATGATTCATTCCTCATTATTGATTCTTACTATTTTGGCCCTTACATACTTTCTCATATCTTTTCCATATTTCATATTTAGAGTCCATATAATACTAATCATTAAACTTAATCTGAACCTTATGTCGTGTTCCTTTATTTCCAATTAAGGGTTTCTCATATGAGACCCCAAAGTTAGATCACAGATATCAGTTCCAATTGATTCATAACTATTCTAACCTTTCCCTTATATTTCAATAGCTTAGTGTATGTACATTGTCACTATGATTTGGGTCTAATTTATCCAGAGTCTACTCTTATTATATTGTTAATAGGAGTCATTAGATCCCAGTAATGTATCCTACCAGCCAGACTAGGCCGAACCTACAGTCTTGAAGACCAAAATCTACTCAAGATTAACCAACTCCTATTAATCTCAAATACGTGGAAAGAATATCCACTTAGGGAAAACTCATTTAAACACAACTTTTGGTCTACTTGATACAAAGAATATAAACAATAATTGAATCACTTCATGATACACAACAATATAAAAGAACCATATATATTCTACAAACTGATAATCTAAATTCATATATATAAGACCATTTCTATTGATCTCTAATCAAAGAAGCAATATAAATCAAGATTTGTATCACACTCTATTCTTATTCTCAATCCATTCATTTCTTTCTAGTTTTCTAACCCTAAGATTTCTAGGGTTTCTCTCTAGCCCATCCTTCCTCTACATACCTGTCCAGGGCATCCAGAGAAGAATAGATAGAGTAGCCTGATACTAGTCAATCTAAGTATTCAGATACCGGGCCAAGGTATCCAAATACCCAGACTTCCCAGAGCTATAGATACATCTCCTCCTATCTGCCACACTTATAACTCTAACTTTCTATCCTAATGGTCCCTGACGACTCTTCCTAAGCTCTGATACCAAAAGATTGTCACACCCACATCCCACAATTACCACTAATCATGAGATTAGGGAATAACTTTAAGGATTATACTTAATACAAGTTCACTCCCTTAATTATATTTTTCCCTTAATTTCATTTCAAACTCTTTGTTTTCTCACATTCAATCACATAAACAAACTTTACAAGAGAATTAAACTTTTATTACTCTAATATGATCTCAACATTAATGATACACATCCATACATTCATTCTATTTCTCACACTTCCATGAACATACGACATGACAAACAGATACATTCTCTCTAATCAAGGAAACAAAAATACAAAACATCATTTACAACTCTCTCACGTCTATATAAGGACCTAGAGTGACAGGGACCGATTGAACTTAACTAATCTCATACTTAACTCATGTGGTAGTTCTATTCTGATTCTTTGACCTTCTTCAAATCCATGTGGTTTCCCTAAAAATTTGTGAGTAGAGGGGTGAGCCTACTCGCTCAGTAATGAGTACTTCAAATAAACAGTCTAAAGAACTTATAATTACAGATATACTTTTGAGCGACTGATATCAATTATAACAACAGTAAGCTTTAAAGAGTTTAATCATTGACAAACATAAATATGGCACAATACTCTAGACTTCTACATGAGTGAATCAATATATGAACAAGCTTGATTAATTATAAAGAGAACTAATAACTCAGAAATATACAAAGAATAATTGAATAACGACGCACACTTGTTTAACCTCTCATTCATCTTATTATTCCCTAAACCCACATGAGGTGTACCACAACATGTGAAAGAATCACAGCAAGCTATGATTTCACTATATAAGGCTTAGAAGCATGCCCGGGTTCCTAAGCCTATCTCTTGAGTAAGACCCCGTCTGCAGCGGGCCTCGGCACGTGTGCCTCTCAATGGCTAATAGGAGCGGCCGGATATCTCAGACTCCACCTCTCAACATGGGTACTCAGACAATGAGTCAAAGCCCTCAGGCTTATTATGCATCAGTGGACCTACTGACCACTGATCACTCAACATGTAACACAAGTACCACCGGCATCCCCGATTGGTGTTGGGTACCACATAATTATAAGGAGTCTTCCCTACTAGTCAAGACCCCCACACCCTACTGGTGCGCTCTGGCTTACCTCGATCTGGACTACCTCCAGTTGGGAAATTGTTTCATCCTCACATCGTAGGCCTCATCCTGTGAGGATTGTACAGTGTTCAGGGCATGTACATGTCTAATTCACTCTTTAAATTCACAATTCAATCATCACATCAACATATCTTAGTTCATCTTTGTAAACCATTCATTTCATAAACCATCTGATAACATTTACCACAACTGAACTATTAAGCACCACCACATCTCAAACTGAGAAACATTAGTATTACAATACTTGTTTCACTGAACACCCTATCACTAGGGTTTCATTTACCTCATTCACTTATCACATAACTCACATAAGGATTGAATACATCATAACACCATGAATAACACTGAATTAAGATGTCTAATTACAAACCTTCAACTTTCCATTCATTTAGGGTTTCACCCTCCTTACTGATATATCAAGCAGACATTGATATCATCGAATGAAATCCAAGATGTTATCTGACATATATGTAATACACATACAAATAAAATAATCATTCGTAACCAAGGAGATTCAACTAGGTAAACTTCTTTATTCAATTAGACAACAAATTCAGTCATAGTCGAAAACCCTAAATTTTAGTTTAATTTTATAACCTCTGCAAATACTTTAAGAATTATCATTTAGATGGATTGTACCCATTTTTAATATGATTTCAACATCTAAAATTCATCACAATAGATAAATCATCCATTTCATATCAACTTGCAATAGCCAGATCAAAAGACCATTTACATTTTGTACACGCATACAAAGCAATTGAAGATTATTAATGATTTAACTCATTTTCATGCAATCAACTATTTAAAGGAAGTACCCACTCACCCTAAGGTGTGCGAACACCTTAAAAAACGTAGCTCATCTCTGAAGATCTCAAATCCAAATCAAAATCCCAACAAATCACCAGTTTCTTCTTCCTTTCAACCCTAAAGAAGGTTTTTTATAGGTAGAAGATGAAAATCTAAGGTTAAACCAAACCCCAGATTTACTGGATCAGGGGTTACGAGCAAGGATACATGAAAATAAGGAAGAATCAAAGGTTAAACCTACTTACCAAGTTGAATCTATAGCAACCCCTTTTGATTTCCATTGTTCTTCACATTCTTCCCCAAAAATCACCCCAGAAATTGCCCTCCAGGTCACCCTCTCATAGATAAAGGTGTCTGGGATGATTGAGGATTGAATTGAGGTTCCAACGCACTTCGTGTCATTAAAAATGGATAAGTATAGCTTTATATAATATCATTTTATGATTTGTTGTCCTGGGCACGCGGCGGTGGTCGCGGTGTCGACACAGCATCGCGGGTCGGGGTGCTCTGTATAGGTTTATTAAAAAGGGCATACCTCTCTCATTTTAACTCCGATTTGGTTCATTATTTATTTTTTTGGATTCACAATTGAATTCTATACAATCCTACAATATTATTTTGATAATATTCTCGAATGAAAAATCATTTATTAATTATTTCCTCCAATGTCATTAACTCTCTTCTTGCACACATGTATGGGTTAATGTTATATTAACTCCAACTCAGATCTTTATAGTATGCTTAAGTCATGATTTTGAGTTTCCCAAACAATTATTTAAGGTTACCAAATTTAAGACAAAGCCCAACATAGAATATTACTAACAAAAGTATGCTAAGCATTAAGATTATCTTAAAACTCTAGGATTATCAACAAAGCTAGGAACGGATTGTAACAGGTTCTATCTCTCTAGTTGGCCCATCTAGTTTCTCTTCATGTGGATCATCTTCTTCTACTTTTCCTTCCTTTGGCTACCCTGCTATAGGTTGTTCCTCTTTATCTTTTACCACTGGAGGTTGTTCAGGTTCTATTTCTGGCATGCTTTCTGCAGCTACTCCAGTGTCAATTTTCCAACCTTGTTTACATGTTGCTGCTCTGGCTGGTTCTGTCGGGTCAATCCATAGGGTCTTGATTTGTCCCCTCCAAGTTACCTTTTTAGGTAGAGGGATCTCTTGATGAAGTCTCTACAATATTGCATCCAGAGGCATCGCTGGGCCGCTGAAGAAACGGTGGTCGTAGATAACCTCCATCGCATACATACCACACATCCTATGCAGATCATCTATGCATAAGTCTTCCAATGGGATGCCCTTATTGATGGCTTCCATCATTCATAATACGATGAAGGAGAAATCCCCTGTTCCAGTTTCTTCTTGCGTGACCTTCTTGCAGATTGAGAATAATTTCCATATTCCCAAAAATCTATCGTCTGTTGATTGTATCGCTCTCTACAGATGCAGCAACACTTTCAGTATATCCCTAGCTTCCTTGTTTTTGTATATTAGTGCACTATTATCCAGCTCAGCTATGCAATAGTTGAGCATTGTCGTATTTCACTCATATAAATCGACAACGATTAGTGCCCAGTGCTTCACATTCCTTATGGGTAGGACCACAAACTTTGTTTCTTTTCTTCTCACTGCCTATTTTAGCTCAGTCACATCAACAACTTTGTAGTGTTCGTTGTGTAAGAGTCATGCTAGATGTGTGGTGCCGTTAAACACGGGTTGCACCTTGTCTGGATGTAACAACTCTTCTAGGATGGTGGTGCACTTGTGTATGTGTCCTTTTCATGAGGATTCCTCTAAAGTGCTCCCTCGTGAGATGTCTACCCTTATTGTGGTATACAACATCAGTTTCGGGCAGACTGTCATCTAGAATATTTGCCAAGATATGGACATCCCTGCATATTATCCTTGATAGTGCAGTCGTGTCCATATCCACCATTTTGTAAGGCATAGGAGAGCCATCTTTAATTCTTCTTTCTTGACTGGTGTGCTTCACTTTCTGATCGGTTCATTTGTGAATAAAGCGGTGATCCTACCTTCCTCATCGTATGAGGTACCATCCTATGCTGCCTTTAGAGGTGCTTCCCTAGTTGGATGTAGTCTTTATATATTCATTGATGTCTAGGCGGTCGCCTTATCTGCAATGTCTGTGGAGGTCTCCGTAGTTGTATTGTCTTTGACATTGCTTTCCTCAGACGATTGTCCTAGATCAGCAGTGTTTAGTGCTGCCAAAGTTACCTCCATCTTCCTAGACGCCATGTCCATCCTAGACGCCAGGTCATCTAAGGGCTTATTTAGATATATGATTTCTCTTGATGTGAGACCTTCTGTCGCTATGCTCTCTGCTCTGGCGATGACGACCTGTGTGGGTTCTTCTGGTGTAGCTTTTCCTATAGTTGGGGTAGTTTGTTCTTCTTCTGGTGCCCCCTTCCCCTTATCAGATTTTACTTTGTCCTCTTCAAGATTGTTGTTCAAATCGAGCTCCCTTGACAACATAGTAGTTTTCTTCATTTCGTTGTCTTTGGGAGTATCTAACTTTGATGGTGCTTCCTTTGCTTGAGGTGCAACTGTCGAGGCAGTTTTCACATTGGTGCTTTCTTCCTTCCCCATTGTATCTACACCTATCCCTCCCACATTGTCATCATCATTATCATCGGGGTTTGGAGGGATCGATGAAGCTTGTGATGTTGAGGGGCATGCCACACGCTTGCTCTTCTTCCTTTGTCACTGGCTGTTGATCTCTTTACGTTCGGCTTCCAGCTGTTGGCGATCTTCATCCAGAAGATGGCACTCCTTTTGAAGGTCGTTCATTGCCGCCTTGTAACCACTTGTTAAGTGGTCTCTTTCGGACCATAGGGCACCCTTGTCTCTCCTGAGGTCTGCCATTTCCTCCGTGAGGGTCTTCAGTGCTCCCATCATTGCTTTCTGGGTGTTTAGCACCCCTTGCATGGAATGGGGTAGTGCTTCGATCCTCTCATTCAGTGATTGCACCTGTGTAGTTAATGT
The DNA here is from genome assembly GCA_963693085.1 of Alisma plantago-aquatica. Taxonomy (NCBI): domain Eukaryota; kingdom Viridiplantae; phylum Streptophyta; class Magnoliopsida; order Alismatales; family Alismataceae; genus Alisma; species Alisma plantago-aquatica. The sequence goes on along the minus strand of OY856412.1, from coordinate 241,169,338 downwards.
ACACAGGGTGGAGGTTATGTATGAATTAAATTCATATGTTTGATGCATGTGTTGCCACAGTACGTCAAACTTGTTACCCAGTATATTTCTGAAGGTTGGAGGATGTGGTGGTTTTGACTCCACGTATGTCGTGGATGCTCTTAGTTCCTCCATTTGTGGAGTTGGCAAGGTTGGGCTGGGCACTCTATCCTCTGGATGTCCTAGAATTTGAAGGTTCACTTTCAGGATTGTCAATTCGGGTATAGCTTCGGAGTCTTTGTGTTGCTGGTCTGGTTCTTGTTTGCCCACCGCTTGTTGTTATGTTGTTTCCGCTTTGCGGCGTGGACTTTTCCTCATCGTGTCATCCAGGTTCACCTAGATGTCTTGCTCTGGCATTTCTTTGTGAGGTTAGCATCCCTCACTCACTATTGTTTCCGTAGGTATAGGAGGTGAGGTTGCCTTTAAAGTTGTGGGCTCGTCTAAGACTTCTTTCTTCTTCTTCCTTACTGGCAACTTTTTCTTTTCCTCTGGCTTCTTCTTCTCTATCTCTATAGATTTGGCTTTATCACCCTTATCATCAGCCGTTGATGGATTCTCCACAGTAGTATGGATGGCCCCTGAGTACATCTTGTTGATGTCATCTTGGGTGGGTTGCAGCTTGCGGGTGTCATAATATGCCATTTCTGGGAGGAGAAGGAGTTTCTTGGAACAACTTTGTTTGTAGTAGAGTTTATCTCCCTTCTGTGTCAAGCTTCCCACATTGATGAGGAACTTGATGTCAATCTTTTTGTGCCCCTTTGTTACTTTGTACTTCATTAACACGTCTGCACTCATGAAGTGGTGGGCTATCTTCACGATCTAGCCTCCCATGCAGAAATCCTTGGTCTGTTTGGATTCCCCTCCCACGGTTGCTAATAGCCTATGAATTAGGATTTTTTCAATGTTTGATGGCTTCTTGTTCATCATAGACCATATCATGAAGATGTCTTCCTTAGTTACTCCTCTTGTCTCCTATCATATGTATGCCATATTAGCAGTTATCTTCTGCATCACCCTGATGAAGCATGAGGTGATCAGGGTAGCCTTGGAGTTCTTAGAGTTATGTTCGTCTTCTCTTGTCAGTTCTTTCCACATTTTGTGGCTACTGTATCTGATAGTTTCTTTTTCTCCAAGTGTGATGGAGCAGGCTTGTGCTTCTGTTTTTGACCGTGTAAACATAGTGTTGAGCATAGCCTCTGTAATTGTGTGAGACTTTCCTTATAGTCTCACCTCCAGTTTGAAATCTCCGCCCCCCCCCCCTTTTTGTGCTCCTCTTTCATTACTGGGACCTTCTCCAAAGAGGATAGAAATTCTACTGTTAGTTGCTTCACGGACCGGGTTTCTGAGGTGCATAGGGCACATAGCTTTGCACCCTCCAAGAATTTGATAACTCTATCATAGACTCCAATTTTCTTAAAGTCGGCGACGTCAAGATACCTCATAGGCCTGAACAACTTGACTTGTAGAATCTAATCGTAATTAGACTGGAGCACAGCGTCCCTTGGCACAAATGTTGGCCCATTCTGATTTAGCATTGATCCCTCGATCTTTTCTTCCTCTGTGCACACTGTTTCTTTCTCCTACCCTTTTGTTTCCTTTGCAATAGTTATCTTCATCTTTTTGTTGTGCTTGATCTCTTTGGGATGAGCCTTCCATTTCCTCAGGCTCTTTAGTTTGGCCTCTGTAGGTTGGTACTCTGAAGTCTCTGTCCGAGACGTACCCTGTGATGCCTCTGACTCTTCTGGCATCTGATGACCCAGAATGCACTGCTACTTCTCCATCGTCAGTTGTAGTTGTAATCTCCTTGCTGGCTGCATGCTTGTATTGCTTTTTAAGGTTGCTACTATCTTGTCCACAATTTATTCTATTTCCTTCAATGATGTTGTCCTTTTGAGCAATGAGTCACCAGTTGAGCTTTACATTTTGAAAATTTTCAAATTAGTTGTATCATCAGCATGGGGATATTAATTTTTAACTCACCTTCATTAATTATTTTATTCTATTATCATGTGTATGTATAATTCTGCTATATTTTTTATTTTTCTCATGACACCGCGACTGTGGTCTTTAGATAAAAGATGGACCTCAACTGCGGCCCAAGCCACGACCGAGGTCTCACTTGGTCAAAGAGTCTATCACACCACGACCAAGGTGTATTGATCAAACAATAGAACTAAATTAGAGAGACCACGGTCGAGAAGCAAACAAGAATGACCGCGACCGCAGTCAAAATATTCTTGTCTTTATTATGACTGCGACCTGCAGTCGATAGAAGTAAACAAGGGTGACCGCAACCACTATCAAAAAAACATCAGTAGGGTCTCGACCATGACCTGCGGTCAGCATGCAATTGACATTTTGTTCAATAAGCATCGCGATCACGACGATTGTGAAACTAGAGGTCCTTCTCCATTGAAGATGGGGATAGAACTAGAGGTCTAAACCTCATTCGATAAGTCATGTGTCCAAAACAGGTCTTAAACCCTAGCTTAGGTTAGGCGGTGATGATGTAGAAACTGGCAGGGCCGTGGCGGTTGTTGCGGTGGTTCTTGAATCAACAAGGTTGCTAAATACTCAAGAGAAATGGTGAGGAACAGGAGTATCGATGATGGAGAATCGAGAGAAAGTGAAAAAGAATACCTCAACAGAGTGAAAATCTCTGGGAATCACGGGAGTGGCGGGGGATGCAGGGGGCGGCAGGGATGCTCCTCGTCGATGCAGACTTGATTCGGCTGCCTCGATGTTTCCTGAGGACTCAGTCGTCAAGGAGATTCAGGCGGTAGATTAGTTAGTTCAAGGAAGTCAAATTTATATGATGGGTACTACGACCCGAGGTGTGGGGAACACCTTGACCGTAGTCGTTTTCCTCCTTGGTATGGACTGTGACCGTGACCTATCAAGACTTTGAGAGCAAGTGTCATGGGTCACGGTGTCGACCGCGGCCCTCCAAACGAAAACACCTTGAAATCAAAACAAAACTTGTTCCTCCAAACAAACCACCTTTGGACAAAAAAACATAAAATATTTACACTCCTTTAAAAAAAGGAAAACTGAAATATAGGGAAAACTAGAGGTACTTAGCTCATAACACTAGAGTATAAAATAAAGGAAAATGTGAAACGTGAAAAACAACAAAGATTGGGTTGCCTCCCAAGAAGTGCTTGTTTAAAGTCTTTAGCTCGACTTTCTCTTTCATCCTATCTTCATTCTCCCTCCACAGATGCAGTTGTTGCCTCATTAATTATATTTGTTGCTGAGTTGGACTCCCCCAAACCGAGTTCTGACCTCCTTACAAATGCTTTGTCTTCGTAGTACCTTTTTACCCTGTGTCCATTTACCTTAAAAATTCTTGTCTTCTCTCCTGATATCTCCATCATCCCTGTGGGTATATCTTTACCACAAAAAATGGGCCTAACCATCTCATTCTAAGATTTCCAGGGAATAACCTGATACTTGAATCAAACAAAAGGACTTTGTCCCCTTCGTAAACATCTTTGTTCTTCAAATGGGCATCATGCCAGACTTTCATTCTTTGTTTATAAATCCTTGCATTTTTATAGGCATGCAGCCTTAGTTCTTCGAGCTCCTAGAGCTGAAGGAACCTTTTCTGACGAGCTTTGTCGAGATCCATATTTAGAAATTTTATGGCCCATAGAGCCCTGTGCTCTCGTTCGAGCGGTAGATGACAAGATTTACCATAGATCAACATATAGGTGTCGTCCCTATAGGTGTTTTGTAAGCAGTTCGGTAAGCCCAAAGTGCGTCATCTAGCTTCATTGCTCAATCTTTCCTTGTGCGGCTCACAGTCTTTTCTAAGATTTGCTTGATTTGTCTATTCAATACTTCCACTTGCCTCGATGTCTGGGGGTGGTAAGAAGTCATGACCTTGTGCTTCACCCCGTACTTTCTTAGCAAAGCTTCGAATTGTTTCTCACTAAAATGTGATCCTCCGTCGCTTATAACCGTGCATGGTACTCCAAAGCATGGGAATATAGTTTTCTCAAAAAGCTTTATCATGGCCTTGGAATCACAAGTTTGAGTAGCGACTGCTTCAACCCACTTGGAAACGTAATCAACAGCAATGAGGATGTATTGATTCCCTTTTGATGGTGGGAAAGATTCCATGTAGTCAATTCTCCAAACATCAAAAATTTCTACTTCTACCCAATCTGCCATGGGCATCTCATTCCTCCTGCTTATATTTCCCATTAAATGACATTCTTTGCATGATTTGAAAAAAGAAGTTGCATCCTTGAAGAGTGTGGGCCAATAAAACCCAGACTGTAGGACTTTTGTTGTTGTCCTATCCCCACCATGGTTCCCACCATAAGGTGATGAATGGAACTCTAACACGATCAATGGCACCTCCTCTTCTGGTATGCACTGACGATATAGATTGTCAGAGCATCTTTTGAAAAGAAATGGGTCGTCCAAGTAGTAATTCTTCAAGTCAGAAAACATCTTCTTCTTCTAGTTGTACATGATCTCTGGTGGCAACTGCCCATAGGCTAGATAGTTACAGATATCTACAAATCAGGGTAAACTCTACTCGTCAGATTGAGCCATTAGTAGGGCTTCATCAGCATAATTATCATTCACCAGTAATTGATTCTCTTCATCGAAGACTATTCTAGACAAGTGGTATGCAACCACATTCTCCTTCCCTTTTTTATCGATGATTTCATGATCAAACTCTTGCAACAACAGCGCCCATCTTAAAAGTCATGGTTTCGTATCCTTATTATGCATCAGATACTTAATTGCCCCATGGTCTGTACATACTTTCACCTTTTATCATATTAAGTATGATCTAAATTTATCAAAGGCAAATACATGGCCAACATTTCTTCTTCTGTAGTTGTGTAGTTAACTTGTGCCTCATCAAGCGTTCGGCTCACATAACAATTTACATGATGTTTCTTGTCCTTTTTCTATCCCAAGACAATGCCTATTGCATAGTCACTAGCATCACATGATTTCAAAGGGCAATTCCCAATCTGGTGCCTGAAGAATTGGTGTTGTTGTTAGTGCCCTTTTTAGTGTATTGAAGGCATCCAGACATTCACTGGCGAATTCAAACTCAGCATCTTTGAGTAGAAGATTAGATAAAGGCTTTGAAATTTTCAAGAAATCCTTTATAAACCTCCTATAGTATCTTGCATGTCCCAGAAAACTTCTCACTCCTATTATAGACTTCGGCAGTGGAAGCTTTTAGATAGCTTCAATCTTACTCAAGTCCACTTCAATTCCCTTCTTTGAAATCTTGTGACCTAGGACTATTCCATATCGTACCATGAAATGGCACTTCTTCCAATTCAGAACGAGATGTTTTTCCTCACATCTTTGCAGCACTAGAGATAAATTTCTAAGGCATGCGTCAAAGGCTATCCCATAGACTGAGAAGTAATCCATAAAGACTTCTTCGATATCTTCCAGAAAATCTAAGAACATCGAGATCATACAACGTTGGAACATTGTGGGTGCATTGCACAGTCCAAACGACATTCTTTTGAATGCATATGTGCCATAGATGCACGTGAATGTTGTTTTCTCTTGATCATCTGGGTGAATAGGGACTTGATAGAATCTTGAATATCCATCTAGAAAACAAAAATAGTCATGATGGGCCAGCCTTTCTAAAACTTGGTCGATGAATGGCAAGGGGAAGTGATCTTTCTTGGTGGTTGTATTTAGCTTGCAGTAATTGATGCACATTCTCCAGCCTGTCTCTATTCTTGTGGCGACTTCATCTCCGTCTTCCCCTCATATGACCGTCATTCCACCCTTCTTGGGTACAACATGGATGGGATTGACCCAATTGTTGTCGCTTATTGGGTAGATGATTCCAGCATCATGTAGCTTTATAACTTCTTTCTTCACAACCTCTTTCAACATTTGATTTAGCTTCCTTTGTGGTTGAGCCAGTGGTTTGGTTGTCTCTTCGAGGCAAATTTTGTGCATACATAAAGCCGGGTTAATACCCCTAATGTCTTCCATAGAATATCCTATGGCTTTTCTATGCAGCCTCAGCTCGTCTAGAAACTTTTCCATTTGGTCATCTGATAGATTGGCATTGACAATTATCAGATTCCTTTCTTCTTCATCTAAAAATTCATGTTTCAACCCTTCTGGAAGAGGCTTTAACTCTGGATTGGGATTCGGTGCTTCCTTCTCCTCGGTTTTCTGCTCCAACAAAGCGTACTTCAATATTTCAATTATCTCTTCATCATCGTTGAATTCTTCTTCTAGTTGGTTCAGGTAATCTAAGATTTCCACAACTTCTTGACTTTCGATGGAAGGATCCTGGATATTTAGGGCTCGCATTAGTGGATCTACAATTTTTTTATCTTCTTGCACTTCTTCACAATACTGATTATAGTTGTCCATGAAGTAGGCTGACTTAGCTAGAGACGGTCCCCTCATGGCATCTTGTAATCTAAAATCCAAGTGATTATTCCCTACTCATAGTGTGATGATTCCTTCAACAACATCTATCAAGGCTCTCCCCATTGCAAGGAAAGTCCTTCTGAATATCATAGTGCATCTGGAGTCTTTGACTGTGTCTATTACCACTATATCACACGGTATGAAAAATCTCCCAACTATTATGATCAGCTAACTCGATCGTCATCCCTATCTTTACCATGTCTGTCAGCCCCAGCCTTTGGGTTAGATTCAGGGGCATTAGACTTATTCTTTCTCCCAAGTCAGCTAATCCTTTTCTCTCCACGTTATCCCCAATACAGAAAGGTATGTTGAATTCTTCAGGATCTTTCTTTTTGGTAGGTAGCTCTTCTTGAATAAAAACACTAGACATTTTTGCTATCTGGACAGTTTTAATGTGATCACCTCTTTTTCTCTTTGTAATCAGGCCTTTGAAGAACTTTGCATAGATTGGCATTTCTTCTATCGCATCAAGAAAGGACACATCCAGGTGAAGCTTCTTTACAACTTCCATGAAGTTTTCATACCTCTTTTTCAAGTGTGCTTTTATTAACTTGTAGGGGAAAGAAATTCTCAGGGTGAATGGATTTTTATTAAAAAGAACTTCTCCCATAGGGTCTTAGTCCTTTTTCTTTCCTTCCTTCTTCTTTTCATGCGGTCCTGCTTCTTTACCATGGTCAGCTTGTTCTTTCCTTCTTTATTCTTCTGTTGCCATTTCGTTCTCAGACTGTTGATTAACATGAATTCTTTCTTCTTCAACATTGTTGGTATTAGCATTCTCCATTGTTTTCCCAGATAGAAGAGTAGCCATTTTGGCAGTCTCAGTATTCTATGGGATCTTTCCTGGAGGATTTTTCATTAGCTCGGCCAGCTGTGTAATTTGTTGATCAATATGTCTCTGATGAGATTGCATATCCATCATTTGAGTTTGCATGTTAGTTAGAACTCCTGAATTCGTGAGAGAACTTTGAGCCAGTTGATCATTCATCGATGTTTGCCTCTTTGCGAAGTTGAAAAGTTGAGCAATCATGTCATCTTGGTTGTTGTCTTTTGATTGGCTCAGTTCTGGGCCTTGCCCTTATCCTTGCCTGCTCACATCTTTGTTCTGGCCTTGATAGTTGTTTTGTTCTGCTAGTAGTTGGTAGTCTTGGTGTATTGTGTTGGCACCCCTTTCTTCTCAAACCCTGGGGGAGGTTTAGATGAACTACCCAGCTGATGTGCGTTCTCCACAGCTTCCTTGTTGTCGTAACTAAACCTAAGGTGGTCTTGTCGCTTGAAGTTAACATAGGAGATGGTCTACGTCTCTTCTTCACTTTCTCTTTTGTCACTTTCCTCGGGCCGAGTATATATACAGTTATTGATCCCATGCCCTCCTTTTCCATAGGTGACACACTTCATGACCTTCTCAGTATGCTTATTTCCCTTAGCTCCAGTATCTTTCAGTTGTTTGTCATCAATTGCTATTTTCTGAATCTGTGTTGTTATTGTCTCTAAGGCCTTGGCTTCAATAGACAGTCCTTCATACCCTACTTTCTTCATTGACCCCCTGGCATTCCTATCATAGTCTATGCATGCTTGTAGCATAGCCATGTTGTCTATTATCTTCATGGTTCTGCTCAGTTTCTTTCCAAGAAAGTCACTACCAGCAGTTGCGTTCAACGAAGTCCTCTCAGTAGGAGTCAGCCCATTATAGAAGGTGGTCACGAGGAACCCCTTATGGTAATTATGGTGTGGACAATCCCTTTGGTATTCCTGGAAGCGATCCCATGCTTCGTGCAAGTTCTCTCCCGGCTTTTGTGCAAAAGAAGTGATCTTATGCATGTTGTGGATAGTCCTCTCGGTAGGATAAAACTTGGTAATGAAGGCATCTTCCAGAGGTCTCCATCCATATTTGGACTGGTGAGGAAGGTAGAGATACCATTATAGAGCCTTATCTTCTAGAGGGAAGTTGAAGCCTTTACAGTATATCACTTATTGAGGGACTCCCCTCATCTTGATGGTATCACAGATATTTTTAAGGCATCAAGGTGATGGTATGGGTTTTCACTTCTCGAATTCCCACAGAAAGGTTAATTCTGGATCATCAAGATGACAATTGGTTTCAACTCAAAGTTTTATGTGTTGAAGTATGGAATGATGATCGGGTATCTAGACTCATTGGCCCTAGTTGATGCCAGTTCTCTAAGAGTCTTCTCCCCTTTATCATCCTCGTTGTGGTTGTCCGGACCATCGTGCTCACGTACATTGTCACGATGATTGTGATGATGCCTTCTTTAGTGTCACCAACGTCGTTCTTCATCACGTTGATCTTCTTCACGATGATCTTCTTCGCGACAATCTTCATCTCAATGTTCTTCTTCACATTGATGACCATCTGAGTAACAACCATCTCTGTCATTGTCTAACCCTGGCGGTGGTGGGGGTTATGTTGAATCCTTACATTCCACTCATCCCCAGTGAGAGTACCATCCATGCGAGGCGGCATGGTGACTCAAGGTTAAGGAGTAAAGTTGAATGATTTTTCTTCCCTCTGGGTTCCCTAAATAGACTGCACAATCGAGTTAGTAAATTGGATGTGTTAAAATGAACTATTCTACACAAATGCGGGGTAGCAGATTCAAGGTTTGTGTGCGGCCAAGCTTATTACTAAGCTTGAGGCTCAGGAGTATAGTGAGTGGACTCAAGTTCTTAACAATGATGTTTTACCTTGTCCCCGGCAATGGTGCCAAAAATTTGACCCGCCTAAATCACGCGTCCAAAAAGGAGCTGATCCAGAGTAGTCAGACTCTTAAGATAGTAACCCGACACTCAAGCCCCCATAACTATTATATGGGGTCTGACGTAGTAATCAGGGTCGAACCACGGGGACAAGGTTAGCAGGTATTAAGCACTCACGGTCTCACACTCATATACTCTTGATAACATATGGTTTAAAAGGGTGTTCCCAAAGGAACAATAGTGTTCAAACCAAAATAAAAGAAACAACCAAAAATAAGAAAAACAAAGCATAACAAAATAAGATGGGAACAAAGATATGGAAGGGAAACTTGGATTGTTTTACCTACTAAGACTTCTCACCAACATGAAAACATTACATCTCCCTCTCATATACTCCAATCAAGACTACAAGCAATCATATAGGTGTCCATTCCTCTCTCTCTCGAGATGAGCATAGATCTAAGCCCAAGGACAACCTCTCTCCCGAGATGACTATCCAAAAACTACAAGGAAGAACATATGAACATAGGCATTGGCATTCCAACATTTTCATGCATTCATACTACTCCATATCATAATAGATTAGTGATACTACTCTTGCAAGGTACCAACAATAAAACATCACAAGATGGTAGCTAAGCATACTAGTGAAGCATTAAAACCGATGCATGGAGTTAATCTTGATGAGAGTACATATATATTCAAAAAGGACAGATAATATACATGTTGGGAGAGCCTTAGCGGATACTCCCAACCCAAGTTAAGTGTTTAGCCACACATGTTTACGGTCAGCATAACGACGTTACAAAATGATAGATACATCAAGTTTCACAAAGAGATGAGGGAAGTACAGCGAGATGGAAGTGATAGATCTAGATAGAGAGAGAAGAATGTAATACAACATAGTACTTCTTCAGATCTATATCCAAGAGTTCGATGGCGTGGACGTTCTCCTTCTCTCGAAGAAGATGGAGCCTTTAGTCTTCTCTCTCCTTAGCTTCCGCCTTTGGAGATCCAACACTAATTGGATGGATGGGAATGATTCTGGAAAATGGCAGCACTTCGTGGTCCTTCAAGATATGATGATTTCATAAGATGTGTATGTGGCCTATTTATAGGTGTGCTCCACTGACTTAACTCCTCGATTACGATCGAGGTTTGGTCTTGGTCAAAGCATGATCTCAGTCGAGGCTGGTTAGGTCTCCTTCTCGGTCGTAGTTTGGGTGTTGCACCCCTTTGGCCAGACTGCGGTCTAAAGCTCAGTCATGGCTTCACGCCGCGGGCATGTGGACTGTGGGTGTGAGGGGCATGAGGCACCTCGGGTGTGAGGGGGCATGGGTGTAGGGTATTGAGGTGATCTTAGAGACCTCGACCACACTGGGGTGGTCCTTGATGGTCGAATGGGCCGGAGTCGAGGTGTCAACTGTGACCTTGGCTCGATGTGACCCTACAACCAAGGAAAAAGTGTGTAAGTGAGATACTTGACATAAAGTGATAAAATAAGTGGAGGAAATCTATAAAATGTATGCTATGGGAGGTATAAAATATATGCGAGAAGTATATAAAATGAGGTGTTATCACTCTGCCTCCATATTTCCCTATAGAGTGAAAGTGTAAAGGATGAGATTATATGAGATAGAGTGAAAATGGTCTATTTCTAAGAGTTTTTAAACTATTTTTTATCCCATTGCTCTCCTAACTCCCTAATGCTCACATCTACTCTCTATATATAGGAAGAGTTTTCTTCATAACATATGTATTCTTAATATGATCTTTTAGGTCCTTCCAAGGGGGATTTTCTCCATCCAGTCGTAATATGAAATATAGGTGGAACTTCATGTGAAAACATGTTGCTTCATTTTCCACAAATATGTATCATTACTTTTTGGGTAGTTGATGTTGTCATATTCATCAATGTCATCATCATCTAAGCCTCAATCTAAACCATGTTGGGGTTGGCTACATGGATCCTTCTTTTCCAATAGGCTCTATTATTGTCCATACTCTGATCAAGATGTAAAGATTCAAAATCTTTCTTTATAAGCTCTTCCCAAGTTAATTTAGGCTTGCCTCTACTTCTTTTAATTTTGCTTGACTCAATAACCTTGCTTCGAATAGTTGCATTTGTTGGTCTATGTTGCACATGTTTGTACCATCTTAGATGGTCTTCACACAACTTGTCCTCAATTCTCACCACCCCCACTTTGTTCCTAATATAGTCATTCCTTAGACAGTTTTTTCTTGTCTTCTCACACATCCATCTCAGCTTATGCATTTCAGACACATTCATCTTATTGAGACCTTGCTTCTTCACTGTCCAACATTCATTCCTATATAGAATGGAAGTATGGTTGTTCTATAACATTTAACTTTTCAATATGAGAGAGACCTTTTGATCGCATACTACTCTAGTTGCACTCCTTCGCTTCAACCATCCTATTGTGATCATGTGACAAACATCACATTGGACCTCACCCTCCTTTCCACTAATAGAGCCCAATTAGCAAAACTCATCACATATTGGTACATCCATTCCATCCAACATGATTCCATCATTCACAATTCTATATTGGTTGAAATTTCAATGCATTTCATCTAACAAATTTATGTTGTCATATTATCATTTAAAAATTTATCAACAGTCATAAGCTTGCCCCTTTTGATATTGTAAAATTGTGAGTACACCCTATTCCCCAGTGATGGTGATAATCTATGGATATATATTTTGTTATTTATATCAAGAAAGATGTTTGAGTTGCAACTAGATTACATATAGGGTGTCATACTCCCCTTTTATATTATCAAGGATATCTATGTCAACACTAATTTTAAGAGTTCGATATCTACTGTAGAATATTATCTTCTGGTTACTCCCATTTTCAAGTGACTTCTTTTCAAATATATCTCCTTTATCACTCATAAGATGTTTTCTCGCTCAATTTTGTCTCTCTATATATCTTGGATGACTATAGATCATATGTTGCTCAAATATCTTTCTAGTTGTAAGAAATCACTTTTTTATCATCAATTAAATAATTTTAATGCATTAATTAACTCTTAAATGCATTTATTAACTCAAAATCCCCATATCTATCTCAATCTTTTCGTATAATAAGAAAAAAATATGAATTAATTTACGAATGACAAACTCACCCAAATTGGAGATACATATTAAAAGTTATGATTTTCACAAGGTTTATATAGAAAGACAATTTTTATTTCCCTTTTTCCCTTGTTTCTTTTCATGTAACCCGTCCTCTTTAGCTAGGCTCAAACAATTAAAGACCTCACATCTGCTCCTACAAATCCAAGCTTGGTACAAGGATAGTTGGGTCATCCCTTACCTTTAGCCCCTAGGGGCATGGAGGCAGCAATGGGCACCTATTTTGGACCATGTTTGACATTAATACATGACACGACTCTCGACAAAACCATTACTGATTAAGCGGAATCAAACATTAGCAACGGATTAACAAAAATCACTAAAAATTAAAACCTTTTTGCAAATAGATCCATTTCTAGGAAACTCTTATAAGAAGAACCAAAGTATTATATATACATTCTGGTCCACAAAGTACATACCATGTACCTTCTCTTCTCAAGGATTACATACAATAGTTGTTCTGTTAAATCTACATATAAACAACATAAAACTTCGAGGCATTCAATGCCAAAATTTCAGATCGATCATAAAAGCACTCACTACTGACCCCAAGGACCTGAGAGTACAGAGACGACACATAGGACTCATATTTACAAGACATGACAGTCAGTATCTCCACCCGAGATGTCACTGTTTTCCCTGATGCTGTTGTCCTTCCCTTATTGTATGGTTTCTACCTCCTCGTCCTCGTCCACCTAAAAAGGTTGGATCCCATGGGGTGAGACAATTGAAATTGTTCCAGCGAGAGATATAACTCTCTGCCAGAAATATTATTATTACAAGTAAACAGAAATAAACTGAGCAGAGTGATCTCTATTGAACAACAGGATTAAATCATTATTAAGAAGAATAGAGCAATATCATTTATTTATTTTAATAAGGAATATGAAGAACATGTATAATATTTATCCACTTCAGGATACAATAAGCAATGTGACATCAACTGATAGTTTCCGTAATTCTTCCTTAAGCAAATATGCTACACAGCTGAATTACATTTTATAATCATTCTTATGCCCTAAGGAAGTGAGCCGTACCACTCAAATCCAACCTTTGGTTGTGAAACCCAAAGTCTGTGCCATACAAGATTAAAGGAAGAGCTGGACTCCTTGATCTCATCTGTCTCGGTCAGTGCGAGACCACAAGTAGGACTACAATCTCTTGCTTAAGTGACCTCAGTCACAGGGTTAGCTCTCATAGGCTACCCATCCTCTAGCCCACCTTGGTACAAGTCCCAGCACTAGTAAATTTGAGCCACAGGCCAGTTCACCATGCTCTCTGAGCCATGAATGCATTCATGCTCCATCACACTGAGCCATGGGCCTGTTCACCATGCTCTTAAACATATCTTGAGTCTACAACCAAAGCTGCACTCTAATCCTCCTATTTTTTGCTAGGAGTAACCCCGCATATTCAACAATATACGCTCCGGGTTAACCAGTAGGTAAACCCATTTCACCATCACCATCTACTGACGATGATGGATCTATGGCCAGGGCTCTACATGATAATATTCCACTTGATTATTTAAGTATATTACCATATTATTTTAGCCTGAGTCAAGTTTTCAAACAAGAATTATTATAACAAATGCTACAAAGAAACAATACTCCTTTCAAGTACTTTTCAAAACTTTATAAAGCATTGGGATCTCAATCCCTTGTCTCATTATTGGGAATTCACATCCCTCAACATCACCATCATCATATTTTCTTGATATGGGTATTCAAACCCTTAGTTCATCACTGAACATGGTTACCACTATCAGGTAACTATTACCTCTAGGTCATGTGACCAAGGTATTCATGATACTTGTTGAACAAGCATCTCACATAGTTCACCAGGCATATTCAACTTCTTGTCACCTCTTACTAGGCTACAAATAAAATAATGGCTCACAAGGCCCATTAGCATCATAACTCATACCTGGTTATGCTCATCATCTCATGATACCTACGTGGTTAGTATACTTGATAACAATCATATCAATTACATATCAACAATATGCAATACAAAGATAACATCACTATTCCCTCATTAGGGTTAGGGTTTCCCATCTTTATCAATTAGGGTTTCACATCACATCACCATTTATTAGAGCTTCACATAACATCACCCTATATTAGGGTTTCACATAACATCACCCTATATTAGGATTTCACATCATTATCAATTAGGGTTTCACATCACATCACCATTTATTAGAGTTTCACATAACATCACCCTATATTAGGGTTTCACATAACATCACCATATATTAGGGTTTCACATCATTATCAATTAGGGTTTCACATCACATCACCATTTATTAGAGGTTCACATAACATCACCCTATATTAGGGTTTCACATAACATCACCCTATATTAGGGTTTCACATCATTATCAATTAGGGTTTCACATAACATCACCCTATATTAGGGTTTCACATAACATCACCCTATATTAGGGTTTCATATAACATCTTAATTAGGGTTTCTCATCCCATTATCTAAAATTAGGGTTTCTCAGTCCATTACTTGAAATTAGGGTTTCTCAACCCATTACCTAAAATTAGGGTTTCTCAACCCATTACCTGAAATTAGGGTTAGGGTTCATCATTTTCCATTGATTAGGGTTTTATGATTACCTCATTAATCCAAACCCAAAGTCAGTGCTTCCACATATCTTAGAGCACATATCATTATTTAAGTATTAATCATACTTGTCATTATTCCATGTGCTAGGAACACTCATCACCATCATACCTTATTCGGTTGACTTAACCTTTCACTAAGTACATGCACCTATGCTCATCATAGTATTTTGAATTTATTACTTTCATATGCATCAAGTGATAATCACTCTAATTATACTAATCACCTAAGTACTTTAGAGGTGCTTCCATTTGCAATCACCCTTGAGATACTCTTCAACCACTTAAGGGGTTATTAGTACTTACATAGTTTGAATCAATTAGACCTTCAAACGGTCTTGGACCAATTGACCCTTCAAATGGTCTTGGACCTTCAAACGGTTTGAGACCGTTAGACCATAAAATGGTCTTGGTCTACACCTTCAAACGGTTTGAGACCGTTAGACCATCAAACAGTCTTGGTCTCAAAATCCCTAAACGGTATGAATACCGTTAGACCTTAAACGGTCTTGATCCCTAACACCTCAAATGGTTTGAAGATCGTTTGGTCAAATCAGAATTGAAACCGATTGAAGCTAAATTAGGGTTTTGACATCAATTGATCTAGGGTTTTGAAGCCAATTCAACTAGGGTTCTGAAATCAATTGAATTTGATTATTTGAATTCATTAGGTCATAAGATCAATTGATCCTTGAATCCATTGAAATAGTTTTGGCCTCTAACAGTTTAAGACTGTTTGACCTCTATCGGTTTTGAAATCGATTGGTCACCAAATGGTTTGAGACCGTTTGGTATCTAACGGTTTGAAACTATTTGACCACAAAATTAAAACCATTTTCTTATATTATTCTTGAGGTGTGTGCTAAGATGATGTCATCATCATCAAGCTTCAGACCTCTGAATTCTACTGCCATATACATGATGATTTCAGCAATTATTCAAGAAGAAAATAAAAGATCAACATATGATGAGGAATTGAAATCAATAACAACATTGATGGGTTCAAGTTATATAACCCGCCTTAAAATTAGCTTCAAAGATTCAAGCTTCACGTCTATAATGGTGAAATAATCTCCTTCAACTATCCAAGGCTCGTTTCCAACTCTTTGGATGCAAAAGATAATCAAGGTTGAGCATTGGATGGAAAAGAGAAGAAAATCAATGTTGAAATCCGATTTCAACCATAAATTCAAGGTTGAAGATGATCATGGAGCTTACCTTTAGCTTGGGAAACGTTTTCCTCCTACTCCTAAGCTCCTTGGTCGTCGTCCAAAGCAAAGGAAGAAAGTGGTTTGTAAAATGTCCTTTCAAGTAAGGAGAAAATCAAGTATATGTAATTGATTTCTTAGGAGAGAGAAAGTAGAAGAAAATTCATCCACTTTCTTGCCACATGCCCCCTCCCTTCCTTTCCTTCAAATCCATCTTTATTTTTCCCTCAATATCCTCTCAATTATCCTTGAATTAAAAGCAATCACTTAAGCACCTTAATTAATATAATAGTATTATCCATTTTTAGTGGACATTACTTTTTAATTAACAAATGTGAGTGGGTTTCTTCACCTACTTAGGATATTTCGGTGCAACTCAAGGCATTTGGACGTCCTTTCACTATAGGATTTCAACCATAGCCTTTTTAATTGATGGGCACTTCAATTAATATATTTATTTTTGCTACAAAATAATTTAGGGTTTCAATTATGCTTATTTCTTGATTATTTTATTATCAAGATTATCTCTCCTCCAAAATAATTCAAACAAGACGCCCCATTCTTTTTATTTTCTCTAAATGATACCAAGAAATAGTAGGGACATAATAGAGGTGGTATTTTACATATCCAACCCTAGATTTTGGGTAATTTACAAATTACACCAAAACTAGCATTCAATGCACAAACATTATTCAAACAAGCTCATTTTTGGAACTTAGGCTTGTGAAAGCCATACCTCAGCATCATTCTCATTCTTATGATGCTATAACACTTGAGGAACATTTATCATGTAACATTTGCAAGGTAACCCCTTAAATTGGGCAAATTGCACTATAGTCCAAAATAAGCAAATATTACATCAACATTATTCAAATAGGACCAAAATTGAAACATAATCTCTTCTTTAGTCTTAACTACTTTTCAAAAGATAAATACAAGAATCTAAAAGACTTACTTAAGCAAAACTTCTAGGGTTAAGACATAACCCAGGTCAGGGATGTTACAATTATCCACCCCTAACAGGGATTTCGTCCCCGAAATCATCAAGAGAAAAGAGAAGGGTACTTCCTCCTCATCTCTTCCTCCAGTTCCCACATAGCTTCTTCAACTCCACGATGATTCCAAAGAACTTTTACAAGAACTATGTCTTTCTTTTTCAACTTTTTGATTCTCCTGTCAAGAATCAACACTGGTCCCTCTACATAGGATATATCTCCATTTAACTCTACCTCCACAGGTTGCAATACTAACTCTGTATCAGGATGACACTTTCTCAGCATGGATATATGGAATACTGGATGCAATCTATGTAGTTCAGGTGGAAACTCTAACTTATAGGCTACCTTTCCAATCCATTCGGTGATTGGAGAAGGCCCCGTAAATCTAGGAGCTAACTTACCCTTTTTCCCAAATCTAAGAACACCTTTCCAAGGTGAGACTTTGAGATATACTATGTCTCCAACTTGGAATTCTAAAGGGCTTCACCGTTTATCAGCGTATGACTTCTGTCTATCCCGTGCACCCTTTAACTGTTGTTGTATCACTTTAATCTTTTCAATTGTCTGTTGCACTAACTCAGGACCCAAAAGTTGGTATTCCCCTGTTTCATACCAGCATAATGGAGATCTACAACGTCTACCATATAATTCTTCATATGGTGTCATATCAATATTGTGTTGATTACTATTGTTGTAAGTGAATTCTATTAAGCTCAAATGTATATCCCAACTCCCTACAAACTGAAGGGCACATGCCCTAAGCAAATCCTCTAAAGTTTGTATAGTCCTTTCAGATTGTCCATCCGTTTGTGGGTGAAAGGTGGTACTAAATCTTAACTGCGTACCCAAAGGTTTATGTAGTCACTCCCAAAAATGACTCGTGAACTGGGGACCTCTATCAGAGACAATTGTAGCTGGAACCCTGTGCAATCGCACTATCTCATCTATATAGATATGTGCAAGTTTTTTAGTAGTATAGGTTGTTTTGACAGGAAGAAAATGTGCTGACTTAGTCAACCTATCAACTATCACCCAAATGGAATCATGACTCTTGGATGTTCTTGGCAAACCAATCACAAAGTCCATGGTCACGTGATCCCATTTCCACTGTGGTATAGGTAAAGGTTGCATTGTTCCAGCGAGTTTCTGATGTTCAACTTTAACCTACTGACATACTGTACACCGCATAACAAACTCAGCTACATCTTTCTTCAAACCAGGCCACCAATACATATCCTTCAAGTTATGATACATTTTGGTGCTCCCTGGATGCATTGCATACATAGATGAGTGAGCTTCTTCCAAGACTAACTTCCTTAAGTTATTGACATCAGGTACTACCATCCTACCATGGTAACAGACTACCTCATCATCTGACTCATGAAACCCATCCTGTTTCTCACTACCATACGCTGACCTGATCTACTGAATCACAATATCAGCTTGTTGTGCCTTTTTGATCTGTTGTTTTAGAGTAGGTTTTATGTGCATCTCAGCTATCAATCCAGCTAACAAGGATACTTTAAGTTGTACATTGTCTTGCCTCAAAGAGACAGTCATGTCTCGTTTAAAGCACACTAAAGAGTTCAACTGTGCCTTGTCTATATTTGGTGATGATGATTTTCTACTTAGTGCATCAGCCACTACATTAGCCTTCCCCAGATGATAATCAATTGTACAATCGTAGTCCTTGATTAACTCCATCCAGCGCTTTGTCTCATGTTCAACTCTTGTTGTGAAAAGATGTATTTTAGGTTCTTATGGTCTGTGAAAATCTGGAATGTCTCTCCATAGAGATAATGTCTCTAGATCTTCAACCCATGAACCACTGTAGCCAATTCTAGATCATGTGTTGGATAATTTTCCTCATGTTTCTTAAGTTGTCGAGAAGCAAAAGAAATCACTTATTTTCCCTGCATCAACACACATCCTAGACCGTTATTAGAAGTATCACAGAAAAAAAATATACCCCTTTCCCTGCTCATGTAACACTAACACAGGTGCACTGGTCAACCTTTCTTTCAATGACTGGAAAGAATGCTGACACTTGTCATTCCAGACAAAAGGAACCTTCTTCCTGGTCAACTTGGTTAAGGGTAAAGCTATAGAACTGAAGTTCATAATGAACCTCCTATAGTAGCCTGCCAGTCCTAGAAAACTACGTATATCCGTTGGTGTCTTTGGTTGTTCCCATTCCAAGATAGATTCTACCTTTTTAGGATCAACACAGATACCTGAGGCAGATATTACATGTCCAAGAAAAGACACTTCTGATAACCAGAATTCACACTTATTGAATTTGGCATATAGCTTGTACTCTCTCAGTAAAGTCAGGGCCTAAAGAAGGTGTTGCTCATGTTGTTGAGCATCTTTACTGTAAACCAGGATGTCATCTATAAAGACTACTATGAATTGATCAAGGAATGGTCGGAAGATTCTATTCATGAGCTCCATGGATGCAGTTGGTGCATTGGTTAGTCCAAACGGCATAACCATGAACTCATAGTGACCATACCTTATCCTAAAGGCTGACTTAGGTATGTCACTCTCCTTGATGCGTAACTGATGGTATCCTGACCTTAGATCTATTTTAGAGAAGATAGTTGCACCACGCAACTGGTCAAACAAATCATCTATCCTTGGCAGAGGATATTTGTTCTTTATGGTTACTTTGTTTAGCTATCTATAGTCGATGCATAATCGCATAGACTCATCCTTCTTTTTAACAAAAAGAACCAGAGCACCCCATGGTGAAGTACTCGGTCGAATAAAACCCTTTTCAAGCAACTCCTGTAACTATTTCTTGAGTTCTGCCATCTCAGCAGGTGCCATTCTATAAGGTGTTTGAGCTATTGGTTGCGTACCTGGGATTAGATTAATCTTGAAATCAATCTCTTGGGGTGGAGGAACACCTGGAAGTTCCTCAGGAAACACATCCTCAAACTCCCTAACAATCAGAACTTCAGAAAGACTAGGACGCTCTGCTCTGGTATCTACCACATGTACCAAGAATGTGAAGCACCCTTGTCTCATCAACTTCTCAGCTACCATTACTGACACTAAATAGGTAGGAAGAATCTTTTTGTCCCCCTGAAAAACACATGTATCACCATTGTCTGTTAACATAGCCTGCTTGGAACCGCAATCCGAGACAACCTTATACTTTTCTAGGGTGTCCATCTCAAGAGTTAAGTCGAACACATGCATCTCAAGTGGTATAAGATCCACCTGAATGCTATGTTCTGAGAAAGAAACAACATAGGGAGAACATACCTCCATCAACACTACAGATCCAACTAACAGAGTTTCTAATAAAAAGTTATCTGCTCTATGACTGACAGTCATATTGCAGTCATGAATCACTTCCCAAGTGATAAAGGAATGTGTAGCACCCAGACCAATCAAAACAAATACGAAGCAAGATGAAGACATATTAGAATGAAATAGTTCCATCTGACATGTCATGACTCGTGGGTTAACCACTGCTTCCAACTGATTCATAGCATAGAATCTTGTCGTTGCTGGTTGTCGACCACTCACCCTGTTGTTGGATGTAGATGAGCCAGCTTGGGACGCCTGTCCACGTCCTCGATTGCCACTACTAAACTGTCGCCTCTGAGAGCCTTGTTGACTCTGCCTTGGTGGTTGGGTTACACTCACATCTCTAGCTAGACAATCTTTCATCAGATGTCCCATCTTCCCACATTTATAACAAACCTTGTTCTCCCACTGTGGTCTAGACGGTCATGTTACTAACATTTATGTTGAGTTGTGGGCTCCCTCTGGTGGTACACTATGACTTCTACCCTTGCTGGATGTCCACTGTGTCTGAGTGTTAAACCTCTGTGGTGTTGTTGGTGCAAAAAACCTTGGTTTCTTAAAACTTTCAGACCTCTGTCCTTGGAACTGGGTATATACTTTCTTACTGTTGGCCTGATGCTTCTCAGTCACAGAACTTTCTATCCGCCTAACTGACTCCACAAAGGTGGTAAACCTCTCTCTATTCTCTAGAGCAGATACTGGTGTGGTTAAATCAACATTCAGACCCTTCTCAAAACACTGAATCCTCTCATCATCTGTAGCAGCCATGTACAGACAGAATCGTAGAAGCTCCATGAACTTAGCTTCATACTCACTAATGTTCATTGGTCCTTGCCTTATCTGCTCAAACTGAGAGATCTTCTCATCCATGTAAGTCTTGGGAAAATATCTACTAACAAACTCTTGTCGGAACTCTTCCCATCTGACTTCAACACCAAGCATTTTGCCTTCTTCTATGGCCCACCAATGGCCAGCACTCCCCTTCAATAGGTACACCGCATGTCTAACCTTTTCAGCTTCTGGAATATTAAGAATTCTGAAGGCCTTTTCCAGTTCAGTCAGCCACAAGTCCGCGTATGCTGGGTCAGCTATACCAGCATATTCAGTGGCTCCTACCCGGCGAAGTCTTTCAAAAGTCTTTCCAGCTCCATGTCCCTCATTGTGAGTTGGTGCCCTAGGTGCGGGTGGTGGCATCCTATCTGCCATGTGTGTCATAGTTGTCATGAACTACCCAAACAGAGCATGGAAAGCTGGGTTTTCTAGTGTAGCTTGGTCAAGCTGAGGATGTTTAGGTACTAGTTCTTCTCTATCCTGATCCCTTGCACCTCCTCCTGGTGCAGCAAAACTACTTTCAGCAGCATGTTCTTCATGTGATCCAGCCATCTTCAAGCTTCACTTCTTCTCCTGAGAGAAGAAGTCACTATCAGATAAACTGAAAGACACTAGAATAGACTCAACAACCTTAATCCTATGTCTCTGTAGACTCAGCAAACCTAGAGCTCTGATACCACTAACTTGACACGACTCTCGACAAAACCGTTACTGATTAAGCTAAATTAAACATTAGCAGCAGATTAACAAAAATCACTAAAAATTAAAACCTTTTTGCAAATAGATCCATTTCTAGGAAACTCTTATAAGAAGAACCAAAGTATTATATGTACATTCTAGTCCACAAAGCGCATACCATGTACCTTCTCTTCTCGAGGATTACATACAATAGTTTCTCTATTAAATCTACATATAAACAACATAAAACCTCGAGGCATTCAATGCCAAAATCTTCGATCGATCATAAAAGCACTCACAACTGACCCTAAGGACCTGAGAGTACAGAGACGACACATAGGACTCATGTTTACAAGACATTACAGTCAGTATCTCCACCTGAGATGTCACTGTTGTCCCTGATGCTGATGTCCTTCCCCTACTGTATGGCTTCTACCTCCTCGTCCTCGTCCACCTAAAAAGGTTGGATCCCACGGAGGTGAGACAATTGAAATTGTCCCAGCGAGAGATATAAATCTCCACCAAAAATATTATTATTGCAGCTAAACAGTAATAAACTGAGCAGAGTAATCTCTATTGAACAGCAGGATTAAATCATTATTAAGTATAATAGAGCAATATCATTTATTTATTTTAATAAGGAATATGAAGAACATGTATAATATTTATCCACTTCATGATACAATAAGCAATGTGACATCAACCGATAGTTTATGTAATTCATCCTTAAGCAAATATGCTACATGGCTTAATTACAATTTACAACCATTCTTATGCCCTGAGGAAGAGAGCCGTACTGCTCAAATCCAACCTTCGGTTGCGAAACCCAAAGTCGGTGCCATATAAGATCAAAGGAAGAGTCGGACTCCTCGATCTCATCTGTCTCAGCCAGTGTGAGACCACAAGCAGGACCGTAGTCTCTTACTTAAGTGACCTCAGTCACAGGGTTAGCTCTCATAGGCTACCCATCCTCTAGCTCGCCTTGGTATAGGTCCCGGTGCTAGTAAATTTGAGCCACATGCCAGTTCACCATGCTCTCTGACCCATGAACGCATTCCTGCTCCATCACACTGAGCCATGGGCCTGTTCACCATGCTCTTAAACATATCTTGAGTCTACAAACAAAGTTGCACTCTAATCCTCCTATTTTCGGCTAGGAGTAACCCCGCATATTCAACAATATACACTCCGGATTAACCGGTAGGTAAACCCGTTTCACCATCACCAGCTATTGACGATGATGGATCTATGGCCAGGGCTCTACATGGTAATACTCCAATTGATTATTTAAGTATATTACCATATTCTTTTAGCCTCAGTCAAGTTTTCAAACAAGAATTATTATGACAAATGCTACAAAGAAACAATACTCCTTTCAAGTACTTTTTAAAACTTTATAAAGCATTGGGATCCCAGTCCCTTGTCTCATTATTGGGAATTCACATCCCTCAACATCACCATCATCATATTTTCTGGATCTGGGTATTCAAACCCTTAGTTAATCACTGAACATGGTTACCACTATCAGGTAACTATTACCTCTGGGTCATCTGACCAAGGTATTCATGATACTAGTTGCACAAGCATCTCACATAGTTCACCAGGCATATTCAACTTCTTATCACCTCTTACTAGGCAACAAATAAAATAATGGCTCACAAGGCCCATTAACATCATAAATCATACCTGGTTATGCTCATCATCTCATGATACATGCATGGTTAGTATACTTTATAACAATCATATCAATTACATATCAACAATATGCAATACAAAGATAACATCACTATTCCCTCATTAGGGTTAGGGTTTCCCATCTTTATCAATTAGGGTTTCACATCACATCACCATTTATTAGAGTTTCACATAACATCACCCTATATTAGGGTTTCACATAACGTTGCCCTATATTAGGATTTCACATCATTATCAATTAGGGTTTCACATCACATCACCATTTATTAGAGTTTCACATAACATCACCCTATATTAGGGTTTCACATCATTATCAATTAGGGTTTGACATCACATCACCATTTATTAAAGTTTCACATAACATCACCCTATATTAGGGTTTCACATAACATCACCCTATATTAGGGTTTCACATCATTATCAATTAGGGTTTCACATAACATCACCCTATATTAGGGTTTCATATAACATCTTAATTATGGTTTCTCATCCCATTATCTGAAATTAGGGTTTCTCAATCCATCACTTGAAATTAGGGTTTCTCAACCCATTACCTGAAATTAGGGTTAGGTTCATCATTTTCCATTGATTAGGGTTTTATGATTACCTCATTAATCCAAACCCTAAGTCAGTGCTTCCACATATCTTAGAGCATATATCATTATTTAAGTATTAATCATACTTGTCATTATTCCATGTGCTAGGAACACACATCACCATCATACCTTATTAGGTTGACTTAACCTTTCACTAAGTACATGCACCTATGCTCATCATAGTATTTTGAATTTATTACTTTCATATGCATCAAGTGATAATCACTCTAATTATACTAATCACCTAAGTACTTTATAGGTGCTTCCATTTGAAATCACCCTTGAGATACTCATCAACCACTTAAGGGGTTATTATTACTTATATAGTTTGAATCAATTAGGACTTCAAACGGTCTTGGACCAATTGACCCTTCAAACGGTCTTGGACGTTCAAACGGTCTTGGACCTTCAAACAGTTTGAGACCATTAGACCATCAAACGGTCTTGGTCTACACCTTCAAACGGTTTGAGACCGTTAGACCATCAAACGGTCTTGGTCTCAAAATCCCTAAACGGTCTAAAGACCGTTAGACCTTAAAATGTCTTGATCCCTAACACCTCAAACAGTTTGAAGACCGTTTGGTCAAATCAGAATTGAAACCGATTGAACCTAAATTAGGGTTTTGACATCAATTGATTTAGGGTTTTGAATCCAATTGAACTAGGGTTATGAAATCAATTGAATTTGATTATTTGAAGTCATTAGGTCATAAGATCAATTGATCCTTGATTCCATTGAAACAGTTTTGGTCTCTAACAGTTTAAGATCGTTTGACCTCTATCGGTTTTGAAACCGATTGGTCACCAAACCGTTTGAGACCGTTTGGTCTCTAACGATTTGAAACCGTTTGACCACAAAATTAAAACCGTTTGCTTCTATTATTCTGGAGGTGTGTGTTAATATGATGTCATCATCATTAAGCTTCAGACCTCCGAATTCTACTGCCATATACATGATGATTTCAGCAATTATTCAAGAAGAAAATAAAAGATCAACATATGATGAGGAATTGAAATCAATAACAACATTGATGGGTTCAAGTTATATAACCCGCCTTCAAAGTAGCTTCAAAGCTTCAATATTCACGTCTCTAATGGTGAAAGAAGCTACTTCAACAAGCCAAGGCTCATTTCCAACTCTTTGGATTTAAAAGATAATCAAGGTTGAGCATTGGATGGAAAAGAGAAGAAAATCAATGTTGAAATCTGATTTCAACCATCAATTCAAGGTTGAAGATGATCATGGAGCTTACCTTCATATTGGGAAACGTTTTCCTCCTGCTCCTAAGCTCCTTGGTCGTCGGCCAAAGCAAAGAAAGAAAGTGGTTTGCAAAATGGCCTTTCAAGTAAGGAGAAAATCAAGTATATGTAATTGATTTCTTAGGAGAGAGAAAGTAGAAGAAAATCCATCCACTTTCTTGCCACATGCCCCCTCCCTTCCTTGCCTTCGAAACCATATTTCTTTTTCCCTCAATATCCTCTCAATTATCCTTGAATTAAAAGCAATCACTTAAGCACCTTAATTAATATAATAGTATTATCCATTTTTAGTGGACATTACTTTTTAATTAACAAATGTGAGTGGGTTTCTTCACCTACTTAGGATATTTCGGTGCAACTCAAGGCATTTGTACGTCCTTGCACTATAGGATTTCAAACACAGCCTTTTTAATTGATGGGCACTTCAATTAATATATTTATTTTTGCTACAAAATAATTTAGGGTTTCAATTATGCTTATTTCTTGATTATTTTATTATCAAGATTATCTCTCCTCCAAAGTAATTCAAACAAGATGCCCCATTCTTTTTATTTTCTCTAAATGATACCAAGAAACAGTAGGGACATAATAGAGGTGGTATTTTACATATCCAACCCTAGATTTTGGGTAATTTACAAATGCACCAAAACTAGCATTCAATGCACAAACATTATTCAAACAAGCTCATTTTTGGAACTTAGGCTTGTGAAAGCCATACCTCAGCATCATTCTCATTCTTATTATGCTATAACACTTGAGGAACATTTATCATGTAACATTTGCAAGGTAACCCCTTAAATTGGGCAAATTGCAGTTTAGTCCAAAACAAGCAAATATTGCATCAACATTATTCAAATAGGACCAAAATTGAAACATAAGCTCTCCTTTAGTCTTAAATACTTTTCAAAAGATAAAGACAAGAATATAAAAGACTTACCTAAGCAAAACTTCTAGGGTTAATACATAACCCAGGTCAGGGATGTTACAATACATGTCAATCAAGACCTTCATTGTCTTCCTTTATTATTCCTCCTCCATTTCCACCCTTTTACATACAATTCATTGTATGTATTTTCCTCTCTTCTTCTTCTTTCTGCTCCCCCAACACATGTGGTGATGCCCTAAGGTGCCTTTAAGGGATTTTCACCCCCGTTCATCTTTGCCAACTTTTTTCCTCCCTATGACCTTGCATGGTCGATATGAGCATGTTTTTGGGCTCCGCAAGCGCTACTGCCCCACTTTCCCTAGCCCCATTGAGCCTGATAGTGAGGAATTGGTGCTCTAGTCACACAGATTTCTTGCATGAGGAGGGGATAATAGCAATAGTTGGATTTAGACCACAAGGACATTGCATCAACATACATCACTTGTGTAGCACATCACCTCACTCTCACCACTTGGTGAGTGGGCACATGGACCGTTGGATCATGAGATGCACGGTGTGCCCACCATCAATGGTTGAGAAATTTTGTATATTTGGTATATTTCTCCCTTTTTATCACTTTTTCAATGAGGATGATAACTTGTGGGTATGTCTTTATTTTCTTTATATCAAGCAAGCCATTTGAGTTGCAAGTTGGTCAGATATGGGTGTCATATTCCCCTTTTATATTATCAAGGATATATGTGATGACGGTGATTTTAAGAGTTTGATGTCCATTGTAGATTTTACAAGGCCATGAATATTTTGGTTAATCCCAAGTTGAGGTGACCTCTTTTCAAAGATGATTTCTGACTCACTCATAAAAATTTCTTATCTTTGAATTTTGTCTCTTTGTATATATATATATATATATATATATATATATACATATATATCAGAATTAGGTAAATATATTTTGACTCCCTCCTAAAAATATAGGAGGTCAAAAGTTACATGTAGGCCCAATGCCATACATCCATAGACACAAGTTACAACTCACTCGTCTAATAACTATGCATCTTACGTCTAACACATTTATAGATTTTTACAGCAATAGACATGAAATTTGTAGCTACACCTCAATATTTTCTAGAATTTCTTTCCCCCTGAATATGGTAGCATAGAGCAGCAAATAAGATCTTTTTCCTACATCATTTCCACACTTTATCAGCATTCTTTTTGCGTCTTCCAGAAGCTGAAATTGTAACTTGAATTCTTTGTACAACGCATCCCATATATCTATTATGAAATTACATTCACTCACCAAATGATTGTGAGATTCTTCAGCGGCTTTGCATAGCAAGCACAATGTGGAGACATCATAATTCCATTCTTTTATCTTATCAAGAATGGCTAGAGCATTGTGCTAAATTATGTAAACGCACCTACTCCATTTCGGCACATATGTACCTATCCAGAGCTGCACTCCATATTTATCCTTCACATTTCTTGAACATGTCACCTCCCACAGGCAAGTCTTTGGATTTTTTAGTCTCTATATTCCCATGCCTTGCATCTCAAACAAATGTCTAACATGCTGCCAAGTTTCTGTCATGACATTGATATTGTGTGAGTACCCCTCCCTTGTATTTGCTTTGTAGTCCAAACCTTTTGTATATATCTCTCTCATCCATTTCCCCCATGTAGAGGTACCTTCCTGATAGATGATTATCCTCTGTGTTCCCCATTTTTCTATGTCTTTGGTTACTTTTAAATTCAGCCCACCTTCATCTATGGGAAGTGCCACTCTTGTGTATTTCATAGGATGATGCTCACTAGCCCACAAGAAATTAGCCATCTTCATCTCCACTCTATCTAGGATAGGACCAGGGACCTCCCCTTGTTGTACCCAGAAAATAAGAAGTCCTTCAATGGCAGCCTTTATTAGTGTAGCCCGTCCCGCCATAGATGTTTTCTGTGTTGGCCATATATTGATCATTTCCTCCATCCTATCTATGCAATCAACAAATTCCTTGACCTTAAGATTTCCCCCAGCTAGGGGAAAACCAAGATATTTTGTAGGAAAGCTTCCTCTTTCCACCCCCATTGCATTAACCAGTCTGTCTTCCATCTTAGCATAGTTTTTGGAAAGGAATATATGTGTTTGGCTAGCATTCACGCACAGCCCAGTTTGCTCTCCGAATTTGTCAGGTAGAATTTTGAGATTCTCTAGAGAGTACTTCTTAGCTTCTACAAAAACTAACACATTATCTGCAAAAATAAGATGGGTCATTATCTTCACGCCATGAAATGTGTAAGGTTTGATCTCCTTCTTTGTTTCAGCTTTTTGCATTTTTGTGTGAAGTATTCCATGACGATCACAAAGAGGAGAGGTGATAGGGGATCCCCTTGACATAGCCCATTTCCTCCCCTAAACATATTCACAGATGTGCCATTAACCAGAATAGAGAAGCTAATAGTTCCCACACACTACTTCATCCAACAGATCCATTGTTCATTGAAACCCATTTGTTCCATAATCCATCATAATTTCTCCCACCTCACACTATCATAGGCTTTAGAAATATCTAGTTTTAAGCAGCCTTTCCTACTCCCTCTCATGTCATTGTAGTCTAGCAAAAACTCTTCAGCCAATAAAGTACAGTCACTAATGCTTCTTCCCTTCACAAAGGCTCCCTAGTTTTTAGATATGAGATACGGAAGGACCAACTTCAATATGGCTTCCAGGATTTTAGCTATTATTTTATACTATATTGAGCAACATGCAATAGGTTTTAAATCAGTGAGAGAGGATATAACCTTCTTCTTTGGGATGAGAACCAAGAAAGAGTGATTCATTTGTCTCACCATGTTCCCTCCTTCCAGAAACCAGCTAACATATGCAATCAAATCATCCTTGATGATATCCCATGTCTTCTTATAAAAGAAAGCATTAAATCTGTCTGACCTGGGGGACTTATTTCTTCCAATGCTCCATACTGTATCTTTGACCTCAAGAATATTATTATGTGTACTAGTAAGGTTGAACCTCCACTCCAGTTCTTCCTCTTCAATGTCATTCTCAAACCTTTTTTTGTATAGAGACATGTAGAAGTTTATGGCTTGTTCTTCTAGATCCTCATGTATGTTGATCACTCTCCCTTCAATTTCAATCAATTTAGAAATAATATTTCCCACCACTCTTCTCTTTACAGTAGTATGGTCGAGTTTTGTATTCCTATCTCCATCTTCCATCCATCTCTCTCTACTCCATTGTTAGTAAAAAAATTCCTCAGCTTTTTTCAAGTCTTCAAGCAGCTTCTTTAGATCTCTGTCCTTCTCTATTAAAGCAGGATTAATGGGGTCAGTCACCAAATTTTCCCGGACCTCTTTGCATTCCTATTTAGTTTCTTTGATCAAGCTAGGGATGTTTACTTTTGCCTTGGCCCACTTCTTCAAAGTAATCTTGGTATTTGCCAACTTTTTTGCAAAGACATACATTAGACTCCCTGTCACTTGTGTGTTCTAGCTTTCCTTAATGACATCATCAAACCCTTTCCATTCATCCCAGTAGTTTAAGAATCTAAATGGTTTCCTTTTTTGGTTCTTTTCTATAATCTGAACCAGAATAGGCGCATGATCACTTAACTCAGAGCCACCTACTTTCACATGCACATATGTATGTATGTATGTATGTATGTATGTATGTATGTATGTATGTATGTATGTATGTATGTATGTATGTATGTATGTATGTATGTATGTATGTATGTATGTATGTATGTATGTATGTATGTATGTATGTATATATATATATATATATATATGATGACTTTAGATCATATGTTTCTCAAATATCTTTTTATGTGTGAGAAATTACTTTTTTGATAGTCAATTGTATAATGTTGAATGTATTAATTAACTCTTGTATGAACTTGTCTCCTCATATTTATCACAATATTTTTTGTAACAAGAAGAAAACATATATGCAACAATAATGAAATTTCACTAAATTGGGGAGTTACAGATTAAAAGGTATGATTTTCACAAGATTTATCAAGAAATAAAACGTTTATTTCCTTTTTTCCTTAGTTTTTCAACGTAACCCATCCACTAGGGTTTGGCTTAGAGAATCAGAGGCCTCATATCCACTCCCACAAATCCAAGCTTGATCCAATGATAGTTGGGTCATCCCTTACCTCTATCCCCTAGGGGAGTGGAGGTAGCAATGGGTGACCATGTCGGCCCATGCTTAGAAACTCTGCATGCCCAATTAAGGCCTCTATTAAATTCCTTTCTTCTTCCTCTTTCTTTTCCACCTGTTTGCATTCAAATTATTAAATGAATTTCCCTCTTTTCTTCTTCGTTCT
Source organism: Alisma plantago-aquatica (assembly GCA_963693085.1). Lineage (NCBI taxonomy): Eukaryota > Viridiplantae > Streptophyta > Magnoliopsida > Alismatales > Alismataceae > Alisma > Alisma plantago-aquatica. The sequence goes on along the minus strand of OY856412.1, from coordinate 241,138,543 downwards.
CCTCCCCAATACATGCAGCAATGTTGCATGTGCCTTTTAGGGCTTTTCATCTCCGTTCATCTATGCCCCCTTTTTTCCTCCCTATGACCTTGCATGGTCGAGATGCACATGTTTTGAGGCTCCTTGAGTGCTATCGCCCATTCATCACTAGCCCCAGTGAATCTTCTGGTGAGGAGTTGGTGCTCCACTCCCACAAATTTGTTGGGCAAGGAGAGGCTAATAGCATTATTGGATCCAAAAAGAACAACAAGGACATTGTATAACTGTACATCGGCTATATGGCACTATACCTCTCTCTCACAACTTGGTGAGTGGGAACGTGGCTTGTGGATCTCTAGATCACGGGGATCCACGGTGCTCCCACCATCAATGGTTGAGGAATTTGAATAATTGGTATATTTCTTCCTCATTTTGACTTTTTCTTAGAAAAACACCTATTCTTGTAAAAATCACCATATTAGCTCATTTATCTAAATATGACCAGGCTATATACACCTTCAATCCAAAAAAACACTATCTATCTCTTAAAATGGTTCCAAACCATAAATCACATCAAAATGTTATGGATATCCCAATATATAAGTTATTTCATATTTTTGAAATGAATAATGACTTTTATGCCTTATTATGCTCAACTTAAATCAACAACAAACAAATATATCATATAATTTATAATCAATTAATGTTAAATATTTATTAAACCAAGGTTGTATCTTAATCACTCTCATGTGCATGTGGTGACTATGTAATGAGAAAAATTTCATTTATATGAACTTAACATATTAGAACTTTCAGCAAATTCCAATCATGTTTCAATATTGCATCTGAACCCCATCTTAACTTGAAATTAGTAACTTATGATGTTTTATGTAATAAAAAGCTATACTCGTATCATTCTTATGTGCCTTTATCAATATGTGACATCTAAATTCCACTAATATGGATTAAATGATCACATATGGCTTAATATGATCACATATGCCTATGAATCTAATTTATAATCAAATTTTATGTTTTTTCCTTTAAGAATAGGAAATATTTATTCAAAATCTCTAAGATATTTTGATGTTTCACCTAGGTCTCATATGGTCTGTATTTTTATATAAACCATGATGATAAGTTTGTGTACACATCAATGATGATGAAATCAGTGTACAACATAGATGATGCTTAGACCTAAGGAGATATCCAGCTACCTTGAAAAGCACATAATGTAACTATAACTTACTTATGTAAAACAGTCATGCTTTCTTATACCTTAGGACCTTATGAAGTCTAAATCATAATGTTTTGCCTAATAGTAGGTTTTTGGCATTGAAATGTAATTAGTGCTTTAATCCTCATAATAATCATATAAAATAGATAAGGCCTCATAACAATATGAAAAATGAACCATAGCTTTATTATGGACCAAAATTCTAATTTGGGACCTAACAACCAAGAATAATGTCCTTTTTAAAAACAATTGGCCATTCTATTCATCTCGTGGCTTGGGCTCGATTCTGGGACCTCTCGTTAACAAACTAAGTGTCTAACCATCTTGGTGTCCTCTGTTAGACAACCAAGAATAATGTCGAACCCTATATTAATGATGGTCAAATATTATTAATCATGTGATATCTATGAGTAGATTATCAGGGATAAGTTAGGAAACCTCTAAATCAGATATCTAGATTTTTATTTATTATATGGTTATGGTTTTTCTTGCATGAAACCATGATATGTATGTATGCTCTTTTACTTGCAAATATTGACATGTAGTATTATTGTGTATTACTTGATAGTTTTATCACTTGAAGACATAATATGTATCTCTATTATATAGCCTTTTTGCACCTGGCTATATTCTTAGAGTATGGACAAAAGGCTGACTGGACCTACTTGATTTATCAAGCAAGGGAAGACCATGTTGAAAAAAGGTTATCTCTTGGCTTATAGCCTTGAGGTCCCTTATATTAAAATAGGACTAGGTCTTAACTTTTAGTTTTGGAGGTCCCTTAAGGACCTATAGTATGTTGGTCAAACGCCTTATCATGGTGATGGCTTGATATTGTGGAGTAAAAAAGACTTAAATGGAAATTTTTGTTTTCTAATTAACTATCTATTATTCCTCTTATTTTTAAAATTTACAAAAGTTTCCTAGTTATGAAAACCTTAAATATGTGTATCTTTCTACCCATGTACCAACATTATGTGTGTTGATCCGCTTGTGCCAACAAAATGTGTTGTTCTTACTCAACTGTGCCTTTCTCTTCTTTTGCCACCCTACTCCTTATCATCCAATTTTTCTTCCTTGTCATCTTGTTTGTCTAGTGCCTCCAATAAAATCATTGTGCTCATCTACTCCAAAACATTCTACTTCTAAGCTTATATGTTGAACCTTTTCTTAGTTTCTATATAAAACTTTACCATTGATATTGTCCTTTCCAAGTCATAAACAAAATGTTAACAAAATAATAGAAGATAATAATTTCATAACCAATGCATAAAAGGGTGGAATTCCTCCAGTGTTGTACTCCTTCCCCTAATTGTTCATATTTTAGAGGGATTTACATCATAAAGGTTGTTTTCCTAGATTTAAAGGTACAACCATCCTCTTTGAGTTTGTGTTCATCTATTTATTATATAACAACTTTGAAAGCCTCTATAACCACCCCGCCTCTTGGTAACCCCCAATTAAGGGAGATCAGAAGGTCAGAGACGTTATCCCAATATTTCTAGATCAGTAGTTTGACATTTAATCAATAATAATTATCAAATTCTACTAAAACTAAACTGAAAAGCTGGAATAAAATAAATCTCTTGATACCTTGTAAAAATTACCTTTTAGGCCAATCACTGGCCGCCACGTCAGCTTTTCATTTTCTTTTCCTTTTACTTCTGGCCAACCCGAGATTTGGTGCAAAAGGACGTGCTTGCCCTTGATCCTTGTGTGTGCATGAAGGGGCACATTTGTGTTTATAGTGTGTCTCCTTCCTCGCGCACAGGCGCTCCGTGATGCGTAGGCCGCCGGTGCTGCATCCAGAGCCCGTGTTGCGCCCTTCTCAACCCCTCGACGCGCCACCATTTCATTCATCCATTGTTTCCTTTCTTCCTTGGCCCCGACTGGCCTCCTCGAGGGAGAGACGCCAGGGTGTGGCCCCCTTCCTTACTGTGCGTGAACCCCTACCGGTACTGCGGTACCCGATTCACTCATCTGCCACCCACCGACGCCCTCATCCTCTTTCACGCACGCACAGCCGCGTCTGGAAAGATCGCAGGACCACCCAGGTTCATCCAACGAACCAGGCCATCTGGCACCGTGTTTTCTTCAGGGCAGACGTGTCAGTAGGTCTCTTACTGCCGAAGGAAGTCGACCTTCCATGGTCAGAGAGGAGGGTGATGGTGATAACCTGCCCAGACACCAGGCCCGGCTGGCCGAGGTGTTCGTGGTGTAGGTAATCCCTTGCTCCGCTTCTGTTCTTGTCTGACTCTTCATTCATAGGAGGTGGATATTGTACGGGTGATGGTGTCGAAGGTTTGTGTTCCCTTTTCCAATGTGGGTACACCAAGCCTCATACTTGTAGGCTCTACAATGGAAGAACAAGAAGGAAGGAGAGGGATAGCACCACATCGAAGGAAAGCCTGGGTTTTGTTATATATATATATATATATATATATATATATACATACACGATGTGTGGAAGACCAACTAGTACCATGATACATGAGTATGGAAAGGTTATTTGATAACTGTTGCTTCTCATCCTACCATGTTCTCATAATTCTTTCCCAAAAGCAAAGCACTTGCGCCATATATTACTGCCTTTCCCAAAATAATATTCCTTTTTACTTCACTAATATCATGAAAGACATGTTTTAGAAAGAGATTGAGTATATTCCCTTATTTCCTAAAAAACTCTTGGCTTTTAAACCCTTGATTACGAGGATACACTATCATATACAACTTAATAATTCTATTTGGAAACACCAAAAAGTCATTACATAATTCCATTAGTATATGGCATGTTATTCCCATATTAAGGCTTTTATTATTTGTATTTTCTCTTCCTTCTCCTATTATCTTTGCAATTCGGACTCCTTAGTACACAAGAAATCCTAAGGATCTGGAAAACACTCATGAAGGATAATTCTTGGCCTTCTAGATTCTTTACATCTCTCATTTTTCTTTATCTTATTTATTCCTCTTATTAATCGATTTCCTTTTTATTTTTATTCCCTTTTTCTTGTTATTGGGCCCAATAGCCAACAAAGCCCACGAAATCAAACAAGGCTATTTATCAAAGGAAACCACTCAATTAACTTAAATCATACAAATTACAAAATCATACATTTATTGAAGAAATTGTATTTCAAATCATATAAGCCCAAAATTAGGGTTGTAACATCCTTCCCCTCTTATAGGATAAGACCCTTCCATGTCCATCATGGCTCCCATGTGGCTTCATCCTTTTCCGTGGTGCTTCCAATGAACCTTTATCATCTCATCTGAGTTCTCTCTCACCTTGGTATCTCATACCCTCATAGGTGACTCATGATATGTCAGTCTCCCAACAAGCTCAATAGGTTCATGGCTCAGCACATGGTTTGGGTACATCACATAGTGCTCTAGATCAGACTCATGGAACACCTCATACATCATGTTATCCTGAAGGGTAAGGCTAAACATAAGCAAATCTACCAATCCGTCTCAAATGGACCCATGTATCGGGGACTCATCTTTAACTATAGCTCAGAGGGGTCAGGTTTCCATAACACATATTCTTCCATAGTGAACTGCATGTCAGTCTACATCATGACTCATGTCACCCCTAGTCTCTCTCAGCCATCACACAATCAAAGCGACTTCATCTGCACACATTGTGGTCTCTGACCTTCACGAGGTCCTTTCACCAACATCATCCTAATGAAGCGGTAACCGACACAACCTCCCTTATAGAGCTTCTTACATCCTGATACTGGCTATGGTGGCTATCATCACGAGAAGACTCTTCTAGGGCAAGAACTACTCCCACATATCACCCTAAATGAGCACACATGCTCTTATCAGACCCTATGAAGTCTGGATCATACTCTCGTGACTGTCCATCAGTCAGGGGTGATAAGTTGTACTCAACTTCAATCTCGCATTGAGTTCTTCATGTACCCATTCTCACCGCATGGAAGTGAACTTGAAGTCATGCTCCAGATATTGAACTTGATCGTGGTGTAGTTGAATTATCTCTCCCTTGCATAGTTCAATCATCTTTGTCCCCCTAACAGTGATCTATCTTAAGTAAGGGATTATGTCATATTGGTAAGGCGATCTACCATAACCCATATTGCATCTTGACCTCTCTTGGTCCATAAGAGACCATCCATAACGTCTACGGTAACCTACTCCCATTCCCTCTCAGGGACTTTTCGTTGCTCGTAGCAACTTACTGGGTTATGGTGTTCGGCCTTCACCCATTGCCATTCATGGCGACAAACCACATTCAACTCTATCTACTTCTTTATCTCAAGTATCCAAAGCACTACTGCAAACTTTAATCATATTAGTAGTACCACGATGCAGGGTGTATTTATCATCGCAAGCTCCTACATGTCATGATTCCTCAAGGTCGACTCTTCAGAAACCCTAAAACACTCTAGTCGTGGGTTCCATCACCTTCCTTTCCTGAGAGGTGTATCTGTGATTCTTATAACCGTCCTATCTCATCAAGCTCTAGTCTAGCTAACTGAGCAACCACCTTGACCAACATGTCTGATTGTATCTGGGTGTTAGCCATACATGGTCTCATCTTCTAACAAACTTTAGGGTTTGCCTAATAGCCTTTCTTAAACAAGATAGCTATACACCTGAGCTATACCTAGATGAAGGGTATCAGTTACCACATAATATTCCTTATTGGTGAGGACATAAACCTTCATATACTCCACTCATCATCCACATCTCATATTTAGGTCTAACTAAGTCAAGAAAACTTCGAGCTCATCATCTTGGTTATCAAACTCAAACTCATAAATTCCATACTACTCTTGATAGGAACGTCCTCATATGATGATTACCTTAGTTCTCTTCATGATTGCAATCCATCCATCAGAAGGTATGATACTTCCTCAATCCTCAAACATCATAGCAATGTTTCAACTCACATCATCTTTATCCTTAGTGTATGGCATGCGTATTGCCCTCTCTCTCACCCTCATAATGAGAGGAAATAAGCATTTGGATGCCGTCTAAATACAGAGTTCATCACGTTCCAAGAGTGGATATGGTGCATCACACATCTCCAGTACACTTTCCAATCTAAGTTGAAACGTGCATCACATGACTCCACATCATGATTATCTCGATTTCAGGTTTACTTCCATGGAAACTGTCCCCAAACATTATTGAGTCTTAAACATCTCTTTTTTATGTACAATCCTTAGTTGTTACCTCAAGGTCTCTAGGGTGTCGGAACTTTTGGGGTGATCTGGCCCTTATGCATCTAGTGAGTGCCTATGACATTTACCCCTTAGGCCCCATGAACTCATGAAGGTGGCCAACCTCCTAACCCATGGTCCTTGGGTAAAGGTAGTTGTTACCTCCCGATCCTATGGTCTTGTGCATCCAAGGAACAGACAACTCCTACATCCATCGGTCTTATCCCTTCATGACCTTAGTATTGACTTAGGATTCCATCATAGCACATCTCATTCTTGAATCTTTACCCAAAACTCCATCATCTCTCTGGGCACTCATGGTCAAACTTATATCCTTTCATAGGGATCATGGCGACCTACCTAACTTGGTCATGCCCCATAAGGTTACCTCCATGGCAACATAACTTCATGCCCCTTAGATATGTCCACACAAGGGTATATAGATTCGTTCTCATACCATGTGCTCTCCACTTATCTCATCGAGCTCCTATGAGAGACCTCTTTAGGTTACCTCAAACCTACACAAAAGTTGATACTCACCCTACAGAAGGGTCCCTCCCCAGGATGGGAGAAAACTATCTCTTGATAGCAGCAAAGGTCACAAACATCCTTTCTTCTAAGGTTTACATCATCATGTGCATAGCCCTATTATGCTACCTATACACGTAGGTAGTAGGAAGGCAACCTATAAGACACTTTGGGTTCCTTGGAAGGTCCACTTATTCCTTATTCCTCGAAGTTGGCCAACTCATACATATGTCACCAACATGTGTGAGGGTTTCATCAAACATGTACCTTAGTCCAAGGGGTTTCCTTTTCCTCTAAACTTGAGGGGGGTGCCAAACTTGAATACTTAATAACTCAAACATCATTGTGAGCATCAAGTGCACCTTGTACCACTACTTCCCCTCTTTGGTCAAGGAACCTTAGGTTCACTCCTTATGCATCAGTCATCTAACTGCATGCTCATCTTTTCAACCACAAACCACACATTTACAACGTATAGCATGCACTTCCTACTATTCTTCCATGTGAACCATACCTCAGAGTCCTACACAAGGACAACCAACTGGGTGCGACTTCATAACTTGTTACTATACCTCCCTAGGGTCTAAGGAACTCTCCTATAAGGTAAGGTAAGCATCTGTACATTGGTTCATGAAGCCTCTTTCTTATCTAGGGTTTGGTTCCTCTAAAAGCATCCAAGGTACGACAAGCCTCTAAGGATCGTGCATGAGGCAACCACATACATCTACTTAAGTTGTCCATTCTAGACCTTATCATACCTAACTTCTCATGATTCCTCATGTCTCGAAGTCTAAGCTTCCAACCTTCCTTCTCATGTCTTGTTCTCTCTCTAGAGCTAACCCTACAACCGACCTTACCACTGGAGTTTCTAAGAAGGTAGATCCAGCTCTTAAGGATACATGCACACACCTACATGGGTAAACTGTATGATCCAAACCTATGTTCGGTCAATATTATCCAAAGCTCTATGTGTCCATCTCTTAACCTCTCAGGAATAACTCTTTTGACCTAAGTCTCAACCTACTACTAGTATTGCTGACGTTCTCTCCTTCATAGGTGCATGCTCTTCTATTCTTGTATATGCCCATAAGGGTTTCTATATGGTCACCATTGTCCTCTTCGAAGAAGGAGTTATCTTTTATCTTAATAGGCATGACCCTTCCAAGGTTGGGTCTCCCAAAAGGGCACTAGGTAAACCAACCCCCACATAGCTCATGCTTCTCACCGGTATAAAAAACCAATATGCATGTCAACCCACATACATGGTCAACTACGATATCTAACTCATCTTGTCATCTCTCTCTAACAACCACTTAGGGTTAGGGTTAGCATCATCCTCTGAGGATGTGTCAGATCTCTACCTCTTCATAGAGGTTTCTACCCTCAGGGCTAACTCTCTCCTCGTCCTCCTACAACAAGGTCTAACCTCATGTCTCTCTTGAGGGCACGACAACACATGTCATGCAACCTAAGCATGCAACTAATCTTTAGTTTACGCTTAAACTATTAAACTTATGTCCATGACATCTTATTTACATGCTTTTCATTTATTTGGTGGAGGATTCCTTAATCCTTATCATACTTTCCCTGACCTCAAGTATGCGGGGGAGAGAGAGAGAAACCTTAAACCTTAGAACCTTAATTAAATTAGGGTTGAGAAGGGAAGAAGATAGATGAGAAAGTCCTAAAGGTATCTTACTTTGAGTCAGAACCTCAGACTTTGGCCAAGCAGTCACACCGCATCTGGGAGTCCTCGTGACCGACTAGCGGGGCAGAGAAAAATATTGCCAACCCCCAAACTATGATCCTTTTCTAGACACCTCCGTCTTTGGAAAATCCTCTAATAACTCCCTCGGTTCTACAGAGTTTGTAAAATTTAATAATTACTAAGGATTAAATGAGAAACCAAAGCTATTATACCAAATGTAACGACCCTGCCTCCTGGTAACCCCCAATTAAGGGAGATCAGAAGGTCATAGACGTTATCCCAATATTTCTGAATCAGTGGTTCAACATTTAATCAATAATAATTATCAAATTCTATTAAAAATAAACTAAAAAGCTGGAATAAAATAAATCTCTTGATACCTTGTAAAAAATTCGGATTTCTAGACTTGTATCCACAGATGGAGTCTATCTATCTAATCCCCCTTGAATTGATTATTTCTACCTTCACAATGTTTCAGTTTAGCATTTGTCCTTTTCAATTATTGTACCTAAAACACCGACAAACAAAATGTGGGTTAGTATATTTCTATACCGGTATGTGGGGGACAATCAAAACTTTCATAAATAATGGCTAACAACCTAATTATCACAAATAAGTTATTAACAATCCAAACTACATTTTTAATGTGACATTCTCAACCGCTTTTTCCCTAAACCTGGATTACTCTCTCTTAGGGTTTTTGTCCTTGCAAGGGACATAAGGCCACCTTCTCCATCCTGAGCTTGGTGCCTGGGGTCACCTCTCATGGTGCCCAATGGTCTTCCCTCTGGGGCTAGACCAAATAGACCTTCCCTCTAGGGCTTGGTCATGCATCATACATCAGGGTGGCATGTAGGTTCGAGAATGCACATATATACTTAATTGTGATAATCATAGTGACTTTATAGGTTTGCATAAATAAAACACTCAACAGTTTAGGTTGCATCTAATTGATCAAACGTTCGAGAAAACTCTGTGAAACTAGATTGATTATTCATAAATAACCACATACCTGATTTGCAGATTCAACAGGCTAATAGCAATTCCAAGCAAGCAAGTAATCCAAGAAGCAGTTCAACAATCACAGAATTCCTAAAAAGCATATGTAACCTATTTACTACACTTTATCAATAATATATCCATTTAATTGACTTGGATTCACTTTCTAGGGTTTCTAATCTGAATTAGGGTTTCATTAGGGTTCTCTTAGATCTTTTTACAACTTTCCTCATTTATATCCACAAAACCCCAAAAACAGCATATCTAGAGGCAAAACCCTAATTATTCAACTTAATCACATTAGAGCCTTTTTATCATCTACTAGGCTTGGGATTAACCTAACATCAATTTTATTCAAAGGATCTCGATTTATATCTTATTAAAACCCACTAACACTTAAATTAGGGTTTCTAAGTCCATTAATGCTTATTAACATATCAAAACCCTAAATTAAGCTATTAAGCATAAGAATATCTCTTTAGACATCAAAACATCTTTCTTATTAACATCAGGTTAATATTATCATAATACAACCATATTAATCCCCTTAATTCATCAATCATCAAATTAGGGTTGATCTTAGTCATGAAAGCATTAAAGATTATAACTTTAGGTACTTTTCGAATTATGATCAGATTCAGGCACTAAAAACATTTTTATTGAATTCCTTGCATTTTCTTGATCAATTTTCATATATTGGTCATCCTAATCAGAGTTACCATGAATTAATTACGAATTTGCAAAGAAATTACCTTTTAGGCCAATCACTGGCCACCACGTCAGCTTTTCATTTTCTTTTCCTTTTACTTTTGGCCAACCCGAGATTTGCTGTAAAAGGATGTGCTTGCCCTTGATCCTTGCGTGTGTGTGAAGGGGCACATTTGTCTTTATAGTGTGTCTCCTTCTTCCTCACACACAGGTGTTCCGTGATGTGTAGGCCACCGGTGCTGCATCCAGAGCCCGTGTTGCGCCCTTCTCATCCCCTCAACGCGCCACCACCTTCATTCATTCACCATTTCCTTTCTTCCTCGGCCCAGATTGGCCTCCTCGAGGGAGAGACGTCGGGGTTTCACCCCCTTCCTTACTGTGCGTGAACCCCTATCGGTACTGCGGTACCCGGTTCACTCATCTTCCACCCACCGACGCCCTCATCCTCTTTCACACATGCACAGCCGCGTCCAGAAAGATCGCAGGACCACCCAGGTTTGTCCAACGAACTAGGCCATTCGGCACCATGTTTTCTTCAAGGCTGACACGTCAGTAGGTGATGCGATGATTTTGATTCGCATTTATAGAGTTGTTTTACATGCATTTTATGTGTTTATTAGTCACTTTTGTGGTTAGTATCACATAATTCACTTACTTTAGTCTATAATCTCATTCTGTATCAAATCTCTCATATTTTATCTTTGTGAGTATAAATGATTATAATAATGGGTTTTAGCTTAACTGATTTGGTTTTGTCTTGCAATTTTAGGAAAAACGAGTATACACAACTGTCGATACCATCGACCTGTGTCGATGGTATCGACACAGTCATAGTGAGACAGCCGCAAGGAGCCAACATGAGTCGATACTATCCACATTGAAGTTGATGGTATCGAGATAACTTCAGCGAGCCAGCAATCAACCTGTCGATACTATCGACACAAAAGTCAATACTATCGATGTTCTACAGCTTCAGTGTCAGAAAGGTGACAAAACCGACGCCTAAAGGTGTCGATACCATCGACCCGTGTCGATGGTATCGAGTCGACATCAGGCGGAACGTCAAAGAAGAAGGAAACCTTGTCGATATCATGAGGGGTCGATACCATCGACCCGCGCCGATGGTATCGACACCGTCAGATTATTTTTTGTTCCAGATCGCCCGAATAAAACGGTGGGGATATTTCGACGATCTAATTGGGTGTTTACACCTAATGACGGCAGCAAGGAGCAATCTATCAGGTCATTAGCCACTGCACGCATCCCGAGGAGAGGAAGAGAAGAGAATGGAGCCCAGAAGCACGCCCTGACCGTTCCGAGAGCCGCAGAAGACGTTTTCCACCGCCGGAAGGCTGTAGATCGCGCACTCTACGTAGAGGAACGCCCGGATCTTCTTCTTTCAGGGGTTTACATCACTTCATCCATGTTTTCCCTTTCTTCCATCATGTCTTGCTTTGAGATGAACATGCGAGGCTAATCCCCTTTGTCTTTAGGACCGGGATTAGACCGGGTAATTGTTGTATGATGTTTTTATCATAGTAATTCATATTTTGTCTCTTAAATCCGTGGTATGATTTCATTTTCTCCATTATATCATTATGCTTGATCACCCTAATGATAATCTAATGCCTTTAATTACTTTGAAAGAAGGATTAACGGTTGAAAAGAGACAAAGTTCACATTAATTAATAAATCCCTTGAACAAGAAGATGTACGGTTAATGGTGGAAACCCTGAGTTTGGTCTTCATGCACCTAGTTTAGGGTATAGGTTACTACGACCGTGGAACTGACCTAGATTTAGGTAGTGAATTGTATCACAACAGTGAACAATTCTGACTACATGCCACTACCCGGAATGAGAGACAAGTGTGATTAACTATATAGAAATAAATGCAACGAGACCCCGCAGTGAAACTGCAATCCTAAAGATTCCCATCTGAATTGATTAAACTCAACATTTAATCGATTGCTTTGTTTTCTTTTATTTGTCTTTTATTTTTCAATCAACTCTCAAAAAACCTTTTAATCGGTCTAGCTGATCGCGAGTAGTTAGTAAGTAGTCTATCGATAGTTCAGTGTCCCTGTGTTCGACTCGGGCCTCACAAGGCCTATATTACTCTGACACATGCATTTGTGTTATACGCATGGAAAATCGTGTCAGTAGGTCTCTTACTGCCAAAGGAAGCCGACCTTCCATGGTTAGAGAGGAGGGCAATGGTGATAACCTGCCCAGACACCAGGCCTGGTGTAACATACTGAAATCCAGGGTCTTTCCTACAATTTACCCACTTTTGAGCTTTTCTTTTCCTTCTAGTCCATTTGGACCTTTTTCATAAATTTCCCATCCTTTTGAATTATTTTTGGACTCTATATGCAATTTGAGCCTAAATGATGGTGAAATTCCATTTTTGCCCCAATTATGATAATAAAGGGGTGTTTGCACAAATAACCCACTTAAGAAATAATTAAGGAATAGTAAATGCAAAATGGAGTTTTATGATAGATAATAAGTGGATAATGTTAATTTGGATCTCTTATATCTTTTTGGATAAGATATGAGCAAAAATATGTAATGGAATTAATTATGGGTGTAATTAACCTAATTTCTTTCTCTCTACTCAAAAATGATAATAATATAATATTATGGTGAGTTTTTGCTCTTAAAGATAATTATGGATGGATATCTCGAATTTCACTCATATAATCCATTAAAAGAAGCCTTTTCATATAACTCATTCATTTTAATATGTTAATATACACTTTAATGAGCAATATATTGATTAAGGGCCAAATAATGAGTAAAATGAGAATCTAATTACATATCATGATTCTACACATTAATTTGTGCATGTGGTTAAAATTTGGTGCCTTTTGGACTTCCTTTGACCCTTCAAATCCATTTTTATAAGCTTTCAATATAGTATAACTATATTGCATGAATCGAATCAATTGTATTGATGTGTAACGCTAAAGTTTGGCCAATTTTTCACTGTCACACACATCACCCTTCACCTGCTCCTCATCTAACGGCTGTCATTTAATATCGATCCAATCCGACGGTGGATAACTCATCTCCTACCTCTGGTCGTCCGACAATCGAGCCTCTCTGCTTCCCCGATCTCGTTCTCCCTCTACACAGCACCATTTCACACGATTCTTGTCCCTTTGGTTTCGTCTCCTATCGATGGATTCTTTGACCTTTTGCTCGACCGACAGTGTGGTCTGTAGGCAAAATGCCTAACTGAGGTCTCTCCCCCTTCTCCGCCGCAAGGCACAGTAAGGCCAAGGGCCTCCCTCCGACCTATTTAAGGGGTCGTCAAGCACCCTCAGGCCTCGAGCCTTCCTCCTCTCCCCCCAGTTTCACCCCCACAACCTTGGATCTTCCTGACCTGCTTGGTCTTCTTCCCTGGTGACGGCGACCTTTCCTGGTCTCTACGTGCCACCTAAATTCAATCGGACTTAAGATAAGCATCCTCGGTCATCCCTCTTCCTGTTTCTACCCTCGCTTTGTCCCGTGATGCCCCCGGTCGCCTAGTCCTATAGGCCGCCAGAACTCTTTGTCGTTGTCATGTGGTTTCAGGTCTATAGTATACCTTCACCTTTGAAAATCATTCTATTGAACTCATCTTGCTCCCACAAAGCTGTTCAGATCGTTTTCTTCTCGAGAATTAGCCCCTGTTCTCAGTGTTGGCCTGGTCTTATACCTCCCTTTTCCGTCCAGTTTCCGGCGTGTTTGGCCACAGGAGGCTTCGCCCAGTAGGCCCTTGTGACCGCGAGACCTCAGGAAACTAATTCCTGGTCTCTGGTTGCAGCGATGGTGCCTAAAATGGCATATGGGACATGACCTCCCTGACCCAGAGAGCTGCTCGAGCCATGGCTCGAAGCTACAATCCTGGAGTTGTAATGATGGAAATGCCCACTCTAATTCAATCGATTCCATTAAACGAGCATGGGCCTATCCATAATTTGGTGTCCTCCCTTTGTTTCTCTCTAGCAAGATTAATACTTGCGATTGACCGAAAGGCCCTCACCGTTTTCATTATTTGATTTTACGAGCAGTAACAAAATGGTAAATTGCCTCTCCATTATATCGTGTTTGACCTAGGTCAGTGAGAGTGGACCTGCCGACGCGGCCAAATGTGATTGGTCCACATCAGTGTGGGCCCAGCCGTAGTGGCCCATCCCCATTCGGCCATTTATCTTGCTGATGTGGCTTTTTCTTGCATTTTCATTGGTCTGATTTAATTAATTCATAGTAAATCAACCATTGGTCAGAAAAATGCAAATAAATAGTTGTAGGAAAGGATTTTTCGAGTAGAATCCGAATTTCTACTTTTTGAGTCATGTTCCTAAATGATTTTTCGAATTTTATCTTAAATATCATTTTAATCACCTTAAATGATCTAAATGTGTAATTAATCTATTCTAACTCCAAATTGGGAAATGAAATATGTTTTATTAATCAGGAGAATATGATTAATCGATTGGATTAGGTTTTGAACCTTAAATCATGGTTTTGAAAATAAGTTCCAAAATTAGGTTTTCTTATACTTTATGCCTTAATACATATTAATTCATGTGAAACATTTATACCTAGGGAAAATGAAATTGGATAACAAGATTTTGGTGAGAAATGATGATTAAGAATCTACAATAAGGTATGTGAAAACCTATTTGTGTATGTGAAAACCTATTTGTGTATGTGAATCCTATTTATGTATGTGAGCCATATTTCAGTAGGTGACCCTTATTTAAATATGTTGACCATAATCATGAATGTGATTCCTACTATGATTGTGAAGAATGATTAATGTGCAAATACACCCAATCCTCAGTTGGGATTTTCATCCAACCCCACCATACTACTTTGCTAGACTTGGAATCCTTATAATGTCTTTACTTTTCATTAAGCAACTCTTCTAATGCCTGTGTTGGTTTCTTATTGGAAATACTTGTACATTACTTGAAATGCCAATGTTGGCTTGCTTAATTGGAATGCTTATTGGAAATTATTCCCATTTGCTATGATGAAATTTTATTTATATTTCACTCTACTGCCGAGTGACTTATTTATGCATGATGTATTTATTGGCCAAATGACAATGTAGTGTACATGAGTACAAACCACCCATAGGGCACTAGGGTTTTAGTCCCCCTACCACTTTATACAGGGCACTGAGGTTTTAGTCCTCCTGCCAGGCACTGGGGTTTTAGTCCCCCTGCCATTTTATATATGGTGAGGTCCGGTAGGTGCCTCACCCTACATTGAGATGTGTTTGTGTCATAATATACTCATGCAATGTGATAATTATTGATGTTGAACTATGGCAGTCTTCCAATTCTTATTTGCTCATTTGCCTCTTATTCTTGAAATCCCTTAGTATAGCGGATTCTCTTTAATTTTCCATTCTTTAGCTTTATAATTGTCCTTATCCTTTATTGACACATACATTTTTTTTAATCTTTCTCTTGCTGGGTGATCCCAACCACCCAGATTAGGATCAGAGTGCGCATGGAAGCTTGATGAACCTGCCTAAGGCTAAGGAGATCTTGCACATCTAGATAGTTTGAACTAGTTGCATAAACTTTTGTTATGTTGTTTGTGGAGACAAGTTGTATTATTTTAAGTCTTCCTCTACCTAGATCCTTGCTCTTGTATTAAGATGTACCCCTTTTGGGAAAATTTTGTAATGTACTCTTTATACATTTTGAATAAAGTCAAGTTTAAATTTTCTGCTGCTACACAATTGATGTTATTGATTGCCATGGTATTTTAGTAGAGACTTGGTCTTTACAGCATGGTATCAGAGCATCAAGGTAGTCAGATTCTTGACTAATTCAAATTGTCTCCTAGATAGAACCATTATCTTATATAGTTTCCCTTTAGTAAGTTTTCACCTTAGAGTTGACCTGTGATGAGAGTTTGATTTAGGATCATAATAATTTCATATTAGAAATAAAATTTGTCAATTTTTTGTTGAATTGTATAATGAGTAGCTACTAGAGCAAGAAGTTGAAAGTGATGGTGTCTAGAAATGGTCAGAACTTGGGGGCTGGCAAAATTTTCCTCTGCGCCACTAGCTTGGCTTACGGGGACTTCTGAGTTCATATGACACCGGCCTGGACTGATATGATACAGACAGCTCAAAATAGTCTACCCTTAGACATATTACCTTATTGTTGAGTAACCTTAGAAACCCTTATATGATGTTTTGATTCTCTCAAACAAAAATCATCTTGTAACCCTTAAGTATCTTATATAGATTTCCATGTTAGGGTTAGTGTACCCTATGATATACCTTAAAGTTTGGAGGATAGTGATTAGTAAAACTCATAGTATTGGACCTTATACTTAGTTATGTACCCTTTCACCTATAAAATAGTTTGACTTAGTCAACCCTTTAAGTGGAATGGTAGTGTTAGTACCTTGATAGGTTTTTGAGTTGCTGATTTCAAGGATGAGATCCTCTTTAAGGGGATGGAGTCCCTCAATGCCTTGAAATCAAGAAACCCAAACTCCTTGAATATGGGATTAGAGAGCTTATATGTTTAGTGTTGAACAAACATGATATAATTGTAATTCATCTTGTTTGGTTATAAACAAATGAATAAGTCATATAGTTCATATGCTTGAACCTTAATATATTCTTGATGCAAATAATAATTAGTTATTCATTAATATTTGTGAATATACATAATTTTGATTAAGCCACCCTAATGATAGATAAAGGCATAATATGTAATGGTCATGTTGACCTAAACCCTAAGATGTAATCATCTAGCCTTAACAAGGAATACACATCCTTAATGTTTTCATGATACGCTAGAGACATTAGGTGTCATCATCACATAATATGCCTTGGTACATGTAAATGGATTATAATCACCTAATTATAATTGTGACCCAATTATCAACATAGGTAAGGCATATCACCTTGTTCACTAAATACATCTCATTAATCATCTTATCATAAATTGATTTATGAATCAATTCAGATAATCACTAAAAAGGTATAAAATGACTCGAATATGATAATGAGTAATTTGATTCATATAACGTGATGTTAATTCATATTAATTAGTGTTATAAGAGAAAATGATTAATGATGCCATGGATATGAGTATGAAAGATAGTGTGACAATATGTAACTTAGATATAAGCCATTAATGTGACTCACTTGGAATTATTATAGGTTTAATAATTTGCTGGATAATATTACATGCTTCTCACCAAAATAATTTGTGGTAATCCTACATGATGTAGTTAATGGATATTAATATTAAGTTATTAAGGCTTGTGATCTAATGCATCTATAAATGTTGAAATGGCTTAGTAAACCCTAATTGTGCTTAAAACCCTTGATGAGGGAAATACATATGATATAATGTTGAGATGTAATTGTGAATAAAATGTGATCCAAATGATGGAATAATAAATATGATGCCTCTTCATGATGGATATTATGCTAATAAGACAAAAATGTTGATTATGTTGTGTTAATTTAAAGTTGATAGGTTTTGTGAAAACCTTAGTAAGACTTGGCCTATGTGTAGAGCTTTTAGTACCCACCTATTTGTTTAAGGTTGGGATGTTGCACAATCACCCTCTCTTCTCTCTTGTTGTGATTTTGGGGATAAAATCCTCTTTAAGGGGTGGAGTGATGTAACATACTAAAATCCAGGGTCTTTCCTGCAATTTACCCACTTTTGAGCTTTTCTTTGCCTTCAAGTCCATTTGGACCTTTTTCATAAATTTCCCATCCTTTTGAATCAGTTTTGGACTCTATATGCAATTTGAGCCTAAATGATGGTGAAATTCCATTTTTGCCCCAATTATGATAATAAAGGGGTGTTTGCACAAATAACCGACTTAAGGAAATAATTAAGGAATAATAAATGCAAAATGGAGTTTTATGAGAGATGATAAGTGGATAATGTTAATTTGGAGCTCTTATATCTTTTTGGATAAGATATGAGAAAAAATATGTAATGGAATTAATTATGGGTGTAATTAACCTAATTTCCTTCTCTCTCCTCAAAAATGATAATAATATAATATTATGGTGAGTTTTTGCTCTTAAAGATAATTATGTATGGATATCTCGAATTTCACTCATATAATCCATTTAAAGAAGCCTTTTCATATAACTCATTCATTTTAATATGTTAATATACACTTTAATGAGCAATATATTGATTAAGGGCCAAATAATGAGTAAAATGAGAATCTAATTACATAGCATGATTATACACATTAATTTGTGAATGTGGTTTAAATTTGGTGCATTTTGGACTTCCTTTGACCCTTCAAATCCATTTTATAAGCTTTCAATATACTATAACTATATTACATGAATCGAATCAATTGTATTGATGTGTAACGCTAATGTTTGGCCGATTTTTCATTGTCACGCACCTCACCCTTCACCTGCTCCTCATCCAATGGTTGTCATTTAATATCGATCCAATCCGATGGTGGAGAACTCGTCTCCTACCTCCGGCCGTTCGACAACTGAGCCTCTCTGCTTCCCCGATCTCGTTCTCCCTCTACACAGCACCATTTGACACGATTCTTGTCCCTTTGGTTTTGTCTCCTCTCGAAGAATTCTTTGACCTTTTGCTCGACCGGAAGCATGGTCTATAGGCGAAATGTCTAACTGAGGTCTCTCCGCCACAAGGCATAGTAAGGCCAAGGGCCTCCCTGCGACCTATTTAAGGGGTCGTCGAGCACCCTCAGGCCTCGAGCCTTCCTCCTCTCCCCCCAATTTCACCCCCACAACCTTGGATCTCCCTGACCTTCTCAGTCTTCTTCCCTGGCAATGGAGACCCCGCCTGGTCTCTACGCGCCACCTAAATTCAATCGGACTTAAGGTAAGCATCCTCGGCCATCCCTCTTCCTGTTTCTACCCTCACTTTGTCCCGTGATGCCCCCGGTCGCCTAGTCCTATAGGCCACCGGAACTCTTTGTCACCGTCATGTGGTTTCAGGTCTATAGTGTACCTTCACCTTTGAAAATCATTCCGCTGAACTCATCTTGCTCCCACAAAGCTGTTCAGATCATTTTTTTCTCGAGAATTAGCCCTTGTTCTCAGCGTTGGCCTGGTCTTGTACCTCCCTTTTCCGTCCAATTTCCAGTGTGTTTGGCCACAGGAGGCTTTGCCCAGTAGGCCCTTGTGACCGTGAGACCTCAGGAAACTGATCCCTGGTCTCCAATTGCAGCGATGGTGCCTCAAATGGCATCTGGGATATGGCCTCCCTGACCCAGAGAGCTGCTCGAGCCATGGCTTGAAGCTACAATCTTGGAGTTGTAATGACCGAAATGCCCACTCTAATTCAATCGATTCCATTAAACGAGCATAGGCCTATGCATAATTTTGTGTCCTCCCTTTGTTTCTAGATAGCAAGATTAATACTTGCAATTGACCGAAATGCTCTCACCATTTTCATTATTTGATTTTATGAGCAGTAACAAAATGGTAAATTACCTCTCCATTATATCACGTTTGACCTAGGTCAGCGAGAGTGGACCTGTCGACATGGCCAAATGTAATTGGTCCACATCAGCGTGGGCCCGGCCGCAGTGGCCCATCCCCATTCGGCCATTTATCTTGTTGATGTGGCTTTTTCTTGCATTTTCATTGGTCTAATTTAATTAATTCATAGTAAATCAACCATTGGTCAGAAAAATGCAAAAAAATAGTCGTTGGAAAGTATTTTTCGAGTAGAATTTGAATTTCTATTTTTGAGTCCTATTCCTAAATGATTTTTCGAAGTTTATCTTAAATATCATTTTAATCACCTGAAATGATCTAAAATGTGTAATTAATCTATTCTAACTCCAAATTGGGAAATAAAATATGTTTTATTAATCAAGAGAATGTGATTAATCGATTGGACTAGGTTTTGAACCTTAAATCTTGGTTTTGAAAATAAGTTCCAAAATTAGGGTTTTCTTATACTTTTTTTTTGGTCTGCAGGGTTTTCTTATACTTTATGCCTTAATACATATCAATTCATGTGAAACATTTATACCTAGGGAAAATGGAATTGGATAACAAGATTTTAGTGAGAAATGATGATTAAGAATCTACAATAAGGTATGTGAAAACCTATTTGTGTATGTGAAAACCTATTTGTGTATGTGAATCCTATTTATGTATGTGAGCCATATTTCAGTAGGTGACCCTTATTTAAATATGTGGACCATAATCACGAATGTGATTCCTACTATCATTGTGAAGAATGATTAATGTGCAAATACACCCATTCCTTAGTTGGGATTTTCATCCAACCCCACCATACTACTTTGCTAGACTTAGAATCCTTATAATGTCATTACTTTTCATTAAGAAACTCTTCTAATGCCTATGTTGGTTTCTTATTGGAAATACTTGTACATTACTTGAAATGCCAATATTGGCTTGCTTAATTGGAAATTATTCCCATTTGCTATGATGCAATTTTATTTATATTTCACTCTACTGCCAAGTGACTTATTTATGCATGATGTATTTATTGGCCAAATGACAATGTAGTGTACATGAGTACAAACCACCCATAGGGCACTGGGGTTTTATTCCCCCTGCCGTAGGCACTGGGGTTTTAGTCCCCCTGCCACTTTATATAGGGCACTGAGGTTTTAGTCCTCCTACCAGGCATTGGGGTTTTAGTCCCCCTACCATTTTATATATGGTGAGGTCTGGTAGGTGCCTCAACCTACATTAATATGAGTTTGTGTCATAATATACTCATACAATGTGATAATTGTTGATGTTGAACTATGGCAGTCTTCCAATTCTTATTTGCTCATTTGCCTCTTATTCTTGAAATCCCTTAGTATAGCGGATTCTCTTTAATTTGCCATGCTTTAGCTTTATAATTGTGCTTATCCTTTATTGACACATACATTTTTTTATCTTTCTCTTGCTGGGTGATCCCAACCACCCAGATTAGGATCAGAGTGTGCATGGAAGCTTGATGAACCTGCCTAAGGCTACGGAGATCTTGCACATCTAGATAGTTTGAACTAGTTGCATAAACTTTTGTTATGTTGTTTGTGGAGACAAGTTGTATTAGTTTAAGTCTTCCTCTACCTAGATCCTTGCTCTTGTATAAAGATGTACCCCATTTGGGAAAATTTTGTAATGTACTCTTTATACATTTTGAATAAAGTCAAGTTTAAATTTTCCGCTGCTACACAATTGATGTTATTTATTGCCATGGTATTTTAGTAGAGACTTGGTGTTTGCATCTGGATGGCCAAGGTGTTCATGGTGCAGATAATCCCTTGCTCCGCTTCTGTTCTTGTTCGAATCTTCATGCATAGGAGGTGGATATTGTACAGGCGACGGTGTCGAGGGTTTGTGTTCCCTTTTCCAATGTGGGCACACCAGGCCTCATACTTGTATGCTCTACAACGGAAGAACAAGAAGGAAGGAGAGGGATAGCACCACATCGAAGGAAAGCTTGGGTTTTGTTATATATATATACACAATGTGTGGAAGACCAACTAGTACCACGATACACGAGTATGGAAATGTTATTTGATAACCACTGCTTATCATCCTACCATGTTCTCATAATTCTTTCCCAAAAGCAAAGCACTTGCGCCATATATTGCTGCCTTTCCCGAAATAATATTCCTTTTTACTCCATTAATATCATGAAAGACATGTTTTTGAAAGAGATGGAGTATATTTCCTCCTTTCTTCAAAAACTCTTGGCTTTTAATCCCTTGATTACGAGGATACACTATCATATACAACGTAATAATTCTATTTGGAAACACCAAAAAGTCATTACATAATTCCATTAGTGCACATTATTCCCATATTAAGGATTTTATTATTTGTATTTTCTCTTCCTTCTATTATGTTTGTAATTTGGACTCCTTAGTACACAAGAAATCCTAAGGATCTGAAAAACACTCATGAAGGATGATTCTTATCCTTCTAGATTCTTCTACATCTCTCATTTTTCTTTATCTTATTTATTCCTCTTATTAATCGATTTCCTTTTTCTTTTTATTCCCTTTTTCTTTTTATTGGGCCCAATAGCCAAAAAGGCCCACGAAATCAAACAAGGCTATTTATCAAAGGAAACCACTCAATTAACTTAAATCATACATTTATTGAAGAAATTGTATTTCAAATCATATAAGCCCAAAATTGGGGTTGTAACAGCCTCTTTTGTTGTCATGTTTTTCCCATTGAACATTTGATAGGTTCAATCTACTACATTTTCCACACAAATGGTCAAGATGATGTACTTATACTCAAAGTAAAGCCAATTGACTATTGTTTTTCATTGTTCGATGCACCAACTTTCAAAAATGATGCACCCATCCATGAAAGTTTGTGCATGTAACAATTTATGGTGCACCTCACATCAAAGAAGTTCATCCAGTCACAAATTTTGGTGCATCCTACATCAAAAGTTGGTTCTCCATGAAAACAAATTCAATATTACCCAACATCAAAGGTTATTGCACCTATATATGCTTAAAAATTAGAAATTTGATATATATGGCAGGGTCATTTTTTACTACATATGGAGGTATTGAAATGTATCTATCACCACAAGATATCTTCAAGTTGGATCCCTTTTTTTATCGATATAGTAAGAAAGCATGTCCATAATATACTCTAGAAACCTTCCTAGTTATGGATTTTGATGTTAAATATCAACCGTAATAATCATGCATATTGGGGGACGTTGGACCCTAACTCCCTCATGATATCAGGATTACAAGTGCATACATGATATATTAGTTGGAAAGATTTTGGCTGTTGGAGCATATTTTCAGCAACCTTTCATTAATATCTAACAACTTAAAACAATTATTATGTGAAAAAGTCATGGTTCCTTTTCAAGAAATAATAATATCCCTCAAGCATTTACCATTCTTATCTAGATTAAGGACCATATTCCCCATTGGAAGACCATTGTGCACCATGTGAGCTAGCTTATGCCACCCTTAAAAAGGAATGTGGTTGTCTTTCTATCAAAATAATTACATAGGAATTGGATGGTGTCAATTGTCAAGATCTACATCTACATCTGCAAGATGCCACAAAAGTCAACTTCATGTAGAATCTTTTCTTCCTGAAGTTATTTTCATCAATTACACATATCCATTTACCCCATAAACATAAACACATGACAACATGTTTCATTACACTGCAACAAAGCTACCCATTGGTAAGATTAGGTCAAGAACACTAGCTTTGACACACAAGTGCAGCAACATTCATCAAAAGGATGCACCAACTTACATTGTTACACATATTTGTACCCCAGATTTACATGCCAGTGCTCCCATCCATGAAAGTTGTTGCAACCATGTAAAACCTGGTGGGTGGTATGTGAAACCTAATGCAGCAATCTGTGAAAAAGCTACACTCTAACATCAATGTGGTGTACCCTACTATGAAAGTAGGCCCATTAAGATATGAATGGATGCATGGAGCTATCAAAAATGGTGTTGTGATGATCATGGTATTGAATGATGATGACATTGGGAAAAGTGTTTCCAAAAGTGTAGTGTCGACGATGGGTGAAGTCTAACCCATGTAGACATCCCTATTCTACAGTGTCATCGACATATTGGGCTGGTTCCATGAAATGGGACCAAATGTCACTGAAGTTGGTCTGGCCCAGTGCAAACATTGTAAATAAATCATTGAATTGGTCGACACATTGACATTCCTCGGGACACTTCATGCAGTTCAGACAACTTGTTATAAGGGAGAGGAAATAAGGAGTTTAAGCATGGTGCAAGGTTATTTTGATATTCATTTACTTAGTCTTACCTGATAATTGTAAATCTACCCTTTCTCTACTAGATCTACCCCTTCCCTACAAGATCTATCTTATATTTATGTATATCTACTCAACTAACATGTTTTTCTTCTAGTACCTAACCCAAATTTCTATTTTTGAATGATCTACTCACTTTTCTTAGTATTTTACACTTAATATTGGTAAATATACTCCCTCTCTACTAGATCTAATATATATTTACAAATTTTTGTAGATCTCTCCGTATTTTTTTCTTTTATGTCCCTCCTAATCTCATTTTTTAATATACTCATCTTTTCTTGGGATTTCACATATAACATAAGTTAAATTTATACATATCTACACTCCTACACTACTAAAAAGGAAAAGTGTACTTAAAGTTGAATATGATCTATTGTTTATAAAGAATTTATATGTTAAACATATACAATAATAAGATGAAATTTGATTTAAAAAATATGAAAAAATTATAAATTAATTCTAATACTTAATAAGAAATTAGTATAATTGTTGTAACATATATTAGTTTAATTTGAAGTCTGGTTTGTTTAGCAAATGTGAATCTTTCAACATAAAATTATAGTCTTGATATCAGATACAAGTACTATGTTTATAACTTTGTATTAAATATATTAGTCATTTAGTTTAACAATTAATATACTTGTATAGGTCTTAAATTAAAGAAAAACACATTTTTTTTGTATTTGTTGAACTTTTACATGTGTTTTTAAGGTATTAGTGCTTGTATATGTATTTTAGTTTAAAGCAATGAGAATGTTATTTAACATGTCTACTTCATTCCTAGTTGTGAATCTGATGGCGTTAGAATGAGCCACGATGAAATGGGAGGGAGGAACGTCGTGGTGGTGGTGGTGGTGGTGGTGGATCTAATACTAGAGGTGAAAGTGATCCAAGATGGGAGCACTGCCAAAGGTTGATGGCACTAAGAAGAAGACAAATTCAACTATTGCAACAAGGTGATTGGTAATGGAGGTATTTTTAGGTTTAAAAAGAATCTGACATGAGGGGACAAGAATGTGAAAGTCTATGGATAATGTCTCGATGAAGTGAAGAAGTACATTATAGATTTAGAAAATCAAAAGAATGTGAAGAAAGTTAATGACACAGTTAGAGATAATAGATTCATAAAATAATGTTTGGTCCTAGTTTCATTCATGTAGATGATAGTGATGATATTGATGATGATGACATTTGTCTACCCTAGTGATATTGATACACCAACCAAAAGAAAATCATGGACGGAAATCAAAAAAGAATTTGTGATGGAAAGGCATAAGAGAGATGAAATTAGAGAATTCATGGGAACCCAGAAAGGGTTTGGTTCTTCTACTTATGAAGCAAGGGTGAATCGGGTATACCACATGGAGAAAGAAGTCAAATTCTAAGCCCTGCAATGGAGAATCTCATAACCCATGCCATGAAGTTCACATAATTTGAGCCTTCTTTCCACATGAAGGATGCAAGGTAGACAACAATAACTGGCATTTGGAAAATATCAAAGTGATTGTATGCCAAGTTATTTGGAAATTTTATTTTTGTGCATGGTATTACTCCCAATGTGGCATATGGCCCATATATGCAACACATGATTGATGCATGTGCACATCATGGAAAGGGCACTGAGGCATCAACTCTACATGAGCTGATGAACAAGTATTTACTAGTTGAGAGGAAGGAAATAGATGAGTGGATAGATGAGAAGATAAAAAAATATATGGCCCATCTTTGGTGTTATTCTAATAAGTGATAGTTGGATGAGTGGCACAAAGCATCAAATTTGTAAATTTTATAGAAGTTGATGATGTCACCTACTTTATAAAGTCCAATGATGCACCTACACAAATAAATGACGAAAAATATCTAGCCAAGTTAATGTAGAGTGCAGTTGCATATATAAAAGAGCTTGAGGTTAAGATTTTGACAAACAATGGTAGAAAATTCAAGAAAGCTAGTAAACTTCTTGAGGATTCTAAAAAGTATTTTCTATATTGGACTCCTTCTACAGTGCATTTTGTTGATCTAGTTCTTAAAGTCTTTATGAAAATTACTATATTCAATGAAGTGGTCATTAGTGTGAGGAGGATCACCAACTTCATATATAATGACTCTTTATTTCTAGCAATGATGAGAAGGAGTATTATGATGAAGATTCGGTATCTCTTCGAATTACTCGGTTTGATAGTAATTTAATTGCAATGCAAAGTCTAAAGGATAAGAAACAAGGGCTTCTTATCATGTTTTGTTCTGATAAGTGGGGTCATCATCCTGATAGTAAATCTGAGTAGGCAACAAAGGTAAGAAAAATTCCTAATGATGAAATTTTTTAAGAAAGCTATCAAGGTGTTTGAAGATAATGAGTCCAACTATGCATGTTCTATGAATGGTGGATGGAGACAAAAGAGTCACATTGCCTTATGTATATGAGGCTATGTGTATGATGAAGAGAACGTATAGAGGATGAAGCGGGACCAAAATCTTGTAAATAATGCCTTGAATTAATTGACAAGAGATGGGAAAATATGTTTAGTCATTCCCTTCATAAAACTGGTAAAGACTTTGAATTAACTTTCAATATACAAATTACATTGTCAAATATGTTGTTTTATCTTTTTTTAAATTTGACTCACTTTAATTATTTTCCATACATAGCCTACTACCTTAATCCTAGATTCTAATAGAGTCTTGATCAAGGGTTAAAAGCATATCTACAAATGGTAGTACATGTAGTGATTGAGAAGTACAGAAGAAATGACAACAAGCATTACTAGTTGTAGTGAAAGTAAGTTATTGCTTATTAGTTATGAATTATTACTTATTACTTACTATGAAGTATTAAGAAGAATAACTTGATCATGTAGAATATCTTGACCTATAAATTTATGTTATTTTCCCTTGAATGGATGAAGAAATTTTGGGAAGCTTGAGGCATTTTTTAGATGAAAGTTGTTGTATATGCAAGGGGCAAGATGGTACTTGGTATCGGAAGTAACATAGTTACATTAGTATATTGTTGCATATTACCCATGAATTATCATATGTAGTTACTAAATTTATATATTATGCCATATGTAGTTGAATGGTGGGTCAAATACGGAATTGACTATGAAGAGTTAAGAAGTATAGTTATTAAAGAGTTGTCCCGAATGGCTGTTGCAGGAGGGTGCAATATAAACTGGAGAACCTTCAACTTAATTCATACAAAAAGAAGGAATGGGTTGGGGACAAAATGATTGCACACTTTGGTATATGTGCATTACAAAACATGGTTAAAGGAAGAGAAACATCATGAAAGATTCAGTAAGCTAACTAAAAACTTCACGAATGAAAATCCACTATAGTGGGCTTATTTTTATCATGATAGAGATGATGAGATGACCCCATGTAGGCTTGGTCAAATGATGAAACTAATACTCTTATTTTAGATGTAGGTAGATCAAGTGATAACCCTAATCCTACAATTGTAAGTAATATGGGTATTAATGTAGAAAAATATAATCAGGAAGGGGGATTTCAAGAAAACTCTACAATTAACTGACTTGAGAAAGATCTGGATGATCCAGGTGATTTTTTTGGCCCTCTACCTACATATGAAAGTTAAGCATCGTCAGGGTCTACCATACCATCTGGCGGATGATACATTGATAAGTCTACATATGTTGATTCTTCTACTACTACTCCATCATATGGATCGCATATCAAAGGACGAACTCCACCACCTCTAAGTATTCCTCCTCTTGTTGATTTATCAAGGCTTAAAAGAGCACGAAAAGAAGCAGATATTTCTCCTAGGCCAGCAGCTACAAAAAAATACCAAAGAAAAGGAAAGGATAACTCTAGTCGGCCACAACCATAGCCTAAGAAACAAAAATTATGTTACTTATGGCTATGATCAAAAGTATGGTTATGATCCTTATGGACAATGTGGTTATGGACAACAACAACAAGTTCAAGTGCCATAAAAACCATCAGTTGATAACGTAACTGAGTCTATGGGTGTAACACCTGGGCCCATTGCCCAAGGCTCTAGTAGAGTTTCAAGAATGACGAATAGACCCAATTTTTTTTGGTAAAATCGATTTATAAAAATATGATGGAGGAATTGATAAGTATTTTCCTCAATAATATCATTCATGAAATAATAAGAAAGATTATGACACAAGTTAAATAAATAGAAGGAATTTGTACATGAATAATTAACAATGGATTCTGACATGATATGAGATAATTGTCAAGTTTACAAAGGAAAATAAAATGCATGGTGACAACACAATGTTTGAGGCATCAAACATGGATATTTTGATATGAATTTTCGTATACTTGAAAATAGTAATAAAAGGGATATTTTGTGTGATAATGATGGTTGTTTTAAAATAAATGTTTAAAGAGAGTCAATTTTGAATATGAAAGATGTCCCAATGAATTCCATAATGTTAGAGATGCATTTGGATAACATTAATGGGATCTTATATTTAATTTAAGGAATAATCTAAATTCTAAGTCATGGGAGTTGAGAAATAGTTTAATGATCAAATGATCCAAAATATGCCATATAAATATACGGTTTTCTTTATGGTGGACAACTGAATTATGGGTATATGCGTTCATGTATCAAAAATCTATTAAAGGATTTTCCTCTTGAGTATCTTGCCATAATTGGGAGAGAGAAAAGGGAGTTGGTAAAAGAAAAGAAGAAGGAAAGTACTAGATTATTGCCAAAAAGGGATGCCTTGCCAAGCAAGCATGGAATTTATAGCCCACAATGGTCATCCCTCAGCATGTATATAAGAAAGGCAATCCAGACACTCCTTTTTGGAACCGTGTTATCCTCCCTTGCTTTCCTTCTTCACACGTCCCTCCTTTGTGATGCCTACAAGGGCGTAGATGTATTCGGATGGCTGCATAGAATATTCTACAACCCAGAGTGCATTGGATGCATCTCGACCCCTCAGAATCTTTACTCCTTAGCGGCAGTTGTCTTGGCTCTATGGGCATCATTCAAGACGGCCTGCATCAATGTATCGTCAGGGTAGCAGCCTCTTTACCCCCTCCTTCTTCTAGAGATCGTAATAGAGATCCTGGCTAAGTTTCCCTAGGAGTCTTGGGTGTGGGGGAGGTAGCTAGAAGAGTTCCCATAGCAACCAAGGCGGCCAACACCACAGCATTGTATTGTTGTATATAACTAGGGTTTCAGTCGCTGGTGGAGATAGGAGAAGGAAGGCTTGGATATGGTGGCTTTGGGGTGGTCTGATCAGGTTAGGATCAAGGAAGGAAGGTGTTGTGGTGGGCAACCTTGATCGAACCTGGGCGGGCGCTAGCAGTCGGCGCAGCACAGCAGGTGGAGGAGCATCGTGCAGGAGATTAGAGGATCAGGTAGAGAGATAGAGGGGAGACTATGCAAGGGAGATGGTGGTTTGGAGGAGAGACTTGAGCCCTGCATCGACAAGGAAGGAGGGCATGGACAATTGTGCACTGGCTGTGGTTGGAGGGGCACTGACATCAGCCTCTCACGCGTTGTGCGAGAACGAGGGTGGGGGAGGGGACCCTGACCCCGTGACGCAGACGAGAGAAAAGATCGTGACCCAACACATATAGGAGAGAAGACCTTGAACCGGACGGTTCAGTCCCGACCTAGACGTCATGGGCCATGGGCCATTTAGACATCTTGGCACCAGCACTGACCAATGGGGAGGTGCCGCGTGGCCTATGCTTTAAGGTAAATATGTTGATTCTTGATTAATTCATAGAAAATGCTAGATATATCCAAATATAGCCTAACTATATATCATTTTGATCAAAAAAAATGAGAAGAATCTAAATAAAATAGTTCCAGAGTATAATTATGTTTCCAATTCAAAAAGTAGTGCAATGTGTGTTAAGATGATGATTAGAGTCTAAGAACCCTAGATTTGGGTATTATAATGTTGAAAACATTAAAAACCTTTCTTTTATACTATTAGATGATATTGTTGATCATAATGACAATAAGTGAAATTATGGTAATAATGATAAGGTAATTTGGGTCTCTAAAGTGGATAACCATTAATATGTGGAATTAGGGCTAAGGATCCTAACTTGCTTTTTTCTTAATGAGCATATTTGATCTAAGTGATCTTAACGAAAGGATAAGATGGATCTAGTAACTAGGGTTGACCTAATGTTGATTATGCGATGGAAATAAGGTTAATACCCTTATTCCTTATCTAAATCATGAACCCTAGATTAGGACCGAGTAGGGTATAATGTATTTAATATGTTTGGTGACACTTTAGAATTTACGTTATGCAGATTATATGATGATTGCTTGATTTGCTTGCTTGATTGGACTATGCTTGAAGTATAATTGAATAATCAGCATGGCAAAGGTATGTGATTATGCATAAGAATAATCGTTGTAGCTTCACGTGGTTTTCCCGGAGATTTGTTTGCATGGTTTGAAAATATATGCTTGTTTGTTTATTTCATTCCATGCAAACTTTAAAGTGACTATGATTATCACATTATAAATGAACATGACTAGTCCAAATCTAGGCCACCTCTGGATCTATGGAAAGGTCGTCCACCTAGATAGGGGAAGACAATGAATGCTACAGTATGAGGCCATGAGGGATTATGACAGAGGGTGGAGAAACCTATATTGGGTAGTCATGGTGAAAATGTAAATTTGGTTTGTTAAATATTGATTGTTGAATTATGTTGTTATCACTACTTGTGAACTTTTTTCTTCCCCACATACATGTA
The DNA here is from genome assembly GCA_963693085.1 of Alisma plantago-aquatica. NCBI lineage: Eukaryota > Viridiplantae > Streptophyta > Magnoliopsida > Alismatales > Alismataceae > Alisma > Alisma plantago-aquatica. Next base: position 241,107,629 of record OY856412.1, on the reverse strand, counting down.
TGACTTGTCATACCTACCGTGTTTTGTTTCACGGCGTTTTAGGTATATGATGATACACATGATAGGGGACATGAAGATGAAGATGAAACCATGTGAAGACATTATTCTAAGTAAGGAGGATTTAGATAGACACTTCTTCTTTATGTATAGTTCTGATAATACAAACTCATGTAAGCATTTTGTAAACAATATTTGTGAATTAATGAAATTGTTTTCTATTACTTATTATTTGCTAAATCTGGATCCTTGGGAATATAGGTAATGGATCTCAACTTGAAGGTCTTTCCTTAATTGGGGGATGTGAAAAGTGAGGTCGTTACAATGGGCTTGGCATAATAGTGGGCCTAGTACTGGAAATGTAGAAAGATCTAGTATCATTGAAAATTTTTTCAGAATGGACAATGGTGGATATAGCATTGCACCTATACGTAATCAGATTCAAGAGAAGAATATCGATAGTGACTTTGGTCATTGTGGGAGTGGTCATTATACTTCTAGAGGGTCCCATGAGACAAGTATTCAAAATATAGCACATGATCCATTTAATAGCTCTATGGTGAATTCAGCAAAAGATCATCAAAGATCTCAAGGACAGAGCGACGATCCTTTTATTCTCTCTAGTAATGAGCCCTTCTGCACTAATTCTAAATGTAAAAGAACGTTTGCACCTTTGTCACATGATTTTGATGCTCTTCCCAGACCAAAATCATACATAGTTATTGATCTTTCTTTTATGCTCAAATTGGATACCTTACGGACATTTCTATTCTAATATTGTGGCATTTATAGTTGACTATGAGCTAAACCACAAAGAAAATACATGGATGTAATATGCTTTAAGAGTGGATAACTAGATAGCAGGCTCTAGGCATATTGATCAATGTGAAGAGCATGCAAGACATTCAACATGGTATTAGTCTTAGTCAACACTCAACACCACTCATCAGACTCAACTCAAGTAGGTACTTTAGTTTGTATTGATTGGTATGTTAGTTGAATTGCTTAATTGTTTTCTACTCGCATTGTGCTTGTACTTGTAATTTGCAATTTTTTGAGTTGTCTATTTGTCATAAACCTATATATCTTGAAGAGCACCCCAATCTAGAGATTGTTAGATTGCATCACGCATCAGCATGTAACCATGTGTTTTTCTACATTTGTAAATCTATATGGATGGTTGTGTAAAAATATAGTGTTTTTAAGCTAGATTTGATGAAATTTATCAATTTCATCACAAATTCAGTATCATTTATCTTAAATTTCTGTGAAAGTTGTGTCGAAGTTTGGTTGCAGAAATCTTCGAAGTTTCTCCGACATTCTACAAGCTTCCACTTCCACATGTCGAAGTCGAAGTCATGTTCTATGGTGCTGATCAAGTTGAAGAAGCAAGAGAAGTAAAGGGAGAAGTTATTACATATGAAATCCAAACTGGAATAACCAATGCAAGCTGTAACACTTAAAAATACCATCAATTGTACAATGTGAATAATTAAATGGCAAACCTTTTATGAAACAAAACAAGAACCATACTAGGGAAAAAATAGATAGCAAAGAAAAGTTGCCTCTTTTGATATTGATGATTATAATTGCTACTCCTGATGATCTCGTGGAAGATGATAGTGGGAGAAACGCAACTGAGAGGAGAATGTGAGGCTACTGCAAAGTTTGACCACAAAATCTTACATCACCCTTGGACAGCAAAAGCTGGAGCAAACAAACCTGCTTAGACTCCGGCAATGACAGCCCGATGATCAAGTCTGGCAAGCAAATTCAGTGCTCCCTAAATTGGATTTTCTACTCAGACTGAGGTAAAGAATTCACAAGCCAAGCAAGGTTTCAACTTTATAAATGGAGAATTTTCATTTACAACCCCTTGAGTAAATAGGTGGCCAATCAAATGGCCCAGGTTACATTCCAGACATGCTGGGAAAATAAAATTAGCACTATATCCAGAATGCCTCACCAAATCGCAACCTGATATAGACTTGCACCCACGCCCACACAGGTGTGCACGCTAAGATCACAGTTATGCACCCATCCAGAACTTTGAAAAGCCTACGACAGTGGCATTACAAAATGAAAGAAGCATAGTCACAAAGAAAAAGTATATTCCTGGCCAAACTACACCGAAATTTACATTGATTACATAGAATCACAGGAGTTCAGTCACTAGGGCTTCTCAAACAGTAAAATGGGCTTTATTATAATACAGCAACATTGGACACTCTTTTCACTGGGATCTTTCAATGGATGAAAATTGACACAGCTACAGATACAAAGAATACAACAAATCTAAATAACACCACTAAGAAGGTTGCAGCTGCCAAAGGTCCAGTGTTGGCAGTTAGTTGTCAAAATGCTTGAGAGGACCGCATTAAGTCATCCTGTATCCATTATCATTATATCACATTGTCATTACATTTGTCATTACTGTGAGTTGAAATCAGGCCTTGAGCTTGTATAAGGAGGCTTCCCTCACTAAACTTGGCTCTCCAATTCCAAGTCACGGGTCTGCCTTAGGGACCTCTGTCTCCTAAGACTTTCACGGCAAGGTAAGAAGAAATCATGCATTAGAGCTTCCTCGGCACTGATCCGTGACCTGGGATTGACTGTCAGGCATTTATCAACGAGGTCAAAGAGTGAGTTGGGCATCTTCCTCAAAAAGTCTGGTCGCTTTGTGTTCTTCTCACACCATTGTCTTAGTTCAGTTGAAGTCAAGAACTGAATGTCATAGAGCTCCTGCAATAAAGAATGATGATTAGTAGCGCATTTGAGGGATCAAAAAAGTATAAGAGTTCATGACATACAGAGGGGAAAGAGGATTCTCGATTATGTAATTTGGCTACTTCCCACAGATCTTCACTGCCCCGTAGCCTGGCTATCTCCTTTATGTTTCTGAAAACAACGGTAAGCTACTAGTAAGGCGTTGCTTGGTTTAAATAGGTAGCATAATTACTTAGCATAATGCTTTGGAATTGCGAGAGGCTTACTGTTCAGGTTCACCAGCAAATGGGGTTCTTCCTAATATCATGTACAGTATTGTCACTCCAGCAGACCACGTGTCAACTTTGCAACTTTGATAGGGTGATCTGAACAACACCTGTAGAATTATTCATTTATTGATCAACTCTTCTAAGAAAGAGTATGTTAATAAGCATACAAAAGTATGTTAAACACCTCAGGAGCTCGAAAGCCCTTTGTCCCAACACAAGGGCCTTCATTCTTATGCTTTCCACCTGAAACCATAAACAAATTATGAATATGCCAGAAATATAGAAACTATAGATTCAGCAATTCCTACCTTTGTTCTTCACTTGTTCACCACCAGAAATTGGAACTCCACTACAATGCAAAGGCATAGGGGTCAGCAATGCCGATATCCTATCTGCTCTTCCAAGAGGAGCAGCTACTCTCTTCCGTTGCGACACTGGTGGTGGCAATACCTTCTGGTTGGGACTACGTAGTACTTCTTGCACCAAATTTAGAAGCTCCTTCCTTCCCCTACTAGGTAGAGGCTCCTTTGATCTTTCTACTGATGGTGTCCTGGTACTTGTGACGTCCCTGACAGAGCTTAATCCTGACCCATCTGCTCCTTTATTTGTTTGCTTATGCCTAGTTTCTTTGTCAGAAAAGCCACCAAAACCATCTTTTATTGTGGACTTCTTCATATGCTTGTTCAAAATTCTATTTTGGCCCTTCTGCCCATTGCCTGAGGGCTCCTTAAAACTAATCATCGGCTTTCTGGGGAGGGTAGGTAACTCTGGCTTTCTGATTGGAGACTTGAATAAGCCTTCTTTTGCATGCAGATCGACTATACCTGGAAACATACAAAAATTATCAGACAATAGAATAGTCATGAACGGAAAACAGAAGTCGCATCCAGCAAAACTGCATCCACTGATGTGTTAAGTTGAAAATACACAAAAAAAGAAACATATTTTGTATTCAGTAGTTTAATTGAAGAAAAGTGTGGCTATATTGAAGAATGAATACGGAACTGTTCTATACAGTAATTTAGGATCTTTTAGCAGTGGTTTTCTTTAATACACGTTTACCATGGAGACATGTTCTTTAATTTATTTTCTACCTTCCCTTGGTCTCCCTCCCCAAAAACGAGCTCCTTCCCACTACCACCCTCATTTCCTTTCCAGCTTACCTTACCTTTACTCCCCCGTCCCTCCAACCACCTTTTATGCCCAGATAGTTCACTACCAGCACCACAACAAAGTGAGAAATTAGAAATTCCTCATCCTCGGTGCCCCCCCCCCCCGCGTCAATGCTTAGTTGCAGTAGCATTGGCAGACAACATAGTCACCATCAAGAGCAGATGGGCAGCAAACGTAGGAGAGGAAGGGTGGTGGAAAGAGAGGCTGACATGGGCAAATGTGTGCAGGAGGCAATGGGCTGGAGTGTTCACGTGGTTGTAGAGTGGTGAGGATGCAGTGAAGGGTTGCACTGCACTGCATAGGGGGTAAAAAGGTGGGGTGAGGAAGAACCATGATACTGAAGAAGTAGGATGAAAAAGACAGCAGGCAGGTTGGGACCAAGAGTGGGAAGGAAGTAGGATAGACTAGGATTTTATATAAACTATTTTTTGAGCGGCATTGAAACCAAAAGCTTATGTACATGCATGGTTGAGGTTTTTTTAAAACATCATGGCAATGTTAAATTATTGAGTTAAAATTTGTTGTTTCTCATTAATTTTATCATAAAAGGTGAATAACGAAATCATAAAATTTAATACAAGCTCCAAGCTGGAAGGCTTGTCAAGAGGTGAAGTTATCTTGTCAAGAGATGTGGTTATTAACCTTCATTGAAAGTTGTCAGGTATGAGGTCTATAGAGGGTTCAGTAGAGTTAAAAGTTAAATTCTTGTAGTCCCTCATGGTTAAAACTTAACTTCTGCATTGGACTAGACCACTATCAGTTGTTTTCCACGACCCCATGCAACCAAATTTTACGAGAAAGTCACAGCATGTACATAGAAATCTCATACAAGGACAACTTCCAACTTCATCAAAATGTTCATCATCGGTAATGTTTACGTTTGTATAAAAAAAATCCACACGAGCACTTCATACAGCACATATATTGCATGAGAATCCCAATGGCATTACTTTCATTCCTCTCAACGGGGATTGACTAAGCTGGTAACCGTAGTGATATATGCTGGAGAAATAGTAAGATGTATGACTCCCAACCAATGTCCAAAACCTTCGAATATCAGAAAATATGGGAGACTTACCCATACAACATTTTGGATATAGACTTTGAATCGATATCTTTGAACGAGTCCAGACTACAAAGTATATTTCTTGTGTAGATAGAGAGGAAAAAAAATGCTACCTACCTTGATTCACTTAGATCATTATAAACAAAGTGCTTTGAACAAATGCAACTTACCTCAGTTCATCTAAATCCTTATGAGTGAAGTTTTTTAATAAGAAGCTTTCAGTAGCCTGAATACTGCTCTTCTCATTGTCTAATAAGACAAATTTATCAAAATTACGCCCTAGAAACACTAATTTACATTAGTAGTGTTTGATGATTATCAGAGCTATAGAAACCAACTTAAACCAAAAGGTGGATTATTTATTAAACTGAACTCAACACATCACTTGGGAAAGCTGAAAATTTATCTTCCGATGCATCAGATAGAATAATCTCAAGGTCTCCTAACTTGCTGGTTTTCATAGGCCTAAGGTTGGAAATGCTACATTGGGGCTTGGGGTTGGACCTCCCAGTACGTTGTGTTAGTTCCCCTCGTGGCTGCATTGGTTTATAGACAGACTAGTTTTGCTCGCTTTGGTTGAAAAATACAAGATTGATTACGCCAAACCCCTAACCTGAGTCCAGGCTGCTAGCAATTGTATTGAATGTTTCACAAACTATAGTAGACCACCCTTCTCAGTAAACCAAACCACAGATACATCAGGTTTGGTTTGGCAGTTTTCTATCTAGTCATGGTTATTCTTAATCAATCACATTAGTAGAAGAATATATTTACCGAGCTTTGTTACATGGATACTAGTGTGGGTATTGTACAGCAATGGTTACAGGGATACAGCAATTTCAAAGACTTAAGGATGTAAATATACACCTATAAATCATGATTTAAAAACATACTCATAGATAAACTAGTGTTAGTAATTACAGAAAGCGTGCACACAGAGTCAAAATACGTAATACATATTATACCCAATAGCAAAATTTCAGTTGTCTGTTCACTGTTGGTTGTCTAGCTGAATGTCTAGTTATGCATCAGATCAATTAGATATTAAATTAAACTGGGCAAACGCACACTAGAACTGGACTACCCAGCCATTCCTGTCTTGTTGGTAAGTAGCTTGTATTCAAAAATACCATGTAGTATCCACAATAGTACAGGTACAAAGGCACTGCAGTCATTATCATGATGGAGTGCCAGCTCCAACTGTGAGCAATAGAACTAACCGAAGCCTTACAGAAAGGTCTATTAGAATGTTGAGCTGGATACCATCCAAAAATATTTTGGAAATGGAAAGAAATAGAGATTTTGGCACTTACTGCTTGTACGATGCTTGTGATGGAGATCCTGTAAATGAAAAAAAAAATGATAAGGCTTTAATGTAAATCAGTTTCAGAAATATGAACAGGAAAAAAGGATCAAAACTTTGAAGAAGAAAAAGGGCTAACCGTGGCTAGATTGAAATCAATAAGATAGCCTTTGTTAAGCACCCGAGAGAAGAGGAAGTTTCCAGGTTTAACATCTCTGTGTACTACACCCTGAATAGCCAAGCAACAGAAGTAAGGAGACTATATCTGAGGAAACTAAACTTAAGGACAAAACATATGTTCTACCTGCTTATGCAGGCTGGCAAGGGCTTTAAACATACAATAACCATACCATTGGAGCTCTATCAAGTCTATGTCTTTTTTGAGTAACTGCATTTGTAAGAAAATGTCAGTCGAGTTAATTGGACAATTTAAACCAACACAATAAATTACCTCTGGTCTATCATGTGCCACATGCTCCAAAATAAAACACTCAGAACTTCCACTTTTAAACGATCCTTCAAACTTAATAACAAAGTTCCTTCCACTGCACAAAATGTTAATATTATTAGATCAACAACACTCATTCGTTGAAAGTGATAGTTATATAGTGACAAGTTCGGAAAAAAATACTTGCCCAAATCTCTCCAACATCTTTGACTCATTTTGGACATGGGACGAACGAGCATTGACATGAGGGCCTACAAAATTAAGAGAATTTCAACTCCTAATTCATCATATATTGCAAGAATATAGGGCCAACTTAGGTGCCAAATTACAAGCATGTTTAAACATGCACATACAGATAAATAATTGGGAGCTTACAGGTTCTAATTTCGTACTGAGCATATAGATTACTAGAAAAATAAAAAACACATTATATCATTTTCTATAGGTGCTTATATTAGTGAGAAAGGAAGTAACTAATAATCTTATTTGTACCACAAGTGTTATTTTCGCAGCAAAATGAATATCTGAGACGGCATATAGCTTGTATTACAGACATAGAGCTAAGTAAATATACTTTGTTTAGAGTGCGGCTGGTTTGTTATAAATGGCTAATCACGTTCTGGAAGGGTGATGTCTGCCATTATTTTGCTTGATTCTCTTAAAATCGGATCCACCGGTTGTTCTATGAAGTCTGAACTCTGTAGGCATAAATAGGGCAAGCTCCTGATTTCTGTAGCAAAAACAAGCAAATCACAAGCTGTGACTCATGATAAGCAGAAACTGCAACCCCAAAAGGCAGTTTCAATTGATGCAACTCCAAACATAGGCTGTCCTCCTCCATGCCTCCACTGGTGGCTTCTCTTCCTCGCAACTACTGCAGGCTCCTGCATCCTAAGAGTAACTCCACATGCCGTGATTGCTGCTTGCTTTGGGCAGCAACCAGTAAACCACAATTTGCCAATAGTCTGCTCCTGCATCCTAAACTAGTCAAAAGTTGAGGAGCTTATCCCTTTTTGAGTTTTTATACAGAAAGCTGCTTGTCTACAGGTTAACAAACAGAAGATAAGAAAGAATTAACCAGATAACCCCTCTACCAATCACAGTGGCAGCACACCGGTGGCGTTTCTTTTTCTCCACCACCCCCTTGTTCATTCCTCGTACATATTCTCAAGCCCAATTGCAGGTGCCAGACCCTAATGCATAGCTACTAAAGGCAGAGGCTGAGGAGCCAGGCAAGTGAGGTAAGTGGAACAGAACAAAGAGCTGAGGAAGTCAGCAGAGGTATACTCTGTCTAGGAAAGGGAGATGGAGCACGGGGTTGCAACTTGCAAGGGAGGAGGTTGTGTAGGATAAAAGGTAAGACAGACGTACGAAGAGGATAAAATGGTCAAACTGGTGTCTCTTCTCTCTTAGATGCCAAGGCCAGTTTTTTCCTTCCCTTCCGGTGTAGCCTTTTTAACTCCAACCCCACCCCCTAAATGCTTTCTTTCTCTGCCGTCCCTCATCTTTGACCCACCTCCTCACTGTCCTTTACATTCCCAGGCCAACTTCCCTCTACATCAATGATGTCACGTTGATTTAATCGGTTCTGGTCTTCGCTGAAAAATGAGGTTTTACTTGCCACAGTAGGGTAAGGGGAGGAGCATACTTTAAAATCTTACAATTTGTACATCACCCAGTACATTCATGTTTTTCAACATATAGCACCGGCATGAAGGCAATATACAGTTTTTTACATATACCTCAAGGTAATATAACAGCACTTTCATATAAAGAAACATGTCATACTTGCCAAGATACTGATACATGCTAACATTTCGATGATATGAAAGCACGGTATAACAGTTTAAATGGGATTGTCCACCTTTGGCATGAGCAATTTGAGTGGCAAGGGAAGTGGAAAACAATGAGGTAAGTGGCAGTAGGGAAGGAGTGTATGCTCGCACATGATCATGGATCTGTATCAAGGGAGGTGTATCCGGCTATGACGTGTTGGGATGACATTTTTAGCCACCATTTACTTAAGGTGACTTGCAATTAATGTTTTTAATGTAGATTTTTGCCATTGAGGGCAACTACTATGAATATGATTTAGATGTTTCAAGTAGATAAATATGACCATTTTTAATACACAGTACTAATTAATATAAAACCCCACATACATAAATGGGCATTTGTTAGATTGAAATAGATCAAAACGGTATGGTCACCTGATGTCTAGAAAATCACAAATACTCAGAAAAATAAAGATATTAATTAAAGCTGCATTTACAATGTGAAGTACCTATGATGCAACTTCATTACTGCTTCCAGTTGTTCGAACAACCACCGTGCCTTGTACAGACAACTAAGACAATTGGGGTAGAATCATACAGCTGTCTACAAAGTGGGCAGTGCATACAACAAAGGTGCATCCATTAACGCCTCAAAACTAAAAGGCCCGTTTCCTCCAATAAAGGAAAAGGCTACATTTCAGAATGTTGATTCAGTAACTGTTGCTCTTAGCCATTGAGCTAAATTACACAATCATATAAGCACGCAACTTTAATAGGGTTGTGTAAGAAGATTAGTTAAGATAATCTAGTTGTTTCTGTGGGAAAGAAACAGACACCACTTAGCTGTCATAAGTTGAATCTATCATACATAATACATGTATCTCAATTGTAAGCACAAATTTAAATCTCAAAACACACATTGGAAATAATAAAAGAAAAAAATGATGATGGCTGACATACACTTGATTGCAAATATTTTGCCATCATTCTTCCTTTTAGCTCTATAAACAGTACCATAACCACCTGCACAATATAAATCAGGTTGCAATTACAAAATGAACCAATGCATTACTATGAGAACTGAACAATATTGCCAGGTAATCAGCTCAATATGCTTTCCTAATACCTGAACCTTCTTCTTCTTCAACTATAAAGGAATCAAACAGGGGAAGCCTTTTAGATTCTGGGAACTTCTGCAAACGAATCAGAGTTCGGAAATAGATGAAAACGGTTCCATTGTTGCAACACTGATCTCACATAGTAGATGAAAATCTGATCAGAACATAAACGACGAAAGAAACACTTACGTTTACTTTGGTATCAGTGTCAACAGCAATGTCCTTCGTATGGTCATTCTGTTTTAATTTTAATTTTTTCGAATTTGTCTTTTTGTTTACCAAGAATTGATCCTGACGCAATACAGTATTTTCCTGTTTATTACACAAACTCCCAGAATCTTCTACACCGACAGAATCAGGAGCATAGGCAGCTTCATCTCGGCAGAGATGTTTCTGAGCAGTGGTGGATGTGGGGGGAGCAGTGGCCATTCCCATCCTAGAAGGTATGTGGTCTACAGAAAAGGTTAAAATGTCACTGCTGATAGAAGCTATAAAAATTACAGAAATTCGTGATTAAGACAATGTTCAACTTGCAAAAAGATAGTTAAGTGAAACCATCTTCATTGTTACCTAGGGTGGCTGAAGCATGCGGCATGGTACTAGAATCAGCATCTAGAAGCAATCTGCTACTTGTACGTCGATAACAACTACCAGCAGTTGCCTCTTCCTCATCCTTCCTTTGACAGGTTTCTAACTTAACACAGCTGTCATCATATTTATCTCGGAAGCAATCCCTATGTGCAGGCTTGGCATCATTTGTAGTTTCTTGATCTTCTGTAGATGTTACTTGTTCTAACTTTACAGACTTCCTTCTAATGGTGTTAGAAGTGGTAGAGCAAAATTTGCTACCATTGTCTTTGTCCAATCTTTCCGGTGCACAAGAAGCTGTAGTCAAGTTTTTAAATCCATTTTTCAGCTTGTTGTCCAATGGTTGTTTCAGACCATTTTCAGGTATGGCTCTTTCTGACTCAGCGTTAGAATCAAGTAAAGCGCCCTGTTCATTGAACGAACAGCCAACATGGTCAGAAATCGGAGTCCTAATTACTGCAGTATTTTTTTTCAAGTCATCCAGCTTGTCCATTGTAACACGGGGGTTTAAGTCAAGAAGTAAAACTCCCAAATTTTCATTGTCATTTGGATCGTTGGTGATGCTTTTCAGTTGCAAAATATCATAGAAGAAATTATTTCTGGATACAAATTCAGCAGTGTTGATTGAAACTACACCCTGACAATAATAAATACAAGAAGAGGTGATCAAAATCACATGTCATGTCGAACTTCAAGACCAGCAATAATAAGCAAGATCGTCGTAGGAATCTAGGCAGTGGAATACAACCAAAGAGATCACAGTACTCACAGACAACGAATATATTTAATTACAATGCAAAAAGCAAGAGATATGCACTTGTGGAAGTTGGCCTGTAAATTGAGAGACGGACCAACAGGTGATTCGCATGCGCTAGATTAGCTCGATATATATGCTTTTGTGTATGTATCCCCACACAATACTCAAGCCATACATATCTATGATTTATGATTTCTGATAGGACAGAAATATATAGAACTTTTTTACCAGGGACCAAACGTCATCATGATGCAGAATATGTGTACTTGTATTCATTACATTAGCAATTAATAGATGAATAATATTGTCAAAATTAAATCCAAGCAAAAGATAAACAATCTGTAAAATGGGAGTTATAGTCTATTCCGTTTAACTTGCATTTCTGAATAACCCCCTGGCATCGTGATATTATGGGCAAAATCCTTTCAGTCCAAGAGGTACAAGGACATCTAATTAGGGATGTAAATGGGTATGGGTAGACCCGTGGACCCGCAAATTCGGACCCTTGAAAAATCCGCACGGGTCTAAATTGTTGGACCCGCAGAACCGTGGACCCGCAAATTCGGACCCTTGAAAAATCCGCACGGGTCTAAATTGTTGGACCCGCAGAACTGTGGACCCGCATACCCATGGACCTGGATATAAGCGGGTCCACTAATGCGTATTCTTGGACCCAGAACCGCAAACCCGTGGACCCGCTATACATAAATAATTACTTTAATAATATGTCATTATATCATACTTTAGTAATATAATTAATATAAAACTTCATATTACACATTACTCTAATTGTAATCATGGAAAAGGACTTCGATTTCGAGTTGACTTTGACAGGTGTGGAAGTGGAAGTTTGTGGAAACATCGAGTAAACTTCGAGAATTTTTACAACCAAACTTTGACACATCTTTGACAAAAATTAAGCTCAAATAGTGATTTCATGATGAAATTTGATAGATTTCATCAAATCTATCTTAAAAACTAAATATATGTCTGTATATAGTCATTCATACATATTTACATATAAAGAAAAACACAGTCACGTGCAAATGTAAAAGACATCTTAGTGTCAACTTCGACAGGCAAGAAAGTGGAAGTTTGTGGAACATGTAAGGAAACTTTGAGGAAGTCTTGGACTAACACTTCAACGCAATGTTTAGAACTTAGATTTGTTCTATATATGTGTTCTGTATGTACAGAAATCCCAATTGGATCACATTCTAGAATTAAAAAACATGAGCTTATTTTCAAATACATCAATTTGTCAAGAGAAGAAAAAGTAACAGAGGTGAAATTTTATTAGGTCTACACCAAATTTTGCAAAACTTGTGGAAATCTAATAGAGGAATAAACTTAACATTACTCTCTAGTTAGAAACCAAAGAAATAGTCATCGCAATGTAAAAAATGGTTTCCTACAAGTTCTTTATGCCTTCACTATGTGTGCAACAATAATAACTACAAAGATCATCGAAAAGATGAGAGGCTTTGAGCTAGCTAAGTCAATTTCATCACCAAGTAGGCTGAACTCATTGACACATGTCAACAAGTAGGCAACATCGATGTCGAGGAAGTTTACTAAGTTTCGACGTCAACATGCATAGACATATGTAACATCGAGGATATATCGCCATATGTCGAGGATGTTTAGTACCATGATTGTAATAAGGTTATGACTACTCATCTAATTGAGAATGAACTATTCTAGTTGCAAACATGAGCAACATATGTAAATGAGCAACATGTGTAACCTTAAAATAAAATTTGTTATCTGATATGCTAAATTATTAAAACACTATGACGATGACTACAAATATGTAAAAAATTAATTCAACTAATCTTTAATCTACAAAGTATTACATTGTTTAATGTAACTATTGCATGTTTATATCTTATATAATAGCAATATCTTGTTGTATAAGAGTATATAGAACATAGTAATAAACTTTCTTACATAAAAAATATAATGTTTATATAGAACTGCTTACCCTCATACCCGCACCGTAAACCCACTATTATTACGGGTACGGGTATGGTGCGGGTCTAGATTTTGACTAATGCGGGTCCAAAACCGGAACCGGACCCGCTAAATTAAATGGGTATGAGGATTTTGATTAATGCGGGTCCAGAACCGGAACCGGACTCGCTAAATTAAATGGGTATGAGTATGGATATGTTCAGACCCGCACCGTTTACACCCCAACATCTAATTGCCCTTGATCTTACTTGACTCAGTTATGCTATACATCAAGGGGCCTTGTGAAGAAGCTTCTCTAAGTAGGGTCCAATCTATTTTGTAATTTTTTTAGAACATTTCTAGTGTGGATGAGCTTCTCATTTATATTTTCCAATTTCCTTATTAGACTATAGCCTTAAAACAAAGGATTGCCGACATGGTCCAATTACTATCATTACATTTTTATTTAGAGATAAAATAGTAAAATAATCAGTTTCTGAATCTCAATTTCGTAGGTAATTATATTTTATTTAGTTCATTGATAATTTATGCAGTTCGTACTAGTGGGTCATTTGACAAGGACAGACACAAATACACAAGTAGATGTGTATATAAATGGGGTTGTGTTATTTTCATCCCCTTTTTACTGACCACACTTTTACAGAAACTTTAACAGATTTTCATAATTCCAAGTCCCTGATTTTCCAGCTCGGCCAAATGAATCCCCACTCCATTTTTGGGTGGCTATGGTTCTAGGTACAGTGAGATGAACCATAAGACATTCTATTAGACTTGGAACAAGATAGTCGCTGGCTGAGAAATCAATTCGTACAGTGAGTTGAAAGTGACCTAAGTCCGAATTGATTTTCGATTAAATTATTTGGATCGAAGTCAGTGGCGTCCCATGGTAGAGAGAGACGAAAAGTTGATATGGCAATGGAGCAAAGAGACAAATTGGACACAAGTCGCAGAATAAGTGCAGTCTATCATCAGTAAAGGTAGAAAGGGATTGGATTGAAGAATGTGGCACAGTTTCAGTGTTTGGACAAATAATTATCTGAGTATATAGTGATACTTAGAAACAAGAATGGAGGGGTAGAAAGGTTCCACTACCTTGGCGTCTTGGTCCCATTGAACTTGCTTAAGCCACGCTCCAATTTTCTCATCGTCCTTTGGCTTGGATTCCTCTGATCAGTCAATGACAAGCAGGTTAGATCCCATTCTTTTCTACAAAAAGGGGAACAGGTTAAGTGACAAATTCAAAGGAATTTAGTTCTCCTCACCTTGATGGTACCGCAAAAGCGGCGTCCTTCGCTTCGCCATGGGTAAAAGAACGGACCCTTGCCTCTTCCTGTTAAAAAACCGCCCAACCTCACTCCCTACCCAGATCCTCGTCATTCCAAGTCCCCCACCCGCCGCTGGCGGCAAAATGGTCACTTTTAATTGCATCGCAAACTCGGCGACCGCCTTCAACGCGGAATGTGACAACGTGACGAACCCATATCCGGTATGGGAAAGCGGAGATCCCTCAATCCGGCAGAGAAACTCGATGATATCAGCCGAAACGGGAAACTTTAGGGCGTTGTCGCACTCCTTCGCGAGCTCACAGGGATGGGCGGGGCGGCCGAGCCGGAGAATAGCCGCTACAATGTGCCACGCCGGGTCGAGGTACGGGTTGGGAGAGGGTCTCCGGTGTGCCGGGGCGAGGCAAAGGGCCATGGAGAGTTCGATCTGCTTGACGGTAGCGTCTGGGAGAGCTCAGGTAGGCGTTCTTGTCAGCCTTGCAGCATAGCTGGGAGGGAGGTCCGAGATCAGAGTGGAGTGAAGTTGAGACGTTAGGGCTTTTGGGTGTGAGGACCATGACTTGTGGGCGGTAGGGGGCAAAGAATGAGCGGGCGGGAAATGCTTACTTTCGTAGACGCAGATGCCTGTCACGTGCTTCTTTCCCGCCAGATTTTTGTTCATCCCGCACTTCGGCTTGTCCAGATGGCGCGGATAGGTAAGGGAGGCTGATGGCATGCCCACGCGCAAGGCCTGCGTCTCTTCTCATTGAAGGGTAGGCATGAGCATCGAAGGCTCGAAGCCATCCGGCTTGTGATAGTGCTAAATTCTGTTTTTTTTTTCTGATATTCTTCATATACACTATTAGTTAAACTTTTAGTGTTGCTTCCTCTCCATTTCGGTGTACTAGTAGGTTTCTAATCCGACCGGCTCTATGACATGCAGTATGTTTTATAAGGCTGTCAATGGGTAAAGATGAATCCGTTTATTCTTTAGCCAGAGAAGGGGAAGGATAAAGGATTTTCTAACACTTTATCCGCCTACCTGCTATCTTCTAACTCGCTATCTTAGCGGGTAAGGGTAAAGATAAGTCATTACTCATACCCTTTAATCATCTACCCGTCAATATATATCTATAATATGTTAAATGAATAGTCATTCTATTTTTTGAGTCCATAGAATATTTAATATTATGTGGTCATTATTTTAAACAATACATGATATTCTTATCTACTTTCTATGTAGTTAACTCGCTTGTGTATGCAACACCATTTCGGAGGTGCAAGACATGTGTATAAAAATAGTCTATGTTCCATTGAATACTTGTGTGGTGTAAGACAAACATGTATATAATATCAAGATTTCATTTTTAATCTACCATTTCATACATATGTGAGATGGTATTATCTACTTTATTTTTGCTTTATTTTTTTAGATGCAACAACATTTTAGAGGGTATAAGATATGTATATCTGCAACAATAAGTGTGATACATCGTTCGAACAAAACGGTATTAACTAAGCGGAAGAGGTGGTTAGCAGCGGAATTACTGAAAATCACTAAAAATTAAAACCATTTTGTAAAAAGATCCTCTATTAGAAATTCTTTAAACAAGAACCACAATATTATATTTACATACTGGTCCACATTGTTCATTTCATGTATCATCTCTCCTCGAGGGATATATGTACATCATTACCTTGCTAAACAGCACAAGTAACAAAAACCTCGAAGTATCAGACCAAAATCTCAGATCGATTATAAAACACTATCTACTGACGCCTAGGACCTGAGAGTACAGAGACGACACATAGGACTTTTGTACAAAGCCTGACAACCAGTATCCCCACCTGGGATATTATTGTTGTCCTTAATGTTGTTGTTGCTGCTCCTCCTCTGCTACAGAGGTTCTGCCTCTTTGTCTGCGTCTACCTAAAAACGTTGAATCCCACGGGGGTGAGACAATTATACAATTGCCCCAGCGAGAGATATAACTCTCCGTCGAAAACATTATTATTGCAGTTTAATAGAAATAAACTGAGCAGTGGGATAATATATTTTTGTAGCAGATAAATCATTATCTATGCAGGTTAGAGCAACAATTCTATTCAAGTATTTCAACCATAACTTGACAAGGCAACATGCCTCTTATTCAATATGGAATTGAAGAACATAAGTAACATTTATGTATCAAGAACATGCTAAGTAAGATAATATCAACCAGTGGTTCTCATATTTCAATCTTATGCAAATACGCTATACGGCTGATTATATTTTACAAACATACTTAAGCTCTGAGGAGATGAGGTATACCATTCATACTCCAACCGATCACTGCGAAGTCAATATCGGTACCATACAAAGTCAAATGGAAGAGTCAGCTTCCATGACTTCCCACATCTCGGTCAGTGCGAGATTACATGCAGGACATCTTGTGTCTTTGCTTTCATAGCTTGCCAGGATATAGTGGCATCTAGCTATAGAGCTACAGTGGTGGTTGTACTCTCTTCACGATCGAGAGATTTCATATTTACCTCCATCGATCTGGCATTAACATCATTAGGAGAATAGTGATACATCCATCTCGGAAGCATGAAGGATTGAGAGGTTTAATGTGTAACGCCTGGCCCCACTGCCCAAGTATTTCAGCTATAACTTGACAAGGCAACATGTCTCTTATTCAATATGGAATTGAAGAACATAAGTAGCATTTATGTATCAAGAACATGCTAAGTAAGATAATATCAACCAGTGGTTCTCGTATTTCAATCTTATGCAAATACGCTACACGGCTGATTATATTTTACAAACATACTTTCGCTCTGAGGAGATGAGGTATACCGCTCATACTCCAACCGATCACTGTGAAGTCAATATCGGTACTCCAAGCTGAGCACACTTAACTATGGAGTTCTTTAGTGATGGGTTCCCGGAAAAAGAGGTATACCTTGGTGATATGGGTAGTCCAATCATTCCTTTTAAGATCAACTTATCTGAGGCCTCAAATCCTGTGATGTTACAATCTCCCCCACTTAGACTCTTGACGTCTTTGTCAAGTCTCAACTATATGGCCTTATAATGTGACCCCATTTCAGTGCAGACCCACAATGGGCCATGGACACCCAGCTCCCGATCACGGAATACCAGCACAAGGGTGGCTACATCAACCATGGACAACCCTTTCCTACATGTCTGGACCGCTCATACTCCAACCAATCACTGCGAAGTCAATATTGGTACCATACAAAGTCAAATGGAAGAGTCGGCTTCCATGACTTCCCACATCTCAGTCAGTGCGAGATTACATTCAGGACATCTTGTGTCTCTACTTTCATAGCTTGCCAGGGTATAGTGGCATCTAGCTATAGAGCTACAGTGGTGGTTGTACTCTCTTCGCGATCGAGAGATTTCATATTTACCTCCATCAATCTGGCATTAACATCATCAGGAGATTAGTGATACATCCATCCCAGAAGCATGAAGGATTGAGAGGTTTAATGTTTACCTTCCATCAATTCCTACATAAGGACGTAAGGATATTTTCGCCCATCGACCCTCACGTATTCAATAATATGCGAACTCCAGGAGATCTCGTAAGAAAACATGTTTCACCATCACCCGCTTCTGACGATTATGGATCTATGGTCAGAGCACTACATGAATAGCTTTCATTTGATTAATTAGGTACATTATCATATCCTTTTAGCATCAGTCAAGTTTTCAAACATAACTTATTAGGACAAATGCTATAAAGAAACATGTACTGTTTTCACCAGTTACTTCTCAGTCTCTAAAAGACATTGGGATCTCAGTCCCTCACATAAATATATGATTATGGTCATTCAAACCATCAGCTCATCACTGAGCACTGTTACCACTGTTTCAGGTAATAAATCACCTTCAGGTCATCTGACCAAGGTAAACATGACACTTGCTACACAAGCATCTTATCTGACACTTGAGGCCCATTAACTCTCTCTTGTTACCTCTTACTAGGCAACAAGGCATATTATGGCACAGAAGGCCCAATAAATAATTTCAATAAATAAAGCATCATAGCTCATACCTGGCTATGTAAATCATTACAAAATGCATGCATGGTTAGTACACATGATAACAGATATATCAATCATATTTCAGTCCCATGCTATCCCAGGGTAACACCACTATTCCCATACCAGGGTTAGGGTTTCCCTTTTTATTTCAATCAAGGTTACACACCCCCTTTGTTTAATTAGGACCAATGATTCATCATTTCTTTGTCCAAGATTAGGGTTTCACTATTCACATCATCTCACCCTAGATTAGGGTTCCACTATCCACTTCACATCACCCTATATTAGGGTTTATAATCAATAACCCGCTATTAGGGTTTATTATTCATCCAAATTAGGGTTTTACATTAAATAACATGAATTAGGGTTACTCATGTCATTACCCTAAAATCATATCACATTATCTTCCTAGATTAGGGTTTCATTCATAATTGCCCTAATTTAGGGTTTGAGTTCATCAATTAACTCAATTAGGGTTTCATGATCTCTTTACCAAGGATCATACCCTAATTTTTCATCACATTTATTTTGAATGTGTTAGGCTTGATTGCTACATGATTATCTTACATGTATAAATCTCTCTCTTTCATCCTCTTCTAGGATGTCCAGGAGATTTGATCAATTGAACCTTCAATCACATGAGTATTCAAATGAATTGATCAATTGAACCTTCAATTAAAATATATATCCAATTAGATTCACCCTTTTGAACCTCAAACGGACTTACCTACTTAGACCTCAAACGGTCTTGGGTTCTCAAGGTTCAAACGGTTTGAAACTGTTTGGGCACATTGCCCTTGAAACCGTTTAAGCAATCATTGCCTTGAAACCAAATGAGCTATAAAGTGTTGAAACCGCATGAGCTAGGGTCTCCAAATAGTTTGGGATCGTTTGGTCCCAAACGGCCTTGAGACCGTTTGGTCCAAACCCTCTCAAAACCGCATGGACCAAAAAGTCTTTTCAACACCTACATGATTCATGATTTCAATGGATGAACCAATTATCAATTGAGTCCTTAAACTATTGAATCAACATTCAATTAGGGTTTTGAACCCAATTGATCTAGGATTTCAACTCAAAGAACCTTCAATTAGGGCTTTGAATCGAATAACCATCAATGATCAACATTGTGGAATTGATTCCATTGCAACTAATGAATCATCATCAAATTTTTGATATGACCAGACCCCAAACGGTCTTGAGGTCGTTTGGATGACCTCCAAACGGTCTTGAGACCGTTTGCCCTCATCCTATCCTTAGATTTTGTGAAATTCCATTAGGGTTTAGATCATTAGATTGATAATCAAATCAGCACTTAATTGTATTTCAATTTGGTATCTTTGGACCTTCAATTACTCATCCATACTTAACCCTAGACCTCCAAACGGTCTTGGGTGACCCCCAAACGGTCTTGATACCGTTTGGGTGACCTCCAAATGGTCTTGAGACCGTTTGGGCTCAATCACCCAAAAATCTAAATTAACCAAATTGAATTTCAGCACTTAATCCAATTAGGGTTTGCTAATTGATTAACCTTCAACTGATGAACCCTTTGGAATTTATCCATCAAATTTGGTGGGTCATCAACCATCATCCTTTGCATCAAAATTTCCAAACGGTCAACCATGGTCAACTCTCCCAAACGGTTTTGAAACCGTTTAGCTTCAAACGGTTTGATGAAATTGTTTGCTTTCAAACGGTTTTGTTGAAACCGAATGAGCAACTTGTTGAAACTGAATGAAGTACAATTTCTTTGGGAAATGTGTCCAAGATGATGTAATCATCATCTACCTTCGTTCCTAGAGATCTTAGTACTTCTGATTTCATGGAATTACCAATTTCAACCAACAATTAATCAAGAAGATGAAGGAATCAACGAAATTGCAAGATTGATAGTTGAATAACAATGTAAAGGGGTTCAAGTTATATAGCCCGCCTTCAATTGGGCTTCAAAGCTTGGAGATTCATGTCAACAATGGTGGAAGAAGCTTTTACACACCACAAGGATCGTTCCTCAAGATTTTGAGTGAAAAGGGATGGTTAGAAGTGAAGATGGGATCGAGATATGAAGAAATCATGCATTGTTTTGTGATTTCCACCATGAAATCAAGATGAATGAAGGTCAAGAAGCTTACCAACAGGTTGAGGGTCGTCTTCCTGCTGTCCCTATCTCCCTTGAACGTTTTTTAAAGCAAAGTAAAGAAGTGGATCCGAAAAATTCCTTGATTTTAGTGGTAAAAGGTCTTTTTATACGAAAATCAATGAGAGAGAAAATGCCTTATAAAATCATTTAATTCCAAAATTTGTGCCACCTCTTCATCCTCAATTCCGTGCATGAACAGCTATCTTGCTTATCTCCAAATTACCTTCCATTATCCATGAATTAAGGAAAAGGAAATTAAGCACCTTAATCATATTATATTAATATCCCATTTTTAGTGGATATTACTTTCCATTAACTTAATGTGAGTGGACTCTCCACTCAAGTTAGATCTTTTCGTGGCCTAGCAAAGGCAAAAAGGTGTTCACACTTGAACAAATCCAACCATATCGTTTTTTGGTTGAAGGCCCTTCAATTAATATATTTATTTTTGCATTAATTTGAAGTAAAGTT
Source organism: Alisma plantago-aquatica (assembly GCA_963693085.1). Lineage (NCBI taxonomy): Eukaryota > Viridiplantae > Streptophyta > Magnoliopsida > Alismatales > Alismataceae > Alisma > Alisma plantago-aquatica. The sequence continues at coordinate 241,086,505 of OY856412.1, read as the reverse complement.
CTATTTATGCTTAAATCTTGATTATTTTAATATCAAGATTCTCTCTCCTTCAAAGTAGCTCAAATGAGATACCCCTCTTATTTTCTTGCCTCTATAAGATTCCATGAATATTAAGGACGTTATTTTAGTGATAAATTTCATATTGAACCCTGGGTTTTGGGTAAATTGCACATTACATCAAACATTACACCAAAACTAGGTTTTAATGCACGAACATTGCTTTACCAGCTCTTTCTCGGTACTCAGGCTATCACAAGCCATACCTCTACATCATCTTCATTCTCATGATGCTTCAACACATGAGTAACATATTATCATGCACAATTTGCAATTTAACCCCTCAACTTGGGTAATTTGCACTTTAGTCCAAAGTAAGTAAAACATTATTTTTAACATTATTCAAAATGGACTAAAATTGAAATATAAGTTCCTCTTGAGCCTTAATTACTTTTCAAAAGATAATATCAAGCATCTAATTATCTTTCTTAAACAAAACACCTAGGGTTAAAGCATAACTCAGGTCAGGGATGTTACAAATTATCCACCCCTTACAAGGATTTCGTCCCTGAAATCATCAACAAAAACATCAAGAGAAAAGAGTAGTATATTTCCTCCTCCTCTCTTCCTCTAGCTCCCACGTAGCTTCTTCAATGTCACTGTGATTCCAGAGAACTTTTACAAGACTAATGTCTTTCTTTTTCAGCTTTTTAATTCTTCTGTCAAGAACCAACACATTTCCTTCCACATAAGATATATCATCATTTAGTTCTACCTCCACAGGTTGCAAAACTAACTCTATGTCAGGATGACACTTCCTCAGCATAGAGATATGAAACACTGGGTGCAATCTATGCAACTCAGGTGGTAACTCCAATTATAAGCTACCTTTCCCATCCTTTCAATGATTGGACAAGGCCTCATAAATCTAGGAGCTAACTTCCCCTTCTTTCCAAATCTCAAAATCCCTTTCCAAGGTGAAACCTTGAGGTATACTTTGTCTCCAACTTGGAATTCTAAGGGTCTATGGCGCTTATCAGCATATGGTTTTTGTCTATCCTGGGCAACTTTCAACTGATGTTGTATTACTTTAATCTTCTGAGTTGTTTGTTGTACTAGCTTAGGACCCAAAAGTTGATATTCTCCAGTTTCATACCGACATAAGGGAGATCTACAACGTCTACCATATAATGCCTCATATGGTGCCATGTCAATACTGTGCTGATAGCTATTATTATAAGCAAATTCTATTAAGCTCAGGTGTAGATCCCAACTTCCTACAAACTAAAGGACACATGCCCTAAGCAAGTCTTCCAAGGTTTGTATGGTCCTCTCAGATTGTCCATCTGTCTGTGGTGAAAGAATGTACTAAACCTTAACTGTGTACCCAAAGCTTTATGAAGTCGCTCCCAAAAATGACTCGTAAACTGGGGACCTCTATCAGAAATGATAGTAGCTGGAACCCCGTACAAACACATTATCTCATCTATGTATATCTGTGCAAGCTTCTCAGTAATGTAGATTGTTTTGACAGGTAAGAAATGTGATGTCTTTGTCAACCTATCAACTATCACCCAAATGGAATCATGACTTTTGGATGTTCTAGGCAAACCAACCACAAAGTCCATGGTTACATGATCCCATTTCCACTGTGGTATAGGCAGAGGTTGCATTGTTCCTGGGGGCTTCTGGTGTTCAGCTTTAACCTGCTAACACACCAGACACCGTATACCAAACTCATCAACATCTTTCTTCAATCCAGGCCACCAATATATATCTTTTAAGTTATGATACATCTTGGTGCTCCCTGGATGCATAGCATACATAGAGGAATGGGCTTCTTCCAGAACTAACTTTCTTAAGTTATCAGCATCAGGTACTACCATCCTACCATGGTAGCAGACTACCTGATCATCGGAATCATGGAAGCCATCTCACTTCTCACTTCCATACTCCGACCTGATCTGTTGAATCACAGTATCAGCTTTCTGTGCTTCCTTAATTTGCTGCCTCAGAGTAGGTTTCACTTGCATCTCCGCTAATAGCCCGGCTAACAATGACACTTTAATTTGTACATTGTCTTGCCTCAAGGAGATAAACATATCTCTCTTAGAGCACACTAAGGAATCTAACTGTGCTTTATCTAGGGATGGTGTTGTTGATTTTCTGCTTAGTGCATCAACCACTACATTGGCCTTCCCTGGATGATAATCAATTGTACAATCATAGTCCTTGATTAACTCCATCCAGCGACACTATCTCATGTTCAGCTCATACTATGAGAAGATATACTTTAAATTCTTATGGTCTGTGAAAATCTGGAATGTTTCTTCATAGAGATAATGTCTCCAAATCTTCAAAGCATGGACCACAACAGCCAGCTCTAGATCGTGTGTCGGATAATTTTCCTCGTGTTTCTTAAGTTGTTGAGAAGCAAAAGAAATCACTTATTTATCCTGCATCAACACACATCCTAGACCGTTCTTGGATGCATCACAGAAGACTATATACCCCTTCCCTTGCTCAGGTAACACTAGCACATGTGCACTTGTTAGCCTTTCCTTCAGCAATTGGAAAGATTGTTGACACTTGTCATTCCAGACAAAAGGAATATCTTTCCTAGTTAACTTGGTCAGGGGTAAAGCTATAGAGCTAAAATTCTTAATGAACCTCCTGTAATAGCCTGCTAGTCCAAGAAAACTACGAATCTCCGTCAGTGTCTTTGGTTGTTCCCATTACAGGACAAATTCTACCTTCTTAGGATCAACACGAATACCCGAGGCAGATATTACGTGTCCTAGAAAAGAAACTTTTGGTATCCAAAACTCACATTTGCTAAACTTAGCATATAACCTATGCTCTCTTAGCAAAGTCAAAGCCTGATGGAGGTGTTGCTCATGTTGTTGAGCATCTCTACTGTAGATCAAGATGTCATCTATGAATATGACTACACATTGATCAAGAAAAGGTCAAAAGATTCTATTCATGAGTTCCATGAATGTAGCTGGTGCATTAGTTAGTCCAAACGACATAACTGTGAACTCATAGTGACCATATCTTGTCCTAAAAGCAGATTTAGATATGTCACTCTCCTTGATACGCAACTGATGGTATCCCAACCTCAGATCTATTTTAGAAAAGATAGTTGCACCACGTAACTGATCAAATAGGTCGTCTATCCTTGGCAGAGGATACTTGTTCTTTATAGTTACTTTATTTAACTGTCTGTAGTCAATGCATAGCCGCATTGACCCATCTTTCTTTTTAACAAAAAGAACCGGAGCACCCTAGGGTGAAGTGCTCAGTCAGATAAAACCCTTCTCAAGCAACTCTTGCAGTTGTTTCTTGAGCTCTGCCATCTCAGTAAGTGCCAGTCTATACGGCGTTTGTGCTATTAGTTGCGTGCCTGGGATTAGATTAATCTCAAAATCAATCTCTCGGGGCGGTGGAACTCCTGGAAGTTCTTCAGGAAATACATCCTCAAACTCCCTAACAACTGGAACTTCAGAAGGATGAGGGCTCTCCATAGTGGTATCTACCACATGAGCCAAGAATGCAAAGCATCCCCGTCTCATCAACTTCTCAGCTACCATAGCTGACACTAAACAGGTTGGAAGAATTTTTCTATCTCCCTGAAAGATCCATGTGTCACCATTGTCTGTGAACACAGCCTGCTTGGATCTACAATCCAAGACAACCTTATACTTCTCTAAGGTGTCCATCCCTAGGATTATATCAAAACCCTGCATCTCAAGTGGTATAAGATCCACTTGAATGCGTTGTTCAGAAAAAGAAAGATTGCATGGAGAACACACCTCCCGCAACACTGCAGATCCCAGCAAAGGGGTTTCTAACATCAAACTATCTGCTCTATGACTGACAATCATGTTGCAGTCATAAATCACTTTTCAAGTGATAAAAGAATGTGTAGCACCCAGATCAATTAACATAGATACGAAGCAGGATGAAGACATATCAGAATAAAATAGTTCCATCTGACCTGTCACAACCCGAGAGTTGACTACTGCTTCGGGCTAGTTCATGGCATAGAACCTCATTGTTGGTTGTTTTTGACCCTGTGGTTGGTTGTTTGGTGCCGACGATCTAGCTTAGGACGCTTGTCCACGTCCTCTAGCATTGTTACTAAACTATCGCCTCTGTGAGCCCTGCTGACTCTGCCTCTGGGGTTGAGTCACAGTTCTGGCTTTCTCATGACAATCCCTCTTCAAGTGTCATGACCTCCCACACTGGTAGCAGTTGTAGCTTCCCAAACTCTGCCTAGGTGGTCCTGTCACTTATGCTGATGTTGTACTGGGTGCTCTACTTGGAGTAAAACTATGACCCCTACCCCTACTTGACGTCCACTGCGTCGGGGCATCAAACTTCAGTGGTGGTGGTGCAGAGAACCTCGGCTTCTTGAAACTCTCGGACGAGGGTCCTTGAAACTGAGGATACACTTTCTTATTACTAGTCTATCGCTTCTTGATCACATACCTCTCAATCCTCCTTACAGACTCCACAAAAGTGGCAAATCTTTCCATGTTCTCCAGAGCAGACACCAGAGTGGTCAATTCAGTGTTTAACCCCTTCTCGAAACACCGAATCCTTTCCTCATCAATAGCTGCCATGTGCGGACAAAACTGCAACAGCTCCATGAACCTAGCTTCATATTCGCTAATGTTCATCTATCCTTGCCTCAACCTCTCAAATTGAGAGATCTTCTCATCTAGATATGTCCTAGGAAAGTATCTAGTAACAAACTCACGTCGGAATTCATCCCATCCGACTTCAACATCGGGTCTCTTGCCTTCCTCAATGGTCCACCAATGACCAACACTCCCTTTTAGTAAGTAGACAGCATGTCTCACCTTCTCATCTTCATGAATCATAAGGAATTTGAAAGCCTTCTCCAGCTCAGTTAACCATAAGTCAGCATTTGTTGGATCAGCTGTGCCAACATACTCTGTGGCTCCTACCCTCCGAAGTTGTTCAAAAGTCTTGCCAGATCCATGTCTTTAATCATGGGTTGGTGCCCTAGGTGTAGGTAGTGGCATCCTGTCTGTCATATAGGTCATGGCTGCTATAAACTGTCCAAACATATTTTGGAAAGCTAGATTCCCCATATCAGCTTGGTTGAACTAGGGTTGATCAAGTACATGCTCCTCCCTATCTTGATCTCTTGCACCTCCTCCTGGTGCAGCAATGCTGCTCTCAGCAGCATGTTCATCATGCGATCTAGACATCTTCAAGTTCTTCTCCTCCTATATGAGCAGAAGACACTATCAGATAAACTGGAAGACACTTAGAACAGACTCAACGACCTTAATCCTATGTCTCTGTTGACTCAACGAACCTAGAGCTATGATACCACTAATTTGTGATACACTGTTCGAACAAAACATTATTAACTAAGCGGAAGCGGTGGTTAGCAGCGGAATTACTGAAAATCACTAAAAATTAAAACCATTTTGTAAAAAGATCCTCTATTAGAAATTCTTTAAACAAGAACCACAATATTATATTTACATACTGGTCCACATTGTTCATTTCATGTATCATCTCTCCTCGAGGGATATATGTACATCATTACCTTGCTAAACAACACAAGTAACAAAAACCTCGAAGTATCAGACCAAAATCTCAGATCGATTATAAAACACTATCTACTGACGCATAGGACCTGAGAGTATAGTGACGACACATAGGACTTTTTATACAAAGTCTGACAACTAGTATCCCCACCTGGGATATTACTGTTGTCCTTGATGTTGTTGTTGTTGCTCCTCCTCTGCTACAGAGGTTATGCCTCTTTGTCTGTGTCTACCTAAAAACGTTGAATCCCACGGGGGTGAGACAATTATACAATTGCCCCAGCGAGAGATATAACTTTCCGCCGAAAACATTATTATTGCAGTTTAATAGAAATAAACTGAGCAGTGGGATAATATATTTCTATAGAAGATAAATCATTATCTATGCAGGTTAGAGCAACAATTCTATTCAAGTATTTCAACTATAACTTGACAAGGCAACATGTCTCTTATTCAATATGGAATTGAAGAACATAAGTAACATTTATGTATTAAGAACATGCTAAGTAAGATAATATCAACCAATGGTTCTCGTGTTTCAATCTTATGCAAATACGCTACACAGCTGATTATATTTTACAAACATACTTAAGCTCTGAGGAGATGAGGTATACCGCTCATACTCCAACCGATCATTGCGAAGTCAATATCAGTACCATACAAAGTCAAATGGAAGAGCCGACTTCCATGACTTCCCACATCTCGGTCAGTGCGAGATTACATGCAGGACATCTTGTGTCTCTGCTTTCATAGCTTGCCAGGGTATAGTGGCATCTAGCTATAGAGCTACAGTGGCGGCTGTACTCTCTTCGCGATCGAGAGATTTCATATTTACCTCCATCGATCCGACATTAACATCATCAGGAGATTAGTGATACATCCATCCCGGAAGCATGAAGGATTGAGAGCTTTAATGTTTACCTTCCATTAATTCCTACATAAGGACGTAAGGATATTTTCGCCCATCGACCCCACATATTCAATAATATGTGAACTCCATGAGATCTCGTAAGAAAACCTATTTCACCATCACCCACTTCTGACGATGATGAATCTATGGTCAGAGCACTACATGAATAGCTTTCATTTGATTAATTAGGTACATTATCATATCCTTTTAGCATCAGTCAAGTTTTCAAACATAACTTATTAGGACAAATGCTATAAAGAAACATGTACTATTTTCATCAGTTACTTCTTAGTCTCTAAAAGACATTGGGATCTCACTCCCTCACATAAACATATGATTCTGGGAATTCAAACCCTCAGCTCATCATTGAGCACTGTTACCACTATTTCAGGTAATAAATCACCTTCAGGTCATCTGACCAAGGTAAACATGACACTTGCTACACAAGCATCTTATCTGGCACTTGAGGCCCATTAACTCTCTCTTATTACCTCTTACTAGGCAACAAGGCAGATTATGGCACACAAGGCCCAATAAATAATTTCAATAAATAAAGCATCATAGCTCATACCTGGCTATGTACATCATTACAAAATAAATGCATGGTTAGCACACATGATAATAGATATATCAATCATATTTCAGTCCCATGCTATCCCAGGGTAACACCACTATTCCCATACCATGGTTAGGGTTTCCCTTTTTATTTCAATCAAGGTTACACATCCCCTTTGTTTAATCAGGACCAATGATTCATCATTTCTTTGTCCAAGATTAGGGTTTCACTATTCACATCATCTCACCCTAGATTAGGGTTTCACTATCCACTTCACATCACCCTAGATTAGGGTTTATAATCAATAACCCACTATTAGGGTTTATTATTCATCCAAATTAGGGTTTTACATTAAATAACATGAATTAGGGTTACTCATGTCATTACCCTAAAATCATATCACATTATCTTCCTAGATTAGGGTTTCATTCATAATTGCCCTAATTTAGGATTTGAGTTCATCAATTAACTCAATTAGGGTTTCATGATCTCTTTACCAAGGATCATACCCTAATTGTTCATCACATTTATTTTGAATGTGTTAGGCTTGATTTCTACATGATTATCTTACATGTATAAATCTCTCTCTTTCATCCTCTTCTAGGATGTCCAGGAGATTTGATCAATTGAACCTTCAATCACATGAGTATTCAAATGAATTGATGAATTGAACCTTCAATTAAAATATATATCCAATTAGATTCACCCTTTTGAACCTCAAACGGTCTTACCTACTTAGACCTCAAATGGTCTTGGGTTCTCAAGGTTCAAACGGTTTGAAACCGTTTGAGCACATTGCCCTTGAAACCGTTTAAGCAGTCATTTCCTTGAAACCGAATGAGCTAGAAAGTTTTGAAACCGCATGAGCTTGGGTCTCCAAATAGTTTGGAATCGTTTGGTCCCAAACGGTATTGAGACCGTTTGGTCCAAACCCTCTCAAAACTGCATGGACCAAAAAGTCTTTTCAACACCTACATGATTCATGATTTCAATGGATGAACCAATTATCAATTGAGTCATTGATTTCTTTATCACTTAAACTATTGAATCAACCTTAAACTAGACCATCAATTAGGGTTTTGAACCCAATTGATCTAGGATTTCCACTCAAAGAACCTTCAATTAGGGCTTTGAATCGAATAACCATCAATGATCAACATTGTGGAATTGATTCCATTGCAACTAATGAATCATCATCAAATTTTTGATATGACCAGACCCCAAACGGTTTTGAGGTCGTTTGGATGACCTCCAAATGGTCTTGAGACTGTTTGCCTCATCCTATCCTTGGATTTTGTGAAATTCCATTAGGGTTTAGATCATTAGATTGATCATCAAATCATCACTTAATTGTATTTCAATTTGGTATCTTTGGACCTTCAATTACTCATCCATACTTAACCCTAGACCTCCAAACGGTCTTGGGTGACCCCCAAATGGTATTGAGACCGTTTGGGCTCAATCATCCAAAAATCTAAATTAACCAAATTGAATTTCAGCACTTAATCCAATTAGGGTTTGCTAATTGATTAACCTTCAACTGATGAACCCTTTGGAATTAATCCATAAAATTCGGTGGGTCATCAACCATCATCATTTGCATCAAAATTTCCAAACGTTCAACCATGGTCAACTCTCCCAAACGGTTTTGAAACCGTTTAGCTTCAAACGGTTTGATGAAACTGTTTGCTTTCAAACGGTTTTGTTGAAACCGAATGAGCAACTTGTTGAAACCGAATGAAGTACAATTTCTTTGGGAAATGTGTCCAAGATGATGTCATCATCATCTACCTTCGTTCTTGGAGATCTTAGTACTTCTGATTTCATGGAATTACCAATTTCAACCAACAATTAATCAAGAAGATGAAGGAATCAACGAAATTGCAAGATTGATAGTTGAATAACAATGTAAAGGGGTTCAAGTTATATAACCCACCTTCAATTGGGCTTCAAATCTTGGATCTTCATGTCAACAATGGTGGAAGAAGCTTTTACACACCACAAGGATCGTTCCTCAAGCTTTTGAGTGAAAAGGGATGGTTAGAAGTGAAGATGGGATCGAGATATGAAGAAATCATGCATTGTTTTGTGATTTCCACCATGAAATCAAGATGACTGAAGGTCAAGAAGCTTACCAACAGGTTGAGTGTGGGACATGTCTCGAAGAAAACATTATTAATGATGAAGAAGCGATTAATTACCAGCGGAATTACTGAAAATCACTAAAAATTTAAAACTTTTTATAAAGAAATCCACAAACTGAAAAATCTTTCATAAGGAAACATGATAAGTTATTTACAACTGATACATCAGCACATCTCTGTATCATCACATCTCGAGAGTCACAAGCATCAACTGCCATGTTAATTTGTGTAAAGCAGTGTACAAAAATCTCGAGGCATTACGCCAAAATCTCATATTTATAACAAACCATCTATTGACTCCTAGGACCTGAGAGTACAAAGATGACACATAGGACTTTCTATCTACAAGACTCGACAGATAGTGTCTCCACTTGAGGATCACTGTTGTCCCTGATGTTGCTGCTGTTGTTGCTACTCACCCACTGAAGGGTTCCTTCGTCCTCGGCGTCTACCTAAAAAGTTGAATCCCACGGGGGTGAGACAATTGAACAATTGTCCCAACGAGAGTTATAACTCTCCGCCAGAAGCATTGCTATTGCAAGTATTAAAATAACAATGAGAAATAGAACTATAATTATTCAACGACAGGCAATTCATTGAATAAACTAAGTAGAGCAGTATTCTCTAAGCAAACATTTCAATTATAACTTGATTGAATGACAAGACATATATCAGTAAGGAATATGAAGAACATGTATACTAGTTATTCAACTCGAGCACTATAAACAATGTATCATCAATCATTGTTTCTCGTAGTTCAACCTGAGCAATTATGCTATACGGCTGATTACATTTTTCAAACATATTTATGCCCTGAGGAGATGAGCTACACCACTCATACTCCAACCGACCATTACGAAATCGCAATCGGTACCATACATAGGTCATCAGAAGAGCTAGATTCCTATGACCTCATCTTCCTCAGTCAGTGTGAGGTACAACATGTAGGACATCTTGTGTCTCTGCTATAATAGCTTTCCAGGGTATTCTGGCAACTTCGCTATTAGAGTTATAGTGGCATGTTGTACTCTCTTCGCAATCTAGGGATTTCTTGTTTATCTCACATCGATTCGACATTAACAACATCTTCGGGACATTAGTGATACATCATCCCGGCATAAACATATAATGAAGGATTGAGAGATTAAATGTTCATCTCACATCAATTCCCCCATTAGGACGTAAGGATATTCACGTCCATAACCCCCATATACTCAAAAGTATGCTCTCTAGGAGTTTCCTTAGGAAAACCTGTTTCACCATCATCTAACTTCTGACAATGATGGATCTATGGTCAGGGCTCTACATGATATCATTATACTTGATTATTTAAGTACATTATGGCATTCTTTTAGCATTAGGCATGTTTTCAAACATAAACCATTAAAACAATTGCTATAAAGAAAGAGTACTAATTGTATCAAGTTCATTTCACATCTAGTTATCATTGGGATATCAATCCCTAACCATCTCATCATTATGATTCAAGAACATGGGTGTTCAAACCCTTAGTTCAGCAAAACACTTGTTACCAAGTAACATATTGCCATCAAGTCATTAACAATGTGAACATGATTGTAGCAATACAGATATTTCTCATGTCTCATACAGCCTATCAGTCTCATTTGTTACCTCTCACTAGGCAACATAGCATATCATTGCTTTCAAAGCTTATAAAGTGCTTTTAATGAATATTGCATCATAACTCTTACCTGGCTATGCTCACTATTTCAGAAAAACATGCATGATTAATATAAATGATAACAAGCACATTATTTCCATATCAACACAATGTACAATAATGATAGCATCACTATTGGTTAAGGTTTACTTGCAAATCAACTCCAAGTCAAGTATAAAGCACCACGGCCGTGCATCCAAGAATGGTCGTGCAAGGGGAAGCCACCACGGCCGTGATACCTTGCACGGTCGTGCTATAGAAGATCAGCACGACCGTTTTTCACTTATGAAATCAATACTTCAAACCGATTAGGGTTTACCATTTATATCACATCACTCAAGGTTAGAGTTCTTATTTAGCATACTCTGAATTATGATTTACTATACTCATCACATTACCCTGGGTTAGGGTTTACTAGTTACATTAAATCATCCTTGATTAGGTTATCACTAATATCTCACCATTAGGGTTTACTATTCACCCTAAGTATGAATGATCAACAAAGTACCTTTAATTTAAGGGTTACCATGTCATCATTATGAATTAGAATTATATCATCATCATATATTAGGGATACTCCCATTATTGCCCTCAATTAGGGTTATGATTCATTAACCATCATAATTAGGGTTTCATGATCTCACTAACATGGATCATACCCTAATTAGGTATTCATTTATATATGGGAATCCATTACTTGATTAACATTCATATAAGAAGTCTTCTCTCTCATCTTTCTATAAGTTAATGTTTGCATCACCCTTGATTAGGCTAAGTCAATTTCAACATTGACATCATGGGTTATGTCATTACTATTGTGATCATTAAGGCTTACTCATTCAAAGAGTACTAATCACTCTATCCCATTAAGGGTACCTTTATTATAATCACCATTGATCACATCATGTCTTAATCAACTACTTACTTGGTCCTTTAATCACTTTAAGTATCCATGAGGTTTAGGTTAATCAACCACCAAACCATCTTGATCACTAAAGCATCAAATGTTCTTGACCTTCTCAGACCTCAAACAGTCTTGCACACTAAACCTCCAAACGTTCTTGGACTACCCTTGAAACCGTTTGGTGATGAAGACCGTTTGGTCATGTTGACTTTGAAACCGTTTGGTGGTGAAGATCGTTTGGTCATGTTTGACTTTGAAACCGCATGGGCACAACCGACCTTGAAACCGCATGAGACCAAACGGTTTGGGATCGTTTGGTCCCAAACGGTCTTGAGACCGTTTGGACCCAAACGGTCTTGAGACCGTTTGGTCCAAACCACCTCAAAACTACAAGGACCAAAAAGTGTTTCAACCACTTCAATTGAATTAGGGTTTCCAATGTTGAACCCCTCAATCAATCATGCACGTTAGCCAATCATCAATTGAGTTAATTCGATCAATATTCAACTGATTTGACCTTCAATTGACCCTCAATTGATCATCAATTAGGGCTTGGATCAATTGGATTAGGGTTTGAAATCGATGACCCTTCAACATATTTCATTGTGAGTCTAATTGATTTGAACCCTTTGACCCATCATCCAATTTGGTCATGACCTGTCCCCAAACGGTCTTGGGATCGTTTGGATGACCTCCAAACGATCTTGATACCGTTTTCCCATTATTTTATCAAAAACCAAGTCATTCATTTAGGGTTTGGATCCTAGGTTTAGTTACCAAATCAGCAATCAATTACTCATCAACTTGATATCATTGGATCCTTAATTGGTCAACCATGCTTAACCCTAGACCTCCAAACGGTCTTGGGTGATCACCAAACGGTCTTGAGACCGTTTGGGTGATCCCCAAATGGTTTTGAAACCGTTTGGGTCACTCAACCCAAACTTCAACATAATTCAATTATTAAAATCAACAATTAACTCGATTAGGGTTTTGATGATTGTTGGACCTTCAATTGGTGAACCACTTGGAATTAATTGATGATTTTTGGTAGGTAATTAGTCTACATTATTCTCAAAAGTCCTACAAATGGTCAACGCCTCCAAACGGTCTTGTACCGTTTGCTTCTATGCGGTCTAGTGAAACCGTTTGCATTCAAACGGTTTGAAACTGTTTGCTCCCAAACGGTTTGGGAAACCGTTTGAGCAAGGTTGGGAGACCGTTTGCTAAAGTAGTTCTTGGATAAACATAGAAATTAACGTCATCATCTTCTACCTCTATTAAACCAAGAACAAGGGTTGTTCTTCACGAAAGTGATAGCAAGAATACATGAATAGTAAAAGAAGAAGAATGAGAACCAACGATTTTAATGGAGATGAGGATGCATTAACAAAGCTTGAGGGTTAGAGTTATAAAGCCCGCCTCTAGGACTGATCCAGAGCTCCAAGCTCCGTAGCTTTAATGGTGGATGAAGCTCCAGCAGTTGTCCAAGGTCCGTTCTTCAAGTTTTGGATGGAGAAGATGGCTAGAAAGGAAAATCGTGTGAAGAAAACCAATTACTAACCATTAATTAGGATTTCCACCATGGATTCGAAGTAGATGATGACCCAAACTTACCAAGGCAGTGTGGTCATCCTTCCTCTGGTCCAAATCTCTCCCTTGGTCGGCCAAAGCAAAGTGATGAGAAGAGGAACTAAGGAAACGGTCCTTTATGTTATTGAAAAAGATACCTTATATATATTTATGGGTCTTATCAAAGCAAAAAGGAAAAAGATAGATATTTCCTTTTATCTCCCAAAAATATCCACCAAGGCTTCCTCCATCCTTGGCAACATTTCCACCTTCTAAACTCATGCAAAACTCCTCCTTTATCCAAGGTTTAAAGGAAAAGAACTAATCACCTTTTAAGAGAGGTATATTAATATCCACCCTTATTGGATATTGCTTAGTATATTATTAGTGTGAGTAGTTTCCACTCCTACCATGATCTTTTTGGTGCCCAAGCATGACACAAGCTCGTCCATATGATTACAAACATATCCTATAACTTTTGGTTGAAGGGCTTCATAATTAATATATTTCTTTTTGCATTAAGTTATATTAAAGAGCCTTTTGTGCTTAAATCTTGATTATTACAATATCAAGATTCTTTCTCCTCCATGATCATTCAAATGAGGCACCCCTCTCATTTTATTTGCTCTTCTTGATTCCAAGAAGCATGAGAGATTCTCTAGAGGGTATATTTTACATGTTGGACCCTTGGTTTTGGGTAAATTGCACTTTACACCAAAACTAGGTTTTAAAGCACAAGGATTGCTCTACAAGCTATATCTTGGTACCCAAGCTTGTGAAAACTATACCACTTCATCATATTCACTCTTATGATGTCTCATCATTAGAGGAACATCTTAACATGTGCAATTTGAAAGTTAACCCCTCTACATGGGTAATTTGTGCTTTAGTCCATTATTAACACAACAATGTTCCAACATTATTAAAAAAAGACTGAAATAGAAATATAAGTTCCTCAAAAGCTTTAATTATTTTTCAAGGAATATAAGCAAGCATCTAATCAACTTTATTAGGCAAAACACCTAGGGTTAATACATAACCCAGGTCAGGGATGTTACATTGAGGGTCATCTTACTGTTGTCCCTAGCTCCCTTGAACGTTTTTTCAAGAAAAGGAAAGAAGTGGATCCAAAAAAGTCCTTGGTTTGAGTGGTAAAAGGTCTTTTTATAAGAAAATCAATGAGAGAGAAAATGCCTTATAAAAATCCTTTAATTCCAAAATTTGTGCCACCTCTTCCTCCTCAATTCCTTGCATGCAAAGCTATCTTACTTATCTCCAAATTCCTTTCCATTATCCATGAATTAAGGAAAAGGAAATTAAGCACCTTAATCATATTATATTAATATCCCATTTTTAGTGGATATTACTTTCCATTAACTTAATGTGAGTGGACTCTCCACTCAAGTTAGGTCTTTTCGTGGCCTAGCAAAGGCACAAAGGTGTTCACACTTGAACAAATCCAACCATATCATTTTTGGTTGAAGGTCCTTCAATTAATATATTTATTTTTGCATTAATTTGAAGTAAAGTTCTATTTATGCTTAAATCTTGATTATTTTAATATCAAGATTCTCTCTCCTTCAAAGTAGCTCAAATGAGATGCCCCTCTCATTTTATTGCCTCTATAAGATGCCATGAATATTAAGGACATTATTGAAGTGGTAAATTGCACATTGAACCCTGAGTTTTGGGTAAATTGCACATTACACCAAAACTAGGTTTTAATGCACAAACATTGCTTTACCAGCTCTTTCTTGGTACTCAGGCTATCACAAGCCATACCTCTGCATCATATTCATTCTCATGATGCTTCAACACATGAGGAACATATTATCATGCACAATTTGCAATTTAACACCTCAACTTGGGTAATTTGCACTTTAGTCCAAAGCAAGTAAAACATTATTTTCAACATTATTCAAAATGGACTAAAATTGAAATATAAGTTCCTCTTGAGCCTTAATTACTTTTCAAAAGATAATATCAAGAATCTAATTATCTTTCTTAAACAAAACACCTAGGGTTAAAGCATAACCCAGGCCAGGGATGTTACAATAACTCTGTGTGACATGTTGTCATTTAATAACATTTTAATGTAGCATTTTTTATCGTTAGGGAACAATTTTTTTATTCACACAATAATGTTAGGGTAATTCCATTTGTATATGCATTCAATACAACATAAAAATTTATACAATATTGTAGAAGACTACTTAGAATCATCTTGAATATTTTAAAGCCATTGTATAACATCTTGATATTGCACTCAAATATATAAATGTATTAACTAGGTTATTATTATTAATATAAGAAAAAACTTGAAGAAGACGTTTAAATTCCCCGCTTCACCCTTACTGTCCCGGTTTACTCTGTAGGTAAGAGGGTAAGGGTAATGGGAGGGTAAGGATTTTGGTGGAGTGGGGAATTGCCCATATCCTTACCCGCTACACCTTGTGGGTAAGGGTAAGGGCAAGATCTTACCCTCCCCATTGACAATCCCACCATTGAGCCAACAGAGTTTGTACATGGTGCTAAATTCTACAACATGACTCTATGATAATATTGCTTTTTAGGATTTTGATATTCATGAATCTTAATCTTAGTAATATATAGTCTCCATGTTTCATGACTAATTTTATGATTTTAAATCCTCATTTGATGATTATGACTTCAAATGTATATCATGGGACTTTAATTGATTAATTGAATGATGGGGAAATTTCCTTGTTGATGTTTTCTTATTGATATAATGGCACCCCCCATATAAATAGGATATGGGAGAAGCCTACAGACTCAAGATAAATCCTAATGGGTCAAGACACAATTGGGCCCATGTTATAGGTAGACCCAACAACTTAATTAACTAATTATATAGACTCTCTAATACTACTCCTCAAGTTGGAGCTTGGGAGAACCCCTAGTCAGCTTGCAAATAGACATACAAAGTAGAGAAAAATAACAAAAGATACACTAAATTCATACAAGAATGTTCTCCCCTCAATATTACAATAGATCACTCAATTACTCCCCCTTAAACAGATAATCTCAAAGTGGGTAGGCAGCCATGTAGAAGGAGCTTCTTTATTAGTGTGAAGTTGCATCTGGGAGCATAGGTAAACAAGAATAGGTAGAAATCATGGTCTTCATCTTAGTCTCTATTGTCATGAAGTAGACCAGAGAGTGTTGAAACACAAGACATGAGAGTGTTGGAACATAAGAAGTAGTAGTCAATGTGCATACAAACCATAGACAAGTAAAGAGTCAACACCCACAAGGAACAAACAAGCTTGAGATTGATGGCAAACAGTAGCCGAAAGTAGATAATCTATCCAGACATAAGACCAATGTATAATGTAGCAAGTAGATAAAGGACTTCGAGATCCAATGTAAACAAGACTCCATCCATTTCAGAAATCTTAATCATAAGGTTTCAATTGCAATATCAGACGTCACATTCAAGAGAGTGATGGGTCACAATAGTGGTAGTAGTTTACATTTGAGGGCATAGACAAATAGTCAACATGCTAACAGAGCACAGACAAGTAGAGTCTCGACGTGCAGATAAAGCATGGATGGTCAATAGTGCAAATCATAAAGCAACAAATAAATTGTGATAGCCATAGTACAAGTATCAAGAGTGACGCCATCGGACAAAAAATCAATTAACATGTAGCATGAGTGAAGTAGATAACTCCAAAGCAACAGTCGAGACAGTGACGAATAAATTTTTCAAACTCTTACAGGGTAAGTAGATCAATTATAGCAATAGAAAGATCCACATGGAAGTAAAATCTACACCTCATAGTAGTAGCAAAAATAGTATGAAGAATGTAAATAACAACAAAAGAATCCACATAGTAGCAAAAGTAATGTCACATTGCAGCAACAAAAGTGGTATGGATATCCATGATGTAGTAGAACTATAATCCTCTTCTTCTATCATCCATCTTACCCTTTCCTCTACTCATCATCCTCTTTTCTCACCTCCACTCCAACCACAAAAATAATCAAGAGAGTGATTGGGTGGAGAGTAAGATATAACGATAAAGGTGGTGTTTGTGTAGGAAAATATGTGGAAGAGGTAACTAACAACTCGATTCAATGTGTAACATGACTCAATTATGTAGATCTGGATAGAAAAGAAAATGGATCTTTTTACAACCCGATAAAGGAGATTTATCCGTCATCTGATAAGTCAATAGGCAATATATATATATATATATATATATATATATATATATATATATATATGTATGTATGTATGAGGGTAGTATAAGTATTGTGGAGGTAGGAAACATGTATGTATGACTAGAAAGGATGGGGTTAAATAACAAAGAAATTCTAAAATTTCAAGAAAAGAGAGATGTGTTGTTGGTAAGGATAAAGATAAGGACTTGCCATGTTTAGAAATGTCTATCATGTTATAGAACCATGTATATGATGTAGCACACCAAGATGTAATAACATTGTCAGTTGGGAGACATGCATTTAGGAGACACATTGTGTCATGTAGTAGGTCATTCCCAATAGAAACAGGCAACACATCATGACGTAGGATGACACATCGTGTCATTTGATGAATCTCGGGGCAAAATTTGGGGCAGAACACAAGTGACACACTATGTCACTTAGGAGACACTATGTGCCTTAAGTGTAGAATTTGCAATCCAAGTTGCAAATAAAATAGATATTCGCTGACACATCATGCCAAATAGTGACAAGTTGTGTCACATGGAAGATTTCACAAACCAAGTCGTGAACAAAGCATAATTACATACACATTGTGTCAAATGATGACACATTGTGTTAACGATGAAACACCAACAAAATACCCTAAGATGGCAACAAAGGGTGGAAAAATCCTTTTGGATCTCCACCATATAAATATAGAGATGATATATCCCCAATATCAGCCAAAAAACAAGATCTTTATACACGATTTGGGAATAGATCTCAATAGAGAGGGGGCAATGTCGATGACGATGGTGTAGATTGACGGCAGTGTAGATGACTATGATGTAGATATGTAGTAGTATATATGACAGTGAGAAATAGGATAGCAGTGGTGACTCTAAAAGCAACAAATAATGGTGGTGGCATGGTAGGTCGTGTAGATCTAATGATAGTAGCATAATGATGAACTTTGATAGTGACAATCCATGGAGATGACCCCTAAACGAAACATAGGATGGAAATCCATGAGGGGATTCCTAGGGGTGGAGACCACATGCAAAGGGATGCTTCTCTCTTTTACGCTCTCTCTATCTCTTAGGGTCAACAACAACATAGACTAGCCTGCTCTTATACCATGTGGAAAGACCATATGATGGGAATTCCCCTTGTGTATGATTTTTTTATTGATGGAAGGATAGTCCCCCTCTCCTATAAATAAGACAATGGGGAAGCCAACAGACTCAATACAAACCCTACTAGGGCAAGACACAGTTGGGCCCATATTATAGATTGACTGAACAACTTAACTAACTAATTATATAGACTCTCTAGTTGAATGTGAGGCTTAAGTCAATTTGTTCAACTATAAACCATGTACTTTCAATTAGGCATATATTTGATAATATATAATCTTAGCCCTTGATTGACCTTATATATCAGTTAAGTTGTCTTAAAGCATGACAATGAGTTAAATATGCTGCATGAATTAATTAATGAAAGGAAATATATTTTATTTTACCTATTATATCATTTTTTAATGTCCATGGACCATTATCCCACATATTTTCCCTTCTTTTCTCTTTATCAAGTTATCAACCTAGGGATTTCTTATTAGATGATATAACGATAAACCCATAATACTTTAATTAATTGTAAAACTGATCTCTCTTTTCTCACAAAAAGAACAAACAACAAACCAAGTTGGGGATTTTTTAATCTGGCGATACAAACTAATGCACAAAGCTCTTCTAGTGAAGAAACACCCTAGAGATATGTTGATAATTTCGTTGGATGCTAGTCGGTGGAGGGATTTTGATTGGCCTAAATCGCGCGTCTGGAATACGAAGGCGGATTCAAAAGGAATCGAACTCTTAAATTTATAACCTGAAACCTTCTAGGCCCCCACAACTTTTATTACGGGGTCAAAGTAGATATACAGGGTCGAACACAGGGACGTGGTGACGTTTAGGATGCCACAAATTTTGTTCTTGGGTCAGATAAGCCGAAACGATATGCGATGAAAGTAAGTGCTAGAACTAGTCTAGCGGGTTGTCACGATATAAAACAAAACAAAGAAAAGAAAAGTAAAACAAAATAAAACAGAGCTCGTGGTTCTACTAATATGAAAGAGAGAGTTCCTGGCTATGTAACCACAAATGGGGTAGTCTATGCACTTGTTCTCAGGCGTAGACAACCCTCGAACACCTAAGCAAGCATCTAGTACACACGGTGACATCTGTCCTGTGGGTCGTCCCACTCGCTCTCGCGATGCGTGACTAAAACCATCAGCGATATGTCATCGACCCTCTCTCAAGGAATTACATATCAACACCTCGGAATATTCTAAGTTCCCTCTTAGGTCTTAGGATATTCTAGGATGTTAGGAACAAAATACCTTGGATCGTCCTCCTCTCGGGTTTGGATCCAAGCTATCGTCTCTTAGCTATTCCTACAATGGATCTCTCGATAAAGGCAGAAATAGCAATTCAAGCGAGTAAGAGATCAACCAAACTAGCAATCATAACTTGGAAAGAGAAAATAGAACATGCAACATACTAGATCTGAAATGAATCTACTTGTTTAAGGCAAAAGTACATAAACATGCCCACATCAGGCTACATAGCCAAGAAGGAGCTAACTAGCCACATACAAGCATGGTTAGCACTAAACAAAGATAGATGAACATCATTTGTGTAAGAAACTGAGGAACAAAGAAGAATGAAAGAGAAGAAGAAAGAGATATAGCCCGTAGAAGAAAGGAGACTCTCGCTCCTCAGTCTCCGTGCAGGTCGGATCTCGTTCCTTGGTCCTCCTCTTCATCCTTCTGGACTCCTTGGTTCTCTCTCTCTCTCTAGATTGCTCTGAACAGCAGCCCGGTGGATGTGAGAGGATGTTAGTGTAGACTGATCTTCTCTCTCCTCTGCTTTTGCCCATGGAGATCGTAGACCAGTAGTGGAGGAGGGAGGTGATGTGAATCTTCTCTCTCCTTGGTGGTGAGGATGAACGTAGCACAGACCTGCTCTCTCCTTGGTTTCCACCCTTGGAGAGAGTAGATCTAAGATGGAGATGGAGGAGAGAGAGAGTGGAGGCTGGTGTCTACTGGAGCACGTAGACTGATTGCCTTGGTCCTCTTGGACCTTGGGATGCTTCCCCGAGACTCTGGCTTTGACCCGGCAACCTTTCGGCATCTGGATTGGATTCCCCCAGAAATGGTTGGGGTCACGTTCTATTTATAGGCACAACATGGCAATCAGCATGTG
The DNA here is from genome assembly GCA_963693085.1 of Alisma plantago-aquatica. Lineage (NCBI taxonomy): Eukaryota > Viridiplantae > Streptophyta > Magnoliopsida > Alismatales > Alismataceae > Alisma > Alisma plantago-aquatica. The sequence goes on along the minus strand of OY856412.1, from coordinate 241,065,717 downwards.
CTTTGCATGTGTCCTTTAAGTTGGTTTATAAGAGGAGCACCAGGTCGTGATCTTTTTCTACTCGCCTGGTCATGATCAAGGAATCGCGGTCGCGATCCCATAATCACGGTCGCGATAAGTTGATGGAGGGGTCGTGGTCATTCTTTTCTGCCCTCTTTTGGTCGCGATGAATTGGAATCGCGGTCGCGATTCTTGGAGCCATGGTGAGTGCATGCTAGGTCACGATTATGTGAGGATGGAGAAGAGATTGCAGTTGCGATGGTTGCAGTAGAGGGCTAGGAGGAGGTTGTAGGTGGAGATTGTGTTGAGATGTGGGGGTGGTCTGCTTGCGTTGAGAAGTGCAGGTTGCGAACCTGTTGTGGGTGATGTTGTGATGTCGTGATGGATGGCAACGAAGGGGACCGCAGGCGATTGTGGCCGAGGAGGTACCAGCGTTGCCGTGATGGTTGATGCTGCTACAAGCGGGAAGAAGGTTGGGGATTCGTTCTCTAACCAGAGTAGGTGGATGGTCTACTTTGCCGATGGTTGGGAGTGATCACGATCGCAACCTTGGGAGTGATCGCGGGTGCGGGTGAACAAGGCAGAGCAGGTCGCAGCAAGGACAGGTCGCGGTAGTCCCTTGTTGGACCGCGGGTCGCGGTTAGTTGCAGGCCGCCCGCGGTGCGGGGAGAGAGGAGGATCGGGTGGATGGCAGGCATTGAGGTCGTTGAGGGATGGTGAGGAGGTCGTGGTGAGATGATACGACAGTGCTGATGCAGGTCATTGTGACCTTGGAGAGGCGGCGGCAGAAGGCGATCACTGGAGTCGAGGCTATGGCAGGAGGTCGCAGTTGCATGCTAGGAGGGAACCGCGGGTGTGAATGAACGCGGGAGGTTGTGATTTAGAAGCAAAGGGGTCGCGGTCGCAATCCTTGGAATCGCGGTCGTGGCACTGTCGAGAGGAGCAGGTAGTCAAGGATCGGAGGTGATGGCAGTTTGCATAGAAAGGAGACCGCGAGTGTTGAGGTGATCGTGGAGGCCAGAGGCGATGGAGATGATGTTGCTGCCGCCGTGGTGAGGAGCAGAGGAGAAGAAGAAGACGCATGCGGTTGTAGGGTTGAGGGAAGGAGTTAATGGCGCCACAGTCGTGATAAAGATCGCATGCACGATCATGATGGTGGCAGGTCATGATGATGAGGTCGTGGTTTTGAGGATAGCTGTCCGTGATCTTGGAGACAATAACCACAAACACAGTTGGGTCACGATCTTGCAGATAGGAGGGAACCACGGGCAGGAGAATTGCGGGTCGCGATGTTGTGAGAGCACCCGGTCACAGTTCTGTGAATCAGGATCGCAGTCTGTGTTAGCTAGGTCGCGATTTGTGGAAGGAAACAGCGGGTGCAGTTAGGGCAGGAGACGTCTGCGACTTTACTGACTTGAACTAGGGGAGGCCTACAAGGTGGATGCATGGGCCGAGGACATTGGGCCCACAAGCCCCAAATAACCTGCAAAAACAAGGAATAAATCCCATAAAAAATAGATATTAAATCAACTAAGTTTAGCATGGGTGTTTAATGGGATTTAGGCAATTAAAGCAAGTAATTAAAGATAAACTGGGCCCAAGATAGTAACTCAGACTAATGATGAACATGCGTTCATCATTAGACAAAATATCAAATAATACAATTCACTGGCCTCATTTTATCAGAGAGAGAGTAAAAAAGGACGTTCATGTGTGTTCGATGCATGCTAATCGAATATTGGCTATCTAGCTACATAAATGGCTATTTCAACTACACTACCTATGAGAAGATAAAAGGTAACAAAACATGAGCATTGTTAGGCAAATTAAGATTAAAGTTACATGAAACCATAGATTAAATGCATGGACAATATCCATAGATTTGGGTGTTATCAACTACCCCAAGCTTAAAACTTGCTTGTCCTCAAGCAAGACTGTGCTCAAAGAACAAAAAGATAACATCCAAATTAAGCTTGGCAAGAAATGTTAAAGTTTAGAAAAATAGTTTAAAGCATCAAAACTCTTGATCCATGTCATCTCAAAACAAACCCCCACCAAATCAACCACAGTCCTGCCAAAGCAAGATCAAAGAGTGTCCAAGCAAGATTAAGTGGATTCACTACAACCTGTCGATACTCATGAGGGTTTGAATCATGATTATTAAACATGAGAGAATTGTCACATAGGTGATCATGTGGTTGATGAGCAATGAGCCATCATCATGAATCCATGCATACCAATCTGGAACAACGCTCTTCTCACTTATTCATGTCCTTAAGAAACAAAGCAAAAAGACTCTAATGACTTCTGAGGATCTCGATCTGTGTCGGATTGGTCCATGTAGCGAGCAACAGTCCCTGCAGTCTGAACCAGTTGGTCCAAAGCAGTGAGATGAACTCCTCGTACTACGCTCAAACCAACCTTGCTAATGATATGATCTCATAGGTCACCTAGGGTTCCTAATGACTCTCTAATGAGCTTTTGGAATGATACTACCAGGCACGACATACCCACGTTCGTGAACGCAGTCATACACCGGCTGGGCACCATCCTCAACTCTCCTAAAAGAGAAAACAACACTCATTTATTGTTCACACTCAGGCTTTTATCATCTGCATTCTATATTTGTAGGCTTGGGTGAGAACTATATAGATGTTTTTGGGATTTTGTGGGCGGCCAAGCCTCTTTTGCACATTTTTATATTTTTCATCTTTTTGACTCAATCTAATGTGAGAAGTCACATAGTCCATCAAGGAAAACACTTCATCTTGATCATAGCTCAAAACCCATCATTGATCCATCGATACCTGTGTGAGAAGTTGCAATTATAATTCAAGAATCCTTAGAATAGAGGCAAGTTTGTGAATCCACAACTAGGATTCTTTGATCGTGTTTTAGCTCATTCCAATGGTCCTTTACCATGAGTTTGCCATTCACAACATAGATCAAGGGAAATTAGCTTTAAGGTATGAAAAAGGGACATAACCTTAGATTTATTACCAAAATCAAGGAAAGAGTCAAAGAGCGAGTCGAGCAAAAGGTCAAGCAATTTTTAAGATGAAAAGTATGCATCTAGGCATAAAGTCAAGCATTTATCTATTAGATTCACACCACTTAGCCATAATTGCAAAGCTAAAAAGCAAATATTTTTTTTGAAAATTTAAAACTAAATGTTGGAAATAAACATGTATCCCAGAAGGGTGAAGAGAAAGAAGGGAGAAGCCCACCACTCCAAGCTTTAAATTTTTGCTCATCCTCGAGCAAGACTTAAACTTGAGATAGTGAGGCAGGAATGCATGATTGTATCGACAATTATTGAAGTTCTAAAGATGATGCATGGATGCAATGATATAAAAATAGTTAGAGGAAAGAAACTAACTAGTAAAAAACATGAAAAGTAGAATTTATTGTAATAAAAGGGCGGGAGGGTGGGTAAGAGAAAAAGGGGGTGGTTGCCCCACGATACCGACACTGGGATCCCAAATCCTAAGTTTTGGGACCAGTGTCACCTGTGTCTTGCCGACAAGTTCCGCCACATAATCAGAGTAGAATAGGTAGAGATGCGGGCCCTGCCAAGTCCGAAGAAGCGAAGTGAAATCCAGTGACTCGGTGAAGTCATCACTGTGATGGAATTGACTTGAACCGTACTGGGATGAATTCTTCGACATATCATCCTCAGGGTACCTTTCAAGATACAAATTTGAAGAGGAAGCCCTAGGATGTTGATATAGGATGAGATGGATGAGAGAGGTTGTATGTCTTTTAGAGGACTCATATCTTCTCTCTCCATCTCTACATTTGAGGTTGGATGCTCAGCTAAACTACTATATACAGTCTGAGTCATCCAATCATCTTCTGAACATGAAGTGTCCTCAGAAGAGTATGATTGATGTTCTTCCACCCCAAGCTTGTTGTCTTCTGCGGGGTCTGGGGTTTCTTCATGCTCAACAGCCATGTTGTAGTGAACTGTCCATCTACCTCCCTTGAGTTCCACCAAGCCTTGAGGAGGGATGGTGGTGATTGTAAGTTCGTGTTGTTATGACTCATCTTCGTCGGTATACTCATCGCTCCATGTCGAGCATCAGTCATCATCGTCGTCATCGAACAAGTTGTTCCAGACCATGGTTGGTGTACTGCTCAAAGCGAAGTGACAAGTCTCAATATGAGAGACGTCACTTTGGTCTGGTTTAATATCTTACTCTATTTCCTCAAACCAACCTTCTGGTTGTGAGGTTGATTGGCTTTTTGAGTCTTCATCATCGTCATCATAGACCCATTCGTGTCTATGATTCATATCTTCCATTGGTTCATCAACTGGATCATCTGGATAGAATGAAGGGTTTCCCATACTTGGTTGGTCTTCACAGAAAAATCCTGGTGAATCTAGTTGATGGTCTGAATTGGATGGTGATGCATACTCCACTTCAGACCCAATGGAATGGTCTTGATGACTAATGACTTCGTTGTCTTGTGATGGCAGTTGTAATTGGATTGTAACCAAATCGATGAGCTCTTGGAGCCTCCTGCCTTGTTCAACATCTTTATCATGAAGTTGTTGTACTTGAACAATAATGCTTTCGAGACCCGTCGATTCTGCCATGCACATATAAGGGGAATATGCTGTATCAAATTGATGCTTCAGGATGAATCCTTGTTCGACAGTTTGAAGCATACTACTACTGCGGTCTGCAATCTCTGATACCAATTGGAGTTGACGCTCCTATTTATCTAATAGTTCCTGGAGAGGATCGACATTTTCTTGGGGATGAGGAGATGAGGCGGTGAGTGCTTGAACACTTTCCCCAAACAACTCCACTGCCTTAATCAGTTCTTGATCCCATGATAGCACAGGAGTCGAGGGCTGACTAACAGTCTCCTTTGTTGGAATTTCATCATACGATGACGGTGGAGGCGAGTATAACTCGACTAGTTGTAGAGCACGACCTTCAATTATTTTCCAGCAGTCGGAACTGTGGAAAAACTCGGGAGGACAGGTGGACAAGATGACTTGTCTCGCTGAAGCGAGATCCATGGCTGAAAAAGGTATAAGAAAAAGAAAAGGTATTTAGTATATATGAACAAGTATGTTTAAAACAAAAGAAAAACTATGCATATATATACAGGCTTAAAGTGACAGAACAAAAATCCTTTAGGCGTGTAAACGTGGAAAACCACGTCCCCGACAACGGTGCCAAAAAGTTGATCGGCTTACGAAGGCAGATTTAGAAGGAATCAAACTCTTAAATTTATAACCCGAAACCTTCTAGGCCCCCACAACTTTTATTACGGGGTCGAAGTAAATATACAAGGTCGAACATAGGGACGTGGTGACATTTAGGACGCCACAAATTTTGTTCTTGGGTCAGATAAGCCGAAATGATATGTGATGAAAGTAAGTCCTAGAACTAGTCTAGCGGGTTGTAACAATATAAAACAAAACAAAGAAAAGAAAAGAAAAGTAAAACAAAACCAAACAGAGCTCGTGGTTCCACTAATCTGAAAGAGAGAGTTCCTGGCTATGTAACCACAAACGGGGCAGTCTATACACTAATTCTTGGGCGTAGACAACCCTCGAACACCTAAGCAAGCATCTAGTATGCATAGTGGCATTTGTCTTGTGGGTCATCCCACTCGCTCTCACGATGCGTGACTAAAACCATCAGCGATATGTCATCGACCCTCTCTCAAGGAATGACATATCAACACCTCAGAATATGCTAAGTTCCCTCTCAAGTCTTAGGATATTCCATGATGTTAGGAACATAATACCTTGGATCATCCTCCTCTTGGGTTCGGATCCAAGCTATCGTCTCTTAGCTATTCTTACAACGGATCTCTCGATACAGGCAGAAATAGCAGTTCAAGCGAGTAAGAGATCAACCAAACTAGCAATCATAACTTGGAAAGAGAAAATAGAACATACAACATACTAGATTTGAAATGAATCTACTTGCTTAAGGCAAAAGTACATAAACATGCCCAGATTGGGCTACATAGCCAAGAAGGAGCTAACTAGCCACAGACAAGCATGGTTAGCACCGAACAAATACGGATGAACATCGTTTGTACAAGAAACTGAGGAACACAGAAGAATGAAAGAGAATAAGAAAGAGATATAGCTCGTAGAAGAAAGGTGACTCTCGCTCCTCGGTCTCTGTGTAGGCTGGATCTCGTTCCTTGGTCCTCCTCTTCGTCCTTCTAGACTCCTTGGTTCTCTCTCTCTCTAGATCTGCTCCGAACAGTAGCCCGATGGATGTGAGAGGATGTTGGTGTATACTGATCTTCTCTCTCCTCTACTTTTGCCTGTGGAGATCGTAGACCAGTAGTGGAGGAGGGCGGTGATGCGGATCTTCTCTCTCCTCGGTGGTGAGGATGAACGTAGCACATACCTGCTCTCTCCTTGGTTTCCACCCTTAGAGAGAGTACCAATGAGATGGAGATGGAGGAGAGAGAGAGTGGAGGCTGGTGTCTGTTGGAGCACGTAGGCTGACTGCCTCAGTCCTCTCAGACCTTGGGATGCTTCCCTGAGGCTCTGGCTCCGACCCGACAACCTTCTGATGTCTGGACTGGATTCCCCCAGAAATGGTTGGGGTCATGTTCTATTTATAGGCACAGCAGGGCACTCGGCATGTGCTTTGCACGTGTCCTTTAAGTCGGTTTACAAGAGGAGCAGTAGGTCGCGATCTTTTTCTACTCGCCTGTCGCGATCAAGGAATCGCGGTCATGATTCCAGAATCACGGTCGTGATTAGTTGATGGAGGGGTCGTGGTCATTCTTTTCTACCCTCTTTTGGTCGCGATTAATTGGAATTGCGGTCGCGATTCTTGGAGCCACGGTGAGTGCCTCCTAGGTCGCGGTTATGTGAGGATGGAGAAGAGATCGCGGGTGCGATGGTTGCAATAGAGGGCCATGAGGAGGTTGTAGGTGGAGATGGCGTTGATATGTGGGGGTGGTCTGCTTGCGTTGAGAAGTGCAGGTTGCGAACCTACTGTGGGTGATGTTGTGATTTCGTGATGGATGGCAACGGAGGGGACCGCAGGCGATTGTGGCTGAGGAGGTACCGGCGTTGCCGTGATGGTTGATGCTGCTGTGAGCAGGAAGAAGGTTGGGGAGTCATTCTCTAATCGGAGCAGGTGGATGGTGGAGGGTGCAACTACTTTGCCGATGGTCGGGAGTGATTGCGGGTGCGGGTGAACAAGGTAGAGTAGGTCGCGGCAAGGACAGGTCGCGGTAGTCCCTTGTTGGACCACGAGTCGCTGTTAGTTGCAGGTCGCCCACGGTGCTGGGAGAGAGGAGGATCTAGTGGATGGCAGGTGTTGAGGTCGTTGAGGGATGGTGAGGAGGTCGTGGTGAGATGAGACGACGACGCTGATGCAGGTCGTTGTGACCTTGGAGAGGCGGCAGCGGAAGGCGATCACTGGAGTCGAGGCGATGGCAGGAGGTCGCAGTTGCATGCTAGGAGGGAATTGCAGGTGTGAATGAACGTGGGAGGTTGTGATTTAGAAGCAAAGGGGTCGCGGTCGCGACACTGTCGAGAGGAGCAAGTTGTCGAGGATCGGAGGTGATGGCAGTTTGCATAGAAAGGAGACCGCGAGCGTGGAGGTGATCGTGGATGCCAATGGCAATGGAGATGATGATGCTTCCGCCGTGGTGAGGAGCAGAGGAGAAGAATAAGACACAGGTAGTTGCAGGGTTGAGGGAAGGAGTTGATGGCACCATAGTCACGATAAAGATCGCAGGCATAATCATGAGGGTGGCAGGTCACGATGATGAGGTCGCGGTTTTGAGGATAGTTGTCCATGATCTTGGAGATGATAACCGTGACCACGGTTGGGTCGTGATCTTGTAGACAGGAGGGAACCGAGGGCAGGAGAATCACGGGTCGTGATGTTGTGAGAGCACCTGGTCACGATTCTGTGAATCAGGATCGCTGTCTGTGTTAGCTAGGTCACGATTTGTGGAAGGAAACCGCGGGTGCGGTTAGGGCAGGAGACATCTGTGACTTTACCGACTTGAAATAGGGGAGGCCTACAAGGTGGATGCATGGGCCGAGGACATTGGGTCCACAAGCCCCAAATAACCTGCAAAAACAAGGAATAAATCCCATAAAAAATAGATATTAAATCAACTAAGTTTAGCATGGATGTTTAATGGGACTTAGGCAATTAAAGCAAGTAATTAAAGATAAACTGGGCCCAAGATAGTAACTCAGACTAATGATGAACATGCGTTCATCATTAGACAAAATATCAAATAATACAATTCACACACCTACATATGAGAAGATAAAAGGTAAAAAAACATGAGCACTGTTGGGCAAATTAAGACTAAAGTGACATGAAACCATAGATTAAATGCATGGACAATATTCACAGATTTGGGTGTTATCAACTACCCCAAGCTTAAAACTTGCTTGTCCTCGAGCAAGACTGTGCTCAAAGAACAAAAAAATAACATCCAAATTAAGCTTGGCAATAAATGTTAAAGTTAAGAAAAATAGTTTAAAGCATCAAAACTCTTGATCCATGTCATCTTAGAACAAACCCCCACCAAATCAACCACAGTCCTGCCAAAGCAAGATCAAAGAGTGTCCAGGCAAGATTAAGTGGATTCACTACAGCCTGCCGATACTCATGAGGGTTTGAATCATGATTATTAAACATGAGAGAATTATCACATAGGTGATCACGTGGTTGATGAGCAATGAGCCATCATCATGAATCCATGCATACCAATCCAGAACAACTCTCTTCTCACTTATTCATGTCCTTAAGAAACAAAGCAAAAAGACTCTAATGACTTCTGAGGATCTCGATCTGCGTTGGATTGGTCCATGTAGCGAGCAACAGTCCCTGCAGTCCGAACCAGTTGGTCCAAAATAATGATATGAACTCCTCGTACTATGCTCGAACCAACCCTACTACTGAGATGATCTCATAGGTCACCTAGGGTTCCTAATGACTCTCTAACGAGCTTTTAGAATGATACTACCGGGCACGACATACCCGCATTCGTGAGCGCAGTCATACACCGGTTGGGCACCATCCTCAACTCTCCTAAAAGAGAAAACAACACTCATTTATTGTTCACACTCAGGCTTTTATCATCTGCATTCTATATTTGTAGGCTTGGGTGAGAACTATATAGATGTTTTTGGGATTTTGTGGGCGGCCAAGCCTCTTTTGCACATTTTTATATTTTTCATCTTTTTGACTCAATCTAATGTGAGAAGGCACATAGTCCATCAAGGAAAACACTTCATATTGATCATAGCTCAAAACCCATCATTGATCCGTCGATACCTGTGTGAGAAGTTGCAATTATGATTCAAGAATCCTTAGGATAGAGGCAAGCTTGTGAATCCACAGCTAGGATTCTTTGATCGTGTTTTAGCTCATTCCAACGGTCCTTTACCGTGAGTTTGCCATTCACAACATAGATCAATGGAAATTAGCTTTAAGCTATGAAAAAAGGGACATAACCTTAGATTTATTACCAAACTCAAGGAAAGAGTCAAAGAGCGAGTCAAGCAAAAGGTCAAGCAATTTTTAAGATGAAAAGTATGCATCTAGGCATAAAGTCAAGCATTTATCTATTAGATTCGCACCACTTAGCCAAAGCTAAAAAGCAGATTTTTTTTTTGAAAATTTAAAACTAAATGTAGGAAATAAACATGTATGCCAGAAGGGTGAAGCCCACCACTCCAAGCTTTAAATTTTTGCTCGTCCTCGAGCAAGACTTAAACTTGAGATAGTGAGGCAGGAATGCATGATTGTATCGACAGTTATTGAAGTTCTAAAGATGATGCATGGATGCAAGGATATAAAAATAGTTAGAGGAAAGAAACTAACTAGTAAAAAAAACATGAAAAGTAGAATTTATTGTAATAAAAGGGCGGGAGGGTGGGTAAGAGAAAAAGGGGGTGGTTGCCCCACGATACCGACACTGGGATCCCAAATCCTAAGTTTTGGGACTAGTGTCACCTGTGTCTTGCCGATGGGTTCCGCCACATAATCGGAGTAGAATAGATGGAGATGCGAGCCCTACCGAGTCCGAAGAAGCGAAGTGAAATCCGGTGACTCGGTGAAGTCATCACTGTGCTGGAATTGACTTGAACCGCACTGGGATGAATTCTTCAACATATCATCCTCAGGGTACCTTTCAAGATATGAATTTGAACAGGAAGGCCCTAGGATGTTGACATAGGATGAGATGGATGAGAGAGGTTGGATGTCTTTTGGAGGACTCATATATTCTCTCTCCATCTCTACATTTGAGGTTGGATGCTTTGCTAAACTACTATATATAGTCTGAGTCATCCAATCATCTTCTGAACATGAAGTGTCCTCAGAAGAGTATGATTGATGTTCTTCCACCCCAAGCTTGTCGTCTTCTGCGAGGTCTGGGGTTTCTTCATGCTCAACAGCCATGTTGTAGTGAACTGTCCATCTACCTCCCTTGAGTTCCACCAAGCCTTGAGGAGGGATGGTGGTAATTGTAAGTTCAAGTTGTTCCGGCTCATCGTCGTCGGTATAATCATCACTCCATGTCAAGCAACAGTCGTCGTCGTCATCAAACAAGTTGTTCCAGACCATGGTTGGCGTACTGCTCAAAGTGAAGTGACAAGTCTCAATATGAGAGACGTCACTCTGGTCTGGTTCAATATTTGACTCTGTTTCCTCAAACCAACCTTTTAGCTGTGAGGTTGATTGGCTTTTCGAGTCTTCATCATCGTCATCATAGACTCATTCATGTCTATGATTCATATCTTCCATTGGTTCATCAGCTGGATCATCTGGATAGAATGAAGGGTTTATTGGAGTGGGTTGGTCTTAACAGAAAAATCCCGGTGAATCCAGTTGATGGTCTGAATAGGATGGTGATGCATACTCCACTTCAGACCCAATGGAATGGTCTTGATGACTAATGACTTCGTTGTCTTGTGATGGCAGTTGTAATTGGATTGTAACCAAATCGATGAGCTCTTGGAGCCTCCTGCCTTGTTCAACATCTTTATCATGAAGTTGTTGTACTTGAGCAACAATGCTTTCGAGACTCGTCGATTCTGTCATGCACATATAAGGGGAATCCGTTGTATCAAACTGATGCTTCAGGATGAATCCTTGTTTGACAGTTTGAAGCATACTACTACTACTACGGTCTGCAATCTCCGTTACCAATTGGAGTTGACGCTCATGTTTATCTAATACTACCTGGAGCGGATCGACGTTTTCTTGGGGATGAGGAGCTGAGGCGGCGAGTGCTTGAAAACTTTCCCCAAACAACTCCACTACCTTAATCAGTTCTTGATCCCATGATAACACGGGAGTCGAGGGCTGACTAACAGTCTCCTTTGTTGAAATTTCATCATACGATGACGGTGGAGGCGAATATAACTCAACTAGTTGTAGAGCACGACCTTCAATTATTTTCCAACAGTCGGAACTGTGGAAAAACTCGGGAGGATAGGTGGACAAGATGACTTGTCTCTCTAAAGCGAGATCCATGGCTGAAAAAGGTATAAGAAAAAGAAAAGGTATTTAGTATATATGAACAAGTATGTTTAAAACAAAAGAAAAACTATGCATATATATACAGGCTTAAAGTGACAGAACAAAAATCCTTTAGGCGTGTAAACGTGGAAAACCACGTCCTCGACAACGACGCCAAAAAGTTGATCGGCCTAAATCGTACGTCTAGAATACGAAGGCAGATTCAGAAGGAATCGAACTCTTAAATTTATAACTCGAAACCTTCTAGGCCCCCACAACTTTTATTACAGGGTCGAAGTAGATATACGGGGTCGAACACAGGGACGTGGTGACGTTTAGGATGCCACAAATTTTGTTCTTGGGTCAGATAAGCCAAAACGATATGCGATGAAAGTAAGTGCTAGAACTAGTCTAGCGGGTTGTAATGATATAAAACAAAATAAAGAAAAGAAAAGTAAAACAAAACAAAACAGAGCTCATGGTTCTACTAATCTGAAAGAGAGAGTTTCTGGCAATGTAACCACAAACGGGGCAGTCTATGCACTCATTCTCAGGTGTAGACAACCCTCGAACACCTAAGCAAGCATCTAGTACATACAGTGGCATCTGTCCTGTGGGTCATCCCACTCGCTCTCACGATGCGTGACTAAAACCATCAGTGATATGTCATCGACCCTCTCTCAAGGAATGACATATCAACACCTCGAAATATGCTAAGTTCCCTCTCAGGTCTTAGGATATTCCAGGATGTTAGGAACAGAATACCTTGGATCATCCTCCTCTCGGGTTCGGATCCAAGCTATCGTCTCTTAGCTATTCCTACAACGGATCTCTCGATACAGGTAGAAATAGCAGTTCAAGTGAGTAAGAGATCAACCAAACTAGCAATCATAACTTGGAAAGAGAAAATAGAACATGCAACATACTAGATCTGAAATGAATCTACTTGCTTAAGGCAAAAGTACATAAACATGCCCAGATCGGGCTACATAGCCAAGAAGGAGCTAACTAGCCACAGACAAGCATGGTTAGCACCGAACAAAGACGGATGAACATCGTTTGTACAAGAAATCGAGGAACACGAAAGAATGAAAGAGAAGAAGAAAGAGATATAGCCTGTAGAAGAAAGGTGACTCTTGCTCCTCGGTCTCCGTGCAGGCCGAATCTCGTTCCTTGGTCCTCCTCTTTGTCCTTCTGGACTCCTTGGTTGTCTCTCTCTAGATCTGCTCCGAACAGTAGCCCGATGGATGTGAGAGGATGTTGGTGTATACTGATCTTCTCTCTCCTCTGCTTTCACCTGTGGAGATCGTAGACCAGCAGTGGAGGAGGGCGGTGATGTGGATATTCTCTCTCCTTGGTGGTGAGGATGAACATAGCACAGGCCTGCTCTCTCCTTGGTTTCCACCCTTGGAGAGAGTAGATCTGAGATGGAGACAGAGGAGAGAGAGAGTGGAGGCTGGTGTCTTCTGGAGCATGTAGACTGACTACCTCGGTCCTCTTAGACCTTGGGATGCTTTCTCGAGGCTCTGGCTCCGACCCGGCAGCCTTCTGGCGTCTGGACTGGATTCCCCCAGAAATGGTTGGGGTCAGGTTCTATTTATAGGCACAGTAGGGCACTCGGCATGTGCTTTGCACATGTCCTTTAAGTTGGTTTATAAGAGGAGCAGCAGGTCATGATCTTTTTCTAATCGCCTGGTCGCGATCAAGGAATCGCGGTCGCGATCCCAGAATCACAGTCGCAATTAGTTGATGGAGGGGTCGTGGTCATTCTTTTCTACCCTCTTTTGGTCACGATTAATTGGAATCGCAGTCGCGATTCTTGGAGCCACGTTGAGTGCCTGCTAGGTCGCGGTTATGTGAGGATGGAGAATAGATCACGGGTGCGATGGTTGCAGTAGAGGGCCAGGAGGAGGTTGTAGGTGGAGATGGCATTGAGATGTGGGGGTGGTCTGCTTGTGTTGAGAAGTGCAGGTTGTGAACCTGTTGTGGGTGATGTTGTGATGTCATGATGGATGGCAACAGAGGGGACCGCAGGCGATTGTGGTTGAGGAGGTACAGGCGTTGCCATGATGGTTGATGCTTTTGTGAGTGGGAAGAAGGTTGGGGAGTTGTTCTCTAACCGGAGCAGGTGGATGGTGGAGGCTACGACTACTTTGCTGATGGTTGGGAGTGATCACGATCGTGACCTTGGGAGTGATCGTGGGCGCGGGTGAACAAGGCAGAGCAAGTCACGTCAAGGACATTTCACGGTAGTCCCTTGTTGGACTGCATGTCATGGTTAGTTGCAGGCCGCCCGTAGTGCTGGGAGAGAGGAGGATCGGGTGGATGGCAGGCGTTGAGGTCATTGAGGGATGGTGAGGAGGTCACGGTGAGATGAGACGGCGGCGCTGATGCAGGTCGTTGTGACCTTGGAGAGGCAGCGGCGGAAGGCGATCACTGGAGTTGAGGTGATGGCAGGAGGTCATGGTTGCATGCTAGGAGGGAACCGCGGGTGTGAATGAACACAGGAGGTTGAGATTTAGAAGCAAAGGGGTTGCGGTCGCGATCCTTGAAATCACGGTTGCGACACTGTCGAGAGGAGCATGTAGTTGAGGATCATAGGTGATGGCAGTTTGCATAGAAAGGAGAGCGTGAGCGTGGAGGTGATCGTGGATGCCAGCGGCGATGGAGATGATGTTGTTTCCGCTATGGTGAGGAGCAGAGGATAAGAAGAAGACACGAGCAGTTGGAGGGTTGAGGGAAGGAGTTGATGGTGCCACAGGCGCGATAAAGATTGCGGGCGCGATCATGAGGGTGGCTGGTCACGATGATGAGGTCGCGGTTTTTAGGACAGCTGTCCGCGATCTTGGAGATGATAACCGCGGCCACGGTTGGGTCATGATCTTGGAAATAGGAGGGAACCGCGGGCAGGAGAATCACGGGTTGCGATGTTGTGAGAGCACTCGATCGCGGTTCTGTGAATTAGGATCGCAGTCTGTGTTAGCTAGGTCACAATTTGTGGAAGGAAACTGCGGGTGTGGTTAGGGCAGGATACATCTGCGACTTTACTGACTTGAACTAGGGGAGGCCTACAAGGTGGATGCATGGGCCGATGACATTGGGCCCACAAGCCCCAAATAACCTGCAAAAACAAGGAATAAATCCCATAAAAATAGATATTAAATCAACTAAGTTTAGCATGGATGTTTAATGGGATTTAGGCAATTAAAGCAAGTAAGTAAAGATAAACTGGGCCCAAGATAGTAACTCAGACTAATGATGAACATGCATTCATCATTAGACAAAATATCAAATAATACAATTCACTGGCCTTAGTTTAGTAGAGAGAGAGTAAAAGAGGACGTTCATCTGTGTTCGGTGCATGCTAATCCAATATTGGCTATCTAGCTACATAAATGGCTATTTCAACTACACTACCTATGAGAAGATAAAAGGTAACAAAACATGAGCACTGTTGGGAAAATTAAGACTAAAGTGACATGAAACCATAGATTAAATGCATGGACTATCTGCAGATTTGGGTGTTATCAGATTTCCTTACTCTACTCCATCTTCTTCCATCTCCTATAATGACAGCTGCCTCGATTACTATGTAGAATCATGTAGGTGTGTGACACACTAATGTAGGTATTTGCTTCTTCTTATATCCATTTTTCTCCTCAAAGTGAGTTCTCTCTACTCAAAAAAATATACCAAGTTGGGGGTTTGGGCTAAAAATAACACTCCTCTAATGAAGGCGTATTGCGTAACCCAAAATCATTAACCAAGGTTTAGGAAAGCCAAGAAGGGGTTTGACTAATGTTACACTTTTAATCATTTAGTGAAAACCAACCTTAATTTTTTTTTCATTTTTTTCATGATTACCAAATATATAACAACCACATCTAACAACTGATAACTTCTTGATTAAAAATTACATAAATGATTGCAATCGAGTTCAACTTTTACATAATGGGAGGATTCTTGCTTAATATACATCAAGTACAACTTATCACCAAACTACTCTCTTTTCTCACTCTCTCATTCCCAAGATTCAGAGGAAGGATAGAGGTTGGATAACCAATCTAACTATTCCTTCATAAGACCTATGGTCTAGTCTTGATGAAATTTGGCCTCAGCCTCTTCGAGAGAATTTGGTCCTTTACCTGCAAAATATTTTCATAGGTTGATAAGATAATGGCTCAGTGTGTAAAAAATCAACAGGAAACAATGATAAATCAATTGAGAAATATTTAAAATTTAGGATACACGTAAACTATACAAGATTATAGAAACTAACATACCATTCAAACATAGTGTGAGCATTCATAACAATGGATCGAAACAAATCACTACATGTCCATTTCATTTATTATATGCACTGGACCCACATGAGGTTACACAACATGTAAAATCATCACAACAAGCTAGATCTCATTATAGAGGACTTAGAAGAATGCCTAGGATTCTAAACTTGAAATCTATAGCAACTCGATGTACAATGGGCCTCGCCACATCTGGCTCTCACAGGTTGATGGGAGCGGTCAGTTAACTGGACTCCAAACCTAAACTTGGCTACTCATACAGAGAGACAAATCACTCTAGCTTACTGTGCATTAGTGGTTCTGTAGAAGATAACCACTAACCAATATCATTGGTACAACCAACATCTGTGATTATTTTTGGTGACCACTCTTATCTTAAGGAGTCACTCGTCATTGGACTACTACCCCACACCCTTATCTGGTATGATCTTGCTATCTCGATCAGACGTATCATATACTCAAGAAGCCCATTTCATCCTCAGAGTGCATGCCTCATGTGAGGAATTCTACAATGTTCAAGTCATTTAACACTTAGTGATATATAGTTTATCAAGATATCTAAATTTATGGATGTTAATGTTATTATATCTTTGAAAATAGAGCATTTGGCATAAACCATTTAATCATCTGGCTAATAGCAACTTCCAAAAAGTTTGTCCATTTCATAGTTTAGTATATTGGATTTTGAATTCGGCCAAACTAGGGGTTTCTAGTGTCTCATATTTAATCATTTAATTCACCACATTGCAATATAGTTCATGCAATAATTGGACATATCAACATCACAACACAAAATATACTATATAATATTGTTCTTCTATTGAAACTACCCCGCATACACATTGATTCTTTGAGTAACAATTTCTTAGCAAAAACATCAGTTTCGTACTGAAAATAAAGTTAGAATGTGATTTTCCACTCACTTTCTCATTATATGGCTTATTGATTTCACCTCCGGTCTTAGCCAATCCCAAAATCTATCTCATTTAGGTCTGATCCAAGCTTTAAACCTCCAAAACTCGTCCAAATAGTCTATCATCAGGTTTTACGTACTTTGAAGAAAATTGGCTTGAGGTGGAAGACGAGGAACAAAGATTAATTGAAACCTTCAATAGATGGAAAAGAGATCTTTGAGCATGGAGACATAGATATAATATAATATCTATGGATAATGACTTCTTATTGAGACACCATGACATGAATCCTTTAGTTTTTGTCAATCAGGTTGTCTTCATAGTCATCGCCCTTTGATTCGCCTATATGATCACCACACACCATCAATTTAGAGTTCTCATGTGGATAAGTATCCAAATCCAAAGTTACCATACTTGATTCAATCCATTTCCATAAAGTATATATAGAGATCTATGGATCTTGTCATTGGCATATGTGGGCGGCATCTAGGAAAACCATCAGAAGACAAAACCTTCAGTTGGTACTCCTTTGGTTGTTTCCTTTGACAGAAAAGCCATCAATAGGCCCAGTTGATGGTCTATGAAACCATCGGTTGCTCAACCTTCGATAGGTGCTAGCCTTTCGCCTAGACAATCTTGAGTTGTCACCTTCGACTGACATGCCTTCGGTTGATGGTTGTTAGCGGCCTTCATTTGCTAAAGTTGTCGGTCAGATCTTGCTATGGTTGATGTTGACTAACCAAACCACCGATACACACTATCTAGAAATGCATTCATTTGTCATCTTGACAAACCATCGCAAGGTTACTGCTTCCAAAAACCTCAACAGGTGGTCATTCTGTTGAAATCATCAGAAGACGCCCTCTATATGACACTCGTTGCCACACAAAGTGAGATTACTCAAAGGGATCATCACTAAGCAAGTGGATTACCTACAGACACAAGAAATTAAAACCAAATTTCAAAAGCAGCATGAGCCAAAAACTTATCACGCATGAGCCCACAAGCCTGTCACAAGCATTATATATATATATATATATATATATATATATATATATATATATATATATATATATATATATATATATATATATATATATCAGATTACCAAGCGTTCACATAATTGTGCATCATCATTCATGTCATCAACCTGTTACATGAGATCTATGTTCCACATATGTACATATACACATGCCATATCTTACATACACGACTCACAAGACCAAAAACCTCGAATTGATAACAAAACCACAAAACTCATCAAGAACAACTACAAAGATGTGAGTGTACATGGATGACTCTAGGACTCTATCACCAAAAGACTAGCAGCATATCCAACCTTATCAACAACTACTACTCTTGTTGCTCAACACCTCTAGCATGATCTCTATTACCTCATGCTCGATCACCTAAAAAGATGTGGAAACACACAGGGTGAGACCAAACGTCCCAGCGAGAGATATAACTCTTAGCCAACGCTATTAAAGCACATATGAAGTGACTAAAGAATAGAGAAAAAGGTACATCTATTATAAGAAAATTCAAATGACAATAATAGGGTAGTGGGACATTTCTAAACTAAGAGGAATATGAAGAACATGTATATTTTTTACCAACCAAGCTATACAAAAGCAAGCAAGACCTCATACAATTTTCTCATTTTTGGGATCAAATTAAAGTACCACTACTAAGTCCTCACTAGTACCACATATGGTCAATGGAAGAGGCGGATTCCATGACCATTCTAACACCTCCCGGCTAACACAAGAGTGACACCACAATGACTGATGTAGGGTTGTTGAGTCGCATTTATAGGTTAATTTTGTACTTGTTTTATGCATTTGTTTGTCATCTTTGTGACTATAATGGCATGATTCAATTCCTTTAGCCTATAATCATTGTATGCATCAAATTTATCTTATTTTATCCTATTTTGAATGAATTATTAAATTCCATGGATTGACTTGTGTTTTTCTCTCTGTTTCAGGTACTTTATATTCCAGAACCTGTAGATACCATCGACAGGTCCATCGATACTATCAACATGGCAACAATAACCAAGGTAGAGGAAAAGCATCCAGGTCGATACCATCGACCACACTGTCGATGGTCTCGAGATTTGCTCAGCAGAAGAAAAGTCATCACATCGATACTATCGACGACCTGGTCAATAGTATCGAGAAGTCAACATGGTGATCTCAGTTTTGAAGCGATGGAAGTGCACCCTAAGGTGTCGATAGCATCGACACTCCGTCGATGGTATCGACACCATTGGATCAGAGCTGGATTCAGAATCATTGCGATCAAATGGTTGTAATCTTTTGGCGGCCATGAGTCGTACCTATACCTAAAGAAATACGACCCATATGGGTGTATCATGTTCTATTCGGTTGCACGAGTCCCAAAGGAGAGGAGAGCAAAGAACAGAGCCCAGAGCTATGCCCCAAATGATTCTAGAGTTGTAGACAGACGATTCTACTACCAGAAGGCTACAGAACGTGCATCTCACATCGAGGATCATCTGGATCTTCTCTGTTTTAGGGGTTACATCATATTCTCATTCATTTCCTCATGTTTTCCTCTTTCTTCTCCATGTGTATCATTGATATGAACATGTGGGGCTAATCCCCATTGTCCTTAGGACTGGGAGTAGCCCAGGGAATCGCTGTATGACAATTTTCCATTGATTATCATAATTTTTCTCAATTCTCCATGATATCTTATCGTGTTTCTATCGCAATTTGCTATGCTTGATCACCATAATTGATTTCTAATATTGTTAATTGCTCTTGATGGAGGATTAGAGGTTGAAAAAGCATGATTAACATATTAACCAATAAATTCCTCATACAAGGTAATGTACTGTTAATGGTGGATTCCCAGAGAATTTATTAAAGCACTTAGATCTAGGGTATAAGTTACTACTGGTGTGGAACTAACCTAGAACTAGGTAGTGAATTGTATTGCGGAAGCAAGCAATTTTAACTACATGCCATAATCAGGGATAAGGCACGAATTATGTTAGTTGTGTAGAATTTCATGCAACGAGACCTCGTGGTGAAATCGTAACCCTAATGATTCCCATTCCATTTGATTAAACTAAACATTTAATCATTGCTCACTTTTGTTTTCTCTTTGTTTTATTTTTATTTTGTTTCAAAACCAACAATCAATTTTTCCAATCGGTCTAGATGATCGCAACCAGTTAGTGGTAGTCTACTGAAATTTATGTTTCCCTAATTTCGACTTGGGCCTCACAAGGCCTATATTACTTTGATACGTGCACTTGTGTTTAATGTGTGGCTCAAGCGTGTCAAGTTTTTGACGTTGTTGCCGGGGAGACGTCAAATTTCAACACTACGAGTGCTGCAAGTGGCCATTTTAGGCCACTTTTTTTATTGGAATTTTAATTTTT
The DNA here is from genome assembly GCA_963693085.1 of Alisma plantago-aquatica. Lineage (NCBI taxonomy): Eukaryota > Viridiplantae > Streptophyta > Magnoliopsida > Alismatales > Alismataceae > Alisma > Alisma plantago-aquatica. The sequence continues at coordinate 241,045,592 of OY856412.1, read as the reverse complement.
GAACTTAATTGTCTATCTTTTAGATTCTCTATTCGCTCTGGCACTGTACTTTTTTTATTCTTCATATTTTATGTACTAGTGCATGGTGAGGACGCATAGTATGGACTACATACAATTGACACCTGAGATTCCACCATCGGGTGAAGAAGACGAACTGATAAATACGCCACCCGAGGAAATTGAACAGGAACTCGAGGCTTTCACAATGGCAGAGGAGCAAACCATTTGGGAGAAGATTAAAGCTTCTTCTTCCTCTACGTAGAAGGGGCCAATCAAGAAACAAGCTATCAACATACCCAGTTACAAGATTGACCCGGGGCTTATTAAATTGGTCAAGTCGCAGGCATTCCATGGACTCAAAAATGAGGACCCAGTGGCCCACATCAGCACATTTGTGGAGAACTGTATTATGTTGAATGTGGATAGGTTCCCACATGAGGCCATTTATTTGAAATTATTTCCATCTTCTCTAGCAGGAAATGCAAGGGGGTGGCTCTACAATTTGGGTGATGAATATGTCGAATCATGGGATATGGTGATTGGGGTGTTCTTTGAAAGGTACTTTTCGCCCGAAAAGACAAATGATCTCATGAGGAGGATCCACAATTTCAAACATCAGGCCAGTGAGACATACTTAGAGACATGGGAGCGTTTCAATATCATGCTGCGGAAATGCCCACATCATGGGCTGGATTTAGAAACCCAAGTGAAGATCTTTTATTTTGCTCTTAACGAACATGATAGGAGTAATCTAGACTCAGCTAGAATATGGTTCTTCCTAAACAACAAAGGTTCCAAGTGTCGAGAGATTTTAAAGAATATGGCTCAGGAGCAGTCTTGGGGTGAAAGAGATGCACCAGAAAAGGTCAAAGTTGCAGGGGATGCAAAGGCCATTAAAGAATTAAATGAGAAGATGGACTTGATAGCGAAGAGGCTTCTAGAAAAAGATGATGAAGGGTCTGATGATGAGGCACATGCAAAGTTTATGCGCCAACAATAGGGCTAAAGGAACAATGACTACTCATGGAGGAAGGACGAGAAATTTTCATGGAAGGATCCAAACAATTTTCTACAAGACCCGGATCAAAAGCCACAACCTAGTGTGGAAGACAAAAGCAATGAGTTGCTCAATCAAGTAATAAAGCAAAACCAAGAGCCGATGAATACATTCAGCAAGCAAATTCAGTCACAGGGGGAATTTATGAACCAATTTGGTCAGACTCTACAAAGCCATGGCACACAGATGAGGATGCTTGAGACGTCCATTGCGCATATGGCAGTTGAAATTGCAAGCTTGAAGAAGTCGGCACAGTAGGGTTTTCTAGGGAATACAAATGTTCCAGGAGGGAGCCATCAAGCCAAGGCTATTTTGCTGAGGAGTGGAAAGAAAATTTTAAACTCTAAAGCTGATGAACCAAACACATCACAACCATAAGCTATAGGTGAGGCCACATAGGAAGCCGAAGTCACAGAAACTGCTAAGGACAATGCAGAGATTGTTGCGGAGGAGCCTATTGCTGAGAAAGATGCAGAGAAAAGGACACCATATGTGCCACCACACCAGAGAGCACATACAATCCTGGTTCCATATATGAACAACCTTAAAGCAAAGAAGGTGGATCAACAATTCAAGAAGTTCTTGGACAAGTTTAGGAAATTATTTGACAATATTCCACTACTTGATGCAATTGAGCATATACCTTCTTATGGTAAGTTTCTGAAGGACATTATCACTAAGAAGAGGAAGATTCCAGATACATAAGTAGTGGTGCTCAAAGATTAGGTGAGCGCATTCATTCTAGGGACATTGCCACCTAAGAGACAAGATCCAGGGTGTTTCAATATCTCCTATTACATTGGAAAAATGAAATTTGGAGAGGTTCTTTGTGACTCAGGAGTGAGCATCAATTTGATTCCTCTCTCAAATTTTAGAAAACTTGGTCTCAAGGAATCTAGGAGGAGCAATATGACTATCTAGCTTGCAGATAATTCAGTCGTAAGGCCTTATGGGATTTGTAAGGATGTTCTAGTCAAGGTGGACAAATTTGTTTTTCCGGCAGATTTGTTGTGATGGAGATGCAAGATGAGCAAGGGAATGAGCTGCTTCTAGGAAGACCCTTCCAGGATACAACAATGGGTAGAGGTCATTTAACCATGGGCATAGATGATGACATGTTTGAAATAAAAATACCAACTAACCCAAAATCATCACAAGAGCAAGGAATGTGCAATAAAGTCAGACACTTTGATCACAATGTTTCCATTTGTCTAGGGAAACCCTTTCTCGACATGGCGCATGTCATGACCAATATAGACAGGGGAACGCTTGTTGTGGATATCATGGAGCAAACTAAGGTAGTTTCTCTTGTTAAGGCAGTGAGATATCCAAATGATGAAGATGAAGAAGTTTGTTTGTCTACTGAGGATAATGTTGTGGAGATCTCAATGTAAGAATCTTATCCTCAATTGTCTCTTGAATATTGCATGTTCAATATTATGTATGATTGGATGAGGATCACATCGCTACAGGACTATGTGAAGATGCTTCAAGTTTTGCCCTGCTACTATTCTAGGCACTTTGAAGATTTGGGACCTCTGCCGCCCCCATTGCAACCTTCTTTGGAGAATCCACTGGATTTGGAGCTAAATTCATTGCCCCCTCATTTGAAGTATGCATTCTTAGCCGTGGATTCAAAGCTACCAATCATTATCTCGGCATATCTGAGTGCCGCTGAAGAAGAACAATTGATGGTCGTGTTGAAGAACCACCGTGGTGCTTTTGGGTGGTCAATCTCCGGAATCAAGGGGATCTCCCCTACTCTATGCCAACACAAGATTCGACTTGTTGAAGGAGCCAAACCTGTGATTCAACCCCAACACCACCTCAACCCTATTATGATGGAGGTTGTCAAGAAGGAGGTGATCAAGTTGCTTTCAGCGGGAATTATCTATGCCATATCAGACTCTATGTGGGTAACCCCGACACAGGTAGTCCCTAAGAAGGGGGGAATTACGGTAACTACAAATTTGTTAAATGAGCCAGTCACCACCCAGTTGGTTACCGGGTGGCGAGTTTGCATAGATTGCCGTAGATTGAACACTACAACACTAAAGGATCATTTTCCTTTACCCTTCATTGATCAAATTTTAGAGCGACTAGCTGGTCGCTCTCATTTTTGTTTTCTAGACAGATATTCCGTCTACAACCAAATTTCGATTGAACCTAAGGATCAAGATAAATCTACTTTAACTTGTCTGTACAGTACCTTTGCGTATCACCGGATGCCTTTTAGACTGTGTAATGCACCGACCACTTTTCAACATTGTATGCTTGCCATTTTCTCTGACATGGTTGAACATTGTTTAGAGGTGTTTATGGACGATTTCTCGATCTACGGTGCGTCTTTTGATGAATGTCTTTATAATCTTGATAAAGTTTTGCAGAGATGTGAGAACACTCATTTGGTCCTCAATTGGGAGAAATGCCACATGATGGTTAGTGAGGGAATCGTGCTAGGACACAAGGTGTCTAGCAAGGGTCTGGAGGTGGATTCAGTAAAAATCAAAGTTATTTCCAAATTGCCTCCACCAAATTCGGTGGAGTTAGAAGTTTCCTTGGTAACACGGGGTTTTATCGCCAGTTTATTAAGGATTTTTCCAAAATTGCTAAGCCACTATCTAAGTTTCTTAAAAAGGATGTGATTTTTTATTTTAATGGAAAATGTATGAACGATTTTGAGATCCTTAAACAATGCTTGATTTCCGCACCGATCGTGCAGACTCTGGATTGGAGTCAACCATTTGAGCTTATGTGCGACACATCTGATTACGTCGTGGGGGCCATTCTTGGGAAGCGCCTTGAGAACAAACCCACAGTCATTTATTATGCGTCGAGAACATTGAATGATGCACAATTAAATTATACCACCACCGAAAAAGAATTACTTGCCGTGGTTTTTTGCTTTTGAGAAATTTAGGCAATACTTAGTGGGATATAAAGTGGTGGTATGGACGGATCATGCCACAATAAAATATTTAATGGAAAAGAAAGAGGCGAAACCTAGACTCATTAGGTGGATACTTCTTTTACAAGAATTTGACATTGAGGTTAAGGATAAGGTGGGCATTGAAAATGTGGTTGTGGACCATTTGTCTCACCTTGAAAGGGTAGATCATAAGGATACTAATATACCCATTATTGAGACTTTTCCAGATGAACAGATTCTTTCCATTAAATCCAAAGATCGGTGATTTTCACACATAGTAAATTATCTTGCATGCGAAGAACTACCCGGGGATTGGAGTTATCAAGAGAAGAAGCAGTTTTTCCATTCATTGAGATTTTATTTTTGGGATGACCCTATTCTTTTGAGACAATGTAGGGATGGTGTTCTACGTAGGTGTGTGCCAGGGTTTGAGTATGATAGCATGCTCAGCCATTGTCATACATTGCCCACCGGCGACCATCATGCTAGCTCGAGGATGGCTGCGAAGGTGTTGGAGAGCGGCCTATATTGGCCCACACTTTTTAGAGATGCTTATGATTTTGTAAGAAAATGTGATTCATGTCAGCAGGCAGGTAATATATCAAAAAGATAAGAAATGCCCCTAAATTTGTTTTAAGAGGTTGAAGTCTTTGACTTATGGGGTATAGATTTCATGGGACCCTTTGTGTCCTCAAATTCCAATATGTATATTTTACTTGCTGTTGATTATGTTTCAAAGTGGGTAGAGGCGATACCCACTAGGACTAATGATGTTGCGGTAGTGTGCAATTTTGTAAAGGAATACATCTTCTGTAGGTTTGGGGTGCCCCGCATGATCATCAGTGATGGAGGCACACATTTCACAAATAGGAAGTTCGCTGCACTTTTGAGCAAGTATGGGGTAAAGCACAATGTGGGTACCCCATACCATTTACAGACACATGGTCAAGTAGAAATTTCCAATAAAGAGATAAAGAAGATTCTAGAGCGTACGGTCAACGCCACATCAAGGAAGAACTGGAGCATGCTCCTACCGGATGCACTTTGGGCATATAGGACCGGCCTTTAAGACTCCTATAGGCACTACACCATTTAGGTTGGCTTATGGGCGTGTGTGCCACTTACCGGTGGAGCTGGAGCACAAGGCACATTGGGCGCTAAGGAAGTTGAATGTGAACATGGATGATGTAGGGAAGCGAAGGTTGCTCGAGCTCAACGAGTTAGACGAGTTGAGAATGAATGCTTACGAGAGTTCCCGGATTTCCAAGGAATGGACAAAACAATTACATGATCGCCACATCCAAAGGAGGGTCTTCTCAAAAGGCGAGAATGTCTTGCTATTCAATTCACGGCTAAAGCTACATCCTAGGAAGTTGAAGTCCCGGTGGAGTGGACCATTTGTTGTGGAGGAAGTGTGTCCACATGGAGCCATGATGGTGAGAGATGGCGAAAGGACGTTCTCGGTGAATGGCCAGCGTCTTAAGCACTATTATGGAGAGGATTTCATGAAAAAGGTGCATGAGGTAAAATTCATTGCACTTGATGAAGAATGAGCATGTTGGCATCTAGCCTAAGACATTAAAGAAGGGTGCTTGTTGGGAGGCAACCCAACCTTGGTAGATTGCATGTTTATTTGCTTTATTTTTCGTTTTCCTAAATAGTTTTCATTAATTTTGTACTTAGTTTATAAAAACGATACCCTGATGTAGTTTATAAAAACGATACCCTGATGTGTTTGTTGAGTGTGCAAGACTGGAATAATGTTGATACCATCGATACATGTGTCGCTGGTATCGAGTTTGGAACAACGAAGCAGCTACAGAAATTTCATTCCCTCGATAGTATCGACAACCTCGTTGATAGTTCGACAAGGGAACATAGCAAAAGAGGATTGAGACTGGAGAGGGTTGATAGCATCGACCAGTTCATCGATGGTCGTGAGATGTCTGGAGATTTTCAGAACGGTTCTTCTCAACAATGTTGATACTATCGACAACCTTGTCGATTGTGTCGATAGTATCAACATGCCAACAACGTGGATAGCAATGCCCCCACCTCGTGAGGATCAAAGGTATACACAGGTGTCAATACTATCGACACCCTGTCGATGGTATCAATGTGCCACGTCAGCGATCCGTGCGTCTTCATCGAGCGGTCCACAATGTCGATCCATAGACAACGTCGATGGTATCGACACCCATCGCTACCATCCACACTTCAGCGATACCGACCCCATCCATCCAGCCACCGAGAGCCATCGATAGCAGCGAGCCATGAATTTCAATAGCTATCGATACTATCGACACTCTCGTCGATAGTATCGATGCACCGATAGCAGCGACGGCCAACCCTTATAAAAAGGGATGTATTTCTTCAATCCAACTCACACATTCAAGTTCATATCTCCCATCTCTGAGCCCTAGCATCTCCGAGCACCCAGGAGCTATATAAATCTTCACTGATGGTCATCTCCGAGCGTCTCCATCGACTTCAAGGATCTCCGTCTTCTCTGATCTTCACTGACAATCTTCTCCGAGCTCCTTTCTCAATCCCTTTCTCTTTCACCCTTTGCCCTTTGCAATAATGGTGAGATCCGACACTTCATCGTCCAGGGCTACCCCACCTGCCCTACCTGCCCCACAACAAGGATTAGTTCCTCACCCGAGGCTAGTCCACCCCTCACCGGAGATCAAGAAGGTGTATGAAGAGCTATGGAAGTGCTCAATCAAGCCTACCCGGTATGGAGACCGACAACTAATAAAGGACATGGGATTTGAGGCCAACATGGTCTATGTGCTTCATGGGCAATTGAGCGAGTCCCCAATGTTATGTCGTGACCACGCCAAAGGTCATCCATTTTTTAGTGGGTGGCCAACTTACAAGGAGATTGTCATAGAGTTTATGGCGTCTCTAGATATTTGTGTCGTTCCCAACGAGCTACAACCAGCACAGACTAAATGGAAAGAGGGGCGAGTTTCTTTCTGCCTCTACAACAGAGATTACACCATGTCCCTTTGTGAGTTCAATGGGATTTATGGGTGGTCTCATGGGCATAGTGACCTGCGCCAGCCGTCACATAGTCCAAACTACGATGCCATGTATTCGGCGTCAGTCAATGTACCAACATGTTATTCGATAAGATGACACCATGCCTCTATAGCTGATTTTGAGCATCCGTTTGTCAGGGTCCTGCACCGGATTTTATCCAACACATTCTTTGCAAGATCTAGACGGTCACAAAGCAAATTTCAAGAAATGGATATTTTCTTCCTCTACAATCTGCTGGAGAGGAAATGTATCAACTTTGGAGCTTTCTTCCTTACACACATCATGGCGGTGAAGAGGAACACTTCTCGCAGGGCCCCAATCTACTTTGGGGGCCTTATCACTCCGATCACCATGCATCTTAGCCTGGATCTGTCTGGGTTACCAAAGATGGAATGCAAGAATATGCTCAATCTGAGCCACTTTGTAAACACGGGCCTCATTGAAGTCTGCCACGACACCGTCTATGCCACTTGCCATGTGGGAGATGTTTTTCAGAGGAGGGAACTGCCTGGCCCTACATTCAACCTCAGGCCTGGCCAAGATTACAGGTGGCCCATCATTGATATTGATCAAGATGAAGAAGAACATCAAGCTGAAGAAGTAGAAGTACCAAAAGGCGACAATGATAAAGAAGAGGAGGAGGAAGCTACCATTCCTCTTCGATGATGAGTTGCTCCACAAAAGTGACCACGACACTTTGGAGCCTCGTCTTCTTCCCAGCCGCTGCCACCACAACCCTCTCAAGGTGGAGAGGATGTCTATTCGATGCAGGGCATGTACACCATGCTCCAGGACATTCAACAGACGCAACACCAACATACTGCGTCTTTTGTAGGTATTGAGGAGACGAAAAACAGGCTGTATGAGAATTAGTAGGCCATGTATGAGAATGAGCGTCTCCTCCTAGCTAACTAAGAAAACATCCACAACATGTTGCATAGGATGGAGATGCAACAACAGCCATTTTACAATCATTATTTGAGCCAGAATTACTTTGGAGGATACCCACAACCACAACCGATGCCCCCATCTGACATGTCGTTTCAGGGGCATTATCCTACTTGGGATCCCAGCGGCCACTAGTACCCGTCACACCCACCACCAGAGCAGTAGAGGGGTATCGTTGTCCCACCTCTTAAGTCTGGATTTTGACTATGAGGCCATAGTTCAATTTCAGCTTGGGGGGGTGCTGGAACAACATCTATCTAGTTTTTCTTTATTTTATTTCATCTTTTGTTTTGCTTTTGCATTTTTTTCATCTTTCATTATCTTAGCTTTCTTAATTTCTAGATTTACTATTTTCTAGGATCCACTATCTATCTAGTGTAATTAGTGGAGTCTAATGTAATTGCATGTCATCTCGATGTTTTCATTTGGGGGTTTGTGAGAAAATGAATTTAAATGAAAAATCTTTAAGAAATTGTTAGCTTGTCTTGTGATAACTTGAGGACATCACTTATGGAACTCATTGGGTAGGTCAACTTTAAAACATATGAACATGATTGTATATCCTTATGGTTCATGTTAAGAGGATTGATATGGATGTTGAGCCTAAACTGACCAAACGTTAACATGACTTTAATTTGAAGTGAGAGAGAGAAATCCCTTGATTTATTGGTACATAAGTCAGTAAGGAAGGACATATAATTCTTTCTAAAGGTTCTGTCAATTAGTCTTATGATCTAATCCACCACAATTTCATTTCCACCCCACCATAAGAACTGGGAGCACATTACTATCTTTCACTCTTTGATTGCATTCCATGTAGATAGGTCTTGCGTTACAATTTTTCTCGCATATTTTTGCATAAAATGAAAAAATAGATAGAGTAGTTATACATGCACATTATCCTCAGGTGCATGTCATAGTAGTTGCATAATTATCATTAGGTAGTTGCATTCATAGCTTTTGAGCATATAACACATCATGTGTCTTATTTTCTTCTGAAAGCATTAAAGGTGGTGAACTTGTTTCATACCCTTCGAATAGAATGCATCAAATGTACAAGTTATGTAATAATAAGGGAGTCTGGAAAATAATCCATTGTCATTTATGAAAATGAGGACTGAAAAAAAGATTGAAAAGTAAGTATGAATTAGAGGAAGAAAGGAACATGTTATCACCCGCATATCAAGAAGAATAAACACATATTGTAGCTTTCTTAGATATTCCATCTCACCTGGAGACAGAATGATAGTGCATGCATCATCCCACCAAAAACGTAGCATTAGGAAATTTTCATTTGCATTCGTATCATGATAGGTCATTCATTTTTGTTTTTGCATGATCGACTGTACTGTGCTTCCATTTCTTCCATGGCCACCCATTCCATCCACCAATTGCTCTAAGTGGTAGGCCACCCATGATTTTCTCCTCATTCATGTACATTGGGAGAGATGCTTCCATTTAGATGGTAGTTAGAGAAAATGAGCAATGTAGATAGAAGATCACAAGATGCACCAAGCCTGGACCTGAGGATTTTATTATATTAACTACTTTACTTGATAGTGTTCGTGATCTTGGGATGGAAATCTATCATGAATGATTATTGTCGCCTAAAGGGTAGTTATTGTTCCGTGGTTGGTAAGGGCCGGTTTGTGTTTTGCAGGTGGGAATCATAATGAGATATCATTTATGTGATTATGTTCTTTAGTTGACCCTATCAATCAGATTTTATAGTTTTGTGCTTGAGGATGAGCAAGATTCAAGCTTAGGGGAGTTTGATGCCGGGTTGTTGAGTCGCATTTACAGGCTAATTTTGTACTTGTTTTATGCGTTCGTTTGTCATCTTTGTGACATAATGGCATGCTTCAATTCCTTTAGCCTATAATCATTGTATGTATCAAATTTATCTTATTTTATCCTATTTTGAATGAATTATTAAATTCCATAGATTGACTTGTGTTTTTCTCTCCGTTTTAGGTACTTTATATTCCAGAACCTATTGATACCATCGACAGGTCTGTCGATACTATCGACATGGCAACAATAACCAAGGCGGAGGGAAAGCATCCAAGTCGATACCATCGACCACACTATCGATGGTCTCAAGATTTGCTCAGCAGAAGAAAAGTCATCACGTTGATACTATCGACGATATGGTTGATAGTATCGAGAAGTCAACAGGTTGATCTCAGTTTTGAAGTGACGGAAGTGCACCCTAAGGTGTCGATAGAATCGACACCCCATCGATGGTATCGATGTCGTCAGATCAGAGCTGGATTCAGAACCACTGCGATCAAATGGTTGCAATCTTTTGGCGGCCGTAAGTCATACCTATACCTAAAGAAAGACGGCCCAGACGGGTGTATCACATTCTATTCCACCGCACGAGTCCCGAAGGAGAGGAGAGCAAAGAACAGAGCCCAGAGCTACGCCGCAGACGATTCTAGAGCCACAAACGGACGATTCTACCGCCGGAAGGCTACAGAACATGCATCTCACACCGAGGATCATCTAGATCTTCTCTGTTTCAGGGGTTACACCATATTCTCATTCATTTTCCCATATTTTCCTCTTTCTTCTCCATGTGTATCATTGAGATGCACATGCAGGGCTAATCCCCATTGTCCTTAGGATCGGGAGTAGCCCGGGGAATCATTGTATGACAATTTTCCATTGATTATCATAATTTGTCTCAATTCTCCCTAATATGTTATCGTATTTCTATCGCAATTTGCTATGCTTGATCACCATAGTTGATTTATAATACTGTTAATTTCTCTTGACGGAGGAATAGTGGTTGAAAAGGCATGATTAACACATTAACCAATAAATTCCTTAGACAAGGTAATGTACGGTTAATGGTGGACTCCCAGAGAATTTATTAAAGCACTTAGATCTAGGGTATAAGTTACTACTGGCGTGGAACTGACCTAGAACTAGGTAGTGAATTGTATTTTGGAAGCAAGCAATTTTAACTACAGGCCATAACTAGGGATAAGGCATGAATTATGTTAGTTGTGTAGAATTGCATGCAGTGAGACCTCGTGGTGAAATTGTAACCCTAAGGATTCCCATTCCATTTGATTAAACTAAACATTTAATCATCGGTCGCTTTTGTTTTCTCTTTGTTTTAATTTTATTTTGTTTCAAAACCAACAATCAATTTTTCCAATCGGTCTAGCTGATCACGACTAGTTAGTAGTAGTCTATTGAAATTTACGTTTCCCTGAGTTTGACTTGGGCCTCATAAGGCCTATATTACTTCGATACGTGCACTTGCATTTAACGCGCGGCTCAAGCATGTCAATGACGTATTAGTCAACTTGTACAAGTGACATATAGTTAACTGATGGATTAGCTCACGCATGGCCATCCAAATATCACAAGGGAATCAACTCACACATGGCCATACCAAAAAGGAGTGGCTTACACATGGCCATCCATACATAACAAGGAAACTGGCTCACACATGGCTATTCCATATATCATGACAAGATCGGCTCACGCATGGCTGTCTCTTAGTTATGCCAATTAAGTTTTAGCATCAATCAAGTTATAATGTACAAAATTGTAACAAGCACTACAAAGATAAGGGCATTATACAACTTTTGCAGATATAAAACATATAAAGTATGAACTTGTCACACTATCACCACATAACACATGTAATACTTCCATTCATAGGACCATCATAACACCTGTAATACTATCATTCACAGGATCATCATCACTATACACATCCACTCAAGGATATCACTAATGTCACATCATTATGCGATATTAATCCCTTAATCATAGCACCAAAGGGTATCACCTCACAATAGGCATAAAGCCATCACCAGGTAATAGGACCTATTCACATCATTTATATATCATAAGTGTGTCAGCATGCCTCCTGAAGGCTCATTCAACTTGCATCACATCATATCATCACAACATGCACTAGCTAATATGTTCAAGTTCATATCACGTGCATGGTTAGAAGTTGATCAACGAGAAAGAGGAAACATCCTACATCCATGTGTCACATCATTATCTCCACATGCCTCAATTATTCATAACTATCACCACAACATATCAATCAATGGCATGCATTCAACCTGCAAGCTTAGGGGTTCAAAGATAAGAGAGATAATATCATAACATAACATATGCTCCAAGACATAGAAGAAAACATGTCACATCACCCATCATTAGGGTTAGGGTTTTTTGTCCATATCCGATTAGGGTTTTGAAGCTAAGATCAATCATGAATCCTAGGTTCACCATATCCCACCATCTCAGAGTATATAAAGGTTAAGGAACATCATTAGGATTAATTAGACATTATTCCAAACAACACTCTACATGGCTTATACATTACACATGCAAGATTATCATTAAGTGTCCAAGCATACCTTTCAACTACCATCATCAACATGTGTCTCCACCACTATCATCATCATATGTCTCGAACACTCAAGCGATAGGTCGCAACCACTCAACCCACAACACATCATGACCATAACACATAAGGTGTCTAGGATGTGACGTCCCTCAAGCTTGACCTCCTACACCCTCATGTCTCGACCCATCTAGGGTTAGGGTTCCAACCACTCACAAGGTTGTCGCACCCCTAAGGATCATGGTTGTCTTGACCTCAAGACATGGCATCATGTCGCGATCCAAGACCCACATGTCACAACCTCTCTCAAGGACATGTCATAACCACAACAAGGGCAAGATTATACTCCAAAACTAGGGCAAAAACCCAACCAAAATAGGGGGTCAACATGACCTTCAACACCAAGTGTTGTGACATCTATCAACACTAGGTCCAACTCATCCAAAGGGAAGCGTCTCAACCATGACTAACCATGGTCACGACCAACATAGGGTAGGTGTCTCGACAATACTAGGGAATGATATATTGGTCTAAAATAGAATACAAGGCCAAGGGGAAACCACGATCATCATAAAGGAAAAGGCTCATACAAAACAATCATCATAAACCCTAGGTCATACATCATGAAACCACAAGAAAGGATCAAATCTAAGAGAGAGGAAACCATGATCAAGGTACCCAAAACAGAACCTAAACGTCCTCAACATCTAGGTTACTGGACATCATGCATGTGAGCAAAACCAAGGTTAAAAGGGTAGAGGGATATCACCATAACACCACAATCACCAAAATTGAGTATATGAAATTAGGGTTTCAGTTTCATCCAAACCAAACACGCTAATCACCACCAAACAAGTTCTAGATATTATCATCATCTACTATCATGCTAGGGGAACGTTTTAGAGAGAGAACATAGTAGCATGCATGTAAAAAAGGTGCATTAATAGAGAAGGTTAAGAGTTATATAACCCACCTTAAGTTGATCACCACCAAGAGCTCCAAACTCCAAGATCAAGAGATCCAAGCACACGATCCAAGGGTTGAAGAAGCTTCACCAAAAGCTCCACTCTCGGCCACAAGATCCTCAAGAAGGACAAGACACCAAGGTCAAATCTAGCACAAGGAAAGATGCAAAAAATCTCTTGGTCAAACCAAAAGAGAAAGGGATAAAGAGAGGAGAAATCCTCTTCACACTTGGGTCTACCAATTCAAAACGTGGTCTATGACCTTTTGATGAGGAATTTCTCTCTCAAAACGACTACCATGGAAGAACCATGGTCTATGGGTGAGAAAAGAGAGGAAGATGAAAGTAGGAGATCAAAAGAAACGTCAGACAAACACTTACCAAGGATGGAAGATGAGCTCGGATTACCACCACCACCACATGCAAGAGGATATTGATCCCCCAATATCCAAGGACGAATATCCTTGCTCCACAAAGATCCAAGAAGAAGAAAAGAAGGAGAAAGAAGACATACGAACCAAAGGGTTGCAAGCAATGTGAGATAAGGGGTTGTATAGATGGAACATGAGAGAGAGTAAGGGGTGAGGTGTCAACATACTATGGGACCCAAGGGACACTTGTCCACTTAAAAGGCCAGCATGCAACCACTTAAGCATAACATGCAAGACATGGTGATACACTCTATGTAATGTCTCATCCACCAGGTCAACCCACATGGTTGCATTCACAACCCTCATAGGGTGCACCTCCCATGCTTGTGACACCACCACGTAACATCACCTCTAGCTCGAGATAAGGTCCCACTACCATCCCTAGGCCGAGACAACCTATGCTAGGGCAACCATCTCGACCCAAGACCACACTAGACTACACGGGTCTCGACCCCAACACCTAAAGGAGGTGTCTCAGTCGTGACACCCCCCAAAACCAACCTTGGTCGTGACTCAAGGTCGAGACAACACAATCAACACACATGGTTAGGGCACTCTACACTCATATCAACCCTAATCACCTCTTTGGGTGATACTCCTCAACCAAGGCTCAAACAAGGTGTTGTCCTCTTTATCTTTCCCCTATATGATGTCAAGAAAGATATAGAACACTCTAGAGGTGGCAAATTGCACATTACCCCCCTATATTGGGTAAATTGCAATTTGCACCAAAACTAGCACAAAAAGCACAAACTTCACCCAAAAAACTCAAAATTGAAACTTAAGCTCTCCATAAGCCCTAATTACATCTCAAAATATTAGAGAAAGGTTAGAAGTACATGATTAATACAAAGAAAACATGGTTAAACCAAAACCCAGGTCAGGGGTCTTACACTCTAAGCATAGCCATTGGAAGACATTTTCGAGAAAGATCTTTTATTCTTTGCCACTTAGTAGAACTGCCAATTGACAGAAACAACCATCAACATTAGAGTCGCCAACCGTCAACCTCTAAATTGTTGATTGAAAATCAAGAAAAAACCTTTCTTTTATAGTTAACGCTCGTTGATTCACAAAACCACCAACTTGCGTACTCAGTAAGAACCTTCATTTCATAACCATCATTTGTCAAGCTATGAGGAACCTTTAATATAGGACATGTAATTTTTTTGAACTTAAACATCAGTTGTGAACTGACGAAAACTCTGCAAAAAGCTGAAAAGGTTGTAACTTCTTCATTTCAGCCCCCATATGATTCGTTCTTGGTCTTGTGGATTCATAATTGAATTCTATACACTAATATGCCTCAAATTTACTTGAATTAAATTTCAATACTAAAATGATTCACAAGGTAATAAAGATAACAACAAACTTAATTATCACCCAAGTTATTTTTTAACTCTCTGATTACTAGCTAAGCATGATAAAAGTTTTAACAATATCCCCTCTAATATAAATTTCATCCCAAAATTCTTAGAAGAGAAAGGGATACTTGTTATGCATCTTTAACTATAACTCCCATGTAGGCTCTTGTACTCCATGATTTCTCCATAGCACTTTCATTGTGGGTATCTCCTTCCTTTTAATCTATTGGATTCTATGATCCAGGATATGTATAGTCCCTTCTATATATGAGAAATCTTCTCTTAATTGTACTGGTTCTGGTCTATGATCTTCTATGTACCTGTATGACACTTCTTTAATATGGATACATGAAACTCATTATGTAAATTAGCTAGTTCAGGAGCAACTCAAGTTTGTATATATCTAGTCCAACTCTCTAATTGATTGAATAAGAACCCATGTATTTAGGATTTAGTTTGCCTCGCATTCCAAACCTCATTACACCTTTATATGGTGATATTTACAAGTAGACCTCATCCCCAAACTCGGATCGAAGTGGTCTATGACATTTCTACGCATAGATTTTCTATCTGTCTTGTGCAACTTTCAAGTATCTTCTAATCACATATTTATTTTTTGTTGTCTCTTATGCCAGCTCTAGACCTAGAATTCATCTTTCGCTAACTTTAAACCAACAAATAGGATATTTATACCTTCTCCCATACAAAAAATCATAGGGTTCCATACACAAACTAGAATGATAACTATTATCATATGAAAACTCCACATACTAATGTCATCATCCCAATTACAATTGTATTATAAAACGAATGTTCTCAACATGTCTATTGCGGTTTGAATAATCTATTATGACTGTCCACCTGTGTGATGGTGAAATGTCGTACTACAATTTAAATTAGCCCCCAAAGAACTATATAACTAATTTTGGCATCTATTTGGTTATATCTCTAATATTATAGAAATTGGTATTTCATGCAGCATGATTGTCTCATATATATATAAACTTTAACTAGCTTTGGTGCATCTCATGTTGTCCTAACAGGTAGGAAGTGTAAAGACTTAGATAATATATGTGATATTACCCGTATTGAATTAAATCCATATGGTGTCCTAGGTAAACCAACTACAAAGTGCATGGTGATATGTTCCCACTTCCACATAGTAATAGGAAGTGGTTGAAGGATACATGTGATATTTCATGTTTAGCCTTGACTTGTTGACCTATACTACCCTTAGCTACATACTCATCCATGTTTTTTTTATATTACTGACCACCAATATAGTTCTTTGAAGTTTATGCACATATTAGAACTACCTAAAAGTATCACATAATATAAGAGTGAACTTCCCCAATAATTAGACGTGTAAACATATCGAATACAGAGTGGATACTGCTATATCTGATATCTAGATCTATAAAAAAAATGATCTAACATCCGACGGATATCATGCAATAATATCTGAATCTAATCGAAAAGAATAATATCCAAATTTGGATGAATATTCGACCGGGACAAAAATCATAGATTTAATGTTAATAAATATTATATATAATATTTATATTACTATGAATATATATGATAAATATCTATATTTTCATATTTATATATGTATACATTGGATTTTGTTTTTTTTCTTCTGATCGGATACATCCATATCCTATATCCTATCTGAAATTGATATCATCAATCCAATCCGAATGATGCATATATCATTTTTTAGTTTTAGACTCAAATCTAGATCGAGTGTGCAGATTCCAGATTTCCATTTATAGGTCTACCAAGAATATACTTCTTTGACTTAATGTCATATGGCACATAATCTATCACGTTAATACAACATCCCATCATCAAAATATCTGAAATTTTCTTCTTTTTCTCTGTCATGTCATGCATGATCAACTTTAGTTTACTATCATTATGTTGAAGCTCTTTGATTTTCTCATAAAATAAAGGTAAAACTTGAATTTGTGCAATTAGCCCACCTTGCTCTGTCACTTCTAAATTTAAATTCAGCTTCCTCATTTTGACCAATAAGTCTCTTTATACACATGCCATAGAAAACACTTTTGTAGGCGATGTAGACTTTCTAATCAGAGAATCTTCCACAATATTGGCCTCCCCATGATGGTAACGAGTAACATCATAGTCCTTTACAAGCTCCATACACCTATGTTGTCCTAGGTTAAGATCCTTCTATGTGAAAATGTACTTTCGATTGTTATGATCAGTAAACACTTGACATGATTCACAGTAAAGAAAATTACATCGTGTCATTAAGGAATGTACCAAAACTGCCAACTGAAGATCATGTGTAGGATAGTTATCTTCATTTTTCTTAAGTTGTTAAGAAACAATAGCTTCTACTTTTCCTTCTAACATAAGAAAACATCCTAAACCTTTCATGGATGCATCAAAGAACACTACCAAGCCTTTATTTGCTTATGGTAGTATCAAAATAGGTACTGAGGTTAATCTTTGCTTGAATGTCTAAAAGCTTTTCTCACAATTATCAGACAAAACAAATGGCACATCATTTCCAGTTAAACGTGTAAGTATTTCTAGAACAATGAAGCTCTTCATGGACCTTATATAATATTTGGCTTATCCAAGAAAACTTTTGATCTTAGTAGGATTTGTAGGATGCTCTGACTTAATAGTAGATTACATTGTCTTATGGTCTACATTGACTCATTTCCAATATAGAATGTCCAAGAACATCAATTTATACAACAAAAATTCCCAGCTATTGAACTTAGCATACAACTAATGTTGTCTCGGCAGCTACAAGGCCATCCTTAGATGTTTCTCATGTTGTTCTATACATCTATAATATATATGGATGACATATATAAACACTACTATGAAATGATCTAGATACAATCTAAAAAAGCCTATTCATCATCCCGTAAAGGTTGTTGGGGCATTAGTCAATCCAAATGGCATAACTACAAACTCAAAATGTCCATATCTTGTTTTGAAGACCGTCTTATGTACATTTGACGTCTTTATCCTCAATTGATGATGACATGTTCTGAGATCTATCTCTAAAAAGATTGTTGCTCCACACAATTGATCAAACAAATCATCAAACCTAGGTAATGATATTTGTTCTTTATGATTTTCTTATTTCGTTGTTCGTAGTCTATGCATAACTGCATAGTCTTGTCCTTATTTTTCACAAGTAACACTAAAGCTCTCCAAGGTGATGTAATAGGTTGAATAAAACCCTTATCGTATAACTCTTGTAATTGAACTTTTAGCTCCTTTAATTTTGCAAGCTCCATTCTATACGTTGGTAATTATATTGGATGACTACCAAGTAAAATTTATACCTGGAGATAAACCTAATAACTTATCAAGAAAAACATCTAGGAACTCACACACTACGAAAACATACTTTATATTAACTATTCCTTTCTCTACATTTGCATATACCACGTGTGCTAAAAAGGGCTCACATCCTTTTCTCATAATCTTATCAACTACAACAAATACTATCATGCACATGGATGGGATTTTACTTTCTCTAGTGAAGACATAAGAAAAACCACCTTGTTGAAAGATAGCTTCTTTCCTCTAACAATCTGATTGGACATTGTACGTCTCAAGGAAATCCATAACCAAAATTATATGTAAAGAATTAATATCTAAGGACATGAGATTAACTACTATGGTATACCCACTAAAAATCAAAGACATCTGAGACATACTTATGTCAAAACTCTTGGTTCATCTAACACTACTCTTAACACATTTGATAAGATAAATCCTAAATTAAGAGGTCTAATACACAGACTATTGGTCTTTGAATAAAAGAATGCATCACACCAAGATCTATTAAAAATATAATTGTAACATTAATAAAGAGAAGCATCTCATACATAAAAACTCTACGTGACACTATTCCTTCAAATTGAGTCATAGAAAAAAAATGGCTGGTAGCTCGCCCCCCTACCACATGGTCCTCATTATCCATTGTTGGTACTATGTGTTGCCCCCTAGAGTCAGAGGCTACTAAAGAACTTGCCCCTCTAACAGAAGCATGTTTATGAGGAGTCTACATATGTGATTGTGGACTTTGTTCATGTATAAACTAAAGCTTTCAGAAATCTCTCTCAACATGTCCCATCTATCCATAGTACTAGCATGCTTGAGTATTAACTCCCTAACACTGACCAAAACGTGTCTTACTACAATTATCACACGTAGTTGTATCCTCTCTCTATGGACCTGTCACTAAGGATGATGACCCTAAAGTCCTCAATGAAGGTGCCTACCCAGGTGGTGTACTCCATCTACTGGAACCATGCCTTTATCCACCATGTGAAGAAGTAGATCCTTATCTTCCAAAACAACCAAGACCTCTCCTATAATGGAAAATAAACCACCACCTCTCCATATCCACCGCTACTATGTTCTCTTCTACTAAAACTTTTACATAAATTCTTGCTATTGTGGTGCTTATTAACATGAATTGATTCTTTAGTACGTCTTGCTGCTTCCACAAATTCTCCAAAATTTTCTATATCTCTTCTCCCTATAGTTGATACAGTATGTCTTATCTCAAATCTTAAACATCCTTGGAATCTTCTACGTTTCCCTACATCATCTGTTACAACATGAGGACAGAATTTATCCAACCTTAGGAAATATGCCTCATATTCCTCAATTGACATGTTGCATTGTCTAGTATTTTCCAACTATCTGATCTTGTCACTCAAGAAGGTAGAAGGAAAATACTTAAGGTATTACTAATCTACAAAGTCCCTCCATAATGTCACTATAATCCTTCTCTTATCTTCCACTCCACACCACTACAACTTGACGTCCCCTTTTATTAGATAGACAATATAATTGATCTACTTATATGTCAATAACTCAATTATGCAGAAGACCTTTTCTAGTTGTTGGAGCCACACATATGCCAAATATGGGTTTTTTGTACCGAAAAACTCAATCCCACCAAGCTTCATCACCATGTCATAATATCTCATCAGATCCTTGTTAGAAGATAAAGCCATGTTGTCCATCTTATATTTCTCTTTTATGTATAGGAAGACATGGTACATAATTATCACATCACCCCCATCTTCTTCTCCTCGAGCCATTGCTCGAGGGTCAGGGACATAATGTCTCTTAGATTGTTTCCCACCATGACCACATCCTCTTCCTACCATCATATATCAATAATAGACAACATCTATTACAAAATGACAGTCTGAATAGGAAACATCCTGACCTATTAGTCTCCTATCGCATCTATCCCAAACTTGGACTAAATTCCCAAGTTCAAGCCTTCAATCTGATATCAATTTAGTTTGGCGCAACCGATACCTGATAACCAATGTTTAGACCCGTTAAGAAGGGATTTGACAAAACATCCACTTTTAATCATTTATTGAAAAATAGTATTAACTATTTTTTTTCTTCTTTCTCTACATCACAACAACTTTTTTGTACTGGTAACATAATGATTAAGCATTACAAAAATGATTACAACATAGTTTGATATTTACATAAAGGAATGATTTCACTTAATATACATCAAGTACAAATTATTTTCAAACTAATCTCTTTTATTACTCTCTTATTCATAGGATCAGGATGAAGGATAAGAGATCAACTAACTAATTTAACTATTTCTTCATAAGACCTCTACTCTACTCTTAATAAAAGTTAGCTTCAACCTCTTCTGGAGGAGTTGGTCCTTCACCTAAAAAATGTTTCAGTATGTAGATGAGCTAATTGCTTAGTGCATTGAAAATCAACACGTAACCATGATAAACCAATTGAGATATATTTAGGATACAAGTAAAGTATACATGATGGATAAAACTATCACCAGTGAAACAAAGCATGAGCATTGGTAACAATAGAACAAAATAAATCACTAAATGTCATTTTAATATATTAAATGTCATGGATCCGCATGAGGTGTACAACAACATGTGAAAGCATCGTAATAGGCTACAATCTTGATGTACAAGACTGACAAGAATGCCCCATTCGATAAAAGAGATGGAATTGAACTAAGCCAAGTAGTTCACTGGAAAGAGGGGGCTCCTCTTTGAGATGATATGTGTGAATGTACCCCTCAAATTAGGCACAAGGTCAATGATTTAGCTTAATGTCTCTAACTATGAAATCTTTAGAAACCCTATATGTATTTAACCTCACCATGTATGGATCTTGGCAACTAACAAGAGCGGTTAGTTAATTGGACTCCTCCCCTAAACCTAGGTACTCATGTAGAGAGTCCAAGCACTCTGGCTAACTCTGCATCAATGGTACTACTGAAGATAACAGATGACCAATACCGCTAGTACAATCATCATCTTTAGTTATAAATGGGGACAATTCTTATCTTAAAGAGACTACTCTCACTAGACCTATAAAAGGATCGAATATGGAGCAGATACTTGTATATTCAATATCTAAATCTAAAAAAAAATTATTCACTCAAATATCTGATATGATGTCCTCCAAATATCATATGGTACTAATTGAATCCAATCCAAGGATAAGATCTGAATTTGGATAAATAGCCATCCAAACCAAAAATGATACATTTAATGTTAATAAATATATTATATACATGAAATATTGATATTATATTAAATATGTATGATAAAGTGTCTATATTTTATACATAAATAATATACATTTAATAATATATGTATATATTTGTCGAGTTCAGTTATTTTTTGGAGCAGATATAGCAATATCCTGTATCTGAAATCTAATTTGAATTTGGCGGATGTTGGATTTTTTTATTCAAAATTTTGAAGTCTAATCTGGACCAAATGTGCAGATTCAAGACATCCATTTACATGTCTAGTCCTCACTAGTTTAGACCTTGGCACCCTTGTCCGGTTTGATTTGACTACAAGATGGACTTATACTCCAGTCAAGAAACATGTTTCCTCTCCACAATGCATTCCTCTTGTGAGGGATTCTAAAGTGTTCAGGACATCTAACACCCAGTGATATTTAATTTATCCAGATACCAACTTTATCATAGCTAATATCACATATTTTTGACAATACAGTATTTCAAAATAAACCATCGATCATCTGGCTAATAGCAACTTTTAGATTTTTTTTTCATTTCATAGTTTAGTATATTAGATTCAGAATTTTGGCAAACCCAAGGATCTTGGTGCCTCAATTTTCACCATAAATTTCAAAACATCACAATAAAGTCCATGCAATAGTTGGACATATCAAGATCATAGAACACAATATATTGAATAACATTTTTCTTAGACTAAAAGTGCTATGCATACACATAGGTTCTCACAATAACAACTTTTGAGCAAAAAATAGTATACAAACATTATTATTTTGGGTTTGTATACTGTAAATCAAGGTTAGAAGGTGATTTTCCCTTACTTTATCATTCTATAGCTATCCTATTCCACATCAATCTTATCCAAGCCTGAAATCTATCTTGTTCAGGTTAGATCCAAGCTTCATACCTCCAAAACTCATCCAAGTGGCCTATTATTAGGTTTACAGACTTTGAAGAAATCTAGCTTGAGGTAGAAGATGAAGATTAAAGATCGACCAAAACTTTTAATTGATTGAAAAGAGATCTCTGAGCGTGTATATGTGAAAAGAAGAGAAGATCTATGGATAAAAATTTCTTACCAAGACACACCTACATGGAAACCTTTAATTGTTGAGGGGGTAGCAGCTTAGGTGGTAGAGGTCTGGGCTCCCCATAGTAGGGACCCATGGTTAAAACCCCTCAGTGGTGTTGCTCTAGCAAGCCTTATTCAGTCATGTAGCTCAGCCTCTACATGAATTTACATGGCCCCTAGTTTTGCCGGTAGGTGAGGGGGGGGTCGGGGGTTTACGCCATCAACAGGGGTCACAATCATGATGCTTGTTCGGGGGGTGGTCCCATGCCATAAAAAAAGAAACCTTCAGTTTCTACCGATCAGATCATCTTCCTCTTTGTTGTCCTTGGATTTTCCTCTACGATCACTATTAGTTGTCAATTTAAGATTATCATGTGAATAAGGATCCAAATATAGTTATAATATTTAATTCCATCATTTTTGTTGACTACATATTGAGATTTAAAGATCTTGCAGTTGGAATAGCTGGGCGGAACGTAGGGAAACCATCAGAAGGTAAACCTTCAACTAGTACTTGATAACACCCAAATTTAGGCATTTATGTTAAGCATTTATTTATGATTTTATGTCATTATAGACTTAATATGCCCAAAATAACCATAGATTCTTATCTTTTAGTCATTTATATCCTTTCATAAATAGAGTTTCTCAACTAGCCAATTTTGGGACTTGCAGGCTAAGAACCTGAAAAGACATCCATTCTCTAAGATATCTCCCCAACACATGGTTTTTGCAGCAACTAGGCTTCCATCTGTTGTGACTGCAACACCTAACGCGACTGAGATGTCTGACACAGTCGTGCCGAGGACAAGGGTCTACGCACATGTCTCGCCCATGAAACCTTCCTCGACCGTGAAGTCTATTTTGACCAAAACACAAAGCAACTGTGACTGAATCTCATCTGCCGTGATCGAGACATTCTACACAACCGTGCCAAGCCTGGCACGACCACACCGAGGAAAGGGTCAGATAAACTTGTCTTGACTGTGACACCCATCTTGACCGCGACACATGTCACGACCGCTATGCTCGATACGACCATGTCGAGCCCGACACGACTACGATGTTTGTCTCGACCGCTACAAGCTCTGCACCCACAACATCTATCTTGGCTACGACATATCTCTACCACTACCCCTGACACAGGTATGCTGAGACAAATGTAGCGATCAATACAGGTGTTTGAACCACTTATCACATACACTCAATTTTCACCTATAAATACCCACCCCTTGCTACGTGGAGAGGGGTTCTAAACATGGGAGGTTCCATTCCGTGGTTGCAACCCATTTTGGTTCCCAGAGCCCCATGGGAGAGTTTGAAGGACTGAAAGGACTGAATTGCTCATCCTACGCCTGTATCTTCAATTAGCTTCCATCCACCATCATTTTCCACCACCATTCACCCACTTCCCACCATTCCCAGCCATCTTCCACCTCTACACATCCACCAAGCTACTATTTATGGTGGAATCAAAGAGAAAGGAGGCCAAGGAGTCTAGAAGACCAAGGAGGATGACCCAAAGATGAGATCTGGCCTATATGGAGGCTAAGGAACGAGAGCCACCTCTCCTATATGGGATAGATCTCTTCTCCTTTTTCTTCTAATGTTCTACTTTGTTTCTATACAAACGATGTTCTTTCATCTTTGTTCGGTGCCAACTATGCTTGTACATGGCTAGTTGAGCTCCTTCTTGGCTATGTAGCCCATTTTGGCCATGTTTATGTACTTTTACAGTAAAGCAAGCAATTTTATTTCAGATCTAGTACTTTTTTTGTTCTATCTTGTCTTTTTAGTTATGATTGCTAGTTTGGTTGATCTCTTTCTTGCTTGAACTTCTATTTTTTCCTATATCAAGATATTTGTTGTAGAAATAGACAAGAGAAGGTAGTTTGGATCAGAATCTGAAAGGAGGATGGTTCAAGGTGATCTGTGTTGGCTTGTAGACCTGGGAACAGCGGGCCCACTACATGGTTCTGCCCAGATCACACATTTTCCTAGCATCTTAGAATATTCTAGACCTAAGAGGGTATCTAGAATATTCTAGAGTATTGATTTGTCATCCTCGAGAGGGAATTCATGTCATTGATGGATTTTAGTCACGCTGCACGAAAGCGAGTGGGATGACCCCACAGGAACAGAGACCACAGTACATACTATGTTTGGATGTAGGCTGCTTGCTGAGGAGTTTGAGGGTTGTCTACGCCCGAGAATAGGTGCATAGACTGCCCAACTTGTGGTTACATAGCCAAGAACTCTTTCTCAATGATTAATAGAATCATGCAGACTCTTTTTTGTTTTCTTTGCTTTATTTTGTTTTATTTCATGGCGTTTTACTAGACTAGTTCTACTTCCATACTTTTTATCAGCTATCGATTTGGCTTATGTGACTTAAGAGTGAGGTCTTAAGCATCCTAAACGTACCCACGTCTATGTGTTCGACCCCGTATAACTACTTTGACCCTGAAAAAAGTTGTGGGGATCCTTGAAGGTTTCAAGTTATAAATTTAAAGTCTGATCCCCCTTCGGGATGCAATCAACTTTTGGCATCGTTTCCAGGGACATGGTTTTCCACGTTTACACACCTAAAAGATTTTTTTCTGTCATACATAAGCATGTATATATATACATAGTACTTCTTTTGTTTCACACATACTTGTCCATATATATTGGATAGCTTTTCTTTTTCTTATACTTTTTCAGCAATGGACCTTGCTTCCGTAAGGCAGGTTATTGTGTCCACCTGTCCTCCCAAAATTTTCTACAGACCTGACTGCTGAAAAATAATTGAAAGTTGTGCACTCCAACTAGTCGAGCTATACTCTCTCCCGCTGACGTCATTATCGGATGTCTCAACAAGGGAGATTGTTGATCAACCCTCAACCTCCCGTTCAACATGGGATAAAGAACTGGTTAGAGCAGTGGAGCTAGCCGGAGAATGTATAGATGCACTAGCCTCCTTCCCAAATTCTCATCTCCAAGAATAAGTCAATCTGCTTCATCAGTTGCTAGATATGCAGGATCATCAGCTTCAAGTAGCCACAAAGGTCACAGTCCACAACAAAAGTATACTTCAAATTTTTTAGCAAGGATTCATCCAACCACATCAGTTTGATACAGTGGGTCCCCAACATAAGTGCAAGGTGAAATTGATGAATCTTGAAAGCATATCTGCTCAAATCCAACAACTTCATGATAAATACGTTGAATAGGGCAAGAAGCTTCAAGGGCTCATCAATTTGGTAACCACGTAGTTGCTAGCGTCACCACCCAACATTGAAGATTTCAGTCATCAAAACCATTCCATTGGTCTCAAAGAGGAGTTTTCCACACCTTCCTATTCAGAACATCATCTGGGTTCACTGGGATTTTTCTATGAAGACCTACCAACTTGGGAGTTCCCTTCAATCTATCCAGATGATTTAGTTGATCAACCAATGGAATCTACAAGCCACATGCATGAATGGTATTATGATGATGATGATTACTCTTATCCTCACTAGGGTAGTCAAACAACCTCACAACATGGATATCAGTTTGAGGAACCTAAATCAGACATTGATCCAAACTAGAGTGACATATCTCATATTGAGACATGTCACTTCGTTTTGAGCAGTACGCCAATCATGGTTTGGAACAATTTGTTCAAAGAGGATGATGATGACAGCTGATCAGATTGGGACATTGAGTATAGTGATGATGACGAGTTGGAGAAACACGAGCTGACATATGCTACCATCCCCCCACAAGGCTTGGTAGACATCAAAGGAGCGGGATGGACAATCCACTACAACATTCCTGTTGAGCATGAAGACACCCTATATACCATAGAATGTGACAAGCTTGGTGTGGTAGGACCACAAATAGATTCACCTGGGGATAATCTTGTTCAGAAGATGGTTGGATGACCCAGACTGTACATGGACATTTATTCGAGCATCCAACCTCAAGTTCAGAGGTAAAGAGAGAAGAGAGGAGTCCTTTAGAAAACTTCCAGCCTCTCCCCTCCATCTCATCCTGTGTTGACATCCTAGGGCCTACCTATTCAAATTCATACCTTGACATGTACCTTGAGGATGACATGTCGAAGAATTAATCTCAATGTAGTACAAATCAATTCCAACATGGAGATGACTTCAGCAAGTCACCAGATTTTATTCCTCTATTTCAGACTCAAAATGGCTCATATCTCCACCTATTCTACTCCTACATGTTGGATCGATTGGCAAGACACATGTAATGCAGATGCCAAAACTATGGATTTGGGATCCAAGTGTAGAAGTTGTAGGGCAGCCACCCCCTATTACCTGCACAATATTTCTTTAATTTTAAAAATTTAAATCCTTTCATAATAAAGTCAATTCAAGTTCTATCTTTCCTCTAACTGTTTATTTTTAATTTCCTTTGCATCATCTAGATTTCTTTTATTCCTTATTGCATGCATTCCCTCCTTTTAAATCTGACAGTTGTTGTTGGTCTATCTTTTTGAAAAAGAAGTAAATCGGTATATCTTTTTGTTCCCTACAATGTTTGATTCTGACGTTGTTTTAAACACATTCCACCCTTGTTTTTTTGCTTAATTTGGATTCTCCAAGATCGGTGCCCGACCGGGCCAGCCTCCGCATGGTTGTGCCATACTGACACGGTCTAGTCCCTCCCGTGTTTTTTCGCGGCTCACCTGCTTATCAATCAACGACCAAAAGTGGCTAATTTTTTTGACTTTTTCCCTCGGCACGATCGTGCCCAGTTGTACATGATCGTGCTAGCTGCTGCGCTACCCGACAAGCCACTTTTCATAGGTAGTCCTTGGTCAGACGGTCAAAAGTTGACTGACTGCGGTTTGTCACTGACTTTTCCACCTTTTTGACCGACTGTTAAGCTTTTGTCCTGCTTTTCTACTTGTCCACCTTTTTACGGCTTTCCTGCCAAGCTGGCACGACCATGCCCTTCGTGACATGGTTTGGTCGAGCATGGTTGAGTGCACCTTGTCCTATAGATATACCCGGGTCGAGTCTTTCTTTCCCACGCCATCCACTGAATTTCTCTCCTCCCCTAGCAAATAGCTAATGTTGCCGTCATCATTTTCCCCTCTTTTCCTTGCTTTCTCCACCTTCTAGCGAGCTAGAAAAAGCCAAGGTAGCAACAAATCGGTCGTAGCAGCAACTTGGCCACAATAGCTGCCACCGCCAATAGTGACCTCTCCTTATGCCGCAGTTCACCTCCCCCTTCCGTCTGCAATGACCATAGGGTTGTTATTCCCATGCAGCCCCTATCACCGTCATCCTCCTACCACCATAGTTGCTCCAAGACACCATCTCCTCTCGACTTGAACATGCCACCGTTGGCATGACCGTGCCTAGTGTCGGTAGAAATAAGTGGGCATCCACATCATCGACAACCCCACATGCACCACCGTCCTGCACCCACCTTCCGTCATAGAAAACCCACTGCAACAATAGTCCTACCATTGCAACCGCCATAAACAACACCAGCCCTACTGCCGCAACAACTTTAACATTGGCACGACCATGCCACGACAAGCCCGACCGTGTTGAGAGTCGACGGGACACAACATTGCAGCTCCGCGCCAGTAACCACCTCCCCCGCCCGCCTGTGCTGTTGTAGGCATGATCGTGCTAGTCCACAGATGAACACAATCGTTGATTCCCTCACCTATGTAGGACTGGGCACACATCTACATGGCCGTTCCCAACATGAATAGTATGACATCATCACTGTAGGAAAATGATGGATGTGATGCGCAATGGATTCCACATATTCAAACAGATAGTTTCATGCAAGAAAGGAGAAGGGAGCTCATTTTCACCCGCAGGTCATAGCATCCTCTATAAACCTAGATCCACACAAACAATGAACCCAATGTATAAAGATGAAATGATGTGCTTAGCATCATCATGGTTTGATTCATGCGAGTCTGATTCAGACTACCGTTGGATGTCCGCCACACCGATGGACACTTACAATGGTGATTCATTGGAGGAGGTCTCGAGTGAGAGATGGTCTAGGGCACGCCGCAATGCCAAGATTCATACTTTGACAGCCATTAGGAGACCCCATCAGTAGCAGTAGGCACGTGGCTTCATATGTAGGGGATCAACATCGACAATCAACAGAATGGTCAACATCCTTATGCTGATCGACATCGTCGTGCGATTCAGTCCAGGGGAGAAGACACCACCTTACTCCGGATGATGTTAACCACAATTCAATTCCCCCTCCACTGTTCAGAAATATGAAGCACAAGTAGCAGTTTGAAGCCCTAAACAATGACAAATGCAAACTCATGGGCTCACGATGTGCTGACCCTTCCACGCTCATGAAACTTTGGATACAAATACGGGTCGATGAATATCTTGTAGTTGTTGGTCTCGACGTCTTTGCTTACGCACAGTGTGATGCTTATCATAGACTCACTTATGAGTTCTATGCTATGCTAGAGACTCCCAAGGACCATCAACGCAATATAATGCAATTTTGCCTACTGAACTAGAGCCACCATGTCACTAAGGACCACCTCAACAGTTGGTCGTCACATTTGGTTGAGGACTAGACCGAGATGTCCAGGGGATGACTGGAGTCAGGGGACAATGATTTTGACCCTCCTCAGACATGGAATATGCTTACTGGGGAGGATAGATACGTCTCTAGAGCTACCAAAGTTCCACACACCCACAATTTGACACTTCGTTATTTGCACTAGGTGATCGTGAATTGTGTCCCAGAGAAGCAGGATAGTCAGGGGGCACTCAACTTAGCTAACCTCTACATTTTGTGGTGTGGATCAATAAGAAGAAAAGTGAATGTGGGTAACTTCATCATCCACCACTTTCATGACTTGTTCAAAAAGCAAGTCCAATTTGTGCCAATGGAAGGCATTATCACTTTCATGACACACCATCTTGGGATCAGAGATGGACCATTGGTACTTATGCAGGACAAAGCTGAGTGGTCCAAGTTAGATACGGATCACTTAATTTGTTCAACGGTAATCAAAGAGAGTAGAGCAGCTAATCTTTATATATTTGGTCACAACATGCATAGATTACTACTGACAACAAATGCAGAGTTCGCATGTCAGACAGTAGTCATGGATGTCTCTCTATTGGACACCCAGGGCAACATTCGTCAGGTAGGCGACACTGTAGGAGCACTTCTTCAGCACCACCTGTGCAAGAGACTCAAGAGGCAGAGCAACAAACATGGGTGACCTTCCATGACATTCCATATCAATGAGAACCCTATGTCGACATGCCTTCAGTAGATTACCCATAGTCTCCTCAGCAAGAGCAATATGCCCCAAATGTCAACTTAGGGCACCTTTATGAGTTTATGACTGATTTCAAGGCTAACTCCAATAGATGGTTCGATGTGTAGGATCAAGATGTGTTGCACCTCATGCAAAGGTTTGAAGCAGTCTTCCCTTTACCTCCTCCTCTGACTTATCAACATCCGTCCATGACCCCTTCCATCCGTTCAACCAGACACCTCAGGTCTTTCAGCGATTCCAGACCTAGAGTACATGTTGCGGCTGTAACTCTATAGCGAAGATGTTGTTATACCTCAACATGCTATTTGCAGTTGACACGAGATGTCCTACCAGCGGATGACACGAGATGTCCTGCTAAGTTAAGTGGTCTCGTATTGACTGAGAAAGGTGAGGTCTTGGCAGTCGGCTCTGTCCTTGACCTTGTATGGTACCAATTTCGACTTACTAGTGGTTGGTTGGAGCATGAACGGTATACTTCATCTCCTCAGGGCATAAGTGTGATTGTAATATGTAATCAGCCAAGTAGCGTATTTGTTTAAGGATCAAATACGGAAAGACATTGGTTGATGTACACTTCAGTTATACATCTTAGTTGATAGATGTTATTTATGTTTCTAAAATATTCCTTGTATAGTGAATAGATGATTTATTGCTCTACTATAGATAGATGCATTACTATAAGAGATGAGATTGCTCTATTTTACTTATCAACAATGATTAATCTTGATTCATTAATATAAAAGAACCTCTGCTCAGTTTTATATTGCTTATCTGTGATAATAATATGGTCGGAGGAGAGCTATATCTCTCACTAGGATAATTGTCTCACCCCGTGGGATCCACAATTTTTAGGTGGATGTGCACGAGGTGGTAGAGACCTTTCTGCAGAGGGAGAGCAATAGTTGGGGCAGCAGTAACAACTCAGGTTGAGTGTATTGTCTGTCGTGTCTTGTATATAGAAGTCATATGTGTCATCTATGTACTCTCATGTCCTTGGAGTTAGTTCGTAATGGTTTCATGAACGATCTGAGATTTTGGCTTGTATGTCTTGAGGCTTTATGTGCTTTAGTATATGTTTTGATAAAGCAACTATTATATGTTGTCCTTGAGATGAGATGAAATAGTGTATGTACAATGTGAATCATGATATGTATAAGTTTTGGATCTTTCAGTAAGAGTTTCCTGGAAGAGGATCTCCTTGCAAAATGGATTTAAATTTGAGTGATTTTTGTTAATATGATATTTATGGTAATTTTGCAATTATTACTGGTGATGGCTTGGTTTGATGTTGTGTCGTCACAATGTTTTGGTATCAGAGCTTAAGGTTCGATGAGTCTATAGAGACATAGGGCTAAGGTGTTGAGTCTGTTATAGTGTCCTCCAACATACCCTATAGTGAGTCCTGCTTATGCAGAAGAAAGGGTGAAGTTTAAAAATGACTGGAGAACATGAGGAACATGTTGCTAAGAGCAATGTTGTTGCACCAGGAGAGGGTGCAAGGGAGCAGGCAAGATAAGAATGAGTGCCTGAGAATTCCCATCTTGACCCAATCAAGATAGAGAATCCTACTTTTTATGCTCTTGTTGGGCATGTTAGGATAATAGTGATGCATATACTGGACTAAATACTAACAATACAACCTAGGTTACCAGTCCTTGATGTAGAAAATTTGGGTTCTGAAAGGGTTCATGAATGACATATTGAGCAGTGGAAAATGTGGGAAGTAATAACATATGGCAAGAAAATAGACTCTGCCATAAGTATAGACACATAGTACAACTGTGAGGGCAATGCCCAAGAAGGGGCAATAAGCTGAGAATTAAGGTAAGGTCTCTAAAAAATTAGAGACATTTGCTTAGCTGTTCTAAAAAGCCAAAGTTTTTTATGCCACCAGTGTAATAAATGCCTAGTGCACCGGGGCAGTAGTCACTAAGTAAAGGCAAAGGTCCTAACTTTCCACCTGTAAGAACTCCTGACTTAGCTTCTACATCGGTAATAAGACTGATAAAACCATGGTACGAGGACAAGACATGTTATAGACATGGACATGTTGAGCATACTAAACCCTTTTGTTTAAAAAGAAGGGAGGAAATGACCCAACAACCGAGGCAGACTCAGGAGGGCTTACAAAAGATACAACCCAATAGTGTAAAAAGATAAAAGCAACAACATGAAACAACTAGACTCTATGTTTTGAGTCAACCTGAAGTGGTAGATGACCATGAGGGGTGATAGTTAGATAGAGCTTTTTCATTCTGATATGTCTTCTTTTGATTTTATCTGATAATCATAAGAAGGATTGATGTTGTTGACTTCCCTTTGGTTGTCCTATGGGAACATGGGGAAGAAATGATGAGAACTAGAATTTATATTCTGTTCAATATTCTTTTAAATGCTTTATAATTGCTCTTGTCCATATAAAAGAGGCAAAAATGTAAATAAGATGCCTGGAGAAATCCAGGGATATTAAGTCATGTGACTTGGATGATATGAAAAGTAAGGTATATGATACAAACAAGGTGCATACTACCTAATCTCAGTACTTGTATACCCTGGTCAGGTATTCAACTATTGAAGGTAGGGTAAGTATGTAACTCTTAGATTGCTATCTTTCTGATTACTCTGATCAAGTAATTATTTTGAGACAATCTAAAGAGCATAATGAAATTGAAAATATGGCATGGATGTTTCTATCATATCCCAAGTGTAATAAAATGGAATCTGATATTATCTCAGATCAACCTATGAGTATGAGAAAGTAAAAAGTACAATTCTCATGATAAGTGAAAGGGAACAAGGAAGATGATCCATGTTCAAATAAAGAATATGTGAAGGATAATGATCTCTTCCATAATGTGAAAATGAGAAATGTGATAAAAATCATAAAATGTTCATGAACATGTTAGACAATAACAAAGAAAGGAGTGATGACATGTAATCATCCTTATAATTCCTATGTTGATGGCAAGGAACATAGGATGAAACAAGAGTAAATGACTCATGAATAGTTGAAAGTTCATGCAATAATCAGAGAAGATGATAATCTCTTCTCTTTGATAAACAACCCTGGGTGATGATGGGGTGATAAGAGGAAAATGTTTCTTTATGTTCTTTCCTTTCAGGGACATGGAAATCAAGTGAGTCTTATGACACTTGATGTGCATGAGTTAGAAGTGTTCTATTGATGGATACTTAGAAAAGTAGCAGCTAGTCTTGGATTTTGGTTCCAAGACAGAGTTATATATGATAAGTAATGTCCCAAGATGAAAGAAAGGTCCTATCATATGTTTGGCTTTGGTAATAACAATAGAGAGATGGAAACTATGAGGATGTGATGCATTTTTGGCACATGTAATAGATACCAATGTAAGGAATCCTAGTACCAATAAATTTTAAGTGGAATGAGAAAGTGAAAACATAAATCCTAATAAGATGATTTATGTTGGTTACCTAGAATGGCCAACTGTGAGATCCGTCTAGTTACATAAAATAGTATGGACATTATATGTTAGCGGTTTATGCTCTGCATAAACATGACATCGATAAGGATGTACTAATTTAAGGAACAATTGTAGAATCATTTTGGGAAAATCTTATCAAGCTAAAAATAATTCCTTAGAATATCCCTATCTAGATCTATTGAGGTAGCTTATACATAACATCTAGAGATACCTCTGAGATAAGTTCTTATTTGATAACTAACCTCACCTTATGACAAGATAATGTACAACTAGCAAGATAGTTGGTACAAGTCATAAGAAAGTTTAGTGTTGTGTCAACATATTAGATGGCACAACAGATGTATGATAAGACTTGTAGTCCCAAGTGGGTGACAGAACGTAACTCTGGTTTTCCTAGGAGGTGAAATGCTAAAATAAGTGAGGAGTATGGAAGACTCCCAAGGTCAAGAATCTTATCACATAAAAGATGTAAGATGGGAAGGTGACAAGTCAATAAGGTTTGACACCTGAATTATTCAAAGTATGAATAGTACTTCTCTAACTTAGAAAGTGTTACCTGACACAGAGTTGACTCTGCAGTCAGTAATGAAAAGGACAGTTGAATATGTGTCATGTATGAAAGATTCTATGATAACTCTGAATGGAAGGACTTTGTGTTGGTAAAAGTTCTATGACATCTCCATGACATCAAGATGTTATGTGGAGACTTGATGATATTATGAATGAATAATATTTGTCTCCCTTTACCTGGGATTTCGGGGACAAAATCCTTATTAGGGGTTTATAACTTGTAATGACCTTGACTTGGGTTATGAGTTAACCCTATTTGTTTTGGCTAATAAAGTTTCTTAGAACTTTAATATAATCCTCTAAGGAGTTTTGTTATCATGTGACACACTTATGTTTCAAGTTTGGTCCTGATTGAATGTTGTTTGAGCAATGTTCCTTTGTTTTGGACCAAAGTGAAATTTACCCAAGATGAGGGGTTATATTGAAAATTGTCATATATTGAACATGCCTTAAGTGTTTTAGCATAATAATAGAGAGAATGATGCTAAGTGGTGGCTTTTGGAAAGCCTAAGTTCCAAGTTTGAGCTTGTTTGAATAATGCTTGTGCCTGGTGTACCAGTTTTGGTGCAATTTGCAATTTACCCAAATCATGGGGTTGATGTGAAACTTAACAAATCTAGATTGTTCCTAATCTATCCTAGCATCATCTAAAGGAGATATAAATAAGGATACACCATGTTTGAATCACCTTTGAATGATGGTACTCTTGGTGATGAAAAGACCAAGAGATGATGTATAGTTGAAGCCCTTACTTGAGTTGTATCGAGTTGTAGACTTGATATGGGAGTGCCTATCGGCCAAGGAGCCATAGAGGGGACCCCATATCGGTTTTTGAAATCTTGGCAAAGTCCATGACAGTAAAATAACCTCAAGGAGGTAATCCATGACGAGTTAGAGGCTCCTTGCAAAAGTTGTATCAGTTTGCATAATTTGTGAGATAAAGATGAGATATCTTATCAAACAAGATAACTGATGGCCAAAATATCATCTCTAGATTATCCTCAAGTGTTTTTCATGTCAAGATAAATGTGATTTCATGCATGTACACATGTCAACCGTGCATGGAAATGTGGCACCTAGTAGCTTAAAATGATGACACATCATATACCCTCTTTTTCATGAGCCTCAACTATATATACCACTCCTTTCACCTATTAGTGAAAATTTTCGAATCTTACCACCTCCTTGCTCTTAGATATCATGCATAGAGACTTGGTATCGTGCATGGGTGAAGTGGTATCGTGTATATGGCTTGGGTATCAGCCATAACAAGTGATATCGGCCATAGCATGTTGATATCGGCCATGGCAAGTTGATATCGGCCAAGTGAAGTGATATTGGCCACAAGTGAAGGGGATATTGGCCACAAGTGAGGGAATATCGTTCATGAGTAGTGAGGTATCGTGAAATGTGATAAGGAGCAATAAGGATCTCAAATCTTAACCCTGAGGTAAGGCCATGATCATCTTCAACCTTGGATTGAAGCATGGAACTAGGTTTATGATATTCCGTTCTTTTCTTCTTCACCAAGTTCTTAACTATGGTGACTCATTATATATGAAGGATTTGTAAATGAGACTTGGACATTTGATAAGTCATCTTCAACCTTAGGAACGTGAATCTTTAAATCTTGGAGCTTTGAAGTTGTTCTTGAGGTGGGTTATATAACTTGAACCCAAACATGTTATTACTCACCATCTTTCTTGCTATATTTGATGATCTACTTTCAATTCCAAGATTTTATTGAATACTTGATAAATATATGAGTTGTAGTAGTTGATTAGACCTGTTATCCTTGTACTAGAACAAGTAGAACTAAGGTCTAGAGCTTGAATATGATGGTATCACCTTATAAAGTGATATCGGGTTCAAGCACATAAGCAAGCACCTCTAACCCGATATGGCGATGCACCTACACCACTAAAACGATATGGATATGACTTCATACTTCCTTTCATGATATGGTGACACACACACACCTCATGAATGATATGGTGATCAAGATATACCACAAGGGAAATATGGAAGCATACACACTCCTCTTTGCCCGATATGGTGTGAAGCATACACACACCTCTTTTCCCGATATGGTGTGAAGCATACACACACCTCTTGCCCGATATGGTAAGCACACATACACCTCTAAAGTCATATGGTAAGCAAGCATACACCTCTTTCCCGATATGGTAAGCACACATACACCTCTAAAGTGGTATGGTAAGCAAGCATACACCTCTTGCTCGATATGGTAAGCACACATACACCTTTAAAGTGATATGGTAAGCAAGCATACACCTCTTGCCCGATATGGTAAGCACACATACACCTCTAAGGTGATATGGTAAGCAAGCATACACCTCTAAACTGATATTGGGTTAAGCATACACCTCTTGGACGATATGGTGTTGATCACACATCTCTAAAATGATATGGCGGGTAACCCAATCCACTAGATGACAAAAGTGGTAAGGTGGTTAATACCATAGAACATGTAATGGCCAATACACTAAAGTATGGTGTGGCCAATATCTTCAAGTGAGTAGAGGATGTTACACCCATATATGGTGAAGGTGATACACCGTATGATTGGTAAGGTTGATACCTTGATGGGTAAGGGTATGAGGGATATGATGATGCCTAACCCGATATACACCTAACCCAATACATGTGTTCAACTTGACATACATTTACAACCCCTACACCCTATAAAGGTGAGGGCAAAACACTCTTAGGAGTGATGAGTGTAATATCAAATAATGGTGTGATTAATACCTTGATATGTGAAACACATAAAGTGATTGATAATGGTCAATCCTATATCAACAATGCCTTAACCCGAGATGAATCCATATCACTTGATGATAGTTGGGTAATTCAAGTGTGTGACTTATGGCCAATATACTACATGATAAATGTGATGAGTTAGTGCATAAAGTATTAGGATGGGAAATACCCTAATACAAGATAAGTTGATGAACTTAAGTAAGTTAAAAGTGATGAGGGGAGTGATACACCAAGGCATGATAAGTATCACATCCAGCACCTCAAGGTTGATACACCTTGATGCACCTCAAATCCAATATACTTGGATGAGTAACACATGAAGTGTGTCATGTCAATTGTTACATTAAGATGTAATGAGTTTAATGCACATTGATAAGTGTAGGCTAACATACTTTGAGAAAGGGTTAAGTCAAGTTAATAAAGTATGATGTAATCAATATCCTAGCGAGGATGAGAGAGAAATGCATACTTTGTGTTGTTAATCATTTAATGATAAATGATGAGAATAAATAAGTATGATTGAATACTTATGATATCAATGTATGTTTCTAGATGTATGGAGCAATGAATTAGGGTTTGGATTGATAATATGAACTTGAAACCCTATTCTGCTATAAAGGGAAACCCTAACCCTAATAATGGGAAGGATGTATTTCTCTTATTGCATAAGCCTTGTGAGGCATGTTAAATACTTGTATAACAAGTATAATGTTTATGTGGTCTGATGACCTAAAAGATATTTGTTACCTAGTGAGAGGTGACAAGATTTTTAATGGGCCTTGTGAGCCATGTGAATAGTTGTTGCCTAGTGAGAGGTGACAAAATAATTAATCAACCATGTGATCTATGTGAAATATTTGTACAACAAGTGCAACGAATACCTTCATATGAGGACCTAGAGGTAATATTTACCTGTTACAAAGGTAACAATGCTTAGTGATGATCTAGGGGTTTGAATACTCAGATCTAGTAATCATGATGATGATGATATGAAGGGATGAGAATTCCCAGTGATGTGATAAAGGACTGAGATCTCGAGTGATATACTTTCAAAATTATTCCAAAGATCTTAAAAGTACTACCCTTTCTTTATAGAATATGTTATAATTCATGTTTGAAACTTGGTTGATGCTAAAAGATACTATAAATGTACCTAATTAATAAAGAGAAATATCATCATGTAGTGCCCTAACCATAGATCCATTCAACGTTAGAAATTGTTGATGGTGAAATGAGTTTAACTCAAAGAGCAAATTTTTGAATATGCAGGGGTGATGGATGAATTATATCCAGACATCCCGATGAAGAATTGATGTCACACCTTTCTTATTTATAACGGGATGATGTGAATCTCCCGACCAAATGAGGAATTGATGCGTAGAATCTTTCTTCATTCTATGTAGATCGGGATTGAAATGTGATTCTCCCGAACAGTTGAGGAATTGATGTGTAATATTCCTTATTCTTTTAATCTAGGGATGGATAAACTGAGATCTCCCTAAAGAGAGTGGATACTACGACTGTAACTCTGTAGCGAAGATGCCGCTATACCCCGACATGCTATTTGCAGTTGACACAAGATGTCCTGCCTATGACGAACAAACCGGTCTTAACTAATATAACAAGATTAACTAATGCGGAAGCGTTTTGTTAGCAGCGGATTACTGAAAATCACTAAAAATTAAAACCATTTTCAAAGAGATCCATTCTCAGGAAAACTCTTTAAATAAGAACCATAGTATTATATTTACATACTGGTCCACGTTGTACATTTCATGTACCATCTCTCCTCAAGGAATATAGATACATCATTACTTTTCTAAACAGCACAAGTAACAAAATCCTCAAAGCATCAAACCAAAATCTTAGATCGATTATAAAAACACTATCTACTGACTCCTAGGACCTGAGAGTACAGAGACGACACATAGGGCTCTATTTACATATGTACAAAGCCTGACAGCTAGTATCCCCACCTGGGATATCACTGTTGTCCCTGTTGTTGCTGCTGCTGCTCTTCCCCTGCTATAGAGGTTCTGCCTCTTTGTCTGCGTCTACCTAAAAACGTTGGATCCCACGGGGGTGAGACAATTATAAAATTGCCCCAGTGAGAGATATAACTCTCCGCCGAAAACATTATTATTGCGGTTTAATAAAAATAAACTGAACAGTGGGATAATATATTTCAATGGCAGATAAATCAATATCTATGCAAATTAGAGCAACATTCCTATTCAAGTATTTCAACTATAACTTGATAAGGCAGCATGTCTCTTATTCAATACTAAATTAAAGAACATAAGTAATATTTATGTATCAAGGACATGCTAAGAAATATAACATCATCAAGTGGTTCTCGTATTTCAATCTTATGCAAATACGCTACACGGCTGATTACATTTTACAAACATACTTAAGCTCTAAGGAGATGAGGTATACCACTCATACTCCAACCGACCATTGCGAAGTCGAAATCGGTACCATACAAAGTCAATGGAAGAGTCGGCTTCCATGAATTCCCACATCTCAGTCAGTTTGAGATCACATGCAGGACATCTAGTATCTCTGCTACATAGCTTGCCAGGGTATAGTGGCATCTTCACTATAGAGCTACAGTGGCAGCTGTACTCTCTTCGCAATCAAGAGATTTCATGTTTACCTCCATCGATTCGACATTAACATCATCGGGAGATTAGTGATACATCCATCCCGGAACATATAATGAAGGATTGAGAGGTTTAATGTTTACCTTCCATCAATTCCCCCATTAGTACGTACATATATTTTCACCCATCGACCCCCACATATTCAAAAATATGCAAACTCCAGGAGATCCCGTAGGAAAACCTGTTTCACCATCACCGACTTCTGACGATGATGGATCTATGGTCAGAGCACTACATGAAAAGATTTCACTTGATTAATTTAAGTACATTATCATATTCTTTTAGCATTAGTCAAGTTTTCAAACATAACTTATTAGGACAAATGCTACAAACAAACATGTATTGTTTTCATCATTTACTTCTCAGTCTTTATAAGACATTGGGATCTCAGTCCCTCATTTCAAACTTAATGCCATAACATATGGTTTTGGGTATTCAAACCCTTAACTCATCACTGAGCATTGTTACCACCCTTTTCAGGTAACTATCACCTTCATGTCATCTGACCAAGGTAAACATGATACTTTTTACCCAAGCATCTCTCATGGCACTTAAGGCCCATTAATTCTCTTATTACCTCTTACCAGGCAACAAGGCATATTATGGCACCTAAGGCCCAATAAATAATTTTAATAAATAAAGCATCATAGCTCATACCTGGCTATGTTCATCATCTCATGATACCTACATGGTTAGCATACATGATAACAGATATATCAATCATATTTCAATTCCATGCTATTTAAGGGTAACACCACTATTCCCTTACTAGGGTTAGGGTTTCCCATTTTATTTCAATCAGGATTACACATCCCCTTTGTCCAATTAGGACCAAGGATTCATCATTTCATGGTCCAAGATTAGAGTTTCTTACTATATAGTATAATCCAGAATTAGGGTTTCACACACCTTCACCCTATTTAGAAATAGGGTTTACTATTCACATCACATCACATCACCCTAGATTAGGGTTTATATTCAATAACCCACAATTAGGGTTTACTATTCACATCACATCACATCACCCTAGATTAGGGTTTATATTCAATAACCCACAATTAGGGTTTACTATTCACATCACATCACCCTAGATTAGGGTTTATATTCAATAGCCCACAATTAGGGTTTACTATTGTTGGTTATTTACACTAACGAGTTTCAATCATAAGAATGATCTTTTACTCAACTAGCTATATCCCGCAAGTATATGAGAGTAGTTGTAGTCGAGGTCGAACACAAGGAACATTGGTTAGTTAGGCGCAAGAGTTATGATTTTCAATAATCTAGATCGTTGTACACAAGACGATTGGATTAGAACTACCAAATTATAGATCTAAAACAAAACAGTAAATTATCACTTAAGAAAGGTTAAGATTCAGATTTGGAGGGATCTTAGACTTGGGATTTCACTATCACATCATAGATTATATTAAAATACGAATTTAAACATGTTAATTAACTTGCAAAGGAGGTTTGTAGTCATCACTCGCCTCTCGGTGAAGTGATGATGATTTTAACTCCATACATCACTCTCGTGTATGTATTTCATTTCAAATCACAAACCTTGCTCCTTAACATAATCCCAACCACTCTCGCGGTCAAGGACAAGTTTCCAAAAGAGTAACTCCATACTCTCAAACACATCTTCTCAGATTATGAAAGAAAGCATAAAACATGCAAGTATGATGGCCAATCACACAAACAAGCATTTCAGATCTGAAACAACTCTTGGAACATGCAAGAAACTAACATTTAGTATGAAATTCATATGTTCATACAAGCTATGACATGGGAGTTACTCTCCCATGTCCAAGATTTGGATTCTACTCGTCCATGATCATGTATTGCAGAAATGCTACAGAATTTTCAGAGTTTAACATGGTTTAGAGAAGGAAAAGCTAGGAGAATTGAAAGTGTAACCCAAGAGAAGTATAATTCCGTCTTGGGGACGAAATTCCACTCCCAAAGCTACTCCAAAATGGACTGGCTCCTCTCCCGAGAAACTGCACGAAGTTGGGGAAGCTTGGCTGCACCTTGGAGAAGACAATGGAGAAGAAGAGAAGAAGAAATGGACTCCTTTCCCAAGAAACCACCCTTTTTCTCCTCCAAATCATCCTCCTCCGCCCTAGGCTTGCTCTAGGACGAGAGAACTTCCGCAAATGACCGGGCATAACTGCCCATTAAGTTCCCATTTCGTTTTAAACAAAAAACTCATATTTTACAAAATGCTGAAACTGCAGGTGCACGGCGTGCACTTTGGAAATGCACGCCGTGTAACTTTCCAGAAACTTTCAGTTTGCTCCAGAATGCACTGTGCACAATGTGCACTTTGGAAATGCACGCCGTGCAACTTTCCATAAACTTTTGGCTCCTAGGTGCACGCCGTGCAACTTTCCAGAAACTTTTATCTGCCTGAAATTCCGAGGTGCACAGCGTGCACTTTGTTGTTCTGGGCTGTTGTGTATTTTGATCATAACTTTCAGTGTGTAGGTCCGATTTACATGCCGTAAAAAGTGGTATTTGCGCAATTGCAAACCCCAAAACATGTAGACACTTGAGGAGTGATCCAATAATAGATAATATGATATATTCCTCATAATTTCATTGCAATATGTGGTACCTATAATCCAAACCTTGAGACAAGTAAGAATAGCTAAAAATATAGAATCTAGCATGAATGAGAGTGATAATTGAGTCAAAACAACATGGATATGCAACCAAACATGATCCAAAAGGTGATATGATTTGTGCACATCAAATCCCCCTAAGCTTAAACCATTGCTTGTCCTCAAGCAAAAAGAGCATAGATACATAAATGAAGAATTGTCAAGTTCATGAATAGATCAAATGAAATGAAAGATGTGTATAAGACCAAACCAACCATGATCAACATGTTTATACTCATAGCCATAAATTCAACTTAAACACCCAAGAAAGAGATTTTTAGTATATCAGGGGTGGTCACAATTAAATGAATCAATCAATTAAACAACACTAAGTAGAATTTGGATGACCAAGCCAAGCAATTAGTGGATGTGCAACTCAAACTCTCAACTATTAAGGATACAAATGATGAAATCTTAGTTAAAATTGACAATTTTAGTTGTACTCTCCTTCTTTCTCAAAAGTGGTATTCTATGGATTATGGGTTCCGACACTCGGCTGCTAATGTAGGCTTATGCACACGTGGAGTGTCGGTTGGGGTATTTTACCCTCTTTTAAGACATACCACCTAACCATCATGGCCAGATCGGACTTACACTAGGCTAGCATGATATGTGGGCAGTGTAGCCATCTTTTATGGGGTATAAAGATGAGATAAGCCAAAAGAAATTTTAAATTTTTTCCAAAACATAGGAGAGTCAACTAAATTGCAACATTAACTAGATTTCATTCGTTTAATTTGAAAGTTTTTTTTTCATTGAAAGAGTGGTTGAAAATGCACTAAGAGCTTGGCAAGGGCATCCCGTATTCCAAATGATGTTGTAAAGTTTATTTACTCATAAAAATTGAAACCATTACATGTTTTAAGCAATCAAGGATGTGAAAGATGAATGTTCAGGTTAGATGCATAAACCATAGTTAAGCACATGTTGATGGCCAAAAGTTTTCATTTGATTAATGCATGTCTTTTACAATTTCTCCAAATGATACTTCTCATCAAAAGAGGACAATCATTTAAGCATAGGAGTTATATCCACATATAAAAGATAAACCTCATATCATACTAGATTTTCCACCAGAAGAGGAGAACTGAAAACAATGACTGAAATGTGAACACAAAACAAAAGCAAAAGACAAGAAGCAAATAACATGAAAGGGAAAAGCTAAAAGAACTAGGTTACCATCCGGTTGCTCCCCCCTAAGCTTGAAATCTGCAGTGTCCTCACTGCATAAATCAAACTAAAAAGGTTGCAACCGGGTACCTCATCATGGTGGAAACATCAAAGTCCATGGAGGACCGGTGCTCTGATTTGCAGCTGGAAATTGTTGTGCTAAAGATTGATGCCTCCTTGCAAATATGTCCTTGATTTGGGGCAAGCGAAAGCACCTATGAGCTACAACAAGAATAGTCTTTTGTATGCCAATACTATTTGTCTTTTCATTCTTCTTTGAAGCATCATCAAAATATGAGTTGGGAAGAGTGTTCTCATTATAAAGTAATGTGTCATCTAGAATGTGAGGGGGAAGGACATGTGGCTTGCTTGAAGAATCAACATGTAGAGCATGTGATGTAGCTCTCTCCCCTTTAGTTGCAACTTCATAATCATCATGGATATCAATATCATCATACTTTGAAGGATATACCTCTATAAAAACTCCATTCTCCAATGTCACTGGCCTGAAATATGTATGATTCATCTCTGGTGGACTAGGCAAGAAAGGTGGAAATGCTTCTTTGCTAAAAAGAGCTTGCTGGGTAATTTGTTTCTCCAAGATGTGTGCATGAGTGGTAATATTGTCCACCTTAGAAGAGAGTTGGAAAATGGCACCCTTCATTGATTGTCTTTGTTGATGGAACTCCTAATTTTGCTGCATTTGAGTTGAAATAAATGTTGCAAGCATGGACTCTAATTTAGAAGTTACTTGTGGTTGTTGTGGCTGAATGAAATTTGGGTTTGCATTGATGTAGAAGTCCGGTGGAGTGTAGCCCATTGGAGAATAAATAGAAGCAGCATAACATGTAGAAGATGTGTCCAAGCAACCCACATGCATCACAAATATTATTGGTTGCTTGAAATGGTTGTGTGCTTAGCTTATCAAACCTTTGTGATAAAGTGTCTATCTTTGCTGCAAATTATGTCTATAG
The DNA here is from genome assembly GCA_963693085.1 of Alisma plantago-aquatica. Classification (NCBI taxonomy): domain Eukaryota; kingdom Viridiplantae; phylum Streptophyta; class Magnoliopsida; order Alismatales; family Alismataceae; genus Alisma; species Alisma plantago-aquatica. The sequence continues at coordinate 241,001,245 of OY856412.1, read as the reverse complement.
CACCAATCGTGTGATCTTCCCTTTGCTTTCTAGAAGTAGTATGTGAAAAGGATGGGTGGTAGCTTGTAGCCGTACTCTATTGGAAATGATTTGATGCCATATCTTCAATAATAGCATAGGCTTATCCATAAGATTTGTTCATTAGAGCTCCATTTGTAGCTGCATCAATAGACATCCTTGTATTGTAGCACAAATCATTATAGAAAGATTGCAATAGAATCCAATTGCTTAGACCGTGACGTGGACAAAGATGTTGAAGATCTTTGAACCTCTCCCATGCATCATACAAAGTCTCTCCATCCATTTGAGAATAATTGATGAGTTGAATCCTCAGCTGTAAAGTTTTGCTAGGTGGAAAATATCTTGCCAAAAAGACCTTTTGAAGCTCCTCCCAAGTGTTGATTGACTTCTTTGGCAAAGTATAGAGATATGCCTTGGCTCTATCTCTAAGAGAGAATTGAAAAAGGATTAGGCTTTTCCATCAGTAGGAACACCATATATCTTTATAGTACTTAACAACTGTAGAAATTCAGCAATGTGGAGGTTTGGATCCTCCATTGGTGTCCCTCCAAATGCATTCAGCTGTAGCAATTGTATGATGGATGGGCTGATAGAAAACTCCTTTGCCTCAAATTTTGAAATATTAATAGGCCCACTCATGTGCATTGCAGTTGTACCAAAGTAGTCCTTAAGAGGAAGGTCATCCTCCTTGATTAGTTTTTCATGTGGATCCGGAGGATTAGGTGGGTGTGGCGTGGATGGTGGTGATGTATGTGGTATGGGTGTTGGTGGTGTATATGATGGTGGTGAATTAGGTGTGAATGATGGTGGTGAGGATGAAGGATGTGTGGATGAGGGTGGTACATATGAAGGTGATGTGGATGAAGGCGGCATGGGTGAATGTCGCTTGGATGATGGTGACATGGATGATGGTTGTGCGGGTTGTGATTCCTCCATACATGTTTGGGTTTCACTCCTTCTTTCTCCATGAGGGCTGCAAATAGTGTGTTCATTTTCTGAATGTAGAGAAATGCACGGTTCAAGGATCTTTTTATGAACACCCCATATGCTCCTGCAAATAAACAAGGTGAGTGAGATACAAAAACAAACATGGAAGATACAACAAATTATGATGATCATGATGAATTATGATTTATGGATATGATGGTGGATGTGAAGGTTGTGATCTAGTCTCATTTACTTATCAAAAACTCTTACTCTAACAGGAATACCGATGCTCCCCGGCAACGGTGCCAAAAACTTGTTGGTTATTTACACTAACGAGTTTCAATCATAAGAATGATCTTTTACTCAACTAGCTATATCCCACAAGTATACGAGAGTAGTTGTAGTCGAGGTCGAACACAAGGAGCATTGGTTAGTTAGGCGCAAGAGTTATGATTTTCAATAATCTAGATCGTTGTACACAAGACGATTGGATTAGAACAACTAAATTATAGATCTAAAACAAAACAGTAAATTATCACTTAAGAAAGGTTAAGATTCAGATTTGGAGGGATCTTAGACTTGGGATTTCACTATCACATCATATCTTATATTAAAATATGAATTTAAACATGTTAATTAACTTGCAAAGGAGGTTTGTAGTCATCACTCAACTCTCGGTGAAGTGATGACGATTTTAACTCCATACATCACTCTCGTGTATGTATTTCATTTCAAATCACAAACCTTGCTCCTCAACATAATCCCAGCCACTCTCGCTGTCAAGGACAAGTTGCCAAAAGAGTAACTCCATACTCTCAAACACATCTTCTCATATTATGAAAGAAAGCATAAAACATGCAAGTATGATGGCCAATCACACAAACAAGCATTTCAGATCTGAAACAACTCTTGGAACATGCAAGAAACTAACATTTAGTACGAAATTCATATGTTCATACAAGCTATGACATGGGAGTTACTCTCCCATGTCCAAGATTTGGATTCTACTCGTCCATGATCATGTATTGCAGAAATGCTACAAAATTTTCAGAGTTTAACATGGTTTAGAGAAGGAAAAGCTAGGAGAATTGAAAGTGTAACCCAAGAGAAGTAGAATTCCGTCTTGGGGATGAAATTCCACTCCCAAAGCTACTCCAAAATGGACTGGCTCCTCTCCCGAGAAACTGCACGAAGTTGGGGAAGCTTGGCTGCACCTTGGAGAAGACAATGGAGAAGAAGAGAAGAAGAAATGGACTCCTTTCCCAAGAAACCACCCTTTTTCTCCTCCAAATCGTCCTCCTCCACCCTAGGCTTGCTCTAGGACGAGAGAACTTCCGCAAATGACCGGGCATAACCACCCATTAAGTTCCCACTTCGTTTTAAACAAAAACTCGTATTTTACAAAATGCTGAAACTGCAGGTGCACAACGTGCACTTTGGAAATGCACGCCGTGCAACTTTCCAGAAACTTTCAGTTTGCTCCAGAATGCACTGTGCACGGCGTGCACTTTGGAATGCATGCCGTGCAACTTTCCAGAAACTTTTGGCTCACAGGTGCACGCCGTGCAACTTTCTAGAAACTTTTATCTGCCTGAAATTCCCAGGTGCACGGCGTGCACTTTGCTGTTCTGGGCTGTTGTGTATTTTGATCATAACTTTCTGTGTGTAGGTCCGATTTACATGCCGTAAAAAGTGGTATTTGCGCAATTTCGAACCCCAAAACATGTAGATACTTGAGGAGTGATCCAATAAGAGATAATATGATATATTCCTCATAATTTCATTGCAATATGTGGTACCTATAATCCAAACTATGAGACAAGTAAGAATAGCTAAAAATATAGAATCTAGCATGAATGAGAGGGATAATTGAGTCAAAACAACATGGATATGCAACCAAACATGATCCAAAAGGTGATATGATTTGTGCACATCAACTATTCACCCCAAATAGGGTTTATCATCAAAATACCCTGAATTAGGGTTACTCATGTCATTACCCTAAATTCATATCACATTATCCTCCTAGATTAGGGTTTTAGTCAGAATTGCCCTAATTTAGGGTTTGAGTTCATCAATCAACTCAATTAGGATTTCATGATCTCTTTATCAAGGATAATACCCTAAATTATATATATCATGCCTATTTTGAGTATGTTAGGCTTAATTGCTACATGATTATCTTACATGTATGAATATCTCTCTCTCATCCTCTTCTAGGTTGTCCACTACTCAATCCTTGATTAGATTGAGCCTATTCTTTATTCAAAAACACGCATTTAGGGTTAGCATGATGTATTGAGTTATTACATCCTTATGCATCAATGATTAATCCCACTAAGAGTATCAACCATCTAAATACATTAGGTGTCCAGAAGATTTGATCAATTGAACCTTCAATTACATGAGGTATTCAAATGAATTGACCAATTGAATCTTCAATTACATTAGGTATCCAAATGGATTGACCATGTTGAACCTCAAACAGTTTTGATTACTTAGACCCTAAATGGTCTTGGTCTCTTAGAATTCAAATGGTTTGAAACCGTTTGGGCATATTTCCCCTGAAACCGTTTAAGCAAGAAATGTGTTGAAACTGTATGGACTTGGGTCTCCAAACGGTTTGAGACCGTTTGGTCCAAACCCTCTCAAAACTGAATGGACCAAAAAGGTCTTTCAACACTTAACCAACTCAAGGTTTCCAACAATGAACCACCTATCAATTGAACTATTGAATCATACTTCAATTGGACCATCAATTAGGGTTTTGAACCCAATTGAACTAGGATTTATAATCAAGAAACCATCAATTAGGGTTTTGAAATCGAGGAACCATCAATGGTTAACATTGTGGAACTAATTCAATTGAAATCAATGAATCATCATCAAGTTATGATATGACCCGACCTCAAACGGTCTTGAGGTCATTTGGATGACCTCTAAATGGTCTTGAGACTATTTGCCTCATCCAACAATAAAATATGTGAAAATTAATTAGGGTTTGCATCATTGGATTGATCATCAAATTAGCTATTGATTGCATTTCAATTTGATATCTCTGGATATTCAATTACTCAACCATACTCCACCCTAGACCTCCAAATGGTCTTGGTTGACTTACAAATGGTCTTGAGACCGTTTGGGTTAGTCAACCCAAAGTATTAAATCAACCAATTGTAATTTCAACACTTAACCCGATTAGGGTTTCTAATTGGAGGATTGTCCATATATTGAATTAATCAATTGGATCCATTAGATCATCATCCAACATGTACTAGGGTCCTGAACTCAAACATTCAACCCATCCAAACGGTCCACCCATCCAAACGATTTGGGATCCAAACCTCCAAACGGTTTGCAAACCGTTTGGTCTCCAAACGGTTTGGTGAAACCGTTTGGACCAAGGTTTTAAAACCGTTTGCAATAGAAACTTGTTGGAATGTGTGCCTAAGATGATGTTATCATCATAAATCCTTAGTCCATCGAAAACTACTGTCATTATCATGGTAGTTGCATCAACTAATCAAAGGAATTGCAAGAAGAGAAATTGAACATAATGAGTTGAGGAATTGAATTCAATAACAATGAATAAGGGTTCAAGTTATATAACCTACCTCCAATTGAGCTTCAAAGCTTGGAGATTCACGTCAACAATGGTGGAATAAGCTTTTTCACACCACAAGGTCTGTTCCTCAAGCTTTTGAGTGAAAAGGAATGGTTAGAATTGAAGATGGGATCGAGATAAGAAGAAATCATGCATTGATTTGTGATTTCCACCATGAAATCAAGATGAACGAAGGTCAAGAAGCTTACCAACAGGTTGGGGGTCGTCCTCCTACTTCTCCTAGCTTCCTTGGTCGTTTTTGCAAGCAAAGAGAAGAAGTGGATTCGAAAAATTCTTTGGTTTGAGTTGTAAAGGGTGTTTTTATAAGAAAATCAATGAGAGAGAAAATGCCTCATACAAATCCTTTAATTCCAAAATTGTTTCCACCTCTTCCCCCTTGGTTCCTTGCATGCAAATATATCTTCCTCACCTCCGAAATCCCTTCCATTATCCATGAATTAAGGGAAAAGAAATTAAGCACCTTAACCTTTATAATAGTAATATCCATAAGTGAGTGGATAATTCTTTTTAGTTTCTTAATGTGAGTGGGTTCTCCACTCACGTAGATATTTCCTTTGCCTTTGCAAGGAACAAGGACGTCCATTTATGTGGATTTCAACCAATACAATTTTGTTTGAAGAGCAATCCATTTAATATAATTATTTTTGCATTATTTCAAATATGCTTAAATCTTGATTATTTTAATATCAAGATTCTCTCTCCTTCAAAGTAGCTCAAATGAGATGCCCCTCTCATTTTATTGACTCTAAAATATTCCAAGAATATTAGGGACTATTTTGAAGTGGTAAATTGCATATTGAACCCTGGGTTGTGGGTAAATTGCACATTACACCAAAACTAGGTTTTAATGCACAAACATTGTTTTATCAGCTCTTTCTTGGTACTCAGGCTTTCACTAGCCATATCTCTACATCATCTTCATTCTCATGATGCTTCAACACATGAGGAACATATTATCATGCACACTTTGCAATTTAAACCCTCAACCTGGGTAATTTGCACTTTAGTCCAAAACAAGTAAAACATTACTTTCAACATTATTCAAAAAGGACTAAAATTGAAATATAAGTTCCTCTTGAGCCTTAATTACTTTTAAAAAGATAATATAAAGCATATAATTACCTTTCTTAACCAAAACACCTAGGGTTAAAGCATAACCCAGGTCAGGGATGTTACAAATTATCCACCCCTTACAAGGATTTCGTCCCCAAAATCATCAACGAAAACATTAAGAGAAAAGAGTAGGATATTTCCTCCTCATCTCTTCATCTAACTCCCATGTAGCTTCTTCAATGACATGGTGATGCCAGAGAACTTTTACAAGACAAATGTCTTTCTTTTTTAGCTTTTTAATTCTTCTGTCAAGAACTAACACATGTCCTTCAACATAAGATATATCATCATTTAGTTCTACCTCCACAGGTTGTAGAACTAACTCTGTGTCAGGATGACACTTTCTCAGCATAGAGATATGAAACACTGGGTGCAATCTATGCAACTCAGGTGGTAACTCCAGCTTATAGGCTACCTTTCCCATCCTTTCAATGATCGGATAAGGCCCCATAAATCTAGGAGCTAACTTTCCCATCTTTCTGAATCTCATAATACCTTTCCAAGGTGAGACCTTAAGGTATACCATGTCCCCAACTTGGAATTCTAAGGGTCTACAATGCTTATCAGCATGAGATTTCTGTCTATCCTGGGCAGCTTTCAACAGTTGTTGTATGACTTTAATCTTCTCAGTTGTTTGTTGTACTAGCTCAGGACCCAAAAGTTGATATTCACCTGTTTCATACCAACATAAAGGAGATCTACAACATCTACCATATAATGCTTCATATGGTTCCATATCAATACTATGCTGATAGCTATTATTATAAGCAAATTCTATCAAGATCAGGTGTAGATCCCAACTTCCTACAAATTGAAGGACACATGCCCTAAGCAAGTCCTCCAAGGTTTGTATGGTCCTTTCAGATTGTCCATCTGTCTGTGGGTGAAAGGCTGTACTAAACCTTAATTGCATACCCAAAGCTTTATGGAGTCGCTCTAAAAAACGACTCGTGAACTGGGGACCTCTATCAGATACAATTGTAGCTGGAACCCCGTGCAAACGCACTATCTCATCTATGTAAATCTATGCAAGCTTCTCAGCTATGTAGGTTGTTTTGACAGGAAGGAAGTGTGCTATCTTTGTAAACCTATCAACTATCACCCAAATGGAATCATGATTTTTGGTTGTTCTAGGCATACCAACCACAAAGTCCACAGTTACATGATCCCATTTCCACTGCGGTATAGGCATAGGTTGCATTGTTCCTGCGGGCTTCTGATGTTCAACTTTAACTTGCTGACACACCAAACACCGCATAACAAACTCAGCTACATCTTTCTTCAATCCAGGCCACCAATACATATCTTTTAAGTTATGATACATCTTGGTGCTCCCTGGATGCATAGAATACATCGAAGAATGAGCTTCTTCCATAACTAACCTTCTTAAGTTATTAGCATCAGGTACTACCATCCGTCCATGGTAACAAACTACCTGATCATCTGAATCATGGAAGCCATCTCATTTCTCACTACCATACTCTATCCTAATCTGCTGAATCATAGTATCAGCTTGATGTGCTTCCTTAATCTGCTATCTCAGAGTAGGTTTTATTTGCATCTCAGCTAACAGCCCGGCTAACAACGATACCTTAAACTGTATATTGTCTTGCCTTAAGGAGATAAACATATCTCTTTTAAAGCAAACTAAGGAATTCAACTGTGCTTTACCTAAGGCTGGTGTCGTTGATTTCCTACTTAGTGCATCAACTACCACATTAGCCTTCCCTGGATGATAATCAATTGTACAGTTGTAGTCCTTGATTAATTCCATCCAGCGGCGCTGTCTCATGTTCAGCTCATGCTGTGAGAAGATATACTTTAAGTTCTTACGGTCTGTGAAAATCTAGAATGTCTCTCCATAGAGATAATGTCTCCAGATCTTCAAAGCATGGACCACAGCAACTAGCTCTATATCATGTGTTGGATAATTCTCCTCGTGTTTCTTAAGTTGTCGAGAAGAAAAAGAAATCACTTATTTATCCTGCATCAACACACATCCTAGACCGTTCTTGGATGCATCATAGAAGACTATGTACCCTTCCCTTGTTTAGGTAACACTAACACAGGTGCACTTGTTAACCTTTCCTTCAGCATCTGGAAAGATTGTTGACACTTGTCATTCCAGACAAAAGGAACCTCCTTCTTGGTCAACTTGGTTAGGGGTAAAGCTATAGAGCTGAATTTCTTGATGAAGCTCATGTAATAGCCTGCCAATCCTAGGAAACTGTGTATTTATGTTGGTCTCTTCGGCTGTTCCCATTACAGGACAGATTCTACCTTCTTAGGATCAACACAAATACCTGAAGCAGATATTACATGTCCTAGAAAAGAAACTTCTGGTAACCAGAACTCACATTTGCTAAACTTAGCATATAGCCTATGCTCTCTTAGCAAAGTCAAAGCCTGACAGAGGTGTTGTTCATGCTATTGAGCATCTCTACTGTATACCAAAATGCCATCAATGAAGACGACTACACACTGATCAAGAAAAGGTTGAAAGATTATATTCATGAGTTCCATGAATGCAGCTGGTGCATTAGTTAGTCCAAACGACATAACTATGAACTCATAGTGACCATACCTTGTCCTAAAGGCAGACTTAGGTATGCCACTCTCCTTAATACGTAACTGATGGTATCCCGACCTCAGGTCTATTTTAGAAAAGATAGTTGCACCACGCAACTGATCAAACAAGTCATCGATCCTTAGTAGAGGATACTTGTTCTTTATAGTTACTTTATTTAACTGTCTGTAGTCAATGCATAACCGCATCGACCCATCCTTCTTTTTAACAAAGAGGACTGGAGCACCCCATGGTGAAGTACTCGGTCAGATAAATCCTTTCTCAAGCAACTCCTGTAGTTGTTTCTTGAGCTCTGCCATCTCAGCAGGTGCCATTCTATATGGCGTTTGTGCTATTGGTTGTGTACCCGGGATTATATTAATCTCAAAATCAATCTCTCGGGACGGAGGAACATGACGTGTATTTTACTACGCGCTAAAAATGCAAGTATACGCGTCGAAGTAATACAGGCCTTTGTGAGGCCCGAGTCGAACACAGGGATACTCAGAATTGTTGGTGACTCCTACTAACTAGTCGCGATCAGCTAAGCCGATTAACAAGTTGAGAGTTGTTGTTAAAACTAAAAGAAAAATAGAAACAAAACAAAAGAAGCAATCGATTAAATGTTAGTTTAATCAATTCAAAAGGTATCTTTAGGATTGCGGTTTCACCGCGGGTTTTCATTGTATTAAATTCTATATAGCTACTCAATTTTATCTCTTTATCCGGGTAGTGGCCTGAAAACAGAATTACCCACTGTCGTGGTACAATTCACTACCTATGCTTAGGTCGGTTCCACCGTCGTAGTAACCTATACCCTAAGCTAGGTGCATTATGAATGATCTCTAAGTTTCCACCATTAATTTTACACCGCCTTGTTCAAGGGATTTATCGACTAATGTAGATTTCGTCTCTTTTCAACCGTTAATCCTTCTTTCAAAGTGATTAAGGGCATTAGTTTATTATTATGGTGATCAAGCATAACAATATATTGAGAAAAAGAAACTATACCACGGATTTAAGAGATAAAATATGATTCACTAATATAAAACTGTCATACAATGAATTCCCGGGCTACTCCCGGTCCTAAAGACGAAGGGGATTAGCCCCGCATGGTCATATCAATGAAAGACAGAGGAGTAGAGAAGAAAAACATGGGAAACATGGAGAAAACTTATATAACCCCTGATACAAAGGTGTTCCTGGAGATCCTCCTCGAGAAACGTGCGTTTTGCAGTCTTCCGACAGCAAAATCGCCCGTCGGAGGTGCCCGGATCGCTCGGTTGACGGCCTTCGTCTCTCATCTCCTATCTCTCTCTCTCCTTCTTGGATGTTGTGCAACACAATCTCCTCTCCCCCTCGTGCCGTCCGTGCTCTTCTTAGGTCATAGGACCACTTTACGGCTCCGAAAAAGCTCAACCGTCGGATTAAAACGCTCTGTTTTAGTGCTGAAAATTGCCAGATCCCGACGCTGTCGATAGTATCGACCCCAAGGTCGATGGTATCGACCATGGGACAGGTTATTCCTTCCAAGATCGCGTTTTGGGGTTGCTTTTTGATGAAATGTCGATACTATCGACCTGGGGGTCGATAGTATCGACTCCGGACAATGCAAAAGTGCCTGAAAAAGTGCTGAAACATGTGTATAAGTCCGGGGATTATATAAAATCATATAAATATGATAAAAGAAGTATAATTTGATGAAAAAAGAGTTTAAGGGCCAACTATAGTGAATTATGCAAATATAATCAAGAAAATGACAAATACATGCATAAAACAGATATAAAATAAGCCTATAAAAGTGACTCAAAACCCATGCATCAGAACACTTGGAAGTTCTTCAGGAAATACATCTTCAAATTCCCTGACTACCAGAACTTTAGAAGAATTAGGACTTTCCATTGTGGTATCTTCCCCATGTGCCAAGAATGCAAAGCATCCCTGTCTCATCAACTTCTCAGCTACCATAGCTGACACAAGAAAAGTTGGAAGAATATTTCTATCTCCCTAAAAGATCCATGTGTCACCGTTGTCTGTGAACACAACCTGCTTGGAACCACAATCCAAGACAACCTTATACTTCTCTAAGGTGTCCATCCCTAGGATTATGTCAAAACCCTACATCTCAAGTGGTATAAGATCCACTTGAATGTGATGTTCAGAAAAAGAAAGAGTGACATATCCCAACAAAGGGGTTTCTAGTATCAAACTATCTGCTTTATGACTGACAATCATGTTGCAGTCATAAATCACTTCTCGAGTGATAAAGGAATTTGTAGCACCCGGATCAATTAACACAGATATGAAGCAGGATGAAGACATATCAGAATAAAATAGTTCCATCTGACCTGTCACAACCTGAGGGTTGACTACTGCTTTGGGCTGATTCATGGCATAGAATCTAGCAGTTTCTTACTGTTGACCCTGTGCTTGGTTGTTGGGTACCGACGATCTAGCTTGGGACATTGGTCCACGTCCTCTAGCATTATTACTGAACTATCGCCTCTGTGAGCCTTGCTGACTCTGCCTCTGGGGTTGAGTTATAGTTCTGACTTTCTCAGGACAATCTCTCTTCAAGTGTCCTGACCTCCCACACTGGAAGCAATTGTAACTTCCCAAACTCTACCTGGGTGGTCCTGTCACTGATGCTGATGCTGTATTGGGGGCTCTACTTGGAGGAAAACTATGGCCCCTACCCCTATTTGACGTCCACTGCATTGGGGTATTAAACCTTGGTGGTGGTGGTGCAGAGAACCTCAATTTCTTGAAACTCTCGGACCTTTGTCCTTGGAACTGAGGATACACTTTCTTATTACTGGTCTGTCGCTTTTTGATCATAGACCTCTCAATCCGCCTCACGGACTCCACAAAAGTGGCAAATCTCTCCCTGTTCTCCAGAGCAGACACAGGAGTGGTCAATTGGGCTTTCAATCCCTTCTCGAAACGTCGAATCCTCTCTTCATCAGTAGCTGCCATGTGCGGACAGAACCACAAAAGCTCCATGAACCTAGCTTCATATTCACTAATGTTCATCTGTCCTTGCCTCAAACTCTCAAATTGAGAGATCTTCTCATCTAGATACATCTTGGGGAAGTATCTAGCAACAAATTCACGTCAGAATTCATCCCATCCGACATCAACTCCTGGCCTTTTACCTTCTTCGATGGTCCACCAATGACCAACACTCCCCTTCAGAAGGTATACAGCATGCCTTACCTTCTCAGCTTCTGGGATGTTGAGGATTCTAAAAGCTTTCTCCAGCTCCGTCAACCACAAATCTGCATCAGTTGGGTCAGCCGTACCAGCATAGTTTGTGGCTCCCACCCAGCAAAACCTTTCAAAGGTCTTTCTAGCTCCTTGTCCTTCATTGTGGGCTAGTGCCCTCGGTGCAGGTGGTGGCATTCTATCTACCATATGTGTCATGGTCGCCATAAAAAGCCCGAACAGGGTATGGAAAGCTAGGTTCTCTAATGCAGCTTGATCAAGATGAGGAATCTCAGGTACGGGTTCCTCCCTAGCTTGATCCCTTGCACCTCCTTCTGGTGCAGCAACGCTGCTCTCAGCATCATGTTCGTCATGTGATCTAGACATCTTCAAGTTCTTCTTCTCCTATATGAGCAGAAGATACTATCAGATAAACTGGAAGACACTTAGAACAGACTCAACGACCTTAATCATATGTCTTTGTAGACTCAGCGAACCTAGAGCTCTGATACCACTAATATGTGACGAACAAACTGGTCTTAGCTAATATAACAAGATTAACTAATGCGGAAGCGTTTCATTAGTAGCGAATTACTGAAAATCACTAAAAATTAAAACCATTTTCAAAGAGATCCATTCTTAGGAAAACTCTTTAAACAAGAACTACAATATTATATTTACATACTAGTCCACATTGTACATTTCATGTACCATCTATCCTTGAGGAATATAGATACATCATTACTTTGCTAAACAACACAAGTAACAAAATCCTCGAAGCATCAAACCAAAATCTCAGATTGATTATAAAAACACTATCTACTGACTCCTAGGACCTGAGAGTACATAAATGACACATAGGACTCTATTTACATATGTACAAAGCCTGACAACCAGTATCCCCACCTGGGATATCACTGTTGTCCCTGTTGTTGTTGCTGCTGCTCTTCCCCTACTACAGAGGTTTTGCCTCTTTGTCTGCGTCTACCTAAAAACGTTGGATCCCACGGGGGTGAGACAATTATAAAATTTCCCCAGCGAGAGATATAACTCTCCGCCAAAAACATTATTATTGCGGTTTAATAAAAATAAACTGAACAGTGGGATAATATATTTCAATGGCAGATAAATCAATATCTATGCAGATTAGAGCAACATTCCTATTCAAGTATTTCAACTATAACTTGATAAGGCAGCATGTCTCTTATTCAATACTAAATTAAAGAACATAAGTAATATTTATGTATCAAGGATATGCTAAGCAATATAACATCAGCCAGTGGTTCTCATATTTCAATCTTATGCAAATACGCTACACGGATGATTACATTTTACAAACATACTTAAGCTATGAGGAGATGAGGTATACCACTCATACTCCAACCGACCATTGCGAAGTAGAAATCGATACCATACAAAGTCAATGGAAGAGCCGGCTTCCATGACTTCCCACATCTCAGTCAGTTCGAGATCACATGCAGGACATCTAGTATCTCTGCTACATAGCTTGCCAGGGTATAGTGGCATCTTCTCTATAGAGCTACAATGGCAGTTGTACTCTCTTCACAATCGAGAGATTTCATGTTTAACTCCGTCGATTTGACATTAACATCATCGGTAGATTAGTGATACATCCATCCCAGAACATATAATGAAGTATTGAGAGGTTTAATGTTTACCTTCCATCAATTCCCCCATTAGGACGTACAAATATTTTCACCCATCGACCCCCACATATTCAAAAATATGTGAACTCCATGAGATCCCGTAGCAAAACCTGTTTCACCATCACCAGCTTCTGACGATGATGGATCTATGGTCAGAGCACTACATGAAAAGATTTCACTTGATTAATTTAAGTACATTATCATATTCTTTTAGCATTAGTCAAGTTTTCAAACATAACTTATTAGGACAAATGCTACAAAGAAACATGTACTGTTTTCATCAGTTACTTCTCAGTCTTTATAAGACATTGGGATCTCAGTCCCTCATTTCAAACTTAATGCCATAACATATGGTTCTGGGTATTCAAACCCTTAACTCATCACTGAGCATTGTTACCACCCTTTTTAGGTAACTATCACCTTCAGGTCATCTGACCAAGGTAAACATGATACTTTTTACCCAAGCATCTCTCATGGCACTTAAGGCCCATTAATTCTCTTATTACCTCTTACCAGGCAACAAGGCATATTATGGCACCTAAGGCCCAATAAATAATTTTAATAAATAAAGCATCATAGCTCATACCTGGATATGTTCATCATCTCATGATACCTGCATGGTTAGCATACATGATAACATATATATCAATCATATTTCAATTCCATGCTATTTAAGGGTAACACCACTATTCCCTTACTAGGGTTAGGGTTTCCCATTTTATTTCAATCAGGATTACACATCCCCTTTGTCCAATTAGGACCAATGATTCATCATTTCATTGTCCAAGATTAGAGTTTCTTGCTATATAGTATAATTCAGAATTAGGGTTTCACACACCTTCACCCTATTTAGAATTAGGGTTTACTATTCACATCACCCTAGATTAGGGTTTATATTCAATAACCCATAATTAGGGTTTACTATTCACATCACATCACCCTAGATTAGGGTTTATATTCAATAGGCCACAATTAGGGTTTACTATTCACCCCAAATAGGGTTTATCATCAAAATACCCTGAATTAGGGTTACTCGTGTCATTACCCTAAATTCATATCACATTATCCTCCTAGATTAGGGTTTTACTCAGAATTGACCTAATTTAGGGTTTGAGTTCATCAATTAACTCAATTAGGATTTCATGATCTCTTTATCAAGGATCATACCCTAAATTATATATATCATACCTATTTTGAGTATGTTATGCTTAATTGCTACATGATTATCTTACATGTATGAATATCTCTCTCTCATCCTCTTCTAGGATGTCCACTACTCAATCCTTGATTAGATTGAGCCTATTATTTATTCAAAAACATGCATTTAGGGTTAGCATGATGTATTGAGTTATTGCATCCTTATGCATCAATGATTAATCCCACTAAGGGTATCAACCATCTAAATACATTAGGTGTCTAGAAGATTTGATCAATTGAACCTTCAATTACATGAGGTATTCAAATGAATTGACCAATTGAATCTTCAATTACATTAGGTATCCAAATAGATTGACCATATTGAACCTCAAATGGTTTTGATTACTTAGACCCTAAACGGTCTTGGTCTCTTAGAATTCAAACAGTTTGAAACCGTTTGGGCAAATTGCCCTTGAAACCGTTTAAGCAAGAAATGTGTTGAAACCGTATGGACTTGGGTCTCCAAACGGTTTGAGACTGTTTGGACCCAAATGGTCTTGAGACCATTTGGACCTAAATGATCTTGAGATCGTTTGGTCCAAACCCTCTCAAAACCGAATGGACCAAAAAGGTCTTTCAACACTTAACCAATTCAAGGTTTCCAACAATGAACCACCTATCAATTGACTCCTTGATTCATTCATCAATTAAACTATTGAATCATCCTTCCATTGGACCATCAATTAGGGTTTTGAACCCAATTGAACTAGGATTTATAATCAAGAAACCATCAATTAGGGTTTTGAAATCGAGGAACCATCAATGGCTAACATCGTGGAACTAATTCAATTGAAATCAATGAATCATCATCAAGTTATGATATGGCCTGACCTCAAACGGTCTTGAGGTCATTTGGATGACCTCTAAACGGTCTTGAGACCATTTGCTTCATCCAACAATAAAATATGTGAAAATCAATTAGGGTTTGCATCATTGGATTGATCATCAAATTAGCTATTGATTGCATTTCAATTTGATATCTCTAGATATTCAATTACTCAACCATACTCCACCGTAGACCTCCAAACGGTCTTGGTTGACTTCCAAACGATCTTGAGACCATTTGGGGTGACCTACAAACGGTCTTGAGACCGTTTGGGTTAGTCAACCCAAAGTATTAAATCAACCAATTGTAATTTCAGCACTTAACCCGATTAGGGTTTCTAATTGGAGGATTGTCCATATATTGAATTAATCAATTGGATCCATTAGATCATCATCCAACATGTACTAGGGTCCTGACCTCAAATGGTCAACCCATCCAAACGGTCCACCCATCCAAATGGTTTGAGATCCAAACCTCCAAACTGTTTGGTGAAACTGTTTGGACCAAGGTTTTAAAACCGTTTGCAATAGAAACTTGTTGGAATGTGTGCCAAGCCCTAGTCCATCGAAAACTACTGCCATTATCATGGTAGTTTCATCAACTAATCAAAGGAATTGCAAGAAGAGCAATTGAACATAATGAATTGAGGAATTGAATTCAATAACAATGAATAATGGTTCAAGTTATATAACCCGCCTCCAATTGAGCTTCAAAGCTTGGAGATTCACGTCAACAATGGTGGAAGAAGCTTTTTCACACCACAAGGTTCGTTCCTCAAGCTTTTGAGTGAAAAGGAATGGTTAGAATTGAAGATGGGATCGAGATAAGAAGAAATCATGCATTGATTTGTGATTTCCACCATGAAATCAAGATGAACGAAGGTCAAGAAGCTAACCAATAGGTTGGGGGTCGTCCTCTTTCTGCTCCTAGTGTAACTAGGACTTCACTACCTGTGTATTTTAAAAAGTAGCTATTGGTCAGATAAGTAACAACGTAGACAAAAAAGTAACTATTTTGTCATAAAAATTACTATTTGACTAAAAAGGTAAAAAAGGAAAAAATGCATAGTAAAAATTCTGGAAAAATATGTCACTGTAGATCTATTATAACTGTAAATTCCTTGCATGTAAGGTAACTAATTGGAAGGTAATGTAACGTAGTACATATGTAAAAAAAATGCAGAAAAAGTAACTATTTCTGGAGAACTTTGGAAATAATACCTTTATTCCCGTGTCTTCCAGCTACTTTATCACCCACTTTGATTTCACATTTTTATAAAATATATATATGAATAATTTTTGGCATCATATTTGTTGCTAACAGCACAAACAATCTAGTAGCATAAGCATCCTTGACATCATGAATATGTCTAGTATCATGCCCCCTATCAGGTAGGGGAACCTTAGGGGTCTGCTGCTGTATATCGACCTCCTAAATCAAGGAGATCGATACTTATCTTTCCCTTTTTACTACATTTTACTTTCATTTCCCTATGCATTGTAACTAAACCTTTTGCTCTCTTTAAGCTTATTGGAATCTATGGAGTTTACCTCATATTGTTCTGTGTATGGCTCCATTTTGTTGGATGATTTCTTTATAGCATGTGAACTCTAGTCTCTTCTTTTGGATTGCGCTTTTGACTAGCTATCGAATTGTGTTTCCCATTCTGACTCCCTTGAGAGAGGGTTGTCATAACTCTAGAATTTGTACTGATCCGGGCGTACAAGAGTACCCAAGATCAGGGATGCCCCGGTTGTCTTTCACTCTGACCTATGCCCACTGCCCTTGAGAGAGGGGATTGGTGCTCAGTTGGGGGCATCCTTTTCGAGAGAAGAGTATGCTTGAAGCTTCCCGTGGCCGCTTGTTATGTATAAGTTTTCTTCCTTCGTGCCTTATCTCGACGATAGTTGTATTCTCTTGGCTTCTGATATACGAACCCCTATAAAAATTACTAAACCCTAAAATCATAATCTTTCTGGTAACTCCAGTTGGAGATAGTCTTTCAGTTTAATTCCTTTGTGGTGTTTTCTTGTTACAACCAAACCCCACCTTTTACCTGTTTGATGTGCTTAGACAAGTGAAACTTGAGTTTCGAAGTGATATTCTTCCTATCTATGCGTTCGACCCCGAACTACTTTGACCCTGTGCTAGTTGCATGTGTCTCAGGCATTCAGGTATCATAAATTATAAAAGTCTGATGACTTAGACACATCTCCACTCTCTGGACCCGCGTCTGAGGCTGATCAACTGCACATCCGGAGAAGAAAATGGAGAACAAGAGAAGAAGAATGGGGGTTCTTTGGCAAAGAAACCACCTTCTTCCACCCAAAATTGCCTTCCTCTGCTCTCCTCTTGCCTTGGGATGAGGGAACTTTCACAAATGATTGGGCATAACTGCCCATTAAGTTCCCACTTCATTTTAAACAAAAACTCATATTTTTCAAAATGTTGAAACTGCCAGGTGCACATCGTGCACCCAAAGTGCACACCGTGCAAAATCTTTGATAGTTTCTCAAAATGCACTGTGTACGACGTGCACAGAAGAAATGCACACCGTGCAACTTTTTAGAAGATTTTTGGTTTTCCTGACGCTCCAGGTGCACGCTGTGCATGTCATGAACACCATGCATTTGCTTTTATGCACTTTTCTGGAAAATTGCACGGCGTGTCTTTAAAAAGACATGGCATGTGGTTGCAAATCTAGAGTTCTGCATTCAATTTCTGGAAAGTTGCACGATGTGTCTTTTTAAGACACGGCGTGCAAATGGCTATTCTGGGCTGTTGTGTATTCTACTCATAACGTTCGACGTATAGGTCAGATTTACATGCCGTAAAAAGTGGTATTTGTGCAATTTTGAACCCCAAAACATGTAAATACTTGAGGAGTGATCTAATAAGAGATAATATGATATATTCCTCATCATTTCATTGCAAAATATAGTACCTACAATCCAAACCATGAGACAAGTAAGAATAGCTAAAAATATAGAATCTAGCATGAATGAGAGTGATAATTGAGTCAAAATAATATGGATATGCAACAAAACATGATTCAAAAGATGATATGATTTGTGCATATCATGCGCCTAAGAGCTGCTTCTCTGTGGGTGTAGTTAAGGTCGCTGGAAAAATTCTGTCTCGGTACAACAAGTTTGCCTCTTCAAGGTATATTAGATATTCTTGGATTAAGTATCTTTTACGAACTCTATTCATATTCTGAATTTACATATTGTAAAAATTCTTATTATCTTAGTTTCTCCTTACAGAATGTCTGTTCTTGTTACATTTTGTATCCATTAGAGAAAATCAACAAACAAATTGTACATGAGCCATGATTTTGTTTTTGAATAGATTCCTACTTGTGATATTTTTTCACTGGCATGGGTTACATTCTTCTCACTAGCTGCATACTTTTTTTTTAATTTTAATAGGGAAATGCAACTATTATTGCAAGTAATGTTCTTATAATTTTATATTTAGGTAAAATGGTTCAATCTAGTTGCAATGTCAGTGTTCAAAACCTGAACAGTGATAATCAGAGTGCTAGTGGGATAATAGGGAAAGAAATTTCATAGTAGGACTTATAGATCAAGATGAACCTAAAGCTCACTCATGTGAATTGGATAAGGATGAACCAAAACATATAAAAACCACTTCAATGGTTTGGAATCATTTTGGTAAGATAATTAAGGATGATTGCTATGTGTTAGCTATATGTAAATATTACAAGTTTGAGTCTGATGGCTGTAGAAAAAAGGAACAACTCAAAATAACCATTACAAAACTTGTAAAAGGACAAAAGCTGATATTCGACAGAAAATTCTAGCAATGCAAAAGAAAGGTATTTACAATAAAGTAACAAACTACAAGTTCAAACCTGAGGTTGAAAGGACTCATTTTTCTAAAATGGTAATGAAACATGACTTCCCATTTATTATTTTAGAGTATGAATATTTTAGAGAATGGGTGTCATATCTTTTTCCAACATATAAATTTAGGTCGAGAAATAGTCTAAGGTGTGTTTGTATGAAAGTCTTTTTAGAAGAATAAAAGATCTTTTATAATCTTTTTGAGAAGCTTATTCTAGAGTGAGTCTCACCACTTATATATGGACATTGGAGCATTAAGATATTGGTTATAGTTGTGTTTCATGCCATTATATTGATGACCAATGGACTTTAAATAAAAAATCATTGCCTTTCAATATATTGAGTGTCCTCACATTGGTGAAATATTAGGTGAGTGGCTGAAAAATAGACAAAAAGTTGTGCACCATTGTAGTTGACAATGCTAGAAACAATGAACCAATGGTTAATAATGTAAAGACTTGGTTAAATGGTAAAGATGCACTTCATCTTGATGGGAAACTTCTACATGGGCATTGTATTTCCCATATTCTCAATTAAATTGTTAAGAACGACCTAGACATCATTGCTCCATTTATTGAGAAAATACATAATAATGTTAAGTATATGTGATCATCTCAATATAGGAAATAAAAGTTTTAAAATGGCACTAAGTCAAACTCGTTTCCACCCATCTAAGAGAATTGGTTTGGATGCTAAAACAAGGTGGAATTCAATATATCTTATGCTTCAAAATGCCTTAGAGTTGCAAAAAGCTTTTGTAAGCTTGGCTGATTTGGATAGTGACTACAAGTTTTTTTCCTACAAATGAGGAATGGGAAAGGGGTAGAGTGATATGTGATTATATTAAGCTATTTTATGATACCACGGTTCACTATTGTGGATCAAAATATCATACAACCAATATTTGTTTCAATATGATGTGTGAAATACATTACAAAGTAAATCAATGGCAGAAATATGAACTTGATTATGTGTGGGTCATGGCGACATTATGCATTCTAAATTTGATAAGTATTGGACTACTTGTAGTGTGTATTTTACAATTTCTCATTTTCTTGATCCACACTTCAAATTGCAATATATAAAATTTTCATATGATGATATTTGTGGCTTCCAATCCAAAGTGTATGCTGACATGGTTGTCAAAAAGCTAAATGACTTATATGTTGAATATTGTGGTTCTAGTATGACATATAGCTTTCAAATACCCAATCATGTTTCTGTAAAGAAGAGAAATCATATCTTTACTAAAAATTTGAAGAATAAAACATCCATCCCAAACATACTCAAAAGAAATGTTGGAACATGTGTAAAATTTTCAAATCTTTATATAATGGTACACAAAAGATCAAAGTGTATAGCAGCGGAATACAATCATGGCTATATTCAATTTTTATAACATCTTTAAAAAGTACATAAATATCCCATCAAGGGTTTACATACAAGATACAACAAAAAGGATATAGATAGAGGGAAGTTTAAACTACTTCAAATCTTGTCCCTAAAGAAACATCTTCAAGATATAGGTCCATGTTGAAAGTTATGTTCTCCTTGTCTTATTCAACACCTTGTCCTATACCTGGGTTGTTAGGAAATCACCCAATATGAGAGAGAAACAAGGTATGTGTCAACAATATGAACAAGAAATAAAGATAAGAACATCAATGAAACATAAGGATATAGTCATAAGATAAGAAGACCAAGAAAATGAGGCATGTAACAAAAGATTCTTCCCAAAACCAATAAATAATAATGAACTTGCATGAATGATTAATATTAGACTAAACTAACTAAGCAGGGTTGAGGCACCTACTGGACCCCAACCAAATAGGTGAGGGAAGGTAACACATTCCAGTCAGTATCTGATTTATTGAAACTGCAATTGACTGATTTTGCACAGTCTGCACTCCCAACCGATCGGCTCATATGATGAACCGATCGACTCACCTTGGTGAACCAATCAGCTCAGTTGGTGAGTTGACTAGCTCAGGTCGCTGAACTGATTGGTTCAAGGTGTTGAATCGATCGGCTCGATTGACCAATCGAGCATGTTGGGAAAGTCAGGATGGTGAGAAATTTCTCTTCGTTTCACTTGTCCAATTTGATTGGAACAAGGATTGGTATTTGGATCAATTCGAAACAAAAGAGGAAAAGTCAATCGGGAACTGACCAGGGTAGTGAACCGACCAGTTCAGAAGTGAACTGATCGGCTCAGGTGTCCCAACCGACCGGTTCAGGTGTGAACCGATCGGCTCAGGTCCCCAACCGATTGGTTCATGCTTGAAACGATCGGTTCTGCTGGCGCAGTTGGTTGTTTTTTTGGAAAATCTCGAACCCTTCTACTCCTACTTTAATCCCACATTTCCCGGGGTAGAGAAACTTGTCCCATGACCCTCCTATATATATAGGGGCATTGGGGGCTTCTCAAGTACAACTCAGAGAACACCAGTTGCTATGTAAAGTTGTCGTTCTTTCTGGTTGTGGTAACCAGGAGAGCCCGAGCAAGTGCTACCCGATAAGGGAGGCACAACAAGGGAATGACAACTACAAAAAGGCGACTGGTGGCAGGAGAGTGTGTCGGTGACTAGTACACCGACGGGAGGGTACGAATCCTTCCGGTGCCTTATGCGGCAAGGTGATCGGAGTTCCAGGCAGTCTGTGTGGATGACTGTAGAGGCGGGAGACTTCTGCCGCTCAGAGGATAGTTGTCAATCCCGACAGTCCCAGTGAGACCAGGAGATGAACAGACATTGTCCAAGACCGGAGGCGAAGATCGCGCAAGCCGTAAGGTAACATCGCTGAGCAAGCCTCAGGACAAGGTATGTCTCTACAAACCATCCTTCCTATTGTATAGACGTTGATGCGATTCCTTTGCTCTGGGTTTAGGAAGAAATTTTTTGTTTCCGTTGCCTTCTCTGCCTCCCCTAAAACCCAACACCATGAACTTGGCCTCATATGCACTAACTAACATATATCCTTATCGTATATTCTCAAACTATACTATCTTTTCATCTAAGTAAGTCTCTAGAAAGTATTGACTTACAAACTCCCGTCTGAATTCCTCCCATGTAATCACAACTCTTGGACTTTACTCTTCCTCAATGGCCCACCAATGGCTAGCACTCCCTTTTAACAAGTACGTTGCATGCTTTACCTTATCCTCCTTAGGGATGTTGAGGATTTTAAAAGCCTTCTCCAGCTCAGTGGGCCACATATCTACATTGGCTAGATCAGATGTACCTACATATTCCAACGCCCCTACATGTTGGAGTCTTTCAAAAGTCTTTCCAGACCCATGTATTTAACACCAGGACCCTCTTCCCTAGGTTGAATTATAGGCATCATGTCCATCATACGATTCATTGTAGTCATTAATTGTCCAACATGAACTCTAAACTAGGTCTGTCTACATTAGCTAGATTGACTTGAGGCATCTTGAGCATAGATGTTGTTGTCTCTTGCCTCCTAGAAACATCTTTTAGTGCAACAATGTTGCTTTCTACAACATGTTCATCATGCTCTCTAGACATCTTTTCTATCTTCTTATACTTCTACAAATAGTAGAAGCCATTGGAAGATATACTGAAGGATACTAGAACAAACTCAACCCTAGTCCTATGCCCCTGTAGATTCAACAAACCTCTAGATCTGATACCACTACATTTTGATGACCATCATCACAATAAACAAGATTACTTAAAACAAATTGCATAATTATCACTAACCACAAAACATGGTAAATTAAAACCAACTGCAATTTAATATCTTGAGTGGAAGTATTTGTAAACAAGCCTTCAACATAGTCCATCTATATTTCTCATATACCAAAAGATGTTACATATTAAGTTCAAAGGCTATCAAGCCATATTTGATACATATTGCAACCTGCTTACGTGTACAAGACCTTCTTATACAACCATGGCGTAAAGCCTAAAACCTACATGTTGATAAAAAAACAACAAAATCTTTCTTAAAGATCTGAGAGTACAAGGACGACACATAAGCCTCTTCTAAGATACTACGCCAGTAGCATGGCCCACCTTTAGATAGTTACTGCTCTTCTTGTTGCTCTAATCTTTCACTACGACCTCGACCTCCTTGTTCGCTACCACCAAAAAAGTTGTGGAACCCACAGGATGAGACCAAACATCCCAGTGAGAATTATAACTCTTCACCACCTTCTAATACAGACACATACAACTAAACTAGGAAATTATATTATTAACTGATAAGTATATTCAACTTAATGGAAATTATACAGTTTAAGAAATTCATGGCATCTACACTAAATAGTAGATCATTTATACTTTTAGGAAGAAATATGAAGAAAATGTATAACTGTTATAAACTTTACAATATAAGAAATACAACAAGGGAGTCATCCAATGTTTTCGTATATGACCCTAAAAAATAACGCTACACTAATATTTTACATCTTTAATTATTATGCCCTAAGGATTTGAGGTGTACCACTCAAATCCAATTGACCACCGTGAAGTCTAAATTAGTACCCTATAAGATCATTGTAAGATCCGGACTCCATGATCATCACCAACACTACTTGGTCAGTTCAAGTCTACAATGCAGTGACATACAGTCATACTGCTAAAAGACAACAACTTGTAGTCGTAGCTATAGTCATGTAAAAATAGCAACTCATAATCAAGCTATGGTTGTAAACAACTAGTCTGCCTTGGTACTTGACATAGCACTAGAGAACTGGCTCCCACAAGGCTGTTCAATAATAAACAATATATCACTATTTTCACAATTTAAGGGCATAAGAAAAAATATCACTTACACCTCACATATTCAAAAATATGCGCTATGAGTTCCCCCCTAGGAATTACTCATTTCACCATACAGCTAGATATTGATGTTGTAGATGGATCTATGGTTCATGGCAACTACATGATTAATATTTCACTTGATTAGATATACTAATTGGGTATCTTTTAATGCATCAGTCAAGTTACAATGTATTAACCCCTAACAAATTCTCACAAAAATATGGTAAAGTGCAACTTCAAAAGATATAAATGAAAGATCTAGAGGGGGTGAATAGAGCTTTTTGGAGTTTTTAAAGTTAATTAAACAATTAAAATACTTTGAATAAGAAGTAGGAGGAAACAAGGAAGACACAAGGATGTAGAGTGGTTCCTACCTTCGAAATCTAAGGTAGTCAGTCCACTACCTGATTGTTTCCAACTGGGATTTTGAAAGAAACTTATTTTATTACCTCACGAGGATGTTACACAAAATTCAATTTCTTTCCTACACCCTTGAAGTAGCCTTTACCTGAAGTAGCCTCAAACCTCTTAGAAGTAGCCTTCTGAAGTAACTCCAAGACCCCCTTGAAGTAGCCTTCACCTGAAGTAGCTTCAATCCTTGAGGTAGCCTTATGAAGTAACTCAAGTCACTGGGAGCAGCCATCACCACCTTGAAGTATCTCCACGAATCTCCTTTCAACATCCTCCAACCTAGGAGTAGTCAAGGAGAACAAAATACAATAAAAGGAACAAGATTGGAAGAAAGAAACAATGTTACCAATGAGTACAACGCTTTGATCCTATATCAAGCGTATTGATCTCATATCCACTATAGATGAAAGTGGTAGTGTGGTGGATAGGAGATACTAAGCTATATGACACTAATGTAGAGCTCAAAGAAACATATTGCAAGAGTAGCTTTGCTTGTTGCTCACTAAGAATGATTCTCAAGTGTAATTGTATGCACAAGTGATGCTTTGGGTGTCCTAAGGCATGTCCTATTTATAGAAATGGGTTATAAGTTCTTAGGGATGTTCTAGACACTTTCTAAGGTGTTCTTAGTGCTCAAATAGTCGTTAGGTGTCCATAAATTGCATTGCAATTGCTAGTTGTTTAGTGCTGAAATGTGCAGTCCAGAACCTATCTCGGTCGAGAAGTTTGTCGACCGAGTGTGTCTCAGTCGAGCTTTTCTTCGACTGAGTGGGAGGTTGAGGTAAATGTGTTTCAACATTCATTTCCAACTCCCAACTACTTTTCCAACTCAGTCTAACGGCTATAGAGCTTGCTGGAAGGTCTATTCTCAATCGAGAATTTGGTCGACTGAGGGTGTCTCGGTCGAGGACTTAGTCGACTGAGAATGTCCCTATTTCAATGTGTTGAGTCATCTACTAAGTGTGTGTATCAATGTGTAATTGTGCTTCTATCTTAGGGGTGGGTCTACCTAAGTGTTGTGAGAGGATAGGGAAGATCTAACGCTTGATTTACATGATATCTATGTACTTGTACAAGTTTTTACATTGAGTACAATCATGAAACTAAAAGTAATCTAAGCATGTTAATCTTCCAATTTGTATTGATCTTCAACTATCCACTACCTTATTTGTTTATCCCTGAAACACTCAAATAACAAGTTAGATCCACAAGAATGAAATAAAAGTAATCTAAGCATGTTGATCTTCCAATTTATATTGATCTTCAACTATCCACTACCTTATTTGTTTATCCCTAAAACACTCAAATAACAAGTTAGATCCACAAGAATGAAATGTTTGTCATCATCAAAACAAAGGGTTTAAGAATGTATAATTTAGCCAACAATCTCCCCCTTTTTGAAGATGACAAACATTTCTAAAATATAAATCAAGTGATTTAAATACAATGAGTTTCATACATGAGATTTACCTTATTTATACATTCTCTTGTTTATTCATGGAGTGTGTGCTAGTTATTCCCAAAGAGGTATGGAATATAGTATCCAACTCTTTAAGGAATATAGCAACAATTGATGTGAAGTCAAGAGATTATGAAACTCATTTCGTTTTGATTTATATTATTTATCCCCCTTCATTTCAAAAAGATAGCCATATGATCAATTTTCTCCCCTTAATTTGATACTCCCCCTTAATTGTATACCATAACAAGAATGTCAATTTAGCCACAATTAAAAAATCATGATTTATTTCTCAATCATTTGCAAGGGATGTTAAGCCCTGAAATGATATGAGAATCCTTTAGGCTCATGGATAAATTTGATTAGTTTATCAACCATTTACAAAGGATGTTAAGCCTTGAAATGATATGAGATTCCTTTAGGCTCATAGTAGGATTAATGAATATATTTCTCAACCATTTACAAGGGATGTTAAACCCTGAAATGATATGAGATTCTTTTAGGCTCATGAATGTATCTCTTAACCAAATACAGAGGATGTTAAGCCCTAATTAGTGTAGAGAATTCAATTAAGAGCATTTTATTCAAGAATGTTGTAAGCTCCTTATAACCAAAATTACTTTAAGGATACTAAGATCATAACTAGCTTTGAAAAATAATTGAATAAGTAAAGCAATGAATCAATGTTTTTAACATGATGAGAAAATATACTAAGGTTGAGTGCAAGTTAATGATTTGATTTCACAAATAAGAATTTTGTCAAGCTTATTTTTGGTCAATGATGACTTTGACCACGATGCCCCTCAGTTGAACTCTTTTTCAACCGAGAGGCATTTCTGTAGATTTCCAATGTATGCATTTTCATAGGTTATCCAATGGGCCACTTGATTGTGTACTATAATTATTAATTCTTCATTTTGCTCATATGTGATCTTATGAATGTTGAATAATCTAAGATAAAACCTTTTTATGACTTAAGATTAAGTTTTCCTTTTAGAATTTAATTCATGTGAGCATGTTTTTTAGAAGATATCTTGTCATAATTACTTAGAATGCTCGAACCTTAAATTTTCTAACAAAATGGTGATGATTATATTTTAACCAAGTTCCTTGTATGACCACTTCTTTTGTTTTCAATTTTGATTATGTTAATGTTGAACAAAATCTCCTATGCAATAGATTTGCCATTAGTACTTTTCTTTGAATAAAACCAATCTTTTCCTCATATATGCTTGTTTGGGACAATTTAATCATACAAAGTATAAAGTTTTGATGCCCATATACTCTTCCTTTTGATTAGGGTCATTCAAATATTTAAATCAATGTAATATGTAAAGTTCATTACATTCTTAAGTTAATTGCAATGGAAGCATCTTGTAACTCTTGTTCTTATTAAACAATTCTGACAGAGTTTCCCTCGATCGACAAAGTTCTCAACCGGGAGTAGTTTGGTCGAAGTATTTATCAGTCAGATATTTTTCAAGTTTTTGTAGGCTTAAGACAGTGACTTACTCGGTCGACTATTTTCTCGACTGAAAAGTTCTCGATCGACAACTTTATCGACCGATAATTTTACTATTTCTCCAAAAAATGCAGGTTTGAGACAGAAACTTCTTTGGTCGACAATTTTTTCAATCGAAGAGTGTCTCGATCGAATTTTTTGTCGATCAAGATTGTTTCTATTTTGTTTTCAGTAATTATTTGCAAGTAAAACATAAGTTACCTCCGATACAATTTTATAGGAATATGCAAATTAAAGCCCAGTTTAGTTGAGATAAGACATTTTGAATATCAAAGTAACGTTTTACGTCAAATCTCAACTAATCATATTCAATTCTCCTAGTTTATAAGCCTTTGAACCCACACTAAATCAACATCCTTTTGCTTGTATGGGCATCAGAAAGAATAACGTCCAAGATGCAAGCAATATCGACAACAAATGGAATCAATTTCATTTCTCCTTTGAGTTGAGTTTTTTTTGGTACAAATATGGCCTTGGTCTTGGGTGCTTGTGTTCTTCTAGATTTAGGATAAGATTTTCCTTTCTGAATATATCATAAACCTCTTCTTCCAATTTGTCCAGAAGAATCCTTTAGGATCTTATCAAGAATACCATTGTTTTTCAAGCTACGAATTTCCTTTTGTAACTTAGAAATTTCATACATTATCCTTTTAATGTCTAACTTTTCTTAGTCTAGATTAGATAACAAACTATCTCTTTCTTTGACAACAACATCATAATCTAAATGAGTACACAAGATAGGTTGAGTTTGAAGATCATTCAATTTTGCAAGTAGTGCAACCTTTTCTTGATAAAGAAAATTATAGTTTGTTTCTAGAGTAAGTAACTTCATATTACAATCATTAAAAGTTGATTTCAATGTAGAATTTTTAGAAATAATACTTTCCTTTTCAGAAGCAAGATCATTTAATTGAGCATATAATTCTTCATTAGTTTTTGTAACTCTTTTTAGTTTATTTTTACAATCAATATATTTATCATGTAATTTATCAATGCTAGGAACTAATTCTTCTTTAGATAAATAAAAAAGACTTACCTCATCTTCTTCTTCATTTGTTGTAGCAATAAGACACTCCACTTCTTCTTCTCCATCCTCACTATCATCACTTGAGTCATCCCATGCTACTCTATAGGCTTTTTCCTTCTTCTTGTGAGAGGATTTCTTTCCCTTCTTGAGCTTGGGACAATCACCTTTTAAATGTCCCTTTTTGCCACATTCAAAGCACCTAGGGGAAGAGGAAGAAGAAACACTAGAAATTTTGTTAGTTTTAAATCTTCTATATTGCTTACCATTCACAATGAGAATCTCTTCTTCACTGTATTCTTCACTTGTATCATGACTAATTTTAGTCGTTGCCTTGAATGCAATGTCCTTTCTTTTCTCCTTTTTGTGTTTAGCCACCAATCTTTCTTCTTCTTCTTTAAGGGTGACTTCATGAGTCTCTAAGTTGCCAATGAGCTGCTCCATCCTCAATCTGGTGAGATCATTGGCTTCTTCAATGGATGTCACCTTTGGTTTTTACTTTGGAGGCAAACACCTACGATTTTTGGATACTTGATCTTCTTCACTTATGAATTTTCCTAATGCACTCAAACCATTAATGATAGTATAGAATCTTGCATACATTTCACTAATGGACTCATTTGGTTCCAAAAGAAATTGTTCAAACTTTTGTTTAAGCATACTAATCTTAGAATTTTTAACTTGTATAGTTCCTTCTTGTGTAATAGAAAGTCTATGACATATATCATATGCAGTTTCACATGAAGAAGTTCTATTAAATTCACTTGCCGAAATGGAACAATATAAAATACTTATAGCCTTGGCATTTAGTTGAGCTTGCTTTACTGTATTGATATCCCATGTAGCATACTCAGTTTCTAGAAGCACATATGGAGTAGACACCATCCTCAAAAGCTCCCAACTGATGCCTTGAAAATAAAATTGCATCAATCTCTTCCAATAGTTGTAGTTGCTTCCATCGAACGGTGATGGACGAGCTACATAGGTTCCCTCTAAGTTCAAGTTGTTGAGCACACCATCCCCCATCCTTTAAGACTTGTTAAAGCTCCTTGAAGACCTGCTCTGATACCAAATAAAAGATCTAGAGGGGGGGTGAATAGAGATTTTTGGAGTTTTTAAAGTTAATTAAACAATTCAAATACTTTGAACAATAAGTAGGAGGAAACAAGGAAGACATAAGGATGTAGAGTGGTTCCTACCTTAGAAATCTAGGGTAGTCAGTCCACTACCCGATTGTTTCCAATCAGGATTTTGAAAGCAACTTATTTTATTACCTTGCGAGGATGTTACACAAAATATAATTTCTTTCCTACACCCTTGAAGTAGCCTTCACCTGAAGTAGCCTTCACCTGAAGTAGACTTCACCTGAAGTAGCCTCAATCCTCCTACAAGCAGCCTTTGAAGTAACTCCAAGACCCCCTTGAAGTAGTCTTCACCTGAAGTAGCTTCAATCCTTGAGGCAGCCTTCTGAAGTAACTCCAAGTCACTGGGAGCATCCTTCACCACCTTGAAGTAGCTCCACGAACCTCCTTTAAACAGCCTCCAACCTAGGAGTAGTCAAGGAGAACAAAATACAATAAAAGGAATAAGATTGGAAGAAAGAAACAATGTTACCAATGAGTACAATGATTTGATCCTATATCAAGTGTATTGATCTCCTATCCACTATAGATGAACGTGGTAGTGTGGTGTCTAGGAGATACTAAGATATAGGACACTAATGTAGAGCTCAAAGAAATAGATTGCAAGCGTAACTTTGCTTGTTGCTCACTAAGAATGAATCTCAAGTGTAATTGTATGCACACGTGATGATTTGGGTGTCCTAAGGCATGTACTATTTATAGGAATGGGTTACAAGTGCTTAGGGACATTCTAGACACTTTTTAGGGTGCTCTTAGTGCTCAACTAGCTGTTAGGTGTCCATAAATTGCATTGCAATGGCTAGTTGTTTAGTGCTGAAAAGTGCAGTCCAGAACCTGTCTCGGTTGAGATGTTTGTCGACCGAGTGTGTCTCAGTCGAGCTTTTCTTCGACCGAGTGGGAGGTTGAGGTAAATGTGTTGCAACATTCATTTCCAACTCCCAACTACTTTTCCAACTCAGTCTAACGGCTATAGAGCTTGCTAGAAGGTCTATTCTCAGTCGAGAATTTGGTTGACTGAGGGTGTCTCAGTCAAGGACTTAGTCGACCGAGTATGTCCCTATCTCAATGTGTTGAATCATCTACTAAGTGTGTGTATCAATGTGTAATTGTGCTTCTATCTTAGGGGTGGGTCTATCTAAGTGTTTTGAGTGGATAGGGAAGATCTAACACTTGATTTACATGATATATATGTACTTGTACATTATATACTTGTATAAGTTTTTACATTGAGTACAATAATGAAAATAAAGGTAATCTAAGCATGTTGATCTTCCAATTTGTATTGATCTTCAACTATCCACTGCCTTACTTGTTTATCCCTGAAACACTCAAATAACAAGTTAGATCCACAAGAATGAAATGTTTGTCATCATCAAAACAAAGGGTTTAATAATGTCTAATTTAGCCAACAATAAAACATATTAAGTGAAAACTTGTCTTATCAATTTCAATGTCATCAATGATCACACATCACTTATGGAATGAATCCATTAATTATGCACAAAGTATTTTCTAGGTCCTTAGACCAATTCATACATCCCTGCAACATTCAATATCCCAAAAATGTCTCAAAATTAGTTATAATCACCACTTTGTATGGTATAGGGCTCACCATAGAATTCACTTAGCTATGTCGTCCATATTACCTGCAAATTAGTGATTCACAAGTAGGAGAGAGAAAATATTATCCATGAATAATAATTCTTCAAATATAGTGAGCACACTCGTCTTAATATCATCATATTAGGGTTAGGGTTTAGATTTACTCGAATAGGGTTTAGTAGCATCATACCAATTCTCAACCCTAATTCCATTGCTTCCCTTTTTGTTAAAGAAAAAGGTATTATTATTAATGATTAACCATTTATACTCTCATCCCTTATTAAATAAATTTTTATTCTAAGTATTGATCGTGAT
This sequence comes from Alisma plantago-aquatica, assembly GCA_963693085.1. NCBI lineage: Eukaryota > Viridiplantae > Streptophyta > Magnoliopsida > Alismatales > Alismataceae > Alisma > Alisma plantago-aquatica. Next base: position 240,969,965 of record OY856412.1, on the reverse strand, counting down.
CATACTTACTTGTGTGTACCTTGACCACCTTTAACACATGAGTGTTAACCATCCTTGAAATATCAGTGACAGCTTATTCGGCAACGGAGTGTTGTGACCTAACCACATATGGTGTGTGTTGCGATCGAAACACAACCCATGTGTTATGACCATAACACATCCCCAAGTTCTGGTCTTATCATTACACCAGTTACAATGGAAACACCATCAAACACAATGTCACGATTGCGACACAAGAAGATACTAGCATGGCGTTGCAATAACAACACCATGGCTATGCAATGCTACATCACAAACCAGCATGGCGTTGCAACTGTGACACCATGGCTATGCAACAATACCTCATGACCACAACAAAGTGTGTCACGACTATTGCTTTCCAGGTGCATTGCAACCATCAAGCATGGCATCAAGATCAAGTCATACAGTTGGTCATATCATCTTAACAACTATGTGTTATAACCCAACCTAATCATGTCTTGAACGCAAATAATCTAACCTTAGGCTAATACAACTTGTGCACCAACTAACAGGCGTAACCACCATAACATTTAATCATTTTGGTCGCAAGATTGGCCAAAAAACCAAATTTTGACGCTACGTCACAAGCTAGCATGTAGGTAACAACTAGTCTAGGGTTAAGGGGTATGATACAACCTACACCACCCTACCAAGGGGTGTCGACCACAACAGAAGCCCATGGGTTGGTCTCGACTACTTGCAACACTCATAGCAGATCTGAACGAGGATCAAAACATGTGATCAACCCAGATTACCAAGCGTCACAAAACGTGCATCACCATATTCTTGAGTGTTCATTTAATCATAACCATGATGATGAATTTCATTAAAGAGAGATGATAATCGAGATCCTTATACACATAATATGATCAAAACTTTATGTTTATTCAATCATGATGAATTCATAAAACAAGTAGTAAGATCAAATTTAAAGATGCATAAATAGAGATAGGAGAAGTTATAAAACTCGACTGATTTTGGGTGAGGAACACCCTCCCAAGACTCAAGCTTTCAAGAACTTCAAACAAAATCCAACACTTCATCCTAGGGAAACACCTTCAAGAAGAAGAAAAATCCATGATCAAGAGAGGTTCAGAGAAAGGAAAATAGATCTTGGCCGAACCAAAAAGAAAGGATTATCTTTCACTCGAGTTTACCATGATATACCTAGCTATGATCTTTGTAAGAAAGAGATCTTCAAGAAGAACTACCATGGATGATCCATGACCAAAGAGGAAGAAGAAGACAAAGAGTCTCAGAAGAAAATGTGATCTTAGAGGGAAAGAGTACTTACCAAGAGATGATTCTCCAATATTCACCACCAAAAGCTAACTCTAGCATAAGATTTTGAATCATGCACCAAAGATCGACTACCCAAGGATCTAGTTTTGCTTCTTCTTGTCCTGAAGCTCCAAAGGTGGTCTCAAGGAAAAAGATGAAGTTGTAGGTCAAAAAAGATTGCTTGGTTGTTAAGAGGATGGTTTAAATACCAAAAAGGAGATGAGAAGTGAATATCTTTGAGGCATCAACCTATTAGATCATCAAGGGGAACTTACCTAACAAAGAAATAACTTTTACTCAACTCTCATGAAAATATCCATGGTCATGTTTATCCAGCAACTACGTCATGACCTACTAGGTCGGCTGCCCTCTCTTGTTGCGGTTGTAACACTATCTTCATCAACTTGTCTCGGGTCAAGACACTTCAAGGTAAAACCCTAGCTCTTACATGCACATGGTCGAGTCACTAAAGACAAGGTGTTTCGACCTAATTTTCACAAAATTATCTCATGTGCGACCATGCTTCCCAAGCATGTGACTTGGTAATGACCGTCACCAAAAATGTTATAGGGATCATATATCAAACCCTAGGTCAAAACATCAAGTCAACTATGCAAACCCTAGAAGCCCTAGAAACCCTAATATCACATGATGATGTCATACCACAACCATGATTCAAATAAGGCAATTGTTGACACCATTCACTCTCTCATTATGTCAACAGAACAAGATGTACTCTCTTCATGTGTCATTTTGCAAGATAACCCTCACTTATGGGTAAATTACAATTTAGTCCAAATCAATCACATAATTAACAAGAATAACTCAAACATTAATCAAATTGAACCCATATGAAGATATAAGCCTACCACGTGATATTTGAAAAACTCAAGAGTTTAATTTTAGGGTTTAACATCTCATTATATAAAGTGAACACACTTAAACATCAAGCTAGGTCAGGGAACTTACAGTTGAGTTTTGAACCTTATGGTCGTTGATAATCCCTTTGAATGATGGCTTTTCCTAGAGTTAGAGGTCACTTGGTTAGCTTGGTTTTGTTACCCTTTATGCATACATGTGTGTGGTGCATGCATGGTGAATTTTTATGGACACTTGGCATGTGTTTGCATGACACCTAACCCTCCCATGTCTCTTTCCAACCTTAGCTATATAAACCCCTCTCCTTGCATTCAACTAAACCCTTTGCACATTTCCTTTCTCTCTTCTTCCTGGAGATCATTCCCTGTATGTTGTTGGTGGTGAATTGGTTCTTGAGCTTGGAGAAGTGGCTGAACCTCTTACATGTTGATCTATGGTTGGGAGCAACCCTTCCTTGGAGATCATTTGGTGATCTTTGCTTCTTCTTAGTAAGTTATCTACCTTTTCATCCTCAGTTTCCTTCCCCACTGTCTTCTTCTTTCTCTTATTGGTTGAATCCATGGTAGTGATTGAGTTAGGGTTGAAGAGCTTCTCTTTTCTACCTTCATTCCTAGAGTTTTGGCTCTATCTTGTGCTCCCTTTGATGTGGGGTTTGTTATTTATTGGAGTTGGAGCTAGCTTGTCTCAGAGTAGTGATCAAGCTGTGGTTTTTTTTTCTCTTTTCTTGGAGGTTCCTTGTTGTTGGAGTTGCTTCTTCTCTTTTGAGGCAAGTTATTATTTACACTTACCTTGCATGTAATTAATCTACCCTAAAAACGTAGTTCTAAGTTTAAAGATGACAACTATGATCTATGGTTTATGTTTTCATGGTGATCTTGAGTAGTTATCTCTCCTTGATGAACTCTAAGTCTTGTGCCCAAGATATTGTTTGAGGATGGAGGTTTTGATCCTTGCATGCATGTGCTAAATGTTGGTTTTCTCTCTCTAATTCATGGTTTGGTTTTCACTTATGGTGATGGTCGAAATTAAGGTTTTGGAGTTGATATTTTCCTTGTGGTTTACATCTTAGTGGTTTTGGTTTCATGGTGATGATCAACCTATTGGATCTTATGGTTGATGAACTTTTCTCTCCCTTGATGACCACCAAGATTGACTACATGTGTTGGTCACTAAGGTTTCCCTTCCTATGCGGTCAATGAGATTTTCCATGCTTTTTTAGTCGCCAAGATTTGAGCTATGTGGTCGTTTAACCTTGGTCCTTAATGGTTGTCAAAGCATTGGATTTTATGTGGTCGTTGAGGGTGGTTAACCCTATTTCAAAGGTAGTTGAAGGAGGTCATTCTCAGTGATCGATGAAGTGGTTAAACCCTAGTTTTATTTGGTCGCCAACTATGTGTTTTTTGCACTTGGTGAGGATGCTTGAACCTATGCAGTCGATGAAGGTGATTCAACTCTAAGGTCAATGATAAAGTTGAGTCCCATTCTCAGCGGTCGATCAAGATTCTTGGATTGGTGATTTCTTATGTAGTTGACCTTATGATGGTGATGTTTGACCAAATTTCTTCCATTATTGTTGGACATAATGATAATTAGGATTTACTTCTCTTTGTTGTTTTAAAACCCTAATTTAGGTTGCAATGTTCAACTTAACCCTAATTCAAGTACATGATGATGTTTCTTTTACTCACTTAAGTAATTTATAAGATGATGGAGTATTTCTCTCTCCTAATGTTGTAACCCTAATTTTCTATCTTAAGAACATAATGGTGCCTACTGTAATACTATGTTTGTGCTTATGCATCACATGTATGGTGATGATGATGAGCCTTGATGAGGCATGGAGGGATGATGATGTTCTTGCATGGAACAATGTGAATTTGGATAGGGTTGGTTACCCTAATTGAGGTGATATCCTCTGGTAATGTGATAACATATTGCTATCCCATGATGATGTGATAATTGTGATGGGTCTCATGAGTGGCAATGAATATTACTATGTGATGATGTGAAAAACTTTATGTTTCATACATTTTATATCTTTTGAAGTTGCAATGTACCGAATATTGGTAGAATCTCTTTAAACTTTGTATGTAACTTGATTGATGTAGTTAAAAGATACCCATTTGGCTTTATCTAATCAAGTGAAACCCTAATTATGTAGTGTTACATTCCATAGATGCATTCTAGTGTCAAAACTTACTGGATGGTGAAATGAGTATTCCTAAGGGAAACTCATAGCGCATACTATCGAGTATGTGAGGTGCAAGTGACAAAGTACCCCCCTCATCTTAATCCCAAGATTTATAGGATGGATGCAGTCATGCCTTGTCAGGAGAATGATTGTGGTCGTGTTTGGTTATATATGATGGGATAGAGGTCAGTTGTTCTTGTACCTCATATGATTGGGTTTGTATACCATGTTCACTAGTGTCATGACCTATATACCAAGATAGAGTAAACTATAATACAACTGCAATTTATATGTCACTACGAGGGACTCATACTGACTGAGGGCAGATGAGATCATGGGAGTCTGGCTCTCCTCGATCTTGTATGACACTATTTTCAACTTAGTGGTTGACAGTTTGAGTATGAGTGGTATACATCATCTCCTTAGGGATTAAAAGATGTAATACAACCATGCAGTACATTATTTTAGGGTTAAACACATTTCACATTGGATGTTTACCATTGCCTTGTTTCATATACTGCTCAATTGTAAATATTGTTTACCCTATCTATTATAGCTGCTTAACCCACTTAACATGTGAAATTAGTTTAAACTATTCATTTAAACAAACATGCTCATCTTGTTTCAATGATTATATATCATGTGTTACAATTATTGTTGGTTTAGAGTTATATCTCTCGTTGGGGCGTTGTTCTCACCTCATGGGTTACCACATCTTTTTTAGGTGGTTTTCAGCAACATGGGCATGATTGTGCTATTGAGGAAGAGCAGCTTAGAGATCAATTGACGCTGAAGGTTGGATAGCTGCTAGTTGTATAGTAGAGTCTTAGTGTCATCCCTGTACTCTCAGGTTTCAGAAGGGGATATGTTTTGTAGACGATCTGTATAATGATACAAGGTTTTGGTAGTATGTCGTGTTTGTTCATATGTGGATTGTACATGTTAAATTATATCTTTTGTAATTGATGCGATCTTAGCCACTGAATAGATGTGAATACCTGATATGGTATGCAATTTGATATATGTTGTGAACCTTGTTGTAATATGTTTCCACACATGTTGGTAATATGAGATCAACGTTAATAACCTACTTTTATGGTAATTTGGATGTTCAAATGATGATCATGTGCTTATATTTTGAGTAGTCTCGTTTATGTGGCATTGGGCATCATATGAAAGGTTGGTATCAAAGCTCTAGGTTCGTTGAGTCTACAGGGACATAGGACTAGGGTTTGTGTATATTCTTACATCATCTAAGATATCTTATCATTGCTTATGCTTATGCAAATATGTCTGGAGAGCACAAAGAACATGATAAGAGTAGCTTTGTTGTGCTAGGAGGTGGTGCAAGGAGGTAGGAACTGGATGATGGTGTGTCGAAGACGGGGCCGGAGCATCCTATGGTGCCTCAATTTGACCCAACAACTATGGCCAATCCCTTGGCGATCAGTTGGGAAGAGTTTTGATGGGAGTTTGTGAGTCGATACTTCCCAGAGACGTATCTTGGTGAGAAGATATCACAGTTTGACAAGATTCGATGGGGATTGATGTTGATCAATGAGTATGAGGACAAGTTTATGGAGTTGTTGAGGTTCTGTCCTCACATGGTAGTGATAGATAAGGAGAGGATCTAACGGTTTGAGAAGGGGTTGAGCACAAAGTTGATGATAATAGTATCTGCTTTGGAGAATAGGGAGAAATTTGCTACCTCCTTGGAGTCGATGAGGAGGATCGAGCAATTTGTGATCAAGCAACATGAAGTTAATGTTAAGAAAAGGCCAACTCAATTTCAGGGGTAGCTGTATGGTGGCATTAAGAAGCCAATGTTTTTGTCACACCAACCAAAGTAGTGGTCAGTGGTTTCATCTTAGTGGTCCCCAAGAAAGAGTAGAGGTAGTAGTTTCCCACCAACTGGAGCTCATAGTGTATCATCACTGTCTTTAACAGGGTCATCTAGCCCATGGTATGACTCAAAGATGTGTCACAATTGTGGATAGGTGGGGCATATCAGGTGGTATTTCATCATGAAGGATGAGGAGGTGATACAACAACCAAGGCAGAGTTAGCAGGGTTCTCAACAACAATAGTTCAACAGTAGTGGTGGCAGAGGATGCGATCAGGCATCACAGGAAAGATCCTATGGGTAAGCTAGCAGAGGACATAGATGACAATAGGAGATGGCTTGATTCTACGACATGAGTCAACCAGAGGGAGTGGTCAATCCACATGTAGTGATAGTTTAGATGGAACTTTTTCATTCTGATTTGTCTACTTCTTCTTTTGTATCAATTTTGGTTGACTTGGGTGCGACACACACTTTTATCACTATAGAGGTGATAGATTGTTGTTATCTACATGTTTTTATTAGATATGACAACCTTCGGCTAGAAATTCCTCATTTTGGTTTCGTCGAATTGCGGGAGGTGTGTCCATCTTGCATTCTTTCTTTCTCAGGATGCAATATTCAAGTGGAACTTATGCCACTTGACATGTACATATTCGATGTGATCCTTGGGATGGATACCTTAGAGAAGTATAGGATTGTATTGGACTGTAGTTCCAAGGTGGCGATGTTCTGTGATGGAGATGTCTCATGTATCTTCCAAAGAGATAGGAAGATTCTTCCAACGTGTTTGGTATCATCTATGATGGCAGAGAGGTTGATGAGGTAGTGGTGCGATGCTTTCTTGGCACATGTGGTGGATACCAAGGCGGGGGTCTAGTATCTAGGAGGTTTTGTTGGTGCGAGAGTTTGAGGATATTTTCCCCAAAGAGTTTCCGGTGTTCCCCCTCTTAGAGAGATTAACCTTGATATAAATCTTGTTCCTATAATACAACCTATAGCACAATCACCGTATAGGATGGCACCAACAAAGATGTAGGAGTTGAAGAAGTAGTTGCAAGAGCTATTAGAGAAAGGCTTTATCAGGACGAGCACTTCCCCTTGGGGTTCTCTCATGTTGTTTGTGAAGAAGAAGGATGGATCTATGAAGTTATGCATAGACTTCTAACAGTTCAACAAGGTCAAAGTCAAGAATAAGTACTCGTTGCCAAGGATAGATGATCTATTCAATCAACTAACATGTGTTGTAGTATTCTCGAAGATGGATCTAAGGTCCACATACCATTAGTTGAGCTATTAGAGAAAGGCTTTATCAGGACGAGCACTTCCCCTTGGGGTTCTCTCATGTTGTTTGTGAAGAAGAAGGATGGATCTATGAAGTTATGCATAGACTTCTAACAGTTCAACAAGGTCACAGTCAAGAATAAGTACTCGTTGCCAAGGATAGATGATCTATTCAATCAACTAACATGTGTTGTAGTATTCTCGAAGATGGATCTAAGGTCCACATACCATTAGTTGAGGGTCAAGGTGGATGACATACCCAAGTATGCTTTCATGACTAGCTATGGTCACTATGAGTTTGTGGTTATTCTGTTTGGGATAACCAATATGCATCAATGACTTTCATGGATCTGATGAACATGGTGTTTAGGATGTATTTGGATCATTTTGTGGTGGTGTTTGTCGACGACATCCTAATATACTACATAGATAGTCAGTAGCATGAGCATCATCTACAACAAGCTTTGACATTGTTGAGGCAACACAAGTTGTATGTCAAGTTCAACAAGTGTGAGTTCTGGTTGACAGAAGTGTCTTTTCTTAGGGATGTGATATATGCTAAGGGTGTTTGCGTAGACCACAAGAAGGTGGAGTCTCTACTGGAATGAGAGCAGCCAAAGATATCGACAGAGGTTTGCATCTTCCTAGGCTTTCCAAGTTACCACATGAGATTCAACAAGAACTTCAGTTCCGTAATGTTACCCCTAACCAAGTTGACAAGGAAAGGTGTACCTTTTGTTTGGGATCACAAGTGTCAACGTTCCTTTTAGTTACTAAAGGAGAAATTGACCAGTGCACTGGTATTGGTTTTTACAGAGCACAAGAAAGGTTACGGTATCTTCTGTGATGCGTCAATGAACGGTTTTTGATGTGTGCTAATGCAGGATAAGAACATGATTTCTTTTGCTACGTGATAGATTAAGAAATAGAAGGATAACTACTCCATGCATGATCTAGAGCTTATAGTTTTGGTACATTCTTTGAAGATTTAGAGACATAATCTGTATGGGGAGAAGTGATAGATATCCACCAACCATAAGAACTTTCAGTATATCTCTAAAAGCAAAATTGCATAGAGGAGGTGGATGGAATTAATCAAGGACTATGACTGCACAATAGACTACCATCCAAGGAAGGTGAAGATGGTGGTAGATGCATTGGGCAGGAAGTCATCACATGCTAACGACATAGTTGTGTTCCTTAGTGTGCCATAAGCGAGACATGTTGGTGTCACTGCGACACATGAATGTTTGGTTGGAGGTTTCTCTATTGGCAGGCTTCTTAGCACAATTGCAAGTGAAGCCTACCTCAATGCAATAGATCAGAGATGTGTAGAAGATTGATATCATGATACAGAAGATCTGAGAAGAGTTTGGCAGTAAGAAGTATGGTGTTTTCCATGAGACAAAGGATGGTACAATTTGTTTTCATGACAGGATAGTGGTTCCATATGTTGATGGTTTGAAGAAATTGGATCTCGAGGAGGCTCATTCCTTGATGTATGTGATGCACCCATGCAGTACCAAGATGTACCACAACTTGAAGGATCTATATTTGTGGCCTCGTTTGAAGCATGATGTGGCAAAGTTTGTGGCAAGATGTCCAATTTGTCAGCATGTCAAGGATGAGCATTAGAAGCCTACATGGACATTGCAACTGTTGCCTATACAGCAGTGGAAATTGGATCATATCACTATGGAATTTGTGTTGGTCTTCCTAGGATATCCAAAGTTCGTGATTCCATTTGGGTGATAGTTGATAGGTTGACCAAATTCGCTCACTTATTTCTAGTGAAGATGACATATACCATAGAGAAGTTGGCACATATATATATGTGGGTGAGATAGTACACCTGCATGGTATCCAGCTACAACAGTGTCTGACAGAGGTCTTTAGATTACTAGTTATTTTTGGGAATGTTTATATACATCGACGGGGATACAACTGAGGTTCAATACAGCTTCATACCCACAAATAAATGGTTCATCTAAAAGGACCATTCAAACTTTGGAAGACCAATTGAGGGCATGTGTCTTGTAATTTCTTGGGAGTTGGAATGTACATCTAAGTTTTATATAGTTTGCATACAACAACATTTATCATAGGAGCATAAACATGGCACCATACGAAGCCTTGTACGGAAGGCATTGTCTCTCACCACTATGTTGGTATGAGACTTGTGAGTATTAGATTTTGGGTCTTGATCTAGTACAACAGACTATAGAGAAGATCAAAGTGTTACATCAGTAGCTCAAAGCAGTGCAAGATAGATTGAAGTCTTATGCTGATAACCGTCACAGACCCTTGGAGTTCAAAGAGGGAGATAATGTGTATCTTAAGGTCTCTACTAGGAAAGGTGTGTTGAGGTTTGGTAAGAAGGGTAAGTTGGCTCCCAGGTTTATGAGACCTTACCCCATGGTGGAACGTGTTGGGAAGGTGGCTTACAGATTGGAGTTATTGCTAGAGTTATACAAGTTGCATGATCTATTCTATGTTTCCATGTTGAGGATGTGTCACCCTAATACGAAGCCGACGTCACAGCCAGTGGAGGTTGAGTTGAAGGAGGATTTGTGTCGTGTGTTTGAGGCTCCTCTGTTGATCCTTGATAGGAGGGTGAAGAAGTTGAAGAAGAAGTATATAGTTCTTGTTAAGGTTTTGTGGCATCACCTTGGAGTGGATGAATCCACATGGGAGTTAGAGGATGAGATGTGCATGAAGTACCCATCTTTATTTGTGTAGGGTTTTGGGGGTGAAATCCTTGTTAGGGTTTTATGGTTGTAAGACCTCTAACCTAGCGTTGTGGCTGGTCATGCATGCTTAGCATAATTAGATGCTTGAACCTTAATCTAATTTTGTGATGTACTTTAATAACATGTGACAAGATTATATTTTCAGTTTGGTCTAATTTGGATTATTTTGAGCTACATGTGCCTTTATGTGCTTGTTTTGGACCTAATTGCAATTTACCCATGTTTAGGATTTTTTTAGAGTTTGTCACATGCTCTTTGTGCCTCTCATGTTTTATCATCATGTTGGAGAAAGTTGTGCTTTCGGGCACCTTTTTTTACCTTGATTTGATGTTGACATCATGTATTGAGATTGGGGTTTGCTTGGAAGCCCTAGTTTGATGGTTGACCTTGCAATATGTTTGACCAATGCGGTTGTGCTTTGGCGATCGCCATGTTGTTCCTTTGGCTAGTTCTCTGTGATCGATGAGGTGGGTGTGTGCCCTATGGTCTTGGCGGTCGATGAGCCAAGAAACCCTAGAGTTGGTTCTATGCGACCGATGGCCTTCCCTTCTCTGCGATTATTGAGTTTTGAACCATATGGTTGTTGAGAATCCCTTCGACTGATGGCTTTTCTTGGAGTTAGTGTTTTCTTGGTTTTGTTACCCATGATGCATGCATGTGTGTTGTACTTTCATGGGGAGTGGCGGACGCTTGGCATGTGTTTGCATGACACCTAACCTCCTTTGTCCCTCTATAACCCTTGGCTATATAAACCCCTCTCCTTGCATGCAACTAATCCCTTTGCACCATTCCTTTCTCTCTTCTTGCTTTGAGCTTGTCCCCCTTGTGTTCTTGATGGTAAAGGTGGTTCTTGAGCTTGGAGAAGTGGACAATTGGAGGTTCCTAGTTGTTGGAGTTGTTTCTTCTCTTTTGAGGTGAGTTATATAACTTTCTCCTCGGTTATTGTTTACACTTACCTTGCATGCAATTAATCAACTCTAAAAACGTGGTTCTAATTTGAAAGATTATTGATAAATGTATATTTATCCCTTTTATTTAAATCTTTTAGATATCTTTTTAGGATTGTTTTTTATTTATCTTCTTAGTTTTGTAATTAATTGTATTAGTTTAGATTTTTCTATTTATTTGTAGTTTTAATTATATTTGGTTGGTTTTTTGTAGGAAAATAGCTCAATGTCTAATTCCCCTTAGAAGATATTTTGTACAAATTCTCGTAGTACCTGATTTAAACATATACCTCAGACCAAAATTTCCATAACCCTCACATCCTAAGGCGGAATATAAAGGGCAAGTATGCGTTGGAAAGGGAGTTGAATTATCTACAAGAAAAATATATTTTTGGATCGCTTTTGAAGTTATTACTGGCCCAAAAATTCACTCGAAATCGATGTTATGGGAATCTGCAGCAAAAAGAATGCCAGCGATCATCATAATTAAAAGCAATCAATTGTTTTCTCTATTTCTAAAAAGTTTTCAGCCGCCGGCTAGGAGTCTTCTAGATAGTCTTGTATCTAGGGTTTCCACCCCTCCTTCTCCTATAAAAGGAGGGGGAACTCTACAAGAAAAGGGTCCCAAATTTTGTATGCAATTAGTTGAATAATTTTGTCATCTTGTTTCTAGTGTAATTTTACTTTCAAGAGAAATAAATGTTTGCCACTTTCATTCTAGTGTAATCTTTATTTTCAAGAAAAAAAGTTAGTTCTTTTATCTTGCGTCTAGATCTCTTTTTCTCTCGTTCTTCTTCTCGTTGTTTCATCTTACAGCGGGAGACAAAGCAATTAAGCCATATAGTTGTCACCGCGTTGGACTCTTCAGATATTCTATAATTGCGGTCTATGGCTTCCTTTCTTTCTCTCATTGTTTCTCCCATCCTTGCCATGAGTAGAGAGTAGTTTCCTTATCGAGGTGAGGGTAATATCCCCTTAGTCATGTGTTAACTGTATTAAGCTTTTACACTACTTTTTGGATGGATGGTTTTTGGTTTAGAAATCATAGATTTAAACGACGTAGTTAATCTTTTTATCACTTGTTACTCCCGGTGGATGCGACCGTGGAACTCGGGATTTAGAATGCCTAAACTGATTTTATGAGAATTTGGATGCAAAAGTAGAAAAATTCTCTTTAGGATGAAGAACAAGGATACATGAACACCAGGACCAATGGGTTCACGTGGAGTTCCTCTTGTGTGTTTTATTTACAAATAAAGTGCATACTTGCTTCCTTCTTATTGTTGTGTATCATTCAATTTTATTTTCACAAGAGCTAAGGTGGTGAAACCCCTAAGCCTTGATGCCTTCCTTCTTGATTTCAAATTGTTCTTAAACGTTTGTGTTCAGTTCACCTTTTAAATTTTAGCGCTTTACTTTTGTTTAGATAATCTTGTGTGCTAACAATTTCCTTCCTTTACTCTTTCTTGTCTTCGAATAATCCTTTTTCTTTATTTGCATTAGTGTAGTCTTTTATTCTTCTTGCAATTTACTTTCTTGCATTAGATAAACCAAACCCCTCAAATCAAACTTTATTTTCTGTTTTTTATTCAAAAATACCAAAAATAATTACTTTCAAAAATCAATCAGGATTAAAAGAAAACAATCTTAAAAACGTTGTCCTATGGGATCGACCCTTCTATACTACCCTTAACTGGAAAGTAAAAAAGGATTAAACTCTAGGATAATTATTCTAGTGAATTGGTGTGCAAACAACGCATATCAATTATATCTATGGTTTATGTTTTTAGGGTGATATTGAGTAGTTCTCTCCCCTTGATGAACTCTAACTCTTGTGCCTGAGATCTTGTTTGAGGATGGAGGTTTTTCTCCTTGCACACATGTGTTGAACATTGGTTTTCTCTCTCTAATTCATCATTCAATTTTCTCTCACGGTGATGGTCAAAATTGGGTTTTAGAATTGATCTTTTCTTGTGGTTTACACCTTAATGGTTTCAATTTCATGGTGATGATCAACCTATTTGATCTTGTCATTGATGATCTTTTCTCTCTCTCAGTGGCCGTCAAGATTGATTACATGTGTTGGTTGCCAAGGTTTCCCTTCTGAGGTGGTCAATGAGATTTTCCTTGCTTATTCGGTCACCAATATTTGAGCTATGTGGTCGCTGAACCTTGGACCTTACTGGCTATCAAAACCTTGGATTTTATCTGGCTATTGAGGGTGGTGAACCCTACTTTAAAGGTATTTGAAGGATGTCATTCTCAATGGTCGATGAAGGAGCCCTAGTTTTCTTCAGTCGCACACTATGTGTTTTCAACGGTTGATGAGGATGCTCGAACCTATTTAGTTGATGAAGGTGATTCACTTCTTCGGTCAACGAAGAAGGTGAGTCCCATTCTCAATGGTCGATGAAGATTCATCGACTCATGATTGTCTTGTGTAGTTGACCTTGTGATGATGATGTTTGATCGAATTGCTTCCATGATTGTAGGAGATGATGATAATCAATGTTTGCTTCTCTTTGTTATTTTGAAACCCTAATTAGGATTGCAATGTTGAGTTTTACCATAATTCAAGTACATGATGATTTTTCTAAAACTCTCTTGAGTAATTTATAAGTTGATGGCGTATTTTCTCTCTCCTAATGTTGTAACACTAATTTTCTATCTTAAGAACATCATTGTGCCTAATGTAAGTTATGTTTGTGCTTATGTATCACATGTATGGTGATGTTGATGAGCCCTTATGAGGCATGGAGGGATGATGATATTCTTGCAGGGAACAATGTGAATGGTCTTTTGACCTTGGACAGGGTTGGTCACCCTAATTGAGGTGATATCTATGGTGATGTGATATGGGATTTCTATCCCATGATGATATGATAATGGTGATGGTCTCACAAGTGGCAATGAACAATACCATGTGATGATGTCATAAAATTTATGTTTCATACATTATATATCTTTTGAAGTTGCAATTTACCCTTATATTAGTAAAATCTTTTTAAGGTTTCTATGTAACTTGATTGATGCAGTTAAAAGATATCCAATTGGCTTTAACTAATCAAGTGAAATCCTAACCATGTAGTGCCCTATGCCATAGATCCATTATAGTGTCAAAACTTGCGGGATGGTGAAACAAGTATTCCTACGGGAAAACCAGAGTGCATACTATTGTGTATGCAAGGTGAAAGTGACCAAGAGTCATTCTCATCTTGATCTTAGGATTTAAAGGATGTCTGCAGTCATGCTTTGGTAGGAGAACCGATGTGGTCGTGTCTTAGTATATATGATGTGATATATGTCATTTGCGGTTATACCTCACATGATTAGGTTTGTATACCCTATTCACCAGTTTCGTGACCTATATATCAAGGTGGACTAGGTTGTATTGTAGTTGGACTTTTTATGTCACTACGGAGGATTTGTATTGATCAGGGGCATATGAGATCATAGGAGTCCATCTCTCCTAGATTTGGTATGGCATTATTTTAGACTTAGTAATGAATAGTTGGAGTACGAGTGGTATACCTCATCTCCTCAGGGCTTAAAAGATGTAATACATCCATGTAATATATTTGTTTAGGGTTAAACATGTTTCACGTCAGATGTTTACCCTTGCCTTGTTTCTTATATTGTGGTGGCCAACAACATCAGTAGGATCGTGTTGTTGAAGAACTACAACTTGGAGATTAGTAGACACAGAAGGTTGGATAGCTTCTAGTTGTGTAGTAGAGTCCTAGTGTCATCCCTGTACTTTTAGGTTCATGAAGGGGATGTGTTTTGTAGATGATATGTATAACGATATGAGGTTTTGGAAGTATTTTGTGTTTGCTCATATGTGTATTGTACATGTTAAACAATATCTTTTATAACTAGTGTGGCCTCAACCACTGAACAAATGTGAATACCTGATATGGTATGCAATGTGATATATGTTGTGAACCTGGTTGTAATATGTTTCCGCACATGATGGTAATATGAGATCAGATTTAATTTACCTACTTTTATGGTAACTTGGAAGTTCAGCTGATGATAGTTGATTCAGCCCTATTTTAGGGCTTAATCTTGTGTCTTTCTGCTCTTAAATCACATCTATACCTGTTAGATTGCATGTCATTCCCCCTAATATGCTTATTTGTATAAAATGCACTTATGGACATTATTTGCATGTTTTTCAGGCATTTGGACCACGCTTGATGGAAGAGAGAGAGAAGGGGTGATCCTAGGGTTCCTCTGCACTTGGAGAGGCCCAAAGTGAAGTCTGATGCTCCCTCAACCTACCCCTAGTGGCCAAAGATCATTTGAAGCAAAGAAGTCCAAGAAAAGCCAAAGATCCAAGTTAAAGTGCTGATCCAGGACCCAGCACGGCTGTGGTACCACAGAACGGCCGTGCTAGGTCACTTAGAAATCGACAGGTTCAACCTCCAAATCAAGCAGAAGGCAGCACGGTCGTGTAGCACAAAACGGTCGTGCCAGTGACAGACACCATGGCCGTGGCACCACAAAACGGTCGTGGCACAGCAGAACACCACGACCGTGCCAGACACCACGGCCATGGCACATCACCTCCACCACGACCGTGTTGATCCACCACGGCCGTGGCCATTTTGACAAAAACCCTGTAACTTTGCTATTTTAATTCCCACGACCATGCCCATCCACCACGATCGTGGCCTATCCTACCCACCACGGCCGTCGTACCCCACCACGGCCGTGCTACTCACAAAATCCAGCCATTTTTTCACTGCTTTCCCCATTTTGCCCCTAACTTAACCTAGTGCTTCCCCCACACCTATATATACCTAGGTGGCGGCTGGGGCACGAGGCTAGCTACCTTCTACCCCTTCCTAGCTCCCCAAATCACCACCCACTCCATTCCACTCCATATCCACCTCAAATCCACTCCATTTCACCATTTCCACCACATAACCCCCCATATCTAAGCCTTCCATCCACTTCCTTTCATCATTCCACATCATTTCATCCTTGGAGGAGGGAGGAGGACGTCCTGCAGCTACTGGAGAGGAGGATTGCTTCATCTACACCGAGCTCCATGGCTTCTTCTACCTCTTTCTTCTCTCTTTTTGTATTTTCCATTTCTATGAGTAGCTAGGCCCCTGTGGGTGGGCTGTTTGGGGGAAAATATGTTACTTTGATACCATGTTGGGGGGAAATGACATGTAAACTTTGTAATTTCATTTGTTAATGATTATATTCTATTTCTAAAATAGGGTTGCATCACCACCCCAAACTTAAAACATACTTGTCCTCAAGTATGCTCCAACTCAATCTCTCTACAAACTTTCCCAAAAAGAAATTACAAATGCAATATAAAAGACGATTGTTGCTGAATGGGATCAAAGATGACTAAGTGCATGCATTTCACCTCTCTCCTCTCCTGCTTTCACAAACCAATCATGAAAAGAGCACAAAGCATATGAACTTCAAGTATAGCGTATAGAATACACAAGTTATCCATATTTCTTCCATTAAGTTCCGGGTAAACCGTTTCATGGTGGCGTTCATCAAGAATGACTAGGAGTGCTGTTTCACATTCATGCATTCAATCTTATATCTCAAATCACACCAAATGACCCACGTGGCTACAGAAAAAGGGTAAAATGAGCTAAGTTTGATGTTTCCTAGCTCAATGGGTATGAAAGTGGAAGAAAGGGTTGCGGTAAGATTTTTGGAGTGTTTTTACACACTCATCTTTTCTTTATTTGAATGTTCTTAAGCATGAGCATCCTTTTATTTTATTTTTGCATTTTGCATTTTTTTTATTTCTTGCCCTTGGTGTAGATAGGGCAAATGGTGGATAGAGTGAAGCGAGGAGATCAAGATGTGGCCACCCCAAACTTTTGGAGGTGGCCACGACTAATATGTGCACTTTGGCATCTTTTTATGAGGCGGAGGGGTATGAAGATGGTGGGAGAATAGTCGGGTCAAAGGGGGGTCATTGGTATGATTTTCCACATAAGACATCCTGCATGAGAATTAATCCAACACTTCATCCAAGATATCACACCACATGAATGAACAAAATGGAATTGATATATCAGACAAGTAATTCCACAAACACTAAGTGTTCAAAGCTTGCTCAATTTCACAATTCAACCAATTCAATCACAATCCTAAGAGAGGTGATGCACATGTAAAGAGTCAAACATTGATACCACTTAGCAACAAACAATGATAATTCACTTGCAATTTTCAAAGGTCATCATTTTTACTCAAAATAGTAGAGATTGGGTCAAAACATAATTTTTAGACAAGAAGTTCCAAATTTGGGCAAAATTGGCCAAAATGGTGCCAAGTTGCCTTCAATCACATCTAAACCTATATTATTGAACTTAAAGTAGTGAACAAGCAAATCCTAACTAAAACATGCAAAAATTACCAAAAATCTACATGATATGCAATGCATGGCAAAAGAGCAAAATTTTTGAAAATTACGCAAAAAAATGACAATAAGGTAAACTACATGGAATGCATGTGTGCAAAGGAGTAAAATTCTAGACTAGATAGCAGGACAAGCAAAAGAAATGAAAAACAACAAACAAAAAGTAAAATAGCAGATGAGATGCAAAAAAGAGTGAAAGAAGAATGAGGGCATACCGCCCTACCACCCCAAACTTTTGAACCATGATGTCCTCAGCATGACACTAAAGTCTAGGGTGATAGGGTAGATTATCACTACGGAGGTGGTGGAGGTGTTCCTCCCTGCCTGTAGTAGGCGCCCCAGTAGTCTGACAGTGGAGGCGGATAGCTGTCCTGAAAAGCTGATAAAGAACTCCACCAGTCTTCACCCCACTGTGGGTTCCTCTGGGCCTGGGCATTGTGAAACTGATAAAGGTGGTTGACCTGGTAATGCATATGCTGGTGGTCCAACCACATGGCATCCTGTGTCCTTTGAAATCCCTCCTGTGTCTGTAGAATTCTATCATGCGTCGCCTGAATGCCCTCCAACTGTGCATGGATGGTACCCATATCATATGCATTCACTGAGGGCTGTTGTGGCTCTGACACTCCCATTCTTTCTTCTCTTTGCCTCACCCGTCTTGCCGCTCTCTCCTCTACCGTCCGCCTCTGCTCTGTCACCTGTGAAGGCTCTCCTGGACTCCCTGCAAACCTCACCTCAGGGATTTCCTCTCCTTTGGGGTTCTCCTCCTCGTACCTCCTCAACCTTTCTAGAAAATCTGGCGTTGGTCCAAACTGTGCCATGAGGGGAGGAGTATGGTAAGGCAGCTCCAATGTGACTCCTGGGTAAGGTGGGTTGATTTGGTAAATGATCTTTTGATCCGTAACCGTAATCATGGATGAGCGAGCCAGGTAGTGCAAATCAACCAACTTGCCACCCTCTGCCTTTGTATATCCTGTCATGTCATGCCCCAAGGCAGTGGCAATAGATGTTACAATCCCTCCCATTACAAATGGATTTGTGCTCTTGGACGGGATTTTCCTCATGTGATCAATCAATAACGCCCCCAGGTTCACATGTCTCTCCTTTGCCATCCAACCAAGCACAAAAAGATCTTTGTTGGTGCAGCTGCCTTGATTTTCGTACCTGCCAAAGATGGTGTTTGCCAACACCTTCTGAACATAGCGGAAAAATGGGCTGTGAATACCACTTGTCTTTGATTTCCCTGTTACAAATGTACTTTGCCGGTGAAGCACTTCCGCATGGCTGGATACGTGGAACTAGAGTCAGTTTCTATCCTTCCTCCATCTAGGAGGGCAGCCATCTCTCCACTTGGGGCAAAAATCTGATTTAACATCTCTGAGGTTATCTTCCACCTCTTGTCCCCAATCGTTACCTTAATTGCATTCTCGCCATAATTTGTTGCTTTCTCTAGCGTGGCGAAGAACTGCTGTGTTAACTCAATGTATGACTCCTGCTGCAGTGTCAAAATTTCAAAAAGCCCCAATGTTTCCGTCAACTCTTGAAAACAGACAAAGAACCCCATTGCCTCCATTGACGCTTGGCATGCATATCGAGTAGCTAATACTCTGCGTGTCAGGCACCCAGGGTGCTTGGGCTCCTTTGCCCTGCCTGTAGTAACCTCTGGCTGTGAAAACGGTCGTTGTGGCGGGCTTGGTTGCTGCTCAACTTCAGGCATATCAGTATCATCTTCATCAGCTAGCACGAGCCGTCGACGGGGTCGTAGTCGTGGCCGCGGCTCGGGCTCTAGTTGTTCCGCGGAGGAGACGGACGGCCGTGCGGCTAAAACTGACGGCCGCGCGGCTGAGACGGAAGGTCTCTCGGATGAGACAGAGTGTCGGGAGACAGACGGCGGTGGCTGCAACGAAGATGGTGCCCCCCGTTGTGGCTGTACGGTGGCTTCTTCAGTGATAGGATCCACTATGGTATCCAATTCCGCCTCTGTCAACTGGGGGTGGCTGTTCCTTGGCTTCCTTTGGTAGGGGATGACACCCCTAGTCTTCTCTACTGCCTTCTTTGCAAACTTCTTCATTCTTGCTCGAAAAATGAAGTGGAATTAGAAAGTTTTAGATTTCTCCGAAGAACGGGGCTGTTGGGGCGGAATGGAGAGAGAGTGGTGCGTTTATGGATGGAAATGGGTGGGATCTGGAGATTAAGGTAGTGGAAATGGTAGGGGAGTGATTGGGAATGGTTTGGGAGTGATTTGGTGAGGATTCGAGGGCTGGAGAAGGTGGGTGGCATGCTGCACGGGCGCTAGGGCGCAGGGCACGGCCGTTCTGTTCTTCGGAGAAATGAGCAAGTGAAAAAAAGTTTTGCAAATTCTGACTTAAATCTGTTGGAATCGGGCTTCTGCACGGCCGTGCTGTGTGGCACAGATGTGGTGGATTCATGTACCACAGTCGTGCTGCCTTGCACGGCCGTGCTGACCTGGTTCAAAACTTAGCCGATTTTTGCAATTTTCTGATCATTTCTTTGTTGAATGTGAGTGCACCACCACGGCCATGTTAATGTACCACGGTCGTGTTGGGCACTGTAACAGCAGTAGGAGACTCAAATATTGTTTAAACATCAAAAATAGATCTCAAGTTGATATTCTATTGATGCGTTGTCAAACTTTCATCTATTCTTCTTCGTTTCACTCTGTTCTCGCCTGCACATATCAAAACTATACAAAAACTATCAAATACGAGTGTGTGTGCTTTCTTGGAAAAATGTAAAAACAAAGAAAAAGTATCAAAAATGTAGTTTGGGTCAAAAATTCCCAAACCTAGGTGGGTTGCCTCCCACAAGCGCTGAGTTTCTTGCCTTCAACTAGGCTTCTTGGTGATTCTTCAAATTTCATCCGTTTGGCATTCTCATGTGTCCATTCTTGCAAAACATGCATCCTTCCTTTGCACTCAATCTGTTTTCCTCATCCCTTTGATCACAATAATCATCATTAACTTCTTCACCTTGATGTCCTTCTCTCAAATGCCCATTTGGACTTGTGAAGTGACCATGTCCAATATCCCTATCTCGGACTCGCCGGGTTGGGGTATTATACATGTTAATGTTGATCTTCATGTCCATGAATGAGACTGTCATGGTGCCACTGCGTACATGAATTTCAGCATCAACTGTAGATAAGAACGACCTCCCCAAGATGATGGGAATCTTCCTATCCTCCAGCTCCATATCAAGTACAATGAAATCCGCCGGGAACACCGCGCCTTTTTCCTTGTCTATAATTACCAAGACATCATCCACTCTACCTCTAGGCACTTTTATGGATCTATCTACCAACTGGAGAGTGCAATGTACCGGCTTCAACTTGCCTAAGCCCATCTCAACATAGACATGATATGGCATCAAATTCACACTAGATCCCAAATCAAGCAAGGACCTGTCTATGCGATGCCCCCTATGTAACTAGGTATGAGTGGGGCTCCTGGGTCCTTTCTCTTCACGGGAAGTGAGTGTTGTATGATGGATCTCACTTGTTCATTCAGTCTCACCTTCTTTGGAATCCTCCCCGTTGACCTTCTTTTCACAGTGCATAGTTTCTTGAGGAACTTGGCATATGATGGGATTTGCTTGATAGCATCCAAAAGTGGAATGTTCACCTTTACTTGGCGACACACCTCAAGAATGTCAACATTGTGCTTTTTCCTCCTTTTCAATTCCAGTGGCTCATCTAGTGCTTCTACAAACGGAGGATCACTAGTTTTTGCCGCACTTACATGAACATGAGGCGGAATGCTAGGGATGGTAGGACCTACAAAAGGGATATGTGGTGGATCACATGGAATCCCAAACTCAACATACGGTATCACAACATCATCTTCAGCAATATCAATCACAGTATCACCACTTGGCTGCCTTTGCTTTGCTTCATCAACCTTTCTTTGACTTGCGGGCGGCTCAATAGTTTTCCCACTCCTTAGAACTGTCACAGCACTACCTTGCTCATGAAGGGGAGGGGGAGCATGTTGTGGCTGTGGAGGAGGTGGAGGTGGCACTTGGGGTTGAAATTGAGGTGGAGAAGGGAATTGAGGAGGAGGAGAGAATTGGGGCTGGAAAGTGAAGTTTTGTGAAATTTGAGGTGAGGGAGGTGGTGGATGAGTGTAAGGCTGGGGATAGCCTTGGAAGGAGTGAATGGGGTGCACTTGCATGGGGGGTGGACTGTAGAAAACTTGTGAATATGGTATGGGTCCACTTGCTTCATGGTGGCTCACGATGGGTCTTGAAGACAATTTTTCCTCTTGGAGAGCGATTATAGAAGATAGTTGCTCTATTCTCTCTTCTAACCTTGCAACATCCATTTGAACATCATCAAACACTCTCAATCTAAAAAGAACCTCTTCCTCAAACCTTGAGCTGTATGTGGGACTTTGTGGTTCCTGGTAGCTATAGGAGTGAGGTGTCTTCTTTTCTTCCCCATAGAACTCAATAGAATTGACCGGGTGGCAAGGAGCATTTGTCACCTGGTTCTTCATGAAGTTCACCATATCACCAAGAATCTTCATCACTTGCGGGCTTGAGTCATCATGATTAGGAGGTGTCTCACCAAAGGCATACCCCCTTTCATTCATCATGTTAGAAGCTCGAATTCTTGATCCTTCAGCCAACTGCTCAAACAAAGGCCATATCTCCTCAGGTGGACTAGCCATGAAAACTCCTCCACAAGAAGAGTCCACTGTGTCTTGGTCCTTTAGAGACAAACCACAGTAGAATGATTGAACTAGCTGCCACAAAAGGATCTCATGGTGAGGACACTCTCTCAACAGCTTCTTGAATCTCTCCTATGCATTATGAAACTGCTCATTGCCCATTTGGCTAAAACTTGTCACGGAACGCCGCATTTGTGTCAACCTTGCTATAGAGTAGAATTGTCTCAAGAAAGCATTCTTCATTGTTTCCCAACTCATAATGTCCCTTCTTGAGTCATACCAGTCTTTAGCTCTATCTTTGAGGGAGAAAGAGAACAAGGTCAACCAGATTGTATCATCACGAGCCGTCAACGTCCTAAAGGTGGAGCATACTTCAAGAAAGGAGTCCAAGTTCTTGTAGGGTTCTCACTCTTCGAGCCGTAGAAGATGGGAAGGAGCCCAAGAAGACCTGGAGGAATAGAGAATTGCTCCCCTGGCATTTGATCAACCCTGCTAGCAATTGGCGATTTGTAGTTGCTAGGCATGAGGTAGTCTTGAAACGGCTTGTGAGGTGCACTTTGGTCTTCCATCTTGTTTCCTCCCGAATGGCTTGTCACATGCACAAATCACAACCAAACAAAAGAAAACAAGTTAGTAAACCAATATACACAAAGAATGCAAAGAGTAATGAATAAAGAATAGCAATGATGAGGGAAGTAGGAAAAGTCAAAGAAAAACTAACTAGCTAGGCCGAGCGCCTCTAATCCCCGGCAACGGCTCCAGAAAGCTTGGTGCGTTTCCGCTAGTGGTGCTAACACACTACTCGATAGAATAGATGCGCCCCATGAGGTCGGCTACCTTCTACCCCTTCCTAGCTCCCCAAATCGCCACCCACTCCATTCCACTCCATATCCACCTCAAATCCACTCCATTTCACCATTTCCACCACATAACCCCCCACATCTAAGCCTTCCATCCACTTCCCTCCATCATTCCACACCATTTCATCCAAGGAGAAGAAGGAGGACGTCCCTGCAGCTGCTGGAGAGGAGGACTTCTTCATCTACACCGAGCTCCATGGCTTCTTCTACCTCTTTCTCCTCTATTTTTGTATTTTGCAGCCCTATTTTAGGGCTGCATCTTGTGTTATTTTTCTCTTCAATCACATCTATACATGTTAGATTGCATGTCATTCCCCCTAATATGCTTATTTGTATAAAATGCACTTATGGACATCATTTGCGTGTTTTCCAGGCATTTGGACCAAACTTGATGGAAGAGAGAGAGAAGGAGTGATCCTAGGGTTCCTCTGCCCTTGGAGAGACCCAAAGTGAAGTCCAAGGCTCCCTCAACCTACCCTTCGTGGCCAAAGATCATTTGAAGCAAAGATGTCCAAGAAAATCCAAAGATCCAAGTCAAAGTGCTGCCCCAGGACTCAACACGGCCGTGGTACAACAAAACGGCCATGCTAGGTCACTCAGGAATCGACAGTTTCAACTTCCAAATCAAGCAGAATGCAGCACGGCCGTGGTGGAACAAAACGGCCGTGCAATGACAGACACCACGGCCGAGCACCACAAAACGGCCGTGGCACAGCAGAGCAAAACGGTCGTGCAGCAGTACCACGACCACATCAACCAGGCCCACCACGGCCGTGCCAGCCACCACGGTCGTGTTGACCCACCACGGCCGTGGCCGTTTTGACAAAAACCCTATAACTTGACCATTTTTATTCCCACGACCATGCCCCCTCACAGAATCCTGCCATTTTTCCACTGCTCTCCCCATTTTGCCCCTAACTTAACCTAGTGCTTCCCCCACACCTATATATACCTAGGTGGTGGCTGGGGCACGAGGCTAGCTACCTTCTACCCCTTCCTAGCTCCCCAAATCGCCACCCACTCTTTTCCACTCCATATCCACCTCAAATCCACTCCATTTCACCATTTCCACCACATAACCCCCCATATCTAAGCCTTCCATCCACTTCCTTTCATCATTCCACATCATTTCATCCTTGGAGGAGGGAGGAGGACGTCCTACAGCTGCTGGAGAGGAGGATTGATTCATCTACACCGAGCTCCATGGCTTCTTCTACCTCTTTCTTCTTTCTTTTTGTGTTTTCCATGTCTATGAGTAGCTAGGCCCCTTGGGTGGGCTGTTTGGGGGAAAATATGTTACTTTGATACCATGTTGGGGGTAAATGACATGTAAACTTTGTAATTCCATTTGTTAATGATTATATTCTATTTGCATCTCATTCTCCATGGATTGCTTGTTGGTTTGTGTGTGAAATCACCTAGGAATTTAGGCAAATTGCTTATATGTGTGAATTTTGGGATTTGCCCGTAGGACCAATTCTTGGATCCCTAGGCTTCCTCCCATCTTCCTACATCCTAATCAATCTCCCTAAACCTAAGTGAGAGATCTAAGTAGCTAGATTGGATAATTCTAGTGCAATTAGCATGGAGCCTTCTCAAGGCTAGAATGTGGGGAATTGGGGTCCAAAACCCTAATTTCACCTCCCCATTACTACCCTCGGCCCCTAATTGCCCTAGGAATGTCTAATGTAGAAACCTAGACTTGATTAGACTCTAATTGGATTGAACCTAACCCCTAACCCAATGGAGCCTCGTAAGGGTAGTAGGGGGTGTTAGGGTCTAGTTCCCCTATACACAACCTAGCATATCCATGGCCAGTTAGTAGCTTAGGTTAATTCATTAGACTCTAACTTGTTGTTTGGTTTGGATAATCTAAATGGAATCATAATGTTCATATGTCACCCCCCAACTTAAGTGATAAGTTCATACCCCTAAACAGCCCACACATCTCTTTACAGCTTAAAACCCTAGTTCTGTTCTTGCTTAGCTTAGTTAGTTCTTTTCTTGCTTAGTTAGCTTCTTGCCTTGCTCTTGCCTTGTTTATGCTAGTTTAGTTCTTTAATTGCTCTTTTGCTTTTCTCTTGCTTGCCTTAGCATAATTTGTCTTTTCATACATAGCTTAGTCCTTTCTTTCCTACTTAGTCTTAATCTAGTCTAGGGTTAACGTAGATTTCATTCCTGCCTTTAACTGCTTTCTTGTTCATCCTTAGTTAACAATCAAATCAACCTTTAAACCCTTAACCCTAGTCTCCGCAGTAAGAACCTAGCTAAACTAACCTAGCTCTAGCGCCCCCTCTTTTCCCTGTGGATCGACCCTTTACTTGCCACCTTCCTATACTACGACATGACCCTGTGCTCTTGCGGGTGTAGTGTTTTAGTAGACGTAGGTAGCTAGTTTAGGTTTATAAATTTCAAAAGCAAAAACCCATCACGTGTGTTCCGATCTTGTGGGGCGCATCTAGTCGAGTCAAATTGGCTAGTGGGTCTTGGACATCTTTGCTTCAAATGATCGTTGGCCACTAAGGGTAGGTTGAGGGAGCCAATCAGAAAATTGAGAAAATCGGCTAAGTTTCGAACCAGGTCAGCACGGTCGTGCAAGGCAGCACAGCCGTGGTACACGAAGCCACCACGACCGTGCAGCAGCACGATTCCAGCATATTTAAGTCAGAATTTGCAAAACGTTTTTTCACTTGCTCATTTCTCCGAAGAACAGAACGGCCGTGCCCCGCGCCCTAGCGACCGTGCAGCACTCCGCCCGCCCATTCCAACCCTCGAATCCCCACCAAATCACCCCCAAACCATTCCCAATCACTCCCCTACCATTTCCACTACCTTAATCTCCAGATCCCACCCATTTCCATCCACAAACGCACCACTCTCTCTCCATTCCGCCCCAACAGCCCCGTTCTTCGGAGAAATCTGAAATTTTCTAATTCCACTTCATTTTTTGAGCAAGAATGAAGAAGTTTACAAGGAAGGCAGTAGAGAAGACTAGGGGTGTCATCCCCTACCAAAGGAAGCCAAGGAACAGCCACCCCCAGTTGACGGAGGTGGAATTGGATGCCATAGTGGATCCTATCACTAAGGAAGCCACCGTACAGCCACAGCGGGGGGCACCATCTTCGTCGCAGCCATCACTGTCTGCCTCCCAACACTCCGTCTCATCCGAGATACCTTCCGCCTCAGCCGCGCGGCCGTCAGTTTCATCTGCACGGCCGTCCGTCTCCTCCGCAGCACCACCACAGCCCGAGCAGGAGCCACGACTACGACCACGTTGACGGCTCGTGCTAGCTGATGAAGATGATACTGATACGCCTAAAGTTGAGCAGCAACCAATCCCGCCACAATGCCCATTTTCACAGCCACAGGTTACTACAGGCAGGGCAAAGGAGCCCAAGCATCCTGGATGCCTGACACGCAGAGTGTTAGCTACTCGATACGCACGCCAAGCGTCAATGGAGGCAATGGGGTTCTTTGTCTGTTTTCAAGAATTGATGGAAAAATTGGGGCTTTTTGAAATATTGACACTGCAGCAGGAGTCATACATCGAGTTAACACAGCAGTTTTTCGCCACGCTAGAGAAAGCAACAAATGATGGCGAGAATGCAATTAAGGTAACGATTGGGGACAAGAGGTGGAAAATAACCTCCGAGATGCTAAATCAGATTTTTGCCCCCAAGTGGAGAGATGGCTGCCCTCCTAGATGGAGGAAGGACAGAAAATGACTCTAGTTCTACATATCCAGCCATGTGGAAGTGCTTCACCGGCCAAAGTACTTTCGTAGCAGGGAAATTAAAGACAAGTGGTATTCACAGCCCATTTTTCCGCTATGTTCAGAAGGTGTTGGCAAACACCATCTTTGGCAGGTACAAAAATCAAGGTAGCTGCACCAACAAAGATCTTTTTGTGCTTGGTTGGATGGCAAAGGAGAGACATGTGAACCTGGGGGCATTATTGATTGATCACATGAGGACAATCCCGTCCAAGAGCACAAATCCATTTGTAATGGGAGGGATTGTAACATCTATTGCCACTGCCTTGGGGCATGACATGACAGGATATACAAAGGCAGAGGGTGGCAAGCTGGTTGATTTGCACTACCTGGCTCGCTCATCCATGATTACGGTTACGGATCAGAAGATCATTTACCAAATCAACCCACCTTACCCAGGAGTCACATTAGATCTGCCTTACCATACTCCTCCCCTCATGGCACAGTTTGGACCAACGCCAGATTTTCTAGAAAAGTTGAGGAGGTACGAGGAGGAGAACCCCAAAGGAGAGGAAATCCCCGAGGTGAGGTTTGCAGGGAGTCCAGGAGAGCCTTCACAGGCGACAGAGCATAGGCGGACGGTAGAGGAGAGAGCGGCAAGACGGGTGAGGCAAAGAAAAGAAAGAATGGGAGCGTTAGAGCCACAACAGCCTTCAGTGAATGCATATGATATGGGTACCATCCATGCACAGTTGGAGGGCATTCAGGCGACGCAGGACAGAATTCTACAGGCATAGGAGGGCTTTCAAAGGACACAGGATGCCATGTGGTTGGACCACCAGCATATGCATTACCAGGTCAACCGCCTTTATCAATTTCACAATGCCCAGGCCCAGAGGAACCCATAGTGGGGTGAAGACTGGTGGAGTTCTTTATCAGCTTTTCAGGACAGCTATTCGCCTCCACAGTCAGACTACTGGGATGCCTACTACAGGTAGGGAGGAGCACCTCCACCACCTCTGCAGTGATTATCTACCCTATCACCCTAGACTTTAGTGTCATGCTGAGGACAGCATGGTTCAAAAGTTTGGGGTGGTAGGGTGGTATGCCCTCATTCTTCTTTCACTCATTTTTGCATCTCATGTGCTATTTTACTTTTTGTGTGTTGCTTTTCATTTCTTTTTCTTGTCCTGCTATCTAGTCTAGAATTTTACTGCTTTGCACACCTGCATTCCATGTAGTTTACCTTATTGTCATTTTCTTGCGTAATTTTCAAAAATTTTGCTCTTTTTGCCATACATTGCATATCATGTAGATTTTTGGTAATTTCTGCATGTTTTAGCTAGGATTTGCTTGTTTACTGCTTTAAGTTCAATAATATAGGCTTAGATGTGATTGGAGGCAACTTGGCACCATTTTGGCCAATTTTGCCCAAATTTGAGATTTCTTGTCTAAGAAGTGTGTTTTGACCCAATCTCTACTTTTTTGAGTAAAAATGATGACCTTTGACAAATGCAAGTGAATTAACATTGTTTGTTGCTGAGTGGTATCAATGTTTGACTTTTTACATGTGCATCACCTCTCTTATGTTTGTGATTGAATTGGTTGAATTATGAAATTGAGCAAGCTTTGAACGCTTAGTGTTTGTAGAATTGCTTGTTTGATATATCAATTTCATTTTGTTCATTCATGTGGTGTGATATCTTGGATGAAGTGTTCGATTAATTCTCATGCAGGATGTCTTATGTAGAAAATCATACCAATGACCCCTTTTTGACCCGACTATTCTTCCACCAATCTTCGTACCCCTCCGCCTCATAAAAAGATGCCAAAGTGCACATATTAGCCGTGGCCACCTCCAAAAGTTTGGGGTGGCCACATCTTTATTTACCCACTTCACTCTATCCACCATGTGCCCCATCTACACCAAGGGAAAGAAAGAAAAGAAAAAAAATGCAAAAAGCAAAAGAAAATAAAAGGATGCTCCTGTTTAAGAGCATTCAAATAAAGAAAAGATGAGTGTGTAAAAACACTCCAAAAATCTTACCGCAACCCTTTCTTCCACTTTCATACCCATTGAGCTAGGAAACATCAAACTTAGCTCATTTCACCCTTTTCCGCAGCCACGTGGGTCATTTGGTGTGATTTGAAATATAAGATTGAATGCATGAATGTGAAACAACACTCCTAGTCATTCCTGATTAACGCCACCATGAAACGGTTTACCCGGAACTTTATGGAAGAAATATGGATAACTTGTGTATTCTATACGCTATATTTGAAGTTCATATGCTTTGTGCTCTTTTCATGATTGGTTTGTGAAAGCATGAGAGGAGAGAGGTGAAATGCATGCACTTAGTCATCTTTGATCCCATTAAGCAACAATCGTCTTTTATATTGCAATTGTCATTTCTTTTTGTGAAAGTTTGTAGAGAGATTGAGTTGGTGCATACTTGAGGACAAGTATGTTTCAAGTTTGGGGTGGTGATTCAGCCCTATTTTAGGGCTTAATATTGTGTCTTTCTACTCTTCAATCACATCTATACCTGTTAGATTGCATGTCATTCCCCCTAATATGCTTATTTGTATAAAATGCACTTATGGACATTATTTGCATGTTTTTTAGGCATTTGGACCATGCTTGATGGAAGAGAGAGAGAAGGGGTGATCCTAGGGTTCCTCTGTACTTGGAGAGGCCCAAAGTGAATTCCGATGCTCCCTCAACCTACCCCTAGTGGCCAAAGATCATTTGAAGCAAAGAAGTCCAAGAAAAGCCAAAGATCCAAGTTAAAGTGCTGATCCAGGACCCAACACGACCGTGGTACCACAGAACGGTCGTGCTAGGTCACTTAGAAATCGACAGGTTCAACCTCTAAATCAAGCAGAAGGCAGCACGACCGTGCAGCACAAAACGGCCGTGGCACCACAAAATGGCCGTGGCACAGCAGAGCACCACGGCCGTGCCAGACACCACGGCCGTGGCACATCACCTCCACCACGGCCGTGGCGGTTTTTGACAAAAACCCTGTAACTTTGCTATTTTAATTCCCACGACCGTGCCCATCCACCACGGCCGTGGCCTATCCTACCCACCACGGCCGTGGTACCCCACCACGGTGGTGCTACTCACAAAATCCAGCCACTTTTTCACTGCTTTCCCCATTTTGCCCCTAACTTAACCTAGTGCTTCCCCCACACCTATATATACCTAGGTGGCGGCTGGGGCACGAGGCTAGCTACCTTCTACCCCTTCCTAGCTCCCCAAATTGCCACCCACTCTTTTCCACTCCATATCCACCTCAAATCCACTCCATTTCACCATTTCCACTACATAACCCCCCATATCTAAGCCTTCCATCCACTTCCTTTCATCATTCCACATCATTTCATCCTTGGAGGAGGGAGGAGGACGTCCTACAGCTATTGGAGAGGAGGATTGCTTCATCTACACCGAGCTCCATGACTTCTTCTACCTCTTTCTTCTTTCTTTTTGTGTTTTCCATGTCTATGAGTAGCTAGGCCCCTTGGGTGGGTTGTTTGGGGGGAAATATGTTACTTTGATACCATGTTTGGGGAAAATGACATGTAAACTTTGTAATTCCATTTGTTAATGATTATATTCTATTTGCATCTCATTCTCCATGGATTGCTTGTTGGTTTGTGTGTGAAATCACCTATGAATTTAGGCAAATTGCTTATATGTGTGAATTTTGGGATTTGCCCGTAGGACCAATTCTTGGATCCCTAGGATGCCTCCCATCTTCCTACATCCTAATCAATCTCCCTAAACCTAAGTGAGAGATCTAAGTAGCTAGATTGGATAATTCTAGTGCAATTAGCATGGACCCTTCTGAAGGCTAGAATCTGGGGGAATTGGGGTCCAAAACCCTAATTTCACCTCCCCATTACTACCCTCGGCCCCTAATTGCCCTAGGAATGTCTAATGTAGAAACCTAGACTTGATTAGACTCTAATTGGATTGAACCTAACCCCTAACACAATGGAGCCACGTAAGGGTAGTAGGGGGTGTTAGGGACTAGTTCCCCTATACACAACCTAGCATATCCATGGCCAGTTAGTAGCTGAGGTTAATTCATTAGACTCTAACTTGTTGTTTGGTTTGGATAATCTAAATGGAATCATAATGTTCATATGTCACCCCCAACTTAAGGGATAAGTTCATACCCCTAAACAGCCCACACATCTCTTTACAGCTTAAAACCCTAGTTCTGTTCTTGCTTAGCTTAGTTAGTTCTTTTCTTCCTTAGTTAGCTTCTTGCCTTGCTCTTGCCTTGTTTATGCTAGTTTAGTTCTTTAATTGATCTTTTGCTTTTCTCTTGCTTGCCTTAGCATAATTTGTCTTTTCATACCTAGCTGAGTCCTTTCTTTCCTACTTAGTCTTAATCTAGTCTAGGGTTAATGTAGATTTCATTCCTGCCTTTAACTGCTTTCTTATTCATCCTTAGTTAACAATCAAATCAACCTTTAAACCCTTAACCCTAGTCTCCACAGTAGGAACCTAGCTAAACTAACCTAGCTCTAGCGCCCCCTCTTTTCCCTGTGGATCGACCCTTTACTTGCCACCTTCCTATACTACGACACGACCCCGTGCGCTTGCGGGTGTAGTGTTTTAGTAGACGTAGGTAGCTAGTTTACGTTTATAAATTTCGAAAGCAAAAACCCATCACGTGTGTTCCGATCTCGTGGGGCGCATCTAGTCGAGTCAAATTGGCTAGTGTGTTGCACCTCTAGCGGAATCGCACCAATAGTGCATTTATGTTTTGAGTAATCTTGTTCATGTGGAATTGGGCGTCATACTTATGTTAATTAGCTCTTACTCTAATGATGTATATATATGCAAACGGAATTCACACAGTTGATATATGGGACCTAAGATCTTGTCAGGTATTGGTTTAGCTTTCTTTTATGATTTGTAGTCCCTTACTCGAGTAGTTGTTTTTTGTTTAATTTGTGCATATGCTATATGATTTATCCTATGGACGGGCACTCAGGTCCTCTCACCTTTGGCTTTCTAGCCATTAGGAGTGAGGATTTGGGTAACAAATGGTTCCATGACAGGTGGTATCAGAGCAGCATATCTTGTATATGTGTCTAATGATCATTACTCATATGAACCTTGGGGAAAACCTAAGTCCATAATGGTGAAGCAAACTCGCCGCCATAGAGGAACCCCTGTGTGCTTGCGTGCAGGTATGATGGGTGGGGGAGCAACGATCATAAAATTGCAATCCGACAGTCAGTCCAGACCAGCCCCCTATCTGTTCTTGAGTTTGACCTAGTCAAAGAAGGACATCAGACCCCAGCCTGTCAGCTTGTGTGAACCCACACTAGGTGTCCAATCGACATGTCACATCTCACCCCCATTATGGTAAAGCATCTCTCTTCATCTCTCTTTTATACACATATATACCTAATCTTCCAAAAATCATATTAAATCATTCGTAAGTTGAAATGGGACATATTATGTATGAAAATTGATCTACTTAATGAGGCATATATGATGAACTTGGTTACAAAGCCTAATTTCGATGTTATCTCTTATTATTTTGAAAATGGCATCAAATGCATCTCTTTCATAAGTTCAATGATTTTAATGCTCAGCCTTGGCCATATCATGAACCCACTTATTTCATTATGACTCTAATCAGTGAAATACTCTGTCTTGTGTTATATAAATCAAACTTGACCATGATTGGCCCTTATAATGACCCTACTTTATGAAATGTGCCTCTAATGACACTTGATATGATCTTTTGTGCAAAAATTATGATCTATGGACACCAGTGTGATGGTATGACCCTTGAAGGTTCGTAATCACACTAGATCAGTATTTTCTAATGTATTCTTGAGTCATGAATTGAATTTGTTCATACTTGAACCCTGTCACAACTTGATTATATGAAAAGTGACATTAAATGGGAAATTTATGGACTTATAATGATAAATCCTCAACCTTGTGTTAAATGTCGATTAAATGTGATCAAATCTACATGTTAGCCTTTAAATAATTCCATATTATGACTTGCTATACGAAATACAATGTAATACACTCTTGTTCACTTTTTGGATATATGTGACACATATGTGATATTCCATGTGATCTAGATGCACATGTTGATAATTTGGTATCTGATCTCATACAAGACTTTCCCTAGAGATAATCCATTCTATTTAATGTCCTCAAATAAGTAACATGTCAACCTATATGTCACTAAATTAATCTTGATCTCATATGTACTCTAATGATGACCATTTCGCATGATAATGACTAGTTTACAATGTTGACGCATATGTTATCTAGGCTTGCTCAAATCTCATGATTGCTCTATCTAGGATATTGAAACTACAATCATATATCCTTTATCTGGTTGTGGCATTCCACTCTAAGAGCTAAATGAACCCATGATGTACTATGTATCTTGATAATGATAATGCACGACCTAGTTTGGGATATTGAAATCAATGTTAAAGGAAATGAGTACCTAGACTCAAGTGACACATACACCCCCCATGATAATGATTAGTGAGAACTAATATTATTGGTATTAATCATAATATACTTGCTTATATGATGACTCAATTCCCAAGATTATTCATGCTTGCTATATATGGTTTTTCTAAAATAAGATGTTAATCAATGCTTGTATCAAGGTACGTTTTATCCTCCTATATGTATTCTCGAGGTAAGGACACAAGTCTGGGTGTCCTACTTGAGTAGTCATGATAGGGAAGACCATGTTGATACAAGAGTTATATTTTGGCGATGGCCTTGAGGTTCCTTACAAATCAGGTTGAATCTTGAAGGTTAGTCTTATAGTCCCTCACATTGAAACAAGGTAGTTAATCTTAAGTACCCTCACAAACCCCTTCTTTTGAGAAGTTGGTCAAAGGCCTTATGATATTTTTGGTGTAATAGAAATGAACTCAAAACAAGCATGTATGCTAATAAGAAGTTTTTAAATGTTGTTGATTCATTCTTGTTATTACATTATGCTTTTACCAATAAATATACGTTCTTAAAACTTGTGATTTTATATGTTTGCACAGTGTACTCAGCACAATTGTGTTGATGTGTTCCCATTTCATTATTTTAGGTAACATGTACACTATGAATATGTAATAATGATCAATGCTTCCACATTTATGTTCTTCTCTTACTATGTTGACCTATATAATGATACACAAACAGAATTCACATGGTTGATATATGGGACCTAAGATATTGTCATGTATTAGTTTAGCTTTCTTTTATGATTTGTTGTCTCTTACTTGAGTTGTTGTTTGTGATTTTATTCATGCATATATTATGTGATTTACCATACGTACGGACACTCAATCCCTCTCACCTTTGGCTTTCTAGCCATTAGGAATGAGGATTTAGGTAATAAATGGTTCCGTGACAGTGACATATTGAGAAGTTTATCTCAGTTCTGCGTGAGTTCAGATGAAGGGTAGAGCCATAGCTAGATCTTATGGTTGTCTATGGGGCAATAATCATTCCTTAAATTCTACTAGAGTCTTGTATGGTGGGCCCAAGTGTTACAAATGGTACCAAAGACAAATCTCATCCAGTAGGTGGGGCCCACATCGACATATGACATGTCAGTCTTCAATTTTGTGGTCCAAGCATGTTTGGAAGAGTTATTCATTGAGAGTAGATGGAACCATCTATTGGCTAAATGGAAATCATTTAATCCATTTGTTTTGATAATGACAAACATTTCATTCTTGTGGATCTAACGTGCTACTTGAGTGTTGTAGGAATAAGGTGGATGACAAATACTTGGAAGATCTATATGCTAAAATTACTTTAAGTCATGAATGTAATCAAATGTAAAAACTTGTACAAATATATAATGTATAAGTACTTAGACATCATGTAAATCAAGCGTTAGATATTCCCTAGCCAATCACAATACTTAGATAGGTCATCTCCTAAAATAGTGTCACATCTGCACACTCATACACACACTTATTACTTGGTTTAAAACATTGAAACAAGGTTAATCTCGCTCGACAAAATTCTCGACCGAGACACTCTCGGTCAACAAACTCTTCGACTGAGAAAGACCCAGGTAGCCGTTAGACACAGCAGACAAGGTAGTTGGGAGTTGGAGTAGAATGTTATATACACTTGCTCCAGACAGTCCCTCGGACGACAAGTCCTTGACCGAGAAGGACTCTCGGTCGACAATTCTTCGACCGAGATGAGTTCTATCTGCACTTTTCAGAGTTAATTAACTAGCCATTGTTTAAGCAACTAGTAGTTACCTAACGACTAGTTAAGCACTAAGAACCCCCTAGAAAGTGTCTAGAATGTCCTTAAGCATCCATAGGCCATTCCTATAAACAGGACAAGCCATAGGACACCCAAAACACACTTGTGCAATACTTGAGCTTACATACTTGCAATTGGCAATTTGTTTTGAGCAATTGAGCAACACTAGTACTTGCTACTCATTTCCCTTGCTCCAAATTCGTGTCCTATAGGCTAGCATCTCCTATTCACTAAGCCTACACTTCCATACTCATTGGTTAGGAGATCAATACGCTTGATATAGGAAATCAAGCCTTGTGCTTCAAGTGGTAATTGTAATTTCCATTTCCTTTCTTGTTCTTTATTATTCGTTGTACTCTCCTTGCTACTCCTAGGGTTGGAGGCTGCGGATTGGAGAGAGTTTGATCTTCTTGGTGAAGAAGGAGATCTTTGGACTACTTCTAGAAGGCTGTTTCAACGGGAAGCTACTTTAAGAGGAAGGCTACTTCAAGGGGGAGCTTGAAGTTACTTCAAGGAAGGCTGCTTCAAGGTTGGTGAGACTACTTCAAGGTGAAGGTTGTCCAAAGGGTGTAGAAAGTATTGTAATTTTATGTAATATCCTTGCGAGGTAATAAAATTTAATACTTTCAAAATCTCGGTTGGGTAAGCAACCGGGTAGTGGATTGACTGCCTTAGTATTTGCTAAGGTTGGAACCACTCTAAACACCTTGTCTCCTTCTTATTATTTCAATTGTGGTTGTTTGAGTTAAATTATTTCAAAATAATCATAAAACCCTATTCACCCCCCCTCTAGTGGTTTTTTCAATTGGTATTAGAGCAGGGCTTCAAGGAACTCTAACAAAGTCTTGAAGAATGGGTGACGGGTTGCTCAACAACCTCAACTTGGAAGGAACACTCGTGGCTAGGCCTCCAGCTTTTTATGGTACTAACTACACCTATTGGAAGAGGAGGATGCAATTTTACTTCCAAGGAATCAGTTGGGACTTATGGAGAATGGTATCAACTCCATATGAACTTCCTCAAATGGAGTATGAAATTTGGGATGCTAATACGATAAAGTCTGCCCAAATGAATGCAAAAGCTGTAAGTATACTTTATTGTTCAATTTCCGTTGGTGAGTTTAATAGAATATCGAATTGTGAAACGACTTATGAAATATGGCATAGACTTTCTATAACATATGAAGGAACTGTTCAAGTTAAGAATTCTAAAATCGGAATGCTTAAATAGAAATTTGAACAATTTCGTATGGATCAAAATGAAACTATTAGTGAAATGTATGCAAAATTTTCTTCTATTGTAAATGGTTTGAATGCTTTAGGCAAAGTGATTAGTGAGGAAGACCAGGTGTCAAAGATTCTTAGATCTCTCCCTCCCAAGTACAATCCCAAAGTGACTACCATTGAAGAAGCAAATGACCTCACCCGACTAAGGATGGAGCAACTCATTGGCAACCTAGAAGCACATGAGGCAACCTTAGAGGAAGAGGAATGACGAGAGCGTGAACTGCAACAAGGAAGAAAGAAAGATATGGCTCTAAAAGCTTCAAAGATCATCACGCAATAAAGTGATGAAACAAGTGAAGAAGAAGGAGAAGAAGCTCTAATTGTTAATGGTAAGAAATATAGAAGATTTAGATCTAACAAAGTTGCTAGTTCTTCTTCTTCTCCTCCTAGGTGTTTTGAATGTGGAAAGAAAGGACATCTAAAAAATGAATGCCCTAAAGCAAAGAAAGGAAAGAAAAGCTCACACAAAAAGAAGGGAGAAAAAGCTTATAAAGCTGCGTGGGATGAATCAAGTGAGAGTGAAAGTGGAGAAGAGAAGGTGGAATGTCTCATGGCAAAATAAGATGATGATGATTCCCAAGAGGTAAGCCTTCTTGATTTGCCAAAAGAAGATTTAATTGCTAGTCTACAAGAAACTCATGACAAGTATGTTGATTACAAAAAGAAACTAAAGAAGGTCACCAAAACAAATGAGGAATTATATGCTAGTTAAATGATCTTTCTTCTGAAAGGAACAATATTGCTCTTGAAAATTTGTCTTTAAAAACATCTTTAAATGATTGTAATATAAAGTTACTTACTTTAGAAACAAATAATGATCTTCTTTCTCAAGAAAAGGTTGATTTGCTTGCTAAACTAAACAATTTTCAGACTCAACCTATTCTATGTAATCATCTAGATTATGATAATGTTGTTAAAGAAAGAAACTCTCAATTATCTGATTTAGAACAAGCAAGGATAGATATAAATAAAAAGATGGATGAGATTGCTAAGCTACAAAGAGAAATAAATGGATTAAGGGGAAATGACATTCTTGATAATATTCTGAAAAATTCCTCTAGCTACAATGGAAGAAGAGGATTGGGATATTTTCCAAAAGGAAAACTCTATCAACCCAAAAGAACTCAAGCATACAAGATTAAGATCATGTTTGTCCCTAAGAACAAAATTCCAAATCCTAGAAAGAGAAATGAAATCGATTCTATTTCTTGTCACTTTTATCTACATCTTGGACATTACTCTTTTTCATGCCCTTATAAGAAGAAGGATTCTGAGTTAGTTTGGGTTCCCAAACCTCAAACTTAGAAGACTTGAATGTAATTTAGTTGAGATATGATCTAATGCTTATTTTTGAAAATCAAAATGTCTTATCTCAACTAATCAATAGCTTCATGTATTGTTTTAAATTCAGAACTGATATAAACAAATTACTAAAAGAAACAGTAACATATTCAGTCGACAGATAGTTCGAACGAGATACTCTCAGTCGAGAAAAACTTTGACCGAGCAAATGCCTGTGACAAACCAAAATCTACAGCAGAAATCTTAGAGAAACAACAACTATTCCGGTCGAGAAATGATCGATCGGAGCTAAAATCGATCGAAAAACGGTCGACCGAACAGACTTCTGCTTCTATTCAGTTTTAATCTGTAAAACAACAATTTTCTCGATCGACAAATTGATCGACCAAGACACCTGTCGGTCGAGCTTTTGTCGACCAAATGAAGTTCTGATCAGTTTCCTTTGTTAAAACATGTTCAGTTTGTAATTAAATGTACCTAACCATAACGGACCATCACATGGGTACCGAAACCTACATCTTAATGCAGGATTGGGTGGTTGATAGTGGATGTTCCAAACACATGACCGGAAACAAGGAGGCATTTCAAACTTTTGAGGAAAAGAAAAGTGAAACAATCACTTTTGGAGTCAATGGTAAAGGT
This sequence comes from Alisma plantago-aquatica, assembly GCA_963693085.1. Taxonomy (NCBI): domain Eukaryota; kingdom Viridiplantae; phylum Streptophyta; class Magnoliopsida; order Alismatales; family Alismataceae; genus Alisma; species Alisma plantago-aquatica. Next base: position 240,931,574 of record OY856412.1, on the reverse strand, counting down.
AAAATTGTTGGAATAGGTAATATTGGTACAAATCTTGAAATAAAGAATGTTTTACTTTTTGATGGCTTGCACCATAATTTAATAAGTGTTAGTCAATTATGTGATAGTGGATATGATGTTTTATTCAACAAAAATTGCTGCAAGTTACTAATAGAAAATACTACAAATGTTGTTTGTGAAGGAAAAAGAGTTGGAAATCTTTATATTCTTAGACCTAACTCTATGCAATCTGTAGTTGGAAAATGCTTACTTAAAAATGAAAATTCTTTACAACTATGGCATAAAAAATTGGGTCATTCTAGTTCACATGTTATCAAAAAGCTAGTTAAATATGATCTTGTTCATGGTTTGCCTAATTTATCTTTTGATCAAATTGAAAATTGTGAACCATGTACTTTGGGTAACCAAACTAAAACCTCTTTTAAACCCAAAAATGTACTTAGCACCTGTAGATCCCTAGAACTCATTCATATGGATTTATTTGGACCTATGCGGACACAATCTATTGGTGGCAAAAGATATTGTTTTGTTATTGTTGATGATTATAGTAGATATACATGGGTACACTTTCTCGCAAACAAAGATGACACTATTCAAGTTTTTATAAAATTTTGTTCCAAGATTGAAAATCTATTACAAAACAAAATATGTACAATTAGGAGTGATCATGGTGGAGAATTTGAGAACCATTTATTTGAAGAATTTTGCACATCTCAAGGCTACACTCACAATTTTTCTACTCCACGCACTCCACAACAAAATGGCATAGTTGAAAGGAAAAATCGATCACTACAAGAAATGGCTAGGACTATGATGCTCGAACATAATACACCTAAAACATTTTGGGCTGAGGCGGTAAACACAGCATGCTATGTGCTAAATAGAGTAACTGTTCACTCTTATTTGAAGAAAACACCATATGAAATCATATATATTAAGAAACCTAGGGTTGACTATTTTCATACTTTCGGATCAACATGCTATATCTTAAACACAAAAGAGGATAGAGACAAGTTTGACTCTAAATCACATAAAGCCTTTTTCTTGGGATATTCCACCTCTAGCAAAGCATTTAGAGTTTACAACACTATTTCTAGAAAAGTTGATGAATCCATTCACATTTCTTTTCATGAAGAGCCACAATCTGAAAATCTTGAAATAGTTGATCTCACTCATCAATTAGAAAATTTATCCATACCAAATGATAGTGACAAAAATACTACTAATAATCACCAAGTTGAGACACAATATGTTCCTAGACTCATTAAGGATCATCATCAAGAATTGATCATTGGAAATCCGAATGATAAAGTCAAAACCCGTTCTTCTTTTAAAGATGTTGCGAATATGGAATTTGTTTCTATAATTGAACCTAAGAAGGTGTCTGAAGCTCTCAAAGATGACTATTGGATAATAGCAATGCAAGAAGAATTAAACCAATTTACTAAAAATGATGTATGGGACTTAGTTCCTAAACCACAAGATAAAACCATTATTGGAACTAAATGGGTTTTTAGGAATAAGTTAAATGAAGCAGGGGAAGTGGTAAGAAATAAAGCCAGGTTAGTAGAACAAGGATATAATCAACAAGAAGGGATAGATTTTGATGAAACTTATGCACCAGTAGCAAGACTTGAAGCTATTAGAATGCTACTAGCTATAGCTGCACACAAAAATATCAAGCTTTTCCAAATGGATGTAAAAAGTGCATTTCTCAATGGAATAATCCAAGAAGAAGTATATGTTGCCCAACCACCTGGCTTTGAAATATCGGAAAAAGGTGACTATGTATACAAACTTAAGAAAACACTTTATGGATTAAAACAAGCACCTAGGAATTGGTATGAAAGGCTCAAGAGCTATCTATTTGATAACGATTTTTCTATTGGAAATTCAGATTCTACTTTATTTTTCAAAACATATACATTTGATTTTCTAGTTGTTCAAATATATGTTGATGACATTATTTTTGATGCTTCAAATGAATCATTGTGCAAAAAATTTAGTGATATTATGCAATAAGAATTTGAAATGAGCCTCATGGGTGAACTAACTTTCTTTCTTGGTTTTCAAATAAAACAAACACCTGCCGGAATTTTTATAAGCCAAGAAAAGTATACCAATGGACTCTTAAAACGCTTTGGGATGGACCAGTGCAAACATGCTACCACTCCAATGGCTACCTCCACTAAAATTGATAAGGATGAAAATGGGGAACCTATTGATGACTCCTTATATAGAGCCATGATTGGTAGTTTGCTTTACTTAACCGCTTCTAGACTGGACATCATGTTTTCAGTTGGTCTTTGTGCTCGATTTCAATCACAACCTATGCAAACCCATTTTCAAGCCCTCAAACGGATTTTTCGATATTTAGTCGGCACCACATGTTATGGTTTATGGTATCCTAAAGGACAATCCTTGGATTTTAAAGCTTATACTGATGCCGACTACGCTGGTTGTCGAATTGATCGCAAGAGCACAAGTGGTAGTTGTTTCTTGTTAGGAAGAGCCTTAGTATCTTGGTTTAGCAAGAAACAAAATATGGTTGCCCTCTCTACAACTGAAGCTGAATATATGGCAGCCGGATCCTGTTGTGCTCAAGTGCTTTATATGCACCAACTGTTAAATGATTATGGCTTTACTTTTTCATCCACGCCTATCTTTTGTGACAATACAAGCGCTATAAACTTAGCACATAATCCCATTTTACACAGCCGAGCCAAACATATTGAAATCCGTCATCACTTTTTAAGGGATCATATCTCTAAAAATCATGTATCCCTTCATCATGTTGATACGGAAGATCAATTGGCTAATATTTTCACAAAACCGCTTCCACTAGACCAATTTAACAAAATAAGGAAGCAACTACTCATCACTCCCTTAGAGGATGTTTTCTTTGATATTTGTGCTTCTTGAAAACAGTTTTAATTGTGTTATTTTTGGCTTCCAAATGGATATCTTTTTTCTGAAAGATTTGATGGTTATCTTTTTATGGGGAATATCAAATTAAGGGGGAGTTTTTCTACATTAATTTTTAACGGATATCTTTTTGAAATGACAAAGGGTGAGAAATAAATGTAAATCTTAAAATGGTAACTTTGAAAAACTCAATCAATGAGTTTCATAATCTCTTGGCTTTACATTAAAAGTTGCTATATTCCCTAAAGAATTGGATTTTATGTTCCATACTTCTTTGGGAATAATAAGCACACATTTCATAAACAAGAGAAACAAATCACAAAGTAAATCTCAGGTATGAAACTCAACTCATTTTAAAGACTAGTTGATTTATATTTTGGAAATGTTTGTCATCTTCAAAAGGGGGAGATTGTTGGCTAAATGGACATCATTTAATCCCTTTGTTTTGATAATGACAAAAATTTCATTCTTGTGGATCTAACGTGCTACTTGAGTGTTGCAGGAATAAGGTGGATGACAAATACTTGGAAGATCTATATGCTAAAATTGCTTTAAGTCATGAATGTAATCAAATGTAAAAAATTGTACAAATATATAATGTACAAGAACTTAGACATCATGTAAATCAAGCGTTAGATCTTCCCTAGCCAATCACAATACTTAGATAGGTCATCCCCTAAAATAGTGTCACATCTGCACACTCATACACACACTTATTACTTGGTTTAAAAACATTGAAACAGGGTTAATCTCGGTTGACAAAATTCTCGACCGAGACACTCTCGGTCGACAAACTCTTCGACTGAGAAAGACCCAGGTAGCCATTAGACACAGCAGATAAGGTAGTTGGGAATTGGAGTAGAACATTATATACACTTGCTCCAGATAGTCCCTCGGTCGACAAGTCCTCTACTGAGAAGGACTCTCGGTCGACAATTCTTTGACCGAGATGAGTTCTATCTGCACTTTTCAGAGTTAATTAACTAGCCATTGTTAAAGCAACTAGTGGTTACCTAACAGCTATTTAAGCACTAAGAACCCCCTAGAAAGTGTCTAGAACGTCCTTAAGCATCCATAGGCCATTCCTATAAATAGGACAAGCCATAGGACACCCAAAACACACTTGTGCAATACTTGAGCTTACATACTTGCAATTGGCAATCTGTTTTGAGCAATTGAGCAACACTAGTACTTGCTACTCATTTCCTTGCTCCAAATTCGTGTCCTATAGGCTAGCATCTCCTATCCACTAAGCCTACACTTCCATACTCATTGGTTAGGAGATCAATACGCTTGATACAGGAAATCAATCCTTGTGCTTCAAGTGGTAATTGTAATTTCCATTTCCTTTCTTGTTCTTCCTTATTCCTTGTACTCTCCTTGCTACTCCTAGGGTTGGAGGCTGCGGATTGGAGAGAGTTTGATCTTCTTGGTGAAGAAGGAGATCTTTGGACTACTTCTAGAAGGCTGTCTCAATGGGAAGCTACTTTAAGAGGAAGGCTACTTCAAGGGGGAGCTTGAAGTTACTTCAAGGAAGGCTGGTTCAAGGTTGGTGAGACTACTTCAAGGTGAAGTATGTCCAAAGGGTGTAGAAAGTATTGTAATTTTATGTAATATCCTTGTGAGGTAATAAAATTTAATACTTTCAAAATCCCGGTTGGGTAAGCAATCGGGTAGTGGATTGACTGCCTTAGTATTTGCTAAGGTTGGAACCACTCTAAACACCTTGTCTCCTTCTTATTATTTCAATTGTGGTTGTTTGATTTAAATTATTTCAAAATAATAATAAAACCCTATTCACCCCCCCTCTAGTGGTTTTTTCACCATCCTTGTGCCAGTAGTCACGAATGGGAGATGGGTGTACATGGGTCATTCTAGGTTTTATTTGAAATGGGTAAGTGAATAGGAGGCCATACAGTTTAGTCTTGAGTCTTGATGAGGTCGTCAACTCTCTAAGTGGGTGCTTTTTTAACATCCTAGGATTTAAGGTCTTATTTAGAGTGAAGGAATGGCTGGACTACCCATATAACCAATGTATACCTCCTTCTTAGAGATCCCATTACTAAGAAATTTGTGGTATCCTGAGTAGTGTTAAAATGGGTGAACTGTTATGAAGTTGATATCATATTATGCATTGTGAGGACATAGTGGGTAGTCGAGGCCTACACTAGTTTGTGTGGCCGATCTTCATTCTTGAAACTCTACTAGAGACTTATGTGGTGGGTCTAGGTTTTACAAATACATATGGGATAAGACTTGAGTAGTTTAAGGCCCAACACAATGAGTATGATTAGCTTTGCTGACAAGAGGGTGGTGGTTTGCTTCTCCTCTCATAAGAGAGCCACAAATATCTTTAGAGGGGTGAAGCCTATGATCAGGCTAAAAAACTATCAATTTATCCTTGCATAGGCGTGGTATGGGAATAAGGAAGGAGAATGTGTGTTTCTGGTTGTTGTAGGAGGAGATTGTTAGGTTGTTTGAGAATATATGTAGGTTCTCTTACTGGTCTAGAGCGTGTGATGATGAAGTGAGCATGTTTATAATGATTAAGGCCTTCAACAAGGACATTTTGAGGTTCATGATACTAGAAATGCTAGGGACAAGGTACAATGTCAAATCATTTTTAGAGTGCTAGAATCACTGGGTTTGTGATTCCAACAAATGAATGCATGAAGTTGTGGATACCAAAGGAAGCATTCATCTTTTGGGAAGAAAATATGATTGGCCCCTCGAAAGATCAAGCTCCATAGGTCAAAGTGGTTTTTATAGCTTCACTTGTTAGAGAGGAAGTGACTCTAGTTGGTAGCAACCCAGAGTAGTAAGGGAGTGGGGTTCCTATGTAGTGGTAGAGAGATGGGTGAGAGGATCATGAGGAAATTAAGAGTCTATTGTTGAATCGGTCCTTGGATGACTTCATCCTACCTTTCTTGTTCAAAGAGACCATATGGGATGATTCTGAAGGAAGTAATTGTAGGGGAAGAGCAATTGGGAGGATAGCTATAGCTATTGAAAGTTGATCCAACCCAAATAACCTGGCCCACTTAAACACAAAGAAAATATAAACTTGAATCCAACCCAACCTAACATGATGTTTACCTAAACTCAATATGACCCAAAGTTTTCAGACCCAAACGTGACCTTACACCCAATCCAAATATATCTCATGACCCAAATCAACCTAAAAAGATTACAATCGTTTTGACCTGACTCCATATCAACCTGACCAGAGATCGACCCAACCCAACACTGACCCAACCTAAAGTCAATCTAACCCAATGTCAACTAGACCCAACATTTTCCCTACCCAACATTAATCAAACTTGACATGAACTGACCCAACATTAGCTTGACATCAACATCAACCCATCCTGACCCACATTTACATGACCCAACATCACCTATCTCGACAACCCAACTTGAGATCCATCTGATCCAAATTAACTCATCTTGCTCAACTTCAACCAGACTCAACATCGACTTGGACCAAATTAATTAGACCCAACATAAACCCTAACCAATTTAATTATACCCAAAGTCAACTCAGCATACACTTATCCACACCTAATAGCAAGTGAATCTTTGACCAAATATCAATGTGATCAACATTTATTCCCCCCTTTTCCTTCTGTGTGAAAAATTTAGAATGCCATAATCACTCTTCCCCGATCACATACATTGACTTTCCCTCTTTTGTTTCTCAACTCATATGCCTTGGAAACACTTCCACGTCTTCTAAAATTATACATTGTCAACATATATACAAATGAAAACCATTTCTCAATAACCACGCATCAGTATGTTGCATGTTCTTTAATATAGCAACTATTTAAATATTTATACAACTCCATGTTTAATAGAGGCATTTATAGTGATGAGCTCCATTGGTAGTTCCACACTAGTAATCTTTTGTCTTTTGTTAGACATGCCCCTAAAAAATAATATTACACATCCATTTCTCTTTTGTTAAACATCTCATGCATTAATAACAAAGTTACCTTCCCTCCATGATTTTTAATGATGTCATTTATGGTCTTAAGTGTATAGCTTTCTTCTTACATGTGCTATGCACAAAGTGTAATCTGGTTGACTAGTATACAAGTGTGTTTGTAAGTCACTAATTGTTCCTCTCCCATCCACAAAGACCAACCATCTAATGAATGTAAGTATGTACCATTGATGATTGTTCCATGTAAATATTACGAAGATGACATGCACATTAAGTAGTAGTAGCGATGACATGAGTTTTATTACAGATGAGATTTTTTTGGTACATAGAAAGGACAAAGAATTTTGTAATTAGCAAGTAAGAATCCTCCGACAATGTTATACATATCTGAATAATTTATGCAACCACAATGGACTAAACCATGATCTAGTCACATGAAATAGTAAGGTCCAAGTATAACTCAAAGCCACCCCAACCAACCACGCTAGAATGTGATAATACATAACAACAACAAAAAAATATCACGTATGGTATTTAGAGTTTTTCATTGGCCTAAGTGCTAGCATATGGGATTTGGTTCTACAAGTTGCTGCAACTATGGTGTGTCTGTTCATCCAACTCCAAGCACGATGTGGTGAATCTAGTGATTATCATGGTTCACATACTATACTTATCAATTAGGTGAATGGTGTATATCAATATATGTCACCTTTTTTTTGTAATGGGATCAAGGCCATAATCATGATACAATTATGATCACATGTAGTCCCTACTATTTCTAAAGAATGTCCATGAAACACATTTTAACTCAAATACACCACTCCTACATTCCATGTCAAGTGAGATATGGCATAAAATTTCACAGAAGTCTAGAAAATGATTCCTACATGCTATGGATTTAAATTTCCATGAAGTTATAGAAATTTCGATGAAGATTTCACTTTCACAAAAGGGAACATGTCAAACAGTTGGTCTTTGGATAGAGTGATATTTCCATGTAAATTGTGTTTGAAAAATACATAAAACCAATACAAATTTTATTGAAATCTTTGGGATGGGCATCATAAACTTCACTTCACATAACTTTACATTAAGAAGTGATTGGATACAGTCCAAATTTCTAGAATTGAAGTCTACGTAAACTTGTTTAGAATGGAGTTAGCAAGGTGACCGCATACACTTGCTATGAATAGAATTAATAAGGTACTTAAAATAAATCACGAAATGTTACAATTAGCTCAAGACAACCAATTATATAGCAGGAATAGGCTGACGGAATTCCAGGTTAATTCATTGTTTCTTTCTTAGAAGAGAGAGCATGAATCATCAAAAGTCAGAGATGATGGACTCTAACAATGAGGCAATCCTTGAACAAGAAAGTGACATATCCACAAGATTATGGAAATCACCAACTGTTGAACCAAATCACACTCACACAACTCCTAGTGCACTATATAGTGCCACATCCACCCCTCAGTTGTTCCTTCCTCTTAGATATATTATACTCAAACAAGCATACCCAACTGAGTGCCTCTCAGAGAAAGTGAGATGTAGGGATGGATCTTATTGCAAACAATTATTCCTTTTGTTGCCACTCTATTATAACCTCAATTTTGCTTGTATTCTAATAATTGAAATGCTATTATTCTATGAAAAGAGACTTGTTAGGAAATTTGTGTGCTTTATTTTAAAGAATGGTTTTCTTTGTGAATTTCCCTTCAATGATAGCTTTCTTGAATTCTACTGTCTTATACATCCAATGATGGATAAATGGACAAAAGGATAAAAAAAATCCCATAATAAGCAAAAAGAAGAAGAAACAAATGATAATTGTGTGCACATGAGAGAATTGTGTAGAATTCTCTAGAAATCAGAATGGATGGCCACTATTTATTTTTTTTCATTTACACATGGTTTCTAATAGAAATAATAGCCGAAATAAAGAAAATAGAAAGGAAAGAAAGAGGAAAACATGTGTTTTAATGCATAATATATGCCTTATAAGTGGATGACTTGGATGTTAAGAAAAGCTATTTTACTTTTCGAATTTTGGTCCAAATCTTTGCACGCATCTAGATAAAGTCATAAAAAGACTTTCCCTTAAAGTTTGAGATTTAAAGGATGGATGGATTAGGATATATAGATTTTTATAGAATCTCTAAAGTGAAAGAGTTTATAACAAGTGTCACGGTTTAACAGGAAAAAAAGGAAAACCCTCATTTTTTAATTTTCCTCACGAGGCGTGACTACCATTGGATCCAAGATCCAACGGTGGTGGCATCACCACTTACCTAGAGCCGAAAATGAAAACTGGGAACAATTAGTTCCTTTTCCTTTCTTTGCCTATCTCTCACCCTGATCAGTGGCAACGTTGGGAAGGTTTCCCATGGTAACAAGGAGACAATTCTGAGTCAAAGGATCCTAACTTTTGGCATCTTTGGAAAGACATTAAAGCTTTCCCCAATTCCATGGTCCCTTGGATTCCATCTTGCCATAACCAGTGGGAATAGTTAGTTCCTTTTCCTTTCTTTGCCTATCTCTCACCCTGATCAGTGAGAAGGTTTCCCATGGTAGCGAGGAGACGATTCCGAGTCAAAGGATCCTAACTTTTGGCATATTTGGAAAGACATTAAAGCTTTCCCCAATTCCCTGGTCCCTTGGCTTCCATCTTACCATAGCCATGGGCAATATAAAGGGGCTACCATACCCTGCGAGATCATAAGTTTGTTCGCAAGACTCTATTCGACTCCAAGATCATTTTTCTAACCCTGATTCCCTCACTGACGGTAAGGAGTGGGATCCCAGAGGGGAACCACTCCCTACTAAAAATTTGAGCAATAGAACCTCCAATAAAACATACCCAATGGATATGTTGGAGTGGGTATAAAATTTTCAAATCTTATTAATGGTATTTAAAAGAACCAAAGTGTAGCAGCAGAGGAAAATAATGACTATATTCAATTTCTCATAATATAACATCTTAAACTTACATGTAAAGGTACATCACAAGGATTCACGTAGAGGGAAATCTAAACCACCTCAAGATTGTCTCCAAGATTTAACTTCGCAATTTAAGTCCATGTCTTTATGCCATGTCCACCATATCCTTCACCCAGGGTTGGAAGCATACCCCAGTAAGAAGAGAAAATAGATAATATTAGCAAAGGCTGGTATGTGCATACTAAAAAGGTCAATTGAGCAATATATGAAATAAGGACATAAAATAAAGTGAAGCTTCCTATAGAAAAGAAAAGTACCACCCAAGTGGGTATTAAGAGAATTGATCCACAATAAAAGAGACACTTGCCATTAAATCATCATATAAAAGTGGTGCCACATAAGCACATATGAAATTAGGGCACATAACCCATAATCCATAAACATCATCATGCATGCATGTGAGATAAACATAGCCCTTGAACAATATAAAGACATGGCGGCCAAGAATCATACATCTTGAACCTGATGAATCATGGGCCAAGAATCATACTTCTTGTTTGAGCATGGGGAATCATACATCCACCACCCAAAGGTATATAATATGGGCAAAGAATCATACATCTTGCCCGGGTATGGGGAATCATGCATCCTCTATCCCAAATATATCACAATGTTACCATCATTCACAATGAACAAAAACCAATGCAATTACACTACTCTAGTGCTACTGAATCACATAGCATGTTAAATGTAGAGGTAAGTAGGAAGTATAGTCAGATTATATAATGTTGCCATCACACAATGGACAACACATACATCCACATGCAAGTGGGAAAAAGATATCACATGTCCACAAATAAACATCCACATCATAGTGGGCACATATCATCAAAAGTCCAACATGCACCAAGGCACCAGAAAAAGAGTCCAAAAGAATATCCATGATCACAAGTAACAAAATAAGATAGTTCACAAGAACAATGATTTCAAAAGAAAGGAAAAATGTGTATAGGCTATTGTCCATACGACCAAGAGAAAGAAGAACATAGGCTAATTTCTCAAAAAGAATATTTAGAGATGCAAACATACCTTAAACCATGGTCCTAGAAACTCTCTTCACCAAACTAGTTGTTTCCAAGATCAACCCTGCCTAAATACAAATTGTTCACATGTATTAGGGTTTGATATTCATATATATGTAATGTAACCCTAATTCTAGACCTTTCTACAAAACATCGGATCCTGGACTCCAAACCTGAACCAATCAACTTATTAGGTTTTTTTATTAAGAAAACATATTTATTTACTAAATTTGGAGTTCTTATGGATTAGTTACCAATTTTAGGGCTTCTTATATTAATTAATTAGATCCTTAAAAATCGATCATTGAAAACATGGAAATCGGGCTTTGAAACTATTTTTATTAGAAAGAACACAATTTTCGATTCCAAAACATATTTTATTTTAATTTTTGGACAAGTGAATTAAAAGATATGAATTTATAAAATCGGTCAATCACAAAATTAGAAAAAGCCAAATCGGTAGGGAATTTGTGAGAGAGGAAGAGAGGTCGTATGGGCAAGGAGAAACTTATCTGAGAGTTTGGGGGAAAACATTTTTTGTCATTCGTTCATGAAACTAACTGACCGATCATGAAGAATAAGTGCCAGAGTTGTTTACCTGAGGTCCAATTACGTTCTGAAAATAAAAATGATGCCAGGGAGCGGTGCCGCAAACTCAAACGAAGAACCATGTTCGGCTTTTGGGTGAAACGACTTTGCAAGGTGAAATCAAAGCACAAACACCAGCAACCACACACTCAAAAAAGGATGAAATTGAGATGAGAGGAGGTTCACAAAACAACTGAGGAATATCAGGGTAGAGGTATTTATAAATGAGGGTGTGTGAGAAGTTGTTTCAGAAGACTTGAAGAAAAAGTTTAGGCATTTCTCAAATTCTCCACGTTAGGCTACGAATATGGTACAGATAGATGCATAATTAAATTTGCAATCCAAAGCAAGTTATTTCGTGAAATTTTATTAAGAAATGAGGAAGGTATGCCTAAAATACTGGACCTTGGTCTGTGGTTACTCTTTATGCGGGCTGGTGTTTCCTAATCCGAATTTTATTAAGTGTTGATTAAATTATTTTCCTTTTCTCTCTCTTCAATTGAAGGTACAAGCAAGGTCCAAATTAAATGAAATTTGATACCTAGCCTAATTAGGATATGCATAATCCGATTTTGATATTATTTTTTCCTTTCAGAGACTTTTCCTATTTTATTTAATTCTTTTAAAGTAAATCACATTTTCTCTTTCCTAATACATTAGAGACGTCTAGAATTATCCAAAATTGATGAAAATTCACCCACAAGTCATATTTAATGTTTTGGATACAAATTTTCCATCAATTTCACATGTTGGAGTTGTTTGTACAATTATTTAATATTTTGAAGGTTCTACACACTTTCTCTCTCCTGATTTCACCTTATAAGCAAACTTTCTCCAAATTTGATGAATTCACCCAAAGGCTATATTTATTATGTAGATTAAGAATCCAAGATTATTTTTCTCTTTTGGAGTTATTTATTATTTTATTTGATACTTCGGGGAAAACTTAGATCTTCTCTCTCCAAAAAGAATTAAATTAATTATTATTATGTGAAAAATGTGAAACTTGACTCCCAAGTCAATTGGGACCCAAGGAACATGATGTTTAACTTAGATTTCACTTTTGGGTTTCCATTAATGAGTTGTGACAAAATTAATATTGTTGGCCATTATTATCACTCTTGCTCATTCAATTATGTTCCATATCTTAATATTATCACCAAAAGAATTATGTGTGACTATTTGCACGAAATTTCATATAATTCATTATTATCTCATGTGACATATTTTATGTGTCTATTATTAATTTAAGACTAATGTGAGAACATTAGGTTACATTAGGGTGATTTATGCATGTATTAGCCTATTAGGGTTATACTAAACATCTTCTAGATCTATCCTCAACCATGTTTGGCTAATTCCAAAAGGTCAAACTTCTAGGGTAGGGTTCAAGATCTGGTATATGTGTTACAACAATCCAACCCTTAAAAGGATTTCGTCCTCGAAATCTATAGATCCAAAAATCAACAACCAACTACTCCCCACCCCTTAAAAGGTTTAACCTAACAAGTCAAACTAAAAAACATTTAGGGTTACCCACATATCTTTTAGATGTGAAAGTTTTAAAATTTTATGTTGCTCATGTATCCAAGTAATAGTCACACCATCCAAGGTTGAGTTTTAGGCCCTTGTGTCTCTAACCTAACAATCCTACATAAACATCCAAATGTCATAGGGTAGGTCAAGTACACCTTTATATTAATCATAATCACAACTCCAAAGTCAAAACTAGGGTTAGCACTAGGTTTAGGGTTTCACTACCAAAAGCACATAACTTTATTGTGACTTAGTTTAGGAAAACTTTGATGAAATTCAGAATTTTTTTACATATAGTAGTATAATTGAAAATACATTTTTCTTCAAAAAAGCATGCGATATGAAACAAAGATGAGCTCAAAATCAATGCGGACACCAAGTCACAATATATCCATAACAAGATCCCCTTATCGCACCACCAACTCATAACCTACTAGCATCCTCAAATAAAACCTCATAGCATCAAGAGACACAAATCAGACTCAATCTACATGGTAGGGTAAGATCATCTAAAATCTTATCTCAAAAGGGTGCACCTAGGCGATTCGAGGGAAAACATCTCATCTAAAGGATGACTATGCATGGAAAAGGTTCTAACTAGGGAGACAAAATTGAAATAGTCTGATTCTACTTACCATGGGCTCTGATACCATGCTGTAAGGAGTGGTATCTCAGAGTGGAACCACTCCATACTAAAAATTTGAACAATAGAAATGTAAAGAGGTGAGATCACCTCCTTACTAAAATTTAAAGGAAGACAAAACATCCATCTTTTTAGAAAGACAAATGATATTGAGGGATGTATGTATAATATTCCAAGTAAATAAGCGTGCACCAGATACATTATAAAATGTCAATAGCAGTGGAAATAAAAGTACTAAGTCTATTACATGGCTTTCGTTGTTCATTACATGATTATTCCCAAAAGAAAAAGATAAGAGAAAAGGATCTAGCTATAGCAACCTAGACATCCTTTCAGATAGCTTGAGATCTACTCCTGAGATGACTTCCTTCAAACTTGTCCTTCTCCTTGATCAGCACCAGCACCTGGGTGGTAAGGAAAGCACCCAGCAAAAGGGAAAAGAAAATAGGGTATGTGTCACAAAACTAGTCTAGGATAACAAGATAAGTAAAGCAAATAAGAACAGGATAGGGTTCATCGTAAGATGAAGATAATAAGAGTATGAGGCTATATTTAAAAGAAACTTGCCATTAACAATTATATTAAAAAGGATTTGCATGTAAGATAATTATGTCTACCTAACTAAGTAGGGTTGAGGCACTACCGGACCTCTAACCTATAGGTGAGGGGAGAATAAGACATTCCCAGTCACCTACACAATTATATAGGGGAAAATAAAAACATTCCCCAGGGCGATTAAATACATGCCCTCTGTGGGTGGTTGTACATAAGTATCGCTACTTTAAATTAAATAGAATATAAATCTACATGCTAGAAAAGTAGTCATGGCAAGGGTAGTCATAGTATTCAATAAGCATGGCAGTGGGGTATAAGACCCAAACAAGAAGAAATTATAATCTGATTTGAGGCATGAACAACATTAGGATTCAAGAATAGAAGATTTAGGGTTCATTTAAGCCTCATTAGGGAAATATAGGATTTGGCTGCAATTATCCCAACATAGGGTGTAAGGAATGCACATACATAAAGAGGGATTGCACATACATAAATAGGGATTGCACATACCTCTCATACTAATATCAATTACTAAGTTTCACCACTTTAATTGAATCCAAGTTCCACTTTGCCTATTTTCAATGTATTAACATGTATTAGAGTACAAAATGCACATTAATGTATAGAAATCCTAATTTTAGAACTTTTATCAAAACTCATATTTATATTTTGAAAATATCACCAATGAACTTATTAGGTTCTCTTGATCAAGAAAACATATTTTTATGTTAATTTTGGAGTTATGATGATTAAGATGTACTTTTTAAGGATTTTATGTATTAAATTCATTTTACAAAAATCACCCTTTGTTAAACCATGAAATCAGACCTTGAGAATATTTTTATTAGATGGAGATTAATTTTTAAATTTAAAAACATATTTATTTGTCAAATTTGGATAAGATGATTAGAATATATGAATTTTTCAATACTGGCCAATAGGAGATTGCCACATCATCAAACCGATTGAGATAATTGAAGAGAGAGGGAGAGGGAGAAAACACCATTTGACCCAAGATCAGGTTTGAAGTTGAATAGGTAACCAAACTAGAGCTTCTAGAGAAGGTAAAACAGCAAGAAACCAAAACCCTAGAAGAACATGGTAAATAGAGATGGAGATCATCGATTTTAAACATAGAAGTATGAGTTTTAAGCATGTAGTCAGCAATATATGAGAAGGGGGTTAAAAAAACTCACCTCTAGGAAGGTACAAAGGTCCAAATAGTAAGGATCCCCATATTAGAAGGCTTGGTTGCTCCAAACCAAGCTCCTTTCTTGAGCAAAGATCACCTTCTCCACTTTAGAGATGCAAACCCTAACAAAAGAGCATGGAGATGAGATGCTTTGGGGTTCTAGGTGGAGTTTTACCATGGAAGGTCATGGTCTCGACATGGAAGAAGGTGGGAGGAATACTAAAAGCATGAAAATAGGGAAGGAAAGGAGGATACTTACTAGTTTTGGTCAAAATCACCAAGGAGGATCTTAAGAAAACTTAAATAGAGAAATTTGGAACCCTAGGAGCCTTCTTCACCAAGGTAGGCACCCTCTTTTACCTTGGGGAAGAAACTTTGTGGCTAAACATAGAAGGGACTATGATCTAATCTGGGGTAAAGAGAAGGAGAGGATTGCTTCTTAGATTGGGGGTGGGAAGGGGTAGGCATGGCTTTATAAAGAAGGGGGCAAGCATGAGGTGTCTATGGAACTTTCCATGTGTCCCTAGCCTAGGGCTTCATGGCCATGCAAGAGGATAGCTCATAGAGACTTCTTGTATATCAAAAGTCGGTCCTATAATCCCATGGAGACTTCTAGTCCATCCCCACCATCCTTTAAACAAAGAAATAACCCCATTGGCTGATAGCTTTTAAAGATAAGCTCATTTGTAAAGAGGGTAATCCCTATAATGCCCTTGGAAAGGAACACCTTCAAACCAAGGTGAAACTAGGCACCCTATGGTTCAAAAACTCGAGAATATTAAGGGAATATATAAGTATTATACTGCATGTGACAATTTGCAAAGAAAACCTCCCAATTGGGTAAATTGCAGAAAAGTCCAAAATGTACCTAAAATTGCATAACTTGCACAAACAACATCCAAATTGGACCAAACTTCATCCAAAAATTATCTTTGATGTGTTTAATATGAATTTGTCATTATTTCCATATTTTGAAGTTATATAACACATTATTCATCACTTATGCCTTATACTCATTTTCTCTCTCCTAAACTTATCCTAATATTTCAAGGTAGTCCAAATTTGATGAAATTTGACATGTAGGCTAATTTTGATGTGTAGATTTTGAATTTGAAGTTTGTTTCCACTTTGAGACTTCTTTTATGAGATATGTCATATTGCCCATTAACAGTCCATTATCTAAATTATTCATCCAATTAAGTTCCTTATCTTCATATTACCACCAAAATGAGTTATGTGACATATTTTATGTATCCATTATAAACCTAAGATTAGTGTTAGAACATTAGGTTACATTAAGGTGATCTATACATGCATTATCTCATTGGGGTTATACTAAACATCTATGTAGGTCTAACCTTCAACCTTGTTTGGCTAAGTCTAAAATGTCAACTTCCAGTGTAGGGTCTGAGATCTAGTATGTTACAGTACACCACCCCTTAAAGGGATTCTGTCCTTGAAATCAAAACATCCACATATAAGAAAATAACTTATTCACCACCCATTAAAGGATTCATCTTATTAATTCAAAACTATTCTTTAGGTACAAAAGGTTTAACTACACTTCCTTACATTCAACTACATAAGCATCATGTAAAAAAAACTTGTAAAGACTAACTATGAACTATGGGTTAACTTGATCTTGTCCATCCTCAAACAAGTCTTTACACATGGGAGACTAGTTCAACATATTAGGGTCCCTAAAGATAAATCATATAGATGTCTAAGGTTACTATTTCCTAAAAGTATGCTATTTCGGATAATTCATATCAGCTTAGGCCAAGCCGGTATCATATGGATCTGAGAGTCCTCGTAAACCAAGCTAGTGGTATAAAGGAAAATCTTGCCATCCCCCAAATCCTGATCCTTTCTAGACACCTTTGCTTTCAACTTCATGTCCTAGTAGCTGCCTAAAGGCCAAGATAAACAACCTCAGGTTACTATGGTTACTTATACATGTTTTAGTTGTAAGTATTTTAGGGATATATTCATCATTATTCTAATGTGAAACTATAGGATCCTAAATCAACCCTTCATCATCTATTGATCAACTCTATGGCAAACATGTCACTTAAAGGTAAGGCAAGTATTATAACTAGGGAGACAAAATTGAAATAGTCAGATTCCAACTACCATGGGCTCTGATACCATGATGTAAAGAGGTGAGATCACCTCCTTACTACAATTTAAAGGAGTACAAAACATCCATCTTTTTAGAAAGACAAAAGATATTGAGGGATGCATGTATAATATTCCAAGTAAATAAGCATGCACCATATACATTATAAAATGTCAATAGCAGTGGAAATAAAAGTACTAAGCCTATTACATGGCTTTCGTTGTTCATTACATGATTGTTCCCAAAAAAAAAGATAGAGAAAAGGATCTAGCTATAGCAACCTAGACATCCTTTCAGATAGCTTGAGATCTACTCCTGAGATTACTTCCTTCAAATGTGTCCTTCTCCTTGCTCAGCACCAGCACCTGGGTGGTTGGGAAAGCATCCAGTAAAAGGGGAAAGAAAAACAAGGTATGTGTCATAAAACTATTCTAGGATAATAAGATAAGTAAAGCAAATAAGAACAGGCTAGGGTTCACCATAAGATGAAAATAACAAGAGTATGAGGCTATATTCAAAAGAAACTAGCCATTAACAATTATATTGAAAAGGATTTGCATGTAAGATAATTATCTCTACCTAACTAAGTAGGGTTGAGGCACCTACCGAACCTCTAACCTATAGGTGAGGGGAGAATAAGACATTCCCAGTCACCTACACAATTATATAAGGGAGAATAAAAACATTCCCCAGGGTGATTAAATACATGCCCTCTGTGGGTGGTTGTACATAAGTATCGCTACTTTAAATTAAATAGATAAATCCACATGCTAGAAAAGTAGTCATAGCAAGGGTAGTCAATAGTATTCAATAAGCATGGCAATGGGGTATAAGACCCAAACAAGAAGAAATTATAATCTGATTTGAGGCATGAACAATATTAGGATTCAAGAATAGAAGATTTAGGGTTCATTTAAGCCTCATTAGGAAAATATAGGGTTTGGCTGCAATTATCCCAACATAGGGTGTAAGGAATGCACATACATAAAGAGGGATTGCACATACATAAATAGGAATTGCACATACAAAAAGAGGGATTGCACATACATAAAGAGGGATTGCACGTACATAAAGAGGGGTTGCACATACATAAAGAGGGATTGCATATACATAAAGAGGGATTGTACATACATAAATAGGGATTACACATACCTCTCTTACTGATATCAATTACTAAGTTTCACCACTTTAATTGAATCCAAGTTCCACTTTGCATATTTTCAATGTATTAACGTGTATTAGAGTACAAAATGCACATTAATGTATAGAAACCCTAATTTTAAAACTTTTCATCAAAAGTTGGATTTATATTTTTAAAATATCACCAATGAACCTATTAGGTTCTCCTGATCAAGAAAACATATTTTTATGTTAATATTGGAGTTATGATGATTAAGATGTACTTTTTATGGATTTTCTGCATTAAATTCATTTTACAAAAATCACCCTTAGTCAAACAATGAAATAAGACCTTGAAAATATTTTTATTATATGGAGATTAATTTTCTAATTCCAAAACATATTTATTTGTCAAATTTGGATAAGCATATTAGAATATATGAATTTTTCAATATTGACCAATAGGAAATTGCCACATCATCAAACTGATCGAGATAATTGAAGAGAGAGGGAGAGGGAGAAAATACCATTTGACCCAAGATCAGATTTTAAGTTGCATAGGTAACCATACTAGATCTTCTAGAGAAGGTAAAATAGCAAGAAACCAAAACCCTAGAAGAACATGGTAAATAGAGATGGAGATCATCGATTTTAAACATAGAAGCATGTAGTAAGCAATATATGAGAAGGGGGTTAACAAAACGCACCTCTAGGAAGGTAAGAAGGTCCAAACAACAAGTATCCCGATATTAGAAGGTCTGGTTGCTCCAAGCCAAGCTCCTTTCTTGAGCAAAGATCACCTTCTCCACTTTAGAGGTGCAAACCCTAGCAAAAGAGCATGGAGATGAGATGTTTTAGGCTTCTAGGTGGAGTTTTACCATGGAAGGTCATGGTTCCGACCTGGAAGAAGGTGGGAGGAATACGAATAACATGAAAATAGGGAAGGAAAGGAGGATACTTACTAGTTTTGGTCAAAATCACCAAGGAGAATCTTAAGAAATTCTAAATAAATAAATTTGGAACCCTAGGAGCCTTCTTCACCAAGGTAGGCACCTTCTTTTACCTTGGGATAGAAACTTCATGGAAAAACATAGAAGGGATGATGCTCTAAGCTGGGGGAAATAGAAGGAGAGTATTTCTTCTTAGATTGGGAGGTGGGAAGGGGTAGGCATGGCTTTATAAAGAGGGGGCAAGCATGAGGTGTGTATGGGACTTTCCATGTGTCTCTAGCCTAGGGCTTCATGGACATGCAAGAGGACAGCTCATAGAGACTTCTTGTATATCAAAAGTCAGTCCTATAATCCCATGGATACTTCTAGGCCATCCCCACCATCCTTCAAATAAAGAAATAACCCCATTGGTTGATAGCTTTTAAAGATAAGCTCATTTATAAAGAGGGTAATCCTTATAATGCCCTTGGAATGAAACACCTTCAAACCAAGGTGAAACTAGGTGCCCTATGGTTAAAAAACTTGAGAATGGTAAGGGAATATATAAGGATTATACTGCATGTGACAATTTGCAAATAAAACCTCCCAATTGGGTAAATTGTAGAAAAGTTCAGAATGTACCTCAAATTGCATAACTTGCACAAACAACATCCAAATTGGACCAAAATTCATCCACAAGTTATCTTTGATGTGTTGAATATGAATTTTCCATTATTTTCATATTTTCAAGTTATATAATCACATTATTCATTACTTATGCCTTTTACTCATTTTCTTTCTCCTAAACTTATCCTAATATTTCAAGGTTGTCCAAATTAGATGAAATTTGACATGTAGGCTAATTTTGATATGTAGATTTAAAATTTGAAGTTTATTTCCACTTTTGAGACTTATTTTTATTAGATATGTCATATGGACCATTAACGGCCCATTATCTAAATTATTCATCCAATTAAGTTCCTTATCTTCATATTACCACCAAAATGAGTTATGTGGCATATTTTATGTATCCATTATAAACCTAAGATTAATGTTAGAACATTAGGTTATATTAAGGTGATCTATACATAAATTATCTCATTGGGGTTATACTAAACATCTATTTAGGTCTAACTTTTAATCTTGTGTGGCTAAGTCCAAAATGTCAATTTCAGGGTAGGGTCCGAGATCTAGTATGTTACAAGAACCTCCAGTCAAACATACCCAATGGATATGTTGGAGTGGGTGTAAAATTTTCAAATATTATTAATGGTATTCAAAACAATGAAAGTGTAGTAGCAGAAGAAAATAGTGACTATATTCAATTTCTCATAAAAGAACATCTTAAACTTACATGTAAAGGTACATCACAAGGATCCACATAGAGGGAAATCTAAACCACCTCAAGATTGTCTCCAAGCTTTAACTTCACAATCTAACTCCATGTATTTATGTCATGTCCACCATATCCTTCACCTAGGGTTGGAACCATACCCCAACAAGAAGAGAAAATAGATGACATCATACATCTTTCCTGGGTATGGGGAATCATACATCCTCCATCCCAAAAATATCACGATGTTACCATCATTCACAATGAACAAAAACCAATGCAATTACACTACTCTCGTGCTATTGAATCACATAGCATGTTAAATGTAGAGGCAAGTAGCAAGTATAGTCAGATTATACAATGTTGCCATCACATAATGGAGAATAGATACATCCACATGCAAGTGGGAACAAGATATCACATATCTACAAATAAACACCCACATCATAGTGGGCACATATCATCAAAAGTCCAACATGCACCAAGGTACAAGAAAAAGAGTCCAAAAGAATATCCATGATCACAAGATCAGTAACAAAATAAGATAGTTCACAAGAACTATGATTTCAAAAGAAAGGAGCAATGTGTATAGGCTATTGTCCATACGACCAAGAGAAAGAAGGAACTTAGGCTAATTGCTCAAAAAGAATAATCGAGGATGAAAACATACCTTAAACCAGGATCCTAGAAACTCTCTTCACCAATTTAGTTGTTTTCAAGATCAACCCTGCCCAAATACAAATTGTTCACATGTATTAGAGTTTGAGATTCATATATATGTAATGTAACCCTAATTCTAGACCTTTCTACAAAACATCAGATTTAGGACTCCAAACCTGAACCAATCAACTTATTTGGTTTTTCTGATTAAGAAAATATATTTATTTACTATATTTGGAGTTCATATGGATTAGTTACCAATTTTAGGGATTTTTATATTAATTAATTAGATCTTTAAAAATTGATCATTGAAAACATGGAAATTGTGCTTTGAAACTATTTTGATTAGAAAGACCACATCTTTCAATTCCAAAACATATTTTATTTTAATTTTTAGTCAAGCGAATTAAAAGATATGAATTTATAAAATCAACCAATCACAAAATTAGAAAAACCCAAATCAGTAGGGAATTTGTGAGAGAAGAAGAGAGGTCAGATGGGAAAGGAGAAACTTATCTGAGAGTTTGGGGAAAAACTTCATTCGTCATTCATTTGTGAAACTAACTAACCGGTCATGAAGAACAAGTGTCACAGTTGTTTACCTGAGGTCTAATTACGTTTCAAAAATAAAAATGACGTCGGGGAGCAGTGCTGCAAACTCAAACGAAGAACCATGTTCGGCTTTTGGGTGAAACGACGATGCAAGGAGAAATCAAAGCATAACCACCAACAGCCACACACTCAAGAAAGGATGAAATTGGGATGAGAGGAGATTCACAAAACAACTGAGGAAGATCAGGGTAGAGGTATTTATAAGTGGAGTTGTGTGAGAAGTTGTTTCAGAAGATTTGAAGAAAAAGTTTAGGCGTTTCTCGAATTCACCATGTTAGGCTCCGAATATGTATGGATAGATGCAGAATTAAATTTGCAATCCAGTATAAATTATTTGTTGAAATTTCGTTAATAAATGAGGATGTTATGCCCAAAATACCGGACCTTGGTCCGCGGTTACTCTTTATGCGGGCTGGTATTTCTTAATCTGAATTTTGTAAAGTGTTGACTAAATTAGTTTCCTTTTTCTCTCTCTTCAATTGAAGTTACAAACAAGGTCTAAATTAAATGAAATTTGATGCCTAGACTAATTATGATATGTGGAATCCAATTTTGATATTATTTTCCCTTTCAGAGACTTTTGCTATTTTGTTTAATTCTTTTAAAGTAAATCACATTTTCTCTTTCCTAATACATTAGAGACGTCTAGAATTATCAAAAATTGATGAAACTTCACCCTCAAGTCATATTTAATGTGTTGGATACTATTTTTCCATCAATTTCATGTGTTGGAGTTGTTTGTATAATTATTTAATATTTGAAGGTCCTACACATTTTCTCTCTCCTGATTTCACCTTTTAAGCAAACTTTCTCCAAATTAGATAAAAATTCACCCAAGCGTTGTATTTATTATGCAGATTATGAATCCAAGATTATTTTCCTCTTTTAGATTCATTTATTATTTTATTTGATATTTTAGAGAAAACTTAGATCTTCTCTCTCCAAAAAGAATTAAATTAATTACTATTATATGAAAAATGTGAAACTTGACTCCCAAGGCAATTGGGACCCAAGGAACACGATTTGTAACTTAGATTTCACTTTTGGGGTTTCCATTAATGAGTTATGACAAAATTAATATTTGTGGCCATTATTATCACATTATTTCATTATTATTACTATTGCTCATTCAATTATTATTACTCTTGCTCATAAAGGATTAAGACCCAAATTGTTGACATGGCAGCCCTCCAATGGCCGAAGGTAATTTATCTTGCAAATTTTGTAATTAATTATTGGTAACTCCGATTAAGACAAACTATATATTAAAATTGATTAGGAGAATGGAAGGAATGCAATAAAAATATGAGAGGACCTATATCTGCTTCTAGTTATAAAATTACTTAAAGTTAGCATCATTAATGTAATTAATGAACTATAACAATAAGTTTTAGGTTTTGATGATTCTAATGTGTTTAATTGATATTGATAATAGAAGATTGATCTTTTATGAATAAAAATATCAACTTGAAAGTTATGTGAATTTAGCAACCCATAATTTGATAAATAAGGGTTTCTTTGAGATGAAAAGTGCAATTGATGTTAAATTAGGGTTTGTTAACCAAAAGAACATGTAAAGTGGTAACTAGGGTTTGGAAAGACAAAAACCTAATGGAACCCTAAAATTGACTTCAAAACCCTATCTTGAGACCCAACTTAGTCTTAATGATTATTTGGATAAAATAATAACACATGGGTGTATTGCTTTCACTTCCAGGATAATTTTCTTGGTTGCTTGTTTGGTTTTGGTTGATCTTGCTTGGACTTCAATATTATTACTAAAAAATGTATGTGGTTATGCCTATGACTAACCACTTTGGTTTCCGGTGTTTTTTGAGGTTTTACCACATTGCTTGAAATTAAATTCTTGGATGATATTTATTTCCTGTAATCTATAGTCACTATGGCTATCACAAATTATTCTTATAACTTGCTTGAACCTCGCATACCAACTCTAGAGGTTTAAATGGAATGAAATGAAAAGTTATGGTGATGACTAAAGACCAAGCCCCATATTGGGAAGGTCACACCATGCCCCATAATGGGAAGGTCATATAAGGTTAGTCTAGGCCCCATATTGGGAAGGTCATACAAAGTCAGGTCAGACCCCAGATTGGGAAGGTCATATGAGGTCACGCCCCAAATTGAGAAAACCAACATGGCACCTAAGAACCAAATTGAGAAGGTGGCCTTTTCTTCCATTATAGGAAAAAGACCCTATAAGGGTATCCCAAAGGTTGAGTAAAAAATGGGTCGAGAAGTTATGAAGAAAATGATAATTTTGTTTTTTTAACAATAATTGTTGAGATTATGTTGTTACAAGTATATGCAAACTTTTTGTTTCCCCCACATACCAGTATAACTTGTTAATTGACCACATGTTTTGTTTGTCGGCCTTTTAGGACAGTCTGCTATTATTATGCAAATAGGATGAAAGATGGACACTTAGAGAAGAAGACATCAAATAAAGAAATTTAATGCATATCCTGGAGGATATAGTTTGATGGTTGTACTTCATATGGTAAACTTTAGAAATTTTGTATAATGTAATTCCTTTGTGGAAAGTTATCTTGTACCAAATTCCTTTTGATTTAGTAAAATTTATTAATTATTTCTAGTTATTTGCTAAACGATCGATCATGTAATGAAGGTAATAGCCCTTGCCCTCTTCGTCTTCCAGAATATGGGATAACAAGGGGAGGGGTTGTTAAACACTCGCACACTAATCAATTAATCATTGGAACATGAAAGGGATTATTCCTCTCATGAATGCCTCATGGAACCAAATGAAACATGGTAGGGATGGTAATAATGTAGATCAATGTGATGCCAAAGTATCAAAAACATGCCAACCAAGTCAAGATTCTTCCGCTAATGAATATTGTGGCTCTTTACAGCTCATCCAAGATATTCTCATCATGATTCATGCATCGTCATCTTTGCAGATTATAAATGGATTGTGTTATTGTTGGAATACCATCTTTAGATGCATATACAAATTTCTTACCTTATGTAAAAAATTAATATACCTAGTTTATATTTCCTCTTATGGGACTATTTGACAATTCTTTGTACAGTGAGTAAAAGAGATAATTGAAAAGGTTGTACAGAACATCACATATGATAAAAGAAACTGATATAAAAACATGCAAATACAAATATAATATATTGACCAGTAAGAAAGGAAAATGATGCATCTTTGAGTACTCAAATAAACTATACCTTCAGTGTGGACCTTGTCACTTGTAACTTTGCAAACTTATCATGTGAATCTCATATAAGTTGGTGAGGAACCACCAAGCTCCTTCAACGTTCCTTCACTACTAGGATATTAGCCACATTATCCCTGAATATACCTAACACACACAAGAAGTGAGATTCTTTCAAGATAGGAACATATCATTCTAGCACCAACATAAGTAGTGTTGAAAGAAAATAGATACTTTCCCATCCACCCAAAACCACAAGATGTTAGCAATTTGATGATTGAAAGTTGATATACAATTATAAGTTAGGGAGGTCAATGGGAGTCGGGGCATTGAGCCATTGATACACATATGGGACTTTAACATAGGAGGCAAGGGCTTATTATGCAATCATTGATTATGGGTATGCCTCCTCATCCAATTTTAATCTTTCATCCTTGCAATACTATCTTTTTTAGATCCAACAAGTTGATTGAGTTGTATTTTCCCCACAAGGGATGTTTCGAAGCTACATGTTATTCTCCTCCACATATACCAGGCTTGAGATCACTTGTAGTTGTTACTCCATGTGAAGTTGCAACCTGGGAAAACAACAATATCTTCTTTAGAGAAGTTAAATAAATGAAATAAAACATTAGTAATGATATCAATTTACCAATAAAGTCGTGTCTTCATTTTTATTGAAAATGGATTGTAGAGTAAGTCATATATATACACGCAATGACATTTGGATCAAGCAAACAAGGGTTTGTGAGAAGCAAGAAGGGGTTTATGACTATCATGGTTGGACCTCATGAGATTCATATTTATTATGAATCAATCCCTTTGCTCCATATGGTACAAAAATCTTCAGCCCGCAAGTAAACTTATATGCTTATGCCTTCATTGAATTCAAATAGTAAAAACCAACTAATGCAAAACTAAAGTTTATAAATCAAGATACCAAGAGCTCATTCTGGAATTATTGAACAATGCATGAATGAGATACCAGAACCTATAGAAAATAAAATTAAATGTTGGGAACTAAAAGAAATTAAAATTTCCTTAGCCCCACCTTTGTAAGAAAAATGAAATACATGTATCAGTTTAATGAATTGGAACTGATATAAAAATAGGATGATTGGATACATGCCATGTAAACCTCTAAAAACCCAATATTCTCTTAAATTGTCGACCTCTTTAATTATCCTACAATATTACCTTTGTTCCATAAGAGGTTGCCATGACCAACTCTCCTATCCATCATTGTTGAAGCTCGGTAGCAATAAAGCACCAACATTGACCCATCAACTAGAAGTCTAGAACTGCATGTTGATCTCCTCTATGTGACTATCCCCCAGTGTTGCTGTGAGCATAATGTTATACAACCATTATGTTTCACACCTCCTAGACCCACAAAAACAAAACAAAAATTGGTCAAATTAGAAGAAAAGTAGTCAATCAAAAAAATTGAATGTGGGGACCAATCATAGTTTCCTCTAACCAGAAGGCATGATTATATCTCTTTACTTTAGTTGACATCTAATACTAGATTTCTAATTTGGAAATCACAAACAAATTCAACATGAAAGGACGTGGAACACTTTAAATGTGAGGTGGAGGTTGTCAAAACACCTTCTTGATTCTACATAGTTTAGTAGTTCATAAAATAGGTTGAGAATAGAGATAACAATAGAGAATATACCAGACAAATAGACTAGAGAATAATCAAAAGCTTCATGACTTTATCCCCAATAGTTCATTGACACATAATTAGCATCTCATAAAACTAGCAGAGAATGTATATACCAATTGTTGAAATTACTAACAAATAGTAGAGAGTTGCTAATTAAGTCAAAATTGTGTAATTATTTTGTTAGAAAAAAATGTAATTTATATATTCCACATATATAGATGCGGGTTGTCTCATCCTTGGAAACCTATTTATCACTTCAACTCCCTCAAATTCCATTTCTACATATAAAAATAATAAGGAAATTTGAAAAGTATCAAGTTGTTGAACAAGGTGTGAAAAAACAACAACCTATAACTTCATATACATATACCCAATTACAACTTGTTACAAAGGCCTTTGACAATATATAACTTCTCCACTAGTTCAGAATTCTACCAACCATGTTACATGTTGACTCTGAGGCAACAATGGTAATTGAAACTGCCATTATGTCTTTTTTCATGTATGATAGGAAAAGAAAACATTGGAATTGTCCTTTATAGTAATTCACACAATCAAAGATAGCATACTGTGCTTGTTTTTTAATTTCAAATTTTTGTTATACTCTATTTTTGTGAGAATTTCGAATAGATCTGTAATTAACTTCAAATTCCTAGTTGATTAAAAGTTACTTTAAGAGTTAGAATACTTCTTTTGGAAAGAAATTATTTTATAAGAAATCAAGGTTACAAAGAGTCATATACATAGTCTTGTCTTAGGGTATGACGTAATAAAGACATAACATACCATAAGCTACACTAATGCTTATGGGACTGAGGAGAATAAGCCCAGTTAGATAATATAAGAGAAAATAAATAACAAAAAGTACCACCAACACTCCCCCTCAAGTTGAAGAGTACACATTCTTGCCACACATATATAAGGAGGATGAAGGTGGAAGAGGCTTGGTGAAGATAGCATCATTCTATTTTTGTAGTCTTTACATATGACACAATGATCTTCATGTCATGAATCAAGTCCCTCACAAAGTGGCAGTCAGCCTAAATGCTTGGAATGTTCATGAAAAAATGGATTATTAGATATATGAATAGTTGCTTGATTATCACACTCCATAGATACTAGAGAAGAGAGTAAAGAACAATTCTCAAAGAATAGTCTTCACCCATTTACTCTCATAGAAATTGTATGCCATGCATGGCATGATATTCCATCTTACTAGACTGCTTCTTGCTCTGCCAACTAATTAGATGACATTCCAAAGTACATCTCCTTCTGTTCACAATTCCAGCCTAATCATAACCTACATAGCAGTCCAAAGAGATATCTAGAGATTGTGGTTTCCTATAGAGGAGACATCTTCCATGTGCACTTTTTAGATAGCATAGAATGTGTTGTGCCTAACTCCAATGGCGCACAAGATGTTTTGCCACGTGTTGACTACCAACACTAACAATAAAAGTAATATTGGGTTAGGTAGTTGTAAAACAAATGACTTTCCCAAACATGCTTTGATATTGTCTAGGATCGAAAAAAGACTCCGCCTCTGACAAAACTTTGTTGTGATAGTCCATGAGAGAAGAGACATGCTTATAATTTAGCATACCAGAGTTCTTCAAGAGGCGAAGGATGTACTTCTATTGAGATAAATAACTATCTTGATGAGAATGTATCACTTCTATGCCCAAGAAGTAGTGAAGTTATCTAAGATCCTTGGTATGAAAATGTTGTTGGAGTGCTTATTTCATGGAAGAAATTCTATCAGTATCACTACCACTTATAATGATATCATCAACATAGATGGTCATGAAGGAGGAATGACAAGAGGGTGTGGGATGGTTTCATGACCCAAAGAGTTAGAAAGATTGATCTCAATGAACTCAGTTTGAAGTTGAGGCGGAGAGGATATTGACATAGAATCAAAGAACATCTCAGATTCATGAAATGTAATGTCAGCAAAGACATAAATATGTGGTTTCTTGGACTATACTGAAAGGTAGAATAGCCAAGGAAAACCATCTTGATTGATTGGGGTTCAAGTTTATCCCCTCTGGGATCAAAATTATTAGACCTATCAAACTGGGTCAAAATCCATGGGTGCCCATGGGTCGACTTGTTTAAGTTGGGTTTGGGTCCTAAAAATTGCCACATGTTGGAGAAAACCCAAACTCGTACCCACCCATATAACTAGCGAGTTTCATGGGAAATCCACGGGCACCCACGGGTGACCCACTTAATTAATAATAATGACCATATAAGATTTAGCTATCAATAAAACATTTACGCAACAACATATTCGAACTTGTCGCTTGTGTGTGTTTGCATCCACGCCACTACCCGTTGGAAGATGGGAATCATTAAATATTTCTTGTACTCATATCACAAAATTTTAAGCCGCAAGAAAATTAACAAAATACAAAGTTATGATTTGTAATATTTATTACTCATTAAGTAGTTTGTAAAAGTTATCCTTCTATATTATGTTGTGAGAACCAGATGTTGTGAAAACCAGAGGCGTACATAAGGTTGTGTCATCTTCATACTACAAATTAAAAGGCATGGAGTTGATGGTTTTTTCATCTTCATATTGAAAATTAAAAGGGCATGGAGTTGTTGGTTGTGTCATCTTCATACTACAAAATAAAAGGGTGTAGAGTTGTTGTTTAGAATAGGTCAAAACTTCAGTCTTTTTTAGTTACCCACATCTATATCACATCTCATTTAGATACCTCCTTCATAATAGACATTGCATTATTAATGTTTGGTTGTTTGTTGTAGGAGGTCCTCCTTATTTAAAACATGTATGTTTTTGCCTTGAGAATCTAAACTATGTAGTATGTTTGATGTTCCAACATTTATGCAATCCACATAATTAATTCAATTAGGTGACGACTTTTCTTTACTAGCATGTAGCATCTCTATTCATGGGTGTATTGTTGTGTAATGCTCTTCTTATAACAATTTTTTGGAAAAATAAATAAAGTTTGTATGACAATGTAGACTGTGATTTTTTTGTGCCATATCTTATGTAAAAAAAACTAGCATGGCAATTTTTCTATTTTATATGGGGACTCGCGGGTAACACAACCCGCTGGGTCGGTTTTGTATTTGTCTTTGTTCCACCCGTTTAGAAATTGATATTTTTTACCACGATCCGTGAGAACCAAAACCGCAATGACTCAATCCAAACCCAACCAACCCACTTGTTTGACAAGTCTAAAAATTATGCCCAAAATGGTACACATGAAAACACACAAAGGAAGATGGAAAGTTGTTTGTGTTGGAAAAAAACACTGAAAAGGGGTCAAGTTCTGAACAACATTGGTTGTTGATTGATAAGGTGGCATGTTGTGAGAACAACTTTAGACCAATAAGTCTTAGGTAATTTACCCTGGAATATTAGATCACAACATATGTGGATAATTATGTTTTGCCACCCTATTTTTGTGTGGGGTGTGAACACATGAACATTGATGGATGGTTCTAGTTCTACAGAAAAAAGAAGACACGTGAGCAAAATTATATTTGAAAAGCTTGTCGGGCCTACCTTTTTATAATACATTTATTACATTTTGTTGAAATCATTTTATGAAAATTCTGAAAAATACCAATCGATAATTATGAGATTTCAATAAATACAACCACATAATACTAGAAAAAAAATAAAGATAATTCAATAACAAAATCCATCAAAGGTGTTGGTTTGAAGGGGATCACAAATGTCACTATAAATAACATCAAAGGAAGCTTTAGAACAAATATCAATTTTTAGGTAAAGAACTCTTGCAATTCTGTCCAAACTCACATGAGTTGCAAGGAAGACTTTTAAAACTACATAAAGAGGGTTCCATATGTTACAACTTATCAAGAGAGGGATAAACATAACATTGGTGTAGTTGAAGAGGTGCACTTACAAGAAGAATATAAGATAAAACAACATAATGAAAGTAAAAATGGTCATTAGCTCTAGAACCCAAACAAATTATCTAAAAAATCTAAAAATCTTGCATCAAAAAAGCATGACTAGTGTAAGTTAATTTGCAAGTAAATGCATCAACTAACTTAGAAAAGGACACTAAATCAAAGGATAAATGAGGAATATAATGAACATATCAAAGTTTGAAACTAGGTGAGACATTAACGCTGCCACATTGTTGAACAGTTTGGATGCACCCATTTGCTAGAGTGACAAATGAGGTAGAAATGTGAGTTTCAATGGAGTTAAGAAGTCATCTCATACTATATATATGTTGGGTTGCCCCAGATTAAAAAATCCAAGGATAGTTGGATGCCAACATAGAGATCTCGACATTACCTTGGTTGGAGGCCAGATTTGTCAAAAATGTCACAACAAAGTCCATGGTGACATAATCCCTCGATCATGCAGATTGTGAAATACAATGTTAAGAGGGTTGCATTAGTTGCTCATACTCAGTTGAAGAGATGGCAACATACTAATTGTATGGTTCTTGGGAACATGGGCAGTCCTAGAATTACGATTGTGCTCATATGGACGACCTTGCTTTTCATAGCTCTTTTCCTCCATATGTCCTAGCTTTTTGCAGAATGTGCATTGTGACCTAGGGGATACCTTCGACGATCACGTCCTCATCTAGAGGAAAAAACAAAGATCACAAGTTGCAATTTTTTTGGAGTAGAGGTCAAGTGGCAGACATCATACTAGTGGAAACAAGAGAATGCACCTTCCAGAGTGGGAAAGGTATTGACACGTGTTACCGTGTGCAAAATGCAAGTGAACATATCACAGTAATAATGGACCTGTGAGGCCCGAGTCGAACACGGGGAAGCATTTCTCCAGAAACTACTACTAACTACAAATCAATTAGCAAAGACGGTGCTAGTTGTTTGAGTTGGGTTGAATTACTAAATTAATACTAAAGCAAACGAATTAAATGATTTGAGTAAATCAGAAAGAGAACGAGTTCCTTAAGATGATGGTTTTTCCACAGATATCACTTACAGTCTATCCTATACACTAATACCTATTATCTCAATTCCTGGATAAGGAGCCTATAGACAGAATTACCTACTTCCGTAGTGTAATTCACTACCTATAATAATGTCAATCCCACTCTCGTAGTTATTGGTTTGATTAGTTAGGTGTTTTACATCAATACTCTGGGTTCCTCCCCTCATCTATTTTATGCTTTTCCCAAAGGGTATAATAAATGAGTAATTCTATGTTTTTCAACCCTTAATCCCTCTCCTGAGATGATTATGTGTCTATTGATCCATTCATGGTGATCAAGCATAAATAGAACAAGCAACATCCATAGAATTATATCCAGTAATGAGAGATAAATTGATATTAATGCATAGAAATCAACTATAGTGTATATCCAAGCTACTCCCGGGTCCTAAAGAACAAAGATTTTTAGTCTTGCATGGTTTTCATGATAAAACACACAGATAGGAAGAAGAAAAACGTGGGGAACATAGTAAAAACTAAGTTAACCCCTGGATATTTGGCTATCCGGACGATCCCCTCCATAGTATGTGCGATCTACTATCTTCCAGCAGTAGAAACGTCCTCCATTGGTGCTCAGATCACTCCCAGTGAAGCTTTGGTCCTCCATCCATCTCTTCTCTCTCTGGTCACTGTACAATGAAAATGGGTCGCTCCTTAGGTTTGGTCGTCATCCCCCTAAGTTATAGGTATGACTTAGGGTGTGAAATTTCATCCACCATTGGATTAGAAGCAAATCTATAGCTGACTTGATCGGGTAGACTCGATGGTACCGACTTGATGTGTCGATGGTACCGAGTCACTTAAGTTAGGTCGCGTGATCCCGATCCCGGCGATACCATTGAAAATGTCTCGGTGGCACCAACTTCTTGCAAATTCAAGCCGCTTCTCTGACGTCAACTCGGTGGCACCGACTTCTTGCAAATTCAAGTGCCTCACTGACGTCAACTCGGTGACACCAACTTCTACGGTCGGTAGCACTGAGTTTTCTTGATTCATGTGGGACTCTTTGATGGTATCTTGGTGGCACTGATTTCTTGGGTTGGTAGCACTAATATCTGGGTTGTTTTTGGGAAGCTCTCTGAGGTCAAGTCAGTGCCACCGACTTTTGTGGTGTCGGTAGTACCGAGCTGTGTCGATCTGCCTTGTACCTAAAAACACATAAAGCATCGTAAGTGCTCAAAATGCATAAAATGCTAGTAAAAATGATTTAATTATATAATTTGATGTAAACAATGAAATATAGGCTAACTATGACATTTCATGCATAATAGGTCATATAAATGTCCAAACTACACATAAAAACAAAGGAAAATGAGCTTATAAAAGCAACTAAAAACACATGCACCAAACTCCCCTAAGATTGAATGTTGCTCGTCCTCAAGCAACACACTCTCATATTTGTTTGATAAAAGTCAGCAAAAGGACAAAGCACATACATTCTTTTCTTAAACAACCCACCTAGCAAGCCCTAAACCGGCCTTCACTGACCACTGAACCACTAACTGCTCTAAAGTGACCAAAAACTACAATAAGAGATGTCCACCCTCAGTCAATGGAATTTTCAAGTAAGCAGTTAACATCATAATTACTCAGGCATTTGCTTGATGTATTGCGTGATTCCCTACACTAAATTATTTTTTCCTAACTACCAACTAACTGGAAGTAGATCTCCATGTAAACATGAACGAGGAGATAAATCGTGAAGAGTGGCCTACCAATAAGAGAAATTAATGGTGAAAATGGGTGGCAATTGAAAATTTCAAGAGTACATCCAATCTATTTATGCACAAGAAGAATGAACCTATATGAATGCACAAGAATGTAATGAATGAACCTAATGCCTAATTTTCTTTTTCATTAGATGATGCATGTAGAACAAGCTATGAATTTTTTTTTCCTTCAACTTGGGAAGTTGCACATGTGGATTATACTCTTCTTCCTAAAAGAATGTAGAATATATTTCATTTCCTTTTTTTCTGAATTTCTTTTCAGCAAGTCTCGCATTGTGCTTCTCGCTTTCTTCTCAACTGTGCTTTTGGTTTTTTTTTTTCATTTCTCTTTTTTTCTTCTTCATCTCATCTTCTTAATTTTGAGTTTAAGAATCCACATGGAAAAAGAGAAAATGCATGTAATGGTGGAATGAATGTACTATATGAATTATGTTATGCAAGCTAAAATGGTATGCAAGACTATCAATGACTATGAATGCAAAACATTTTTTTCTTTGTATGCAAGTAAACTACCTTATATGTTATGCAATGTAATCAAAGAAAAATAGTTTGGAGAACTCAAGAATTTTGAGGTGGTGAGTCAAATGAATGAATGGAAAAGATAGAATCACACAACTAAGAGACAACACCTTTCATTATATTATGATGTGTCCCTCTTAAATTACATGTGTTCAGGGTGATCCAAGGGATTATTTCTCATATATTCATTTAAGATCTTGTTATGGTTTGGTCAGTTTAGTCTCAACATCTTCATTGTCCACATTTCATTATTGAATAAGACTTTCTTTTATGTACTATGTCCTAAAACTGACTAATTCAAACACTTCCTCAGAAGGTGTTGTAGAAGGATGTTACAACTCAAACTTTTAAAAACATGACCTTCATTTTCATTTAACACCAGAGAGTACAAGCATTCAAGATTGAAACCATGCAAATTTTTAACTCCACAATTACACTAGATAGATGTGGATCCTACTTTCACAACTAAAAATAAAGCAAACAAACTAACTAAAATAAGAAAATAAAATGAAAAAAAGATAAAAACTAGGATAGAATGTTGTTCCAGCACCCCCCAAGCTTGAATACGACTATGTCCACATAGTCAATACTCTCACCAAAGAGGTGGAACAATGATACCATGGATCAGAACGGTGGAGGTGGCATGTTCGGGTCATGGGGAGGGAACATCCACTGAAATGATAGATCAGATGGAGGCATCGACGGCGGCTGTGGATACTCTGGTACTGCTCAATCCTATGCATACGTGTATGAACGTTCTCATGGTTGGCCAAGAGAAGGTGTTCATTCTCAAAGATGGCCTGCTAGTTCTCGTATAGCCATCCCTGAATGTCCGACACGCCAGCTAGGGCCTCCTGGTGTTGCTGCTCCAGAATATGGGAGAGGTGGATGCTTGAAAGTGTGAAGAAAGTGGCTCCACCACCTCACTTTTTGTAGCTACTCATGAAGCTATCAGTACTACCAACAGGAGAGTCAGTGGTACCAAGTTGTGGAGCACAATTTGTGGTTGGTGCTTGTGACACTTACGATTGGCTGACGTGATGTGCGCGGATCACCCTTCGTCAGTGGTACTGATGACACCGTCGGTAGTACCGACTTATGTCACGGATCGGTTCCACCAATCGCACGATGAAGTGCATCTGAGATGTTGGATTGTGACCAATTGGATTGCTGACATGATGAGTCGGTAGTACTGACTTCCTTGGTCGGTGCTATCAAGATTTTGCATCTTGCCGGTGCTCACAAAAAATGGACTCAGTGTTCTGAGCCTGGGAGTGCCCAGAAGTTGGTAGCACCGACGGGAAGTGTCGGTGGTATAGAGTCCTTATCAGTTAAAATATGATGCATCTCCAAAGATTCATTGGTACTGACATTGTTGGTCGGTGCTACCGAGTTGGCACTACTGATTTGCAAAAATGTTGATCATGTTTTGGTACTACCGACTGATTGACTCGGTGGTACTGACATCTCTTTGTCCTGCACACTCAAAAAGAACAGATCAAGGTACCTTTTTTACTAAAAATAAAATTGAAAGTATATCTAAACATGAAAATTGAATCTAAGAAGTGCAATAAACATTGGTTTGCCTCCCAAAAAGCGTCATTGTTTAACATCTTAGACTATATGGTCCTTAGAGCATAAACTAAGGAATGGTGCAAAGTTGCACCTCCTCTAACCTTGGCTCTACCTCCCCTCCAAAATAATGCTTGAGTCTTTGGCCATTAATAAGGAATGACCTACTCCCATATATAATGGTCACAACACCATGGGGGTGTACTTTCTCATTAACAAACGGTTCACTCCACTTGGACCTAAACTTTCCTGGATGCAGTCTAAGCCTAGAATTAAAGAGGAGGACCTTCTGCCCAGGTAGAAACACCCTATTAAGAATATGTCTATCATGAATTTTCTTTTTCCTCTCCTTATATATCCTAGATCTTTCATAAGTGTCCATCCTTAGCTCATCTAATTCATTTAATTCTAGAAATCTCTTCTTACCTGCTTCATCTAAATTGAAGTTCAGTTTCTTCATA
This sequence comes from Alisma plantago-aquatica, assembly GCA_963693085.1. Classification (NCBI taxonomy): domain Eukaryota; kingdom Viridiplantae; phylum Streptophyta; class Magnoliopsida; order Alismatales; family Alismataceae; genus Alisma; species Alisma plantago-aquatica. Next base: position 240,895,245 of record OY856412.1, on the reverse strand, counting down.
GCCCATCTGGCTTTATGTTCTAATTATACATGTAAATGGCATGCACGACCATAGATCAGCCTAAAAGGTGTGGTTCCTATTGGAGATTTATAAGCTATTCTATAGGCCTAGAGTGCATCATTAAGAACATAACTCCAGTTTGTCCTATTGGTTGAGATTGTTCTCTCTAAGATCTGCTTAACTTCCCTATTTGAAACCTCAACCTGACCTTAAGTCTATGGGTGATATGGGGTACCCACATGGTGTTTCACCCTATAGTTTCTCAAGAGAGCTCCAAACTGCCTATTAGTGAAGTGTGAGCCACCATCACTAATGATTGGGTGAGGGACACCAAACCTGCAGAAAATGTAATCCTTCACAAATTTGCACACCACTTGTGCATTGTTGGTGTTGGTTGGAATTGCTTCCACCCACTTAGACACATAGTCAACTGTAAGAAGAATGTATAGGTATGAATTGGATGACACAAACAGATCCATAAAGTCTATACCCCAAAGATCAAAAACTTCAACCTCCTGAAATACATTTAAGGGCATCTCGTGTCTCTTTGAAATTGTACCTGCATGTTGACATGCATCACAACAATGAACATAATTATGTGCATCTTTAAACAAAGTGGGATAATAGAACCCACTCTCTAGGACTTTAGCTGCCATCCTAGAGATAGCATGGTGCCCACCCATGGGTAGAGAGTGACAATGTGATAGAATGCTCTCTACTTCACATTTAGGAATACACCTTCTCAACAAACCATCCCTGCATTGCTTGAGAAGAATTGGGTCATCCTAGATATAAAATCTTAAAGAATGGAAAAACCATTTTTCTCCTAGTAACCCCAATGTATCTCCTTACAAGCCAAGTAATTCACTATATCTGCAAACCACTGGTCATTAGATTGAACAACAAATAGTTTCTCATCTAGAAACTCCTCAACAATGGGGATAGCTTTATCTCTCTCATCTGACCTCTCTAACCTAGAAAGATGATCAGCCACTACATTTTCCACACCTGCTTTGTCTTTAATCTCAATATCAAATTCCTGTAACAAAATAATCCACCTAATAAGTCTAGGTTTTGCATCCTTCTTCTGCAACAAAAGCTTGATAGCGGCGTGGTCTATCCAAACTATCACCTTAGCCCCTACCAGGTATTGTCAGAATTTTTCAAAGGCAAACACTACTGCTAATAACTCCTTTTCATTAGTGGTGTAGTTCATTTGTGCATCATTTAAAGTTTTAGACGCATAATAGATAACAATATGAATTTTATCACGACGTTGACCCAACACCGCTCCTACTGCAAAATATGATGCGGAACACATCAGTTCAAATGGGAGGCTCCAATTCGGAGCCTGCACAATCGGCGCAGAAATCAATTTTTCTTTGAGTGTTTCAAAAGCTTTTAAACATCGTTCATGAAAAGCAAAATCAACATCTTTTTCTAAAAGCTCAAACAAAGGCTTGGAAATTTTTGAAAAGTCTTTTATGAATTGGCGATAAAATCCTGCATGACCTAAGAAACTCCTAACTCCTTTCATCGATGTTGGTGGAGGTAGTGAGGAAATAACCTCAATCTTGACTGGATCAACTTCCATGCCCTTGTTGGACACCTTGTGTCCAAGAACTATTCCTTGCACTCACCATCATGTGACACTTTTCCCAATTACGAACTAGGTGAGTGTCCTCACATCTTTGCAACACCTTGTCCAAATTATGCAAACAGTCACTAAACAACTCCCCATAAACTGAAAAGTCATCCATGAAAACCTCAAGGCACTGCTCCACCATATCAGAAAAAATGGTGAGCATACACATTTGAAACGTGGAAGGAGCATCACATAAACCAAAAGGCACTCGGCGATAAGCAAAAGTGCCATATAGGTAGGTGAAAGTGGATTTCTCCTTATCCTTAGGCTCTATAGAAAACAAAAGTGAGATTGACTGGATAAACGTTCTAGGATTTGGTCAATAAAGGGTAGAGGGAAATGGTCCTTTAAGGTGGTTGCATTCAACCTACAGTAGTCAATACAAACACGCCACCCTATCACAAGTCTGGTGGAAATCTATTCATTGGTTATATTTGTGGTAACTGTAATCCCCCTTTCTTAGGAACTTCCTACGTAGGACTCACCCACATAAAGTCAGAATTTAATAAATTATACCTGCGGATAAGAGCTTGACGACCTCCTTCCTGACCACCTCAGTCATGATCGGGTTGAGATGCCACTGAGGCTGAACAATTGCCTTCACTCCATCTTCAAGATGGATCTTATGTTGACATAAGGCTGGCGAGATCCCTTTTATATCTACTATAGACCAACCGAATGCAGCTTGGTGGTTCTTCAACACAATGAGAAGATGCTTCTCCTTCTCATCACTAAGAGATGATGAGATGGTCACTGGTAGCTTTTCTTCTGTAGCAAGGAACACATACTTTAAATGTGGAGGTAACGACTTCAGCTCCAGGTCTGGTGGGCTCAAAAGAGATGGGACCAAAGGAGGGGATGGTGGTCCTAGATCTTCAAAGCGCCTTGCATAATAACAAGGTACTGCATTTAACAAATAAACACACTCCTCTAGATTATTGTTGCATAAGATATCATCCACTCTGTTTGTCAAGCAGGCTTCTAAAGGTAACTGTGGAGATGACCCTATCACAGAATCAACCTTTACTTCTTCTTTTGCAGCTTGGTCATAATCCTCCCTATCATCTCCTGGATAGTGCATAGCTTCAGTCAAAGAAAGTACCTTAGTGTTCTCTAGGATGTCAATATCTAGAGTGCCTTTATCCAATCTTGTCATCACATGAGCCATATCCAAGAATGGCTTCCCCAGAAACAAAGAAATTTTGTTGTCTACCTGCTGAAGCATGTTGCATTGTGCCTTATCTCCCATTGCTTTAGAATGCTCTGACATCTTTATATAAAATCTATCATCTTGGATTCCCATAGTGAGGCGTCCTCTACCCATCTCAAGTATCATGTCTGCAGTAGCTTGGAATGGTCTCCCTAGTAGGAGTTCATTACCATGGTCATCTTGCATCTATATAACCATAAAATCTACAGGAAAAATAAACCTATCCACCTTCACTAGAACATCTTCACAAATTTCATATGGCTTCACTACAGAGTTGTCTGCCAACTGGATTGTCATGCTGCTCCTTATGGTTTCTTTGAGTCCAAGCTTCTTGAAAGTAGATAGGGCCATTAGATTGATACTTGCCCCTGAATCACATAAAGCTTCTCTGACTTTTGTCTTCCCAATAAAGCATGTGATATATAAGCAGTCGAGATCCTATCTTTTCGGTGGTAGTGTGCCCAAAATAAAAACACTGACTTGTTCTTTAAGCACCACCACATCAGATTCTAGGATCTTCCTCTTCTTAGTAATGATATCTTTCAAGAACTTCCCGTAAGATGGTATTTGTACAATTGCATCAATCAAATGTATGTTCACTGATCTGTCTAGAAACCTCTTGAACTGCCTGTCCATATTTGTAGCCTTCAAACTATTTGGAAATGGCACCAAAATTATAGGTGCTCTCTTATAGGTGTAATGTATGCTCGAGTCTTGTTGCCTCCTACCTCATCAATGTGTTCCTCTGTGGTCTTCTCTTAGTCTGTAGTGACTACTTCTTCTACTTCCATTGGCTTAGCTTGAGTGTCTGCATCTTCTATCACTACATCCTATGGTGCTGCATTCAGTATCCTTCTACCACTACATAGTAGAACCACTTTTTCCTGTTGGTTTCCAGAATGTACATTGGTGTTCGCTAGAAAACCCTGCTACATCGGTTGCTTCAAAGCATTCACATCCGCTGCAATCTGGGATATCTGTGTCTCGATACTACAAATGCGTGCCCCCTGATTCTACAAGTCCCTCTATGTCTGTGCAATTTGTAGCTCATTCTGACTCACCAACTTGCCTAGCATCTTCTCAATCTTATCAATCTTCTGTTGTTTCGGTGTGTATTGGGCTTGACCACTGAACTATTGTAGTCTTGGTAGTTGTTGTTGTTGTGCTTGAGAAGGATCTTTTTGGAAGTTATTGGGGTCCTTCCATGAGAACTTGGGATCTTTCCTCCATGAATAATCATTATTCCTGCACTGACCCTGGCACATGTATTTGCACTCCTCTTCCTCTTCTTCATTAGGGCCTCTATCTGGAGCACATAGTGACTTAGCAATGAGATCCAACTTCTCATTTAAGGCAGATATCACTTTAGATTCACTGACACTCTTTATTGTGGCTGGTATCTCTCTTTCTTCTCCCCATGATTGATTCTTTGACATGTTCTTGAGGATCTCTAAGCAACAACCAGGCTTATTGTTTAGAAAGAACCCTACTCCTACACTTTCAAGAGTTGTTCGCTCCCCTTTGTGCAAACCATAGTAAAATATCATGGCTTATCCCTACAGATCAATGCCATGATGAGGCACTTTCCTAAGCATTATCTGGAATCTCTCCCATGCCTCAGAATATGACTCCTCAACTTGCTGCATGAAGTTGTGAATCTTCTTTACTAGATCATTAGTCTTCTGTGGCAAAAAGTAGCATTCCAAGAATGCATCAATCATCTGGTCCCATAACTCTATGATCTCATCATCTAAATTATTGAACCATGACTTCTCCCCATATGCAAGTGAGGATGAAAATAGCTTGAGGTAGATTGTGCTAGCTGGGATCCTATCTATTTTTACCATGTCGTAGCTCTCTATGAAATTTCTGATGTGTTTAATGGATCTTCAGAAGGATGACCACGAAATGCCTTGGCCTTGACTAGAATAATGAGTCCAGGCTCTATCTTATAGCTTCCCATGCTTATAGCTTGTCTTTTGATGGACTCTTTCTGGGCCGTAGACGATGAAGCTTTGATTTTCTCCCATATAGTTTGCTCTTCTGGTTCCTCTGTTCTGTCCCCCATTTCTCTTAGTTTAGGTGCTACTAGTGCCTATGTTTCTTCTAACACAGGAGGATTTAGTGAAGACGTTCTGTTGAACCTAACCACATGTCTGCCCTGCACTCGCTCTCCCTGTAAAAACTCTACTTGCCTAAAACCCGGTGAAGATGGTTCACTGTAGTCTAGAACTCTGGTTCGCACCATGCACTAGTGTACCTGAAACAAAGAGAATGAATTTCAGCTTCAGAAGATTATATTTGAATGAAAAGATTATTAAGATTCAGTTTGAATAATAATAATAATAATAATAATAATAATAATAATAATAATAATAATAATAATAATAAACAGCCTAGGGTGGCTAACTGTAGCACTCGTAGTGTTGGATGTTTCTGCTTCCCCAGCAACGGCGCCAAAAACTTGACACATGTTTACCGTGCATAAAACGCAAGTGAACGTATCGTAGTAATAATGGAACTGTAAGGCCCGAGTCAAACATGGGGAAGCATTTCTCTAGAAACTACTACTAACTGCAAATCGATCAACTAAGCCAATGATGGTTGTTTGAGTTGGGTTGAATTACTAAATTAATACTAAAGCAAATGAATTAAATGATTTAAGTAAATTAGAAAGAGAACGAGTTTCTTAGGATGATGGTTTTGCCACAATATTATTTAATGTAACGCCTGGGCCCACTGCCCAAGGCTCTAGTAGAGTTTCAGGAATGACGACTGGCCCCACAGACCACCACTAGCCTTAACTGCGCACTTTGTCCACACTAACGCGCAAGCCAGGATCAACTTCCCGACTGGTCACCCATCCTAGTACTACTCCAAGCTGAGCACGCTCCCGATCATGGAATACCAGCGCAAGGGCGGCTCCATCTCGTCTCTGCGGATAGCCCTTTCCAACTTGCCTGAACCGCACGACTCAAGACTGGCATGCCACATGCCCATGTGGGCCCCACCTAATGGAGGGGTGATGGCTCTGATACCATTTGTAACGCCTGGGCCCACTGCCCAAGGCTCTAGTAGAGTTTCAGGAATGACGACTGGCCCCACAGACCACCACTAGCCTTAACTGCGCACTTTGTCCACACTGACGCGCAAGCCAGGATCAACTTCCCGACTGGTCACCCATCCTAGTACTACTCCAAGCTGAGCACGCTTAACTATGGAGTTCTTTAGAGATGGGATCCCAGAAAAGGAGGTACACCTTGGTGATATGGGTAGTCCAATCATTCCTTTTAAGATCATGTTATCCGAGGCCTCAAATCCTTGGATGTTACACTTACAGTCTATCCTACACACTAATATCTATTATCTCAATTCCTGGGTAAGGAGCCTGTAGTCAGAATTACCTACTTCCACAGTGTAATTCACTACCTATACTAATGCCAATCCCACTCCTACAGTTATTGGTTTGATTAGTTAGGTGCTTTACATCAATACTCTAGGTTTCTCCCCTCATATATTCGCCGCTTTTCCCAAAGGGTACAATAAACGAGTAATTCTATGTTTTCCAACCATTAATCCCTCTCCCGAGATGATTAAGTGTCTATTAATCTATTCATGGTGATCAAGCATAAATAGAACAAGAAACATCCATAGAATTATACCCAGTAATGAGAGATAAATTGATATTAATGCATAGAAATCAACTACAATGTATATCCATGCTACAGTGTATATCCATCCTTACATGGTTTTCATGAAAAAACACACAGAACGGAAGAATAAAAACGTGGGGAACATAGTAAAAACTAAGGTAACCCCTAGATCTTTGGCTGTTTGGGTGATCCCCTCCGTAGTACGTGTGGTCTACTGTCTTCTGGTGGCAGAAATGTCCTCGATAGGTGCTCAGATCACTCCCGATGAAGCTTTTGGTCCTCCGTCTATCTCTTCTCTCTCTCTCTCTCTGGTTTCCGTACAATGAAAATGTGTCGCTCCTTAGGTCTAGCCTTCATCCCCCTAAGTCATAGGCACGACTTAGGGTGCAAAATTGTGTCCAACGTTGGATTAGAAGCAAATCTACGGTTGGCCTGATCGGGCAGACTCGGTGGTATCGACTTGATGTGTCAGTGGTAGTGAGTCACTTAAGTTAGGTCGTGTGATCCTGATCCCATCGATACCATCGACAATGTCTCGGTGGCACTGACTTCTTGCGAATTCAAGCTGCCTCTCTAACGTCAACTCGGTGGCACCGACTTCTAGGGTCAGTAGAACCGAGTTTTCTTGATTCACGCAGGGCTCTCTGATGGTATCTTAGTGGCATCGACTTCTTGGGTCAGTAGCACCAAGATCTGGGTTGTTTTCGGGTGGCTCTCTGAGGTCAAGTTGGTGCCACCAACTTTTGTGGTGTCGATAGTACTGAGCTGTGTCGATCTGCCTTGTACCTGAAAACATATAAAGCATCTTAAGTGCTCGAAATGCATAAAATGCTAGTAAAAATGATTGAAATCATATAATTTGATGCAAATAAGGAAATCTAGGCTAACTGTGACATTTCATGCATAATAGGTCATATAAATGTCCAAACTACACATGAAAACAAAGGAAAATGAGCCTATAAAAGCGACTAAAAACACATGCATCATGTGTCACTGGACAAGATAATGTTGCGGACTATAGTATAGGTTGGATGAAGGCTAGGGATGGGAATGGTGTTATGAAAAAACCATATCCACGGATAATCGCACCATTTTTACACTGCATTACCACACCAACTAGTTATGGTGTAGATATGGTTCCAAAATTTTAAAACCGCAATGGTGTGGTGCGGTTATGGTTCTAAAAAAATAATCATGGATAAAAATTGTGCCGCAACTAATTTATTTTATGTATATATAAATATGTAGAATATTATTTTAATCACATTATATGTTGTTGTTCACATTACAAATCACTAGATCTATACATTCAAATAGAATTTAATGTATACATATATAAGGACTTCACTTTTTATAGTTACTCAACACATAGGACATCTTCATACTATTACTAAACAATTATGTGTCTCTAGTACATGGAAATATTACCATTATTTGAACTTCATATTTATATGTGTATCTTCTAACAGTTATATAGTCATTTATATAATGGTGGTAGATAGCTTTTGTCATTGGAATAATTATCTAATGTATTATGTTTGAATTTCATAGGCTTGTTTTCTTGCTGATCTCGAATGAAAACAAACTAGAAAATGAGAGATATATAACTAAGCTAACAATTTGGTTTATTACCATAATTAAAAAAATTATAGATTGGTTGAGAGATGTCTTTTTTAGTGGAGATAAAATCAAATTTAGATAAATAAATAATGGTAAAAAAATATGGAAAGACATAACAGAGAGAAAGAGGGAATCACGAAGATCCAACTACAATATTATTACAAGTCATCTTTCTCTATAAGATACTCAAATATTTGACCACCCTACTCTACCAATAGTCTTAACTTCCCCCTCTCTTAGAAAATATATCATTATACTTAATTCACAATATTCTTACTTTTCTCATATTATAAATAAATATATAGAAAATAAACATAGATTACATGCTTGTAATGAAGAGAACATCATAATAGGGAGAGAGATTTAAGCAGCCAATTATAAAGAATAATGTTGTCTAAAAAAAACTTAGAATGTTATTCACATTAACAAAAGTTTAGTGCTTTTTATGATTATGGACATGACATTATTTCTATGATGTTACTTTTATTTATTGTGTACAACTTCTTTATAAATTTTATGAACAATGCGACTAAGAGTAATAATTTATGATGTGGCGTTGCATGTTTCGTTATGGCATGGTGCGGTTAAACATGGTTTTATGGTGGTGTGGATATGGTTTCTCATATCAAACACTGAAGTGAATATGGTGTGGATATGGTATTTGATTTTTATGTGTGGTGCGGTTATGGTTTTGGCATAGATCACACCATACCCACACCACTGCCATCCTAATGAAGGCCATTGAGAAACTTGGTCATGATAATAGTGACTCTCCCTTTAGTTTAATACTCAAAAGGGATGGGATGAAAATAGTCAAGCTGCCAATACAAGATGACAATAGAATTAAACTATTCATAAAGGCTCCTATCACCTTGATTTTCACCAAACAATTTATCCCATAATTTTATAAAGCCTCAGATCATTCTTTTCCTATGTGTAGTGGTGACAGACATTGTCCCACGGTTCCTTCACAGTTTTGTAAAACATGAACGTGGAAACAATAGAGGGTTCCATGATGTTCTATAGCTAGGATTTAACTTGGATATTTCCCCTATCTCTATCCAGGGGTATCCTTAGTAGATTTTTTGATAAATTTATCCTTATCTGTCTACTCTAAAAGGTTTGGATAGAATTCATGCAGAGTAGGCAATTTTCTCCATTTAACTTTATTATGTAGATAGGAGCATTTTCATTATAGATAGTTGCTTGAGGTGAATCTTTACCATCAATCATATCATCAAACATGATGAAAAATTAATACTGGTAGAAAAATTTCTAACGGTGGAGAAGATTAACACATTAGCACATCAGTTTGAACAATTTGGAAATGAGATGTAACTGGTAAGATGCATTGTGAGAGGAGAAAGTTGGAAAGAAGCACATCTTGGATTACTATCAAGAATGATGTATTGTGATAGGAATGAGATAATAGGTCTTTAACCATTATTGGCACTCACCACCGACTAAGAGTGGCTCAAGTGGTCAAGCACAGTGTCTCCTAACAAAGGGACCCATGTTCGAATCCCAGTTGCCTCCTTGATTTACCACCCTCCCAAATTTCTGACCTCTGCCATGAGCATGAGAGGGAGAGAGAATTCATCTCTTAATCCCATATTGGCACTCACCCATGTACGTATGGAAAATTTATGGGGAAACTAAAAAAGGAAAGCACGGGTTATTACAACCTTGTTTTTGGAAATGATTCCCTATCGTGCCAAGATCAACATGTCATTTGTCAGGTCTGGCAGCTGAAAAAGAAGAGGAATACCAGTCAAATTCCCACAAAGATTGCTACGCCAAAAAAGCACTCAATCAAGGGGCCACAGGTGCAACTCCAAAGGGAACAATGACTTGTGAATCTCCTACTAAAGATCTGTTGGTATGAATGCCCTGAGAGCCAATCATGGGATGATTGGTGGGATACATTAAGATTGATTTGATAAGCATCAAAGGCAAGCTTCCAATTCTTTCTGGTTCGGTCATATGAGATAATGATAGAACATATTGAATGTCTAGAGAATGATAGTACTCAATGACGTATGCTTTCAGTTTAAGGACCTGAACGATGAGATCATACTGATGCTAAGAGTTTGTACATTCTTATAATGTCCCTAGTCGGATGTCATTGTGGAAGGTAGATATACAACAATGACACACAAGACTAGATTGTGGTGTTGGTTGATGATAGAATCTCATTAGTCATGATATGGAGATATCAAAACAAACACATAGGTACTTGTTAGAGAACAAGTGTACCGGACAGACCCACCATGAGTTTGACACATGGAACCATGACATGGTAGTCACAGTCAATTCTCACAGTGATGGTGGTGAATGTGATTCTTTGACCTAAAATCACTACACTCAACACATGTCATTAGGTACACTTTGACATCATCAAACGCAGTCCTGAAACATGGGTTGTTATAAAGGTGATGATTGGGTGGCTTTGACACGGGGCTTTTGAGGGGTGAGTGATAGATATGGGATTTGTCCCTCCTGAGGGAATTTGATATCTATGGCCACTTGATGAGTAGGATTGAGATAGGCATGCACGCATGTGTGAATCAGTATGTGATATTGATGTCATACGTATCTCCTCCAATCCACTCTGAGATCAAGAAAGTGAATGAACGTTGAAAGGATGATTGTTTCATGCCTTGAGTTCATTCGGGATATCAGTGACAAAGGAATTATACATTCGTTGTAACACCTTTCACGGATTGTAGGATTGAAAGTTGTTCTCCAAATTTCCTTTTCACTTGGGTAGCACTTATGTGCGACTAGGCACCGCTCTTTTCTTGTGAAGTCATGACTGTTATGGACTTTCACTGCCAACGTGAAATGGACCTGCAGGGTCACACACATAGGATTTAACCTGGAAGAGGAGTTTATCCACAAATGATGTTTAGATTGATTACTAAAGGAGTTTAGTAGTTCAATTAAACACTTAATCAATTGATAGCTCAATATCATAGTGTTCAAGATGTTGGACCGATTGATTAGAGTATCAGATTGATTAAAACTGCAATTGACTGATTTTGCACAGTCTGCTGCCCCAACCGATCGGCTCATGAGATGAACCGATCGGCTTAGGTTGTTGAACCGGTCAGCTCAAGTTGTGAGCCGATCGGCTCATGTGTCATGAAACGATCGGCTCAATTGTTGAACCGGTCGATTCGTGGACCAACTGAGATTGTTTGGAAAGTCAGAAGACTATTTTACAAATACAAATTGTTTCACTTGTACATATTTGATTTGGACAAGGATTAATGTTTGATTAATCGGAAACAAATTTGAAAGTCAATTTGAGTTGGATCAGGACCACGAACCGATTGGCTTAGGCATGAAACGATCAGCTCAGGGCCCCAAACGATCAGTTCAGGTGGTGAACCGATCAGCTCAGCTCCCCAACTGACTGTTTCATGCTTGAAATGATCGGTTCAGGTGGCGCAGTTGGTTGTTTTATGGAAAATCCTGAACCCTTCTACTCCTATTTAATCCTGCATTGCCTATGGTAGAGAACCCTATCCCATGACCCTCCTATATATAGGGGTAGTGGGGGCTTCTCAGGAGCAACAACTCAGAACACCAGTTGCTCTGCAAAGTTGTCATTCTCTCTGGTTTTGGTAACCGAGAGAGCCCGAGCAAGTGCTACCCGATAAGACAGCAAGGGAAAGACAACTGCAGAAAGACAATTGGTTGCAGGAGAGTGTGTTGGTGACTAGTACACCTACAGGAGGGTGTGACTCCTTCCGATTCCTTGTGGGACAAGGAGATCAAAGTTCCAGGTGGTCCGTGTGGACTACTTCAGATGTAGGAGACTTCTGCCGCTCGAAGGATAGTTGTCAATCCCGATAGTCTCGGTGAGACCAGGAGCTGCACAAACACCGTCCAAGACCGGAGGTAAAGACCACACAAGCCGTGAGGTAACGTCTCCGAACAAGCCTCGGGACAAGGTATGCCTCTACAAACCATCCTTTCTATTGTATAGACGTTGACGTTATTCCTTTATTCTGGGTTTGGGAGAAGAAATTTTTTTGTTTCCGCTACCTTCTCTGTCTCCCTTAAAACCCAACAATGGTATCAGAGCCACGTCAACTGCTCTATACTTTAGGATTGTCGATATGATCAACTTTGGTTTGTCGCCTTTATTTATTGCATACGATGCGAATAAATTGGCTTTATATATGTCCAATCCTAAATCCACAAATTCCAATATACATATATGATATGTAATATGAATGCACTCGATACACGTCACCCTTAAACGAGTTTTGTGGTGGATGTATAGTGTGTTTATGGCCAATAAACCCTATGTATGTGTGCTTGGTTGTATGTGGTTGCTTACATCTCGGTCTGTGCACCGATTACCTATCTCTTATGCCTGATGTAACTCGAGATAACTCAAGATTTCTTTTCTACCTTTTCTCCCCCGAATGTAACTCAGGGTTTCCCAATACAAATGTAAAATAGGATAGATCTTTTATTTCATGTTATGTCAAAGAACGGCGGACAACCTGACGATGACTGAGACAATCAGTTCAAGGAGTGAACTGATTGGTTGGCAATCCAGACGACCAGTTCGAGGAGTGAGATGATCGGGTGGCAGGCATGAGGAGATGCATGACGACTAGGTGAACCGATCAGTTGGAGGAGCCAACCGATCGGCTAGTGGCACCCAGACGGCGGGCCAAGGCGAGCAGGTCATTCATGTAATGAGTTGATCAACTTAGATGACTATAGCACTTCATTAAAGGCAGGTTGCATGTGATGTAGACCTAGATGACCGTGATTCCTCTTGGCTTGAGGAATCACATTAGGATGTCCATAATCATCGTTTTTATCGTTTCACATGTTTTCTATGGGATATAGCATGTATATGATGCGTACTATGTATTGTGGTGATTGGATATGTATATGTACCTATAAAACCAAATCCCTCATTAAATATTAAAGTTTTAGATGCCTTGCAAATGCGACACATGTGAAAAGATTGATCGGCCAAGTGTGGGCACGCCCTAGCGTGGTGCACTGTCTATCTCATGGAAGTGTGAAGGATGGATATGTGGGCCTGCCCTAGCAGGGTGCATATTCATCGTGTTGGCTTTGGGTCATACTTAACACAGTGACCTAGATAGGATCTAGCACCTTGAGGCATGGAGATGATCATGGCAAGGAGTTGCATATGACATCTTTCAAGAGTTGCATATTATGCTATTGGAAAGAGCCGCCTACCTGGAAGATCTAAGTTGTGGGTGACAGCCCTAGCTGGTCCATGACTCAGAGGATTTCAAGATCTTGACCCACTAGAAGATTGTACGCTGCAATCTTCTGAATTGATGGTGAGAGCTATCAATTTGAATAAAAAAATAATGGGAGCGATAATTAATTAAAGTCATAATTATATCGTTAATTTTTAAATCAATTAAATAAGTCAAATTGAGTTTTGGACTAAATTGCATATATTTCCTTTTGTAGTTCAAATGACAACAAACAACAATCACTTTTCATTGTGATCTATCCTTGAAAAGGATAAGCTGAATGGGACTAACTTCCACGACTGGTTTAGGACATTGAGAATTGTTCTCACTCAAGAGTGAAAGCTCTATGTCCTGGATACTCCAATCCCAGAGGAACCTGCTCCTACCGCACCAAAGGCAGAAAGGGATGCTTATAAGAAGCATTCTGATGATTCCATTGATGCAAAGTGCTTGATGTTGTGCTCCATGAACCACGAGTTGCAGAGACAACATGAGAACATGGGTGTCATTGAGATGATTCAGCATCTCAAGAACATGTATGAAGATCAAGCACGACAAGAGAGATATGATGTCTCCAGGGCATTGTTCAAGTGTGTCATGACAGAAGGAGATCCAATTGGTCCTCACACGCTCAAGATGATTGGGTATGTGGAGAACCTAACAAGACTGGGATTTCCCCTGAGCCAAGAGTTGGCTACTGACGTGATACTGCAATCATTGCCAGAATCCTACAGTCAGATTGTGATGAACTACAACATGAACAACTTTGACAAGTCGTTGACAGAGTTGTTGGGCATGTTGAGGACAACCGAGGCACAGATGAAGAAGGACAAGCCTAAATCTGTGATGATGAACAGCAGTAAGAAAGGCAAGTCCAAGCATAAGGGCAAGGGCAAGGGCAAGGCTAAGAAAGGTTCTGATGCTAGCCAGCAGCACAAGTCATCTTCAACTCTCAAGGCCAAGGGAGGCATGACCAAGAGAGGCAATTGCCACCATTGTCAAAAGCCAGGACATTGGAAAAGGAATTGTCCACTCTATCTAGAAGAACTAAAGAAGAAGGAGGTGACAGACGTCTCCACCTGAAGGTGTCATGAAATAAACTTGTAACATTTTTTAGATATATGATACCAAGATATAAAATGTAAAGCACTCAATAAATGGGGCAAGTATTGCCGCCATACATAGGAGTACTTTAGTTTATTTTCAGCCTTGAAGGCATGTAATAGAGTTATGAACTGCTATTTCATATTTGCCAATGAATAGAAACACATTATTTTTGCATATTGTATGACAATGATAGCAATTAATAATGTTGATGTTTCAATTTCAAAGATATGATCTTTATGGAAATGCCTTGTTTATCTTGTGGTACTTGGTATGCATAAGATAAAATGATACCTGAAAATTATTGATAACTCAAACCATCAAATTAGCATAAATCATGATAAATTCATTTATAGTTTCCATATGATGGATAAATCTAGACTCTTTTGGTTAGAGAACCAGTAAGAGACATGAATCTCTTAGACATGATTAATCAATCTTCACTAGTAGTAGTGGGAGATTGATTATCTCATTAGGTATAATACATGTGATGTATTTACATACCTATTGGACTTAATGCTAATACTTCAAATGGTGTTTTGAGAAATACCAATATGAATATCTTGAAGTGTTCAAGAATATCATAGATGAAGTACAGATTTGGTAAAGTGTTAATTCTTGATGAGATCAATGAATAAAATACTTGAACCAAATGTTTGAGATCCTTATGAGTGATTATGATAGTATATCATAGTGAGCTCGTGATTAAGGCATATTAATGTCTAAATCAAAAGGAGTCATACTCTAAGGAGTTAGAGGATGATTAACAAATAACTAATCTCTTCTTAAATAAAGAATACCCTACACTAATAAAGGACATTAAGAATCACAAAGAGTTGTGAGTTCTTATATCCTTGACAGATACACCTCGATTATCTATGTGATGAGTTGGTCATGTGATGAGTCAACTATCTAGATGAAAATGAGGAACTAGATTTTGAGTTATGGTTTATGACCATTACATTCTAAATGACTTCCATGTGAACCATAAGGTATGACCTTGATGGTAGCACCCATTGGGATAAAATCCATAAGTGTGAATGAGTCTTAAGCGTTAAGACACATGGATAACATTTTAAGAAGGATGATGCTTGTTAATTGCAACTTAATGACTAAGAGATTTGGCATTCAGATACTAAAACTGCATTCCTATGAGGAATAAGAAAATGATGTGTACATGACACAACCTATAAGGCTTATGAATCCATTAATGCAAATAAAGTCTATAAGTTACAATGGACCAATCAATGTGATTGATTGAGTACAAGCAACTCAGAGCTGGGATCTTTACTTTGATAATATAGTCAAAGGTTTGACTGATATGACAAAGATAAAGAGAGATTTGTGATTTAGTGGGAGCGTATTTACATTCCACATGTTGATGTGAAATGGAAATGTTCTGGAATGGAAATCCAAAGTGGAAATTATCTTTAGGGAAGATAGAGACGTTTCCTATGTGATAGGAATAGAGATCTATAGAGATAGTTCTCGAAAACCTCTTGACCTGAAAAGAGAAAGCATACATTGGCAATCTATACTAAAGGGTTCAGTATACACAGAATCAGTGGGAGAAAACTTGTCCATGTTACACGGAGTTAGTATCCCAAGGCCAAGTGTCCAATTCTTATAAAGAATGGAACACTAAGAATAGATATGGATCTATCATGTATGTAATCATCCCAGTATCTTGCATGTATGGACATGGCAAGAATAAAATGCATTCGTCATCTTGTATGTAGGACATGATAATATGATGTGCTCATCCTGATAACTCGTATGTGGGACATGACAAGTGGATGTCTGTCTAGTTCTAGTAAGGGTTACTGGAATACCATAAGAACTTGATAAGTACTTGAGAAAGTACTAGTTCTATGGAAATAAGGAAGGTTTCACTGTAAAAGTTACACTGATGCAAACTTCCAAAAAGGACAGAAAGATAATCACAAAATATATATGAGATATATAAAAGTGAATGTTTGTTGATAAATGAAAACGTTCCAATAAAGCTGTTTTAAAAGGAAATACTGAGTATCTGTGTGTTAGAGAACAGTAGTGGATACAATATGAATCTAGGAGTTCATAGAGATGAACTTATACTTATTCCAGTCATTGATGACAAGTTAGGAGTGCTTGGTCATGCAATGTGGCTAAAGGTTAGAAAAGGAATACTAGATTGCATATTACGGCAACTCCATCTCATACGTGTGACGTACATCGAAGAGATGAGAGACATGCAGTTAATACCGACTTTGGCAAGGTGTTGCCATAACTCACTACATTAGCACTAGAGCATAGTAACATGTGTGACATGTTTAAAGATCACTAAGAATATGATTCAAGGGTGATTGGATCGCAGTTCAAGTGGGAGTCTGTTGGTATGAATGCCCTGAGAGGCAATCATGGGATGATTGGTGTGATGCATTAAGATTGATTTGATAAGCATCAAAGGCAAGCCTCCAATTCTTTTTGGTTTAGTCATATGAGATAATGATAGAACATATTGAATGTCTAGAGAATGACAGTACTCAATGACGTATGCTTTCAGGTTAAGGACATGAACGATGAGATCATACAGATGCTAAGAGTTTGTACATTCTTATGTCCCTAGTTGGATGTCATTATGGAAGGTATATAGACAACAATGACACACAAGACTAGATTGTGGTGTTGGTTGATGAAAAAATCTCATTAGTCATGATA
Source organism: Alisma plantago-aquatica (assembly GCA_963693085.1). Taxonomy (NCBI): domain Eukaryota; kingdom Viridiplantae; phylum Streptophyta; class Magnoliopsida; order Alismatales; family Alismataceae; genus Alisma; species Alisma plantago-aquatica. Next base: position 240,878,049 of record OY856412.1, on the reverse strand, counting down.
TTGAGATATCAAACCAAACACATAGGTACTTGTTAGAGAACAAGTGTACCAGATAGACCCACCGTGGGCTTGATACATGGAACCATGACATGGTAGTCACAGTTAGTTCTCACAGTGATGGTGGTGAATATGATTCTTTGACCTAAAATCACTACACTCAACACATGTCGTTGGGTACACTTTGACATCATCAAATGTAGTCCTAAAACATGGGTTGTTATAAAGGTGATGATTGGGTGGCTTTGATACATGGGGCTTTTGAGGGGTGAGTGATAGATATGGGATTTGTCCCTCCTGAGGGAGTTTGATATCCATGGCCACTTGATGAGTAGGATTGAGATAGGCGTGCACGCATGTGTGAATCAGTATGTGATATTGATGTCATACATATCTCCTCCAATCTACTCTAAGATCAAGAAAGTGAATGAACGTTGAAAGGATGGTTGTTCCATGTCTTGAGTTCATTCGGGATATCAGTGACAAAGGAATTATACATTCGCCGTAACACCTGTCACGGATTGTAGGATTGAAAGTTGTTCTCCAACTTTCCTTTTCACTTGGGTAGCACTGATGTGCGACTAGGCACCGCTCTTTGCTTGTGAAGTTATAAGTGTTATGGACTTTCACTGCCAATGTGAAATGGACCTGTAGGGTCACACACATAGGATTTAACCTGGAAGAGGAGTTTATCCACAAACGATGTTTAGATTGATTACTAAAGGAGTTTAGTAGTTCAATTAAACACTTAATCAATTGATATCTCAATATCATAGTGTTCAAGATGTTGGACTGATTGATTAGAGTATCAGATTGATTGAAACTGCAATTGACTGATTTTGCACAGTCTGCTGCCCCAACCGATCGACTCATGAGATGAACCGATCGGCTCAGGTTGCTGAACCGGTTGGCTCAAGTTGTGAGTTGATCGACTCATGTGTCATGAAACGATCGGCTCAATTGTTGAACCGGTCGATTCATGGACCAACCGAGATCGTTTGGAAAGTCAAAAGACTGTTTTGCAAATACAATTTGTTTCACTTATACAAATTCGATTTGGACAAGGATTAATGTTTGATTAATCGGAAATAAATTTGAAAGTCAATTTGAGTTGGATCAGGACCACAAACCGATCGGCTCAGGCATGAACCGATCGGTTCAGGCATGAACTGATCGGCTCAGGGCCCCAAATGATTGGTTCAGGTGGTGAACCGATCGGCTCAGCTCCCCAACCGACCGTTTCATGCTTGAAATGATCGGTTCAGGTGGCGTAGTTGGTTGTTTTGTGGAAAATCCCAAACCCTTCTACTCCTGTTTAATCCCACATTGCCCGGGGTATAGAACCCTATCCCATGGCCCTACTATATATATAGGGATAGTGGGGGTTCTCAGGAACAACAACTCAGAACACCAGTTGCTCTGCAAAGTTGTCGTTCTCTCTGGTTTTGGTAACTGAGAGAGCCCGAGCAAGTGCTACCCAATAAGGGAGACACAAATGCAGAAAGATAATTGCAGAAAGACAACTGGTTGCAGGAGAGTGTGTTGGTGACTAGTACGCCGATAGGAGGATGTGACTACTTCCGATTCCTTGTGGGACAAGGAGATCGGAGTTCCAGGTGGTCCGTGTGGACTACTTAAGAGATGGGAGACTTCTACCGCTCAGAGGACAACTGTCAATCCCGACAGTCCCAGTGAGACCAGGAGATGCATAGACATCGTCCAAGACCGCGCAAGCCGTGAGGTAACATTGCCGAGCAAGCCTCGGGACAAAGTATGCCTCTACAAACCATCCTTTCTATTGTATAGACGTTGACACGACTCTTTTATTCTGGGTTTGGGAGAAGAAAATTTTTGTTTCCGTTGCCTTCTCTATCTCCCCTAAAACCCAACAAGATCAAGCAAATAAATATAGGTATCTTTCCAAACTAGACAACATGATGGAGGTTGCCATCTCGGACAAGCACCCTACTGGTAGCAACAATGTACTAACACATGGCTTCCATCTACACCCCTAATGATCGGTTGTGATGGCTTGTTGCATGTGCCGCTATGGCTGGTGGGAAAGTGGGAGGTTAGACGGATGTGAGGGTGTTAAGGGGGGTGAAGAAAAAAGTGGAGAAGAAGAAATAATAAGAGGGAGAAAAAAGAGGCTCTTTTTTGGAAGCTAGATGACTGCTCTTGATACCATGTGAAGTACAATTCTTATTATATAAAAATGGCTACATATAGTCGTATACATAGACTTATTTTGTATTATGGTATAACGTAGATACAATATAACATAATCTAGACTAATGCTAATGGACCTGATGAGAGTAATCCCAATTATAGATAACATAATGGAAAATACAAACACACTTCTTATGAGAAAATATATTGATAATGTAATTATAGTTGTAATGAACAAATATGAAGTATGTATCAAAGTTATTACCTCAAAAACATTACTCTCTTTAATGCACTATGTTGTGGTAGTGTCTTTGAAACATTAGGTGCGGAAGGAACATGCACACTGACATTGTCCATATAGAATTTATGAAACTTGTTGAATTGGATAAACACCTCATAATGGTTTGCCTTGAACATATTCATCACCATGCATCTTTGTAAAAGTGATTATAATCAGATAAAACTTTAAACGGGGATCAAGAATTATACCAAAAGAAAGGATCACAGAGTAATCAACCCAATATTTTTCAAAATTTCCATACGTTTGAGTAGACCATTGTGCTTATTTCTGAGTTCCCATAATACTTTTCTTTGAGAAAGAATTTTTTAACTTTTAAAATATTATAGACATACAAATTTGCAACCAAAAATGCACCAGAAATGTAAATTGTAATCTTATAAAAGGGTTCTAACAGCTCACAGTTTTTTCCCACACTTTCCACTCGCCTAGTGAAATACAGTACTTTTAATTTTGGTTCATTTAAACCGAAGATATCCAAATCTAAACAATAATGAAAAGCTCTACGAAGCATCAAATATGTTAAGTTCCACCTTTAGCAATATCTAATCATATCTTTAAGGAATAAGGTAAACCAGTTCTTGTAACAATATCATTAAACTTAATAAACCTACTTTAAAATGCATTAGTATACTTCAATTCTCCCCAACTTTGAAAAACAACTATCAATGTTTTTCAACATTTGTTTTGCTACTAAATACAATATATGGTCTAAACATCAAATATGGGAAAATTTTCAATCACATGGTAAAACTTAAAGCAATGTTGTTCTTTGAAACATCACCTTATTATCCATATTGGATGCATTATCAACAGTCATCATAAGCACTTTGTTTGAATACCCATTCCTTAGATATCAAACCATGCAACAAGTTATATAACTCAAGATCGGTGTGGGGAGGAGGACAATGACAAAAGATAAGTACCTTAAAATTTAATTTACAATTACCATTCACATAATGGGCAATGAGAGTGATATAGCCATGCGAAGTACATGTTTTCCATATATCACAAGTCAAGCAAATTCTATTAGATATATGATTCAAAGTGTGTTTGAGCTTTTCTTTTATCTTATCATGTCTCCTAATGCATACTTTCTCCATGATGTTCCTAGATACATATTTCATGTTTTCATTATGATATTGTTGTTCCATCCTCGATCCTTCCTACTCAACTAGTGAAAATGAATATCCATGCATCATGATTGCATCTGCCAATAAACTCATTATAATTTTATTTATCAAAGTACATAGAAATAATATGAATAGAATAATTATTTTTATACCCGACAGATGTTTGTAGGTGTCTCTTTTGAATAGAAATGTTCCATCCATATTCCAGTGCATAAGACCCTTTCTTGCAAATGCAAACATGTTGTATGCAAGTTGTCATGTTTCTCTTTTACAATATAAAATTCATCCCAGACTTTAGAATATGACATTTTCTTACTCAGATCCTTATCATTGTCAATTATACAATCTATAGAAATTGGAATTGGGGTTTCACTGGATTGAATAGGCGGTTTCATGGGTGCTAGGGGATTCTCGTCACCTTTAAATAGAAAGGTTGCAATGATCAAAATTATTTTCTTACAATAGTACAAGATAAAAAGGCATACATCGGAAATTGCCATTGGATCATTTGATACCTTAAAGGAAAGGACAAAAAATTGCTATAGATTTTAGAACTTGAAGGCTCTTTTAAGAGTATGTAAGAGGAGCATGAAATAGTAGGCATGAAAAAATAGAGAACATAGGAGGTTGGGAAAAAATTCAGAAATATGTGATCAAGATTAAGAAGAAATACAATGGGAGAGTACATCAATATGTATAGGTTTACTATGAGGGTGCACTCATATACATGGTAGTACCAAGGGAGGAAGAAAATTTAATAACAGTGAAGAGGAATGAAGAAAAAGAAATAGAAGAAAGAGGATTATAGTAAAATTCAAAGTCAGAAAGTTGTCGCCTTTATGAAATATGTAAAGAATAAGAGGAGAACTAGAGGGTAGGAGATAGTAACCTGCATTGGGCGTGAATAGTTGCCCACATACACATAGAATATAAAAAAAGAATACAGAATATGGAAGAAGAAGGGAAGACGTGCATGCAAGTTGGTTGAGCAGAATGGTTCTTTTGCAGAGGAGGCACGACAGGCATAGAAAGGGGAAGATGTGACGATGTTGATTAATGTATGATGCTACTATCATCGAATATGTGTAGTTGAAGATACACTATTACAAATTGTATCACACTTAACATATAATCATAAGTTAAAAGATAAGAATGGTAATAATTAATCTTTGTATTATATTTATTACCTTGTGACTTATTTTAATCTTGATATCTATTTGAATAAATTGATGGCACAATAATGTAGAAAAATTAATTATGAAGAGAAAAAATAACAAATCATATAACTTGAAATGAAGAAGTTACATTCCTTTCAATTGTTTTGCAGACTTTCCATTGATTGAACGTTTTATATGCCCTACATCAAAGGTTCCTCTTAGCTTGAAAATGATGGTTATGAAATGAAGGTTCTTTTTGAGTACTTATGCAACCCTATTTTAGGGCTTCATCTTGTGTCTTATTGCATTTTAATCACATATATACCTGAAACATTATATGGTATTCCCCTCAATATGCATTTCTATGTAAAATTCACTTATGGACATTACTTGCATGTTTTTCAAGTACTTGGACCATGCTTGGATGGAGGAGAGAGAGAGAAAAGAATGATCCTAGGGTTTCTCTACCCTTAGAGAGACCCAAAGTGAAGTTAGAGGCTCCCTCAACCTAACCTAGTGGCCAAGGACCAATTGAAGCAAAGAAGTTTAAGGATGAACAAAGAACAAATTCAAAGTGTTGCTGTAGAGACCACCATGATCATGTTACCATAAAACAACCATGCTGGCTCAAGCAAAACCACATAGATAACGTTTAGTTGAAGGCTAAAAAACAAGTGTTGTAGAACAGTCATGTTGCATAGCACAACCATGTGGCCAAGCAGCAGAATGACATGCCAGTGCTACTAAGAACGGGCATAGCCTTCCTCAGCAAAAATGGTCATGCCATGGAGCACGACCATGTTGCCAAGGCAGCATAATGACCATTTCTTTAGAGAATGGGCAGCCATACCCAAATCCAAAAAGATTGTGGCAACCTCCATGGTCGTGTTGCCCATGCCCCACCACCAACAATCCAAATTCCCAAATTCAACCTGTGACTTTTCCATTTTTCCACCTCGCCTGTTCCATCCCACCATGGGCATGCTCACCCCTACCCACTCACGAACGTGCTGCCCAGAATGACTGTGCTACATACAAACCTAGCACATCTTTTGCATTGCATTCCCTATCTACCTCAACTTAATCTAACGCTTCCCCCACCACCTATATATACATAAATGGCAGATGGATCCCGAGGTTAGCCACTAGTAGTCCACTGTCAGCTCCCCCCCCTTCACCTATTATCCATTCCCACTCCATTCCATCTCAATTCCATCATCTTCCACCCCTAAAACACTTATTCTAGTTTTTTTGACCACTTTCCACATACATCCATGCCATCTACCTACCTTGGAGGGAGGTTGAGCTATAGCTGCTAAAGGTGGAGAAGGAGTCACCTTCACGAGATCATCATGGCTTTTCACTCCTCTACTCATTCTTCTTCCTATCTTTTTGTATTTTCTTGTTCTATGAGTAGCTAGGTCCCTTAGGTGGGTTGTTTGGGGCTAAAAATATTATTTTGACACCATGATGGGGAAAGATATGTAAACTTTATGATTTTTTTTGCTAATGATCATGTTCTGTTTCTATCTCATTTCTCATAAATTTCTTTGTGGTTTGTGCTTGAAATCACTTAGGATTCTGGGAAAGTTGCTTATATGTAGCTAATCTATGAATTGTTCCTAAGTTCAATTGGTGGATCCCTAGTTGGCTATTCACCTTCCTACATGTTAATAGATTATCCTAAACCTGGGTGACATATCTAAGTATCTATTATAGGAGCATTTAGTGTAATTAGCTTGTAACCTTCTTAAGACTAGAATATAGGTGATGTGAGGTTTAAAACCTCACTTCCACCTTACATTATTACCCTCGACCCCTAATTATCCTAAGAGTTTCTATACTAGAAACCTAGACTTGATTAGATTCTAATTGAATTACACATAAACCCTAATCCAAGTGATCCTCGTAAGAGTAGTTAGGAGGGGTTAGGGACTAGTTTCCCTACACACACTTACCTTATCCATGGCCAATTAGTAGTGTAGGGTAACACATTAACATCTAAGTTGTTGTTTGGTTTGGTAATCTAAATAGAAAAGTAGTGTTAACATGTTATCACCCCCAACATGATTGACAAGTGCATTCCCCTAAGAAGACCACACTTCTCTTACTTGTGTTGAAACCCTAATTGCCTTCTTGCTTAGCTAGTCTTTACTTGTCTAGCTCTTTACTTGCTTAATTAGTTAATTGCCTTGTTCTTGCTAGTTTAGATATTGGATTTATCTTTTGCCTAGTTTGCTAGCCTAGTGTAGTGTAAATTTCTTTTTGCTTACCTTAGTGTAGCTTCTTCCTTTCTTGCTTAACATGTCTTCACTTGCCCATTAGAATTGACAGTCTAGGGGGTTAACTTAGGTTTTGATCTTGTTTGTTCTCTGTTAATTGCTTGCTTGTTTGTCATTAGTGTAATCATAGAATAAAACTTTATACCCTTCAACCATAGACTTCACAATAGGAACCTATCCAAAAATAACCTAGCTCTAGTTCCCCCATTTCTCTCTTGGGCTCAACCTTTAACTTGCCACCCTACTATACTATAACACGACCTCGTGTGCTTGCAGATGAAGTGTGCTAGTTTATGTGAGCGAGACAATTAGGGCTTTATAAATTCAAAAGACCCCAAGTGTGTTTCAAAACCTTTAGGTTTGCATCTAATCAAACTCGATTCGTTAGTGTGTGGCCCCAAAGTAAAAATGCACCAAGCCTTCTAGCATTGTTTTTGGGGATAGAAAGCCCCATAACTACCTTGTAGTTGTGGTGTTGACTCTCCCCTTTGGCACCATATTTTTCTAGTTTACTTGTCTTTGTTAGAGATACACACTAAGTTTTTGGTGTCATTGTCGGGAGAAAGATGCATGGCTTAGCTAGTTAGTTTTGCTTTGATATTTTCCTACTACCCTCATCATTGCTAATATTTATTCTTTATTATTTATATTCTTTGTGTATATTTGCTTGCTAACTTGTCCTCTTTTGTTTGGTTGTGCCTTGTGCATGATAGTAACCTGGGGAAAATAAGATGGAAGGCCAAAATGCACCTCAAAATCCACTTCAAGAGTACATCATGCCTAGAAACTACAAATCTCCAATTGTTGATAGAGTTGATGAAATACCAGGGGAGAAATTCTCCATACCTCCAAGTATTCTTGGGCTCCTTCCCACCTTCTTCAGCTCAGAGAGTGAGAACCCCTACATGCACTTGGACTCCTTTTTTGAAGTATGCTCCACCTTCAGGATGGCGACAACCAGTGATGATGCAATTAGGTTGACCATGTTCTCTTCCACCCTCAAAGACAAAGCCAAGATTGGTATGATTCAAGAAGGGACACCATGAGTTGAGAAGAGATGAAGAATGCTTTCATAAGGAAATTCTACTCCACTTTAAGGTTGACACAATTGCGACATGTCCTAGTGGGTTTCAATCAAGTGGGTACTGAGCAGTTCTAAGATGCTTGGGGAGGGTTTTAAAAGATGTTGAGAGAGTGTCCACACCATGAGATCCCTTTGTGGTAGCTAGTTCAATCCTTTTATTTCGATCTCTCTCGAATGAGTCAAGCTACATTGGATTCTTCTTATAGAGGAACTTTTATGACTAAGACACCTAAGGAGATATGATCCTTGTTTGAGTAGTTAGTTGAAAAGTTCAAGGATCCAAGATTCTAGCATGATGAATGATGGTGATCGCCCCTTTGGTGTGAAATATTCAGTTCATAATAATTCAAGCCCACAAATGGTGGAGATTCTTGGAGAAATGGTGAGTTTCATGAAGAACCAAGTGAGAAGTGTTCCTTGTCACTCAGTCAATTTTGTTGAGTCCTTTCGTGAAGAAGAGAAAACATCTCATCAGTATAGCTACCTGGAACAACAAAGTCCAAGATATAGCTCAAGGTTTGAGGATGAAGTTCTCTCTATGCTGAAAATATTTGAAATGCAAATGAATGTGACAAAGCTTGAGCGAAAAGTGAAGCAGCGCTCTTCAATACTTGCTCTTCAAGAAGAAGCAAAATTGTCCTCCCAACCCATCATTAAATTTAGTGAAACAAGTGACCAATGTAGAGAGATTCTTAAAATCAGGTACAGATCACCCATGCTCCACTGGTGATTATAGAAGCGACTCCTAGGGTGACAGTGGTGATGATGCTGGAGGAGGATCTACTAATATCACACTTGATGGAAGACCTCCCCCTCTTAGAATCCCTCGACAACCTAACACAAGGAAGAGACCTAGTCATATCAGGGTGGAGAAAGTGTCATGCCAATAGTCAGATCTATTCAAGAAGACTGTATTTGAGGTTGGATCTCTTATGGTAAAGGATTCAAATATTTGTGAAGGTTCCATAGTATACTCATAGGTGCTTTGAGAGAAGAATTCAGATAGACAGAAGTTGTCGGCCATAAGATACATTGTAGATATGAAGTTGCATTGTCCTGCATTGCAAAATCATCTTTAGATTCTTCAGAAAGTCAAGGGAACAATAGAAATCATGTCAAGGGGAATGAGTTATTTCATTGTTAACTTTTATGAGGTAAATATATGGAAATTGTCATCGATAAGGGGTCATGATTTGTTACAGGGAAGCCCCTTATCATTAAGAAGTGGGCTAGAGGTGCTTCTTTGGAGAAACTAAAGCTAATGGAAGTATCAGTCTAGGTGAGGTTGTTTGATCTACCATTTAAGCTTTGGGATGAAGAGATCTTTAGTATGATTGGTACTAATATCAGTACGTCTTTGAAGGTTGACATAGCTGCTCTTATGTTTAAGAGGCTTCAATTTGCAAGGATTTTAATTTTGATTCTCGCTTCATCCAAATTCCTAACTATGATTCCCATATTGAGTAGTGATGTCAAGATAGAGCATAAAATTAATGTTAAGTATGAATGGTACTTGAGTAGATGCAGGGTTTGAGCAATTCATGGAGAAAGGTAAGAAGAAAATGATTTGGGTTCCTAAGAAGGTAATTGACGTCGAGTCTTACAAGATGCAAAATATTGATGATGAACTATACTCTGATGATGAACATTTAGTGAATGTCACACCTTCAAGGGGGCTTGAAATGGAGATTGTTATTAGTTCTCCAATAGTTATTGAGAGTAAATTAATTACTCCAGTTAACAGTGCAGACAAGAGTGATGGCTTCATGCATGTAACTAGTAACTCATGGAAGAATATAAGGAAAAGAAGTTTGTCTCCTAGATGTCCAACGAAATCCTTGGAAGTGGCTTGCATATATGGAGTGTATATTTCTCCAAATTCCTTTCAATATCTATTTTTGGATGAAGGGGAAACTTTTTCTACTGAGTTTGGCAGGTCTCCAACCACTATGATTCCCAATGGTCAGCTCTTTGTCTATAGCCTCCTGGAATGTGAGAGGACCAAATAATATTGGTCGTCGGTCTGCGCTCCATGAGATGATCCATAGGAATGATTTCTCTTAATTTGATTTGCATTCTTAAGTTGAGGTTGAGGATAAAGAGGTTTAAGAAGACTATGAATAGGTTATGGACTTCTAATCATGATAGTCATGTCTTGGGGAGGATTATCATTGCTTGAGTTAAAGATGATATTAATGTTCTTAAAATATGTGAATCTGATTAGTTTCTACATGTATTCATCTCTACTCCAGTTGGTGATTTTTTCCTTACTACTATCTATGGTCATAATAATCTGAATAGAAGTAATTAACTATGGGACTCTATAAGACCTTGAGCACTAGTGTTAATGGTTTGTGGATTCTTTGTGGTGATTTCAATGTTGTGAGATTTGTTGAAGATGAATTTGGTATGTGTGAGCCTTGCTACTCCTCTATGTCTAGATTTAATGATTGCATTCATAATACTTCTTTGGTTGAGTTGGATCTCAGAGATGCAAAATTTACATGGGATAATAGACGTGAAGGTGTGAAACTTGTTATGTCAAAACTGGATAGACCTTTTTACACTCTCAATTTTCTAGATAAATGTCCTAGTATTTGGGGAGAGGTCAAAGCTAATATACATGGTGATCATATAGATATTATTTCACATCTAGATAACTCTCACATTAGAAATAAACCACCCTTTAGTTTTGTAAATGTGGGGTGTCTGAGAGATGACTTTATTCCTATGGTTAGGGATGCGTGGAATATTGAGGTTGAAGGCAATCCATGTATCAAGTTTGTAGGAAACTTGATAATGTTAGGTTCCCTTTGGCTAAATGGAATAAGAAGGTTGTAGATGATCTAACTCAAAATAGAAGAATCAAAGAGTATGAAGCTTTCCTGGCTCAATACATCATGCTGATTAAGATCCTTTTGATTTCTTGGTTGTAAAAAAAGCTGCTATTAAAAGAAAGGAGGTTGTTGTTGCTTATTAACATGAAGAGTATTTTCTGAAGCAGAAATTGTGTGTTAATTGATTAAAATTAGGAGAAAAAAAATTTAAGTTTCTTTATTCTTCTATCTAGACAAGGAGGATGAGAAACTCTACTAGAAGTATCCTGATTAATGGCAAAGGTTGTACCGATAAGCATGTTATTCATGATTACTTTGTTCAATTCTATAACTATCTTTTTAATTACTGTGGTGATAACGTTTTATAATGGGATGATGACTAGATGCTCCCTTGCTTTTCTGGTTCACTTATAAATGTGATGTGTGTTCTGGTTTCAAGGGAGGAAATTGTAAAGGTATTCATGAGTAGTGATGGAGAAAAGGCACCAGGCCCAGATGGATTTAACTACACTTTCTTTATGACATGTTAGAGTATTATTGATTATGGTTTGGTGTGTGTTGTGAAATTTGTTTTAGAAGTGGTTGTTTGCTGAAAGAAGTTAATAGTAATTTTATCACATTAATTACTAAGAACAAGAATGCTACTGATGTGAAAGATTGGAGACTGGTATCCTTGTGAAACACTCTCTATAAGATCATATCAAAAGTGCTTGCCATTGGATTACATCCTATGCTACTAAGATTATTGATAAGGCTCAATGTGCATTTATTAACGGAAGTTTGATATCTGATGCCACTATTCTAGTTAATGAGTTGTTGAACATGATTATGAAGAGCTCTTCACCTATAGTTGCATTATAGTTGACTTTATGAAAGTGTATGACCTTATTTGCATCTGGACATTCTAAAATGTAGTTCCCTGAATGCTATATTAACTAGATTTTTGAAATCTTTCATTCTATTAGCTTTCAAATCCTTATCAATGGCATCCCTTCTGATCGTTCTATACATCTATTATGATTAGATAGGGGGATCCATTAGCCCCTTACTTATTTGTTCTTGATATGGAAGGCCTCTATGCTATGTTGGCTAGCTCTGTAAAGAAGAAGTTGACCCAACCTTTAAAGGTTAGTAATGGACCGGAGTTATCTCATATTTTAGTTGTTGATGAAGTCGTTATTTTTTCTGAAGGAAAGACTGACTCTATCAATGAGTTGGGCAAGATTATTAGAGACTTTGATAAAGTTTTTGGTCTGAACTTTCCTTGAAAATTAGAAGGGAGAGTCTTCCAGGTAAATATTTGGGGCTTCCATTGTTTTATGGAAAATTGAATAGAAGCCAATCTTATCCCAATATTGACAAAATTAATCATTTTTAAGGTTGGAAATTGAGAAACTTATCCTTTGCTGGAAGAGTGGAACTAATAAATTCTACTATGTCCTCTTTCCAAGTTTACTGGATTGCATCCTTCCCTCTCCATGTGGCTGTTACGGGGGACATTGATAGACTTTGTAGGGATTTTCTCTTGGGGGGTCATGAGCTTGAAAAGAAGTTGCATCTGGTTGCTTGGTATCTTTTTTTCTTGACGAAAAAAGAAGGGGGTATGGGTCTTAGACAATCAAGGGATATTGTAAGTGCGTGCATAGTTTTCAACTTATAGAATGTTGTTGTCAAGAAGGACTGTTTGTGGGTTAGGTGGATTCATGGGAGGTATTTTAAAAGGGGACTCTATCTGGAGATGCAAAATTGATTCCAATTCTTTGTGGGTTTGGAATCGTCTTCTTTATCACAGAGACAATATAATTTACTATGTTTCTTTCTATTTGGGCAATGACAAGTTGATTAAGTTGTGGAGAGATCCCTGCTTTGAAGTAGGTTACCTTGAATCTATTATGGGAACTAGTACTTGGAAGTATGCCACTCCCAATTGTCTGTTTACATATGAGGATTGGTCTACACCCAAATCTATACATGTTGGTGCTATTGTTGATTTCCATCAAAAGAAAGTTAGTCTGATATTTTCAAAATATGATATGATTACGTTGAAGGGGAATGAAGTTCAAAGCATTGAAAGTGTGTGGGAGGGTGTTAGACCCAGGATTGTACTCCTATTTTGGTTAGATTGGCTATGTAAAACTAAAGGTCGTAGATGATATACTATTAATGGATGGAGATGTTTTCTAGACAAGCTACTCACACTTGATCATCTCCATAGTAGAGGGTTTTAGTTCCCCTTGAGATGTATCATGTGCAAGATGGATAATGAAGATTTGAATCATATTCTCTTCAATTGTGACTATGAGCTGCATATGTGGAATGAGACTTGTACATTCCTCATATTCCTATTTCATGTGTTGATGTTTGCTCCATGATTGCGATGAAGTATAGAATCACTATTTTTGTGATCTTTCACTATCTGTGGGATGAAAGGAACTCTCGATTTTTTGTAGAAAAGAGTATGAGTGTAGATAGAAGATGGACTCTCTTAAAGAAAGATATAGATTGTTTGCTTGTATATGCTTTTTTTTCTTCATGTGTCCTTTTGTTATTTTTTAGATTTTCTCATGTTTTGTACATAGTTTGACAAAAATCTATGAAAATGAGTAACATGCTCATCTGATAAAAAAACAAATGGACCAATGGGTGCCTCTTAAGTTTTCATAGTCCACCTCCAACGCAAGTGCAGCCCATTTATCATTTCCAATGCCATCCCAAGCTTTATACACCTCCTCCCCCTCCATCAACACAACCATTCCATCACTTCACCTACCAATCTCATTTATTTCATCGACCTTATTTCGATACCAAGTTTCACCTCCACCTCCTCTACAACCAAAACAAGATCCCCTCTCCATCATGAGAAAGGAAGTGTTGTGATAGTTCTAAGGAGTGGAAAGTCTCTTGAGCAGCCTACAAGTCAAGGAAATGTTGATAAAACAAGGCAAAGGAAGCACAAGGGTGATATTGTGATTAAAATTGTTGAAGATGATATTGTGACACCTCATGTTGAGCATGTACCCTACCTTGTACTCTATTTGTAGGTCTACAAACCATATTGTTCCCCCTCATGTGATGCCACGAGGAAATCATGTAGATTCAAGTGTTGCAAAAAGTAAGCATGCCATCATTCCTAGAAGAATTGGATGAGCCACTGGAAGTAAAAAGGAGACAGAAGCACAATGTTGACATTCTATAGGTGTTTCGCCGAGTGAAAGTGAACATTCCATTGTTGGGTGCTATCAAGCAGATTCCATCTTATGCCAAGCTTTTCAAGAACCTGACTATTGTGAAGAGGAAGTCAATGGGGAGAATGCCTAAGAAACAAGTTGACTGAATAAGTGAGCTCATCCAACACTCACTTCCTATGAAGAGGAAAGACACATGATCCCCACTCATACCTATCTACATAGGGGGGCATCGCATAGACTGATCCCTACTTGATTTGGGATCTAGTATAAATCTGATGCCACAGTGTCTATGGGAGTTGGGGCCAGGCAAGTTGAAACTGATTCATTGCACTCTCCAATTAGTGGATCGTTCCATCAAAGTGCCAGAGGAAGAGTGGATGATGTTTTGGTGATGATAGACAAAGAAAGGGCAGCAGTGTTCTTAGAAAATTTTGTTGTTCTTGACATGGACCCTAAGGATAGGAAGATTCTCATCAGCTTGGGAAGGACATTATTATCTACAACTGATGTCAAGATACATGTGCACAATGGCACAATGAAAATCTCTTTCATGGACATGAACATAAAAATCAACATGTACAATACCCCAACCCGGCATGACCGAGATGAGGATATTGAACATGGTCACTTGAAGAGTCTGATTGATCATTTGAAAGAAGGAGATCTGGATGGAAGACTTGATGATAGCTTTTGTGGTCAATGGGATACGACACTCATTTTGAATGCAAATGAGAGGTGTAGCTATTGCAGGAATGGACACACAGTGATACAGAATGGTTGAGTGGTTGAAGAATCTCCAATAAGCCCGACTGAAGACCTAAAACTTAGCACCATTGGGAGGCAACCGACCTAGGTTTGGAGAATTTTTTACCCAACCTTCTAGTTTTGATACCTTTGATTATTTTACACTTTTCCAAGAAGTCACACACACACTTGTGTTTAATAAATTTTGTTTAGTTTTAAGATGTGCAAGTGAAAACAATGGTGAAATGAGAAAATTTTGATGAAATTCAGACGAAGGTTCATGAGAAACCATGTTTGACAAAAGATTGAATGTCTTGATGAAGTTTAAGTGTGAATCACCTGCCAAAGTGTCCACCGTGGCCATGGTTTCATGGAACGGACATGGTGAGACACTCAAAATCACAAAGAAATCAAAGAAATGTTGAATAGACCCAGAACGGTCGTGCTCCATAGCACACTCATCTGGCATACTAGTCACCACATTCATGTGGTGCAGCATGGTCCTGGCGCCAATGACCCAACATGTCTATGCCACGCAACACATCTGTGCTGAGCCCCAACTCCAACAACTTAACCCCCAATTCTAGCTACTTTTCAAATCAGTTCATTTCCCACTTTCACAACTCCACACCCATGCAGTCGCGACCGGTGGTTGTGCAGCCCACCGCCAGCCTTCTTCCACCTCTAATCTCACATCCTTTCACCCCCAATCAACTTCAAATCCTCTCCCTAACATTTCCCCTACCTCCACCTCCCACTTCCACCCTTTATCCTCCACTAAATCAACTCCATTTATCCATACCGCCCTAGCAACACAGATTCTTGAAAAATCAAAATTCTTCACATTTCTCCACCCAAATTCACCCAAAATGAAGAAGGTTGCTAAGAAAGTTGTTGAGAAGACCAAGAGCATCTTCTTCTATCAATGTCGGCCTAAGAATGGATCATCTTCAACCCTGACGTCATCTATAGCTCCTCTACCACCACCAGCCGCCTCCAGTTCACATGGAGAATCACCTCATATGGCGACATAGGTAGATCCCATGATGGAGGAATCCACTCTACCACCCAGCAGAGGTGGGGTAGCAGCCCAAAAATCTATTTCTTCTAGGACAACACCACCATGTTCATTGGCCCATCCATCAACTTCAACCTGGCCCTCAACCTCCTCTGCTCCACAGCCACAACCACAACCACAACCACGAAGGGCAACACCACCACCTTCATCAACACGACCATCAACTTCATCCCAGTCCTCAACCTCCTCTACACCACAACACCACCTTCTTTAGCTCGTCTGTCGACTTCAACCTGACCCTTGACCTTCTCCATGTCATGCCACCACCTTCATTGGCCCGCCATCGACTTCAACCTAGGCCTCAATCTCCTCTGCACCGCAGCCACAACAACAACCACTTCTAGATGGCGAGTACAAGATTATGTACGATGTACCACATGAGGATGTTCCTAGACTTGCAAATGGATGTTCGGAATCTGCATATTCATTCCACATTCGAGTCTAAAAACTAAAAAAAATCGTATTCGACACTATTCAGTTCAGAATCGGATACTGGATTTGATATTCAAATAGTTTAAGATCGGATATCAAATATATGCATATATGCTTTGAAAAATATCCAAATATGATACATGTATATCGAGTAATTTTAATTCACATATACATGTAGATTTTATATAAATCTTATACAATTAGTCATTTGATCGAAGTAGCCGTGACACTGTCGCAAGTGTAGTAGTGGATAAGTGCTCGTGGTTATTGTGATGGTGCAATGTGAATTAGATATTAGTTCATATATTTAACATCAATTTTCCTTAAAGTCTACCCTATGTATCAAAGTAATCTATTCAACTAGTAACTTGTCCATTCCCGCACCCCCACAATCCATTCACAATGCACTGATCCCTAGCATCCAATGGTGAGCTGGGATGGAAATTTGCGGTCCTTCAATGTGCAATGTGCATGCATGTTCCTCACGAGCTGGAAGCCAAGGAGCTAATTCTTGGTTGAAGATATTAGGACAATGCCAGTTAATACTTGTGGTCTTCTATCACCATAGCTCGAGGATGGCAGACGTGCTTACAGAGAAGTTAGTACATGAATAAGATGACAATGAGGATCCTGGTGTGGACAATCTATTCATCTATAAGGGATATCCTAGCAACATGATCACCAGGAGTTGTGCGTTGTTGGCTATTTAGGCTAACGAGTTTCAATCATATAATGATCTTTTACTCAACTAGCTATTTCCCACAAGCATACGAGAGTAGTTGTAGTCGAGGTTGAACACAAGGAGCGTTGGTTAGCTAGGCATAAGAGTTGTGATTTTCAATAATCTAGATCATTGTACAGAAGATTATTGGATTAGAACAACTAAATTACAGATTTAAAACAAAACAGTAAATTATCACTTAAGAAAGGTTAAGATTCATATTTAGGAGGATCTTAGACTTGAAATTTCACTAGTGCATCATAGATTATATTAAAATATGAATTTAAACATGTTAATTAACTTGCAAAGGAGGTTTGTAGTCATCACTCACCTCCCGGTGAAGTGATGACGATTCTAACTCCAGACATCGCTCTCGTGCATGTATTTCATTTTGAATCACAAACCTTGCTCCTTAACTTAATCCCAGCCACTCTCGCGGTCAAGGACAAGTTGCCAAAAGAGTAACACCATACTCTCAAACACATCTTCTTAGATTATGAAAGAAAGCATAAAACATGCAAGTATGATGGCCAATCACACAAACAAGCATTTTAGATCTGAAACAACTCTTGGAAGATGCAAGAAACTAACATTTAGTACGAAATTCATATGTTCATACAAGCTATGACATGGGAGTTACTCTCCCATGTCCAAGGAAAGGAAACTACTCGTCCATGATAGTGTACAGCGGAAAATGTGCAGAATTTTCAGAATCCAGCATGGTTTAGAGAAGGAAAAGCTAAGTAATCCCAAGGTGTAACCCAAGAAAGGTAGAATTTTGACTTGAGGATGAAATCCCACTCCTACAGCTGCTCCAAACCGAACAAACTTCCCTCCTGAGAAGCTTTGTGGAGTGAAGAAGCTCTACTGCACCTCCGGAGAAGAAAATGGAGAAGAAGAGAAGAAGAATGGGGGTTCTTTGGCAAAGAAACCACCTTCTTCCACCCAAAATCACCTTCTGTTGTTCTCCTCTTGCTCTGGGACGAAGGAACTTTACAAATGACCGGACATAACCGCCCATTAAGTTCCCACTTCATTTTAAACAAAAACTCGTATTTTTCAAAATGCTGAAACTGCCAGGTGGACGTTGTGCACCCAAAGTACACGTCGTGCAAAAACTTTGACAGTTGCCCAGAATGCACTGTGCATGGCGTGTATAGAAGAAATGCACGTCGTGCAACTTTCCAGAAGATTTTTGGTTTGCCTGACGCTCCAGGTGCATGTCGTGTATGTTGTGCACGTTGTGCATTTGCTTTTCTGCACTTTTCTGGAAAGTTGCACGGCGTGTCTTTAAAAAGACACGGCGTGTGACTGCAAATTTGGAGTTCTACATTCAATTTCTGGAAAGTTGCACGGAAAAGACACGGCGTGCAAATGGCTATTCTGGGCTATTGTGTATTCTGCTCATAACTTTCAACGTGTAGGTCAGATTTACATGTCGTAAAAAGTGATATTTACGCAACTTTGAACCCCAAAACATATAGATACTTGAGGAGTGATTCAATAAGAGATAATATGATATATTCCTCATCATTTCATTGTAAAATATAGTACCTATAATCCAAACCATGAGACAAGTAAGAATAGCTAAAATATAGAATCTAGCACGAATGAGAGTGATAATTGAGTCAAAATAACATGGATATGCAACCAAACATGATTCAAAAGATGATATGATTTGTGCACATAAAATCCCCCTAAGCTTAAACTATTAGTTGTCCTCAAGAAAAAAGAGCATAGAAACACAAATGAAGGAATTGTCAAGTTCTTGCATAGATCAAATGAAATGAAAGATGTGTATAAGACCAAACCAACCATGATCAACATGTTTATACTCATAGCCATCAATTCAACTTAAACATGTAAGAAAGAGATTTTTAGTTTAGCAGGGGTGGTCATAATTAAATGAATCAATCAATTAAACAACACTAAGTAGAATTTGGATGACCAAGCCAAACAATTAGTGGATGTGCAACTCAAACTCTCAACTATTAAGGATACAACTGATGAAATCATAGTTAAAATAAACAATTTTAGTTGTACTCTCCTTCTTTCCCAAAAGTGATATGATAATGGATTATGGGTTCCGACACTGGGATGTTAATGTAGGCTTATGCACACGTGGAGTGTCGGTTGGGGTATTTTACCCTCTTTTAAGACATACCACCTAACCATCATGGCCAGATCGAACTTACACTAGGATAGCATGATATGTGGGCGGTTTAGCCATCTTTTATGGGGTATAAATATGAGATAAGTCAAAAGAAATTTTTTTTCTTTCGAAACATAGGAGAGTCAACTAAATTGCAACATTGGCTAGATTTCATTCATTTGTTTTGATTTTTTTTTTCATTGAAAGAGTGGTTGAAAATGCACTAAGAGCTTGGCAAGGGCATCCCGTATTCCAAATGATGTTGTAAAGTTGATTTACTCACAAAAACTGAAACCATTACATGTTTTAAGAAATCAAGGATGTGAAAGATGAATGTTTAGTCTAGAAGCATAAACCAGAGTTAAGCACATGTTGATGGCCAAAATATTTCATTTGATTAATGCATGCCTTTTACAATTTCTCCAAATGATATTTCTCATCAAAAGAGGACAATCAGTTAAGCATAGAAGTTCTATCCACATATAAAAGATAAACCTCATATCATACTAGATTTGCCACCAGAAGAGCAGAACTGAAAACAACAACTAAGAAAAAGATGATAAAAGGGAAATAAAACTAGACTACCAGCCGGTTGCTCTCCCCCTAAGCTTGAAATTTGCAGTGTCCTCACTGCATATAACAAACTCAAGAGGATTACAACATGTTACATGTCATGGTGAATGATGAAGATGGAGGTCCATTGCTTTGATTTGAAGCTAGAAATTGTTGTGCTAAAGATTGATGCCTCCTTGCAAATATGTCCTTGATTTGGGGCAAGCGAAAGCACCTATGAGTTGTAGCAAGAATAGTAAATTGTATGCCAATACTATTTGTCTTTTCATTCTCCTTTGAAGCATCATCAAAATATGAGTTGGGAAGAGTATTCTCATTATAAAGCAATGTGTCATCTAGAGTGCGAGGAGGAAGGACATGTGGCTTGCTTAAAGAATCTAAAAGTAGATCATGTGTTGTAGTTTTCTCCCCTTGATTTGCAGCTTCATAATCCTCATAGGTATCAACATCATCATACCTTGAAGGATATACTTCTATGACAATACCATTCTTTAATATCACCGGCCTAAAATATGTAGGATTCATCTCCGGTGGACTAGGCAAGAAAGGTGGAAATGCTTCTTTGCTAGAAAGAGGTTGTTGGGCAATTTGTTTCTCCAAGATGTGTGCATGAGTGGCAATATTGTCCACCTTAGAAGAGAGTTGGCAAATGGCATCCTTCATTGATTGTATTTGTTGATGGAACTCCACATTTTGCTGCATTTGAGTTGAAATAAATGTTGCAAGCATGGACTCTAATCCAGAAGTTACTTGTGGTTGTTGTGGCTGAATGAAATTTGGGTTTGCATTGTTGTAGAAGTTTGGTGGAGTGTATCTCATTGGGGAATAAATAGAAGAAGCATAACATGTAGAAGATGAGTGTCCAAGCAACCCACATGCATCACAAATAATATTGGCTGCTTGAAATGGCTGTGTGCTTAGCTTCTCAAACCTTTGTGATAAAATGTCTAGCTTTGCTGCAATAATGTCTATAGCACCAACCGTGTGATCTTCCATTTGCTTTACAGAAGTAATATGTGAAAAGGATGGGTGGTACCTTGTAACCGGACTCCATTGGCAATGATTTGCTGCCATATCTTCAATAATAGCATAGGCTTCTCCATAAGATTTGTTCATTAGAGATCCATTTGCAGCTGCATCAATAGACATCCTTGTACTGCTGCACAAACCATTATAGAAAGATTGCAATAGAAACCAATTGCTTAGACCATTATGTGGACAAATATGTTGAATATCTTTGAACCTCTCCCATGTATCATACAAGGTCTCTCCATCCCTTTGAGAATAATTGATGAGTTGAATCCTCAGCTGTAAAGTTTTGCTAGGTGGAAAATATCTTGCCAAAAAGACCTTTAGAAGCTCCTCCCAAGTGTCGATTGACTTATTTGGCAAAGTATAGAGCCATGCCTTGGCTCTATATTTTAGAGAGAATGGAAAAGGGATTAGGCGTATCCCATCAGTAGGAATGCATATATCTTTATGGTGCTTAGCAACTACATAAATTCAGCAATGTGGAGGTTTGGATCCTCCATTAGTGTCCCTCCAAATGCATTCAGTTGTAGCAATTATATGATGGCTGGGCTGATAGAAAACTACTCTGCCTTAAATTCTAAAATATTAATAGGCCCACTCATGTGCATTGCAGTTGTACCAAAGTAGTCCTTAAGAGGAATGTCATCCTCCCTGACTAGTTTTTCATGTGGATCCAGAGGATTAGGTGGGTGTGACGTAGATGGTGGTGATGTATGTGGTATGGCTGTTGGTGGTGTGTATGATGGTGGTGAATTAGGTGTGAATGATGGTGGTGTAGATGAAGGATGTGTGGATGAGGGTGGTACATATGAAGGTGATGTGGATGAAGGCGGCATGGGTGAATGTCGTTTGGATGATGGTAACATGGATGATGGTTGTGTGGGTTGTGATTCCTCCATACATGTTTGGGTTTCACTCCTTCTTGATCCATGAGGGCTGCAAACAATGTGTTCATTTTCTAAATGTAGAGATATGCACGATTCAAGGATCTTTTTATGAACACCCCATATGCTCATGCAAATAAACAAGGTGAGTGAGATACAAAAACAAACATGGAAGACACAACAAATTATGATGATCATGATGAATTATGATTTATGGATATTATGGTGGATATGAAGGTTGTGATCTAGTCTCATTTACTTATCAACAACTCTTACTCTAACAAGAATATCGATGCTCCCCGGCAACGACACTAAAAACTTGTTGGTTTGTTTACACTAATGAGTTTCAATCATATAATGATCTTTTACTCAACTAGCTATTTCCCACAAGCATACGAGAGTAGTTGTAGTCGAGATTGAACACAAGGAGCGTTGGTTAGATAGGTGCAGGAGTTATGATTTTCAATAATCTAGATCATTGTACACAAGATTATTGGATTAGAACAACTAAATTACAGATTTAAAACAAAACAATAAATTATCACTTAAGAAAGGTTAAGATTCATATTTAGGAGGATCTTAGACTTGGGATTTCACTATCACATCATAGCTTATATTAAAATATGAATTTAAACATGTTAATTAACTTGCAAAGGAGGTTTGCAGTCATCACTCACCTCCCAGTGAAGTGATGACAATTCTAACTCCATACATCACTCTCGTGCATGTATTTCATTTTGAATCACAAAACTTGCTCCTCAACTTAATCCCATCCACTCTCGCGGTCAAGGACAAGTTGCCAAAAGAGTAACACCATACTCTCAAATACATCTTCTCATATTATGAAAGAAAGCATAAAACATGCAAGTATGATGGCCAATCACACAAACAAGCATTTTAGATCTGAAACAACTCTTGGAACATGCAAGAAACTAACATTTAGTACGAAATTCATATGTTCATACAAGATATGACATGGGAGTTACTCTCCCATATCCAAGGAAAGGAAACTACTCGTCCATGATAGTGTACAACAGAAAATGTGCAGAGTTTTCAGAATTCAACATGGTTTAGAGAAGAAAAAGCTAAGTAATCCCAAGGAGTAACTCAAGAAAGGTAGAATTTTGGATTGAGGACAAAATCCCACTCCTACAGCTGCTCTAAACTGACAAACTTCCCTCCCGAGAAGCTTTATGGAGTGAAGAAGCTCTGCTGCACCTTCGGAGAAGAAAATGGAGAAGAAGAGAAGAAGAATGGGGGTTCTTTGGCAAAGAAACCACCTTCTTCCATCCAAAATTGCCTTCCTCTGCTCTCCTCTTACTTTGGGACAAGGGAACTTTCACAAATGACCATGCATAACTGCCCATTAAGTTCCCACTTCATTTTAAACAAAAACTCGTATTTTTCAAAATGTTGAAACTACCAAGTGCACGCCGTGCACCCAAAATACACGTCGTGCAAAAGCTTTGATAGTTGCCCAGAATGCGCTGTGCACGGCGTGCGCAGAAGAAATGCATGTCGTGCAACTTTCCAGAAGATTTTTGGTTTGCCTGATGCTCTAGGTGCACGCCGTGCATTTGCTTTTCTGTAATTTTCTAGAAAGTTGCACGGCGTGTGGCTGCAAATCTGGAGTTTCGTATTCAATTTTTGAAAAGTTACATGGCGTGTCTTTTTAAGACACGGCGTGCAAATGGTTGTTCTGGGCTGTTCTGGGTTGTTGTGTATTCTGCTCATAACTTTCGACGTGTAGGTCTGATTTACATGTCGTAAAAAGTGGTATTTGCATAATTTCGAACCCCAAAACATGTAAATACTTGAGTAGTGATCCAATAAGAGATAATATGATATATTCCTCATCATTTCCTTACAAAATATAGTACCTACAATCCAAACCATGAGACAAGTAAGAATAGCTAAAAATATAGAATCTAGCATGAATGAGAGTGATAATTGAGTCAAAATAACATGGACATGCAACCAAACATAATTCAAAAGATAAAATGATTTGTGCACATCATTTACCATGTTAGGTAGACCCTTAGGCTCATAACCTCTTTATACCTTCAAGGATTAGCCCTATCATATTGTTACATGACAAGCTAGGTGTCTAGTTGAATTCTCTTACCACAATCCATTACACAAAGGATAGAATGGGCCATATCGTGCATGAAGTATGAATTGGACCTCATATCGTTCACAAGGTAGAAGTAGGTGATATTACTATCATAGAAGTAATATCAATCATATCGTCCATGTGGTATCACTCACCACTTATATCGGTTTACCCGTCACCTTGGGTTTCCAACTCTATATTTTTTAGAGTGTTCACTGTCTCTATATTGTGTAAGAGGTATAGACTTAGACTTGTATCGTGTATAAGGTGTAAGTGGGTATATCCCATATCATTCATAATACATGGCTCATATTGTGTATGAGCTATCATCTATCTCCAAATTGGGTTAACCCCCATCTTGGGTTTCATAATGGGTTTAAGGTATTTCAACCCATATCGGGTTGTACCATATATTTGAATCCATGTCTTCTATTGTGTATAATTTTATGCTCAAGCAATCATATCATGCACAAGATGTGTGCTTCATGATCATATAGTGCAAGAAGTGCTTGTTTGTCTCACTCATATCGGGTTACTCAAACTAGGGTTTTAGCATATCGATTTAGAAGTATATATGTGTCCCTATATCATGCATGGAGTCTTTGCTTGACTTCTTATCATGCAAAAGGTGTATGGCTAACACCATATCATGTTCAAGGTGTGAAATTCATCTCCATATCATTCAAGGAAATATAATCTCATAAGCATATCATGCTAGTGTTGCATGTACATAACCATATCAGGTTAGAGGTACTTGTTTGTGTGCTTGAACCTGATATCACTTTATAAGGTGATACCATCTTCTTCAAGCTCTAGACCTTCATTCTAACTATTATAGTACATTGATAATAGATATAAACAACTAATAGAACTCATAGATTCATCAAATATTCAATAAAATCTCAGAATTGAAAGTAGATCATCAAATATAACAAGATAGGTGGTGAATAATAACATGATTGGGTTCAAGTTATATAACCCGCCTTATGAACAACTTCAAAGCTCCAAGTTCCAAATCTTCACGTTCCTTAGGTTAAATATGAACTTATCCAAGGTCCAAGGCTCGTTCACAACTCCTCCATAGACAAAAAATCACCATAGTTAAGAACTTGGTGAAGAAGGAAAGAGAGGAATATCCATAACCTGAAATCTTACTTCAACCAAGGTTGAAGATGACCAAAGCCTTACCTTAAGCTTGGTGCTCGAGATTCCCTTGCTCCTTGAGATACTTTGCACGATACTTAAGAGGGTATGCACGATATCTCCAAGGAAGAGGGTTTTGGGGTTCGTAAACTTCCATAAGTAGGTGGAAGGTGAAGTATATATACTTGGGTTCATGAGATAAAGTATATAAGAGGTGTCTTCACCTCATGCTACTAGATGACACGTGGCCATGCATTGGTTGACACATGTCCATGCATGCACACATATATATCTTTCCATGCAAGAGTCTTTAGGATAATCTAGAGACAATATCTTGGCCATTCCTTATCTTGCTGGGTAAGTTATCTCATCTTTATATTATCAATAAAGCAAACTGATATACTTTTTGCAAGGAGCTTGTAACTCGTCATGGACCACCCCCCTTGAGGTGATTTTCCCATCATGGCTTTTTCCAAGGCTCAACAAACTGATAGGAGACTTATACTATGGCTCCTTGTCCGATAGGACTCCTATATCAAGTCTACAACTCGATACAACACATATAAGGCTTTACCTTCAATTCTTTCTTGGTATTTTCATCACCAAGAGTATCATCACTCAAAGGTGATTCAAACATAGTCTCTATTTATTTCTATTTCCTATAAAAGATACATAGAGGGAGTAGGGATACTCTAGAGGTGGTAATTTGTATTCCAACCCCATATTTTGGGTAAATTACAGATTGTACCAAAATTAGTGCACAAAGTACTAACATTGTTCAAACAAGTTATAACTTGAGATTTAGGCTTTCCATAAGACACCACTTAGCATCATTCTCTTTATTATGATACTAAAACACTTAGAAAACATTCAGCATGTGACATATTGCAATTTAACCCCTCATCTTGGGCAAATTGCACTTTTCACTCAGACTATCATATAATGCACAAATAGTTTGCAATTAAGCTCAAACTTGAAAATAAACTTCACAATAAGCCTTAATTACTTTTCAAAAGATTAGAACAAATTGTAAGTAACTTACTTAAGCAAAACTTCTAGGGTTAAGCCATAACCCAGGCCAGGGGTGTTACAATTATAAACCCCTAACAAGGATTTCGTCCCCGAAATCCCAGATGAAGGAAGACAATTGTTATTCAGGCATCATATCATCAAGTCTTCACATAAGGTCTTATTTTCATGGAGATGCCATATAACTTTGATCAATACAAAGTCCTTCCACTTCAAGGTTGTCATAAAATCTACCATACAGGATACACATACAACTGTCTTTTCATTAATGACTGCAGTGTATATTCTGTGTCAGGTAACACTTTCTTAGTCAAAGAAGTGTTATACATACTTTGGATAATTTAGGTGTCAAACCTCACTTAGTTTTAGCGATTCTCTTTCATGGAGAGATTATAGTTACATTCTATCACCCTCTTGGGACTACAAGTCTTATCATACATCTTCAGTACTACTCTAATATGTTGACACAACACAAAACTTTCTTATGACTTGTACCAACTATCTTCCTAGTTGTACATTCTTTTGTCATAAGGAAAGGTCACTTATTAAAGAAGAACTTATCTCAGAGGTATCTCTAGATGTTATGTATAAGCTGCCTCCACAGATCTAGATAGGGATACTCTAAGGAATTATTTTTAGATTGATAAGCTTTTTCCCAAAATGATTCTACAATTGTTCCTTCAATTAATACATCCTTATCGATGTTATGTTTATGCAAAGCATAAACCCCTAACATATGATCTCCATACTATAGTTATCTCAAGGTTGTCCCTTCTAGGTATCCAAACACTATTCATCTTATCAGGAGTCATATTCTCACTTTCCCATTCCACCTGGCACTTCTTGAATACCAAAATTCCTTACCTTGGTATCCTTCACATGTGTCGAAGACACATCACATCCTCATCATTTCCATCTCTCTATTGTTAATACCAAAGCTAAACATATAAAATGATCCTTCTTTCATCTTGGGACATTACCTATTACACATATCTTTACCCTGGAACCAAAGTCCAAGACGAACTGATACTTTTCCAAGTATCCATCAATAGAACGCTTCTATCTCATGCACATCAGGTGTCATAAGGCTCACTTAATTGCCATGTCCCTGAAAGGAAAGAACACAAAGAAACATATTCCTTTTATCACCCCATCATTACCTAGGGTTGTTCATCAAAGAGGAGACATTATTATCTCCTAAGATTGTTGCATGAACTTTCAATTGTTCATGAGTCATTTACTTTTGTTTCATCCTAGGTTCCTTTCCATCTGCATAGGAATAATATGTATGATTACATATCATCATTCCTTTCTTTGTTATTGTCTAACATGTTTATGAACATTTTATGATTTTATCACATTTCCCATTTCCACATTATGGAAAAGATCTTTACTATTCACACAAACTTTATCAAATAGGGATCATCTCCCTTGTTCTCATTCTCTTATCATGAGGATTATACTTTTTACTTCCTCATACACATAGATTGATCTTAGATCATCTCAAATTTCGATTTATTGCACTTAGGATGTGATAAAAATATCCATGCCATATTTCCAATTTCGTTATACTCACTAGATTGTCTCAAAATGACTACTTGATCAGAGTAATCAGAAAGATAACAATCTAAGAGTTCTATACTTACATTATCTTCAATAGTTGAATACCTGGCCAGGGTATACAAGTACTGAGATTAGGTAGTATGCACTTTGTTTACTATCATATTCCTTACTTTTCATATCATAAAAAACATAGGACTTAGCATCCCTAGATTTTCTCTAGGCGTCACTTCTATACCTCATCCTCTTTCACACAGATAAAAGAAATTATAAAGCATTTTAAAGATTATTGAACATAATGTAAGTTTTCACCTTCCTTATGTCCTCATAGGACTAGTCAAGGAAGCTCAATGACAACTACTTTTCTTATACTTAACAGATAAAATCATGAAATGATATATCAGAATGATACTATTTCATCTGACCTGTCTCAACTCATGGATTGATTACTACCTAAAGCTGATTCTTTTTCATAGAATCTTGTCGTTGCTTGTTTCCAATGTCGTGCTCTATTGTTCGGTGCAGATGGACCTACTCGGGACGTTTGTCTACGTCCTTGTGTACCACTGCTAAACCATTGCCTTTGAGAGTCTTGTTTACTCTGCCTTGGTGGTTGGGTCATTCCCTCCTTCTTTTTCAGATAAAAGGGTCTAATATGCCCAACTTGTCTACATTTACGACATATCTTATATGTATTCCCTGGTCTTGTCTGCCTTATGATCGATGTAGAAGCTAAATCAAGAGTTCTAACTGGTGTAACATCAGGTCCTCCGCCCTTATTTGGTAGCCACTGCCCTGGTGCATTAGACATTGGTTGCATTGGTAGTACCAAAACCTTCCCCTTTTTAGAACTACTAGGAATCTATTCCCGAGTTTGGATAGATCTTTCTTAATTCCTACCTCATTATCCTTTTCTGGACAATCCTTTATAAGATGTCATGGTTTCCTACACCTGTAGAAAACTCTATTTTTGTGTTGTAACCTAATTCTTTCGACATTTTCCATTGCTCTAATATAACGATGTTGATCAGAAATCATGCTAGAGCCCAAAATTTCCTCATTAGAGGCTGGTAATCTAGGTTGTACTACTTGTATCTAATCCTCAATATGCACTAATGTTGTCATAACCAATCCAGTGAGAGCATTAAAAGTAGGGTTCTCTATCATGGTTGGAACAACCCGAGGATTCTCAGGCAGTCATTCTTCTCTTGCATGATCCCTTGCACCTTCTCTTGGTTCAACATCATTTCTTTCAGCAATGTGTTCCTTGTATTCTCCAGACATCTTTAAGCTTTACTCTATCTTCTGCATAAGCAAAAGTCACTATAAGATATATTGGAGGATACTAGAATAGACTCAACACCTTAGTCCTATGTCTTTGTAGACTCAACAAACCTTAAGATCTAATACCAAACTTGTAACGACCGCCACCAAACCGACAGCCAAATCATTACTAATTATGCAGAATAATCATAAACAACAGATTAACAAAAATCACTCAAATTTAAAACATTTTGCAAGGAGATCCTCTTCCAGGAAACTCTTACTGAAAGATCCAAAACTTATACATATCATGATTCACATTATATAAACATTATTTCATATCATCTCGAGGACAACATATAACATTTGCTCTATCAACACATACACTGAAGCAATATATAACCTTGAGGCATACAAGCCAAAATCCTCAGATTGTTCATGAAACCATTATGAACTGACTCTAAGGACCTCAGAGTACAGAGACGACACATAGGAATTCTATCTACAAGACACGACAGACAGTACACTCAACCTGAGCTGATACTGATGTCCCAGCTGTTGCTCTCCTTTTGTAGAAAGGTCTCTACCTCCTTGTGCACGTCCGCTTAAAAATTGTGGATCCCACAAGGTGAGACAATTGTCCCAATGAGAGATATAACTCTCCGCCGACCATATTATTATCACAGATAAGTATTATAAAACTGAGCAGAGGTTCTTTTATATTAACAAGCAAGATTAACCACTATATGAACATGACATAGTAATCTCTTTACTTAAGAAAAATGATGCAATTATCCATAGTAGAGTAATAAACCATCTATCCACTTTACAAGGAATGTAAAGAAACATAAATAACATCTATCATCTAAGTCGTATAACTGAAGTGTACATCAACCAATATTTTCCGTATTCGATCCTTAAGTAAATATGCTACACTGATGATTACATTTTACAATCACACTTATGCCCTAAGGAGATGAAGTATATCGTTCATGCTCCAACCAACCACAAACTTCTCACAAGTCGGTACCATACAAGGTCAATGGAAGAGACGAGTGCCATGACCTCTACCGTCTTGGTCAGTATGAGACCACTGGTAGTGACATCTTGTGTCAATCTGCAAAAAGAGCATGCCAGGGTATAGTGCCATCTTCGCTCAGAGCTACAGCCGCAACATGCTCTCTCTTAGGGGAACACCAACTAACAACCATCCCCATTTATAAAATTATTGAGTCATGGCATATAGCCATACTCTGAGCCATGGGGCTAGTTTACCGTGCTCATTACTGAGTCTACGACCACAGTCGCACTCATGCCAGGATAGGGCATATAGCCAATCCCCATTTTTTTTGAGTTCATAAGGGGATCGACTCACATATGGCCATCCAAGCTTACGCCCCCGCATATTCAAAAATATGTGCTCCAGGTTATCCCGTGGGAAAAACCCATTTCACCATTCAACAAATCCTGACGCTGATGGTTCTATGGTCAGGGCAAATACATTTTATGGTTTCTAATGATATATTAAGTGCATTATAATATTCTTTTAGCATCAAACAAGTTATAAGCACCAATCAAAAACAAATGCTACAAAGAAAGGTGTAATACATATATCAAGTACTTTTCTATTCTTTGGAACACATTTAGATACATAACACTTGGGATCTCAGTCCCTTATCACATCACTGGGAATTCTCATCCCTTTACATCATCATTATCATGATTACTGGATTTGGGTATTCAAATCCTTAGATCACCACATAGCATTGTTACCTCAATAATAGGTAACTATTACCTCTGGGTCCTCAGACCAAGGTATTCATCTCACTTGTTGTATAAGTATTCCACATAGCTCACATGGTTTCATTAAACATCTTGTCACCTCTTACTAGGTAACAACTTATCTTTTAAGATATCAGACTGTAGAATCATTATACTTTATTGTATAATTATTTAACATGGCTCACAAGGCTTATTTAAAACTGTAACATACACAACATCATAGCTCATTCCGGGCTATGCTCATCATCTCATGTTTCTTTAAGTTTGCACTTCATGGTAGAAACTTTAGTAGTACATGACATCATTATGCCATTCAAGAGAAATACATACTACCCATTATTAGGGTTAGGATTGTCTACATCATCACCATGTGATATAAGGGAGTACATCCTTCCCATTATTAGGATTAGGATTTCTTAACCAATTAGGATTGTAAGAGTATACCATCACCCTTCATTAGGGTTGGGTTTTCTTCTTATTAACCAATTAAGGATCTAAGATCATAATATCTAGAATCAAACCCTAATTTATACTCCACTCATCTTAGGAGTATCAATACATGCTTATCAACATGTTTATCACATATGTAAAAGTCTCTCTCTTATCCTTATTAGGATATTAATTGCATCATACTTTTTACCAAGTTGGTTCAGTCATCCTATTGAGGAACATTAGATCACCATTAACAAATCTCATCATCTTTTATATTGCAATTAACACAACACACAACATATGTCACTCAATCAATTACATATGATTGAAGTGTCCCTACCATATTGGGTATCAAGATGTGTGTATATTAGCATATTATGCTTTAATATAAATTCTTTATTTCATGTCGTGTATCCATATCAAATTGACTATCACTTAGTTCTTATCATCTCAACTTAGCTTCATATCAGGTATGAGCTAGGTGCTTGATCCCATATCGGGTACAAGCTATATGCTTAGTGCCATATCATGCACAAGGTGTGCACCATATTGGGCATAGAGTGTATGCCTCATCATGTATCGTTTAAGTGGTATATATACATGGTACCATATTGGTTTCCCATCCAGGATTATCATATCGGGTCTCCACGTTGGGTAACATATCAGGTTACCATGTTAGGTAGACCCTTAGGCTCATAACCTCTTTATACATTCAAGGATTAGCCCTATCATATAGTTACATGACAAGCTAGGTGTCTAGTTGAATTCTCTCACCACAATCCATTACACAGAGGATAGGGTATATTGGATTCCAATCCCTCATCTAGGGTTTTCCACCATATTGGGTAGAATGGGCCATATCGCGCATGAAGTATGAATTGGACCTCATATCGTTCACAAGGTAGAAGTAGGTGCTATTCCTATCATCCAAGGAATATCAATCATATCTTCCATGTGGTATCACTCACCACTTATATCGGTTTACCCATCACCTTGGGTTTCCAACTCTATATTGCTTAGAGTGTTCACTATCTCTATATCATGTAAGTGGTATAGACTTAGACTTGTATCGTGTATAAGGTGTAAGTGGGTATCTCACATATCATTCATAAGACATGTCTCATATCATGTATGAGCTATCATCTATCTCCATATCAGGTTAACCCCCATCTTGGGTTTCATAATGGGTTTAAGGTATTTCAACCCATATCGGGTTATACCATATATTTGAATCCATATCTTATATTGTGCATACGTGTATGCTCAATCAATCATATCGTGCACAAGATGTGTGCTTCATGATCATATCATGCAAGAAGTGCTTATTTGTCTCACTCATATCGGGTTACTCAAACTAGGGTTTTAGCATATCGATTTAGAAGTATATACTTGTCCCTATATCGTGCATGGAGTCTTTGCTTGACTTCCTATCGTGCAAAATGTGTATAATTAACACCATATCATGTTCAAGGTGTGAAATTCATCTCCATATCATTCAAGGAGATATAATCTCATAAGCATATCGTACTAGTGTTGTATGTACATAACCATATCGGGTTAGAGGTACTTGTTTGTGTGCTTGAACCCGATATCACTTTATAAGGTGATACCATCTTCTTCAAGCTCTAGACCTTCTTTGTAACTATTATAGTACATGGAAAGTAGATCTAAGAAACTACTAGAACCCATAAATTTGTCAAATATTCAAAAAAATCTAGGAATTGAAAGTAGATTGTCAAGTATAGCAAGATAGGTGGTGCATAATAACATGATTGGGTTCAAGTTATATAACCCACCTTATGAACAACTTCAAAGCTCCAAGCTCCAAAGCTTCACATTCCTTAGGTTGACGATGAACTTATCCAAGGTACAAGGCTTGTTCACAACTCCTCCATAGACAAGAAATCACCATAGTTAAGAACTTGGTGAAGAAGGAAAGAGAGGAATATCCATAACCCGAAATCCCACTTCAACCAAGATTGAAGATGACCAAAGCCTTACCTTAAGCTTGGTGCTCAAGCTCCCCTTGCTCCTTGAGCTACTTTGCATGATACCTAACAGTATATGCATGATATCTCCAAGGAAGAGGGTTGTGGGGTTCGTAAACTTCCATAAGTAGGTGGAAGGTGAAGTATATATACTTGGGTTCATGAGATAAAATATATAAGAGGTGTCTTCACCTCATGCTACTAGATGACACGTGGCCATGCATGGTTGAAACATGTCCATGCATGCACACATATATCTTGCCATGCAAGAGTCTTTAGGATAATCTAGAGACAATATCTCGGCCATTCCTTATCTTGTTGGGTAAGTTATCTCATCTTTATCTTATCAATAAAGCAAACCGATATACTTTTTGCAAGGAGCTTGTAACTCATCATGACCACCCCCTTGAGGTGATTTTCTCATCATGGCTTTCTCCAAGGCTCAACAAACTGATAGGAGACTTCTACTATGGCTCCTTGGCCGATAGGACTCCTATATCAAGTCTACAACTTGATACAACACATATAAGGTGTAAGGACCCTGACCTCCGTTTAGGGTTTACCCTGTTTGCTATGCTTAACCTTGATGCTTTGTGGCTTGCTAATCACCTTTAAGTGGTGATTAGGGTTTGGTTGTGCTTTGTTGAGAGTTGGAGGTGCTACTTGCAAATAACCCAAGTCTAGGGTTTTGTGGGCAAGTTTGCCACCTTGTGAGGTGCTCCTCTCTCTTTGCTTCCTCTAGTGTAGAGAGGAAGGCTTGGGCTCGTTGCTTGAGTTCTTTTGGGCTTGGTTGAGCTTGTTGGGCCTTGAGGTGCCTTGCTTTGGTTAAGTTGCACCTTGTATCGAGTAAGATGGGAGTGTGTCGCCCATGGTGGTGTATCGCCCATGGTGCTGGTTGTGTGTCACCCTAGAGCCTTTGACCAAGTTTGACCTTGTTTGTGTCACCACTAGTGGACACTTGGTGCATGATGCTTTCATGTGGCAATGACCTTGGACATGCGTTTAAGGCTTGCTAGAGTAGTGGCTCGTGCACTAGGACAAGTGTCCCTAGGTGGGCGACACCTTGCCATATCTTACCTTGTTTTCTCCTCCCTTTCTTTCTATATATGTGTTTCCCTTTCTTTGCAAAGGATCCCTTTTAGCTCTTTAGTCTCCCTCTCCTTGGTGTGCACGACACACCCTTCTCCTTTGCAAGTTGGTGGCCGATACCCCCTTGGAGGAGCAAGCTTGGTGGCCGATATCCTTGGAGTCTCCTTCTTCCTTGCTTGGTGGTGCTTGGAGCTAGGAGCTTGGATCTTGCTAAGGCGGGTTGCATAACTCCTAACCCTAACTATTCTACCTCCTTTCATGTTCTTATATGTTTCTAGCTTTGCTTTCTTGCTTAGTCTTCATGTTGGCCGAGCTTGTATTCTAGGGTTCTTAGTGAGCAACACTCTCTTCTCTCCTAGGTATTGAGGAGTGAGCTTGAGCTCTAGTAGCTTAAGCAACACCCTCCTCTCACCATGGACTTGAAGAGTGAGCTTCATTCTAGTGGTGATCTTTGCTAGGGTTGTCCTTGTGTTGGCCGTTTGGTAGCAAGAGATGTGCAAGACCCCTCTCTCATTTAAGTTGAGAGGTGAGCCATCTTCTTGACTCTTTCTAGGGTTTCGGGTGTCCTTGTGTTTGAGGTAGAAGACGATCATGTAAGTTGTACCTTGGTCGTTATGGGCTTGGGGAGGTGCTGCCCGACAGCCCTCTTGACCTAACCCCTTATACGACACATGAAGTGTTGATGGTGGATGATGCCTTGTCTCTGTGACGGGCGTCACACCATCACCTTGCCCTGTGACGGCCGTTAGGCCATGGTATAGTTGGCTAGACAATAGGTCCCTTGGTGGTAGTTGGGTTATACACTGGATATGGATGCTGCTGGTTAGCTCTGTGACGGGCGTCACAATGGTGCTATGGGTGTGTCGGCCGACAGCCCTGACGGGCGTCGCATGATATCCTGTCACCCAATAGACCTGGCTGTACGGCAGACCTTGGCCATCATCTTTGTACAAGACATCGCGTTGTGCCTGACATCCCATGTCGCGCAACGCTGTGCACAGCGCCCTGACGCAACATTGCTTGTTGCTGGTTGTTATGTGATGAACGATAGATGAGGGAATGCTGCCCGTTATAGCTTTTGGTAAGGGTAGAGGGTACCTTTAGTGAGGGCTTTGCCTATCATGGAAAGCTGTTATGATGGAGTATATTCTTGTTAAACGATGGTGACTCTTTGCATGCTTAATAATGTTCATTAGGATAAAGCTTGCCCCTTTAACTTAACATGGCTATACACATGGAAGTGATCACCTTGATTGTCTGTATAAGTTGAGGTAATGGTAAGCATTTAATATGGTTTGTTTATGATGAAATCTAAGCCCATGATCACAAGTTGAGGTTAATTGATAAAGGATACAATCATTAATGTCACCTCATACTGATAACATGGTTTTCTGTTAAAGCCTATGATTAGTGTGTTCACTAACCATGCAGGTGATGCATAGCCAAGTAAAAGGCTATGAGGTATACGTATATAATGAGTAACATTGTTTGGTAGTTACTCTTGATGGTAAGATAACTTGTGCTTGAGACTGCTATCCCATGATGATGATGTAAGCCTTGAGAGGCAGTGGCAATATATGATGAGGGATTGAGATCCCATGGTATGTGATGATCCTTGAGATGGATTTGGGTGATTGGTAAGAGGCCAAGTGATAACATGTGAGGTTGGATCCTTGTGATGGATGAGGTTGATGTGATTACAATAAAAGTATAATGTCGAGCTTTATGTTGTTTATTTCCTATTATAGTTTACATGTTATATAACTTGGTTGAATCTTGCAATCCATATAAAAGATACTAATTAATCACGGTGGAATATATCATGTAGTTGCCCTGGCCATAGATCCATCATCGTCAGGAGCTGGTGATGGTGAAACGGGTTCTCCTACGGGTTAACCCGGAGCACATATTGTTGAGTATGCGAGGTTTCTCCTAGCCTAAAGTGAGGAGGTAAGAGTGCAACTTCGGTTGTAGACTCGGGACATGTGATGAGCATGGTGAACAGGCCCATGGCTCCGGATAGGTGATATGAAGAGCATGAATGCGTTCATGGCTCAGAGCACGGTGAACTGGCCCGTGGCTCAGATATACTAGCGTAGTGACCTGTACCGAGGTGGGCTAGAGGAAGGGTAGCCTAAGGAGCTGACCCTGTGGTTGAGGCCACTTAAGCATGAGACTGCGGTCCTGCTTGTGTTGTTCTTGTACACTGACTACGAGGGGGAAGGTCGTGGAGTCCGACTCTTCCATTGACCTTGTATGGCACCGGTTATGGGCTTTGCAGCTGAAGGTTGGATTTGAACGGTACAGTTCACTTCCTCAGGGCATAATCATACGTAATCCAGTCGTATAGTATTTATTGCTTAAGGCAAAACACAAAACATTGGTTGAGGCCTTACTTGTGTAGTTAATTTTGTTATATCTTGCAGTTACTCATATGTTCTTCATGTTATGTGATAAGATCTGATAACCCTTACCTTGTCAATCATGTTCCATAAAAGGGGGATAAGTGGTGATATGTCTTGAGTACAGCTTGGTAAGCACGATGGTACAAGTAGCCTCGTTATATAAACTGTTATTATTCTACATTTTACTGTTTATCTACTGTTGTTGCTTTATCCATCTGGTTTTATAGTTTCGGAGGAGAGTTATGTTTCTCGCTGGGACAATGTTCAATTGTCTCACCCCGCTGGTTTTCAGGTGTTCAAGCTAGACGTGGTGGTGGTCGCGGAGTTACGGTCGAGCAGCAAGAAGAGCAGTAGAAGGTAAGAGATGGATATGCTGTTGTTTTGGTGTTTTGTAGTAGAGTCTAGAGTCATCCCTATACTCTCAGGTCCTTGGAGGTGTTTATGTTTCACGATGTATAGTTGTTGACCCTTTTTATATCCTGCTACTGGCCGGATGTGGGCCTTTATGTATATATATAACAGGTGATGAACTCATGAGATGGTTTAACAGCTGACCTTCGAAGCTGTGGACATGTATCAAGGCTTGTATATGTTTATATAACCTATTTTCCTGCAGGATGAGGACCTATATGTAATAGTTTCACAGTTTATCTGTTTTCCGCAATCGTTTTAATTAACCTGTATTTTGGTAATCTGTGGTTATGGTGATTTCCGCATGTTTTCGCGTAACAACTCGATATTTGTGTGATAGTGGGATGTGTTGCCATAAGTTTTGGTATCAAAGCTCTAGGTTCACTGAGTCTACAGGGATTTAGGACTAGGTTGTGTCTATTCTCGTAAGTTGTCCAGATTTTCTTACGACTGTTTTCTGCCCTCAGCGGAAGAAAAATCAAGATATCTGGAAACTATGAAGAACACGCCGATGAGAACAGCGATGCTGCTTCAGCTGAAGGACAAACACATGGAGATCGGGTGCCTGAGGTCCCACAACCTGACCCAGCCATTCTTGAACATCCTGCCTATCAAC
Organism: Alisma plantago-aquatica; assembly: GCA_963693085.1. Lineage (NCBI taxonomy): Eukaryota > Viridiplantae > Streptophyta > Magnoliopsida > Alismatales > Alismataceae > Alisma > Alisma plantago-aquatica. Next base: position 240,840,457 of record OY856412.1, on the reverse strand, counting down.
AGCTCATGGGGCAGATGATGGCTACGATGAATCTCATGGTAGAAAGATTTCCAGTGCCTCCGCCGAGAGCACAGGCTCCTCATGGAGAAGCATCGGGTATTGGGAAGACCTTCGAGCGGCCTCGCCGAGTCGGAGCTTCGGATTATGCTGGAACGGCTGATCCAACAGATGCAGATCTGTGGCTGACAAGTCTTGAGAAGGCTTTTCGGATCCTCGACATCCCCGAAGCAGACAAAGTAAAGCACGCTGTCTACCTTATGAAGGGTAGTGCTGGTCACTGGTGGACCATCGAGGAGGAGAAGCGGCCTGGTGAGGTGATATGTTGGGAAGTTTTCCGGTGTGAGTTTGTCGGCAGATACTTCCCGAAGACGTATCTGGATGAGAAGATCAATCAGCTTGAGCATCTGCGACAAGGAACGATGAACATCACCAAGTATGAAGCCAAGTTCATGGACCTGCTGAGGTTTTTTCCTCATATGGCAGCAACATATGAGGAGCGGATCAGACGTTTTGAGAAAGGTTTAAGTTCTGAGCTGACAACACTTGTGTCTACGTTGGAGAATCGAGAACGGTTTGCTATGTTTGTGGAATCTGTCCGGAGGATTGAACGGTCAGTAAGGGAGAAAAGAGAATCCATGTCTAAGAAGAGGCCTGCTCAGTTCCAGGGACAGAGGTTTGGTGGCTTTAAGAAGCCAAGGTTTTCAACACCTTCAGTGATGAGAGGTCCCAGTGTACCTTTGCAGTGGTCTCCGAGTAAGGGAAGAGGTTATGTTTCTTCACCGTCTAAGGCACATAGTACAGCCTCAGTGGTAGTGACAAGACTATCTAGGCCATAGTTTGAAGATAGGGCATGCTATCCTTGTGGTCAGACCGGGCATCTCAAGTCACATTGCCCGAACAGAGACGTTGAAGTGACGCAGCAGTCAAGACAGAATCAACAAGGATCAGATAGACAGCAGCCCAGTGGTAGTAAGAGGTGAGGACACGGTCAAGCGTCGCAAGCAGGATCGTCTGCTCAAGGAAGCAGAGGACGTGGACAGCAAGCAACAGCTCGATTCTATGCCATTAGTCAGCCGGAGGCGATAGTCAACCCGCGAGTGGTGACAGGTTAGATGGAGTTATTTCATTCTGATATGTCTTCTTCTTGCTTTATATCTGTTCTGGTTGACTCGGGTGCTACACACTCTTTTATCACCTATAGTATGCTTGAAAACTGTCGTTTACCTGTTAGCTGTAAGAAGGATAGTTTGTTGTTATAAACCCCTCTTGATGGTTCCTCGTTGCTTCGAGAAGAGTGTCCATCTTATGTCTTGTATTTCGTGGGACACAACATTCAAGCAGATCTTATACCACTTGATATGCATGGTTTCGATGTTATCCTTGGGATGGATACCTTAGATAAGTATAAGGTTGTTTTGGACTGTGGTTCCAAGCAGGCAGTGTTTGATGATGCCGGAGAGACGTGGATCTTCCAGGGGGATAGGAAGATTCTTCTGACGTGTCTGGTATCAGCTATGGTGGTAGAGAAGTTGCTACGGCAAGGATGTGAGGCATTCTTAGCTCATGTGGTGGATACTGTTGTGGCTACCAAGGCGAAAGGTCCTAGTCTCGAGGAGGTGTCAGTTGTCTGAGAGTTTGCCGACGTGTTTCCAGATGAGTTTCCTGGTATTCCTCCACCCCGAGAGATTGATTTCGAGATCAATCTGGTACCAGGAACACAACCAGTTGCATGGACACCGTATAGGATGGCTCCAGTAGAGATGGCAGAGCTGAAGAAGCAGTTATAAGAGTTGTTGGAGAAAGGTTTTATCCGACCGAGTACGTCCCCCTGGGGTGCTCCAGTGTTGTTCGTCAAGAAAAAGGATGGATCGATGTGGTTGTGTATAGATTACCGGCAGTTGAACAAGGTCACGATCAAGAACAAGTACCTGTTGCCGAGGATAGATGATCTGTTCGATCAGTTGCGTGGTGCGACAATGTTTTCAAAGATCGATCTACGGTCTGGATATCATCAGTTGAGGATTAAGGCGGATGACATACCAAAGTTAGCTTTCAGGACGAGGTATGGTCACTTCGAGTTCGTGGTTATGCCGTTTGGGCTAACCAATGCACCTACTGCTTTCATGGACCTGATGAACAGAGTGTTCCGTCCGTTCTTAGATTAGTTTGTCGTAGTCTTTATAGATGCCATCTTGATCTATAGTTGGGACAAGTAAGAGCATGAGCGACATCTTTGTCTAGCGTTGACCCTTCTTCGCCAACACCAGTTGTATGCTAAGTTCAGTAAGTGTGAGTTCTGGTTGGAAGAAGTGACTTTCTTAGGTCATGTGATATCTGCTGAAGGAGTCAAAGTGGACCTGAAGAAGGTGGAGTCTGTTGCAGAATGGGAACAGCTGAAGACACCGACTGAAGTTTGTAGTTTCCTGGGTTTAGCAGGTTACTACCGGAGGTTTATCAAGGACTTCAGTGCGATTGCGTTACCGATGACGAAGTTGACAAGAAAGGATGTACCTTTTGTCTGGGATGATTGATGTCAGCAAGCTTTCCAAAGTTTGAAGGAAAAGCTGACCAGTGCTCCAGTGTTAATCCTGCCAGAGCCTGGAAAGGGCTACGTTGTTTTCTGCAATGCTTCCAAGAAAGGTTTAGGTTGTGTGCTGATGCAGGAAGATCATGTGGTTTCTTTTGCTTCACGACAGCTTAAGAAACACGAGGAGAACTATCCGACTCATGACTTGGAATTGGCGGCAGTGGTTCATGCGTTAAAAATTTGGAGACACTATCTTTATGGGGAAGTGTGTCAGATCTTTACTGATCATAAGAATCTGAAGTGCATCTTTTCGCAACATGAGTTGAACATGCGATAGCGTCGATGGATGGAGTTAATCAACGATTATGACTACACTATCGAGTATCATCCTGGTAAGGCGAATGTGGTAGCGGATGCACTTAGCCGAAATTCTTCTTCTCTTTCTTCAAAGAAGGCACAGTTGAGTTCCCTGGTATGCCATAGACGAGATATGTTTGTTTCTTTGCGACAGATGAATGTACAGATGGAAGTTTCTTCGTTAGTTGGACTTTTAGCACAAATGCAAGTCAAGCCTACGTTGAGACAGCAGATCAAAGATGCACAACAAACAGATGATGCAGTACAGTTGATCAGATCCGAGTTCGGCAGTGAAAAGCGTGATGGGTTCCATGAGTCTGAGGATGGGCTAGTTTGCTATCGTGATAGGATGATGGTTCCAGATGTTGATGATCTGAGGAAGTTGGTGCTCGAGGAAGCACACACATCGATGTATGCTATGCATCCAGGTGTCACCAAGATGTATCATAACCTGAAGGACTTATATTGGTGGCCTGGCATGAAGAAAGATGTAGCTGAGTTCGTGGCTAGATGTGCGATATGCCAACAAGTGAAGGCTGAGCATCAGAAGCTGGCAGGTACGTTGCAATCCTTGCCAATACCACAGTGGAAATGGGATCATATAACCATGGATTTCGTGGTTGGTCTACCCAGGACAACTAGGAATCATGATTCCATTTGGGTAATAGTGGATAGATTGACGAAGTCTGCCCATTTCCTACCAGTAAAGACAACATATACAGCCGAGAAGCTTTCTCGAGTATATGTAGATGAGATAGTATGTTTGCATGGTGTGCCAGCAATGATAGTTTCTAACAGAGGTCCTCAGTTCACAAGTCGTTTCTGGGAACAATTGCACAAAGCGTTGGGAATGCAGTTGAGGTTCAGTACCGCCTTCCACCTGCAGACAAATGGACAGTCTGAGAGGACTATTCAGACTTTGGAGGATCTCCTCCGAGCTTGTGTTTTGCAGTTTTTAGGCAACTGGGATGTACATCTTAGTTTGATAGAGTTTGCCTACAACAACAGTTATCAGCGGAGAATTGACATGGCTCCTTATGAAGCTTTGTATGGAATGAAGTGCAGATCTCCTTTGTGTTGGTATGAGTCTGGTGAATATCAGCTTTTGGGTCATGAGTTAGTACAACAGACAACATAAAAGATCAAAGTGATACAACAACAACTGAAAGTGGCACAGGACAGTCAGAAGTCTTACGCAGATAGTTGCCAATGACCTTTGGTGTTCCAAGTAGGAGACAAAGTGTACCTTAAAGTCTCACCATGGAAAGGTGTGCTACCGTTTGGCTGGAAGGGTAAGCTAGCACCCAGGTATATGGGGCCTTACCCAGTTATAGCACGTGTTGGCAAGGTAGCTTACGAGTTAGAGTTGCCTCCAGAGTTGCACAGGTTACATCCAGTGTTCCATGTCAGTATGATGAAGAAAAGTCATCCAGATTCGGGAACAGTGATACAGCCAGTTGAAGTTGAGCTTGATGAAGATGTGACCTACGAGGAAGGTCCTGTGGCGATCCTTGACAGAATGGTTAAGAAGCTGAAGAGGAAGGACCTGGTTCTTGTGAAGGTTCTTTGGCATCATCGTGGAGTTGAGGAAGCCACATGGGAGCTTGAGGAAGAGATGAGGAGGAAGTATCCCTCGCTTTTATCTTCAGATTTCGGGGACGAAATCCCTTGAAGGGGTTAGCTTGTAAGGACCATGACCTCTATTTAGGGTTTACCCTATTTGCTCTGCTTAACCTTGATGCTTTGTGGCTTGCTAATCACCTTTAAGTGGTGATTAGTATTTGGTTGTGCTTTGTTGAGAGTTGGAGGTGCTACTTGCAAATAACCCAAGTCTAGGGTTTTGTGGGCAAGTTTGCCACCTTGTGAGGTGATCCTCTCTCTTTGCTTCCTCTAGTGTAGAGAGGAAGGCTTGGGCTCGTTGCTTGAGTTCTTTTGGGCTTGGTTGAGCTTGTTGGGCCTTGAGGTGCCTTGCTTTGGTTAAGTTGCACCTTGTATCGAGTAAGATGGGAGTGTGTCGCCCATGGAGGCATGTCGCCCATGGTGGTGTATCGCCCATGGTGCTGGTTGTGTGTCGCCCTAGTACCTTTAACCAAGTTTGACCTCGTTTGTGTCACCACTAGTGGACACTTGGTGCATGATGCTTGCATGTGGCAATGACCTTGGACATGTGTTTCGGGCTTGCTAGAGTAGTGGCTCGTGCACTAGGACAAGTGTCCCTAGGTGGGCGACACCTTGCCATATCTTACCTTGTTTTCTCCTCCCTTTCTTTCTATATATGCATTTCCCTTTCTTTGTAAAGGATCCCTTTTAGCTCTTTAGTCTCCCTCTCCTTGGTGTGCACGACACACCCTTCTCCTTTGCAAGTTGGTGGCCGATACCCCCTTGGAGGAGCAAGCTTGGTGGTCGATATCCTTGTAGTCTCCTTCTTCCTTGCTTGGTGGTGCTTGGAGCTAGGAGCTTGGAGCTTGCTAAGGCGGGTTGCATAACTCCTAACCCTAACTATTCTACCTCCTTTCATGTTCTTATACGTTGCTAGCTTTGCTTTCTTGCTTAGTCTTCATGTTGGCTGAGCTTGTATTCTAGGGTTCTTAGTGAGCAACACTCTCTTCTCTCCTAGGTCTTGAGGAGTGATCTTGAGCTCTAGTAGCTTAAGCAACACCCTCCTCTCACCATGGACTTGAAGAGTGAGCTTTGTTCTAGTGGTTATCTTTGCTAGGGTTGTCCTTGTGTTGGCCGTTTGGTAGCAAGAGATGTGCAAGACCCCTCTCTCATTTAAGTTGAGAGGTGAGCCATCTTCTTGACTCTTTCTAGGGTTTCGGGTGTCCTTGTGTTTGAGGTAGAAGACGATCATGTAAGTTGTACCTTGGTCGTTATGGGCTTGGGGAGGTGCTGCCCGACAACCCTCTTGACCTAACCCCTTGTACGACACATGAAGTGTTGATGGTGGATGATGCCTTGTCTCTGTGACGGGTGTCACACCATCACCTTGCCCTATGACGGCCGTTAGGCCATGGTATAGTTGGCTAGACGATAGGTCCCTTGGTGGTAGTTGGGTTATACACCGGATCTGGACGCTACTGGTTAGCTCTGTGACGGGCGTCACAATGGTGCTATGGGTGTGTCGGCCGACAGCCCTGACGGGCGTCGCGCGATATCCTATCACCCAACAGACCTGGCTGCACGGCAGACCTTGGCCGTCATTTTTGTACACGACGCCGCGTTGTTCCTGACATCCCATGTCGTGAAACGATGTGCACAATGCCCTGACGCAACATTGCTTGTTGCTGGCTGTTATGTGATGAACGATAGATGAGGGCATGCTGCCCGTTACAGCTTTTGGTAAGGGTAGAGGGTACCTTTAGTGAGGGCTTTGCCTATCATGGAAAGCCGTTATGATGGAGTATATTCTTGTTAAACGATGGTGACTCTTTGCATGCTTAATAGTGTTCATTAGGATAAAGCTTGCCCCTTTAACTTAACATGGCTATACACATGGAAGTGATCACCTTGATTGTTTGTATAAGTTGAGGTAATGGTAAGCATTTAATATGGTTTGTTTATGATGAAATCCAAGCCCATGATCACAAGTTGAGGTTAATTGATAAAGGATACAATCATTAATGTCACCTCATACTGATAACATGGTTTTCTGTTAAAGCCTATGATTATTGTGTTCACTGACCATGTAGGTGATGCATAGCCAAGTAAAAGGCTATGAGGTATACGTATATAATGAGTAACATTGTTTGGTAGTTACTCTTGATGGTAAGATAACTTGTGCTTGAGACTGCTAACCCATGATGATGATGTAAGCCTTGAGAGGCAGTGGCAATATATGATGAGGGATTGAGATCCCATGGTATGTGATGATCCTTGAGATGGATCTGGGTGATTGGTAAGAGGCCAAGTTATAACATGTGAGGTTGGATCCTTGTGATGGATGAGGTTGATGTGATTACAATAAAAGTATAATGTCGAGCTTTATGTTGTTTATTTCCTATTATAGTTTACATGTTATATAACTTGGTTGAATCTTGCAATCCATATAAAAGATACTAATTAATCACAGTGGAATATATCATGTAGTTGCCCTGGCCATAGATCCATCATCGTCAGGAGCTGGTGATGGTGAAACAGGTTCTCCTACGGGTTAACCCGGAGCGCATATTGTTGAGTATGCGAGGTTTCTCCTAGCCTAAAGTGAGGAGGTAAGAGTGCAACTTTGGTTGTAGACTCGGGACATGTGATGAGCATGGTGAACCGGCCCATGGCTCCGGATAGGTGATATGAAGAGCATGAATGCGTTCATGGCTCAGAGCACGGTGAACTGGCCCATGGCTCAGATATACTAGTGTCGTGACCTGTACCGAGGTGGGCTAGAGGAAGGGTAGCCTATGGAGCTGACCCTGTGGTTGAGGCCACTTAAGCATGAGACTGCGGTCCTGCTTGTGTTGTTCGTCGTGGAGTCCGACTCTTCCATTGACCTTGTATGGCACCGGTTATGGGCTTCACATCCGAAGGTTGGATTTGAACTGTACAGTTCACTTCCTCAGGGCATAATCATACGTAATCCAGCCGTATAGTATTTATTGCTTAAGGCAAAACACGGAACATTGGTTGAGGCCTTGCTTGTGTAGTTAATTTTGTTATATCTTGCAGTTACTCATATGTTCTTCATGTTATGTGATAAGATATGATAACCCTTACCTTGTCAATCATGTTCCATAAAAGGGGGATAAGTGGTGATATGTCTTGAGTATAGCTTGGTAAGCACGATGGTACGAGTAGCCTCGTTATATAAACTGTTATTATTCTACGTTTTATTGTTTATCTACTGTTGTTGCTTTATCCATCTGGTTTTATAGTTTCGGCGGAGAGTTATGTTTCTCGCTGGTATAATGTTCAATTGTCTCACCCCGCTGGTTTTTAGGTGTTCAAGCTAGACGTGGTGGTGGTCGCGGAGTTATGGCCGAGCAGCAAGACGAGCAGTAGAAGGCAAGAGATGGATATGCTGCTGTTTTGGTGTTTTGTAGTAGAGTCTAGAGTCATCCCTGTACTCTCAGGTCCTTGGAGGTGTTTCTGTTTCACGATGTATAGTTGTTGACCCTTTTTATATCCTGCTGCTGGCCGGATGTGGGCCTTTATGTATATATATAACAGGTGATGAACTCATGAGATGGTTTAACAGCTGACCTTCGAAGCTGTGGACACGTATCAAGGCTTGTATATGTTTATATAACCTGTTTTCCTGCATGATGATGACCTATATGTAATAGTTTCATAGTTTATCCATTTTCCGTAATCGGTTTTAATTAACCCGTGTTTTGGTAATCTGTGGTTATGGTGATTTCCGCACATTTTTGTGTAACACCTCGCTATCTGTGTGATAGTGTGATGTGTTGCCACATAAGGCTTTACCTTCAATTCTTTCTTGGTCTTTTCATCACCAAGAGTATCATTACTAAAGGTGATTCAAACATAGTGTCTCCTTCTTTATCTTTCCTATAAAAGATACATAGAGGGAGTAGGGATACTCTAGAGGTGGTAATTTGTATTCCAACCCTATATTTTGGGTAAATTACATATTGTACCAAAATTGGTGCATAAAGTACTAGCATTGTTCAAACAAGTTATAACTTGGGATTTAGGCTTTCAATAAGCCACCACTTAGCACCATTCTCTTTCTTATTATACTAAAACACATAGAACACATTCAACATGTGACATATTGCAATGTAACCCCTCATCTTGGGCAAATTGCACTTTTCACTTAGACTATCATATAATGCACAAATAGTTTGCAATTAAGCTCAAACTTGAAAATAAACTTCACAAGAAGCCTTAATTACTTTTCAAAAGATTAGAACAAATTGTAAGTAACTTACTTAAGAAAAACTTCTAGGGTTAAGCCATAACCCAGGTCAGGGGTGTTACAACCATAGATAGATGCATTACTATAAGAGATGATATTGCTCTATTTTACTTATCAACAATGATTAATCTTGATTCATTATTATAAAAGAACCTATGCTCAGTTTTATTTTACTTATATGTGATAATAATATGGTCGGAGGAGAGTTATATCTCTCGCTGGGACAATTGTCTCACCCCGTGGGATCTACAATTTTTAGGTGGACGAGCGCGAGGCGGTAGAGACTTTTCTACAGAGGGAGAGCAACAGCTGGGGCAGCAATAATAGCTCAGGTTGAGTGTACTGTCTGTTGTATCTTGTAGATAGAAGTCATATGTATTGTCTATGTACTCTCAGGTCCTTGAAGTCAGTTCGTAATGGTTTCATAAATGATATGAGATTTTGGCTTGTATGCTTTGAGGTTTTATGTGCTTCCGTATATGTTTTGACAGAGCAACTGTTATATATTGTCCTCGAGATGAGATGAAATAATGTATGTACAATGTGAATCATGATATGTATAAGTTTTGGATCTTTCAGTAAGAGTTTCCTGGAAGAGGATCTCCTTGCAAAATGATTTTAAATTTGAGTGATTTTTGTTAATATGCTGTTTATGGTAATTCCACAATTATTACTGGCGACGGCTTGGTTTGATGTCGTGTCGTCACACCCAAGTACTAGAGTACATGTCTCTAGAGAAGGATAAGTAAAAGGGTAATAACCAAGTTAAAGAAAGAAAAGTTATTTATGTTTCCGATTGTATACAAAGTTTAATGTCAATCCACGTGTTTCATGTTCAACAATATTTTGTATAATTTGTTACTTAAGTATTGCATAAATAAGAATACTCATGCCACTTATCTTAATGAGTGTTTTTTTAATGTATGGTCGGGGACGAGATGTTCGCAGGTGAGAAGCAGGAGAAAAGTAGTATCAACAAAGTTGGATCACAAAGATAGAACATGACAAGATCTGGTGGGATGCCAAATATAAGATGATCCTCATATTTATATATTCAGGTATACACTTCAGTGCTTACAACTTTAGAGTATAAACTATGCCTCAATGTGTTAAGTTAGTTTTCCGTGCGATAGAAATTATGTTCTTTTTGTAAAAATAATAATGAAAATGTTTAATATTTTAATCTTGTGTGATAAATATATCGTTGTTATGAATATCAATTTCATATAATGCCCCCCCCCCTTAAGTGCATGATTTATGGATAACTTTGTGTTTCTTCCGCGATGTGCATGTGTGTGCTTAGGGAGGACGTTACAATATTAGTATATAGAGGGGGTGGGGGTTAGATATTGAATAGTTGTGGGACATGTGTCATATCACAACAATTTGCCACAATCAACCTTGTGGAATGAGAAAATTTGTGAACCTTACTTCCTTCGGTATTGGTAAACTCAGAATGCACTATGACCAGCCTTATGTGGCAACTCGTAGAATACTACAACACGTATATGGTATCTTCTTGGTTGGAAGGTGACTTTTCACGAGGAAACCCCCTCGTATGATTAACTTTTTCTAATAGAAGTTTGACATTTGCAAGTCATACCGACCTTTGTTGGTTTTGAATATTAAATACATTTTCCAACTGCTCCTTTTTACTTATTGTAAAAAAATTTATTTACAATGAAAAAATGGTAAATATTAGAATATAACTCATAAAATTTGTAATCCAAATCCAATTTGCGTACAAATATTAAACATGATAAATTATATTATCAGAACTGTATTGAATGCAAAGATGGACGACACATGTTAAAGGATTAAAAACCAAAATAGCACGGTTTAATAAAAATATTGACATATATAGCATCATTAGAAACTTATTTCCAGGAATAGCTCGGTTTGGACCAAAAAGCGCCAAGAATCTGGCGTTTTCAACCAAAGGCGCCTAAAATCTGACGTTTTCCACCAAAGGCGCCCAAAATCTGGCGCTTTTCACCAAAGGCGCCAAGAAACTGGCGTTTTTCACCAAAGGCGCCAAGAACTTGGCGTTTTCCAGCAAAGACGCCGAAAAGCTGGCGTTTTCAATGGAAGGCGCCAGAAAGCGGGCGTTTTCCATCGTTGCTCCTGCCCAGCTTTCAAAGCTCGCCAGCGTCAAGTCCTTTCGTTTGCAGGGGGCAGACGAAGGTAGGTGGCCGTTTTGAATGCTTTGAAGCTTTATAGGTACTTCCACACTCCATCCATCCTCTCCTCTCTGTCTTCTCTTCTTCATGCACAAGGTAAACAGCTTCCGCTCTTCTGTTCTCCCCTCTCCCTTCCGCTCTTCTGTTCTTCCTTCCGTGATTCTTTTCCTATTCTTCTATTTCCATCAGTCCGATCAGTGCAAGCAAGCAGAAGCGTCGACCAGCCTCAAGCAAGCGGAGACGAGCAGAGACTGCGAGGTCCTTCTTCCTCAGCGTCGACCAGCCGGTTGACGAGCACGAGCAGCCCAGCCTCATCCTAGAGAGCAGCAGCCGGTTGACGAGCAGCCTCATCCTAGAGAGCCGATTGATCTGTCTTCGAGTGCTCGAAGAGGAAAGGTCCTTTTTTCTTTTTTTTTTCCTTCTTTTCTCGTGATTTCCTCCACCGACAACGGCTGGGTTGTTTCAACAGTGCTTCCTTCGGTTCTTTTTCTTATAGTTTTCCTTTCAGTGTGATCAGTGCAAGCGTGGAGATCTTTCTTCTTCGGCTGCGAGGTCCGGAGCGAGTCCGGGTTGGTGGCCGTTCTTCCTCTGTTCTTGGTGCCCGTTCTTCCTCTTCGAGCAACTGTTCTTCCTCCCTGTGTTCTTCCTCCCTCAGCCTACGAGCAGCAACTGTTCTTCCTCCCTGTGTTCTTCCTCCTCAGCCTACGAGGAAAGGTGCTTTTTTGCTTTTTTTTTCTATTTTCTCGTGATTTCCTCTACTGGAAACGGCTGCGTTCTTTTCTTTTTATCATCCCCAGTTCTTCCTATAGCCTTGCAAATGCTATGAACTTGTTCTCATTTTGGCTATTATGAACTTGTTCAGATTCTTGGAGCATTAGTCTGCGACAGCTTCGTGTCAGAAAGTAAGTTTAATTTACATATTCATCTTATAATTTTGGTGTGGACTTTGTTTCATATGGACTGTGTTTGATTGAGAATATTGAGAATTTTTTGAACTGTCATATTGATTGTAATTAATTTGGACTGTATTAATTTGGACTGTATTAATTTGGACTATTAGACTGTATTAATTTAGACTATAATTAGTTTAGATTATATTTTATTTAGATTATAATTAATTTGGACTGTATATAACTTGGACTGTAATCATTTAGTTAATTTTTTATATTCTTTTTTGTGTTTTTTAATGATCCTTTTATCTCCTAAACGGTTGTTGAATGTTTACATATCTATGCAAATTGTGTGTGGTTTGATATCATGTATGAACGATGTTTTGATATTTTGATATCATATGTACAGATTGTTGTCTTTGGTTTTTTCCAAATCTTATATATCAATATCAAGTTGAAAGAAATTAGTTTTGAATGTAACATGTCAATGTATAACACTTTATTGCGAGGATGATAATGCCGATGTTGAGAGATCCAACAAAATTTTCAAATCAAAGATTTTTTTTTCAAAAGATATATCATTTTAGTATTTTTCAAATCTTATATATCAACACCAAGCCATAAGAAACTATTTTTAAAATGATATGTAAAATATCAAAGGGAAAGTTTTCAAAATTGACTTCAACAAAATTTGTAACATGTCAATGTATAACACTTTATTGCGAGGATGATAATGCCGATGTGGAGAGATCCAACAAAATTTTCAAATCAAAGATTTTTTTTTTCAAAAGATATATCATTTTAGGTTGTCGTTTTGGTATTTTTCAAATCTTATATATCAACACCAAGCCGTAAGAAACTATTTTTAAAATGATATGTAAAATATCAAAGGGAAAATTTTCAAAATTGACTTCAACAAAATTCATAACATGTCAATGTATAACACTTTATTGCGAGGATGATAATGTCGATGTGGAGAGATCCAACAAAATTTTCAAATCAAAGATTTTTTTTTTCAAAAGATATATCATTTTAGGTTGTCGTTTTGGTATTTTTTAGATCTTATATATCAACACCAAGCCGTAAGAAACTATTTTTAAAATGATATGTAAAATATCAAAGGGAAAGTTTTCAAAATTGACTTCAACAAAATTCGTAACATGTCAATGTATAACACTTTATTGCGAGGATGATAATGCCGATGTGGAGAGATCCAAAAAAATTTTCAAATCAAAGATTTTTTTTTCAAAAGATATATCATTTTAGGTTGTCGTTTTGGTATTTTTCAAATCTTATATATCATGAATGGATTTTTTTGGTATTAGAGATAATCGTTTTTAGTCTTGAATGGTGGTTGTGTAGTTTAAACTGTGATTTTATTATCTTGAATGGATATTCTTGGTGGTTGTGTAGTTTAAATTGTGATTTTATTTTCTTGAATGCATATTCTTGATAATTAGAGATGATCGTTTTTAGTCTTGAATGGTGGTTGTGTAGTTTAGACTGTGATTTTTGAACAATGTGAAGTCCAAACAACTAGAGGGCTTGTAAATTGTTGCATAGTAGGAGTAGGTATAGCAGTGTCATCCGTTATGGTGGAATTCAAAATAAAATATATTTCAAAATAATAGACATCTTTTTCAAAATTTCATAACATTATAATAATATCTTTTTCAAAACTCCATAACATAATTAAATTCATAATTAACTTGTTTTTAAATAATTGTGTCATTATATCTAACATTCACTATTCAAAATATTCAGGAAAATGGCCAACTTTGTCATCCGTTATGGTAATGAGGTATGCATACCTATTCAAATAGCGACAACAACCACGTTTTCTGAAATGATGGCATACACGCATCAGATTCTTGATATACAATCAATGATGTATGGCCTTCGTCTAAGCTATAACTTTCCCAAAGATATACGTCCTAGTTATGACTTGTTTCCTATTGATGTCGTTGATGAGGATAGTTGGAAAACCCTTCTTAGTATATCAAAAGCGAGGATTATTGGCCTTTATGTTGAGAGATATAATCTACCAAATGAGAGAATGAGTCAGTTCCAAAATGATCACGATGTTTCTATTGATGATAATGATGATAATGATGGTGATATGAATGATGATAATGATGGTGACACTGATAATGATGATAATGATGGTGATATGAATGATGATCATGATGGTGACGCTGATAATGATGATAATGATGGTGAAAGTGATGATGATGAGCATGAGGATATTGATATTAATGATGACACTAGATTGCTGCAACTGTGTATTGATGATAGTAACCATGAAGTTTTTATTGATCCGGAAACATGGAAGGATGACTGGGTAGATCAAAATCATGCAGATAATTATGAATACTTCAGAGAAGATGATTGGGTGGACGAATATGAAGTCCCTATAGATATGGAAGAGGCTCAAGTGGTTGAAGGGCATGGCTTCAGTATAGGTGAAATATTTGAGACAAAGGCAAATCTCCTTCATAGGTTACAGTCATGGTCAATCAGTAATAATGTCCAATACAAAACAAAGCGATCCAATAAGACTTACCTCACTTTAATCTGCTTACACAATGAGCAGTGCTCATGGAGGCTTCATGCATGTGCTTCTAAGAGGGTTGGTGGTTTGTGGAAAATCACAAGTTATAGTGGTGAACACACATGCCACAGTGCAATCCTATATAAGGATCATTCACAATGCAAGTCCTCATATATTGCGAGGATGATAATGCCAATGTTGAGAGCAAAACTTGACATGAGTGCTCGAGAAGTGATGGAAAAGGTTAATGCAGAGTTGAATGTTACTATCTCCTATAAAAAAGCCTGGCATGCACGTAGAAAGGCTATTTCTGCAATCTTTGGAGATTGGGAGGAGTCATATGGCTCGGTGTTGAGATTTCTTAGATGTTTAGGGCAAGTGATTCCAGGAACGGTATACAATTTTCAAAACACTACAACAAATGATGGAATGTCATATCGGTTTAAACATGTGTTTTGGAGTTTTGGGCCAAGTATTGCGGGTTGGGCTCACTGTCGACCAGTACTAAGTGTTGATGGTACCTTCTTATATGGTAAGTATGGAGGGACACTACTTATAGTGACTGGGATTGATGCAAACGATGGATTGTTTCCTTTTGCCTTTGCAGTTGTTGAGAAGGAGAACAAATCTTCTTGGACATGGTTCTTGAGATGCATGGAGCAACAAATTCCAATAGTCAGTCGTAGGAATGATCTTTGTTTCATTTCTGATAGGATGTGTGGTCTTGTGGATGCTATGCAACAAGTTTTTCCTCTCAGCACACAACGGTTTTGTTTGAGGCACTATAGGGACAACTTCCATAAGAAATTTAAGTCCACTGAGCTGTACAACTTAATGTGGAAGGCTGGTAAGGTGACTGAAATGGTTGAGTTTGATAAGCTCCTAGCAACTATAAAATCCATTGACCCTTCTTCTTTCAATTGGCTGATGAAGGAACACCCAAGAATGTGGGCTCTTTCCTGTGATGGCGGCCTGCGATATGGTATAAAAACTAACAATTATTCAGAGACAATAAATGGAGTTCTAAAGCGTGCTCGCAACCTTCCCATTCAAGCCCTTATTTGCAGCACTTATTATCGTTTGGTAGCAATGTTCTTTCACAGAAGAAACTTAGGTGCAAAGTTAACTAGTTCGTTCACACCAAAAATATATGCTAAATTGGTTAATTTGGAGACCAATGTAAGGAAACTATGGGTTAGTTGTAGGATAAATCATTTTGATTTTACAGTTGAAGGGCCAAATGAAAACAACTATCAAGTGCATCTCTTTGAAAATCCTGTTGGTTGTTCATGTACCTGTGGTGCACCACGAGTTTATCACTTGCCATGCTCACATGTACTCACCGCCACTGAATCGATACATTACGGACATCATCAGTTAGTCAGTACTTGGTATACTGTAACCAAATATCGAATGACATATGCTCCCTAATTTAGAGGCATTCCTGATAAGAGGTATTGGCCTGATTTTGAGCCATCCATTGGGGTTGTTCCTCTACTACCGCCAATTTTCACTCCACGTGCTGGGCGGCCTAAGATGAAGAGGAGGAAGACTAATATGGATATTGATCCCAATACAGCTACATACAAATGTGGAAAATGTGGGGGTCGTGGCCACAATGAAAGAACTTGTAAAAATAAATGATGCTTATGAATCTTAGTAGTAGGATATGATATTATGTAAACCTCGTGAATGTAATCCTACTTAGTAGTAGGATAGGATATTATGTAAAACTCGTGAATGTAATTCTACTTGTATTGCTCGTATGAGGAGGTCGGGATGAATAAAATTGTCTCCTGACTTCCCCTAATAGAGGGTGATTTATGCAATTTAACTTTGCTAATAATATTTATTTGAAATTCACGCTCACTAAAGGTCTCCTTTATTTGACTATTTTCTAGGCAAGGTGAACGATGATGAGACTTTGCGGATCACATGTCATTCCATGGAGGTTGGTAGGTGGGAGTTGACAGATGTAGATGTTTTGGGTTATGTACGCACAGCTGGATTTGCATCTGTCACGAAATTGTCTAGAGTCCTTTTTGATTCTGGCTTGGTCACAACACTTGTTCGTAGATGGCATTCAAACACAAACTCATTCCATTTTCCTCTAGGAGAGTTAACCATCACTTTACAAGATGTCGCAGTGTTGCTAGGGTTAAAGGTTAATGGTGATGCTGTTGTAGCGCACTATCCTATATGGCCAAATGATGACCAATATAGTTCTTGGACGGCCCTTTGTGATGCTATTCTGGGGTCACATCCAGATGGACTTGATCAAGGTTCTGTTCATCTGAGTTGGTTGCGTTCCACATTTTCAAATATGAATTTGGAAAATGCAGATGACATGGTCAAGCGTCGGTACACCAGTGCACACTTGTTATACCTAATTGGTTGCTTCCTCTTGCCAGACGGTACTGGAAATGAAGTCCATCTTCGCTACCTTCCACTTCTAGTTAATTTTGAGCAATGTGGCATGTACTCATGGGGGAGTGTTGTTTTAGCTACTCTATACCGTCAGTTGCATAAATGTCGTCCTGGTTCTAAACAGAAGCGTATCTCAGGGTGTGTCCACCTATTACAGTTGTGGTCTTGGGAAAGATTGTATATTGGTAGACCAGGCAGAGTGATCATGGATCAAGATCATGAGTGGCCAAAAGATGCTCCATTAGGATACAGGTTTGTCGCTACCATCTATATGTTGAATACATTATATTAAAAGTTTTCATCTCCTAATCATCTTTTCCAACATGATAATAGATGGAACCATCTCATGGAGCATGTACGTATTCCAAAAGGGACTGTAAGATTCTACCTTAATGAGTTTGATACACAGGAGTCTAGTCAAGTGAGAATTTATATTTTATCTAAAAGTTAACTTATACCATTTAATGAAACTTGTTTGGTAACGATAACTTATAATGCAGTTAATGTGGACACCATATAGTGAAGAATTGTTGGCAACTTTGCCAGACATATGTCGTGAAGGTAGAGAAATTTGGATGGCTCGAGTTCCTATGATATCATTCACAGTAATGGAATGGCATGTTCCTAATAGAGTACTAAAACAGTTTGGTGCTCGTATCCAACCTCAACCCCAACCTTTTCCAGAATACCAAAGAATTGATGGTAGAGGTCGAAGCACAACTGATTGGTTGAACCAATACAGTACAGAACTGAACATGTGGAATGATAGGCAAACTCATGTAGTTCATCTTCCTGACCCCTCAGCTGTGCCGCAAGTACCTAATTGGTACAATCCTGAGTATCACATACAACGACCAGCTGAGCCGCAAAATGTTTACTATCCTCGAGGTTACGTGGAGCGAGAATATGTAAGTAATGAGTATCCATTAAGATGAATAAATATACCTCTTTTTATATGAAATATGATAAAGTAAACTATGTTATTTGCAGGTCCAGAGTCAAATGGATATCAGGGAATCATTGCAAACATTAACAGATCAGGCACCTGTTGAGGATTGGATGAGAGCACGTGACAAAATATATACTATTCAGAGTGCATGGTTTCAACAAATGCCAAGTCACATGCAACCCAATTTGAGTTTCTCATATCCTGTGACAACTTCAGTTAGTGCTTCTCCTATTCCATCTTCCACAGAAGCACAACACTCCACATCAGTAGGACACTCCACACCAACAGGTCACTCAGCCTCATAAAGACAATCCACACCAGCTGGACACTCCACATCACTAGGACAGTCCACAATAGCGGGACACTCTAGGGAATTTTCACCTTACTCAATCCCTGGAATGTTTTATTCTTACCCTTCATCATCATCTGACCATTTTGGGGTTCCTTCCAGCTTATCTTGGACCCAACCAACTTTTAGCCAATACCAAAATGTAGTTTTTTCTTCATTTTCGGGATCAACTAGTTCTTCATTTTTAGGATCACCTCCAATGTTTACAACTATGCCATCCACTCGTCCACTAACACCACCACTTCCTCCAAGTAGGTCTACACGTGCAGGTCAGCAGTCACAGCTGAGTCCAATTGAGGCTTCTCCAGACCCAGGACGTTCTTCGGGACCACGAACTCGAGGTAGAGGAAGTAAGAGACGTTAGGTATGCATAATTTTTCCTAACTCTTTACTTATAGAAGAACTATATGTAGTTAAATAATTATTTTTATTTTGATGCCAGGGTTGATGCTATTAGATGCCAGGGTTGATGTTATTAGATGCCAGGGTTGCTGTTATCAGATGCCAGGATTGATTTTATCAGATACATATGATAACTTCTTTGTTTCTATCTCCGTTGAACCGTAAAATGTTTGACAATGTAGAAGAATTTGTTCTTCTTTCTAGTAGAAGACTGATTTTGTTAAATGCAGAGCCCAACTTCTTCTTTATATATTGTGCCAAACTTCATATTCTTTTTGTTAAGATAACTCTTTTATTTGCCTCAGAATCATCTAATGTTTGTACCAATTCTATACTATTGCAATTTGTGCATAGTATCACTTGGATGTAAAAGTAATTTGTGCATAGTTAAAAAAAAATGCCAGCTTTTCTGGAAAACGCCAAGTTCTTGGCGCCTTTGGTGAAAAACGCCAGTTTCTTGGCGCCTTTGGTGAAAAGCGCCAGATTTTGGGCACCTTTGGTGGAAAACGCCAGCTTTTAGGCGCCTTTGGTTGAAAACGCCAGATTCTTGGCGCTTTTTAGTCCAAACCGGGCTATTCCTGGAAATAAGTTTCTAATGATGCTATATATGTCAATATTTTTATTAAACCGTGCTATTTTGGTTTTTAATCCCATGTTAAATGATATGAAAATCAACGTGAAAAAACAATGAAAAATTCCGATACATGACATTGAACCAACCACAAGGGATGAAAAGTGGAGTAGCCTACATGGTTAGCTAGGTGAAATTTTACCACAACAGGCCCTTGTTTAGAAGCAACAAGTTAGAAAACATATGATTGCATTAGTCAGGATCTACGACATTCCACTTGGGATGCCAAGTTGTTTTTTTCCGGTGTGATTTTTTTGATTATACAATCAAAGTAAATGCGGGATGGCAAGTTGTTAACCACAAACTAATATATGTTGTATTGGAATTACGCGAATGTCGGTGCCTCTTTGCACATGACAAACAAAATCCACAATAGACTAATGGCCCCGTAACCATTTTCAATTAGCTAAGGGCTAGTTTAGTTGGATGTAGAACCAACTAACATCAAGAATTGTAAAACAGAAATTTGTAAGCAACTGAGTTATTTTTGTCTGGTTTTGAGTAAATTTGATCGGATGATCTAGTTTGCACACGTTTGGTTGAGGGCAGCTGTAACTTGCAATTTGTATATTTATACAGCAGCAAGGCATCATGGCTATTAGAAAGTTGCATATTTATACATCCCGACAATGACGGACTGTATGCCGCGGAGGCCGTGAACTGGAACCGCACCCGGAAGGTGTGCAGTCCATTTTCCCACTTTTCGGTAGAGTTGAAGATGACACAGGGTTTCGTTTCCGCGTTGTGGGTTGCGACCTCGCCCAACGAAATGTAAAAGCTTGAAATCGCCGTGTACTTGCAACTGCGGGAACCCGTTTGCAGTAGAACCAAACGAGCTCTAAGGTCCCGTTTGGGCACTGTATTTCGGTGGGGGATTGTAATTAAACACGGAATTCTAAATACTGACGATTATAATGACATTGTTTGGATATTTTGTGAGGGAGCCCGCGATTACCAGCATTTGCGGAGCGGTATTCCCACACGTCTAACTGCAGCCTTCAAAATCACACTAGTTTTGACGTGATTTAGAACGACCACAACATACGGCACACGGGCTCCCGAGTCCCGCACCAACTCATCCTTCCTCTCTCCTCGCACGACATCCCCCTTCCCCGCCACCTCATCCTGCTGTCCTACCTCCGACTCCTCTTCTACCTCCGCCCATCCTCGCCGTCTCAAACTGTTGTGCCGCCTCCTACTCCTCTTCAACCTCCGTCCATCTCTATCCTCCTTCCCCGCTGTCTCTTGCTGCTGTGCTAACTCTGGTTACCCCTCTTCTACCTCCGTCCATCTCCAGCCTCCTTCCCCATCAACTCTTCATGCTGCTGCTGCCTCCAACTTTTGCTCTTCTACTTCCATCCAACCCTGTCCTCATCCGCTGTCTGTTCCTCTGCCGCCTCCGACGACTCCTCTTCTACCCCTATCCTCCTTCCCCACCGTCTCTTCCTACTCTGCCGTTTCTCTGGTACCAGAAAAATACCTGCAATCAAATCTTGGCTATGCAAACAAAGCAATTATGAACTACTGTATTTGACTTGGTTGCAATTAGACTCCAAAGACTTAAGAATACATATGTATTTATGAATGTTCTACCCAAACGAGACCTAAATGCTGTTATAACTAAATCTCGTCTTTTCAGAACTCCATTTCAACTATCAGAACTTATGTTTATTTTTATGTGAATGGTTTGTTGCATATAAATGGCAGGATTTCTATCTTGTAATGTCTATTTTTTTTTATCGGAAACCATGATGACAAATGCCTTAGTTATTATAAATAATGATGTATAAATCGAAGTATCTCGGTAAATATTGTTGTTATGCAGCTCATAATTTGTTTTGAGCTCATCTGAACAGGGAAATTATTAATATTTTTTATACATACTTGCACAAATCTGAAATTATGATTTGGCCTTTGATTCTAGATTTATATGAAACTAATCACGATAGGCCTTACAAATTCAAATTGAATTGAATTTGTTGAATTTTGCGCGGGTTTAGGTATTGGTTCAGTCCCCAACCTGCCAAACACAGACTTTTTTTTTTTTTTTTTGCTTTTTGCTCGTTCCTACACTAGAATCTACTGATCCATCCGTCCCGAACCGTTCCATAGCGTCTTCCATTTTGGTTCACTTCGCGCCACACCGTCTGCGGCGGCGATCCGGCAACGCAGACACAAAATCACGCTTCCCGCCATCGCTCCTCCTGACGTCACTCTCTCTCCCACCAGTGTTCGCTCTAGGGCTTCATAGTCCCTGTAGCCTTGTTCCCGCCGCTCAAGGAATCGTTACCGGGATGGCTGGTGGGAATGTATTGATGCTGGAAGCACCACCAGGAACCAGTTGGTCCGCCGGCAGGCGGCAGGAAGAGGTCATTGACGCCTTGCCCTACATTGACGACGAATACGGAAACCCCAAGGTCAAGGCGGAGGTGGACCGCTTGATCGAGGAGGAGATGCGGCGCAGCATAAAAAAGCCAGCCGACTTCCTCAAGGAGCTGCCGCCTACTCCGCGATTACATTTCGAGGTATTCGGCTCTTTCTCAAATTGTAACCCATAACCGTAAAGTGACGAATTTGTGAACAGTTTTCTGAACTCTGTAGTCTGCTTAGGCGGGATTGTTTTGATGCATCGACATTTAGATCATAGTTTATAGCTCCTTTCCTGCTAGTTGCGTCTAGACGCGTACCCCACCGTTCATTCACTATCTTCCTGCTGCAAATAGTTGATTAGAGGAAGAAATCACAAGGACTCATCTCGCTGTGCAAGTTTTCTTTGGATAACTCCTTTTTTTAAGAAGAGTTTTTTGATACCTCCTTTTCTCTCCTTGTTCTTTCAAGTTGACTAGCTTGCTGAACACACAAGTTTTTGTTCTTGAAGCCTAGAAAACATCAGCTCACGGATGGATGTACTGACTCCTGAATGTTAATGTATCCTAGGATCATCCGATGCTAGCAAGGGAGTATGAGCGTGTTAGAGCTGGCAAGCCTCCAGCAACTCTAGATATGTCCCGCTATGGTCTGGAACCTCCAAAGCGGAATGATGTTGCTTCTTGGAGACAAGCTGTCAAAAATGCTCAGAGCTTACTGCAACATCAAATTATCAGGTAAGTTTGTCCTTGTTAGCTAGACTGCGGAAGCAAATCGGGTCGGGTCCCACCACTTTTCAATGTTATTGTGGTTTTCAGACCTGCAATTCTGTTATCAGTCAACTACAGAAGAAAGTCTTTACTGCAATATTTTGTTGGCCGAAATCTTTACTGTATATTTGTCTGATGTAAAAGTTAGATTGCAGATTAGCTGTTCATAGAAACTGTATCTAAAAAACAGCGAATTCTTGTTGCTCTTTGGGATTTGCCCTAAAGAGTATTATTGTACTTTCCCTAGAAGCTAAAAAATGATAAAGCGCACCCATGTATAGCACATGGGGACCATAATGCTGATGCTGGTATATATCAAGGAGAAGTATAGGGGGTGAGAAACAAGGCTTTCAATATTTGACACTTACATCAAATCTTTGAACCTTTTTATACACAATTAAAGAAAAAAAATACACATGAAAGGGAATAAGACTATATAAATAGAAGATCTAAATAAGTAATGTTTCTAGTTCTCCATTCATGTTAGAGTATTCATATCTATCATGCGCCCAACTTGTTCATCACAATGTTGTCTTTCTTCTTCTGTAAAGATTGTAAAAGGTCACCCAATAAGTCTTTAGACTTTGTACAGTGTGAGGGTTGTCTTAGATGGTTGAAACATATGCAACATAGACCGGCAAGTGCACCAACTTGGAGTGATGTTGAGTCAAACAAAATTAAAAGGGGAAGATGCAAACCTAAATTATTGAAGAGAAAATAAGGAGAATTTGGATTTGTTACATCTTTATGACAAACACAATTCAAACCAGAGTCGAATGGTAAAAGATCCATATATCTGACCTCAACGTGCTTGGGATTGAGGCTGAGATGGCTATGCTAAAAGAAAGTATAATTTTATGTCTTAAAACTTATGTCATAAAATGACCATCAACAATGTTTCAAAAAATGGCCACATGGACCGCATATGCGGCCGAATATGCAGGTCAGTCCCTTGACCGAACCACATATGGGAATTTAGTGGCTAAAACGGACCACGGGTGCATATATGGCCGCATAGCCGCATATAAGGCCGATTAGTCCCCGATTTTTGAATGGAAAAATTGCTAAGCTGGAAATTATTTAATATCACCCCATGTTCTTCATATAATTAAAACCATCACATACATTTAGCCTACCATTTGCTTTCATTCCCTCTTTTTTGCATTACATTCATCTATGATTGTTATACATCTAGCTCATTATTGCACATTTGTATGTATTTAACAGGTGTTTGATTGCATATTTGCATGATTGCGTCTAAAGTATGCAGTTCTACAAATTATATTTGTAATTATATGATTATTGTATATTTATATATATAATACTTTAAAAATAAAAAAATAAAAAACCGCATATACTTCAGCATATACTCCCGCAATACGACATATACTCTATTCAGTGACCTCTCCGAAGGTACAACACATACCATTTTTTAAAACCATGACCATCAACCTCTATGTACTTAGTTTTCTTGGAAATTAGGTTATAGGCAATAAGAATAGGTGCTTGTTGACAATGATACACATTCATAGGAGCAATGGTCTTTTGTAGAACTTTTGAAGGATTATTTTCACCCACATCATCTCACACATGGTAAGGGAGCTATGGCCATAGCATTATAATAACATTTAACAATCGAACTGACATAATATTTTTTTTTTTGATGTATGCCAACTTTTAGGCTCCTTTAAAAGCCACGCAATATCTAGAGACAGTCCAATTATCCACACGATGGACTATGTAACCCAACATTAAAAGAGCATACAAGATTTATGTGCTCATGTTTTTTAAATGTCAACCCTTTATCAGGGAAACCTTTTAGGCAACATAATACATGATAGAGATCATCCAAAACAATTTGCTTTGGCCGATCTAAGCACATCATAAAGGTCAATAATCAAAGGAATGCCAACCCTTGTTACAATCTACTATATAAACTTCCTAACAACCTCACATCTTAGAGAGCTACGAAAAAGAAAGTTGACACCTTCCAAATGCACATGTGGATACGAAAGAGATTCAACAGTTCTAACACTTCTTTTTATCTTTGAGAGAAAACATGTCTTAGTCCTAAATGACAATTTCATTAATTATATATAATAATATACATGTCTAAGATAAGCCCAAAGCAAAACCAATATTTATAACTTAATTGTTTGAAAAATATCTTTGTTTTCACAAATGCTTAATTTGGAAATGTTTGTATACTCTTTACTAGCCTAAATGCGTGCTATGACATCAGTGGATACTCTTATATCATCGTTGACAATTATGATAAGGATGACATTGGAAGAGGATCTTTTGAATAAAAGAAAAGTGGTTACTATCTAATTGTAAAAATCAAATGTGATAAAATCTGGTTAAAATATCAATGCAACCTCTAGTCTTTCCTTGAAAGAAAAATTGCTCTTCAACTCTATATACTTTAATCTTCTCTCTAAACCACCATGTGAGATAACAAATCCGACTTCTAGTTGATATGGTGGCTAGCATGGGTCAATATTACTATGAAAAACAAGATTGGAGGATAATGGGGTGTTTCCTTATTGATAGGCGGCGACACTCCTCTTCTATATATAGGAAAGGAGGCAAGTACAAGGGAAGCAAACTTAACCTAATGGCTAGGTTGTATGGGCGGCCGGGCGTTACCCATGACCGCCCAGACAGCCTAGGCGGACGCCTAGGCGTTCCTGGGCGTTTTTTCTTCTTCTCATTTTTAAGTTTAAATATATATCATTATATACATATTAATATAGTATCATATATATATAATTAGATTTTAACCTATATGAATCAATGTCAAAATATATATATTATACAAGCATGTATATATAAGGAATGCAGCATAAATACAATCAATATAGTTATTAGGTGGAGAGATAAAAACAGAATTAACTCATTGTGGATTTGTCAAGCAACAGTCAGTGCAAAAAGAAAAACAAACAGTAAGTCATGAAGTAAATTTGTTGCTTAGTTATGCATAACTAAGAATCGAAATAGCCATGATGGGAGGCTGGTGATGCAACAGTAAGGTATGGCAGCAAATTTGCTGTCCAATTAAGCAACAGGAAGAAAAAAACAAACAAATTAAGCAAATTTGCTGCCCAATTGTTGTTTAGTTATTTCTACTAGATAGAGCAAAGCAAAAATAAAGAATCATTCATGGAAGTGAATTTGCTGCTTAGTAATGCATAAGGCAGAAAAAATAAAAATAACCATGGTGATAGGAGGATGGTGAAGCAACAAAATGATGTGACAACAACGTAGCCCAGCAAAATGAAAAAAGTGGAGCAACCAAAAACTTGCTGCTTATAGGAACCATTAAGAAAAAATGAAAAAAAAAAACTAAATTACATGATGGCCCATTGACCAGGCCCACTAAGAGGCCCAATAACCGCCCAGGCGGTCCGCCTAGCCCGCCCAGCCCGCCCGGGCGGTCCGCCCAACCGCCCAGCCCGCTCAGACAACCCACTGAGGCTGGGCGCCCAGGTTCTGGGCAGTGGGTGGCCGCCCAGGCCGCCCAGGCGCGCCTAGGCGGCGCCCGTACAACCATGCCTAATGGGCCAAGACAAGTAGGTAGGCCCATATGATATGATAAACTAAATAATAATAATTCTAATACTCCCCCTCAAGCTGGAGTGTGTGAAAAACACACACCCAAGTTAGACGAAAAATTGAAAATAAGCATGTCACTCCCCTTATAAGATTTTCACTCCCCCTTAAACATGACTCCAAAAATAATTTGATGATGCCACCATTTGAGTTGTGTACTGTAGGTTGGAAAACTCAAGCTTTGGAGAAGATATTTTGAAGTGCATCTGGAATGAAGGACATCTGATAAATGAAATCAAAACGCCATAGAAAAAAAACTTGTCACAATCAAATTGGAGTAGATGATCAAAAGTACCCGACTACACCATCTTTGTTGGAGATGAATGTGCGAGTGGTATAAGCGCACAATTAACACATTTGGCGTACATAACACGGCACGAACGGGAGGGCCAATGTTAATGTAGTAATAGAGGTATCTTCAAATCGTTTGAGAAGTGCATCTGCTTGGATGTTTTTATATAAACAGATGAGATATAAATGCATATTAAAAAATAAAAAAAGAGTAGATGCAACCATACTCATAGATAAAATCTAGAAGTATTGCACTTACCCATGCAAAAAGTGTGTAATTTTGAGGAAAAAAAGATTTACCTGAATCATAAAACAACAAACCAATCTGCATTAGGGCGTGGCACAAAGTGCAATGGCACAATCATGTCTTGCATGCAACAATGGAAAGAAACCGAGTTTCTTTTGTCTAACAGAAGACACCAAGATGGTTAGACACTCAGTTTGTTAGAGAGAGGTCCCAGGATCGAGCCCAGGCCACGGGATGAATAGAATGACCAATTTAAAAAAAAAACCAAGTTTCCTTTTGGATTAAATTAGTTTATTGAGTTCAGTTTGATTTGTCATGTTAATTGTATCTAGTTATTTTTGTTTCATAGTGCTGTGTGTTTATTGACTTTACAGCAACATATAATTTCAAGCCAATGTTGTAATGATGTCATATATTGACGATGCATTACTATACTTATATTAAAACATACACAATTATATTATATACAACTATAATATTATGAGATATTGATTTGGTCTGAATGGCCTGATCCCTCAAACTGAGACTAAAATACTAAGACCTAGTCTGAGGATTTTTAAGACCAAACTAGACTAAATCGCTCTCCAAACCAAACCTGACTGGTAGGTTTTATTCCGTCCGGTTTACTTCCTACCCCTAGTTATTATAGGGCTGTCAGTAAGGGCACAAGTACATGTACAGGATGCAATTTCAAAAAACAAGGGTACAGACTGCGCAGTTAATGTCAAATGACCTGGTGGCGGTCAACTTGGTTGGTGGGGGATGTGTTCCCCACAAGGGAGGCTGCAGTTTCGGCTCCCCGTGGAAACACCATGTAGACATGATGATTAGGATATTGTAAATGCCCAGTAAGTAGGGCTTCCCGAGCTTTTTAGCAGGCCTTTCTACCGAAAAATTCTAGACTTAGTCACTTACCTACCCGCCCACCCACCCACCCCGTTTTGGGATTTGGGAGTGGACACTTCCTCCCATATAGTCAACAACAATTAAAGCAATAAAGGATGAGGGAAGTATAAGAGAGAAAATGTTTTTATCCATAACTTTCAATCCGGAGTGTATATTTTGATGAACTAGATTGCATTAGAATCCTTGTAAAATATACTTTCCAACAAGATTAGTGTTAACATACTTTGAAATAATGATAATACGAGAGAAATATAATATACACATGTTCTGGGTTCAATACTCGTGAGTACAGTACATCACCTACGTGTTTCCCCCAAATCATGTACAATTACTATTTGTTCATCTATTAATTCAATTGAGCTTACACTAGTAATAAATTTAATACTGTACTTTTAAATGAAGGGGAAAGGATTAGCTGTTCTTAATCAATAGTTGAAAGTACTGTACTTTAGTAAGATGTGCATGTTTTTAGTGAAATGTGAATTAGTTTATATAGGTATTTTATGTGGTTATCGACATTCTTTTATACATGACATGTCTCGTACAGTACTAACAAGATCATCAGATCATTTATTGTTGTTATGTCTCGTACGATACCTCTAGCATCGTACAAAATTTCGACCGAAATTTTCGATTTTTTTTCAATCGGACATCGAAACGCATGTACGCAGAGAATGAGACGTCATTTCGCACTTAGGTGCGAAATTTCGCAAAACAGTGCAAATTTCACCCAGTTTGGGCCATAATTTCGCAAAATGACACAAAATTTTGATAGAAATTTCGAGATATTTGTTCCTAAGACTGCTGCTACTACATGTTAGGTATTTTGGCGATTCTCTTTGTATCTTTTGCTTATAGAGGCTATTTTCTTTGATTCTAAGGTACGTTTCCCCTATCCCTAGCCCATGTATACCTCTTTCTATGTTTACACTCTTCTAAAAGATGTGAAGAGATACTATGAAAAATAACAAAGTTCTAAGTGCTGTTGCTACATGTTAGGTATTTTGGCGATTCTTTTTCGAAAATCACATGAACTACAAACAAACTTGAGGATCTATGAAATAATAGTATTAAGTCTGCAATTCTACAATAAATTTGTTATTATTACACATATTTATACATAAAATGACTTAAAAATAATGCATTTTCTTTGATCTATGTATACATGACCCATGTAACCTAACTAAATTTTAACACTAGACTTATATAAGTTGTAACATGTAAGTTTGTAACTTGCAACTGTAAGTTTTAAGGTCTAAGTGGTAAATTGTGGGTTTGTAAGCTGTTTACAGTCTAACGGACTTGACAATTCTGTTCATTTGTGCACTCACTCATCAAGACATGGATCCCACCCTAACCTCTAAACATATAGATTTATTATATAATCTAGTGTGTTTATGTCTAGACTTTGTGTTTGCAGAATTTCAAAGCTTAATTCCTTCATTTTGCCATCGATAATTACAAAAACGGTAACCGGCAATTTTGGCAAAAATTGAACGGCCTGGGCATTGGGCCGATTAAGCGGCCGTTTAATCGGGCACTCAACCCGTTTTTCATTTCACTGGTAAAAATTAAAATAAATGATAAATGTACAATACTTATGGATTTGTGACATAACATGAAATGTGAAGAAATTAGTAGGCAATAAGTACTGTACCCGAATGATCAATCTGAGTACAGTACCCTAAAACGTAATGTACTTTTGTATACTTCTCTCCTCTTTTATTACACTTCTAATATTATTTTTTCCAAAGTATGTCAACCATGGTACTAAATATCCTTGACATCTAGCGATATATCCTCGATGTGTCTACGCCTGTCGATGTCGAAACCTAGTAAACTTCATCGACATCGATGTTGCCTACTTGTTGACATGTGTCAATGAATTCAGCCTACTTGGTGATGAAATTGACTTAGCTAGCTCAAAGCCTCCCATCTTCTCCTTTGTAGTTATTATTGTTGCACACATAGTGAAGGCATAAAGAACTTGTACGAAACACCATTCTTCACATCGAGATGACTATTTCCTTGGTTTCTAACTAAAGAGCAATGATAAGTTTATTTCTCTACTAGATTTCCACAAGTTTTGCAAAAATTGTTGTAAACCTAATAAAATTTCACCTCCGTTATTTTTTCCCCTGTTCACAAATTGATGTATTTGAAAATAAGCTCATGTTTTTGAATTCTAGAATGTGAACCAATTGAGATTTCTGTAGATACAGAACACATATTTAGAACAAATCTAAGTTCTAAACATTTCACAGAAAATTATAGACGGAGTATGTGTTTACTAAAAATTTGAGGTTTTATGCCAAATTCCCTCACTATCTCACTATCTTTTAGCTTATTTTGCGTCGAAGTGTTAGTCCAAAACTTCCTCAAAGTTTCCTTACGTGTCCCACAAACTTCCACTTCCTTGCCTATCGAAGTTAACACGAAGACGATGTCTTTTACATTTGCACGTGACTGTATTATTCTTTATATGTAAACATGTATGGATGGCTATATATAGACATATATTTACTTTTTAAGATAGATTTGACGAAACCTACAAATTTTCATCATGAAATCAGTATTTTGAGTTTTTTTGTCAAAGATGCGTCGAAGTTTGGTTGTAAAAATCCTCGAAGTTTCCTCGATGTTTCCACAAACTTCCACTTCCACACCTGTCAAAGTCAACTCGAAGTAGAAGTCTTGTTCCATGATGTCAACATTGGTCTTGATAGAAAGTATTTTTTATGAAGAACCTAATGATGTTTATTTCGACCAAAATTCCTTACGATTTGAGAGTTGTGCAAAATATTTTTCTCTCTCCAGTTTTTTTCTCTTTGATGGTGTATTTACTTTTTCTGCCACATCAGCATTGACCATGCCTCCCAACCACCGCGTGGATGGCCGGGTGGGTGGGCGGGTGTGTGTAGCGTAACTCTTTCTACCAGGGGGTTTGGGCCTACTCTTGCAAATGAAGTCTTCTCTTGGGAGTATTCCTGATTGGTCTATGCTTGCTTGGGCTGCGAGCTCGTCACCCACTTTGACAATTTCCAGATATACTAGTAGCTAGGGAAGTCATTTCCATCAACACTCGTCATTAAAAAAGAAAAGCTAATGTAAATATTGTAAAACTGATGGATATTAATAACTAGATCAGTACAAATTTATTACATTGGGAAGATATATATCTATGATGAAACAAGCATAGGGATGTTTGTTGTATCAGACCAATCTGTCTAATAGCTCACGCATACCTTTAAAATTATGTAAATGCACTTGGAAAGCATGCATTAGTCATATCCAGTTGCCTCTTTTTTGTGTGAAGTCTATGATTCTGATGTTTGGATAAACCATAACAGATGCTGGTATAGGGGCATGCAGCACGGAGTATCCATGGGATGTAGACCTGAGGCTCTTTAACGAAAATTTAAAGATTAGAGTAAGGAACAGATCTCCGAACCAAACCCTGCTGACAATTATAATGTGCCCAATGTCCAAACCTTCCCCTCTGTCAGTAGTACACACATACAACACTCTCAAAAAACCCAAAATAATGATATCTAAACTGTATATCATCCTGCTTAGCTGTAGTAATTGATTTACAATCATTCAATCCATTTATAATTTTGTTTTTGATGTTTTATCCTTTGACGGACAGGATCGAGAACCTTGATATGATGGTAAAACATGGAGTTGATGTGTGGAAACTTCACAACCAACGAATGGAAGCTTTTCTTTCCAGGTGAACTTGCATTACATATTCCTTGTATTTGTGTTAGCTTGGTCATCTTTATATTACCTATCCTGAGAGGTAGAAGAGGCTAATGTAAATTTCTTCATGTTCTTCCAATGTTCTCTACATATAGGAATTACAAATGCACGAACAAACTTCTAGTAAGACTTGTACCTGTTAGAATTGTAATTGTATTGTATGTTAAATTGAGATAAGACACATTGCTTGGGAAAATTCTGGAGCAGTTAAAATAAAGCACACGGTTGACAGAACCAGACCAAGTGCTTTAGTTTGTACTGAAGAGGCCTACCTAACTCAGGTCATAGAGGTTTAAAGGCATATTTCTATCAGCTTGAAGAAGACTATCTGATTCGGTTTGCGGAAGTTTCGAATAACAATGTTTGGTTGGTTTTCATGTATGAATTGCAAAACATTGTTGCATTTGAAATCACTGTGCAAGTAGAGTCTATGCATTGGTATTTAACAAACAACTCAGGAGTTAATAAAAATATTTGTCTATGGGCTAGTGTTAGAATCCACTAGTCCAATTGGTCCATTGAAGTGCTGTGCACATCCACGTGCCGAAGTAGAGTTACATAGCAACACAACAACATAACATAAAGTCCTCTCCCTTTCCTATTCTGTACACATGCATATCCGATCCCAGGGTACTATCAAACTGCTCTTACCAGTGGCTAGCAGCTTCTTTCGTACTCTAGGCTAGGTTTCAAGTAATTTGTTCTTGTGCACAGTATCCCCTTGTTGCATGAAGTTTGTTTGATTAAATCCAATGCAAACGTACTACTCTAATGGTAGAAGTGGATGTTTAATAGCAAAAGGAGTTAGGAGAGAAGAGAATTATTCAGGCCTAGGAAATAAAGCAAAATCGTATGCAGTTCTTTTAGGTTTTGTGTTTACCATTTTTCATACTCAATTTGGAAAAAACCCAACACGAAACACAAAAATGTTTTCTTCAGATTTTGTGATTGATAAAAAACAGATTATCACAAAGTATGTTATTGTAGCTGACTATACGACACATTTGTCTTGATATATGTATCCATATTTATATATTGCACAATCACATGCAAGATAACCAACCTAAGTGCATGCCTTCTAATGTTGTTATTATAGCACGTTCTTTTAATTTTATGGTTTCATTAGTGTATGAGCTATGTATCACACTTAAGTGGGAAGTAGACGATCTAATTACTGGCCAGTTTCATGACTTTTATATATAGGAAATTATGCGCAATGGTACAATTTATCTTTATCCGCTTACTCATATACAGGATTACAAGAGCGCTTTTTATATTATATGAAAACTTTCCTCAATCTGGATCATATATATCATATGCACTCAACTTGTTACATGAAAACTGAATTCAACAACCACTAACCTACTTAATAAATTGGTTAGTTGATTTCAAATCCATGACAACTAACTCAACTCATCCAGTTCTTTTCTCTAAAAGAAATAAGAATCAACGTCTATTTGCTTTGTCCTCTCGGAAATAACATGATTTTGAGCGATGCGGACAACTGATTGATTATCACATTTTAACTTCCAAGTAGGGTCGTTGAAGGGTTCGGGGATATGCCCGCAGATCTGAAATCCATGCCCTTTAGAACCCATCACGGGTCTAGATTTTTGCACTCGCATAACCATATGCCTTTAGTTAAATGGGTCCACAAATGGGTATGCTTGGACACAGTCCCGCTAGACCCGTATATTTGCCTTATGCAAACAACTACGTAAATAATATGTTGTTTAAAAGTATTACATTTTATTTTAACACAACATTTTCTTTATTTGAAATCTTTTAGCAATGACATCAACATGATTATGTGATGGCTAATGTGGCAGTAAGACTTAGCGTCTTATCAAGCAATGAAAGAATCCGTCTTGGCTTTTTTCCGATCAATTAGGAAGCAACCTGCTGTTTTGTTGTTAAATTTTGTAAATGTTTCTGTGATGATAGTTGCTTGTGATGCTCAATCACCTGTTTAATATATATTCCTTTTGCTAAAAGACAATGATATTCTATATAGATTTGTTTACCCACATACCCATGGTTGTCAAGGCGCCTAGGTGGTGGGTTTAAGCTAAGGGGCGCCTAGCCCGCCTAGACGCGTAGGCTTTTCTGGGTGTTTTTTTTCTTTTACTTTTTTTTTCAGTTACATATTTAGATGTTTGTACACATGATACTGTATGTGATAATGTAATTTTTATTCATGAAATGTTATTGTAAGTCTAATTTGAATTAATAACTATAGGAGAATCAGGGGCAAGAGAATTAGCACGAGAAAAAGAAACAACAGTAAGAGGAAGATAAGTAGGAATAGGAGAGAAAAGGGGATAAAAGGAAACATACAAATGGTAGTAGTTGTGCAAGAAGAATTGAGAATAAGAGAAACACAAGGGCAGTAAAAGGAGATTGAAAGAGGAGGAAGAATTCAACTAAAAAAAATAAAATACAGCAGTAGCAAGTGCTGAAATAGAAAGCGTCGGTGATAATAAATGAAAATATGCAAACAACAATATATGTCAGAGACTCAGAGGAGATTTAGGAGGAAGTAATCAGAAAAAGAAGAACAAATATATGCAAATAGTAGTAGTATATTTGATAACAGGAAACATAGGAAAATTTTGACATAAGACATGCACACACTCACATAGAAGTAGGAGGGGATAAGGAGGAATAACTCACAACAAAAGGCAACAGTAGTAGGATTCAGGAATAAATGCAGGCGAAAGGATATAAAAAGAAAAGAAAAAGAAGCAAGAACAACAAACATATGAGGAAGTAGAATTTTTTAAACAAACAACACTATGATGGCTTACCAATTTGGCCCAAATCAGACCTCATATCTCCATACCAGACCCGTTTTCCCCCAGATCAGACCTAATTTGCTGATTTGGTCTAAATCAGGGCAATTTCAACCCTAAAATGAGTCAAGGTGATCTAATTTGACCAAATCTAGACCCGATTCATGCTAATCTAGCCTTTAAATGCCTTATTTTGGGCCTAGAAGGCTTTGGACGCCCACTTAATGCACTTAATAGTCTGGGCGCCTAGTTTGAGACGCCTTGCCTAGCGCCTTGATAACTGAATACATACCCACATTGCATACCCGCGTGTAGTGCGGGTAGGGGTTCGATGCAAGTCTAATTTTTCATCATGTGGGTCTAGACCCATACCCGTCTGTACCCGCTAAAATAGATGGTTACGAGTATGAGTATGGCCAGACCCGCTCTGTACTCATGCCGTTTACACTCCTAACTTCAAGGGATCATCCTGTGCAAAATCCAATTCTTATAGTATATTCTTGAGCCACAACAACTCACAAGTTGCAAGACTCATTGTTCTCTACTTTAACTCAACACTAGACTATTTGTTTTTTACTCTTCTAAGCACCAAGTTGCCATCCAAAATACACAACAACTAGCAATGGATCTCCTATTAATGCCAGAGCCAACCTGATATGCGTCATGAAAACCTTGGACCTTCAAGTGATTGTGATTTTGATACAGAAGACCAACCCAAGAGACTTTTCAAATATCTTATGCATTCAACCTTATTTTAAGTGTGTAAGATTTCACCATAGATTGTCTAACAACAGTAGCAACAAAGGCAATTTTGGGCCTGGTGACAATGAAGCAATTAAGTTTCTTAACAAGCCTTTTGTATCTCGAGGGAGGGATCTCAAGAAGCTCTGCCTGCTCCACAGACATACGGACCTTAGGGTCCATGTGGGTATCACTCACTTAGCTCTTACTATACTTGCCTCTACAAGAGGATCTAGAACATAATTCCACAGTGAAATTACAATTCTAGCCTTTGACTTGGAAACTTCAGTACCCAGAATGTATTTTAGACTGTCTAAATCTTTACTCTGGAACTATTCTTGATGAAAAGACTTGAGCTACAAGCCTACAAGAAATCCTATTGATCATCAATAGTAATCACAATATCAGCATAGACTTCAGGAGCATACACCCAAAATTGTTTTATGTTGCGTTTGTGAAGATCAAACTCAGAAAAGGATCAATTGTATCTACCAAATTAAGCACGAACTGTCTGTTTTCAGACCATACAAAGGCTTGCGAAGATGACACACCATACTCTCCTAGAGCAAAAAAAATACATGATCGCTCCATGCAAACCTCCTCAGTCAAGTCACCATGCAGGAAAACATTCTCAATATCAAGATGATAACGAGGCCGTGAATGTGTAACACCCAGAAGACAAATATAGACAACATGCACCATCTTAGCCACATGCAAAGAGTCTTCAAATAATCCTTACCATACACCCATGGTTTAAATTTTTGGTAGAAATCTTAAAATTTCGGTTTCGACAGCTATCAGAGATAGAAACACACTACCCCAAGAACATGTTAGTAATTTTTCGAAATTTTTGTTGAAATTTCACCAAGGATGGCGGAATTTTGTCAAAACACAACAATTTCAGTGAAAAAGCCTAGTTTAGACCTGCATTTCATGAAAACACGCGAAATGGCTTTACAATTTCGAGAAACAACTTCGCAAAGCCTGCTGCACTTGGAGGGTTACTTCTTTGCAAGGAAGCACGGACACTTCTAGACAGCCCCCGTGTCCGTGTCGGACACATTTCGGACACGGCTCAAAACGTTTTGGACACGGCTGGGACGTGTCCAGTTCAATTTAGTTTTTTTCAGCACACCGGACACAGCTGGACACTGCCCGGACACTTGCTGGACACTTCACTACAGAAGATGCTGCTGTAATACCATATTTGACGATGCAAATTTTGAATATACAACTTCTGTTCATGTCCTATCACTGAGAAAATGTCACATAGAGCTAAGATCTGATTACAATTACAAGCAAATCTGTTGAAAGAAAAAACAATATGTAAAGTCTAAGCACTGAATCAGATACTATGAATCAAATTATGGTCTAATAAGCTGGTTAAATGAGTAATATGAACCTCATATATATAAATATTCTGTAATATACTATATTTACAAAAACTACGTGTTTAGTTTTGTTCTTCACATTATATCTACTACACACAAAGACACACCTCTACATGCATATAAGATTATATATATAAATATGAATCAAATTATGGTCTAATAAGCTGGTTAAATGAGTAATATGAACCTCATATATATAAATATTCTGTAATATACTATATTTACAAAAACTACGTGTTTAGTTTTGTTCTTCACATTATATCTACTACACACACAAAGACACACCTCTACATGCATATAAGATTATATATACATAGATACCTTAATCTGGACAAACTTAAAAATAAATTCCAGTTCATACATCATACATCCACACACATTGATATATTAAAAAAACATTTTCCCCTCATCCAATGCCGTGTCCGTGTCCTACATTTTTGAAATTTGCCGTGTCCCGTGTCCGTATCCGTGTCAGTGTCCGTGTCTAGAAACGTGTCTGTGCTTCCTTGCTTCTTTGGTGATTTTTTTTGCATTCTCTTGCTCTTAAGGATTTTTCTTCTATGGATTTAAGGTAAGTTTACTCTCCTTACCATCTACATCTATTTCTTCCACTTTTAACCCATTTTCTCTAGATCTAAAAGATTATTCCGAAATTGCAAGTTGCAAGTGATAGAGTACAACTAAAACTTGTATATTTATGAAAGTATTCTATAAATTACATATATCTATACTTATTTTACAAATCTAACTTGATATATATCCTATTTATTAAGATAATGGATAAATTATTTCCAAAATGAGTTTTTTTTTGAAGTTTACAGCGTTATGTCCATATAAATTAGTGACACTTAGCATATTTTAAATTTATAGTCAAATATATTAAGTGAGACGACTTCAATAAAACAATATAAGTATGTAATACTTTGAATATTAAACTAATCAATATATAATTTTAGATCTGAAAGTGAAAAAACTTTGAAAAATATTAGAATGGTTATGCATGATGGTTAAGTTATACACATCAAATTTCAACTACTGGTGGGAACAATATATAGTTAAATGTATTCAGTTTATATATTCAATACATTATACTGTTAATATCGACAAAATTGAGTAATTTGTACCTATTTTATGAATAATTTCTGACCCAAATTGAGAATAATTTTAGTATTTTCACTCTTTATGATCAATAGCATAAGCTCTAGCGTGCCAATTAAAACTGATTATTAGTGTGGTGATCTTTGTTGCTTGATTTTAAAATTTCCAGACATGGCATCTTCAGGTGATAGTGATGGTGGAGCTTCCCGAGTTGGTAGGAGGAAGGGTGCTTATACACTAAGTTGTAATAGGTTCTGCTTGAAAAGTTCTAGAAATGAATGTCTTCACTATGTTATCGAAATTATCATCTTAATCTCCATCGAAATTGTTTGTATCTTTGCACTTGCACATGTAGGAGCCCCCACCCAACATATGATATTATTGCATAATTAGGTGTATATTTGTTTGTTAATCATGCTGGTAAATTTTCATGACTTATTCCTTCATTTGGTTGTCAAAATCTTGTGTCGACATGAATAGAAAAAATTGTTTCTAAGCCATTAGAAACGGTGTTGAAATCGAAATTTTAAACCATGAATACACCTATACATGGCCCTTGGCAACTAAGTGCTTTTAGCCTATGAGTAAAACCATGAGGACCAACCTTGACGTTTTTAGCCTAGCTACAACCAACTACAAACTTCTTAAAAGGACTTGAGACCAAAAAACATGAATTGTTGTTTTCAAGGTATTGATCTCTTCCTCCACTGCAACATGCATTTCTAGGCGATTTAGTGCTTCTAAACAGATTTGGATATATAGACAGATTGCAAAGAAGATATGAAGACATACTATGAGGAAAAATATTAGAATAGGATATACAATTGAAAATGGGGTGAGAGGTACAATAACACTTCTCTTTATGCAAGGCAATAGACAAACCATTAATATTTGTGCCTACTTAGTCATCAGATGGAGTGGCTACTACCGATGAAGGTGGAGCTCATGATCTGCTATACTACTGTGTAGTTGAAGATTCCCTACGATGTGTGTAAATATGCATGATTGGATGAAAATGACGGATGACTACTACAGGACTTGGAGGTGGAGAATAGAGATGACTCGACAATGACATGAAGTGGTGAAGAGTTTTCAGTATCCATGATTCCACATGTAACATTGTGGAACTATCATCAAAGAATTATGCACACTCAAAGGTGACATCAACAAATTCATGAAATGGATGCTAAGAACACATTTGATGGACTTAGGACCCAACTTATCTAAATTGGACCAAGGAGGTGTAAGAAACGTACACAACCAAAAATATTTGGGGGATGGAAAATGACTTTATAGGGAAAAGGACATGGAGATGGATACAATTTCGAAGAAAAGATGATGGCATGCGACTACTAAAATCTATGGTTGTAAGAACCACATCTCCTTAGAATTTCTTCATAACATGCATATGTAGAAGCTAATAATGGGTTGTCTCAATAAGATGACAATATTTTTTCTTTTTTTTCTTGTGCAACTTGTGTTTCAAAAGCGGTATGCGCTATGCGTGCATAGAGGTCACCTTATAGAGTATATGTGGTATGCGGGAGTATATACAGTTTGGATTTTTTTATTAATTTTATTATTGTATATAAAGTAATCACACCATTTTAGTTTTAACTTGTACAATACATATTTGGGCCAAGATATAATCTTATATCAAGAGATTATATCACGAAATAAGCATGTCTCATGTACAAAACATACAACAAAATCGTATATCAAGAGAATGTTATCAATACAAATATAAGCTAGTTTGGTCCAAGATAACAAATGCCCATCTAAAAATCGCCGACTAATCAGCCTTATAAACATAGTAACAAGTTCGGGATTCGGCAACTTTTCGGCTGGCTGGAAAAAATCAGAATTCGGAAAAAATCGAGAAAAGTCGTGAAAAGATCGATAAATTTCGGTCAAAGATCGGTCAACTATTCGGAAATAATCGAGAATAAGTCGGAAATATAAGTATATATATATATGCATGTATGCATGTGTATATATATAGGTAAATGTATGTATGTACATACATATATGATGCATGTTACTGTTACAGCCACAAGACATACAATCTTAGTGAGTAAAAATGTAGGAAAAGAAGTAAAAAAATAGTTGAGAAATAACATGAACTGTCCAGAGGAGTGGGGGCTTTGAGGTTTAGTGTGTATTAGGAATTTTGTGTACATGGTTTGGTAAAAAAAGAGCAAGCGACTTAAAAGAGAAAAATCGTGAAAAGTCATGAAGAATCGTAAAAAATTGTATAAATCGCGAAAAAGCGGGATTAATCGTGAAAATTCATGAAAAATCGGCGATTGGCGTATTAATCGTGATGAATATTCGGGAGCCTATAACATTGTGCAAAATCGCTGATTTTTCGTAAAATTCGGAGACTTTTGTTACTATGCTTATAAGCGGCTAAGTATATGTGGGCCGCTTATGCGGCTTGTTAACATCTCTTTATTATCTGTACTGTTTATTTCTGTCATTTTCTTATTACTGCTGTACCTCTATGTAATTTGCCCATTTATATAAATAAAGAGGAGATGGCTCTCAGCCATCTCGTGCTGCCCTACGCAGCCCTTACGATAACTGACATGGTATCAGAGCCTTTGTCCGATCCGCTTCTCCCCTAGCCGCCGCGTCACCAACATGAGTAGCATCGGCCGCCGCCGGCAGCAGGGACCGCAGCCGCCGCCGCCAGCAGCAGCAACCGCAGCTGCCGCCGACAGCAGCAGCAGCCGCCGCCGCCGCTGCAGTAGTTCCAGCCTCTCTGCCGCTGGTGTAGGTTCAGTCGCCCAAGCTCGGAGACAGCGGTTCTTCCATCCCCGCGGTCATCCATAGCAATTG
Organism: Alisma plantago-aquatica; assembly: GCA_963693085.1. Classification (NCBI taxonomy): domain Eukaryota; kingdom Viridiplantae; phylum Streptophyta; class Magnoliopsida; order Alismatales; family Alismataceae; genus Alisma; species Alisma plantago-aquatica. Next base: position 240,800,504 of record OY856412.1, on the reverse strand, counting down.
CCGGCTAGATCAGCAGGTGTCGTAGTTGCTGTTTGGGGTTTTTTAGTTGATCCAACGGGTGTCTAAAACCTAAACTGAAGGACTCGTCACCTCCAGAGTGTGTTCCTAATCACATCTCCCCCATGTGTGATTAGGAAAATTGTTTGGAGGCTGTTGATGCGTCAGTAACACATCTTTCTGTGGTGTGACATGTATCTCTCCGTCACTCAAGCTTTCACTGTGACGCGTATCAATCCGTCACAAAGTTCCGTTAAATCATGGCAGATACCAAGATGTCTACTATCTACAACGAAATGTCTCCTATCCCCTCATATAAAGTTGAATGGGAAAAACTATCTTCTATGGATGAATGCTGTCCATACAGTTTTGGAGTCTCGTGACAAGGCGAGGCATGTTGACTCTGTTCCCCCTGCTGCTACTGATAAAGAATATGCTGAGTGGAAGCGTCATGACAGTCTTGTGAAGACTTGGTTGTGGGGGAGTATGGAACCTGCGATTGCTGCAAGGTTCATGTTTTATTCTACAACCAAAGAGATATGGGACGCAGTGAAGAAGCATTACTCTTAGGAGAAGAATGCTCTTCGCCAGTTTATGATCTATGATTGCCTTTTTGCAGAGAAACAGGGTGACATGTCACTAGAAGAATATTTTGGAGCGATTCAGGCTGTTGCCCAAGAGTTGAGTTATTATCATCATGTGACAGTTGCAGAGCAGGTCAAAGACAGAGATGATTTGATTACTGTCAAGTTCTTGTCTGGACTTAGTTCTTCCTGCAGCTCTACCCAGAGTGTTATCCTTGCCTCTGATAAATTGCCCAGCTTTAAGGAAGCCTACTCGAGGATTCAACAATCCAACTTTGAGTCTATTGATCCTACACCGGTTGTATCTTCTAGGGAGTCTCATGCATCTATAGCTGCTGCAGTGCGAGGACGCCCTGGTATGGGCAGAGGACGCGGAACACGTCCCAGGTGTACTTTCTGTGACAAGCCAGGACACACGGTGGAGAAATGTTGGAAGAAACATGGGAGACCAGCTGCACCACCGCCGGGGGCAGCAAATTATGCCACTACTACTAAGCCTTCTGCATCTCCAGCTGTGAGTTCTAGCTCCTCAGGCATTACTCTCACCCAGGAGGAGTATGACCACTTCTTCTTGCCACTCAACACATGAATCTGGGATCATCATCTTCTGCAAACCTGGCATCTACTGCGGGTAATCATGCTACATCTCTTATAGCTTCTGGTTCTACTTCTTCTTGGGTGGTTGACTCTGGCACATCACAACATATGACTGGTAGATTGCTCCACTCCATTGACTCGTATATTCCTCATCAATCTGTTACACTGGAAGATGGTTTAGTAAGAAGGGTGTTAGCTAGTGGATCTGTTCCTCTAACACCTAAAATTGATCTTAAATCTGTACATTTTGTGCATGAGTTTCCTTTCAATCTCCTTTCTGTTGCAAAATTGATTGACAATGTAAAATGTACATTAACATTTGGACCTTCTTATTTTGTATTACAGGATCTCAAGAGTATGAGGACGATTGGTGGGGGGGCCTAGGAAAGGTGATCTCTACCTCTTCCATGGTGATAGTCTGCCTTGCCAAGTATCTGCTCCCACTCCCGCCGTCCTGTTGAGTGGTTACCCTTTACTATGGCACTGCAGATATGGACATCCGTCTTTAGAGACCCTGAGAAAGTTGGAACCTGAATTGTCCCAAGTGTCATCTTTGGAGTGTCAGTCGTGTCCGTTGGGAAAGCATCATTGATTGTCTTATCCCAGTCGTGTCAATAAACAGGCATCGTCCCCCTTTGAGTTGGTTCATAGTGATGTATGGGGTCCTATTAAAGACCAAAGTTATAATGGTTTTTCTTATTTTATTTCTTTTGTGGATGATTTTTCCCGTATGACATGGATCTATTTACTCAAAAGTCGAGTCTGTGCTGTCAATTGTTAAACATTTTCATAAAGAAATAAATGTTCAATTTGATTGCAATATCAAAGTTCTTCAATCTGATAATGCTTTAGAGTATGTTCAAAAAGCCAAGTCTGACTTTTGCAGTTCTGTTGGCATGATTCATCATACATCCTGCCCTCACACCCCTCAACAAAATGGGGTGGCTGAGAGGAAAAATCGCCACCTTCTTGATGTTGCCAGGTCTATCATGTTTCAATCCAATGTGCCCAAGAAATTTTGGTCTGAGGCTCTTCTCGCTGCCTGCTTCTTAATTAATAGACAACCCTCCTCTATTCTCAAAGGGCACACTCCTTTCTCTGTGTTACGTCCCACGGATCAGCCCTTTCCTATTCCCCTTAGAGTGTTTGGCTGCACCTCCTTTGTCCGCAATTTATACCCTAAGGCTGACAAGTTATCCCCTAGATCGATTAAAACCTTGTTCCTTGGGTACTCCGATACTAGCAAAGGATACAAATGTTATTATCCTAGTCTTCGCCGCATGTTTGTGTCTAGGGATGTTACTTTCCATGAGACTACTCCATATTTTTCTGGTGCCATAAGGGGGATCATCTGAGTGAGGGAGTGTCACCATCTTTTCAGAGTGAGAGTGTGCCACCATCTGTGCAGAGTGAGGGAGTGCCACCTATCATTCCTGATTATACTCTCATTCAGGAAAGACAGTTAGCAAATGAATCTGTAATTGAGTATTATCCACATGTTTATAGCAGGCGAGGTAGACAGAATCCAGAAGAAGTAGCGACACCAGTCTCTGTGCCTTCACCATCGTCTTCTACTCCAGAGATTCTTGCATCTGATCTTGACATTCCTATTGCTGTCCGAAAAGGTACTCGTTCCTTCACTATTCGACATCCTATTACAAATGTGTGTTGTTTTTCCAAATTATCTAAACAGACTCACACATTTGCTATTGGGATTGATTATGTGGATATACCGAGGAATCATCATGATGCTATGAAGGACAGTGGCTGGAAACAGGCAATGCAGATTGAAATGTCGGCTCTATTACATAATGGCACCTGGGATCTTGTTGACTTACCTGTATGTAAGAAGGTTGTGTGGGATGTAGATGGGTGTTCACCATCAAACACAATCCAGATGGCTCAGTTGACCGGTTGAAAGCCAGATTGGTGGCTAAAGGCTATACATAGATATGAGGTCGACTTCTTTGAGACTTTTTCCCCGGTAGCTCGTCTGAATTCTATGCGGGTTATTATTTCTCTGGCTGCTACTTTTGATTGGCCTCTTTTTCAGCTGGACGTCAAAAATGCCTGCCTTCATGGTGATTTGCAGGAAGAGGTTTATATGGAGCAACCTCCTGGTTTTGTTGCTCAGGGGGAGTATCAGAAGGTGTGTAAACTGAAGAAGGCCATATATGGACTGAAACAATCTCCTAGAGCCTAGTTTGACAAGTTCAGTGATGTTGTTCTGCAAATGGGCTTCTCTTGTTATGTGACTGATCACTCGTATTTTTATTCTACTTCTTCCTGTGGATCTATAATTATTGCTGTGTATGTTGATGGCATAGTGATTACTGGCAGTGATTCTACAGGAATATCACGAGTGAAGAAAGGTTTGTAGGGACACTTCCAAACAAAGGATCTGGGTAAATTGAGATATTTTCTGGGCATTGAGGTACTTAGATCTCATGCAGGTATCAACCTATCTCAGAGAAAATATGTGCTAGACTTATTACAGGAGACAGGCATGACTTGAGTCCAAGCCAGTATCTACTCCTATGGACTATCACATCAAGGAAATGGCTGATGATGCAGAGTATTCAGATCCAGGATATTACAAGAAGATTGTTGGTAAACTGATATATTTGACTGTTACACGGCTTGATATTTCCTTTGCTGTAGGGGTGGTGAGTCAGCATATGAGCTCACCACGACAGTCACCATACTTGTTAAGGCGGCAAGGCGACACGGCGTTGGGGCCGGACGCCTTGCGCCTTGGCGCGACTAGGCGCGCCTAGGCGTCGCCTAGGCGACCTTAAAAAATAATAATTTATGTATATATTTTATGTATATATACATGTGTCATGGTTTTTCCCCACTCATATACACACATTGTGCAGTTATATATGTAGTTATCTACATATTTATAGTCGATCTCTCCATATATATATATATTTTTATTGTATGAAAAAATAACCAATTACATTTCTAATATATTATCATTTGACAATAATGTCAAGGACACAAAAAGAATTATTGTAAAGAATGTAAGAGTGATCAACATATAAATATATATTTATTGTCATACATAGCTACAAATATTAAGCAATGTAATCACTATCCTTCATAGCATAGCTACTTAGTACAATCTGAATTAAAGGTGCAAACTAAGAAAAATCAAATGTGTACTAAGAGTATTAGATCCAGTCAAACAAAAAAAGAGTATTAGATCCAGTCAAACCCAAAAAAGAGTATTAGATCCAATTAAAAAGTGATATTTGGCACATAAAATAGGCAACACTATTAATTTTGAGCATTGGTGTAGCCATATCAAACATTAAAATAAGTGAATATACAACCAAACCCACAAAATTAGGTTACTGTAGCATTATAAGCAAGGCGTCCTCGCCTAGGCGCAGCCCTGGGGCGCCTTGACGCCTAGGCGGCCGCCTAGGCGCGCGCCTTGACAAGTATGACAGTCACATTGGACAGCGGTTTGTCGAATTCTGAGATACCTGAAAAGTGCTCCCGGAAAGGGAATCACGTATTATAAACCAAAGATGCCTGCTTCTATTTTGGTTCTTACAGGTTATGCAAATGCAGATTGGGCTGGAAATCAGACTGACAGGAGATCCACCTCAGGATACTGCACTTTTCTAGGAGATCATCTGATCACCTGGAAAAGTAAAAAGCAAAATGTGGTGGCAAGATCTAGCATTGAGGCTGAATATCGGGCAATGGCACATGCATGCTGTGAGTCACAATGGGTAAAATCTATTCTTTCTGAGTTGAAGATCCCTGTTTCATCTCCCATGGAACTCAAGTGTGACAGCCAAGCAGCTATACACATTGCCAGGAATCCTGTCTTTCATGAGCGCACGAAGCATATAGAGGTTGATTGCCATTTTATCTGAGATCAGATCAAGAATGGTGCTGTTGTAACACCATATGTCAAATCTGAAGATCAACTGGCAGATATTCTGACAAAGCCATTGGGTCCAGCAGTATTTCACAATCTATGTGGCAAGCTGGGCATACACTACGTGTACACTCCAGCTTGAGGGGGAGTGTTAACATGTCTCTTTATTATTTGTACTATTTATTTCTGTCATTTTCTTATTACTGCTGTACCTCAATGTAATTTGCCCATTTATATAAATAAAGAGGAGATGGCTCTCAGCCATCTCACGCAGCCCTACGCAGCCCTTACGGTAACTGACACGACCCGTGTAGTCTTTTTTTGAAACACCGTGTGCAACTCCACTCTGTTGTTGTGTATGTGGGCAAGAGTGAGTAATGAATGATACCCAGTAATATATAAATTGATTGAAATAACAACTAGAATATTTACTAGTGTTGTTAGAACAAAAAATGTGAATATTTTTTTGCAAACTATGTTTCTCTTTCCAACAAAAAGACTTGAAAAAATGATATAATTGAGATTTGCTCTTTAGTCTTCACCCATGTAACACGGGAATGATCACCAAGAAAGGTACCAAAATATGTATAAACATGTTTGGATGTGGCACGACTTGGACCCCATTCATCTTATGTAAATTGAATAAAACATAGATTATGCTTTACTATTCTTCCAAAACCTAAACACTGATTGATGTAGGCCGTATTAGGCTTTATTCTACCTATTTTTGCTTAATTTTATATTTAGAGACCTAAGTGCAAATTATCCAGTTAATGTACTTAGTCGTATCTCTTTTATGTGTTTATTTATTTTAGGCTTTATTAAATTACGAAATTCATTACTTAGAAGTATTTTCTTACTTGTGGGTCAAGTAACTTATTGTTATAAAAGCCAGCCATAAGCCCTTTATCCAGGCAGTTGAATATGATTAATTTTGAGATTGTCGTTTATCTTGTTCTTCACTATGTGTCCAACACCAAGTAGTTTCAGAGCCAAGACCTAATCCATTAGGGTACAACTTCTCTATCTTCTTCCTTCTCTCCCGTTTTCTTGAGTACTCCTTTCCTTTATTCTTTACACAATCTTTCTATTCTCCTTCGTCAGCATGATGTCAAACCCCTTCACGTCTGCATGTGTTGGTTGCCCAGCAAGGCTGTCGTGTACCATCTCCCTACTACCCATCGATCCGTAGCCCGCCCTCTCAGCACACCCTTTGCAAGTTCTAACTCGCCAAACTCTGTGTGAATTGCAGCCTATCTTGTCCCCTTTTCCGCAAGCCCACCATCTTCGCATGCCTCTCTTACACCCATGGAACATGACTTCGACTTCGAGCCCACTTCGCCAGGTGTGGACATGGAAGTTTGTGGAAATGTCGAGGAAATGTCGAGGATTTTTACAACCAAACTTCGATGCAACTTTGACAAAAATTAAGCTAAAAAATAGTCATTTTGTGATGAAAATCGACAGATTTCATCAAATCTAGCTAAAAAACACAATATACGTTTACATATAGCCATTCATATAGGTTTACATATATAGATAAATACACGATTACATGTAGTCGTATCCGAAGTACGAAGTTCTTCCATATATAAAGTTTGTGACAATAAACAAACTACTAAAAAATGGTGTAAATATGTGGTAGATTTAGCAGAGAGGGGATCAGTCTATTACTATTAGCTTAGAATAGTAAAAAATAACATTAAAATCATCTTACCTCAAGCTCCAACACTTTTTTCCCCTCACACAGCAAACTCCACAAAATACCAGAAGAATGTCGCCAACTTCGACGACTTCGACAGATGTCGAGGACATTGTGGAATTTTTGTATAGACTTGGGTCAACTTTGTCGACATATGGGGAAATGTCGACAACTTCGACGAAATTTTGAGGATATTGTGGAATGAGGATGTTTACATGCATTCGACGTCGCCGATCGTCGACATCGACAATATCGGCGAAATTTCGCCCCATGTCGATGACATTTAGTTCCATGCTTACACCTGCCTCTTCCAACCATGCTGTCTCGTCCGTAGTATCCTTGTACCCTGCTACCTCCCACAAGCCCCACCCCTCCCGTTGAAGCTCTGCTCCCTTTGATTCTACCCCAGTGCTTCAAAGACGAAGGTAGCAAGCTGCCGCCATCTCCTGATTATCATCCTTTGTTGCCACCCGCCCATCCCTCTCCCAGTGTAAGTCTCCAACTCCCAACCCAAGTCCTCTCCCTATCCTTCCCCCCATGGCCTCCCATCGCAACGTATAATACTCCCAGTTGCTATACCCAACTCCAAACTTTATAAGTCCCTTTTTCCCTCCCGACAACTTAAGAGCCGCATTGCCCCTTCATCCTCAACCTCCAATTCTAGGACTCCGTCCACAAGGGGCCAAGTCTCCATCAGAGACACAACCCTACTATGCCGCCTCCCTTTACCCTACGCCAAATCACTTTGCGCTGGCTTGCCGTTCGTATGTAACTGAGGTGGTCCCAGAACGCCTCATCCTCCGCCAGGATTCCAACCCTAGCACACCCAGCGACGCCTACACTAGTCATCGCCTTCAGGCTGCTAGTAAGCAACCCTGCAACTCGCATAATCGTTGACCTCTTTCCAATTGATTCTGAGTAGCTTTATCAAGATTAAAAGCAAATTGCGCAAAAGCTTCTAACTCCGCAAATGGGCTCTCGCCCAAGAACCCCTAAGCAAGGGGCTGTTTGGCCCCCTACCACTCCCAGTCAACTCACCACGGAGTTGGATCTGCGAGCCAAGGCATACACATCAACCTTCCTCACAAAAATCACTTTCTTCCTTATCCGATTCATGTGGGTTTTGCTCATCCAAAGAATCATGGTGACTGTACTACAAGTCAACAACGAAGTGGACACAATTAATACAACTCTGGAGGTTATTTAACATCAACTAGACAACCTGATGCAACGACAAGATGATACAATTCAACATCAACATCAACTAGACACCCGTATGCAACATGTTACGACACCTAGCCTGCAATGATTGGATGAAACACTTAAACACGTACTTGAAATTCAAAATACTTCGTGCTCCAGCCATGTCAAGCTGTGATTGTCCTACAATCAGAAGATGAAATTGAGTCTGAAGATGTACCTCTTTCGGGTGACCAGAGCCACAATGAATCAGAAGAGGTCGATGAGTAAGGTGATGAAGATGCACTCAGCTTGTGATCCAAGAACTAACGAGGACGAGTCAGAGACAGTGGCTCCACCACCTCTCGCAGTGGATGGCATCAACAGTCCCAAGCGGTATTAATACCGTGCCAATGCATTGCTCGGTCCTTCCTTTAGCGAATGATGTCAATCCTACAACACATCAATTGTCAAAGTCCTTATCATTCATGTAGGCCACGACATGCTTCACACGCTGAGGCTGACATATGCTTCAAAGATGAAGTCTCTACTACTGGGTCAACATTATGGCATGTTTGAGGTTGACAATACCCAATGTTCTGAAATGCGTTATGCGGTATGCGTTCGGTCAGGGTACCGCATAGAGTATAAGCGGAATGCGGGAGCATAAGCGGGGCATATGCGTTTTTGGATTTTTTTAAATAAATTCTATATTTTATACATGTATATTTAATAAAAAAATATAATCATAATCATAAATTTCATACTATCTAGTTTTGTAGCCTAATAGCCCAAAATGTACCAATAGATCATTACATCATGGAAGAAGAAACACATTTTCCGATCATCAATAAGAAAAATCAATCAACAAAAGCCTAAGTTTATATAATGTACTAGAATATACAAGTAACAAAACACACTAACACATGCAGTTCGTAGCAGAACATTTATTGGATGAACACTATAAGAAAATTCACAGTAACAACACATGGTACTTCAAAGTAGAAATAGAAAAAGAACATAAAAAACAAAATCAAAACATCAAAATGATATGAAGAAATCAAGTCACTAATAAATAGAGAAGAAAAAGTCGTAGGGAATATAAATTACTCCCTAGGCAACACACAAATTTGATACTTTGTAAAAGAAAATATCATATCCAATTAATATTTGCAATAGGTTCCCCTTTTATACAAGACAAAATTAGAATTGTTGCAAGAGCAACATTTTCTAATCTTAGAGCAAAATAGAAGAGAAAAGAGAGCAAAGGAAAGAGCATAATGAAACTTTAACAATTGTAAAATGTAATAAAATATTTTGCACCACTCATTCAAAATAGAATATTTCCGAGGTAGCAAAATTTCAATATCTGATCTTAAACCAACTATATAGAAGAAGTTGTCATTTAATTTGGTTGATTTTATTTGAGGTTTTTTTTAACTTAAGTCACCAAATGAAATGCGGGGCCTAAGCGGCCGCATATGCAGACCGCATGCCGCATATTCGGTCATGCCCAAAAATAGCACTGCATAGCTATATGCGGAGCGGCTGAGGGCCGCATACGCATATGCGGCCGCATAAGCGGCCTCATGCGGGGCATATGAGAACACTGACAATACCTCAATTCTGGTCGCCCAATGACGTCCAATCCATTTATCCAACCATCGGCCGCTATTGGGAGAGCCCGCATGTGATACATACGTGACTCAGCGTAAGCTTGTCTTTTGAACCCCCGGGGAGTTGATTTAGGACGTATTGGGATTTATTCTACCTATTTTTTCTTTACTTTTATATTAAGAGGCCTAAGTGCAAATTATCTAGTTGATGTAGTTAGTTATAATTCTTTTATGTGTTTATGTATTTAGGCTTCATTTAATTGCGAATATCATGAGTTAGAAGTTTATTTTCATTGTTTCTGGGTCAAGTAACCTAGTTTTATAGAAGCCAACCATGTGACCTTTGACCAGGGAGTCGAATATGATTTGAATTTTGAGAATTGTTGTTTATCTTCTTTGTATCTTCTTTACGATGTCCCCCACATCGTTGATAGATGTTACCTTTCGAACATTGTGACTGACACTCTGACTTCTCCAAGTTTGACAGTTCTCGAACATGACTTAAGCTTTTCAAAGGATACATGACCAAGCCAACGATTAACATGCAAGGGCGACACAACTACGTAGGTTCTGGATGACTTTCCCATGTAGTACCATCAAGCTCATACCCTTCTCCAGCTGTCCTCTACATCCTCAAATCTTGTATAACACAAGTATCAAATAAGAATATGGCAAAGGTTTTAAAAGAATGAGTTAATTTACTAATGGAAATCAAAGGAAATGGAAACTTAGGAATGAAAAGGGCGGACTTAAGAGGAATGAAAAAGGTTGGAGAGACAGTTCTTATCTTTTTTATTGGATCAGTGGGACCATCACAAGGGCGAGTCTGGGCGAGGAAGAAATGGACTGTATAGGTGGTAACAGTGGTGGTCGAGGACTATGAAATGAACATAAGCGGGGAAGAAGACGACCTAATAACTGGTGTATCACACAACCTGTATTTATAGGAGATAACACAATGCACTTTGCATATAGACCATTACTTTCTTACATAACTGCAAGTACGACATGATAGTAGAAGGAAGAAGATTGTTAATATTGGGTTGTGGTGTCAGATGTCCATTGTGAATATGTTGGACTTTGGAGTACGTCATTGTGTCAAACTATCAATATTCTTGCTGCCGATTTCTTACTACTCGTGGCTATAGATTGTCTAGTACATCTGATGTAGGACATGATAGCCACACAAATGTCTTACAAACTGCAAAGTGGCTGTAGATGTTCAATATACACACATGTTTTTGAAAGTGCAAAGTGGATAACGCGCGGACGGGACTTTGTAGCCGCTTAATCACCAAGTGGACACATAAGCATGCACTCCTGTAAAAAATGGGTGCTTACATTTCTATTAAGTTTTCTTAATCAAATAATCACATCTTTCAAACTTATATTTATTTTATCCAAACCACATAATTATGTAACACTAGTCTCTATAGAGTAGAATATATTACTATGTAGTTACCTAATTATATAGATTTGCACCTGGTGATAGGGTAATGTAACAGTAGGTAACTATGATAGTTCTATAACAACGGGAAAACACAATTTTATAGCTACATAATGTCGTAATATTGCATAGCATGACATTAACACTCACTACAATACACTGTAGATAATGCAATAATACTCAGTAACATTACAATATCGCTGTAGACAACGTTATTAGTACTTATTTCAATGCTAATATAGTAACACAGTAAACGTGACATCACAGGGTTAACCGGGTTGACCTAGCGGTTGAACCAGAGAATCGTAACCCAGAATATCTGCCGGGTTGACCTCAGGGTTTGGTATGAAAAGTTGAAAATGTTGTATTTTTGTATGTGAATGGTCTGCTCCGGTATTTTCACATACACAATCTGGCTATTAAGGCTTGGGGCTGAAACGTGCTCTGGTCAGTCCGTGAAATCTGGAAGCACCGGTGGTTGGGATTTAAAATGTCGTCAGATTAAGGTGAGCACAAAATACTGCCTCTCCTAGGAAATTGAGACAAATAATAAGCATATCAAACATATTGCAGAAATTTGACCTTGCATGCTACATTAAAAAAACTTTCATCCAAACTCAGGCCCAAGGGTTCACATGATAGGAGATAGTCTGGAATGATGCTGTTTAAACATGGTGTTTGTTAAATTATTCTATTGTGTGGTAGCGTACTAGGGTGGAGCAGAATTAAATTTCATAGGCGGAATTAATTTCATAGATTTGCAACCACACGCAAATGTCGAATTCACAGAAATATTCCCCTGTATAACACAGGATTCGGATGTGATCAGGTGAAGATCCTGCCCAACTGAAGTCACTCTCTGCTCTGTCAGTCTACACGTGATGCGTGGCGCTTCAATTTTTAAAGGAACTTGACTGCTTATTTGACAATACAAAATTCCTTGACAGCTCGAAAAACTGTAAAAATTACAGTGGGCATAGTTTATTAACCTGAAACAATTTCTAGTTTTAAATGAACATGCCGTTGCTAATTTCATGTCATACGTAAGATAATAAATAGTATACTACTGATTGTATGCTAATATTTAAATGCCTTTAATTACTCATGCGACCATAAAAGAAAATGAATCCAGATTACATTGAATGAAACGTTGTCTGTAGGTTGAAATCCATCTTTTTTCTGAACGCCTTCAAGGGGAGTCCCAAGCATGATGACTGCCGATATGCAGGTCGTCCTACATCAAGATCACTATTTATCAATTAGATCACATTATGTATAAGCTGCTACAGGCTACGCACAGACAGCATTTAACATTTCGATTATGAAATTCTTTTGTTTGGCACAATCTTAGTAAGATGAAGGATAAGCCATAGAATTAAATGTCCGATTTCGATGTCGTGTCCGATGGCCCTGAAACATAAATTTTTCGAAATTTCGGCTGAAATTTCGATATTTACGGCCTTAAGATTTCACTGATCAAATAAGCGAATTAAATCATGAAAATTTACCAGGACAATCGAAACGCCAAGATCTACTCAAATATGCAATAATATTTCGTATTAGATATGGGGGGGGGTCTCCCACAGTTTAAGTGAAAGAAGCTGAACATTTTGACATAATTTCGATGGCAAAATAAAGATATTAAGTTATGAGATTCTGCAAACACAATGTTTAGACATAGACACACTAGATTATATAATAAATTTATATGTTTAGAAGTTAGGGTGGGATCCATGTCTTGATGAGTGAGTGCACACATGAACAAAACTGTCAAGTCTACTAGACAGTTAGACTGTTAAAAACTTCAAATTACAACCTAGAATATAAAACTTACAGTTACAAGTTATAAACTTACAAAGTGGTTGTATCAAGTCTAGTGTTAGCATTTAACTAGGTTACATGGGACATTTTTACATATATCCAAGAAAGAACTTTGTTATTTTTGGAGTATTTTCCATATCTCTATAGAAGAATGTAGAAATTGATGAAGGTAATGTATAGATGGTCTAGGGATAGGGTAAACATTCCTTAGAATTAAAAAAATAGCCTTTAGAAGCAAGAGATTAAAAGAAATTGTCAAAATACCCAAGATGTAGTATTAACAGTCTTAGGAGCAAATTTCTCGAGATTTAAGTTGTGTTTCTGTACCCAAGGGATGAGATTTCGTCGGTATCGGCGGTATACCGCTCGAAATACCGATACCGACGGGTACCGGTACTGATACGTGCAAATCTGCCGTTAGGATCGCAAAAATCGGCATACCGGTGGGTATACCGCCAATACCGCCAAATATCGAGGGTACCGGTGCAAAATGCACCACTTACACATCGGTACAGGGCGGCATACCGCCCGATACACCGATTTTTGCGAGACAGAGTCTGTTGCTGCTGTTTGAAGAGGAGAACCTTGGGGAGTTTGGGCGATTTTCGAGATTGGAGCTCAAATCAGCCCCAATTAAGGTATGTTTACTTAATTTCTTGCATTTCCCATCATTTCCAACCTCTCCCCTCTCTCTTCTCTTCTTATAATTCTATTCTCACCTAAAAAATTCACCAAATACCCCTAAAATCCTAGATCTACTCCAAAATACTTATGATTGATGCTATTTATCACTAGATCTATGATTATATTATATAGATCTACTGATTTATCACTAATTACCTCACTAATAATTAACATTAACATGTTATTTCATTAATTAATAGTAATAATACAATTAGTACCATTAATAATAGGTATTTAATTTAGGTTTAGTAGAAGAAGTTCTATCAAAGACTAACATGAGCATATATAAACAAAAATATACCCAAAATATCTAAAGAATTCGTAATTTTTATTTATAAAATGCTGAAAATAAAAAAAAAACGTTTTTTTTTTATTTTTTTTCTTTAGAATTGTGTGTGTTTATGTTGTATAAGATGAAACTAGCATGTGGAGTGCATATCACTTGTCTTTTTAATTAGTAAATATCATGTTTTATAATTTTAAAAATAATTTCAGACTTTATTTATATTTAAAAAATAATTATCTTAAAAAAAAAATCTTAAAAAATCTTGTGTTTGATTCTATAATTACAAGCAAGTATCATACATTATAAAATATCGATTTTGATTCTACATTACATAAAAGAAACTGATTCTGTTCACTTAATGGCTTATTTTTATTTGATATTAGTATTGTGAATAGAGAATAGACTTAATAGTTAATACGACAATGTACATTTCTTACTAGTACTTTTTTATTAAATGCTAAGTTACTAATATCATTTGCTTTGCTTGTTTGTCTGTCTTTTTCAGTGTTGACTTTTGAGTTTTGAGAAGATGTCTTCTTCGTCTTCAAGTGACGCTGAGGGTGCGGCTGGTCATGCATCAAAGGATGTGGATTTTGCATGGAGTCACTGCGAGCCTGTACCTGGGTCTGGGAATAGGGCAAAGATTGTCTGCAACTACTGTAAGAAAACACTTGGTGGTGGAGGAATTACTAGATTCAAGCGTCACATTACTGGTGGTGACAAGAATGTGGCAATGTGCCAGAAGTGCCCTCCAAGTGTTAGGGATGACTTCAAGAAACTGATGGGTGCAAAGAGGCAAAAACAACAAAAGTTGAAGCAGGTTGAAAAGGCTTACACAGATACACTCTTTGATGTTAGGGCCACAGGTTCTTCTGCTGAATCAGATGATGATATTGCATATCCTCCAGGGTGTGATACTGCTTATACACGTCATATGTATAGGCGTGCTCTCAGAGACTCCCGCAAAAGTGAGTGGGATAGGGAGGAGGCAGCTCGGCTTACGAGGAGATATGGACCATCTGGTGCAGGTGGAGGCAGTGGGGCTGCACGTGTCCCGGTTGTTGACTTAGATGATGATGATGAAAATCAGGATGCTCAATATAAAAGAAAGAAAGGCCCCGTTGATACACTCTTCCGTTCTGCTAGTGCAAGATTGAAGCATTTTGATGAGCCAGGGGTTAGGAAGCCTGATGCTAGGCAAAAAACCCTAAAAGCAATGTTTACTGGTGCGAAAAAGAAGGTGGGCAAGGCAGTGGGTAAGTTCTTCTTTGCTCATAGTATACTCACACATGTTGCAACCGAACCATATCTACAACACATGGTGGATGCCATAGGGGAGTCGGGTAGGGGTATCAAAGCCCCCACTGCATATGAGTTGATGAACAAGTATCTTCCCAAAGAGAAGAAAGATCTACAGGTATGGATTGAAAGCCATAAACAATTGTGGTCTGAGTATGGCGTCACACTCATGTGTGATGGGTGGACATCTGGAAATAGAAAGCAAATTATTAACTTTCTTATACATTGCCGTGGATCTACTGTTTTTCTAGACTCTGTTGATGCTTCTGGTGCAGTCAGAAATTACAGTTACATCAAGAATTTAATGAAGAAATACATCAAGCAGGTAGGGGTTGGGAATGTAGTGCAAATAGTGACCGACAATGGCTCTAACTTCAAGAAGGCCGGTGAAAGTACAATGAAGAAATATCCGGTCTACTGGACACCATGTGCTGCCCATTGCATAGATCTGATCCCCAAGGACATGGGCTCAATTGATTACATCAAAAGTGTGACAATTGATGGTAGGTTGATCACATGTTTCATCTACAACCATTCCTTCTTGTTAAATGCTATGAGGCGATCAAAGTACCGTGGAGGTGATCTAGTTAGACCAGGGGTGACTAGATTTGTAACGAATTACTTGGCCTTGAACTCATTAAAGTCCAAAAAAGATGGACTTAGGAGGCTTTTCAATGGTGTAGAGTGGACCTCCATGAAGGAGCACAACACCCCGGTTGGCAGAAGGATTGAAGAACTAATTGCCAGTCGGGCTTTCTGGGATAAGGTTACAAAGGTGCTGCGGATAATGGAACCTGTTGTCAAAGTGTTGAGGCTGGTAGATGGTGACAAAGCCGTAACAATGCCTTACTTGTATGATGCAATGCAAGTAATGGTGGAAGGTATTAAACAAGCAGCTCCTAGGTCCCATTCACAATACTTGTCAATTGTAGACAAGCGTTGGGCAGATATGCTTTTGCATCCACTGCATAAAGCAGGTATATAATTTATTTCTTCTAAATTCAGATTTATGTTCTAAGTTTCTAACTCTATAACTTGCTATAAGTTAACTAAATCTAAATCTTATTTCCTTATTTGAAATTGGTGACAGCTTACTATCTGAACCCGACGTTCCAATACTCGCGAAAACTGGGCTTAGATGCGACTCTAATGTCTGCTGTGAGAGATATAATTAACAAATTCTTTACCTCTACTGAAGAGCGCACCATAGTGATGGATGAGGTATATAACTTATATATATTACATAACAAATTCTTTACCTCTACTGAAGTTTGTTCTTAAATATTTTTGCAGTTGCGACAGTTTCGTGAAGGCCTCGGTTGTTTTGGTCATCCAAATGCAGTTGCCGACCGTGATCAGGGTGATCCTTGTGAGTGGTGGGTATGGAATGGAACGGGTGCCCCCCATCTAAGAAAAGTGGCTATTCGTATTCTTTCTCAAACAACATCTGCAGGAGGTTGTGAAAGAAATTGGAGCACTTTCAATTTAATTCACTCAAAGAGAAGGAACAGGTTGGGGGCAGACAGGCTAAGAGATCTGGTATATGTTCACTACAACATGCGCTTGAGGGCTAGAGAAATACGAGATGCCAACTACAAAGAAGTGGATTTTGCTGTCGTCCACGATCCCATTGACACCGCATACACATTCAACCCATCCAGGCGTAGAGGCATAGAAGAAGTTGACGATTCAGAAGATCCTTTAGAGGAATGGATGAATGAGATAGGTCGTCCCATTCTTGATAATCTAGATGGTCGTCCAGATCCATACATAGAAGAGCACTTTGAAGGAGATTCTGATACTAATGTTGACCAAACTCCACCTGAAAGACTTGAGCCTGAGCCTGAGCATGAAAATGTTGATATGGAGATCAATAGAGCAGTAGAAGAAGCATTGGGTAGCACACAATCGCCTTCTTCAAAAAGTACATCTGGGTCAAAATAAAAAACTGATAATGATGGTGGCAATGATGGCGGCGGCAGTGAGCGCTCTCCTGAATATCCTCCTGCTGTTGATCCTCAGTATGACGATCGTCCTTATGTTACGGCAGCTGCACCTCCTCCTCTTCCAGCAGAAAAAGAATATCCCATGCGTGAAAAAACTTTTCAAAGGAGGAAAACTCGAACCGGCAAAGACTACAGTGGTGCTGCACAACCTCAGGCTACAGGCTCCTATGGCTACAACAATGATCATTATTCTGATATTGCTGATTCACTTAGCAACATGAGTATTTCAGGTTCTGATTCTCAATCTCAACATGATTCAACATTGGGATTTGCCGATATGCTATTTGGGCAACCATACCCATCTCACTCTCAATATGGGTATTCTGGATATCAAAATCAGCTACCACCACCACCGCCACAACCAGAACAAGAAGTAGAACATCATGTTGGATAAACCTATACAACAAATGTCTCAGGCCCACATGGAAGTTATCAGTACAACTCCCTTGCATTTTCTGAGGATGGTGGGCAAACATGGAGTGGTGGTCATTCAGTTCTTCCTGTTTCTCCAGTCCCAATACTTCCTATGGCTGTGCCTGTAGCTATTCAACATATTCCTCAAGGAAGTGAACGTCCACTCACTCGAGCTCCTCGACCTACATCTCCAAGAAAGGCACAATATCTCAGAGATTTAGAACAACATTTTCCAAAGATTGGGATGATGCAATTTGTCAACGATACTGTCTATGAGGAGCATGTGACTACATATAACCAACTTTATAGGATGCACATGTCATGGACGGAATATCTCAATAGTATCAACTCATTACAGTATGGACAACCTGCGCGCCACTCAACATACAACTGATGTGAGTTGGTAAGTAAATATGTTATTGATATGTTGTAAATTGTATATTGTTGCATAATTGTGTATATTTAAGTTTGTGGATTGTGCTAGTAAAATTTCATATCTGAATTCCTACGTTTTGTCATCAAAATCCTTCATCGAAATCCCAACGAATCAGGACAGGTTCCTTACCTCCCACATGATGGATCCCCCCTACCCCACATCCAATATAGAATTTTATTGTATAAAACGATGCATTTAGGTGTGGAGATTACACCTGTAAAATTTCATATCTGAATTCCTATGTTTTGTCATCGAAATCCTTCATCGAAATCCCAACGAAACAGGACAGGTTCCTTACCTCCCACATGATGGACCCCCCTTACCCCACATCCAATATAGAATTTTATTGCATAAAACGATGCATTTAGGTGTGGAGATTACACCTGTAAAATTTCATGAATTAATTCGTTCATTTTGGCGTCGATACGGCCAAGATTGCATCTGTCGGTATTTCCGTCGGTATACCGGTAAATACCTATTTCCAAGCTGTTGAAACGGCGTCGGTATCGGTCACCTTATTCCTTGTCTGTACCATTTCGCAAAATTACGGCCCAAACCGGGCTTTTGCTGCAAAATTGCACCCTATTTTGCGAAATTTCGCACCTAGGGTCAAAATTTTCGCGAGATTACGTCCCATCCCCTGCATTTGTGCGTTTTACATGTTGGATCGTAATTTTGATGTCCGATTGCATAAAAAAAAATTTCGAACGAAATTTTGCAATTTCGACCGAAATTTTGTTCCATGGATAAGCAGGATGGGTAATTGGTCCTTGGCAGCCTTGATGTCAAGAATATCATCCATCCCTGTAGAAAACAAGGCCAAAGTGCCATACAATCGCTTTGGCGTAGGAACTTGAAAACATGATGTGGGTAGTGTTTTCAGCAGCATCGTCGATTCTCACTGAGAGGGAATAGTCACACCCCGTCCTCTTAAATGATATCAGATAGGTAGCCAATCAAAGAAGGTTCTCCACGCTTGTACCTGCATTTTGCTCGGAGCTGGGTGCTTCCAAATGGCGCAACTCCCAAGGAAGAATTGGGTATTTGCTGCAATTATTATCTCAGGTATCCTTCATTATAAGTTTATAACAAGCGTATTGCCATCAAGAACAACTCAGTCTCCTTGCAACTAGGAGTGCATACAGAACACCACTTGCCTTTACTTGGACGTCCCTTCTGTGTCAGCACCTTCCACTGTCCATTTTGTAGGATTAAGTAGGAGGCAAAAGTTGACATTGCCCTGGAACATGATGGACTCTGATCCCAGCTGGGTTATTTTGCCCGGTAGTCAAGAAACATTGGGGTATAATTAGCTAATAACATGTTTTTTGATGATTTGAAAGATCAATTAAACATGATTTACTTTTTTATGTTGGAGAATTTTTTTGGCGTTCCTTCAGCGACTTTATTAGCTAATAACTTAATGCCAATTTTCTTATAAAATAACAAAGAGTAAATCTCTTTCAACAACATGTCCTCGAGTAGGTGGATGCATAGAAAAGAAGCTAAAAACCCCTTCATGCAAATTCTAGCCCTCATCACTGAAACAATCAGGGAGATATGTAGCTATTAGCAGCTATGGGAACTTTAAAAATCAATAGCAAGCCCAATCAATGATTTTGATTCAGAAAAAAAATCTTAATGTATAGCAAGCATCTGTTTACAGTTTCAGCTATATAAGTTGGAATCAACGTTTAGGATGTAAAGATAAAATTAATTACTGTGGTTACGCCAGTGTTCGTCACTTGGTGGTTCATTGTGTTTAAATCCTTGGAGTGCAATGGCTCTGGCCAGTAGTATCAGGTAGACCTGACGTGAGCATGTGACAGCTTTGGTGGTCAGCACAACCATGGAGCTGCGGCTTGCAATCATTCTATTCAAGTATGGTCTGTGATTAGTAGCTACATCTCCAACAAGCGTGATGAGAGGACTTAGGTCCACTGGGCATGAGAAGCCCATATGTGCTTCTGGACTCTAGTTTATGTAAAAATGGTCCCAGTGGAAGGTGAATGAAAGGCTGAATGAGTGAGTATCCACCCATTAGCAGCAATGTTAAGAATCATGTTTTTCCTTTCTAATTTGATAACAGGAGAACTCACTTTGGTCAATTGAATCATTTGGGTTAATGGCATCACACAGGAGCCCACCCAAAAATTATTTTTGGTTTTTGGGTTAAGATCTATTTTAGCCTGGCTCTACAAAATTATGACCCAAATCCTTTTTTTCTTTGGCCGATTGCCAGGCCCGCCCCGTGTGATTATTAGTTCTCGAATGAATTAAGATATTTCATTGGCAATGTAAGTTATTTATACGCTTTTCCTTTTTCAGGATAAGTCTAAAAAAGCCAGATTTTTAGTTGCATTATGCTCTTATCTGATGTATATCTTATAAATTACCTCTAATTATGGAGATTGCTATATTGCAGGATGCAAGCAATGGCATTGGAATTCAATGAAAGGATAGAGAAGGTTAACCGTGAGAGGAAATACCATCAGGTAACTTAGTGTCAATCATAGTTACAATTATACTAGAATGGCATTTATCAGATAACAAGTGGTAGATCAATAGTCTGATAGTTTGGTTCTTCCTGACCAGCAAAGTGCTGCTGTAGAGATAAATTCCTTGGATGCCCAGTGGAGGGAGCTTGTGCAGAAGAACATAGAGATTGAAGCAGCATGTGCTAACCTTAGCAATTTGATTGAGCATATGAAAATGCAAGCGAAGGACAGGTAACCTTGAGGTATTTTGTTGTGCTATCAATGTTTGATCGTTTTTGGAACTAAATCTTTTTGTACTGCAGTGGTCTGGATCTTGATGCCAACCCGGAGAAACCATCTCAATTGGCCGACTAGTGTTACTCTACAAATATACACCTTATTGTATGCTGATACTGTCCACCTGAACTCAAGGATCTTTCTTTGTTTTGTTTGGAGTTGTTTTAAACTGTATTTGTTAGATTCCTACTGCAATACTATCCGATGGTTGACAAGAAGATGCTAAGGACTATTTACTAAAGAAGAGTAGCAGCCAAAAGAGCCATCTGTGGGAGTAACGCTTTGGGGCCCCTCAGGCGGTCCTCTCAAGCAAAGATCTTGGTTTCCACGGCTTTTGTTTTGGTGGCTGAAAAAAATTATGCTGAAAGAGCCCTTCTTATGATGTAAAAAGATATTTGAAAATGCCTTCTCTTGTACTCAACCCCTAGTGGCATGGGCCATGCACCCGCAACGACTTTGTGAACTAATGAACCGTGTGATGGCTACGTTTTGGTTTCAACTTGGAATTGCTTGTAACCGTATTATTCATATGGAAACTGAACAGTAAAAATGTAAAGCAACATGGAAACAGGCGAGAAGATGCAGTTTCCAGTTGGGCTTCAGTTCTTGTTTGTGCTGTTCAAGGCGGATAATTTTTTTTTCTTTTAGGGCCCGTTTGGTTGGGCAGAATCAAATGTCCGAAGTTGATTTTCATCGAGTTACAAAATCAAACGTTTGCTTGTGTAATTCGAAATGCAGTGCGCAACTAAACGACATAGCACCTCCCGTTTCTGTATAAATTGCCGCGAGGTTTGTTTTCGTTCTCTTGATCGTGTGTAGCTGTACATACAACTGTGTACACTTCTGGTCTAGCATGACAAATTTTGACGTAAACCCACAAAGCTCAAGGCATATTTCTGTGAGCATCTGTAAACTGCGACTCTACCAACCGAAAGTTAGCCAACTAATTGAGTCCAGTTCGCACCGAACCAAACTATTTAGTTGCAGTCTCAATCATCTCAGTTTGATTTCATGTTTCAAATTCAAGTGTGGGTTCAAAGCAAATAGGCCCTTAGACGAACTGGATATGTGAAATGAACACGAGATAGAACTGTCAGAAGGCTATGGTGATATTTTGGACGCTCAACAAGTTTAAGAAGAAATATGAGGCAAAGTTGTAGATTTATTGTAAAGGGTTGGAGGTCAAGGATTACTTTCCTCAGGGTTTTTTAGCTCTATATAAAGCGTTGTCCAAGGTAAGTAACCATCTGATGTCTTACGTGCCTTCAGCAGCAACACTTTCCGCTAGCATAACAGTTTTTGAAGTGTGTTGAGCTAATCTGCCACAAGTGACGATTATCTTCGTGCATTATATTTTCTGCAGATCCTGCCTATAATAAATTCGACATTTACTTATACATTAAGGCTAGGGAAAAGGCTTGACATTGCAATTATTATTTCAAGGCACACCGCAGCTGTCATGTGCGGCGTCGAGAAGTGTTCACCAGTTCGATTAAGCTTATCGAGGTTGAACTATTATCTTGCCATTATTATTCTATTATCAGTGCAACCAGCCGACATGTTACCTTTTTGATCCATCTAATCCTCTTAATGACTAAGCTTCTTTATGATTGTATATCTACAATCCGGCCATGTTCGGTTTTGTGCATAAAAACATGGACGAGATTCTGGTTGGAGTGTGCAAGTTACATCCCATGCTTGGTTGAGAAAGATGGGAATGGTATGGTATGTATTTCCATTTTTAAGCGGCATACTGTTCAGAGTAAAGTGTGGTGTGAGATATAGAATTCGTGGATCCATAAATAGAGGAACACAGCTTGTAGTGAGACATGGTTTGGAAACCCACGCACCCGAATACCTTGTAGATGGTATATATTATTTTGCCCCGTTTGGATTTATTTCACAACTATGTTTTTATTCTAAGTTAAACACGCGATGCTGATGCATGTGTTTTTAATCGTTCTTACATGCATATTTTTTCTTGATTTCATGTGTAAATTGGTCATTTATTTGATTTATTACGCATGGAGTGTCATAGATGGCTTGTTTTACTTGAATGCATTAAATTATATAATTTTAACTGTTTTACATGGTATTTTATGCATCCCGAGTACTTATGTATGTTCTTTGCGATTTCAGGTACAAGGAAGCTCTACAAACTCAGTGCTATCGACATGGCAAAAGTCGGTGGTACCAACTTGACGTCAGTAATGGACTAGAAACTCGTCTAGACTCGGTGCTATCGACAGTCAAAGTCGGTAGTACTGAAACAACATCAGTAAACTCCAAGAAATGATTCATGAATTTTCAACTCGGTACCTCTGAGTTGACGCCATGGAAGCTGTTCGAAAATCACAAAACTCGGTGTTACCGAGTCTTGTCGATAGTACCGACACAATTGGGAGTGCACGACTAAATCTAGTAACTCGGTACCACCGACTCACCTAGTTGTTACTACTGAGTTCGCCCGATCATGCCATCCGCAGACTGCATTCTAATCCGATGACTAATGTTATTTTATACCCTAAGTGCGTTTTATGACTTAGGGGGAGTACGACCAGACCTAAGGAAGCAGCCGTTTTCCATTGCACGACACCAGTGAGAGAGGAGAGAAGAGCCAAGGATTGAAAAGCTTCACCCGGGAAGATCCGAGTACCTCTGGAGGGCGATTCTACAGTTGGAAGATAGCAGAACGCACGTATGTCGGAGGGGATCATCCGGATTGGCTGAGATTCAAGGGTTACTTTAGTTTTTCTAATATTTTCCACGTTTTTCTTCTTCTCTACCATGTATTCATCAATGAAAATCATGCAACGCTAAAAACCTCTATTCCTTAGGATTCAGGAGTAGCCCAGATATACACTGTAATTGACTTTTATGCATTAATATCAGTTTTATCCCTATTTACTGGATATAAATCTATGAAAGCTTCTTGTTCTATTTGTGCTTGATCATGATAAGTAGATTTTTAGACACTTAGTCATCTCGGGAGAGAGATTAAGGGTTGGAAAGCGTAGATTTACATGTTTAATGTGCCTTTTGGGAAAAGTGGAGTGTAAGCGGGATAAGAAACCCAAAGAAAATCTTAAAACATCTAATTAATCAACCAATTACTATGGAAATGAGATTGACATTAGATTATGTAGTGAATTACACTACATGAGCTGCCAATTCTGGCTATATGCTCTTTATCTAGGGATAGGGATAATTTATATTAGTGTGTGAAGTTGATTATCTGTGTTATCTGTGGTGAACCACTATCCTAAGGAATTCATCCACCTCTGATTAATTCAAACCTTTAATTCTTTTTGTTTTTGCATTAGTTCTATAACTCAAATTAATTCAACTATTTAAAACCGACCTAGCTGATTAGACTGTAGTTAGTAGTAGTATACTGGAGAAATGTTTCCTTGTGTTCGACTCGGGCCTCACAAGGCCTGTATTACTTCGATACGTTCACTTGCGTATAACACACGATAAACACGTGTCAAGTTTTTGGCACCGTTGCTGGGGAAGCGACAACATCCACCACTACGAGTGCTGTGGTTTGCCACTCTAGGCCAACCTTTTTTATTTTTATTTTATTTTCATTCAAGCTGAACCATAATATATTTTTGATACATCACAAGTTTCCTACGCTAATATTCACTTTCTACTGTTTCAGGGACACTAGTGCATGTTGTGTACCAGGGCCCTAGAATACGGAGAACTGTCCTCACAGGGCCTTGGACAAGTAGAACTTTTACATGGAGAAAGGGAGTTCGGTAGATCTATGGATTGGTTCAACCGAACCCCTCCCCCGACTCCTCCTTTGCTTGAAGAACCAGAAGCACTAGAAGAACATGAACCAATAGAAATGGGCGATCTAGTAGAAGATCAAACGATATGGAAAAGGATCAATGATTCGTCATCCACGGCCCAGAAAGGGCCCATCAAAAGGCAAGCCATCAATGGGGGCAGCTACAAGATAGATCCCAGACTGATTGCCTTAGTTAAATCTCAAGCTTTCCACGACCATAATTCTGAAGATCCAATGACACATATCAGTAATTTTGTTGAGAACTGTGATATGGTTAAGATAGACAGAGTTCTAGCAACCACAATATATCTGAAGCTATTCTCTTCATCACTGGCGGATAGTGCAAAACCATGGTTCAATAATCTTGATAATGAAATTATTGAGACATGGGATCAGATGATAGACACTTTCTTCGAGTGCTACTTCCCTCCGCAGAAGACGAACGACCTAGTGAAGAAGATCCACAACTTCAGACAACAAGCAGATGAGTTATACTCAGAGGCATGGGAGAGATTGCAGTTAATGCTGAGAAAGGTGCCTCATCATGGAATTAATTTACGGGGGCAGGCGAAGATCTTCTATTATGGCCTACACAAAGGGGAGAGAACAACTCTTGATAGTGCAGGGGATACCTTTTCAACAAGCCCACTCACTTGCATGAGATCCTCAAGAACATGTCTAAAAACCAGACATGGGGTGAAGAAAGAGAGCTACCGACAACCATCAAAAGTGTTAGAGAGTCCAAGATGATATCTGCTTTGAATGAGAAGTTAGATCTGATTGCTAAGAAGTTGTGTTCTACAAATAGATTTCCTTCAGAAGAAGAAGAGGAGTGCAAGTATGTGCGCCAGGGACAATACAGAAACAATGACTACTCTTGGAGGAAGGATCCCTAATTTTCCTAAAAGGATCCTAACAATTTCCAACAGGATCCATCACATGTGCAACAAAAACATCCTAAGCCACAACAGTACGATGGCCAAGCACAATATCAGCCAGAGCACCAAAAAATTGACAAGATTGAAGAAATGCTTGGCAAGCTAGTGAGTCAGAATGAGCTGCAAATTGCACACACTCAAAGAGATCTCTAGAATCAAGGGGCACACATCCACAACATTGAAACTCAGATTTCTAAAAAAGCGACAGATGTGAGTTCACTAAAGCAACCAACTCAGTAAGGATTTTTGGCAAACACCAATGTACCTTTAGGGAATCAACATGTTAAAATAGTTCTAATTTGTAATGGCAAGAATCTACTGAATGATGCATCACACAATGTAGGTACATATGAAGCTACAACTCAAACTATACCAGTAGATGCAGAAGAACCGGACATGTCAGCATAGGAGAAGACTGCTGAGGAGCAAGCTGATGAGGTTGGGGGTAATAAAACAAAGGCTTATATCCTGTCTCACCAGAGTGAACTAGTGGCTCATGTGCCTTTCCCGAATAGTTTGAAAGCTAATAAGATGGACCAACAGTTCAAGAAATTTCTAGACAATTTTAGGAAAATTATCTGTGAACATTCTCCTAATAGATGCTATTGAGCATATACCATCTTATGGGAAGTTTTTGAAGGATATCATTACAAAGAAGAGGAAGATACCTGAGTCGAATGTGGTGGTGCTGAAAGAGCAGGTTAGTGCTTTTATTCTGGGAACACTACCCCCTAAAAGACAGGATCTGGGATGTTTCAATATCACATGCTTCATAGGAAAGACAAAATTAAGAGAAGCTCTATGTGATTTAGGGGTGAGTATCAACCTAATGCTACAATATACTTAAAAGAAGCTCAGACTTAAAGAATCTAGGAAGAGCAGCATGACAATCCAATTGGTGGACAATTAAGTAGTTAAGCCATATGGTATATGTGATGACGTCCTGGTGAAAGTTAATAGGTTCATTTTCCCTGCAGATTTTGTAGTGATGGAAATGCAAGACGACCATGGAAATGAGCTTTTACTTGGGAGACTTTTTCAATCCACAAATGACATGATACTAGAAATGGGCAGAGGATGTATAACTATGGGCATCTAAGATGACAGGCTCAAGATCAAGATGCCCGATCACTCTCAAGCCATGGGGCATAAGGTGCAATGCAACATGCTTCAGCACATGGATAACAAGTTTTCTTTATTTATAGGGAAACCATTCCTAGACATGGCCCATGTTATGAATAAAGTAGAAAGAGGTATGCTAGTAGTGGACATCCTAGAAAATACGAAGGTGATCTCGCTTACTCAAGCAATGCGCTACCCAGAAGATGAAGAAGAGGATTATAACCCTGCTGCCATAGAAGAGGCCATGGCTGATTCCATGATACAGTCATATCTAAAGTTACCCTTGGAAGCATGCTTGATGAACAGAATGGAGGACAACACATGCAACAACCATCTAGAGGAGTGTGTATTGATGCTGAAGGTAGTACCTTGATACTATGCAAGATGCCTTGAAGGCTTTGGACCACTACCCCCACCATTGGTCCCGTCTCTGTTGAGCCCTCCAGAATTAGAACTGAAGCCATTACTGCCGCACCTGAAGTATGTCTTCTTAGCTGTAGAGGAGAAGCTCCTGGTGATCATATCATCTTCTTTGAGTAGTGAAGAGGAAGGAAGCTACTCACTATGCTGAAAAACCACTGAGCTGCATTTGGGTGGTCAATAGTTGACATAAAAAGGATCTCTCCAACCTTGTGCCAACACAAGATCCAACTTGAAGAAGGAGAAAAGGTGATTGTCCAAACTCAGAGGCATCTAAATCCTATCATGATTGAGGTAGTGAAGAAATAAGTAGTCAAGCTTCTATCAGTAGGTATAATCTATGAAATTTCTAACTCAATGTGGGTTAGCCCTACCCAGGTAGTTCCTAAGAAATGGGATCACAGTCATAACCAATGTTGCCATGAATTAATCTCGACTAGGTTGGTGACGGGGTGGCGTGTGTGCATAGATTATTTCTGATTAAATGCAACCACCATAAAAGATCATTTTCCTTTACCGTTCATTGATCAAATTTTGGAACGCTTATCTGGATGATCACATTTTTGTTTTCTTGATGGGTATTCTGGCTATAATCAAATTTCCATTGAGCCTAAGGATCAGGAGAAATACACTTTCATCTGCCCTTATGGCACATTTGCTTACAGACAGATGCATTTTAGTCTTTGTAATGCCCCCAATACTTTTCAACGCAGTATGCTCGCCATCTTTTCTAACATGGTAGAGCGGTGCTTCGAGGTTTTTATGGATGATTTTTCTGTATATGGAGAATCTTTCAATGATTTCTGGTATAACCTTGATAGGGTGCTACAGAGGTGTGAGGACACTCACCTAGTTCTGAACTGGGAGAAGTGTTACATGATGGTCAGTGAAGGAATTGTTCTTGGATACAAGGTGTCCAACAAAGGTATGAAAGTAGATCCTGTTAAAATTGAAGTCATCTCCACACTACCTCCACCGACATCGATGAAAGGAGTAAGGAACTTTTTGGGACATGCTGGGTTTTACTGCCATTTTATAAAGGATTTCTAAAAAATTGCCAAACCTTTATCGGAACTGTTAGAGAAGGACGATGAATTTTCCTTTGATGAACGCAATTTGAAAGCCTTTGAAGTTCTTAAGGAGAAGTTGATCTCCACGCCTATCGTGCAGGCTCCTGACTAGAGCCTCCCTTTTGAGCTGATGTGTGACACATTAGATTATGTAGTTGGAGCTGTGTTGGGTCAACACAGAGACAAGACTCCAACTGTCATATATTATGCGTCGAAAACTTTGAATGATGCATAAATGAATTATAAAACTACTGAAAAAGATCTATTAGTGGTGGTGTTTGCTTTTGAAAAGTTCCGCCAATACCTAGTTGGGAGAAAGTGATAGTTTGGACCGACCATGTTGCCTTCAAATACTTGTTACAAAAGAAAGACACCAAACCTAAATTGATTAGGTGGATTCTTTTGTTATAGGAATTCGACATTGAAATTAATGATAAGGCAGGGGTAGAAAATGTAGTGGATGATCACTTATCTAGGTTGGAGAGGGTGAATGAAAGAGATGTAGCCATCCCCATTGTTGAGGAATTCCCAGATGAGAAATTGTTTGCAATTAAAACTGAAGATCCCTGGTTTGCGGATATTGTTAATTACCTAGCTTGTAAGGTGATGCCCGTAGATTGGGGATACCATGAGAAGAAATGATTTTTCCACTCTTTGAGGTTCTATATTTTTGGATGATCCCATTCTTCTTAAACAATGTAGGGATGGATTTTTAAGGAGATGTGTACCCGAATGTGAGGTGGAGAGCATCTTGTCACACAGTCACTCTCTACCCACAGGCGGGCATCATGCTAGCTCTAGGACTGCGGCCAAAGTCTTAGCGAGTGGGTTTTATTGGCCGACTTTGTTTAAAGACACACAACTTTATTCATCATTGTGATGCATGTCAACACACAAGTAATATTTTGAAGTGACATGAAATGCCTTTAAATATGTTTCAGGAGGTTGATGTTTTTGATCTTTGGGGAATAGATTTCATGGGCCCATTTGTGTCGTCTAATTCCAATCTCTATATCTTAATTGCGGTTTATTATGTGTCTAAGTGGGTGGAAGCAATTCCAACCCACACCAAAGATGCGTAGGTTGTGTGCAGGTTTGTAAAAAAATATATTTTCTACAGGTTTGGTGTCCCCTGCCTGATTATTAGTGATGTTGGTTCACACTTCACTAATAGGCAATTTGGAGCTTTATTGAACAAATATGGGGTGAAGCACCGAGTGGGTACTCCGTACCACCCACAGACGCAGGGATAGGTTGAGGTGTCCAATAGAGAAGTAAAGAAGATCTTGGAAAGGACAATCTCAACCAATAGGACAAACTGGATCTATGTCCTAAGTGACGCTCTTTGGGCATATAGAACATCCTACAAATCCCCAACAGGAACAACACCTTTTAGGCTGATCTATGGCCGTGTTTGCCATCTACCCGTAGAGCTTGAACATAAAGCAAAATGGGATGAACTTCAACATTGATGAAGCGGCTAGAAAGAGGCTTTTAGAGCTTAATGAATTGTATGAGATTAGAATGGATGCTTATGAAAGCTCTAGGATATATAAGGGAAGGACAAAGAAGATTCATGATAGTCACATTCTCAATAGGGTGTTTCTCCCAGGGTAGAAAGTCCTCCTTTTCAATTCTAGACTTAGGCTATGTCTGGGTAAGCTAAGGTCCAAGTAGAGTGGACTATTTGTGATTGAAAAAGTTTTTCCCCATGGTGCTGTGAAGATTGTATATGGGAATAGGTCGTTCCTTGTTAACAGTCAAAGATTAAGGCATTATTTTGGAGGGGAGGTAGAGCCACAAATAGAGGAGGTGCAACGTTGTGCAATTCCATAGATTCTCGCTCTAATGATCATCTAGTCTAGAAGGTTAAACAATGACGCTCGTTGGGAGGCAACCCAATTTTTATTGCACTATTTTTAGGTTCACTTTTTGTTTTTAATTGTTATTCTACATTGATTTCTGTAAAAAAGGTACCTTGACACATTTTTGGAGTGTGCAGGTCATAAAAGTCGGTACTACTGAGTTAATCAGTCAATAGTACAGAAATGAGGTCAGGGAATTATCTGCAAACGTAACACATACTCGGTACCACTGATTCCACTATTTGGTACCACTGAGTCTCTGAAGATCTTTGGAGCACTAATTGGTAAGGTCTCAGTAGTATCAACTTTTCTGTCAGTACTACTGACTTTTTGATGCACCCAAGTTCAGAACACCGAGTCAAAAATGTCGAAAGCACTGACATTTTCAAAAACTCAATACTACTGACCCTAAAGTCGGTACTAGAGACTCGAGACGTCAGCGATCTGTTTACGCCAGATCCAAAGGCTATGACGAGCTTCATCGAGTGGTCGGTGGTACCGATATGTGACACCGATAACCACGTCATCCAATCATAAGCCTCGATGCACCGACCACAGATTAGTGTTAGCCAACTCGGTACTACCGACACCAAAGTTGGTAGTACCGACTCTGCCACATTCAACTATATAAGAAGGGGTGGTGGATCCATTTTCTTCACACCTTCTACATCCACTCCTCCTACAACTCAGATCAAAGCTCACCAAGCGCTGACAATCTTCCTTGAGCTTCTATTTTCTTAACCTCCTTCTTGCATCATTGCCATGGGCCCTAGGAGAGGAGCCTCTACTTCAGTGGAGCATGGAGAGTTGGTCCCCCGACCAACACACATACAACACCCATCTTTAGAGGTTTAGAGGGTATATGAGGAGCTGCAAACGAGGAGGATAATGCCAACGTGAGATGGAGATCACACCTTCATCGAGCAAGTGGGCTTCACCGACAGCCTTAGATGGGTGTGCCAACACCATGCCATGAATGGGAACAACCCATTCTTCAATGACTAGTAGACATATTTAGAGCTTGTCCTTGAGTTCTTGGCATCTTTGGATGTCTTGGTCGCCCCTGAGTAGCACATCATAGGCAAATGGAGAGAAGGAAGGGTCAACTTCCACCTCTTCAACACCAACTACTCTATCATGCTCTAGGACTTCAACCACATCTTTGGCTGGCCCCATGTGACAGAACGCTCCGCCCTAGCGGACTTTGACTATGATCTAGCTTGGTGGAAACTATCGAAGGTGCCTAAAGGTTTCCACATTAGTTGGCATGTGAACTCCATCACTAACATCGAGCACCCATTTACTCAAATCCTTCACCTCTCTGCACCAAAACAATCTTTGCACATTTTGTGCAAGCTCAGGGCAAGGTCCAGAAGACAGACCTATACTTTCCCTACATGCTGTTGGAAGACGAGTCCGTCAACTTTGGGTCATTCCTCCTCCTTCATATGATGCATGTGAAGCGCAATGTGTAGAGGAAAACACCATTGGTGTTTGGGAGACTGATTACCCTTATTGCATTGCATCTACGCCTTGACCTGTCCACCCTCGAGCCATTGGAATCAACAAAGAAGTTGGATGTCCAACACTTCAAGAAGGCGAGCCTCTTCGACATGAAGTACAACACTGTGCTTGCATGCTGCACACAACAAGGAGGGTATAGGGAGTACAGCCTCCCCGACCCCATCTTCAACTTGTGAGGAGTGGAGCACCTTAGATGGCTACTAGATGATGGGGAGAAGGAAGGTGAAGAGATGGTAGCACCCAGGGATGACCACAAGTAGCAGGACGATGCTGATGATGATGTTGAGGAGGTGGAGCCTACCATCCCTATCACTCTGTGACTGATCCTGTACAAACATGCGTGAACATATGCTGCATCCAGATCATCTGCCCCACCACCCTCTCAGGAGGGACCTAACACGTTTGATATGCAGGGCATGTACGAGATGCTGTAGGATATCCAGACAAGGCAGCAATAGCACCAGGCGACGTTGGCTGGTGTGCAAGACATACAAGGAAGGCTGTATCAAAACCAGCAGGAGATATTCGACAATGAACATCTTCTCTTGGCCAACCAAGAGAACATTCACATGCACCTGTAGTGCATGGAGCAGTATCAACAACCTTTCTTTGACAACTACTGGAACCAAGGATACTTTGGAGAGTACCCAAAGCTGTCGCCAATGCCGCCTACAGACCTCTCATTCCAGAAGATGTTCCCTCCACACGACCCAACATGCCACCTCTGCCATTCTGAGCCCTGGTACCGCTATTCCACCTCTTGGGTGTGAGTATTGACTATGTGAACATAGTCATATTCAAGCTTAAGGGGGTGCTGGAACAACATTCTATCTTAGTTT
This sequence comes from Alisma plantago-aquatica, assembly GCA_963693085.1. Taxonomy (NCBI): domain Eukaryota; kingdom Viridiplantae; phylum Streptophyta; class Magnoliopsida; order Alismatales; family Alismataceae; genus Alisma; species Alisma plantago-aquatica. The sequence continues at coordinate 240,768,187 of OY856412.1, read as the reverse complement.
TTATTTTTTTATCTTACTTATTTGTTTTATTTTAGTTATGCAATTGTAGGATCCACATCTATCTAGTGTAATTGTGGAGCAGTAAATGCATGGTTTTGTTTTTTTGAATAGATTGTATTCTCTTTATTATTTCATGAAAATGGTCATATCCTTATTTCTTAATTGCAAAAAAATCTTTCTACAACACCAATTGAGGAAGTGTTTGGACTAGTCAACATTAGGACTTATGACATAAATGAAATTCTAAATCAACTTTGGAATGTGAATGATGAAGATGTTGAGCCTAAGATGACCAAACCATAATGAGATCTTAAATGAAAAATATAAGAAAGAAACATTAAGATCACCCTGAATATAGGGCAATTAAGAGGGACATATCATAATCTAATGAAAGGCATTGTCTCTTAGTTGTGTGATTTCATTTGTTTCTTCCATTCATTTTTGACTCACCACCTCAAGAATCATGAGTACTCCAAGTTATTTCCTTAGATTGCATTACATGGCATAATAGGAATATGATAGTTAGCTTGTTTGCATTTAAAAAGAGAGAGAGAGAGAAAAACACTACATTTGTATGCATAAATGATTATTAGTGCATACCATCTTAGCTTGCATAATTAAGTTCATGTAGTTGCATACATTTCAAGATTTCATTCATATTTTCTTGAACATGTGAATTTTAATCTCAAGATGTGAAGTTGAAATGCGGGGATATACCTCCTAAGAAAAAAAAAGAAAAAAATCATGAAAGAAAGAGCATAAAATTAGTCTTGCTGAAAAAGAGAGAGAAAACTATTTCCAAAGAACCAGGAGAAAGTATGTCCTACAAGTTATTTTAGAGATGAATAATCCACACGTGCATTGTTTTGATTTATTCAGACAATCTCTTGTTGTTGATGAAATTGTTCCATACATGCATCATTTCATATAAAGAAAAAAAGAAACAAGATTTAGGCATTAGGGTTCATGCATGACATTCTTTTCATCCGTATAGGTTCATCATTTTTTAAATAAATAAGTTGGATGTACTTATGATTCTTCGATTTCCACCCATCTCATATCATTAATTGCTCTTATTGGTAAGCCACTCAGATGATTTATCTCCTCATTCATGCTTATAAGGAGACCTGCTTCCAATTAGTTGGTAGTTAAGAAAGAGCAATTTAGAATAGGGAATCACACAATACACCAAGCGAATGCCTGATGTTAACTGCTTTCTTGATAGTGTCATTGATTGAAAGGTGGACATATTTAATAGAAGTTTTTGGTCACTGAAGAGCAGGTATTGATTCAGTGGTCAATGAAGGCCAATTTAGGATTCGTTCGATGGATATGATTAAGAAAGGAATGTATGTGTTATGTCCTTTTACTGACTCTTGTCAAACAAATCCGAGAGAGTGTTGCTCGAGGACGAGCAACATTTAAGCTTAGGGGAGTTTGATGCATGTGTTTTTAGTCATTCTTACATGTATATTTTTCCTTGATTTCATGTGTAAATTGGTTATTTATTTGATTTATTATGCATGAAATATCATAGATGGTCCGTTTTACTTGAATGCATCAAATTATATGATTTTAACTATTTTACATGGTATTTTGTGCATCCCGAGTACTTATGTATGTTCTTGTGCGATTTCAGGTACAAGAAAGCTTTACACACTCGGTGCTATCGACATATCAAAAGTTGGTGGTACCGACTTGATGTCAATAATGGACCAAAAACTCACCCAGACTCAGTTCTATCGACAGTCAAAGTCAGTAGTATCGAAACAACATCAGTAAACTCCAAGAAATGATTCGTGAAAACTCAGTACTACTGAATTCCCAACTTGGTACCTCCGAGTTGATGTCAGGGAAGTGGTTCAAAAATTACATAACTCGGTGCTATCGAGTCTTATTGATAGTGCCGACACAATCATGAGTGCACGACTAAACCTAGTAACTTGGTACTACCGACTCACCTAGTCAGTACTACCGAGTTTTCCCGATCAGGCCATCTGCAGATTGCATTCTAATCTAATGGCTGGTGTTATTTCATACCCTAAGTGCCTTCTATGACTTAGGGGGAGTACGGCTAGACCTAAGGAAGTAGTCATTTTTCATTGCATGACACCTAAGAGAGAGATAGGAGAGAAGAGCCAAGGACTGAAAAGCTTTACCCGGGAAGATCCGAGCACCTCCATAGGTTGATTCTGCAGCCAGAAGACAGCAGAACACATGTACGTCAGAGGGGATCATCCGGATTGGCTGAGATTTAGGGGTTACTTTAGTTTTTCTAATATTTCTCACATTTGTATTCTTCTCTACCATGTATTTGTCAATAAAAACCATGCAAGGTTAAAAACCTCTATTCCTTAGGATCTGAGAGTAGCCTAGATATACACTGTAATTGACTTTTATGCATTAATACAAGATTATCTCTATTTGATAGATATAAATCTATGAAAGCTTCTTGTTCTATTTGTACTTGATCATGATAAGTATATTTTTAGACGCTTAGTCATCTCGAGAGAGAGAGAGAGATTAAGGGTTGAAAAGCATAGATTCACTTGTTTACTGCGCCCTTTGGAAAAAGTGGAGTGTAAGCGGGAGGAGAAATCCAGAGAAAATCTTAAAGCATCTAACTAATCAACCAATTACTACAGAAATGGGATTGGTAGTAAATTATACTGCGGGAGTAGGTAATTCTGGCTATAGTCTCTTTATCCAGGGATATGGATAATCGATATTAGTGTGTGAAGTTGATTATCTGTGTTATCTATGGTGAAACCACTGTCATAAGGAATTCATCCACCTCTGATTAATTCAAACCTTTAATTCGTTTTGTTTTTGCATTAATTCTGTAACTCAAATCAGTTCAACTGTTCAAAACTGGCCTAGCTGATTAGACTGCAGTTAGTAGTAGTATTATGGAGAAACGTTTCCCTGTGTTCGACTCGGGCCTCACAAAGCATGTATTACTTCGATACGTCCACTTGCTTATAACACACGGTAAACACGTGTCAGATGCCTCTATTGTGTACGGATAGACAATTTGTTTCGACATGCATTATAACAAACTAATGTATTAACACATTGTCATCGAGAAAAATATAGCAATTTTTGGTTTTGGTTCTAAATTGGTGATATGGAACAGTTTGGGATATAATTTGTATCCTTACTTCTATGATAAAAGTTCCCATAACTAAGTTTGTGTTCAATTACAATAAAAAGAAGGTAGGTGGGAAACAAGCTGTGTCACCAATCCCTTTTGGATATCGAATCCTATCCTCCAGAACATTACGTCTATAGATCTAGAATTCATGATATTGTTGTATATAATATTTTGCAACTTCTTGAGAATCTCCATAGTTTGTGGTGCTAAGAATTCAAAAGTTTTAAAATCAAAATGTATAAATACATGATGATTGTCAATACACACTTTCTCATGCTTAATAGCTTTGGCTAAGATAGCTTTTAGGGCAGCCTGTTCTACAATAAAATCTCCACCTTTTATGCCCACCAATTGAGAAACTCCTGTTAGATCCATACATGTATGCTTCCCTCCAACCCAACTAAAAATTAAGACATCTGCTAGCCTAAAAGTCGATCCCCCCTCTAGTGGATCAGTCAAAAATTTCACTGATGCCTCTTTCTTGGTAGAAATTTCCACATGTCTAAGTACATCATAAAAACATCCTTCACTAGATCATGTATGTATTTGAAACCCACCAGTTTCCTACAATCAACTTGCATGTCCCCCAAAGACGTATAAGCACGCCTTGCGGTAGATTGGACATACCTCATCAGCTAGAAATAGGAGAACCATAAGTCATATCTGAGAATAACATGATACTATACTGGAGACATATGCAGCCCGAGCCCATCAATATGAGTAGCAAGATTTTTTTTGAACATAATCAACTTGTAAACATCCAAAAATAGCTTTTTGTCTAAGGTTTATGTCAAACTTAATATCCACGTCCTTAATAATTTTGCTCAAAAAGGCACAAAAGAGTTGACCTCTCCTTACATGACATGTTAAAGGACTGTTCAGACAATACGTGAGGTGTAGAAGGACCATAGAAGAGTTGACATATGTACGATTTTTGAGGCAACATTCTATGCATCAAGACGGTGAGGCATGCAGATGGACCAATTTTGAATCAGATAAAATGGTAGTTCAACGGAGAAAAACTTGATCTTATATCAAATTTGGAATTTGACACGTACCATATTGGACATTCTAGGCCGTTTGAATTTGGATAATTAGATCTGAACAAAATACTACATTCAATGTCAATAAACGTATACACATGAAAGATGCATATTATATGGAGAAATGATAATACTTTTATTGAGCTTAAGGCGAAGATGTTGTCATGATCAACACTGAGCTGAGTCACTCGACAGTATATTTATACAAACGAGGATAACATGGACCAATTACAGAAGAAAAGTACAATTGCATAACAGACCCTGATAGTTATTATAAAAGCTATGTAGGCTAATACCCCACGTAAGCTGTGGATTAGAGAATCTAATGCCTAGCTTGTGAATCAAACTCTAAAACTGTAATTGGGGAAGCGCCTTCGTGAAGAGATCTGCTAGCTGATCCTCTGAAGAGACAAATTTGGTAACTATTAATCCAAGAGCAACCTTCTCCCGAACATAATGGTAGTCCATTTCAATGTGTTTGGAGCAAGCATGAAACACAAGATTAGTAGATAAGTGAAGAGCACTCAGATTGTCACAGTAGAGCATACTGGGTCCAACTTGATATACACGAAGATCTTTCATAAGATTGGCAAGCCAAGTTAATTCAGCTGCAGTGATGGAGAGAGATCTGTACTCTGCTTCAGTGCTAGATTTTGCGACAATATGATGTTTCTTAGATGACCAGCTGATACAGGTAGAGCCGACAAAGGTGCAAAACCCACTGGTCGATCTTCGAGTATTCGGGCAGCCAGCCCAGTCAGCATCAGAGAAAGATGATAGGCAAAGATTGGAGGATGGAAAGATTTGTAAACCATAGTCTATCATTTTATTAAGATATCTGAGTATGCGTTTGACTAGAGCAAAATGACCAACTGTTGGATGATGCATATATTGACATACAATATTAATAGCATAAGTCAAATCAGGTCTTGTTAGGGACAAATATTGTAAGGAACCAACCAATCGTCTATAGTGATTAACATCACAAGGCTCCATTTGATTCAGTTTTTGAAGTTCCTTGGAGAAAGTTGAACTGAGAGGGGTAGAAGTAGGTTTAAAATCTAACATGTCTTCTCGTTGTAACAACTCAACAATGTGTTTAGATTGATGGAGTAGAAGACCTGATGAATTAGTGGTGGCCTCAATGCCCAAGAAGTAGTGAATATCACCAAGATTTCACATTGAGAATTCAGATTCGAGTTGCTTGATGAGCTTTGTTAATAGCACCGAGCTGTTTCCAGTAATGATGATATCGTCCACATACAGAAGAAGATAAGCAATATCATTGTTTTGTGTATAGATAAAGAGAGAGGGATCAACTGAACTGATAGTAAACCCCATATTGAAGAGATGCAGGCTAATTCAGTTACACCACGCCCTTGGAGCTTGCTTAAGACCATATAGAGCTTTATGTAAATGACAGACATGATCCGGAAAGGCAGTATGTATAAATCCTGGTGGCTGAGCCATGTAAACAAGAATGTCCAGAGTTCCATTTAAGAAGGCATTGCACAAATCCAATTGTTGAATGGTCCATTTCAGAGATAGTGCTATGGTTAGCACAACTTTGATAGTTGGGGATTTAATCACATGACTAAATGTTTCAAGATAGTCAATGCCTTCCTCTTGTGTAAATCCTTTTGCTACTAGCCGAGCCTTGAATCTATCCAAGGAACCATCTGATTTAAGATTTGTTTTGAAGACCCATTTACTGCCAACAACATTCATATCAGGAGTACGAGGTACCAATGTCCAAGTATGATTTCTATGTAAGGCCTCCAACTCAACTAGCATAGCTGATCTCCAGTTATCATTTTTGAGAGCACTCTGAATAGTTTTTGGAATGCTCAGAGAAGACATGGTTGTGCTAAGAGCATATTTGGGATTCGGTTTGACAACTCATGACTTCAACCGAGTCATCATTGGATGTTTGTGAATGATGGGAGCAATGTCAAAGGGAGTGGTAGTGGTGGGAGAAGAAGAAGAAGAAGAAGAAGAAGAAGAAAAATTGTTGGTAGGAGTAGATTGTTGAAGAGGGATAACCAAGTCATGTGCAGGAGTACTAGTGGGACACCCAATTGAGCCGTGCATAGTAGATATGACTTACTCATTGATATCATTCAGAGATACATCATTACAATTATTGACATCCATGACAGTGGTAGGAGAAGAAGAAGATAGAAGGCTTTTGTTTTCAGAAATACTAGATGGTGGGTCTTCAAGGAATTTGGAATAGCTCGATATATCAGTTAGAACAGGTGATGACACCCGATTGTCCTTGAATGGGAAAATGGATTCATCGAAGAACACATGCTTGGATATATATAGTTTGTGTGTTGGAATATGAAAACACTTATAACCTTTGTGTTGTGCACTATATCCCAGAAACACACAGGGTAGAGAACGAGGTTCCAGTTTATCCTTTGCATATGGTCTCAAGTAGGGATAACAGAGAACACCAAAAACCTTAAGAGAAGAGCAATTGACTTGTTGTTTGTATAAAGAGTAAAATGGTGTTTTCATGGCAATTACAGTAGATGGTAATCGGTTGATTAAGTATACATCAGTAGAAAAGGCATCATACCAATAAGATTTCAGTACTTGTGCTTCAAACATCATAGATAGGCCATGTTCAACAACATGGCGATGTTTGCGTTCAACATCTCCATTTTGAGCAGTATCATGTGGACATGATAGGCGATGAAGAATACTCTGCTGAGAAAAGAAAGTTTTAAGACGATTGTTAACAAATTCTCCTCCTCCATCAGTTTGGACCATTTTGATTTGAGCACTGAATTGATTTCATAGAAAAGCACAGAGGGAGACAAAATTATCATAGAACTCATCTTTATTACACAAAGGAATGAACCAAGTGAACCTGGTACAATCATCTATTATAAGAGAAAAGTAGTTAAAGCCTGCTTTGGAGGTAACTGGAGCTTTACCCCAAACATCACAGTACAGAAGTTGAAAGGGAGTGCTAGACACAGTATGAGGTACAGTAGTAGAGAGTTTTTTGCTCTTGCTTATTTGGCAGCTATTACAAGTTTTCTTTGTAGTACTACTAGAATGCATCAACTTGTTTCTAAGAAGTTGCAAAAAGACATCATGATTGGGATGTCCAAGTCGCTGATGCCAGATATCACCACTGACTTTATTGACTTTATTGCAGAATAAAGAAGACTTCAAGTTATCAGCCTTGACAGCTGATGAAGACGAGCTATGAAGAATCTTTGAGCTGAAATTAGGTGACGAGGCTTGAAGAAGATACATACCATCCTTGCATCTACCTTGTGCTAGAATTTAGTGACTCTTCAAATCCTTTATAAGGAACATGTCATGAGTAAAGATAAAATAACAAGGAAAAGAATAAGTAAGGTGTGAAACAGAGAGAAGGCTCCTTTTAATTTGTGGGACAACAAGAACTTGTTTTAAAGGAATGGCAGTAACATTATTCAAGAAACCATCACCAATCTAAGATATAGGCAAATAACTACCATTTCTGACCATAATACAGTTTGTTCCTCGGTATACTCGTAGATTTTCTAGGTTACCTGAGGTTTGAACAATATGATCTGTAGCCCCAGTATCTACATGCCACTCAGTGAACTGATTGTCATTAACTCTTAAAGCAGCTAGAGCTGTAGTAGCTTCAGTCAGAAGCTTAGGGGCCTCTGTGCTTTGATAGTTTGAGTCAAACCTATGCCAGCACTTGAAGGCAGGGTGACCCCTTTTTCCAAAAATCTGACAGATAACAGGTGGACGGGATGGTTCAGAAATGGTAACACCATTACTAGTATCTTGCTTAGCAAACTGAGAGAAGCTTCATCCTTGAGATGAGTATTGATGTGGAGATCCTGAAGTAGTGGGAGCAGTGCCAAGGATCCCTGAGCTGTAGTTGATAGCTTGTGGTGAGTAGCCTCTGCCACGACTCATTCCTCATCCTGTAACTCTTCCTCTAGATGAAAAGTTAGCTTGCATATGATAAGAAGGTTCTGCAGGTGTCTTGCTTGAATAGAATGCAACGGTAGATAAGGCAGGCTTCCGTGCCTTTCTTCGTTCGTAGTCTTGAAGAAGAGATATGAGATCAATGTAGCTAGGAACATGAGGTTTTAACATAGAAATCACAAAATTCTCATAGTCAGATGTATCAAGGCCATTCAGAAGAGTGAATGCCTTCTCACTCATAGGATTCCCTATGGCATTTAATTGATCACATATGGTTTTGAAGTTTCTCAGATAATCAGACAGAGATGCGGATCCCTTTTGAAAAGTACAAAGTTGAGATTTCAATTCAAACTCTCTAGACTGAGTGGACTCAGCAAATTTCTTAGAAAGAGTCTTCCATACCTCTGCAGAGGTTATGCAGCCGATCACATCACCCATTACCTCCTCAAATAGGGAACCACTGATCCATCCTTTAAGAAGTCGATCAGTTTTGAGCCAGAACTTGTAGTTTGGATTCAGATCTAGCGTGTCCTGTGAATTTCCAGTCAGACGAGGAGGTTGAACCTCATTTCCATACAAGAAGCCTTCGATACTACAACTTTCAACAAGAGTTTTGATCTGAGACTCCCACAGAAGGAAATTGTGATGATTTAATTTGATAGAGATGAAATTGGACCCATTGAGACCAATCGGGTATGGATAAGGAGAAGAGAGAGACTGATGATTTGGATTCGGGTTTGACGACACCTCTGAATCAGATATTGGACTCATTTTCGCAGTAGCAAAGCGGATTGAGGGCGAAGACGAGATGCAAGCACAAATCTGAATAGGCGAGAGAATAAAAGGGGAGAACGAACAGAAACCTGATCTAGATGACGCAGGCGATATTACTGATGCTGAGAATAGATTTGAGAAATGATCTGCAGATGTCGAGAAAGGGTGAAGATGCCGTGGATGCGGTAGAGAAACTCCTTAGATCTGCTCTTCATTGAGATGCTTGAGAAGAACTCGATGAAGTTGCTTCGTCGTTGGGGATCTTGAGAAGGTACCGCAGGTTCGACCGTCGATGCTGGAGAGAGAGAGAGGGTGAGAACGCCGTGGATTCAGTAGAGGAACTCCTTAGATCTGCTCTTCACTGAGATGCTTGAGAAGAACTCGATGAAGTTGCTTCGTCGCTGAGGAATTTGAGAAGGTACCGCAGGTTCGCCCGCCGATGCTGGAGAGAGAGAGAGCCGGTTGATCCACTTGTCGATGAGGAAGCAGAGAACTCCAAGCTTGCTTTTGGAGAAGAGGGATTAATAGACGAGAAGAAGAGAAACGAAGAAGAAAGCTGATCACGTCTTCCCTTAGCTTAGGGTTTGAATGAGGAAGGGGCGGAAGATGGAGGAGAGGAGAGGATGATCTGAAATCTTCGATTCCATAACTCTGATACCATATTGAGCTTAAGGCGAAGATGTTGTCGTGATCAACACTGAGCTGAGTCACTCGACAATATATTTATACAAACGAGGATAACATGGACCAATTACAGAAGAAAAGCACAATTGCATAACAGACCGATAGTTATTATAAAAGCTATGTAGGCTAATAACTTTCATGTTCTTATACAAATTTGAAAAATATGCGCATACAGACTATGATTTTTTTTCCAACTCAACATATAGATGATATTGGATTCCAAATATGACATCTGGATTCTAATACTCAAAATTTGCTATTCAAAATATGATTCAAATATGTTGAATATATATAGTTTTTTTTTTGATATATCAAATGCGAGTTTATTTCGAATACACAGATTTTGCATAACTGTTTACATGAGGAAGATGATAAGCGACGCATCCACCTTCGATGGGCCGTTTCCATTGAAAAGGTACAAATGAAGTGCAAAAGAGGATTCTTCATCACAGGCGACATTGTGATGTCCTATCGTATCCTAGGCTCCTAGCACGAGAAACCACAAAGGCATACGCTGGACCTTTTCGCGATCTTAAGCTTGCTGTGGAGCATAGATAGTAAATAAACAAACCTACTGTTAGAATGTTCCGACTTCTTTGAGTTATTAAGGCTTTTTATTTACAATCAATATAGTAACAAAATCATTGCTACTATAGCAAAACAAAACTTCACATCTCAATTTGTTGCAGGAATCTAGGATTCTTATGTATCCATTTGTGCTGAATAATGTAAAAAATTATAGCTACATCATCATTGTATGATCATGGGGTAACACAAAAAATATATAAAAAATACACATAAATACACTTCGTAGATAATACATACACGAGTTGGGATATGAATTATTTTTCATTTGCATCTCTAAAGATTTGGTCCAAGTTCAAGTCTCAATAGAGGTTCTTGATTAACATGATGCCATTTTTTGAAAAAGTATAGACATAAAAAAACAATCACAATGGATAGAAAAGTAAGGACTACTTTATCTATTTGAATGATTTATATGTATATTGTCGTTCACTGTATCATTATTTGTCTACACACTTTTATTCTTGATCCGAATCAAGTCTAAGGAACTTATTTGGCTAGTTCATTTGATGAGCCAATTCAGATGTTTGATATCGTCTTGTATATATACAAATAAATCTCATTCAAGCATAAGCTATGCTATAACTTCCTTTGAATTTATACTTAAATTTATCATTCACATAAATGTTTCAAGTAATCAATAGACTTATACAAATGATTAACTTGACAAGGATTCTATTCCAATTGCATACGCAACAGATAGACCACACTCTAATGTTATAATATTGTAAGTTGTCATAGAACCACTTCTTACGCTTCCGAACTCTCTAAATAACAACCAAACATGACATATTTATTATCCTAAGCATGTCTCATAGTCCACTACCAAAATAAAGTTCTGAATATCATTTGTTCTCACATGGAGAGCACACTTCTTATAGTCATAGGATGGACTTCAAATTTTAAGAATCGACTTTTAGGTTTTAATGGTCACCTAAAACTGGTGCAAAAAATCTGTTCTTGGGCGAGTTGGAAGCAAATTGTTTTTATACTATCATGTCTTCCATTCAAGGATGTCACTCTAGATCTGCCTAGTCCATAAGTAAGTCGTCTAGATTTTGACTCTAACCAACAAGACAACCCATTTTCTTTCGGACCAATGAAGTGAATTCCAATGATGAAGAATGTATGATAGTGGCAAGTGCATACAATTTGTTAGTCTGTGTAGTATATTAATGTGAGTACCCCCACTCAGTGAGCATCATGATATTGAATGTAGCAAAGTCACCAACCAAAAAACATGATAAATTGTTGAGGCTACTAATTAGTACCTTCCAGGAATTGTGGTTATCACAAAATTATTTGAAGAGATACAATCACATAGTTGATTCAACCAATCACGTTCCTTGTGATTAGGTCTTGGAAAATAATTGTGGTTGACTCCAAGGTTATGTTTTTTTTCCAAAGAAGACTACTCATTAATAGTTAATGTTGACTCAATGTCTAAATTGACTAAATCCTTATTTTGATGATGACTAACCATTCCACTCATTTGTATCTAATGCTTCTACTTGAGTGATTTCATATTATGTATAGACACACTCCATATGTCTAAACTTGTACATCCCAACTTGGAGAAAAGACAAGTCAAAATCAATGCAAGTGCAGTTTTGTGGAATATGATGTATCTCTATTAGAATTAGGGCTGTCAATGGGGAGCATATTACTCGTTAACCCTTTATCCATACCTATTGGGTAAGGGTAAGGTTAAATATTTTGTTATCCGTTCCCCGTTTCCCTACTACATTAAAAGGGGAGGGTAAGGTAAGGACATTATCCATACCCATTTACCCCTTTACCCACATTTATTTAACAAAGATATATAACTATATAGAAACAACTATTCAATTTCTACCTTATTTTTTCAATAAGAAAATTTGTGAGTTGCTTCCCACCTCCACTCACACTCAAATGCTTGTAGAATAATTATTATCAAATGTTGAAGGAGTTGATAGAGCCATGGAATATTGGGAAAAAGATGATCGTGTCACTTTAAAATACGTTATTCTTGGACCAATGTCAAAACATATTATGAAAATATAACATTATCTTGCTTATATTCACATTTTTGAAAATGCAAGTCAAGAAAGATGTGATTTATTATTTTTCACCCTATGCACCACCTTAAAATAAGTTAGCTTTATATAAAGTTTGTCTTATACAAAAATTATCTGTTTACCCTTTACCCTCCCCATTTACCTTGTGGGGAAGAGGGTAAGGGTAAGGAGATTGCTAAGAAGGGTAATTACCCTTACCCTTGCCCTCTACCCTCCGGAGGGGAAGGGTAAGAGTAGAGCCTTACTCTCCCCATAGCCTCCCCATTGACAACCCTAATTAGTATCATGTTGTATAGCACTTGTAGTGATTGTATGACTTGTAATTAAGCATGAAAAACCATGAGCATTTAAAATAAATATTTAAGCACTCAAATGGAAGTTCCTAAAATTCATTATAGGGAGTTTTGTCAGTTGAGTTTCATCCTTGATAAAATCGATCGACACCCTTGATGGATTTTGGGATCTGCCAGTGTCGGACAAGTTTACCCCAAGTCAAACTCGACTGGCACTCTGCATAGGAAAACCAAAATTAAGCCATCGGCCGAGTTTCATCCACGATAAACACAACTGAAAACTCAATTTTTATTTGTCACATAGTGTTATCGGTCAAGTTTTTTGAAAGTAAACTCGACCAACCGCACTGCACAAAATGCGTAGAAAAAGTGTTTCTAACCATTTGAGTGTTGTAAAACTCGAAAATAGACTCATTACAACACTGCAAATAGATAGAATTTGTTCCTAAGTGTTTCCACTGGCTAGTAGGCATCCTGAACTATAAATAGGACCTATTGGGCTTCTTCCCATTGTTAGAAAAGCACTATGATGGTCCCTATATTATATTTGAGTGCCTCCAAGAGCCTCCTTCCACTCTTAAGCTTAACACTTGCTACATCCATTAGATTGAGTATGATATTTGTAAGACAACTAGTCCTATATGTATATATTATGAGGCTCTCACTTCCTCTACCTCTCAATCTCTCAGTCAACATTGAAGATGAAGATTCATTCTCTTAGATAAGAGAGGTGAATAAGAAGAAGGGAAGGATTTTCTTGGTGAAAGCTTCTCCTTGGTGAATGTGGAGTCTAAGGCAGAAGATCCAAGAAGAGTGGATAATTCCTTCAAGGCGGAAGACTTGTTGTAAGAGTGGGTAAGTCCTTGGTGAAGGCAGAAGACTCATTCCAAAAGAGGGTAAGTCCTTGGTGATGTTGAAGACTTTTGGTCTTGGACAGGTAAGTTCTTTGGTAGGTTGTTGGCTCTCTTCTCCTTAAAGGGAAGGCTGGATATCCTTATCTTAGAATAGGAAGGTCATATACTATATGTGTTATAATGAAATATAAGTATGCAATGGTTGAAAAATCCTATAGGTTGACCTCTCTAGATAGTGGATGTACACTCTCATAGTTTGGAGTTTGGAACCACTATACATATCTTGTGTTCTTGCACTTGTTAAATCTCTCTCTCCCTTTCAATGTAGGTTTAGTTGCACTCAAAGTTCATTTTACCATATTAACTTAGAAATGTCTTGAAGGTCTAATGAAATTTGTTTAAGTGCATTTATCTCTATGTACCCCCTCTAGATCCCATCATATAATATACAAAAAGTGGTATCAGAGCGAGTCTTCTCCTAGAATACTTCTACAAGAGAATATGGGCAATCATCAAGGTGGGAGATACCTCATCAAGATTCTCTATGCCTCCATCTCCCCCGTTTTCTCTATGCCTCCATATCCCCCGTTGAGTCTAAGAGGATTTTCGCTTGTGAGATGGACTATGAGATATGAAGAAAGCTATGTGTCACCTATGAGGGGACAAAGCAAGTGAAGGAAAGCAAAGTCTACATGCTCAAAGGCCTCCTTGAAAACTTCAAGATGGGAAAGAAATAAAGGGTTAGCCGACATGTACTCAAGACTCAACACCATTGTAAATGGTCTTGCCGTTCTAGGTCATCCTATGGCTAGAGGAGATATCAACTCAAAGATCCTTAGGCCTTGGGCTGCTGAGCTAACCCATAAGGACCCAAAAATATGATTGAGAACCATTTCATCTTCCTTCTTTGTATGCCACTTACAATTAGATTGATAACGATTGACTTGCAAATGGGTTTCTCAATACACATAAAAGAAGAAAGTTGAGATGTGTAGGGGGTGGAAACAAGTGGAAAAGAAATGGTAAGAACAGAGGTAATGTTATTCTTTCTCATATCCTATCAATGTGATTTTTCCAAGTTAGTATGCACTATACTTATGGTTTTTGAGTCAAAATTGGTATATTATGATTATCATCACTTTTTAGCTCAAAAACTATTTCTGATGATTTCATAGTGCTTTACCAACTTACACATGTTTGGATATGGTTTATATCTTTATCCTCCCTTTAGATATGCTTTTTCTAAAATATATTTGTTTTTCAACAATAGCTGTTGTCGATCGAGTTTTTCCTAAAAGAAACTCAACAAACAAGCACCAATGGGGTTGCTAACAACTGTTATTGAACCTAGAAACTTGAACCGACAACATTGTGCATAAAATACACTGATGGCTTTTTGGATGATAATTTCCCTCTCAACTAGACTTTCTCAACCAACAATCTTATTCTATGGCACACCCCTTGGTCTCTATATAATGTGCATATTGCCATGCTTTATATTTCCTATATTGCATACAACTCTATTTATCTGATTGCTCTATATTGGTATGTCTATATCTTACAATTACCTATCTTGCATTGTTATGCATGTTTTGATGATGATATTTTTTGAATCTCTTAGTTGTAATCTGAATTGCTTCCATTGTGCTCTAACTTTCTAAATATATCGAGTTGTATATCTTGTGATACAACCTTGAGGTTCTTAGTGGTATCGTCATTTGGTAATGATGCATATTTTCTAGTGAGTTATATCCTGTCATGTTTCCAAAATTGCATATCTCTTTATTTGGATATTCCTCTACATCTACTCATAGCTTGTTCTTTAACTAGTGATCTAGATCCTACTAGTAGCCCTAACTTATGACACCATATGCTAGCAGTCCATGTACTTGCAGTTCTAGCCTTATTTATCTTTTTTTTATCTAACACATGAAGTGGTATTCTCCTATATGCTATTCTTGTATCATGTCTCATACATACTCAAGCTTGTTCCTTGATCTTCATATCTACTATCTTGAGTTACTTGCTTGCATAGCCTTATCCTGATATATGCTAGAATTACATCTAGGGTTGTTTAAATGCATGTCTTGATTAGATTTATAGGCTTGCTCAGAAAGACCCTAGTTTTTTCTCTTCTGTTCTCCATTCTATATTTGGTACTCCTTTTACTAACAATTTGTGTTTTTTAACCCCCTCACTCTTCAAAATGGCAAAGGCAGAGAAGACATGTCTTATGTAAAGAGGAGATGTTAAGGGAGAAGACATATATGTAGAACATATATGACTACAAGAAATAGTTTCTATAAGTGTTATGAAAGCTAAACATGCAGGAGAAATAACATCAATTGAGGGGGAGTATGTAAACTCCATTAGCATAGAGGGGGATCATATGAACTCAATTCTATTTAAACCCCTAGGTTTCTCCAAAGGTGTGATTTTACTTAAAAGCTTTCAATACATTTATGGAATGGTTTGTGATCTTTAAAAAGGGAGAGAATTTTGAATCTGGGTCTAAATTGACTAAACTCTTGTTTTATAGATGAATAACCATTCCACTCATTTGTGTCTAATGCTTCTACTTGAGTGATTTAATATTAGGTATAGACACACTCCAAGTGCCTAAACTTGTGCATCCCAACTTGAAGAAAATACAAGTTGAAATCAATGCAAGTGCACTTTTGTGGAATATGATGTATCTCTATTAGAATCATGTTGTGAATTACTTGTAATAATTTTATGACTTGTGATTAAGCTTAGAAATAATCAAAGCACTTAAAGTGAATATTTAATCACTTAAATGGAAATTTCCAAAATTCATTACAGGGAGTTTTGTCGGTCAAGTTTCATCCTTGATAAACTGAGCTGACACCTTTGATGGATTTTGGGAACTACCATGATCGGTCAAGTTTACCCCAGTTCAAACTCAACCAACACCCTGCACAGGCAAGCTAAATTTAAGCCGTAAGTAGAGTTTCATCCAAGATAAACTTGAACGACAACTCAATTTTGATTTGTCAATAGTGTTATCGGTCAAGTTTTCTAAAAGTAAACTCGATCGACTACACTACACAGAATGTGTAGAAGAAAGTGTTTCTAACCATCAGAATGTTGCAAAACTCAGAAATATATCCATTGCAACACCCCAAACATCTAGAAATCATTCCCAAGTGCTTCTATCAGCTAGTAGGCATCCTCAACTATAAATAGGACCCCTTGGGCTTCATCACATGGTTATCCAAGCACTATGAAGGTCCCTATATTATAGTTGAGTGACTCAAAGAGCCTCTTTCCACTCTTAAGATTAATCATTTGGTACATCCATTAGGGTGAGTAGGAGATTTATAAAAGATATAGTTCTACATGTATATCTTATGAGGCTCTCACTTCCTCTACCTCCTAATCTCTCATTCAAACTTGAAGATGAAGATTCTCTTTCTTGGATAAGAGAGGTGAAGAAGAATAAGGAAAGGAGTCCCTTAGTGAAAGCTTCTCCTTAGAGAAGGTGAAGTCTAAGACAGAAGATCTAAGAAGAGTGGGTAATTCCTTCAAGGCGGAAGACTTGTTGCAAGAGTGGGTAAGTCCTCGGTGAAGGCAGAAGACTCATTGCAAAAGTAGATAAGTCCTTGGTGAGGTTAAAGACTCTTGGTCTTAGATAGGTAAGTCCTTTGGTAGGGTTGTTGGCTCCCTTATCCATAAATGGAAGGACGGGTATCCTTGTACTAGAAAAGGAAAGTCATATATTGTATGTCTTATAATGGAATATAAGTATGCAATGGTTAAAAAAGCCTAGAGGTTGACCTTTCTAGGTAGTGGATGTATACTCTCCTAGTTTGTATTTCAGAACCACTATACGTAGCTTGTGTTCTTGCACTTGTTCAATCTCTCTCCCCCTTTCAATGTATGTTTAGTTGCACCTAAAGTTCACATTTTCCATATTAACTTAGAAATGTCTTGAAGGTCTCTAATGAATTTAGTTTATGTGCATTTATATCTATTTACCCCCCTCTAGAGACCATCATCTAAGATCCAACAAGTGGTACTAGAGCGGGTCTTCTCCTAGCATACTCCCACAAGTAGGAGAAGATGGGAAATTATCAAGGTGGGAGATACCTCATCAACATTCTCTACGCCCCCATCTCCCCCATTGAGTTCAAGTAGATTTTTTCTTATGAGATGGATTGTGAGATATGGAGAAAGCTATGTGTCACCTATGAGGGGGAAAAGAAAGTGAAAGAAAGCAAAGTCTACATGCTCAAAGGCCTGTTTAATCTCTCTCTCCCTTGCTATGTATGTTTCGTTTCACTCAATGTTCATATTTTCCATATTAACTTAGAAATATCTTAAAGGTCTAATGAATTTTGTTTAAGTGCATTTATCTCTATTAACCCCTATAGGTATCATCATACAAGATCCAATAATTAACTAGTACTTTTGGAAAACATATATAACTTGGGGGTTCACATGGATATTTCTTCAAATTCCCACATTGTCATATTTCTACTTATCAACTTGTGATAGAAGGATATCATCAGATGATATTCAAAAGAGGCAACTCTAGATGATATCCCTTCATGCAATCCGAAAAGAAAATTCACCATCATATCATATCTTAAAGAAGGTCTTGCCTCCTCCTTTATGCATAAGATGATTTAACATGTTTTTAAGATGAGAAGAGATGTATATATATATCAATGACCATTTTCTTGGGAAGACAAGTGAAATCCAAAGATACCATGGTCTCCTCTTTCATGTTATAGCTATGGAACGACAAATGGGTGATTTGAACTTTCCAGTTATATTTGAACCTAAAAGACCTCAATGAGAACTATGAATGAGTGAAATAAATTTTGTGTCATGTTGTATTAATAGGTCAAACATCTAGAAACTCAAATAGATCTAATTGATATTGCTCTTAGTTCGTTAAACCCAATTAATAATCTATGATCACATTTTAATTCATATGGATGAAGCATTATATTTAAGAAGTAATTCTTAATATAGAATTCATACATAAAAATAAGTTTATACCATAATATAATGCAAATTAAAAGTTTAACTAGAATGTGATGATAAAGATCTAATCTAGGAGGAGAAGGGAGAGGAGAGAAGGAAAGATTAAGACAAAAGTGGCACATGTTATTTATGAATAATTTGGCCAATAACCTTTACCATTTATTGCAATATTTGATGTTCCTCTTTATCTTCCTAGAAAACTACCTCTTATAACAGATGATCATTTATATACAATTTTTTGCATGCTCCAGATTGTATGCCTCAATAGCACTATTTAAAAAGTAATATTCTTATAGATACCCTTTCATCTCTTATTACCATGATTAAATCAAACGTTTTGTATTTAAACACTTCCTTTTGCAAAAATGATCCTTCAAGTATTATAGCTATCGATTTCTCCTTGTCCACTAGATATATGTGCCTTTTGAGATTCATCAAAGTGTTGAAACTTAATATTATATTACAATTTTTGATAACAATATTCATGATACCATAACAAGTATATCTTTTATGAAACAAAATCACTTATACTATTTCAATAGATTTACCAACATTAGAACACAAATAGACCTCAACATTATAACAAAATTTAATTAAATATGAAAAGTACAATTCATAACACTAGTATTTTATGTTTACAACTAATTTTTGTGTAAGCTTCTTAAATATGCTAAAACTAGATTTTTTTGCTTATATGTTTGTATACATGTTCAAAGGAACTTGAATATTGATGCATTTTGATAGATAGATAGGTGATTTATTTCCTATCAAAAGATACCTAAGGTATCACAATCCAATCTCAACTCTCTTCATGCGACTTGAAGAAACACTAGATTGGGTAAAGAAAAGGTATATGATGGCTAGATTCATTGAAGTATGGATGGGCATATTTTTTTCTTCATATTGATGATATATAAGTATTTCTCGAATATTTCACACAACTTGAAGAAAATGCAAAGTTCTCTGTACTATTAGAAGAAAAATTTAGACCAAAAAGTTCGTAGAGAAAATGGAGTCTCTTACTATAATAAAGTGGATGAATTTTGTTACTAAAAGTGATCTCTCTAAATATTGAATTTTTCCTATCATGTATTTGTATTTTTATTGTATTTGGTTGGAAATTCAAATTTGAAATTCCCATGGAGCATTTGTCTTGCTTGAATTCCACTTACCCCTTTCTAATAAATTGGAAACTACAAATGTACACATTTACTAATTAAAACATACAATCTTTAAAATGGCGATGAAAATTCTTACACCAATAGGGAGAAAGAAACAAAAACTAAACATTTATCGCATTAAGAAAGTAGTTATAATAAAGCTTGCACTATAAATATTGATAGTTTCTAAAAGATAACTTGAAATTGGAAAACTAAGAAACTACTAATATATAATTTAAAATAAAATATCTAGAAAACAATGTCTGTATGTTTTGAGAAAATATAAGCTTGTATAAAGTATCACTTTTAATAGAGTACTACTAAGAACTTCATTTATAATGCTCTCAAACCTTCTTGGACAAACCTACCAAATAGAAATCAGAAAACCTTGAACCTATTGTAAATCAACATACATGTTTAAGATGTGGAAAGGTCATAGAAACTAATTGGCTAACTAGCCTCAATCATCCACTAGGTTTTAACATATGGGTATGGGGGATCTACATTTTCTACACTCAAATCCCTTACCCTTAAGACATTGCAAAGGTTCTAAGCTTAAACAACTTATGGTATTGAGAGCATAAGTCCAATGCTTGATCCCCACTAAAACCCACAAAAAATTTGGTCCCTTCGGGTTTTCGACTAGTATTGGGTTCCAATCTATACTCAATATATATTCATAGGTTCATACCTTCTAGCCCCCACTTCCACTACTATACATTAGGTGCTCGCCTAATTCTCTTACTCTCAACCATCAATTCATACAAGAATCCTTATTGTTTCCCTAATATGGACTTTGAGGGATCAATCTATGATATTTAGGGTTTGCTAGACAATTATAAAGATTTGATCTTATTATAATTTTCTCAGTAAATTAGCTCATTGTAACAAATTTTATATTTATAGATGAATGTATGACCAACTCTCCCTAGTTAAAAACCTCTTAATTAAATACCTAACCAGGGTTTTTAGTTTTCATAGTAATATATCGATAATGAAAGTGAGAAAAAATCTAGTTTAGTTCAATGATTCAAATGACCAAAAGATAATTTCATTACTACAATTAAATAAGTATATCTAAATTTTTATGTAGATAATTGTATAGTTCTTCAATATTGATTTTCAACTAGCATTTCTCATAAATTTATATCATCATATGATTCACTTAGATGTGTTATGAATCCATCATATTAATAGACCATCATATCTTTAATTCAAAGATATTTAAATGAATTATCTTAAATAGACACTATTGTAAATTCATCACATTTAGTAAGCTCTTTATGTTTATGAATACTGATGAGGATTGAGTTAACCTTTGTAATGTGTATCAAAATCATAAGTGTCTTAGGCACCCATTTACCTAAAAATTCATGGCTAAAGTGAAAATTAGTCCCCAAACCCTTATTAGTTGGTTAAAACCCATGTACACCACACAAAGTGAGTGGATAATGTTGGATATTATTATTTGATGATATGATGATTCACTTGATAAGAGAACATTATACTTCTACTATTAAGGATCTAACCATTTTATAACACGAGGGAGAAAGATAAATTAAGGTAAACTTATCCTTGGAATTACACTAAAGCTGTCCCTATTCTAGGAAAATATTCATAGAGAAGAATATCAAAGAAGGAATTCTATAAATTATTCTTACCTACCTGAAGAATATATGTAGCATTAATTTCCTTTCTCTTCTCAACTATAAATATAATAATACAAATAAATAATTGAATTTTATAGTATATGTTAATTAGTAAATTTACATTTGTATAGGGGTCTAAGTTGTTTGGGGTTTTATTACACTTATACCCTTAATTAGTTAATTTCACAAATGATGTTTAGTATTTAGAGACATATTGGAATCATGTGGTTCATGGATGGAGTGAAACTATTGAAGCTTCTAATATATATAAAATTGGTCAAGTTCTAACTAGGTTTGATGTTCAAACTTCTAATATATATAAAATTGGTCAAGTTCGAACTAGGTTTGATGTTGGACCCACTCATTTGAAGTTGCAACTATAAAATATATGGATTTTTCCATGTTAGGTCCTAATGGTTCACCTAGGATTGACCCTAATGTCTATGCGATATGAGAAGAAATGGTCCCAAATTCTACCCAACCACATGCACAACCCTTTTATCTTGTTTCCTTATTTTACATTATTTTTTTTATAAATATGATAATAAGACCCCCCTTATTATTTAACATTTCACACTAGTTCCATAGATCACCATTCAAATTTTTGTATTTATCTTCAATATGGTTCTATGAAAACACCTTAAATTAAGTTCTTTATACCTAAAAAGGCACAACGATTTTTTTTAAATTAATGAGTACCTACAGTGATTATGCAAATTGACATTCTAATGAAGTTAGAAATCCACAAAAATTATTACCAAAACTAAAATTAAAGAAAGTTCTTTAGAATGAATATCTATAACCTTCAAAAACATAAATAAATCCTTCATAATGCAATAAAGGGAATAATATCCCTTTGCATACCAAGTATTATTTCTAGAACCTCCTATGAGTTCTAGTTGGAAGCTTGTATATCTATGTAACTAATACGACAAGAATAATGTCTAGTTGTGGCAAATGATAAACTATTTTAAAATTTTGGATATATGGGAGTACCTAAAGGAGCCACGTACGTTTTAAACTCATTTTTGTGCAAAACTTTACATGAACCAGAAAGTATTTATAGGAGCGAATGATAAAATATTCACATAACCATAGACTCTCCTAGAGGATCCATGCTCCAAAGCCTCTATAAGAAACTTGATCATGACATTGAGATTATAAGAAAGACAACCCCAATATTCATAACTCATGTTTTTCACCCAGACCATTTCCCAATCCCATCACAGACAATAATTAAGTTAAGCTTGTTTCCAACCACCGAGTCCCAGAGTCAATCACAGATAATTAGGAATCCTTCAGGGTGTCTCAAGAGTACTCCCACACAGTGAATTCGGCCCATAGACTGATATTTATCCATACCCCATTTTCTTCTAGTTATAGGTACCCAGAAGCAAATATATAACATCGCACCACCACTTTTTATGTTTTCTTCACCAGAAGCTTGTTTGTCCATCGATGGTGTGATACACACTTTCAATTTTTGGTGCATTTGTCTTGGGTGGGTTTTAACTTCGTCCCCTCCCTATCAGGGGAGCATGTACTTGGGCTCTTGAACACTAAAACACTCAAAATTGACTTAATAACATAAAACAATCTCAATAGTTTTGATAATGTTCTTATTTTCTGATACAAAATTGTTTTGTCAAGATTCTAGTCAAGGATTCATCGCTCGTATTGCATATGTACTGAAAATATTTTTAGAATATATAATGGTCTCAATATGGAGAAGTGACTTGAGATTAACCCACTTAGATGAACATCATTAGACCTTCAAATATTTCCTAAGACAATAATAAAAGTATGAAAAGTATGGGAAGGACAAATTGAACACTTTATAAGGTACTATTTATAGTTGTTCCATCTCATAGGATGTAGATCCACTACCTAGAGGGATCAAAATCTAGGTTTTAAACCTTTAGTCACCCCTTATATTACATTGTAAAAGTTACATCAACTGATCACCTTTTTCAAGATCAAAGGCTACACTAGCTTCCCTTTTCCAAGCAAGGGATCCAACAACCTTATAAAGGACTTCCTATAATTTATTAAGAGTCTTCCAACTTCTCCAAGGATTTAAATACTATTGCAATGAGATTACACCTTCATGATGGACTTTCCCATTCTAGGAATGAATCTTTTGTTGGGTTTTACGGGAGATAGAGAAGGCAGTGGAAACAAAAAAAAATTTCTTCTCCCAAAACCCCAAAATATGAAGGAATCACGTCAACGTCTATACAATAAGAAGGATGGTTTGTAGAGGCATACCTTGTCCCCATGCTTGCTCGGTGACGTTACCTGGCGGCTTGCGCAGTCTTCACCTCCGGTCTTGGACGGTGTCTGTGCAGCTCCTGGTCTCACCACAATTGTCATGATTGACAGCTGTCCTCTGAGCGGCAGAAGTCTCCCGCCTCTGCAGTCGTCCACACAGACTGCCTGGAACTTCGATCACCTTGTCCCACAAGGTATCGAAAGGATTCGTACCCTCCTTTTGGTGTACTAGTCACTGACACACTCTCCTGCAACCAATCACTGTTCTGTAGTTGTCTTTCCCTTGCTATTCCTCCCTATACGAGTAGAACTTGCTCGGGCTCTCTCGGTTACCACAACTAGAGATAGACAACCTTTTACAGAGCAACTGGTGTTCTGAGTTGTACACTGATAAACCCACAATACCCCAATATATATAGGAGAGTCTTGGGATAGGGTTCTCTACCCCGGGTAATGCGAGATTAAAGCAGGAGTAGAAGGGTTCGCAATTTTCCACAAATTTGACAAACTGTGCCAGTTGAATCGATCAGTTCAGCCCTGAACTGATTGTCTGGCCCCTTGAGCCGATCAGTTCAAGCATGAGCCGATTGGTTCATGGTCCTGGGACAACTCGAATTGACTTTCATGTTTATTTCCAACTAATCAACTATTAGTCCTTGTCCAAATTGAATTTGTACAAGCGAGCCAAATAGATCTCTGATTTTTTAAACAAGCTCGGTTGGTCACTGACCAGTTCAACAGATTGAAGCAATCGGTTCAATGAACTGAGTCGTTCGGCTCACCAGCCTGAGCCGATCAGTTCATCTCTATGAGCCGATCGGTTGGGGTAGCAGATAAGTCAATTGCAGTTCCAATCAATCTGACACTCTAATTATCTGGTCCAACAACTTGAACACTATGATCTCGAGCTATCAATCAATTGACTGTTTAATTAAACTACTAAAATCCTTTAGTAATCAATCTAAACAAGGTTTGTGGAGAAACTCCTCTTCCAGGAACATGTCCTAGTGTGTGTGACCCTACAGGTCCATTTCACATTGGCAGTGAAAGTCCATAACATTTAGGACTTCACAAGCAAAGAGTGGTGCCTAGTCACACATCAGTGCTACCCAAGTGAAAAAGAAAGTTTGAGAACAACTTTCAATCCTACAATTCGTGAATGGTGTTATAGTGAATGTATAATTCCTTAGTCACAGATGTCCCGAATGAACTCAAGACATGGTACAATCATCCTTTCAATGTTCATCCATTTCCTTGATCTCAGAGCAGACTGGATGAGATATGTGTGACATCAATATCATATATTGATTCACACATGCATTCACATGCCTTTCTCAATCCTACTCATCAAGTGGCCATTGACATCAAACTCCCTTAGGATGGACAAATCCCATATCTATCACTCACCCCAAAAAAGCCCCATGTGTCAAAGCCACCCAATCATCACCTTTATGACAACCCATGTTTCAGGACTGCGTTTGATGATATCAAAGTGTACCCAATGACATGTGTTGAGTGTAGTGATTTCAGGTCAAAGAATCACACTCACCACCATCACTGTGAGAGCTGACTGTGACTTCCAAATCATGGTTCCATGTGTCACTCTCACGGTGGGTCTATCCGGTACACTTGTTCTCTAACAAGTACCTATGTGCTTGGTTTGATATCACTATATCATGACTAATGAGATTCTATCATCAACCAACACACAATCTAGTCTTTAGTGTTATTGATTTCTATGGTTATTTCCATAATAACAACCGACTAGGGACTAAACAAGAATGTATACTCTTAACATCCGTATGATCTCATCGTTTGGGTCCTCAACCTAAAAGCATACGTCATTGAGTAAAACAATTCTTTAGACATCTATCATGTTACACTATCATCTCAGAAACAATTAAAACATATAGATTTGAAATTGCCTTTATTATTATTCAAATCATTTACAAAGCATCCCATTACAATCATCACATGACTTGCTCTATGGGCATACATACCAACAGACTCCCACTTGCACTTAGAGCCAGTCACCTAGGAACCTTAGTCCTTGTGACCTAGCATGACCATCATGCTTTTGCTGAGAAAGGGCCTTTGTCAGTGGATCAGCTAGGTTGTCTTCGGTTGGTACTTTGCAAATCTTCACATCTCCTTGCTGTATGATATCTTGTATGAGATGGAAGCGCCGCAATATGTGCTTGGACTGCTGATGTGATCTGGGCTCCTTAGCTTGAGCAATAGCACCATTGTTGTCACAATAAAGCTCAATTGCATCACAACTACTGGGAACTACACCAAGTTCAGTGATGAACTTCCTGATCCACACAACATCCTTTGCCACATGTGAAGCAGCAATATACTCGACCTCTGTAGTAGAATCGACAACCGTCTCTTACTTGGAACTTTTCCAACTCACAACTATATTATTTAGGAAAAATACAAAACCTGATTGTGATCTGTAATCATCTTTGTCGGTTTGGAAGCTTGCATCAGTGTAACCCCTTACAACCACTTCTTCCTCACCACCGTATACAAGAAACTGATCCTTAGTCCTTCACAAGTACTTCAGGATGTTCTTCACGGCTGTCCAGTGAGCATCCCCAGGATCTGACTGGTACATGCTCGTCATGCTAAGGGCATATGAGACATCTGGGTGTGTGCACAACATAGCATACATGATGGATCCGATGGCTGATGCATATGGGATCCCATTTATACGCTCCCTCTCTTCACAAGATTGGGGACATCGAGCTTTAGAGATGGTGACTCCATGTAGCATGGGGATGTTGCCTCTCTTTGAGTTCTCCATGCTGAACCGCTTCAGCACTTTGTCAATGTATGTGCTCTGACTTAGTCTGAGAAGCCTTACTAGATCTATCTCTATAGATCTTAATTCCTAGAATGTAGGATGCTTCTCCCAAGTCCTTCATTGAGAAAGTATTTCCAAGCCAAGTCTTTACCTTTTCTAAGGCTATCATATCATTCTCCATCAATAGTATGTCATCCACATACAATATGAGGAATGTCGTCGTGCTCCCACTAACCTTCTTGTACACACAAGGTTCATCTTCATTTTGAATGAAGCCAAACACTTTGACTTCCTCATCAAATCAAAGATTCCAACTCTGAGATGCTTGCTTCAATCCATAGATTGACATTTGCAGCTTACATACTTTATTGGCATTCTTTGAATCTACAAAACCTTCAGGCTGTGTCATGTACACATCCTCATAAATATTCTCGTTAAGGAATGCGGTTTTAATATCCATCTGCCAAATCTCATAGTCATAGTAGGCCACAATAGCAAGCATGATCCTGATGGACTTAATCACGGCAACTGGAGAAAAGGTTTCTTCATAGTCAACACCTTGAACTTGTCAGAAACCCTTCGCAACCAATCTACCTTTATAAGTTTGCACATTTCCATGCATGTCACTCTTCTTCTTGAAGACCCATTTGCACCCTATGGGTTTTACCCCTTCGGGTAGTTCCACCAAAGTCCATACTTTGTTGGAGTACATGGATTCCATCTCAGATCTCATGGCCTCAAGCCATTTCTCAGAATCTGGTCCCTCCATAGCCTCTAGATAGGTAGTTGGATGATCATCTATGATCAACTCCTCGCCTTCCTTAGTCACAAAGTATCCAAACCTCTCAGGTTCAAGGAGTGTCCTACTAGATCTACGAGGTCCTTGTGTTACTTGAGGAGACTGAGATTCCACAACACTTTGTGAATCTCCATGTTCCTCTTGTACATCTACTGGTTCAATGTTTTCTTGTTGGGCTTGAACCTCTTCAAGCTCTATCTTCCTCCCACTGTTTCCTTTGGAAATAAATTCTTTATCTAGGAACACAACATCCCTGGTAACAAACACTTTGTTGTCAGTTGGGTGGTATAAATAATATCCCTTGGTCTCCTTAGGATATCCAACAAAATAACATTTATTAGATCTAGGGCCTAGCTTGTCAGGAAACATTTTCTTGACATATGCCTCACATCCCCAAATCCTCATAAAGGACATATTGGGACGCTTCCCAGTCCATATCTCATATGGTGTCTTTTGAACCGATTTAGATGGCACTCAGTTAAGTGTAAACACGTTAGTTTCAAGAGCATGACCCCAGAAGGAAATCAGAAGATCAGAAAAACTTATCATTGACCGTACCATATCAAGTAAGGTGCGATTCCTTCTTTCAGACACACCATTATGTTGTGGTGTTCTAGACGGAGTCCATTGTGATACGATACCACAGGCTCATAAAAGGTCCTCAAACTCTTGGCTTAAGTATTCTCCACCTCGATTGGATCAAAGTGCTTTAATACTTTTACCAAGTTGGTTCTGTACTTCATTCATGAAATCCTTGAACCTTTCAAGGGTCTCTGACTTATATTTCATCAGGTACACATAGCCATACCTACTAAAATCATCAGTGAAGATAATGAAGTACTGATACCCACCTCTGGCATTAGTTCTAAAAGGCCCACATACATCAGTATGTATGAGCCCTAATAGATTACTAGCTCTCTCACCTTTACATAAAAAAGGTTTCTTGGTTATCTTTCCCAACAAACAAGATTCACATGTCTCTATTGATTCATAATTAAAAGAGTCTAGATAACCATCTTTATGGAGTCTAGAAATGTGCTTCTCATTTATGTGCCCTAGACGACAATGCCAAAGATATGTTTTGTTTGAGTTGTTGAGTTTTTGCCTTTTGGTGTTTACATTATGTATATTTGTCTCTAGATCTATAAAGTATAGACCATAAGACATTGGGGCACTATCATAAAAGATCCCATCTTTTGAAATGGAACACTTTCCATTCTTTATAAGAAATTCAAAACCATCCTTGTCCAAACAAGAAACGGAAATAATATTCATATTTATGGCAGGTACATAATAGCAGTTCTTCAACTCTATTATTATCCCACTTGGTAGAGTTAACTCATAGGTTCCTACGGCACTGGCAGCAACCCTTGCCCCACTGGCAACACGTAGTTCAACCTCGCCCTTTCCTAAAGGCCTACTTCTCTTAAGATCCTTCATATTTGAACAAATGTGAGATCCACATCCGGTATCAAGTACCCATGACAAAGAAGTAGTAAAGTTAATCTCTATGACGTATACACCAGAAGTAGAGATCTCTATATCTTTCTTCTTCTTCCATCGTTCCCTCCATCCTCTCTATGTTTTGAGCACAAAATACTTTGACATTGGTTTGGCAAGAGAACCCTTCTCTCCATCACCTTTGTCTTTGGACTTCGTTCCATTGATCTCTATCAATGAACTATCCTTCATCCTTTTTGCCCCAAACAATGCCTTAAGCATACATAGAGTGGATTCAAAGGCCACCGGTATATCTGGATTGTATAGAACACTTATCATAATCCTCAACCAGTTATGGAATTTATTCTCAATTAATTTTCCCATTTTAAAAGATGATTCTTTTTCCATTCTATAAGAGAAAAGTTGCATTTGTCAAAACTTCTTTTGATTTGATTTGAATAAAATTTTATGATAGTTAATAAGGCCTTTAATTAATTACCGTTCCCACTATTTTGATTCAAATTGACAACCCTCACCATCAATTCGGAAGATTATAGCGTACAATCTTCTAGTGGGTCCAAGATCCATTTTTCATCTAATCATGAGTCAGCTTTGGCTGATCACCCATAATTTTAGATTATTTAGGTAGGCAACATTTTCCAATTGCATCCTATGCAATTCTTGGATGGATGATATGTGCAACTCCTTGCCATTTATCTCATGCCTCTGGGCTTAGACGCTCTAAGAATCACCAGTTAAGTCTATCCCAAAAGTCAACACGATAAACATGCATTCTACTTTGGTAGATCCTACATGTCTACCCTTCACACTTCCGTAAGATGGACGACGTACCATGCTTTGGTGTAACCTCTTGGTCGATTGAGTTTCTCATGTGTTTCACTAATGGAAGGCGTATACGACTTAATATTTATTTGAGGGATTTGGTATTATAGGTATATATATACATATCCAATCACCACAATACATAGTACGTATCATATACATGCTATATCCCACATAAAACATGCGAAACGATAAAAGCAATGATTATGACCATCCTAATGTGATTCCTCAATCCAAGAGGATTCACGGTCATCTAGGTCCACATTGTTGGGTTTTAGGGGAGACAGAGAATGCAGCGGAAACAAAAAAATTTCTTCTCCCCAAACCCAAAACAAAGGAAATGCGTCAACGTCTATACAATAGGAAGGATGGTTTGTGGAGGCATACCTTGTCCCGAGGCTTGCTCGACAATGTTAACTCGCATGTAGTACGGTCTTCACCTCCGATCTTGGATGGTGTCTGTGCAGCTCCTGGTCGCACTGGGACTGGCACCTCTTGGTCTCACTGGGACTGTCGGGATTGACAACTATCCTCCGAGCGGCAGAAGTCTCCCGCCTCTGAAGTAGTCCACATGGACCACCTAGAACTCCGATCTCCTTGTCCCACAAGGAATCGGAAGGAGTCGTACCCTCCTTTCGGCGTACTAGTCACCGACACACTTTCCTACCACCAGTTGCTTTCTACAGTTATCTTTCCCTTGCTGTGCCTCCCTTATCGGGTAGCACTTGCTCAGGCTCTCTCTCGGTTACCAAAACCAGAGAGAATGACAACTTTACAGAGCAGCTGGTGCACTGAGTTGTGTTGCTGAGAAGCCCCCACTACCCCTATATATAGGAGGGTCATGGGATAGGGTTCTCTATCCCGGGCAATGTGAGATTAATGCAGGAGTAGAAGGGTTTGAGATTTTCCACAAAACAACCAACTGCACCACCTGAACTGATCGTTTCATGCATGAAACGGTCGGTTGGGGAGTTGAGCCGATCGGTTCACACCTCAACCGATCGGTTGGGGCACCTGAGCTGATCGGTTCACTTCTGAGCCGATCGGTTCGTGGTCCTGATCCAACTCAAATTGACTTTCAAATTTGTTTCCTATTAATCAAATATTAATCCTTGTCCAAATCAAATTTATACAAGTGAAACAAATTGTATTTGCAAAATAGTCTTCTCACTTTCTAAACGATCTCGGTTAGACCAGTTGAGCCGATCGGTTCAACACTTGAACTGTTCATCTCAGTCTGTCTTGAGTCGATCGATTCATCCCACGAACCAATCGGTTCACCAAGCTGAGCCGATCAGTTCATCACATGAGCTGATCGTTTGGAAGTGCAGACTGTGCAAATCAGTCAATTGCAGTTTCAATCAATCTGATACTCTAATCAATTGGTCCAACACCTTAAACACTATGATTTTGAGCTATCAATTAATTGAGTGTTTAATTGAACTACTAAACTCCTTTAGTAATCAATCTAAACATCATTTGTGGATAAACTCCTCTTCCAGGTTAAATCCTATGTGTGTGACCCTACATTTCCATTTCACGTTGGCAGTGAAAGTCCATAATATTTATGACTTCACAAGCAAAGAGCAGTGCCTAGTCGCACATCAGTGCTACCCAAGTGAAATAGAAAGTTGGAGAACAACTTTCAATCCTACAATCTGTGAATGGTGTTACAGTGAATGTATAATTCCTTTGTCACTGATATCCCGAATGAAATCAAGGCATGAAACAGTCATCCTATCAACGTTCATTCACTTTCTTGATCTCCGAGTAGATTGGAGGATATATGTATGACATCAATATCACATACTGATTCACAAATGCGTGCGCACGCCTATCTCAATCCTACTCATCAAGTGGCCATGGATATCAAACTCCCTTAGGATGGACAAATCCCATATCTATCACTCACCCCTCAAAAGCCCCATGTGTCAAAGTCACCCAATCATCACCTTTTTAACAACCCATGTTTCAGGACTGCGTTTGATGATGTCAAAGTGTACCCAACGACATGTGTTGAGTATAGTGATTTTAGGTCAAAGAATCACACTCACCACCATCACTGTGAGAACTGACTGTGACTACCATGTCATGGTTCTATTTGTCAAACTCACGGTGGGTCTGTCCGATACACTTGTTCTCTAACAAGTACCTATGTGTTTGGTTTGATATCTCCATATCATGACTAATGAGATTCTATCATCAACCAACACCACAATCTAGTCTTGTGTGTCATTGTTGTCTATCTACCTTCCAGAATGATATCCGACTAGGGACATAACAAGAATGTACAAACTCTTAGCATCCGTATGATCTCATCGTTTAGGTCCTTAACCTGAAAGCATACGTCATTGAGTACTGTCATTCTCTAGACATTCAATATGTTCTATCATTATCTCATATGACTGAACCAGAAAGAATTGGAAGCTTGCCTTTGATCTTTATCAAATCAATCTTAATGTATCCCACCAATCATCCCATGATTGGATCTCAGGGCATACATACCAACAGACTCCCACTTGCACTGTGAGCCAATCACCATTGAATCATATTCATAGTGATCTTCAAACATGTCCCACATGTTACTGTGCTCTAGTGCTAACGCAGTGAGTTATGGCAACACCTTGCCAAAGTCAGTATTAACTGCATGTCTCTCATCTCTTCACTGTACGTCACACGTATGAGATGGAGCTGCCATAATATGTGATCTAGTATTCCTGTACTAACCTTTAGCCACATTGCATGACCAAGCACTACTAACTTGTCATCAATGACTGGAATAACTATAAGTTCATATCTATGAACTCGTAGATCCATATAGTATCCATTGCTGTTCTCTAACACACGGATACTCAACATTTCCTTTTAAACGACTTTATTGGAACATTTCCAATTATCAACAAACATTCACTTTTATATATCCCATATATATTTTGCGATTAATTTTCTGTCCTTTTTGAAAGTTCACATCAATGTAACTCCTTACAGTGAACCCTTCCTTATTTCCATAGAACTAGTACTTCTCAAGTACTTATCAAGTTCTTATGGTATTCCAGTAACCCTTAATGGAACTAGACAGACATCCACTCGTCATGTCCCACATACGAGTTATCAGGATGAGCACATCATATTGTCATGTCCTACATACAATATGATGAATGCATTTTATTCTTGCTATGTCCATACATGCAAGATAATGGGATGATTACATACATGATAGATCCATATCTATCCTTAGTGTTCCCATTTTTCATAAGAATTGGACACTTGGACTTGGGATATTAACTCCATGTAACATGGATAAGTTTTCTCCCACTGAATCTGTGCATACTGAACCCTTCAATATAGATTTCCAATGTATGCTATCTCTTTTCAGGTCAAGAGATTTTTGAGAACTATCTCTATAGATCTCTATTCCCATCACATAGGAAACGTCTCTATCTTCCCTAAAGATAATTTCCACTTTGGATTTCTATTCTAGAACATCTCATTTCACATCAACATGTGGAATGTGAATACTCTCCCACTAAATCACATATCCCTTCTTTATCTTTGACATATTAGTCAAACCCTTTGACTATATTATCAAAGTAAAGATCCAACTTTGAGTTTCTTATACTTAACCAATCACATTGATTAATCCATTGTAACTTATAGACTTCATTTGCATTAATGGATTCATAAACCTTATAGATTGTGTCACATACACATCCTTGTTTTATTCCTTATAGGAATGCAGTTTTAGTATCCGTATGCCAAATCTCTTAGTCATTAAGTTGCAATCAACAAGCATCATCCTTCTCAAAATGTTATCCATGTGTATTAACACTTAAGACTCATTTGCACTTATGGATTTCATCCCAATGGGTGCTACCATCAAGGTTATACCTTATGGTTCACATGGAAGTTATTTAGGATGTAATGGTCATAAACCATAACTCAAAATCTGGTTCCTCTTATTTATCTAGATAGTTGACTCATCACATGACCAACTCATCACATAGATAATTTGAGGTGTATATGTCAAGGATATAAGAACTCACAACTCTTTGTGATTCTTAATGTCCTTTATTAGTATAGGGTATTCTTTATTTAAGAAGAAATTAGTTATTTGATAATCATCCTCTAACTTCTTAGAGTATGACTCCTTGTTGATTTAGACATCACCATGCCTTAATCATGAGTTCACTATGATACACTATCATAATCACTCATAAGGATTTCAAACATTTGGTCCAAGTATTTCATTCATTGATCTCATCAAGAATTAACACTCTACCAAATTTGTACCTTATCTATGATATTCTTGAACACTTCAAGATATTCATATTGGTATTTCTCTATTCACCATTCAAAGTACTAGCATTTACTCCAATAGGTATGTAAATACATCACATGTATTATACCTAATAGGATAATCATTCTCCCACTACCATTAGTGAAGATTGATTAGTCGTGTCCAAGAGATTCATGTCTCTTACTGGTTCTCTAACCAAAAGAGTCTAGATTTATCCATCATATGGAAACTAGAAATGAATTTCTCATGATTTATGCTAATTTGATTGTTTGAGTTATCAATAACTTTTAGGTATCATTTTATCTTATGCATACCAAGTATCACAAGATAAATAAGGCATTTCCATAAAGATCATATCTTTGAAATAGAAACATCAACTTTATTAATCGCTATCATTGTCATACAATATGCAAAAATAATGTGTTTCTATCCATTGGCAAATATGGAATAGCAGTTCATAACTCTATTACATGCCTTCAAGGATGAAAATAAACTAAAGTACTCCTATCTATGGCGGAAACACTTGCCCCATTTATTGAGTGCTTTGCACTTTATATCTTGGTATCATATACCTCAAAAAGTGTTACAAGTTTATTTCATGACACCTTCAGGTGGAGACCTTTGTCGCCTCCTTCTTCTTTAGTTCTTCTAGATAGAGTGGACAATTCCTTTTCCAATGTCCCGGCTTTTGACAATGGTGGCAATTGCCTCTCTTGGTCACACCTCCTTTGGCCTTGAGAGTTGAAGACAACTTGGGCTGCTGGCTAGCATCAAAACCTTTCTTAGCTTTGCCCTTGCCCTTGCGCTTGGACTTGCCTTTCTTGTCGCTGATCATCATCATAGACTTAGGCTTGTCCTTCTTCATCTGTGTCTCAGCTGTCCTCAACATGCCTAACAACTCTGTCAACGGCTTGTCAAAGTTGTTCTTGTTGTAGTTCATCACAAACTAACTGTATGATTCTGTCAACGATTGCAGTATCACGTTAGTAGCCAACTCTTGGCTCAGGGGAAATCCCAGTCTTGTCAGGTTCTCCACATACCCAATCATCTTGAGCGTGTGAGGACCATCTGGATCTCCTTCTATCATGACACACTTAAACAACACCCTGAAGACATCATATCTCTCTTACTGTGCTTGATCTTCATACATGTTCTTGAGATGCTGAATCATCTCAATGACACCCATCTTCTCATGTTGTCTCTGCAACTCATGGTTCATAGAGCACAACATCAAGCACTTTGCATCAATGGCATCATCAGAATGTTTCTTATAAGCATCCCTTTCTGCCTTTGGTGCGGTAGGAGCAGGTTCCTCTGGAACTGGAGTATCTAGGACATAGAGCTTTCGCTCTTGAGTGAGAACAATTCTCAATGTCCTAAACCAGTCATAGAAGTTAGTCCCATTCAGCTTGTCCTTTTCAAGGACCGATCGCAACGAGAAGTGATTGTTGTTTGTTGTCATTTGTACTACAAAAGGAAATATATGAAATTTAGTCCAAAACTCAATTTTGACTTATTTGATTGATTTGAAAAGTTTGACGATATAATTAGGACTTTAATTAATTATCGCTCCCACTATTTTTTGTTCAAATTGATAGCCCTCACCATCAATTCAAAAGATTGCAACGTACAATCTTCTAGTGGGTCAAGATCCATATTTCATCAAGTCATGAGTCAGCTTTGGCTGATCGCCCACAATCTTGACTATTTAGGTAGGCCATCATGCCAATTGCATCATATGCAACTCTTGATGAATGAACATGCGCAACACCTTACCATGAACATTTCATGCCTCTGGGGTTAGATGCTCTAAGAATCAGCAGTTAAGTCTAACCCAAAAGCCGACACGGTAAACATGCACCCTGCTTTGGAAGAACCTACATGTTTACCCTTCACACTTCTGCGAGATAGACGGTGCACCACGCTTTGGCGTAACCTACGCTTGGTCGATCAAGTTTTTCATGTGTGCCACTAATGGAAGGCGTATAAGACTTAATATTTAGATGAGGGATTTGGTTTTATAGGTACATATACATATCCAATCACCACAATACATAGTACGTATCATATACATGCTCTATCCCACAGGAAACATGTGAAATGATAAAAGCGATGATTATGGCCATCCTAATGTGATTCCTTGAGCCAAGAGTAATCACGGTCATCTAGGTCTACATCACATGCAACCTATACAAGATGAAGTGCTATAGCCATCCGAGTTGATCAACTCATCACATGAATGACCTGCTCGTTCTGGCCGGTCGTCTGGGTGCCACCAGCCGATCGGTTGGATCCTCCAACAAATCAGTTCGCATGGTCGTCGTGCATCTCCTCATGGCTGCCACCCAATCATCTTGCTCCTCGAACCGGTCGTCTGGATCGCCAACCGATCAGTTCACTCCTTGAACTGACTGTCTCAGTTGCCGTTAGGTGGTCCGCCGTTCTTTGACATAACAAGAAATAAAAGTTCTATCCTATTTACATTTAAATTGGGAAACCCCGAGTTACATTTGGGGGGAGAAAAGGTAGGAAAGAAATCTCGATTTATCTCAAGTTACATCAGGAATAGGTGATAGGGAATCGGTGCGCAGACTGAGATGCAAGAAACCACATAAAACTAAGCACACATACATAGGGTTTATTGGCCATAACCACGCTATACATCCACCACAAAAACCGTTTAAGGGCGACACATATCAAGTGCATTCAAATTACATATCATATATGCATATTGGGATTTTGTGGATTTAGGATTGGACATGCATAAAGCCATTATTATTGGCATCGTATGCAATAATTAAAGGCGACAAACCAAAATCGATCATATTGATAATCCTAAAGCATAGAGCAGTTGACATGGCTCTGATACCACTGTTAGGTTTTAGGGGAGACAGAGAAGGCAGCAGAAACAAAAAAAAATTCTTCTCCCAAAACCCAGAACAAAGGAAACGCGTCTACGTCTATACAATAGGAAGGATGGTTTGTGGAGGCGTACCTTGTCCCGAGGCTTGCTCAGTGACGTTACCTCGCAGATAGTGCGGTCTTCACCTCTGGTCTTGGACGGTGTCTGTGCATCTCCTAGTGGCACCGGGACTAGCACCTCCTGGTCTCACCGGGACTGTCGGGATTGACAGCTGTCCTCCGAGCGGAAAAATTCTCCCGCCTCTGAAGTAGTCTACACAGACCACCTGGAACTTCGATCTCCTTGTCCCACAAGGAATCTGAAGGAGTCATACCCTCCTGTCGGCGTACTAGTCATCGACACACTCTCTTGCCACCAATCACTTTCTGTAGTTGTCTTTCCCTTACTGTGCCTCCCTTATCGGGTAGCACTTGCTCGGGCTCTCTCTCAGTTACCAAAACTAGAGAGAACGACAACTTTGCAGAGAAACTGATGCACTGAGTTGTGTTGTTGAGAAGTCCCCACTACCCCTATATATAGGAGGGTCATGGGATAAGGTTCTCTATCCCGGGAAATGCAAGATTAATGCAGGAGTAGAAGGGTTCGAGATTTTCCACAAAACAACCAACTACGCCACCTGAACCGATCATTTCATGCATGAAATGGTCGGTTGGGGAGTTGAGCCGATCGGTTCACACCTCAACCGATCGGTTGGGGCACCTGAGCCGATCGGTTCACTTCTGAGCAGATCGATTCGTGGTCATGATCCAACTCAAATTGACTTTCAAATTTGTTTCCAATTAATCAAATATTAATCCTTGTCCAAATTGAATTTGTACAAGTGAAACAAATTGTATTTGCCAAATAGTCTTCTCACTTTCCAAACAAACTCGGTTAGACCAGTTGAGCCGATCGGTTCAACCCTTGAACTGGTCATCTCAGTCTGTCTTGAGTCGATCGGTTCAACCCTTGAACTGGTCATCTCAGTCTGTCTTGAGCCGATCGGTTCACCAAGCTGAGCCGATCGGTTCATCACATGAGCCAATCAGTTGGAAGTGCAGACTGTGCAAATCAGTCAATTATAGTTTCAATCAATCCAATACTCTAATCAATTGTCCCAACACCTTGAATACTATGATTTTGAGCTATCAATTAATTGAGTGTTTAATTGAACTACTAAACTCCTTTAGTAATCAATCTAAACATCATTTGTGGATAAACTCCTCTTCCAGGTTAAATCCTATGTGTGTGACCCTACATTTCCATTTCACGTTGGCAGTGAAAGTCCATAATATTTATGACTTCACAAGCAAAGAGCAGTGCCTAGTCGCACATCAGTGCTACCCAAGTGAAATAGAAAGTTGGAGAACAACTTTCAATCCTACAATCTATGAATGGTGTTACAGTGAATGTATAATTCCTTTGTCATTGATATCCCGAATGAAATCAAGGCATGGAACAGTCATCCTGTCAATGTTCATTCACTTTCTTGATCTCCGAGTAGATTGGAGGATATATGTATGCCATCAATATCACATACTGATTCACAAATGCGTGCGCACGCCTATCTCAATCCTACTCATCAAGTGGCCATGGATATCAAACTCCCTCAGGAGGGACAAATCCCATATCTACCACTCACCCCTCAAAAGCCCCATGTGTCAAAGCCACCCAATCATCACCTTTATAACAACCCATGTTTCAGGACTGCGTTTGATGATGTCAAAGTGTACCCAACGACATGTGTTGAGTGTAGTGATTTTAGGTCAAAGAATCACACTCACCATCATCATTGTGAGAACTGACTGTGACTACCATGTCATTGTTCCATGTGTCAAACTCACAGTGGGTCTGTCCGGTACACTTATTCTCTAACAAGTACCTATGTGTTTGGTTTGATACCTCCATATCATGACTAATGAGATTCTGTCATCAACCAACACCACAATCTAGTCTTGTGTGTCATTGTTGTCTATCTACCTTCCACAATGACATCTGACTAGGGACATAATAGGAATGTACAAACTCTTAACATCCGTATGATCTCATTGTTCAGGTCCTTAACCTGAAAGCATACACCATTGAGTACTGTCATTCTCTAAACATTCAATTTGTTCTATCATTATCTCATATGACTGAACTAGAAAGAATTGGAAGCTTGCCTTTGATCTTTATCAAATAAATCTTAATGTATCCCACCAATCATCCCATGATTGGCTCTCAGGGCATACATACCAACACACATCACATGCAACCATTACAAGATGAATTATGTGCTTTACCGTTCTGGGTTTGATCAACTCATATCCATGATTAATCGGCTCGCCATAAGGCCGGTCAGTTGGGTGCTACTAGCCGATCGACTGGCGTCCCCAGCCAATTGGTTCACTGGTCGTCGTGCATCTCCTCAGGTCGCCACCCGCTCATCTCTCTCCAGGAACCGGTCGCCTTGGTCCACCAGCTGATCGTCTTACTCCTGAGACAATCATCTCGATCCTCTAGATGTCTCTCATTCTTTGACATAAAAGAAAATAAAAGATCTATCCTATTTACAATTGAATTGAGAAACCTCGAGGTACATTCGGGGGGAGCAGGGGTAGGAAAGAAATCTCGTGTTATCTCAAGTTACATCAGGAATAGAAGATAGGGAAATGGTGCGCAGACCGAGATGCAAGCAACAACAAACAACCACACATAGATATAGGGTTTATTGGCCATAACCACGCTATACATCCACCACAAAACTGGTTTAAAGGCGACGCGTATCGAGTGCATTCATATTACATATCATATATGTATATAGGGATTTGTGGATTTGGGATTGGACATGCATAAAGCCATTATTATTCGCATCGTATGCTATAATTAAAGGCAACAAACCAAAATCGATCACATTGATAATCCTAAAGTACAGAGCAGTTTACATAGCTCTGATACCACTGTTGGGTTTTATGGGAGATAGAGAAGGCAGCAGAAACAAAAGAAAAATTTCTTCTCCCAAAAACCCAATATGAAGGAATCACGTCAACGTCTATACAGTAAGAAGGATGGTTTGTAGATGCATATCTTGTCCCAAGGCTTTCTCGACAACGTTACCTCGTGGCTTGTGCGGTCTTCACCTCTGGTCTTGGACGGTGTATGTGCAGCTCCTGGTCTCACCACGACTGTCGTGATTGACAACTGTCCTCTGAGCGGCAGAAGTCTCCCGCCTCTGTAGTTGTCTACACGGACTGCCTAGAACTCTGATCACGTTGTCCCACAAGGTATCGGAAGGAGTCGTACCCTCCTGTCGGTGTACTAGTCACCGACACACTCTCCTACAACCAATCACTATTCTGTAGTTGTCTTTCCCTTGCTATTCCTCCCTGTACGGGTAGAACTTGCTCGGGCTCTCTCAGTTACCACAACTAGAGATAGACAACCTTTTACAGAGCAACTAGTGTTCTGAGTTGTACACTGAGAAACCCCCAATACCCCTATATATAAGAGAGTCTTGGGATAGGGTTCTCTATCCCGGGAAATGTGGGATTAAAGCAAGAGTAGAAGGGTTCAAGGTTTTCTACAAATCTAATAAACTGCACCAGTTGAACCGATCGGTTCATCCCTGGACCGATCGTCTGGTCCCTTGAGCCGATCGGTTCAAGCATGAGCCAATCGGTTCGTGATCCTGGGACAACTCGAATTGACTTTCATGTTTATTTCCAACTAATCAACTATTAAGCCTTGTCCAAATCGAATTTGTACAAGCGAAATAAATAGATCTCTGATTTTTCAAACAAGCTCGGTTGGTCACCGACCAATTCAACAGATTGAACCGATCAGTTCAATGACCTGAGCCATTTGGCTCACCAGCCTGAGCCGATCGGTTCATCTCTATGGGCTGATCAGTTGGGGCAGCAGATCAATCAATTGCAATTCCAATCAATCTGACACTCTAATTATCTGGTCCAACAACTTGAACACTATGATCTTGAGCTATCAATCAATTGAGTGTTTAATTGAACTACGAAACTCCTTTAGTAATCAATCTAAACAAGGTTTGCGGAGAAAATCCTCTTCTAGGAACATGTCCTAGTATGTGTGACCCTGCAGGTTCATTTCACGTTGGCAGTGAAAGTCCATAACATTTATGACTTCACAAGCAAAGAGAGGTGCCTAGTCACACATCAGTGCTACCCAAGTGAAAAAGAAAGTTGGAGAACAACTTTCAATCCTACAATCCATGAATAGTGTTACAACGAATGTATAATTCCTTTGTCACTGATGTCCTAAATGAACTCAAGGCATGGTACAATCATCCTTTCAATGTTCATCCATTTCCTTGATCTCAGAGCAGTCTGGATGCGATGTGTGTGACATCAATATCATATATTGATTCACACATGCATGCACATGCCTTTCTCAATCCTACTCATCAAGTGGACATGGACATCAAACTCCCTTAGGATGGACAAATCCTATATCTATCACTCACCCCTCAAAAGCCCCATGTGTCAAAGCCATCCAATCATCACCTTTATGACAACCCATGTTTCAGGACTGCGTTTGATGATGTCAAAGTGTACCCAATGACATGTGTTGAGTGTAGTGATTTTAGGTCAAAGAATCACACTCACCACCATCACTGTGAGAGCTGACTATGACTTCCAAATCATGGTTCCATATGTCACTCTCACGGTGGGTCTGTCCGATACACTTGTTCTCTAACAAGTGCCTATGTGCTTGGTTTGATATCACCATATCATGACTAATGAGATTCTGTCATCAACCAACACACAATCTAGTCTTTAGTGTTATTGATGTCTATGGTTATTTCCACAATAACAATCGACTAGGGACTAAACAAGAATGTATACTCTTAACATCTGTATGATCTCATTGTTCGGGTCCTCAACCTAAAAGCATATGTCATTGAGTAAAACAATTCTTTAGACATATATCATGTTACACTATCATCTCATAAATAGTTAAACCATATAGATTGGAAATTGCCTTTGTTATTATTCAAATCATTTGCAAAACATCCCATTACAATCATCACATGACTTTCTCTATGGGCATACATACCAACATCTTTAGCCTCCAAGAACTTACCCACTCTTGATTAGGATTATCCACCTTTGATTTACCTTCACCAAGGAGAAGAATAGTCCATTAAAGGGAAGCATTCCCTTCCTTCTTCCTCTATTACCTAAGAGAGAGAATCTTCATCTTCATGAGAGAGATATTAGTGGTAAAGAAGTGAGAACCTCAAATGATATACATGTAGGACTAGCTCTATTATAGATTCCCCACTGACTCTAATGGATGTAGAAAGTGATTAGGATCATAAGAGTGGTAGGATCTCTTTGGGTCACTTTCTCTCTCAACTATAGTATAGGGGCATTTGTAATGATTTATTAACCATGTATAGAATTACATTTGGTTATATTTATAGTTAAGGATGCCTTGTAGTCATTGCAATCATTTAGAATAAATTATAGTCATTATTGGGGTTTTTGAATGAATGTATACCACATTTTATCCCCTCTTTAATAGCCGATTTTGCACTTTGGAGTAATACCAAGAATCTCATATGATGACAAAGGTAACTCGACCAATGAGAAAATAATCCTAATCAACAAACAAGATATCTCAACTATGAATAACTCTATACAGAAACCTTTTGTTCATAACCAAAGTTATTATCATCCATGGATTCGTCCTATGGAATTTATTGAGCCACCAACAACACCATTATACAAGTAATGTACAACACTATCAGCTAAGGAAGTGTATTTTTAGAAAAAACTTAATAATGCTAGGTACAATATAATTCAATATAATTAATCCCATTACACTTTTGAGCTTAACTACAAGTCATACAATCATTATAAATGATTGCAAAATGATCTAAAGAGGAAAACTATTTAATATTCAATCTAGATCTTTTTACTTGTATGAATTGATTACTGCAAATGACGAATTGAAAAGTTTAGATATTTGGAGAGTAACTATATGAAGTCACTGTAGGGAAATACGACATCAGGTAGGCATCAAAAACAAATTTTTTACTGACATATTTCCCATTAACCAGTAGATCGCATCAATAACTATGCAATGGGAAGGATGGTTTCATGAAGATATACCTAGTCCTGGAGCAAGTCCAGTGACAATCCTCGTCGATGTAGATGCACACTCTGTCTTAGATGGTGGCTGTGCAACTCCTAGTTGCACTGGGACTCATCTGACTGCTCCTCCATAGACATCATACTTGGACAACTGTTACAGCGGCTCCTCAGATCTCGCCACATACTATGAGTTGACATTGCCCTCCTAGTAACAGCTAATAGACTCTTGCTTCTAGAGAAGTCTACAT
Source organism: Alisma plantago-aquatica (assembly GCA_963693085.1). Lineage (NCBI taxonomy): Eukaryota > Viridiplantae > Streptophyta > Magnoliopsida > Alismatales > Alismataceae > Alisma > Alisma plantago-aquatica. The sequence goes on along the minus strand of OY856412.1, from coordinate 240,725,254 downwards.
GAACCAACTAGAACTCTTGTCATCCTACAAGAACGGATAGGAAGGAGTTGTCCCTCCCGTTGATGTACTAGTCACCAACATGCTCTCCCATAACAATGATCCTCAATTGTTTCTCTCCCATGGCTATCCCTTCCTAGTTGGGTAGGACTTGCCTGGGCTCTCATTGTTACCACAACCAGAGAGGACAACAATTGTCAGAGCAACTGATTCTTAATTATCTATGTATTAGTTGTACTTTGGAAAGTCCCCAATACCCCTATATATAGGAGGAGTTAGGGTCATGGTTCCCAGTCCCCAACCAATACGGGACTAAAACAGGAGTGGAAAGGATAAGACGATGTTGATTTTCCACAACTTTTCTAAAAGTTTCCCAATATTGCGTGCAACAAAAAGGTCGTCTGGGATGTGAGATGGTCATTTCACACTTTCCCAGTTCTGCTCATACATTGGCAATTCAAATCCAATTGGTACCCAACTCGACGTTAGCACCAATCCTTTATGCAATCGAATTGCACCCTAAAATAGGTGTTTGGTGCATTTGAGACAGGCGTCTTGCACCAGGCCAAACGACCATTGGTGCAACTGAGACGATCATCTCACATTGGCTAGAAAACCATTTTGTACAAGTGAGATAGTCATGTCACATCCTGGGTCAGGAAGAATTCCAACGAATGTACAATCACATCAGCCTGGCACTCCAAATAATAGTCTCAACACTTGAGCTAATTGTTTGGCAGTCTAGTCAGCTGATATGTTGTGTGAATTGAAATACGTAAACACTTTAGTAATCAATTCAATCATCATTCAAGACCAAAATCCTCTTCTAGATGAGTTCCTATGTGTGTGACCCTATAGGTCCCAAATCACGTTGGCAGTGAATGTCCATAACTAGCTTATGACATTACAAGCAATGAGTGCTGCCTAGCCGCACATCATTGCTACCCAAGTGAATGAAAAGTTGGGGAGCAACTTTAACCTACAATCTATTTATGGTGTTATAGTGTTTGTACAGTTCCTTTGTCACTGATATCCAGATTGAACTAGAGGCATGGAGCACCCACCCTCATTATTATTCAATCTTGTTCCTTGAACCAGAGCAAACTACATGAGATATATGTTAGCTAACATATATCTTGTATATGTTAATATATGATATTAAGGCATGGAGCAAACTACATTAATATATCATTGCTCCATTCCTTTTCTCAGTCTCGCTAATCAAGAGGTCTTGGATATCATACTCCTATCAGAGGGACAAATCCCATATCTCTCACTCACAATCAATCCCAATGCATCTAAGGATGTTCTTTATGGTAGTCCAATGACTCTCACTGGTATCTGACATATACCCTCTCATCATGTCCAATACATATAAGATTTCTAGATAGGTATATATACATCCTCTCATCATGTCAATACATATGAGATGACATGATATCCTCTCATCATGTCCAATACATACATGATTACTAGATATCTTCTCATCATGTCCAATACATATAAGATAATGGGATGAGTACATAACATTGCATTCAAGATAGATCCAATGGATCTATCCATTTGTCCATGTTCTTCATAAGAACTAGGACACTAGGCTCTTGAAAGACTAACTCCATGGAACATGGACAAGTTTTCTCTCATTGAGTCTTGCATTATGAACCCTTCAACATATTACCAATGTATGTGCTTTTACTAAGGTCAAGAAGCTTTCCAGATCTATCTATGTAGACCTTATTCCCTATCACATAGGATGCTTCACCTAAACCCTTCATATAGAAGGTACTTTCCTTTCCATGTTTTAACATTTATAGGATAAGGACGTTATTACTCATCATTATGTGGAATATCAATATGCTCCCACTAAATCTTTTACAATCACATATTCCATCTTCATTCTGACTCAAGTCAAATCCTTTGGCTATCTTGTCAAACTAAAGATTCCAACTCTGAGATGCTTGCTTCAATCCTCAGATTGGCCTTTGTAGCTTATGGACTTGATTTGCATTAATGGATATATAAAATCATTAGGTTGTGTCACATACACATCCTCTTAATTATTCCAATTAAGGAATGTGGTTTTAACATCCATATGCCAAATCTCAGAGTCATACTAAGCTATAATAGCAAGCATGATCCAGATGGATTTAACCATGGTAACTGGTGAAAGGCTTCATCTAGTTCAACACCTTGAACTTGTTTGAAACTCTTTGCAACCAATCTACCTTTCCATGTTGGTCTTCTTACAAAGACCCAAATGCACCCTATGGGTTTTACCCCTTCAGGTGGATCCACCAAGGTCATACCTTGTTGGTTTACATGGAGTCTATCATAGATCTCATGGCCTCAACCCATTTTCTAGAGTTTGGTTCCTGAATAGTTTCTAGGTAGGTAGTTAACTCATCACTATGATCAACTTACCGCCTTCTTGAGTTATAATCTTTCAAACTCAAGGCGTTCTACTATGAGTTCTGTGTTTACATAAGGAACTTGAGATTCCACAACAACTTGTGATTCTCCTTGTTCCTAGTTGTACCTCTTTAGGTTCATTATTTTCTTGTTTGTCTTGAACATTTTGAGTTCTAATTTTACTCCTACTAATTCCTTTGGAACTAAGTTCTCTTTAGGAATTCAGCCATCCTATCAACAAACACTTTTCTGTTGGGTTGGAATATAAGTAGTATTCAACAAGATAACATTCATATGATTTGTGGATAAAGACTTTTAAGAAACTATTTTCTTATAGAAGCTTTCAATCCCAATCACTACAACAGACTCATTAGGAAACTTCCCATTCCATATCTCACATGGTGTTTTTTGAACCATTTTAGATGGTACATTGTTTAGTGTTTAAGAATGTGCCCAAAAGAAATTGTAAGATTAGCTAGATTTTATTGATAATCTCACCATGACTTAACAGGGTGTGTTACCTTCTTTTGAACACATCAATATGTTTCAGGTGGAGTTCAATGTGATACACTATCACGATCTCTCCAGAAGGTCCTTAAACTATTAGTTTATGTATTCAACATTGACCATATCGAGGTATCTTAATACTTTTACCAATTTAGTTACATACTTCATTTATGATCTCCTTGAACACTTCAATAGATCCAAACTTAATATCAACTGATCGCATCAGTAAATATGATGAGGTACTTGTAACCACCTTTAACATTCTTTCCAAAAGGTCTATGCACATCAATATGTACTAGTCCTAATGAAATAGTCATCCTCCCACTATATCTAGTGAAGATTCTTTTGTCATATTGCACACAAAATAAGATATGCATGTGTCTCTTGGTTCAATAACCAGAAGAGTCTAAATAACCATCATATGGATTTTAGAAATGCATTTCTCATTTATGCACTCTAGATGACAATGCTATAGGTATTCAATGTTTGAGTTATCAAGTCATTCAATATATATGTCATATACATTTGTCTTTACAACTATCAAGTATAGTTTATGAGACATAGGGCATCACCATAAAATATCATAATGTTCTTATCATACAAAACATATGATGTTTGGCAAGTACACAATATCAATTCACTAATTCTATTATGTGCCCATGAATGACAACCTTTAACTATAGTGGAAACAACCCTTGCTCCATATAGTTATAACTTTAATCTTCTCAGGTCCTGAAGTGGAGATCTTTATCTCTATCTTCTTCCTGAGATCCTCTATAAGAAGGATAGTTCTTTCCAATGCGCAAACAAGTGACAATGGTGGCATTTTCTTTCCTTATCCATTTAAGCAAAAAGGACATATTCCTTTTGCACTTAACCCTCTCCATTATTTGATTGTATAATATTTGGACTTCAACTTAGCCTCATAACATTTCTTGGCCTTGTCTTTGTCCTATGACTCACTTCTGCTGATCATCATCACAGATGTGTCCTTCTTCTTCTTAGCTTTGGCATCAACATGTCAAGAATTTGATAAACTGACTATATGATTCATGCAACGCTTGCATAATCATATTAATGGTCAACTATTGACCTAAGAGAAATCCTATTCATTCCACATGTCCAATCACATTGAATAAATGGAGTTCTATTGGACCTCCCTTTGTCAGTTTGCACTCAAATTAGCACTTTAGAGACATTATACATTCTTTGCTTTACATGATTCTTAAGACGTGTTACCATCTCTAGAATGTCCATGTAATTGTGTTATCCATGCAACTCATAATAGAGCATTAGGTATTCAATTGTCTATGACATCATTGGCATGCTTCCAATAAGCATCCATTTAGCCTTCAGCTCTTTTGGAGTGGGTTCCTCTGGTATTGGTCTATCAAGGACATATAGTTTTCGCTCATTCATGAGAACAGTTCTCAAAGTCCTTAACCAATTTTGGAACTTTATCCCATTTTTGTCCTTCTTGAGGACTAATCACAATTTGAACGTGTTTGACATTTGATTCTATAAAGAAATATTGCAACCTTTTTCAAAATGTTTTTGATTTGGTTTGATTTGATAAATTATACGATGTTAATTAGGTCTTTAATTATTATTGTTCCCACTATTTTATTCAAATTGATAGGCCTCGATATCAATTCAATATATTGCAGCGTACAATATTCTAGTGGGCCATTTTCAATATAATTCAACTGTGGCCCGATCAACACCGCTAACATAGTCAACCATCAAGGTAGGCAACTCTTACCAATTGCATCATATGCAATTCAGGATAGATGATACATGCAACCCCTTACCATAATCATCTGCATGCTTCTAGACCCAGACACTCTGAGAATCACCAGTCAAGCCTGACCCAAAAGCCAACATGATAATAATGCACCCCACAGAGGCAAAACCTACATTATTACCATCACACTTCCACGAGATAGACGACACACCTCACAGAGGCAGAACCTACACTTAGTCGATCAAGCTTTTCATGTGGGCCTCATTTGGAAAGCATCTTAGGCTTGATATTATTATTGAGGGAGTTTATGTGTATAAATACATATACTTTATCCAATCACCACATATATAATACATATCATATACATGCTATAACCACAAATGAGAACATGCAATAAATAAAACACACAAGTGATGGTCATGGACATACTAATGTAATTCCTTGGAGCTACAATTAATTACTACCACCTATGGTCCACATCATATGCAACCTATTGTTTGTGAAGATCTGTGCTCGAACCAATCCAGGTTGGCTAGTTCAACTCTTAAAATGGTCAACTCACCTCCTGGTCACTCGGTTGGATTCTTCTAAAATGGTCATATGGTTCACAAGTCCAAGCAGCATCTAGAAACCTCCCTCCGGTCAGTTGGGCCATTAGTCGATTAGTTCATCCTCCTATCAATTGGCCTCCTCTGTCCTCTAGTTGATCGAGTCATGTCATGAGCCAGTCATTTCACCTTTGTGTAGATCATCATCTCACGTTGAAACATAAATTAAACTATCCTATATCTTATTACAATGTATATGGGAAACCTGGAGTTACATTCGAGGGGAAATAGGAAGAAGAGCATTAATTTATATTTGGAAAGCATAGTGAGGCTCGGTATGCAGACCGATTAAGAACAAGAATAAAAACTACAACCATGCACACACAGATCTGGGGTTTTAGCCATAACCATGCTTTACATCCACCATCAAAACCGATTTTATGGCAACACGTGTAAATTGCATATATATCATATCTTATATATACATTTGGGTTCTTATGTGGTGATCTTAGACATACATGCACATCATCTACTTTAAATATTCACATCACATGCAATAAATAAATATGGTAAAACCAAATCACATCCTACTGATTATCGTAAAACATAATTAATTGACATGGCTCTGATACCATTTTAGGGAAATACGACATCAGGTAGGCATCAAAAAACAAAAATTTTACTGACATATTTCCCATTAACTAACAAATCGTGTCAATAACTATGCAATGAGAAGGATGGTTTCATGAAGATATACCTGGTCCTGGAGCAAGTCTTGCGACAATCCTCATCGATGTAGCTGCACACTCTGTCTTGGATGGTGTTTGTGCAACTCCTAGTTGCATTGGGACTCGTCTGGCTACTCCTCCACGGACATCAAACTCATACAACTGCTGTAGTGGCTCCTAAGATCTCGCCATAGACTATGAGTTGACATTTCCCTCCTAGTAGCAGCCAACAGACTCCTCCCTCTAGAGTAGTTGACACGGACTGGTTAATATTCCTGTCATCCTGTAGGAACAGATAGGAAGGAGTTGTCCATCCCGTTGGTGTATTAGTCACTAACATGCTCTCCCACAACAATGATCCTCAGTTGTTTCTCTCATGTGTCTATCCCTCCCTAGTCGGGTAGGACTTGCCTGGGCTCTTGTGGTTACCACAACCAGATAGGACAATAATTGTTAGAGCAACTGATTCTCAATTGTCTGTGTATTAGTTGTACTTTGGGAAGCCCCTAATACCCCTATATATAGGATGGGTTAGGGTCAGGGTTCCCAGTCCCCAGCCAATGCGAGACTAAAATGGGAGTGGAAAGGACAAGGAGATCTTGAATTTTCACAACTTTTCTAAAAGTTTTCCAATACTGTGTGCGATGAAATGGTCATCTGGGACGTGATACAGTCTTCTCTCTAAGTGAGACGGTCGTTTCACACTTTCCCAATTCTTCACATACATTGGCAATTCGAATCCAATTGGTACTCAACTCGACATTAACACCAATCCTTTGAGCAATTGAATTGTACTCTGAAATGGGCATTTGGTGCATCTGAGATAGGCATATCACACTAGGCCAAATGACTGTTTGGTGCAACTGAGACGATCGTCTCACACCGGCTAGATGAAAATGGGAGTGGAAAGGACAAGAAGATCTTGAATTTTCACAACTTTTCTGAAAGTTACCCAATACTGCGTGCGACGAAATGGTCATTTGGGATGCAATACAGTCTTCTATCTAAGTGAGACGATTGTTTCACACTTTCTCAGTTCTTCACATACTTTGGCAATTCAAATCCAATTGGTACTCAACTCGACGTTAGCACCAATCCTTTGTGCAATTGAATTGTACCCTGAAATGGGCGTTTGGTGCATATGAGATAGGCATCTCACACCAGGATAAATGACTGTTTGGAGCAACTGAGACGGTCATCTCACGCCGGCCAGATGACCATTTTGCACAAGCGAGGCGGTCATGTCACATCCCGAGTCAGGCATAATTCCAACCAATGTACAATACCATCAACATCACACTCCAAACAATAGTCTTCACTTGAACTGATCGTTTGGCAGTCTAGTCAGCTGATATGTTACGTGAATTGAAATACCTAAACACTTTAGTAATCAATTCAATCATCATTCAAGATCAAACTCCTCTTCTAGACGAGTTCCTATGTGTGTGACCCTATAGGTCCCATATCACGTTGGCAGTGAATGTCCATAACTAGCTTATGACATCACAAGCAATGAGTGGTGCCTAGTCGCACATCATTGCTACCTAAGTGAATGGAAAGTTGGGGAGAAACTTCAACCTACAATCTGTGCATGGTGTTACAATGTTTGTATAGTTTCTTTGTCACTAATATCTAGATTGAACTAGAGGCATGGAGCAGTCACCCTCATTATTATTCAATCTTTTTCCTTGAACCAACTCAATATCATATAATTACTCACATGCGTATGGCCATACTTTTCTCAGTCTCCCTAATCAAGAGGGCTTGGATATAATACTCCTATCGGAGGGAAAAATCCCATATCTATCACTCACAATCAATCCCATGTGTCAAAGTCACCCAATCATCACCGTTATAACAACCCATGTTTCAGGAATGCGTTTGATGATGTCAAAGTGTACCCAATGACTTGTGATGAGTGCAGTGATTTTAGGTCTAAGTACTATAACCACCACCATCACTGTGAGACCTGACTATGACTTCCATGATGATGGGTTTCATGTATCAGTCTCACGGTGGGTCTGTCTGATATAATGTTCCCTAACATGTATCTGTGTGCTTGGTTTGATATTGCCATATCATGACTAATGAGACTCTGTCATCAACCAACTCACACTCTAATCTTATGTATTATTGTTATCTATCTACCTTCCACAATAACAACCAATTAGGTACATCATGAGAATACATATGTACTCTTAACATCCATACGATCCCATTTCTCATGTCCTCAACCTAAAGACATACATCATTGAGTAATAATATTCTCTAGACTTATGTAGTGTTCCATCATTATCTCATAACTAAATGAAACATAATAAATTGGAAGCTTTCCCTTTTGTTATCTCATCCCAATCATCATATGATTGGCTCTCTGGGCATACATACCAACAATCACTCAAGTAGAAACATTAGACACAAATAAGTGGAATGTCTAAGCCATCATCAAAACATAAGATTCGTCAATTTAGTCCTTTAATCAAAATTCTACCCCTTCTTGAACATGAGAAACCATTCCATAAATGTATTGAAAGATTTAAAACAAAATCAGATCTCTAGATAAACCTAGCGGTCTCAAAGAATCAAGTTCACCCACTCAATTTATGATAATTTAATCAATATACCCTCTCAATCATTGATATTTGTCCTGTAAGGTTAGTTTTGATAACATTTATTATAAAGTATGCCATCTCCCCCTATTAGAATGTCTTCTCCTCTTTTATCATAAAAAAGTGGGTGAGGGGAGTAGAAGAGTAATACTCGACTGTTAGAAAGGAAAGGTAGAAGATAAAAAACAAAGGATTTTCATGCAACATACATAAAAAAATAAAGCCTTGCAATTGAACAACCATGGATGTAGTTCTAGCACTAATTAGGTCTAGAATATGAATTAACTCAAACTAGTAGATAAGCAAAATAGGGAGTATATTCTAGAATGTATGAAACAAGATACAATCATAGCGTACTGTTGGACACTACTAGAACAACATGTTGAAATACTATCTAGTAGATAATAACACAAGTGAGGACTACTTGTAGGATCTATGTCATAGAAAAATATGCAAAATCTTAAACATGACACTTAGTCCATGTAAATAAATACCCATATGAAGAATATGCAATACAAGCAATACATATGCAAATTACACAAAACAAATGTGAATCACTACCTAGAGATGATTATAGATAGAAACTCAAGGTTGTTAGATCTATAATGGGCTCTAGCAGGTGGGGGTGGGAGTGGTAGGTTGGGGGGGTGGTGAATAGAGAACAAAACCACTTAAACAAAATTCATTGACCTTCAATGTATTTCTAAGATAGTATTTCAAGTATGAACTTTGAGTGCAACTAAACATGCATAGAAAGGGAGAGAGAGATTGAACAAACACAATATAACACACGTTATTTATAGTGGTTCCAACCTCCAAACTAGAAGATGTACACTCACTACCTAGAGAGGTCAACCTCTATGATTTTTAACCATGTATCACTCCTTATATTGCATTATAAGAGTTACAACATAAGATCTCCCTTTTATAGGTCAAGGGTACCTAGCATTCCTCTCTGAATCAAGGAGCCAACAACATTACAAAGGAATTACCTATCCACGACTAAGTGTCTTCTACCTTACCAAGGACTTACCTACTCTTTCAATGAATCTTCAACCTTTTACAAGGACACCCACTCTTGCACCATGTCTTCCTCCAAGTATTTACCCACTCTTGACTTGGATCTTCCACCTTTGACTTCACCTTCACCAAGGAGAAGCTTTTCACCAAGGGACTCCTTCCCTTCTTCTTATTCACCTCTCTTATCCAAGAGAAGAATATTCATCTTCATGGTAGAAAGAGAGATTGGGAGGTAGAGGAAGTGAGAGCTTCACAAGATATACATGTAGGACTAGATCTCTTACTAATCTCCAACTCACTATGATGGATGTAGAAAGTGATTGAGCTCATGAGAGTGGATGGAGGCTCTTAAAGGAAAAATATCTCTCAACTATAATATTGGGACCTTCATAGTGCTTATCTCACCATGGGATGAAGTCTAAGTGGTCCTATTTATAGTTGAGGTTGCCTACTATTTAGAAGAGACATTTAGGATCAAATTCTAGCAGTTTTGGGTGTCCCAACAAATATATTTTTGAGTTTTGCAACACTCTAAAGACTACAAAAACTTTTATGCACTTCAACATACAATGTTTTTGGCTGACTTATCTTTTGGGTAACTCAACCAAAAACACTATAAGTCAAGTCAAAGTGCAAGGTGTTGGTTGAGTTGCCACCAGGACAAACTCAGCCGACCTTGGGCATTGCCAAGAGCCAGAATGGCTATCAGATGAGTTTTCACTATGACAAACTCGATCGACAAGCTAGCATGTAGTTCCTTTTCACAAACGTCCAAAAAGTGTTTATATATTCAATTTAAGTGATCTAAATTTTCATTAAGATCAATTACAAGTCATAAAATCATTACAAGTGATTTACAAAAAATATATATGGAGAAAAAAATTATTCTTCAAATCTTTATGCATGTAGGACTTGATTTTTTCAAATTAGGATGTGCAAGTTCATGCATTTGGAGTGTGTCTATATAATCTGAAATCACTCAAGTAGAATCATTATACACAAATGAGTGGAATGGATAATCATCATGATAATAAGGTTTTAGTCAATTTAGACCTTGAGTTAACATTCTCCCCTCCTTTTAGATATAAAGCTGTTCCATAAACATATTGAAAGCATTTAAGTAAAACCATACCTTTAGAAACCTAGGGGTTCCAATTTATATGCCCCCTCAATTGATGCTAATGGAGTTCACATACTCCTCCTCAATCGATGCTATACCTCCTACATGGTTAGCTTTCATAACATTTATAGAAACTATGTCTTCTACTTATATATATATCTTGCCATATATGTGTACTCCACTTTACATAAGACATGTCTTCTCCCCTATTGTCTTTTAAAAAGTGAGGGGGTTGAAGAGCTAAAATACAACTTATCAGAAAAGGGAGTGTTGAAGAGCAAAAACTAAGGGCTCATCAAAGCAATGTATATAAAGAAAATCATGACATGATTTGAACAACCCTGGATGTAATTCTAGTCAATAATAAAGGTAAGGCTATGCAATCAAGTAAATCAATCTAGTGGATATTGAAGTCAAGGGACAAGCTTGAGTGTGTATGAAACAAGATACAATCATAGCATATTGTTGGACACCAATTGGTGTATTAGATTACTAATTGATAAACAAGACTAGAACACCATGCAGATGGAATACTAGTAGATGATATCAAAAGGATAAAGCTACTAGCAGGATCTAGATCATAGAAAAGATGCACAAGTTAGAGAAAAAGCTATGAGTATATGTAGATAAATATTTAATAAAAAAATATATAATTTAAGAGGCATGTAAGGATATTACTTACTAGCATATATGCATAATTACCAAAAGATGATTACCAATAGGAAACTTAAGGTTGCATTAAAATATATACAACTAGATGGATGTAGAAAGTTAGAGCACAATAAAAGAATTTTTAATCACAACCAAGATATCCAAAGAGATCATCATAAAAATGCATAATAACTTAAGACAAGTAACTGCAAGATATAGAGATACCTATATAGAGCAATAAGAAAGATAGAGTTGTACACACAATAGGAAACTTAAAAGCACGGAAATATGCTTATCATAAAAAGGTACCAAGAGTAGTGCTAATAGAATAAGGCTATTGGTTGGGAACATCTAGTTGAGAGGGAAATTCTCATCCAAAAATCCATCTGCATATCCAATACAAGATGATGTCGGTTGAGTTTCTGGATTGAACTTCTGGGGTGACAACAACTGTAGGCAAACCTCATTGGTGCTTTTCTCTTGAGTTTGTTAGGCCAAAATCATTTGACAACAAATGATTCAAAAAGAACATATAGTTCAAAAAAACATATCTAAAGGCATGATAAAAATATAAAAAACATCCACACATGCATAAGCAAGTTACTAATGCATTATGAAGGATTCATGGGCAATTTTTGAGCAAGAAAATGATAAGAAACACAAAATTTCATTTTTGAATAAAAGACCATATTCAAACTGCATACAAACTTTGCAAAAAAAAAAAAGCTATGATTGGATATAATAAAGAATACCATTACCTCTATTCCTACCATTTCCTTTCTAGTTGTTGCCAACCCATACACATCTCACCTTTCTTATTTTATGTGGATTGAAAACCAATTTACAACAAAATAGATCATGTCAATCCATTTGCAAATGACCTTCATGAAGAAAGATGAAATGGTCTCAAATCATATTTTTGGGTTCAAAGGAGTTAGCTTAGCAACCCAAGTCCTATTACTTATGGGTTCTTTCTTGAAAATGAAATATGTAGAATAATGACCAATCATTACAATAGTTGCAAGTGTCCATAGCCTTGGTAATAGAGGATTCCCCATGAAATATTGGATGTACTTTATCTTTGTTTCTCCTTTGGGTAACATCACACCCTATAGCATGTCTACCAATTTCTTTAGTAGTATGATGTAGGATATTCTTAAGATTCTTTTTACCATCTAAGAATATTTTCAAAGAGGATCTAAACTATGATTATCATGCATAAGAGAAGTAATTGTGGAAGAAAATTGATTCATATCATCTCTAGGATGCATATATTAGTTTCTAAACAAAGACATTTGGTCATATAATAATGTTTTTCAATATAAATGGTAGCAACATTATTCTCTCTACTAGTTGAACTAGAACAAGATTCAAGGATATTAATTTTACAAAGCTAGGAAGCAATTTCTTTTTCAAACAAAGTAATCTTGGAAAGATAGAAAATATTTTCAGATTCTATTCCTTACATAACAAAGTCTTTGTCCTCTTTTACAGTTCTAAGAACATTAACATCAAGCATAAGGGAATATATAGTTTTAGTATGCTCTTCACTAAAACTACTCATAAGAGGCTGATATTCTTAAGTTCTCATATTATGAAACAAGCTACTATTTTCAAGTTTAAGAGCATCTACTTGTCTAAGATAAGCATTATTTTATATTTTCAACACCATTCAATTTCAATTCAAGTTCTAGAAAAAGATTTTGGATATCATTAACATCATCTTGCAAGCATATGTTAGCTTGTTCAAAATCATATTTTTCTTCATGCAAGTTATAAAAATATTAACAAGCTTTTTCTTATTATGCTTAGTAGACTTAAGAGATGCATGAGTAGTAAGAATAATGGCAAATAAGGACACTTTATCTAAAGAGTTTAATTTTACCTCATTTGAATCTTCATTTGAACTTGCCATAAGAGCAAAATGACATTCTCCACTTTTATTAGAGCTTGAGCTGGATCCTCCAATGGAATCTTCACTTGAGCTTGAGCTAGAGGAGTCACTAGAGCTTTTGTGCCATTTCTCCTTCTTCTTTTACTTCTCTTCCCTTCTCTTGTGTTAATGGATCTTTTTTCTTGTGGACAGTCTTCCTTGATGTGATTTTTCTTTCCACATTTGAAGCACTAGGTGGAGGAAGAAGACTTTCTTTTGATGTATTTACCTTTGGAATACATGGCATATTCACTTGCGGATGGAAAAGATTTGCAAGTGACTTGATGTTGCACAATGGCTTCAACTTGAGCTTTGATACCAGCCTCCTTCATCTTCTTAAAGTCTTTCTCTTCTTGTTTTTATTTTTATTCTTGCTTTTTAAGTTTCACTTCAAAGGCTTGTAGATTTCCTATGAGCTCTTCAATAGGAATTTCTTCAACAGACATTGTTTCTTCAATGTTAGTCACCTTTGTTTGCCACCATTTGGGAAGAGACCTAAGGATCTTTGAGTTTATCTTTCCTTAATCCATAGGATGACCGAGGAAGACAAGCCAATTTACAATGTCATTGAGACTTGAGTACATTTCAGATACCCTCTCCTACTTTCCTCTTGAAGTTTTCAACGAGACCATTTAGCATATATAATCTACCTTACTTCACTTGCTTTTGTCCCCTCATTAGTGACACATATATTTATATATACCTCATAGGCCATGTCACAAGAAGAAATCCAATTGAACTCAGGTAGGGGAAAGAGAGGCATGGAGGATGTTAATAGCTCTTTCATTCAAGGTTGCTTTCTTCAAAGTAGCCTCATCCCATTCATTTGCCTTTGTTTCCAGTTTCTTGTATCGAAGATCCACCATTCTCCATATATCAATACTTGATCCTTCATGTAGAACTATATTCTTCTCTTCTAATTGAGGAATTTTCTCCCATAAAATATTAGAATGTTGATGTAGTATCTCCCACCTTGATAATCACCCATCTTATACTACTTGTAGAAGTATTTCTTAGAGAAGGCCCACTTAGATACCAATTGTTAGATCTATAATAGGATCTAGAGTGGGGGATGAATAGAGAATAAAACCAGTCAAACAAAATTCATTGGACCTACAATGCATTTCTAATATAATATTGGAAATATGAACTTTGAGTGCAAGTAAAAGTTCATATAAAGGGAGAGAGATTGAACAAGCACACGATAACACAAGTTATTTATAGTGATTCCAACCTTCAAGCTAGGATATGTACTCCCACTACCTAGAGAGGTCAACCTTGAGGATTGTTAACCATGTATCACTCATATATTCCATTATAAGAGTTACTATATGAGACCTCCCTTTTATAGGTCAATGTTACCTAGCTTTCCTTTCCAGATCAAGGATCCAATAAACTTACAAATGACTTACCTATCCATGAACAAGAGACTCTACCTTACCAAGGACTTACCTACTCTTTCAATGAATCTTCAACCTTTTATAAGGACATCCACTATTGCAACAAGTCTTCTGCCTTCAAGTATTTACCCACTCTTGACTCGGATCTTCCACCTTTGACTTCACCTTCACCAAGGAGAAGGTTTTCTCTAAGAGACTCCTTCCCTTCTTATTCTTCACCTCTCTTATCTAAGAGAAGAATCTTTATCTTCATGGTAGAAAGAGAGATTGGGAGGTATAGGAAGTGAGAGCTTCACAAGATGTACATGTAGGATTAACTCTCTTACTAATCTCCTACTCACTATGATGGATGTCACAAGTGATTAAGCTCATGAGAGTATATGGAGGCTCTTGAAGGCGAAATCTCTATCAACTATAATACAATGACCTTCATAGTTCTTGGCTAACCTTGGGATAAAGTTCAAGGGGTCTTGTTTATAGTTGATATTGCCTAATAGCCAGTAGTGACACTCATTTTCGACATTCCAACAGATATATTTTTGAGTTTTGCAACACTCCAATAGCTAGAAACACTTTTATGCACTTTATTGTATAGTGTGTTCGGCTGAGCTATCTTTTGGGTAACTTGACTTACAACACTATAAGACAAGTCAAAGTGCAGAGTATCATTCAAGTTGCCATGAGGACAAACCCAGTCGACCCTGGGCATTGCCAGGAGCCAGAGTGGCTATCGGTTGAGTTGTCAACAGATAAATCTTGGCTTTCAAGCCAACCTATAACCACCTTTGACAAATATCCAAAAAATATTTGTATATTCAATTTAAGTACTCTATATTTTCATTAATATCAATTGCAAGTCGTACAATCATTATAAGTGATTTACATTAGGGTTGTCAATGGGACGGTATCACCCATTTATACTTTATCCATACCCTATAGGGTAAGGCTAAGGGTAAAGGTCTTAGTTACCCATTCCTCATTTATCCTTACCTCTTTCCATGCCACATTAAAAGGGGAGCGTAAGGTGTGTACATTATCCATATCCTTTTACACTTTTACCCACATTTATTTAACAACGATATATAACTATATAGAAGCTTCTAGTTCAATTTCCACCCTATTTTTTTCCAAAAGGAATGTTTATGGGTTGCAACATGCTTCCCACCCCACTCACACTAAAATGTTTGTAGTATATTATTATTAAATGTGGAACTAGTTGATAGTGCTACGGAACAATGGGAAAAGGATGATCATACCACCTTAAAATAAGTTATTTACCAATGTCCAAACATATTACACAAGTATAACATTGTCCTATTTCTATCACATTTGTGAAAATGCAATTCAAGAAAGATGTGACTTAATCTTTATCACTCTACACACCACATTAAAATAAGTTAGCTTTTGATAAAATTCATTTTATATCAAAATTACATGTATACCCTTTACTCTCCCTGTTTACCCTGTGGGGAAGAGGGTAAGGGTAATGGGATTGATAAGAAGGGTAATCACCATTAACCTTACCCTCTACCCTCTAGACGATAAGGGTAAAGGTAGTTATAAAGTGCATACCAATTGTGTAAAATCAAGAAGTGTTTTTTTATGAGAAAATATAATTATCTATATTCTTACCATTTGTTCCAAAACTTGTTGTAAACACATAGATATTTCATATTGCTTGTTTCATGTGGATTCAAAAATTAATTTTCAACTGAATGGCTCATGTGGATCCTTTTTGCAAATGCCTACAAGAAGAAAGATGAAATGGTCCCCTATCTAATTTTTGGGTCTGAGGGGGTTATTTTATGCACCCAAGTAGTGTTGCATTTGGGTCCTTTCCTAAAATGGCAATATATATAATGATGACCATTTTGCTTACAGTAATTGCAAGTTCCTTTAGCCTTGGAACTAGAGGATTCTCCATTGGAAAATGGAGGTCCTTTGCTTTTGTAGTTCATTACTCTAACATCAAAATCCAATAATGTATTTGACATTTGATTGGTACCATGATAAGGTACTTTATTAAGATTATTTTTTCCATCTAAGAATCATTGCAAAGATGATCTCAAAATATGATTATCATGCATAGGAGAAGTAGTAGTAGAATACAATTGATTTATATCATTTCTAGCGGGAAAAATACCACTCTCTAAGCAAATAGATTTAGTCATGAAAGAATTATTTTCAATATGAAGAGTAGAAATATCATTCTCTCTACTAGTTTAACTAGAAAAAGATTTCATAGCATTTAAATTTTTAAACAAGGAAGTGTTTTCATTTATAGCATTGCAATCTTAGACATATATTTCCTATTTTCAAATTCTTTTCCTCGAGAAACAAAATTCTTGTTTTTAATTTGAATTTGTAAACCATAATATCAAATACGAGATAATCAAAAGTTTTATGAAGCACTTTATTTGAGTTAGGAAGAGTTGGTAGATATTTTAGAAACTTAATTTTCTTAACCAAACTAGCAGTTTCGTTTTAAGAGTATTTACTTGACTAGGATAGGCATTATTACCTATATAAAAACCATTGAATTTCAATCCAAGGTCTATGTAAATCTTCCTAAGAGTGTCAATAACATCATACAAGCAAATATTAACATGTTGAAGTTCATCCTTTGCTTCATGTAAGTTATCAATAGTCTTATCAAGATTTTTCCTTTTATGTTTACTAGACTTGAGAGGCACGATTAGTATGAATAGTTTCAATTAAAGATTTTTTAGATAAATATTTTAGATATACATCTTTTGAACCTTCAGTCGAGCTTGTCACATGAGAAAAGTGCCATTCTCCAACTTCACATCATTAAATATTTCACTTGAGCTAGTGTTGGATGAGTCACTAGAGCTTTTGTGGCCTTTCTCCTTCATCTTGTGCTTCTCACACCTTCTTTGCCTCCCTTGTGATACTGGATCTTTTTTCCATGTAGTCAATCATCCATGTAGTGACCCTTCTTTTCACATGTGAAACATCAAAGGAGGAAAAAGGCTTGCCATTATAAAATCTACCATTAGAGTACAAGTCATCTTTTTCACCTTGGAAGAATTGCTGACTTGATGAATCAGGAAAGAAATAATCGTCTCCTTTTTTGATTCTTCTCTTTAAGCTTATCTTTTTCTCTATCATAATAGTATAAGAATGGGTTCCCTGTCGGGAAGTTGATCCTGGGCTGTGCTTGAGTGAGGACAAAGCATGTAACTGAGGCTAATGGTGGCATATAGGGCTATTTGTCATTCCTAAAACTCTAGTAAAGCCTCAGATAATGGGCCTACAAATACAAATGGTATCAGAGCCAATTTACCTCTAATAGGTGGGGCCCACATGGGCATATGACACTCCAATCTTCAGTCGTCCATTCCAGACATGTGCAAAAGGACTATCTAAGTTAAAGGCACCACCCTTGAATTGGTAGCATCCATGCATGGTGGAAAGGGATATCTGAGTTGATGGAGCCACGCGTGTTGGTAATTATGAATGTTTTTTGCGTGTACATGAGACATTATAGGTATATATGAGGCCATATAGTTTAGCCTTGATGAGGAAATCAAGATTCTAAGGAGGGGAGATTGTAACATCCTAGGATTTGATGGCTTGCATATAATGATCTAAAGGAATGATTGGACTACCCATATCACCATGATGCACCTCCTTTCAGGAGTCTGTCACTAAAAACTCTATGGTTAAGCATGCTCATCCCAAAGTTGTACTAGGATGGGTGACCTATCAGGAAGTTAATCCCGAGCTCAGTGTGAGTGTGGATAAAGAGAGCATCCGAGGCTAGTGGTGGTTATTGGGGCCCATCACATTCTTGAAACTCTACTAGAGCCTCAGGCAGTGGGCCTAAACATTACAAAGGTTTTTTGTGAGTTCTTCAATTGGAAGAGTGAAGAGTTTTGTGCTCTCTTCTATAGCCATCACCTTCTTTTTTAACAATGAGGAAGAGAATGAAGAATCTTTGAGCATATAGTTGTGTTGTCCAATGGTTGACCTATTGTTGTAAGGCCATTGGCAATGAGATTGTGTATAATACATCTCAACAATAGACTCCATCTTGCCCATGTGGAAGTTTTCATGTTGTTGCATGAGCATGTAGACTTTGTTACTTCACTTTCTTTGTTCCCTCATATAAGCATCCCATATATTTATCCATCTCTAATAAGAGGTGTCACAAGAGGATATTTGCTTGAGATTGGTGGTGGAGAGAGTGGCGTAGAGGGTGTTCATGGTTTTAGCATTCAATGTTTCTTTCTTTGAAGCAATAACCTCCCATTTTCTTGATCCTTTTCACCTGGTTTCTTATATGGAAGATACACCATTTTCCATAACTCTAGGTTGAATGCTTGAATATGGAATTACATTCTCCTCTTTCAATTTTCAAATATGCTCCCATTAAAGATAGGGATGCTGGAAAAGTGTCTCTTTTCTTTATTATCACCCATCTTTTCGTACTTGTGGAAGTACTTCTTAGAGTAGAGCTTGATCTCGTACTAAATGTTGGACCTATAGTGGTTTCAAGAGGGGGAGGAGTTAATTGATATAAAAAACTTAAACAATATTCATTAGACCTTAAAAGTATTTCCCATAATAACAAATATGAAGAGCAAAGATTGAACAATCCACAAGTGAATGCACTATTTATAGTGGTTCCTCTCTCAAAGGATGTATCTCCACTACCTAGTGGGGTAAATCTCTAAGGTTTTCAACCTTGAGTCACTCCTTATATTCCATTATAAGAGTTACATCAGTTGACCACATTTTTCAAGATCAAAGGATAACTAGCTTCCTTTTACTTGACAAAAGAGGAAAAAACCTTAAAAGTAACTTACGTATCCTTGATTAAGAGCTTCCACCTTATAAAAATAACTTACCTACTCTTGAAATGAGTCTTCAAACTTCACAAAAGACTTACCTAGTACAGAAATGAGTCTTTGGACTTTAAGGAATTACCCAATCTTGATAACATCAAATTTTGTGGAATACCTTTCCTAATTTTTCCCATAATTTCCTCCCAATATACAATTTTGCTTTATCTTACTCACATTTTGTTCATGATTACCATTTATGTCTTGATTCATGATTAACCACTTTTTTCCATACATGAAATTCATCACACGATGGTTTTAACCCTAGACATGGTTCCCATATGTTTCCACAACCAATGGATACCCACCATCCACCTTTGGCACCCCAAATTAACCTCGAGTCAGGAGTCCATAAAGCATGATCTTCCATCGATTCTTAAGAATGATGGCCTCTAGGGAGTACCCAACTGAGTGGCCATCAAATAGTCACTACATTGCCTTACCATCGGAAGGCAGTGGGCCAAACATCCATTGGTTCCTGCTACCGGAGGCCAAAGATAGGTAACCTTGCAATGGATCAACCAAGAGTAACCATCCATCGGCCGAAGGCAGCCCACATGCCCTTTCGATGGATCAATAAAGATATATATGCTAATGGATTGATTAAGAGCCATCTACTGATGGTTTGACTACTGACCTCACCTTCGATGGCATGCCTACAATGCCTACTAAAGGCCAAGTAGATGAGGCCATCTGATAATGGTTTGCCCTCCATGTTGCCTATTGATCGTGGAACTGGACACATCACTCACCCAAGTTAGTTAAGCACACACCCTGAGGAACATGCTCAAGAATCTTGAGGTGCAAGTAAAGTACACTAATGAGCACCTTGAGCCTTATACCATGGGCAAAAAATAGCAGACCCATACTATTGTAATGGGGCCACACATCATTGGATTGAAGCCAAAGTGCTATTTCAATGCAACATCACCATCAACCTCCACCTCCACCCATTGATTCATGAACCATGATGATGAGAGTCCAAGGGACAGAGAACCTCCATCATTACTGAGTATTTCTAGACTCCTTTTTTAAGAGAAGGAGGGAGACAGATCTAGCCACCTTCACCGCCATCGTTGGATTTGGAGAGGAGGTATCCATCAACCCTAATTCATTTAGGTTTGCAATTTGGTGTATCTTCTATCTTCTTCTCTAAATCTATTCACCCTATCCCATGTTCATCTCATTTTCCATCTTCACGTCTCACCATACTTGTAATTCCACCATGTGATTCACCATGATAAGTGGCTATTCATTTAACTTGGGTTGGGGGTAGCCATTAAGGCTCTCCCAACATGTAAATAGTTATATCCATTGAATATATGCTCTTACCAATGTTTATTTCCATACTCTTGTTCTTAATGCTTCACTTGCATGATTAGATAAGATCTTGTGTTGTTTGATTGTTAATACCCTGAGAGAGTAGTATTGACCTGCATCCTAGAGTTATGAAGTTGGATTAGTGCATGAGAATGTTATAATGCTCAAGCTTATGATCATATGTTTGCCTTGTGATTGTTTGTTTGCCATCTCTAGAGAGACAAACTTATAATCTAGATCTTGTTGGTATATATGCCTAGAGAGCCAATCATATGATGATTGTAATGGCATATCTTGTAAACAATTTGATTGATAATAAAGGCAATCTTCATCTATATGTTTGTTCAATTATGAGATAATGATATAACACGATATGTCTAAAGAATGATGTTACTCTATGGCATATGTCTTTAGGTTGAGGACCTAAGCAATGAGATTATACAAATAATAAGAGTACATACATTCTTTTTATATCCCTAGTAGGATGTTATTGTGGATGCTAATAGACATCAATACCACATAAGACTAGAATGTGTGTTGGCTGATGATAGAGTCTCATTAGTCATGATATGTGATATCAAACCAAACACATAGTTACTTGTTAGAGAATGGTGTATCGAATAAAACCACCTTGAGAGTGATGCATGGAAACCATTGAATAGTAGTCAGAATCAACTCTCTTAGTGATGGTGGTGATTGTAGTTCTTAGACCTAAAATCACTACATACATCACATATCATTCGATGTAGTATGACATCATCCAACGTGACCTTGAATAAGGGTTACCATAAAGGTGATACTGGAATACATTGTGACACATGGGGAATGACTATGAGTGATGTATATGGGATTTGTCCCTCCTACCAGATTCGATATCCTGGCCACTTAATAAGAAAGATTGATAAATATATGGCCGTACTCATGTGAACCAATATATATATATATATATATATATATATATGAACTCACATGTATCTCATACAATCTGATCTAGTTCAAGAAACATGGATTGAATGTTGAAGAGGATGACCATTCCATGTTTTGAGTTTGATTTGGATATGAGAGACAAAGGAACTATCGATCACTATAACGCTAACCACAAATTGTAGGATGAAGTTGTTATACAAATTCCCAATTACTTGGGAAGAAATGATGTGTTGCTAGATACCACTCATTGCTTATGATGTTTTAATTAGTTATGGACACTCATTGTTAACGTAACTTGGGACGTATAGGGTCAAACATATGGGATACAACTAGAATATGTGTTTTCTCATGAATATGATTTAAAATAAATCATGAAAATGTTAGGTATTCAATTTAAACAATTGGCTATCGAAAATCTGAAATGACCGGTTGAACAAGTGAGCTAACCAATTTAGACTTATGAACTAAATAGTTTAGGTTGTGAGCCAATCAGTTTGGAGATCAATGAGATTGGATCAAGGATTGATGTTGATATCATGTTATGCATTAATCAAATATTAAAATCCAATATGATTGTGAATAGAAAACATGGTGAACTGATCGATTCAAGTGTTGAACTAATTGTCTCACATGTGAACCGATCGGTTCATGGTTTGTAGGTTCCAAAAAATTCATGAAATTCCATCTCTTCAACTCTTAGTTGATCTAGAAACCTTAACCTTGCCCCTCCTATAAGTGGAGGCTCATTTGAGGATTTTAGATGACACAACAATAAGCTCTGACAATTATTGTCTTCTCATAGTTGTGGTAAGGTGATAACCTGAGCAAGTCCTATCGGTAAAAGGGAGAGACAGCTAGGGAGAGACAATAAGGGAGAGTAGTCAACGCTAGTACATAGATATCGAAGGTACTGATCCTTTCTATCTGTTCTAAAACAATGACATGAGTTTCCATTGATCTTTGTGAACTGCATAGTAGCATGGAGGCCTTTTCCACCCACTAGGAGGACATCGTCAACCACTATTTGTGATTCTACACCAAGAGGCGACCACCGACAACCATCCAGGTGCTGCTTGCAAAAGAAGCACACTGGTGCAAGGATAAGGCAGTGAACTTGCTCCAGGAACATCTATATGCCTTGCAACCTTCTTTTGCAATCTATAGTTGTTGATGTGATATACTATCAAAGGGGAATATGGCAATAAACTTTTGTTTCTACTGCCATCTCTGTCATCATATTTCCCTATAGTGGTATCAGAGATACATCAATTTACTATGTTTTGGGATTTAACTAATATGATTGGATTTCTATTTTATCATTTATTTATTACATGCAATGCAAATATTTAAATAATCAATGTGCATATCCATTTAAATACCACTTATGATACCTATATATATTTATAAGATATATATTCAATTTATAGGCGTTGCCCTAAATTTTTTTTGATGGTGGATGTAAGCGTGGTTATGGCCAATACCCCCTAAATTTTTGTGTACACTTGAATGGTTGTTTTTCCTATTTTATAACTAGATTTGCATACCAAGCCTCTCTCTCTCTTTTCCATATGTAAGTTAATGCCTTTTTTTTCTATGATCCCCTTTAATGTAACTCAAGGTTTCACTATTACAATGTAATAAGTTAGATAGGAATAAGATAGTTTTATTTCCTATTTTGGTAAAATAAGATGTCCTACACCAGACAAACCAACCGACTTAGAAGTAAAACCAATCTACTGGAGGACCAAGGAGGCCAAACGATAGGAGGGGCCAATGGATCGCCTGGTAGCCCAACTGATTGACTAGAAGAGTCTAGACATTGCTTGAATTGGAGGCTAACCGATCGATCTAAGAGACCAATTGACCAACCAGGAGGTCAACCGATTGGCTCAAGAGTTGAGTCAATCAACCCAGACTAGTTCCAACATAGAATTTCTTGAACATGGGGTTGCTATATATGATGTGGATCTTAAGTGGTAGAAATTCCTTGTGGCTCCAAAGAATTGCATTAGTGTATCCATAACCATTGCTTGTATTTTATAATTAGATGTTTCATTTGTGGATATAGTATGTATATGATACATATTATAAGTATGCGGTGATTGGGTATATATGTATTTATATAAATATAAAATCCCTCAATCCAATATTAGATTTTATATGATTTCCATGAGAAACACACATGACATCAAATGATCATGGGAACACCAAGCATGGTGCGCCGTCTATCTCATGGAAGTGTTATGGTAGTTATGTGGGCCTTCTAAGTAGGGTGAATTTCTTTCGTGTTGGCTTTTGGTTCAGACCTAACTAGGCGACTTTAATGAGATTAAGTGCCTAGAAGCATACAAATGGACTATGGAAAAGAGTTGCGCATACGACCTATTCAAGAATTACATGAGACGTAATTGACAAATGTTGTCTACAATAATTTTTAATGGATGTTGGCTTTGGCCAGGTAATAAATTAATATGTGAGGGCAAATATTGGGGCTTGGCTCACTAGAAGGTTTTTTGCTATAGTATTCTGAATTGATATGTGAGGGCTATCAATTTGAACAAAATAGTGAAAGATACAATTAATTGAAGACCTAATTTAAACATCATCAAATTTCATTTTAATTGAAAATTTTCAAAATTTTCTTATATAATCAAATGGAAACCAATAAAACATTTTCCTTGAGATCAATCCTTGAGAAGGACAAGTTGAATGGGAATAATTTCCATGACTGGTTCAAGATGTTGAGAATCTTTCTCACATAAGAGCACAAGGTCTATGTCATGGAAACACTTGAGCCAGATGAACCTACTCCCACTGCATCTAAGACTGACAAAGATGCTTACAAAAAGCATTTTAAAGATTCCATAGATGTCAAATGCTTAATGTTATGATCAATGAACTATGAGTTTCAGAGACAACATGAGAACATGTATGTTATTGAGATTGTAATACATCTTAAGAACATATACTAAGATCAAGCAAGAAAAAAGAGATATGTTGTCTCCAAGGCGCTATTCAAATACAACATGGAAGAAGGAGATCTAGTAGGTCCCCACGTGATCAAGCTAATTGGGTACATGGAGAACCTTGCTAGGCTGTGATTTCCCTTGGGTCAAGAGTTGGCCATAAATGTGATTTTGTAGTCACTACCGAAATCATGCTGCCAGCTTGTCGTGAACTACAACATGAATGATTTTATATTGTCAGAATTACTTGACATGCTGAGAACAAATGAAGTGCAGATGAAGAAAGACAAGCCCAAGTCTGTGATGATTAGAAGAGGCAAGGGGAAGTAAAAATTCAAAGGCAAAGCTAAGAATGGTTCCAAAGCTAGCTAAAAACCCAAGTTTTCAACACTCAAAGCAAAGGGAGGGGTGACCAGGGGAGGAAATTGTCACCACTGTCACTGGCCTGGACACTGGAAAAGGACTTGACCTCTCTACCTAGAGGAACTGAGGAAGAAGGAGGGGATAGAGATATCCACTTCAGGTATATATGTTATTGAGATAAATATGTCTACTTCTTCATCATGGGTACTAGATATCAGATGTGGGTCTCACATATGTTCAAATATGTAGGATTTGAAAAGAAGCAAGTCTTTTAAAAAAGGGGGAGGTTAAACTGTATGTTGCAAATGGAGCAAGAGTTGCTGCCACTACAGTTGGAACCTATGATTCATGTATGACTACAGAGCTTGTAATAGAGTTAGAGAACTTCTATATTGTACCTAGCATTAATAGAAACATTATTTCTATATCTTTTATGGATGAGGATGGATATGAATTTCATATAAAGAATGGTAAATGTTCTATTTCAAAAGATGAGATCTTTATGACAGTGCCCCTATGTCCTATGGTATTTTTTTACTAGATCCTAAGAAAAATGTTTATAGCATAAATACCAAAAGATTTAAACTCGATAAATTAGACAAAACACAATTTTGGCATAGTTGTCTTGGGTACATTATTATAAATGCATTTCAAGACTCCATAAAGATGGATATCTAGACTCTTTTGATTTTTAATCAATAGAGAAATGTGAATCTTGTTTGTTGGGCAAGATGACAAAGATTCCCTTCACCGGTAACAATGATAAGGCTAGTGATCTATTAGGACTCATACATAGTGATGTGTGTGGCCCTTTTAGAAGAAATTCTCGAGGTGGTCATTAGTACTTCATTACTATTACTGATGATCTCAATAGGTGTGGTTATGTTTACTTGATGAAGCATAAGTCAAAAACCTTGAAAAGTTAAAGAATTTCATGAAGTGAAGTATAGAACCAACTTTGGTAAAATTATTAATGGACTTTGTTATGATGAAGGTGAATAAGAATTAAGCCAAGGGTTTGAGGACCTTCTGTGAGACCGTGGTATCATATCATAATGGACTCCGCCTGGAACACCACAACATAACAATGTGTCAGAAAGAAGGAATCACACATTGTAATATATGGTGCCATCAATGATGAGTTTTGTTGATCTTCTAAATTCATTCTGGTTTTATGTTCTAGAAACCAAAACTTTTACACTAAACCATGTACCATATAAATCAGTTCAAAAGAAACCATATGAGATATGGTATGGGAAGCGTCCAAATATGTCTTTTATGAAAATTTGGGGATGTGAAGCTTATGTGAGAAAGAAGTTTCCCAAAAAGCTAGGACCCAAATAAGATAAATGTTATTTTTTTGGATATGTATGAAAACCAAAGGATACTACTTTTATGCTCCACTTGACAACAAAATGTTTATTTCTAGGGATGTTGGATTCCTATAAAAGGAATTGATTTCCAAGGAATTAGTGGGAGGAATGTAGCACTCGAAGATTTTCAAAACCAACAAGAAAGTATTGAACCTATAGAGGTGCAGGAGGAACACAGAGAGTCACAAACCATTGTAGAATCTCAAATTCCTCATGTAACACATGAACCTCACAAATCTAGTAGGACATGTCATGATCCAAAAAGATTTGGTTATCTTGTGACTCAAGAAGGTAATGAGTTGGTCATTGATGATGACCCAACAACCTACCTAGAAGCTATTTTGGTACAAAAATTTGATAAATGTCTTAAGAACATGAAATCTGAGATGGAATCCATGTACACCAACAAGATATGGACCTTGATGGATCCACCTAAAGGGGTAAAAATCATAGGGTGCAAGTGGGTCTCAAGAAGAAGACTAACATGGATGGTAATGTACAAACTTACAAAGGTCGATTGGTTGCAAAGGGTTTCAAACAAGTTCAAGGTGTTGGCTATGATGAAACCTTTTCTTTGGTTTCCATGGTTAAATAAATCAAGATCATGCTTGCCATTGGAGCTTATTATGACTATGAGATTTGGCAAATGGATGTTAAAACTTCATACCTTAATGGGAACTTGCTTGAGGATGCATACATGACACAACATGAGGGTTTTATATAGCTAAAGGATGAACATAAAGTTTGTAAGCTACAAAGGTCAATCTATGGATTGAAGCATGCATCTCAGATCTGTAATCTTCAATTTGATGAAATAGTCAAAGAGTTTGGCTTTAGTCACAATGAAGATGAACCACATGTTTACAAGAAGGTTAGTGAGAGCATGATTGTATTATTCATGTTATATGTAGATAAAATACTATTGATGGGGAGTGACATCCCTACTTTACAGGTGGTAAAAACTTGGCTAGGAAATACATTCTTGATGAAAGACTTAGGCAAAACATTCTATATCTTAGGAATCAAGATTTATAAAGATAGATCTAGATGGCTTCTTGGCCTAAGCCAGAGCACATACATTGACAAAGTGATGAAAAGGTTCAGCTTGGAGAACTAAAAGAGAGGAAACTTACCCATATCTCATGGTGTTAGCATCTCTAGAGCTCAATGTCATAGTTCTTGTGAAGAATGGGAGTTTATGAGTAAGATTTCATATGCATCTGTAATTGGATCTATCATGTACACAATGTCATGTACTCGCCCTGATATATCATATGCCTTGATTTTGAGTAGGCATCAGTCCGATCCCGGTGAAAGTCACTGGACTATTGTAAAGAATTGTAAAGAACATCCTTATGTACTTGAGAATAATAAAGGATCAGTTCCTTGTCTACGGTGGCAAGGAAGAGTTGGTGGTAAAGGGTTACACTGTTGTAGCTTCCAAACTAACCAAGATGACTACAAATCACAATCTAGATTTGTGTTTTACGTAAACAATGGAGCGTATTATAAAAGAGTTCCAAGCAAGATATAGTTTCTGATTTTACAATAGAGGCTGAGTATATTGCTGCCTCCAATGTAGCAAAGGAGGCTGTTTGGATCAAGAAGTCATTTATGAACTTGAGGTGGTTCCAAGTATCAATGATGCAATAGAGATATATGTAACTACAATGGAGCTATTTCATAAGATAAGGAACCCAAATCACATCAGCATTCTAAGCACATAAAATAACGGTTCCATCTCATACGAGAGATTGTACAATGAGGAGATGTGAAGATTTATAGAGTACCAATTGAAAGCAATGTGGCTGACCCCTTGACAAAAGCACTTTCATAGAAAATTCATGAAGGTCATATTAGATCACATGGGATTAAGTTAATGGGTGATTGGATCTAAGTGCAAGTGGGAGTCTGTTGGTATATATGCCCAGAGTTACAATCATATGATGATTGTAATGACACATCTTGTAAACAATTTGTTTAATAATAAAGGAAATCTTCAAATATATATATATATATGTTTGTTTAATTATGAGATAATGATGTAAAATGATAGACTTCTAAAGAATCATGTTACTCCATGATGTATGTCTTTAGATTGAGGACCTGAACAATGAAATTATACAAATGATAAGAGTACATATATTCTTGTTATGTCCCTAGTCAGATGTTGTTGTAGAAGCTAATACACAACAATTACACATAAGACTAGAGTGTGTGTTGTTTGATAACATGATCTCATTAGTCATGATTTGTGATATCAAACCAAACACATTGGTATTTGTTAGAGATCAATGTATCAGACAGACCCACCTTGAGAGTGATGCATGGAACCATTGAATGGCAGTTAGAATTATCTATCAGTGTGATGGTAGTGATTGTGGTTCTTAGACATAAAATCATTACACTCATCACGTATTGTTCGATGCACTTTGACATCATGCAATGTGACATCGATAAGGGTTACCATAAAGGTGATACTTAGATACATTATGACACATGGGAAATGACTATGAGTGATGTGGATGGAATTTGTTCCTCCTATTGAAGTCGATATCCTGACCACTTGATAAGAGAGATTGAGAAATGTATGGCAATACTCATGTGAATCAATATATGATATGTGAGCTCCCAGTATCTTAGACAATCTTCTCTAGTTTAAGGAGCATGGATTGAATGCTGAAGAGGATGACGATTTCATGCCTCGAGTTTAGTTTGGATATCAGAAACAAAGGAACTACACAATAACTATAACAATAATCTCATATTGTAGGTTAAAGTTGTTTTCCAACTTTCCAATTGATTAGGTAGCAATGATGTGTCATTAGATACTGCTCACTGCTTGTGATGTCTTAAATTAGTTATAGACACTCACTACCAACTTAACTTGTGAGCTATAGGGTCACACACATTGATACAATTGGAATATGAGTTTACTTATGAATGTGGTCTAAACTTTATCACTAAAGTGTTAGATATTCAATTTAAACAATATTGACTGTTAGAAATATGAAATGACTAATTCAATAAGTGAATCGACTGGCTGGGAGATAAATGAGATTGGATCAAGGATTGATGTTGACGTCATGTTGTGCATTAATTAAATATTAAAAGACAATTTGATTACGAATAGGAAACATGCTTAATAAATCTATTCATGTGTTGAACTTGTTCATCTCACATGTGAACCGACTGGTTCAATGGTGAACTGATTAGTTCATGATTTGCATGTTACAAAAAATTCATGCAATTCCATCTCTTCGACTCCCATATGATATGAAAACTCTAACCCTAACAGTCCTATAAATAGAGGGGTAGTTGAGGATTTCATAAGACACAACTATAAGCTCTAATAATTGTTGTCTTCTCACACTTGTGGTAATGTGAGAACCTAAGAAAGTCTTACCCATAAAAGGGAGAGATAGAAAGGGAGATACAGCAAGTGAGAGCAGCCAATTCTAGCACATTGATATCTAAGAGACAACTCCTTTCTATCTATTCTAAAAGAAAGACAGGAGTTCCCAGTGGTCCACATGGACTACATAGAGGCTGAGTAGGTAGAAATATAATAAAATGAGTGAGGATGGTAATTACTATTTACTTACTTGAACAAGTTAGGTTCTTCCCGAACTCTTTGACATGGGCCTTTACCTACTATCTCACTCTCCCTATAATGTCTATCTTTACCGGGAACGAGATGGAGAGGGATAAAGTGACCGTCAGGGAGAGGGATTTCAACACTCTGTTCTTTAGAGCTGCAGAGGCTGGAAGAACAAGTAGCAGTAGCATTGCTTGCGGCAGTGGAGGATGGAAGCACGAGTACCAACAACATTACTGGCGGTGATGGTTGGAGAAAGCGACGACAATAGCTTGAGCAACTAGAGATGGTGGCAAACAGAGAAGGGGCAGGAGAATGAGTAGGTGGAAACATAAGTGGAGGTCAGAATCACCAAAACTATAGGAAAAAAATGGCCGGTCAAACAATGATTTAAAAGATAGGGGGAAAGTCTGTTTCGCGTGGGTGCTATTAAGTTTAACATAGTCATCGGTTGTTCTTGAAAACTGTCAGTTAAGTACTGAGTCATTGGTTTTGAACATAATAAATCGATACCTATCCTATCTACTTAGACGTCGGTTATACATGAAAAACCGAAGGAAAATTCCATTATCTGAATAAAAAAAGGCCTACGTAAGGACTGAGTCATCAGTTGTACACAGAAAATTGACACCTATCCTTGTTTCATAGACATCAGTTTATTGTACAAAACTGATGCAAGAGCTCATTATTTGAACAAAACATAATGGGTCTGAGTCAGGCCTAAGTCGTCGGTTGTTTCTGGCGGAACCAACACTAAAGTGTAATTTGAGGGGAACACTTTTTCATGGGGTATGTGGCGTGAACTCTCCAACGTTAGGTTACTTATATAAAATTGACACCTATTTTGTAATTTTTTGTAATTTTTCCTATGAATCAGTGTCGATTTTGCTGGAAAACAACTCACCAGATGTATTTTGGAGGAAAATTTTATTTCAAGCGAAGGTGCCTCTCGTCATTTCCAAGAAAACTAACTAATACATTAATTTTTTTTGAAGGAAAATATTTCCCACTGAAAAATTGTATTTTGCAGGTTATTTTAGACATTGATTTTGTACGAATGTAAGAGACATTAAAGAAAAACTGGTACTCGTGTTTTTCTAAATTGACATGACTTGATAAATGGTGACATTTATTCTATCTAACCTCCATTTTTGTTGTATAGTGTTGTTTTATCTTTGGAACCGATGTCAGGAAAAGTGACCCTAGAAGTATAAAATGTACTTGTGCCTCCTCTTCAAGAAATGTGCATATAACACATATCACCTCTCTATTCAAGAAGAAGAAGTACCAAAAATCCTGTACCAGTGAAATTCATATCCTTATGGAGGGCACTTAGGTGGAGATAGGATTGCCGCAATGATTCTACAATCTGGGTTCTGTTGGCCCACCCTGTTCAAGGACGTACATGCTTACTTCAAGTCTTGTAAAGAATGCCAACACACAAAAAATGTATCAAGGATAAACATGATTCCTCATTCTAACTAGATAGAGGTGGAAACTTTTGATGTTTGGGGCATCGACTACACGGGGCCATTCCCATCATCAAGAGGCAACCAATACATCTTGGTGGCTAGGGCTGTCAATGGGGAAGGTGTTATTCATTTACCATTTATCCACATCCGATAGGGTAAGGGTAAGGGTACATGTTTTTCTTATATGTTCCCCATTTACCCTTTCCCCATTTCCGATTAGGGGAGGGTGAGTTATGGACATTACCCATACTCTTTTACCCTTTTACCCACATTTATTTAAGAAAGATATATAACTATATAGAAACTTCTACTCAATTTCTATCCCATTTTTTACAATAGGAAAGCTTGTGAGTTGCTTCCCACCTCCACTCACACTCAAGTTCTTGTAGTATATTATTATTAAATGTTGAACTAGTTGATAGACCCATAGACCATTAGGAAAAGGATGTCTGTGTGACATTAAAATAAGTTATTCTTGGACAACATATTACACAAATGTAACACTATCTTGCTTATATTCACATTTGCGAAAATGCAAGTCAATAAATACATGATTTATTCTTTATCACCTTACATACCACATTAAAATAAATTATATTATAATAATGTTTTTTATGCCAAAATTACCCATTTACCCTTTATCCTCCCCATTTACCCTGTAGGGAAGAGGGTAAGGGTAAGGGGATTGCTAAGAAGGGAAATTATCCTTACCCTTACCCACTACCCTCTGGAGGGTAAGGGTAAGGGTAAGGGTAAGGGTAAGGGTAAGGGTAACGGTATAGCCTTACGCTTCCCATACCCTCCCCATTGACATCCTTATTCGTGTGTGTGCAAATGGCTAGAAGCAACCTCTATGACCACTTGTGATTTGAAATCCATGTTAAAACTATTTGAGGAAACCATTTTACAAGATATAGAGTCCCACATACCATTATCAACGTTCCAGAAAGCTTGATGCGTTTCTATACCTAGGATCACACACCACTCAATTGAGTTACGAATAGACACAACCCTACGTAATAGAGACAGACTTGTGGTCTTTTGAATTTATAATTGGCCCTATACTAACACATATACATAGACTAGAACATATCACTAGCAAATGCACGAGCTTGTATTATAGTATAGGTGAGCGGCAAGTAAAAGGGGTCAATCCACAAGGAAAGAGGGGGCACTAGAGCTTAATTATGTTAGCTATTTTCCTAAAGCGGAGATTAGAATTTTTAGGGTTTGAAGTTAGTTTTGGTTTGATCATTCTATGGTTTCAAGAAATTAAACAAGAAAGTAAAAAATGCAAGAAAAACCATATTTTAACCCTAAACACGTTAATTCTAGTTTACAAATAAAGGTAACTAAATGAATAAGAGCAAGAAACTAAGACTAAGTTACACTATCTAAGCAAGTTAGACACTGAAGCAATTAAGGAACTAGATTAATACTAACTAGCAAGAACTACACTAGCAAACTCAAAGGAGCACTAAATACTCTAGCATGACTAAATTATCCAAAAGAGGGCAATTGACTAACAACACACTTAAAACAAGTAACTTAGAGAGAATAAACTAGAAAGAGGAATCAGGGTTGTAATGCAAGTCGTGGAGAGGTGGGACATTTGGGGATGTTACTAGAGTACCAATTGGGGGTGGATATAACATGTAAACCAAAAAATTCATTCTAGATTAACAAACCAAACACTTAGTCAAATGCAATGGAACCCCCATAAACTATTGATCGACCATGGATAGAATAGGATGTGTAAAGGGGAACTACACCCTTGCACATACTATATAGCCTTATGAGGCTCAATTGAACCAATGTTTAGGTGATATCCCAATAGGATTTGACTAACCTAGGTTTCTAGGGTGGGAATCCTTAGTGTAATTGGGAGCCAAATGTAGGAATGGGGAGTAAAGGTGAGGGCATTTCACCTCACGTTACTAACCATCTATCTTTTAGAAAACTCATAGGAAATTACACTAAACACTCTTACACTAGATACATATATCTCACTACTAGGATCAAGAAAAGTGATATATGTGTGGGTAGATGGGGTGCTAGCTAGGATCCACTAGTTATACCTAGGATCAAATCCCATAATAGACTCACATATGCAATCTTCTCCTAGATTTAGGTGGTTTCAAGCATAAAAAAATGAGTAATTTATGTTTTCAAGCACAAACCATAAGAAGAATCATGGGAAATACGATAGAAGTAGAAGGAAATAATCTTAGAATGAAAATATAGAGTTTAAACATTATATCCCCCCAACATGGTATCAAAGTATAATTTTTAACACCAAATAGACCACCACAAAGGGCTTAGCCACTCATAGTACAAAAAAGAATATAAGAATAGGTAGAAGAAGAAGGAAAAACCATGTAGCTCGTAGATGATCTTCTTCTCCTTCACCTCCAATAGTAAGAGAAACACCTTCTCCCTCCTTGATGGCAAGATAGCATGGAATGGGTGGTGGAAGTAGTCAAAACCCTAGAAAACTAGGGTCTTGAGGTCGAGGAAGGTGGAAATGAAGTTGAAGTAGGTGGGAGATCTTGAATGCACTAAGGAAGGTATAGATGAATGCTATATGGGTGTAACCTTGTGCTATAGATACCACATAGGTATATATAGGTGGTGGGGAACCATTAGGTTAAGTGGGGGCGTTGTTGGAATTTCAATGCAGAAAATTATAGGGGTTTGGTGGTAGCATGACCGTGGTGGGTAGGGTGGAGCACGATCATCCTGAGAGGGAAAGACCATTTTGAGGAAGTGGAAAATGACAGGTTGAAATTGGCAAAATGGAGGCTGGTATCATGGCCGTGCTAGGCAACATGACCATGGTGGTGGCTAGGTAGAATGTCCATACTAGGTAGCAAGATTGTGGTGGGATAAAGTTGGGGGCTTCACATTTCTGCTTGGAATGCATGTTCTGCCTCTTGCCAACACAACCATTTTGGATGGTATGGTCATGCTAGGATCTTCTTGGCATGACCATTTTGGATGACACGGTTGTGCTTTTGGGATTGTTGTAGCTTGTCAAATTCTGTCATCTCTATGTGAGTTTTGCTCGGTCAACATGACCATTCCTTGATAGAACAGTCGTGTTGGGGTCTTCGGCTGCATTTTTCATTTCAAGTTTGTTCATCCATTGATTTCTTTGCTTGAGTGAGTGTTGGCCACTAGGCGTTGGTTGAGGGAGCCTTTGAACTCATTGTGGACCTCTATAAGGGTAGAAAAATCCCAAGATCATCCTCTCCCTCTCTCTCATCCATCTAAAGCATGGTCCAAGTACCTAAAAAACATACGAAGAACGTCCATAAGTGCATTTGATAGAAATATTCATATTATGGGAAATATCATGTAATCTGACATACTATATGTGACACTACTATATATATGATATATTGTGTCGGTATTTTTTTTCCAAGAGTAATCGACAGTCTCATCTTTAGCTTCGATTTATTATTGCAACCACCATTGTTTGATCAGGTAAGAAAAGATAGGCTGCATTTTTTCTTATCATCGATCGCTTCTCAAAGCAATTGACGCAATATATTTCTCATGAAAATTGAATTTCACATAAAGTTTTTTTGTGGCATTTTATTTTCCTCCAAAACCTATATCATCAGTTTGTTTTCTAATATCTGACACTATATATAGATGTATGCACCACAGTACATGGGCAATTTTCCCACCCCCAGTTGATGTTTCTTGCCAGTTGTATATTCAAAGACCGAAGAGAAAGATGTATACGACACATGTCCTATAAAATTTTCCCACCCCCACTTGGTGTTTCTCATCAGCTTTCCTAACCATAACTGACGGTTTAGGTATCATTGGGTTGTAGGGTTAGACATCAATTTGTTGTAGACAATCGATGACAAAGTTGTGTTTTTTCCGACAGTTGTTTGTTTACAACCAAAGAACTACACCCTAGCTCGTTGATTATCTAAATGACCATCGGAGTAGGTCTTACTTAACCCTGCGAGAAACCCTTTCCCCTATTTCCCCAACCCAATTTCTAGAAATTGTTATCCGATGACTTCTGGCGATTGTTCTCTGACCATTGTTGACTCCGCTGTTGCTACTACTGGTGGTTCTCTTCTCTACCAACCATTGTTGATGCCGATATTCCACTAAAGATGCTCTATCTTCTACTGACTCTTCTTTCTCCTCTGCTAATGCTGCTTTGACGTTGCCCACTAGTACATAACCGACCTTTAGTGTCGGTTATTTAAGGCCTTTAGTGTCAATTTTTAAGCGACACCTATGTGGGCGCCGCTAAAAGCCCAACTGTTATGCGTCGGTTCTCAAACCGACGCCACAACCCTTCACGCGCCACCGAAAATGCACCATCAGGGGGGTATCAGTGTCGGTTATTAGCTTTAAAACCGACGCCATATACCTTCGCGCCACAGAAAGGGTGCCATCTGGGGCACTATCGGCGTCGGTTTATTAGTGTTAACTGACGCCATCTCACCCGCTTCCATGGCCGTGCTGGCCAGCATGACCGTGGTGTCTGGCCCGCTGCCACGACCGTGCTGGCCAGTACGGCCGTGGTGTCTGGCCTCATTAGGGAAATCGACGTCGGTTACTAGTAAGGAAACCGACACTGTAACCATTTGTCGTCAGTTTTATTCAAATAACCGACGCATTTTTAATGTTTTTTTTTCTTCTGTCAGTCTGCAGAACTGTTGTGGCTGGTCGTAGGATGAGAAACCTGCAGTTCAGTTATGAACTGCAGGTTTTACGACATCCATTTATATCAACCAACAACAAGCCACAAACCTGTAAAATTAACAACATAAATAATCACACATTTAGCAACCTGCAGTTCCATTCGATTTTTACACATGTAGAAACATTCATGTAGAAATCTCTAGTTCCATTCATTTTCACATTCACACATGTAGAAGCATTCATATAGCAACCAACAGTTTCATTCATTTTCACTCAGACACATGTAGAAACATTCACACATATTATAATTCAGAAATTCATTTACAAAATATCATTCTTTAGTCATTAAACATCCTAATTATATGTTAAAACCCCCACTACTTGTATGGCTGTTGCCCATTCTTCTCTTACTTCATTTAATTCTCCCGTCGTATAGGGAGCATGTACATCTAGTAAGGCCTTTCTTGTAGTGTGGTCAATTTTAAACACCTGCAAAGAGAATGATGTATATATATAATTAATGAGCTATAAATAAGAGTGATATATTTCATATTATCTAATGAGACTATATATAATACCTCAGGAATGGTATCGATGTCCACTGCGGCATATTTGATAATCATGTGCATAAATCACATCACATAGTATGCACATGCCCATCCGTTGTCTTGTGTAGCACACTATAAATTAAAACATACAAAATATTTAAAAATACAACTAATTAAGCACTATTCACATAAAAAATATATACATTGCAGTCATGAACTTACTTCCACATTTGTCCAAATTATTTGCTGGTTCTTTTTCCTGGGGACCTTTCCTCCAGCCTTTTTGAACTCATCTAAACCCCTACATGTTAATGTAACACAATACATTCTATAATTAAATAGTAATGTAATAACATATGTTAACGGATATGAAAATGAAATATTTCTCACCGGAATAATGCCATTTTCATTTTGTGTCCATATCTTGAATTCAATTTAGTCCTCTTAGGATCTAGATAATAGACAGTGAACATCTCGGGGACAATAACTAGTAACTCCCAATGCATACCACTAGAGGTAAAAAAGTAAAAAATTAATAACTCAAAATCCACAATAAAAATGTAATTTTCTAAGTCTAAATTATAAGAAAAGTAAACTTACTCCACATTGAATGGAGCTATTATCAACATCTTCTTATTTTGAGAAAAACTTGTAAAAGCATCACAACAGTATTGTTGAACTGATGGAGGGTCTTTAGCTACTAGACTAATCAAAGATGGAATAAAAAATCCTACATGTTCGAATGAAAAATCTGCACATATCTTGGCTAAGTAGCTGCCAAACATGTATTACGTATGCATTAATAAATAAGAAACCAGATCACCGGATCCTACACAAGGTATATGGATATATAAATAAGATCTCACCTTATCCATAGCTCTATCACAGACGTATTCAACCAATCATATCGAAACAACTCCAAAATATCTTGTATAAATAGGTTGCTTTCGTATGATTGACCTGCAGCATCCGCATCTATAGAAACAGTTATAGGGCAATTTACATCATGTTCGCCTAACCATATTGCCATATTCCTACAATCAGGACCTAACGGGACAGGTAGGTCATGTGGAACCCAACTTGGTAATGTAGGAGGTGGAGGTGGAGGCCTAGGTGCTCTGGGTGTCTTCTTTTTAACCTGTATATATATATATATATATATATATATATATATACATATATATAATTTCAGATCAACTGACATCATATACACACACTAACAATTTAACGTAATGTAAATTTACCATACAGTTTTAGTATAGAGGACAACCGCTTTTGGCCACAATATCACTCCGCCTTTTGCCTCACCAAGCGTTTCACAATCTAGGTGGGCATATGGCAATGGAAGATCCATCCAGTTGGGGAATATACGTAGCGGGCTCACACGAACCCAACCAGCTGGTAATGGAGACCCATGAAACATTTCCCCTGGTAGGTATGGGTAAGCCGACGCCTCTTCAATGACAAATTCTTTACTTTTTAGACGTCATGGCTTCAACCCCTACAAATTTTTGTGTAAAGAATGTTATATACATATATACATATCATCTTGAAAAGACTAGTTATTATGTCATAAAAATACTTACATTGGATGTGCTAGGTGGTGGGTCTACAGGATTACTCCCAACCTCTGCAGTAGGAGTAGAGCGGGACGCCATAGGTACTGTCTGTTGAGTGGCAGTCTGAGATGCCTGCCACTTGCTCAGTGCTTCTTTGAGTTTCCTATCAACTAGCTTATCTACCTATACATGGATAAAAGAAATGTTAGCTTCTGATTATTGAATTCTCTTTTATAGTAACATTATAAAGAAAGAATAGGTTACCTCTTCTTTTGAAAGTCCCACTTTTGGGACATGTTTGTGCTAGGATGGCCCAAAGAACACTTTGATGACCACACCAGCGCCTGCAGCCCTAACACATCCAGGATGCTCTGGGTTACCCAGAGCAACTGTCAATTCATCCCTTGTGCCCTCATGGATGAACTTTCCTTGTTTCCTAAGCTCGTGCAGCTCCCTCTAATCACCAAATTTTTTTTTGTAATTAAGTAAACACCGCAAATAATCAATATTCAAACGATTGCTGTAAGAGTTGTATTTTACCATTTTGCAGCCGCCTCAGCAGTTGCGGGCTTCCTTATTTCTCCCTTCTTATTTTGCCTCCCAGCTATCTAGACATCATGGCGAGGCAAAGGTGTGCTACCTATAGTAGAGGACTCCTGATTAGCAACAGACTGAGCATTAGCCTCAAACTGTAGTCTTTGGTGAATGCCTGCATACCCCTTTGGGCCCATACTGTGGTCATGCACATTCAGTGCACGCCTTGCTTTTTGCACCTCACTGAGGGCCTAGTTAGTATGCACATTATTGATTTGGTTAGTAACACTAAATGTTAATCTTTAATAGGTGAATACAATGTATATTAATTAAATTGGGGGTGACGCCTAATACCTTGAATTCATCAGTTTGTCTTGAAGCAACAAATGCGTCCCATTCTTCTTGGTCCAGGAAGTTCCACTATTCTGTGGCGGCCTTCTTCTTCTTGTCACCTTCTTTTATGTATTCTCGGGTGAGATTTGTCCTATAGTTCCTTAGGACTCTCCCACAGCGTTGCATCACACATTTACGATGCAACTTTTCATCCAATTCAAATATACTCTGCAAAATAGAATTGCTATTAACTAGTATCCAAAAAATTAGTAATCTAACAAATAGAATTGCAAATTAATAATAACTCACACATAAATCCTTCCATATTACGTCTTTCTTCTCCTTAGGAACTTTATGCCAAGAATCTATCTTACAACCACAATGTCTACGAGTAACATACCCAAGATATGAAACAAATGAATTGCGATTCACTCCAAGTGCATTTCCTACATTATCAAAATCCACAACAAGTTTGGGCCCATTGCCCCTTTGCGATATTAACTTCTTCATCATAGTGATGCCCCTTTTCTTGTCAACTTTTTGGTGCTGCTCATCAAGTGCTTCAAGTGCTTCAGAGGGTACATTTGCATCATCAACCTAAAATTTGACAAAATAAACACACTTATAGGATATAACTAGAAATGGACATATAGATATAAATATATGATATATATTTTTAAAACTTACATTGTGAGGCGGCGGATTGATGTCCTCACCCTCACAGTAATCATTAGCACGATCATCAGGAGAATGCTCAGCCATCTGAAAGTTCACATTCACATTGTAAAGTTCACATTGTAAAGTAATTCATATTGTAAAGCTCACATTGTAAAGTTCACATTCACACTGTAAATTAATTCACATTGTAAAATTCACATTGTAAAGTTCACATTCACAGGCAATATTGTAATTAACATTGTAAAGTTCACATTCAGAAAAATAAAACATATATAAAAAATATAAACATGCCTCTAATATTGCGATTTTTTTATCAATTAACAATCCTTCATTGTGATCTCCGCGCACATACAAGTCATCATTAGCTTCAATATTTGCTGGTGTTGGCAACCCAACTGAGAATGGACTGGAGTCATCATACTTATCATAGTACTCTTCTTCATCTATAGGATCTTCAGTGAACTGTCTTTTACCATGAAGAACAACCGACCATTTATCATTTACAGGATCATCGATATAAAATACTTATTTCGTATGTGATGCCAATACAAATGGTTCACCCTTCTCGCCAATATTTTCAAAGTTCACTAAAGTGAAACCCAATTCATCCACTATAACTCCTTTGGTGTTATCAACACAATTACATTTGAAGAGTGGAATTCTGAAATCTATGTAGTCAAACTCCCATATGTCTTCAATGACACCGTAATATGACATTTTAGCTTCACATGGACTCTTATCCTTTGCACTTGCAAAAAACATAGTCGACGCTTGAAGGGTGACCCCACTGTTTTGGACAACACTCTTATCATCTTGGCGCTTTGTGTAATATGTGAATCCATTAATGTCATACCCTTCATAAGACATAACAGTCAATTTCAGTTTTAAGGCGAGGCATTTGATAGTTTCAGTAATATCATCTGGTGTTTGAGATAGTTGATGTAAGACTTTCTCTTCGAACCACTTAATAAATGTCTTATTATGCTCTCTAGCAAGACACATTGTATTGGGTCGAGGATATTGTCTCTAGATGCAATTGGTATGTTCCTCGATATAAACACTCACTTCATCCATGTTGTGTAAAATATACAAGTAACCTTGTTCCAACTGCTCACGGCTGATTACTTTCACCCGTGATCCCAAAATTCCTTTGCCAAATTGCTCCTCAATATTCTTGTCGTTACCAGGAGTGTCATTATCACTGAGAAAGTCATTGCAAAAATCCATAACCACATAACCCTCAATAATACTCCCTTCAGGCTGATAACGGTTTCGAACATCACTTTTAAAAACGCTCATGCATCGTTCAAAGGGATACATCCAATGCAAGAAAATTGGTCCCAACATTTTCACTTCCCTAGTCAAGTGGACAACAAGATGTACCATGATATCAAAGAACGACGGAGGAAAATACATCTCAAGCTGACATAGGGTAACAACCACTTCTCTTTGCAAATTATCGAGAGTATCAGGGTCAATAACTTTGATGCACAGACTATTGAAAAAGAAACAAAGTCTGGTGATTGCAAACCTTACATGCTTCAGCAATATAGATTGAATTTCCACAGACAATATTTGTTGCATTAGAGTGTGACAATCATGAGATTTAAGACCTATCAACTTCAGATCTTTCATTGATACCAATCTATGGATGTTGGATGAGTAACCCTGTGGCACCTTAACATTTAGCAAACATTCACAAAAAGCTTTCTTCTCCTTTCTAGACAATGTGTAACAAGCAGGAGGTAAGTATGTTCTCTGATTTCCCATTTCACGTAATTTTGTTAATTCTGACCTTATTCCCATTTCACGTAGGTCTAGTCTGAATTTTAGCCCATCTTTAGTCTTACCTGGTATATTCAACAAAGTACCAATGACACTATCACATACATTTTTCTCAACGTGCATGACATCGATACAATGCCTAATTGTCAAAGAACTCCAATAAGGAAGATCCCAAAATATTGGCTTCTTCTTGAATAAAGATTTGTCACTCCGTGTGACCATAGTACATTGTGATCTCTTACCAAATTCATTGACAAAGTCTTTTACTCTTTCATAAACAACCTCTCATGGTATAGGTTTAGGTGCACTCTGTTCCTCATTCAATCCATTGAATGCTTTGCACTTCCTACGATACGGATGGAATTTTGTAAGAAACCTTCAATGATCGAGATATACAGTCTTACCGCCATGTTTTAGTCTTGTTGAATCCGTGTTCTCTTCACATATTGGACACGCTTTAGCTCCTTTGACACTATATCCAGACAAATTCCCATATGCTGGAAAGCCATTTATAGTGCAAAACAACATAGCATGCAAACAAAATGTCTCTCTTTGTGAAGCATCATAGGTCATCACACCTTCACCCCAGAGTTTCTTTAAGTCATCAATCAAAGGTTCAAGATAAACATCGATATCATTTCCAGGTTGTTTAGGGCCCGATATCAACAACGACAACATTACATACTTATTTTTCATACACAGATAGGGAGGAAGATTGTATATAACAAGCATGACTGGCCAAGTGCTATGTTGGCTGCTCAATGTCCCGTACGGATTCATCCCATCTGTACAAAGCCCAAGTCTTAGATTCCTAACTTCTTCACCAAATTCAGGGTACAATAGATCAATCTTCTTCCACTGTGGGGAATCAGACGCATGTCATAGGATTCCATCATTATTTTTCTTAACATCTGCATGCCACCTCAAATTCTTCACATCTATCGGATTGGCAAACAAGCGTTGAAACCGTGATATTATAGGTAGATACCACATCACCTTGGTAGGAGAACCAGTTTTGGACTCCCCCAAAGTCGTCAATTTATACCATGACGCACCACATTTTGGACAATCTTTCAAATCCACATAGTCCTTTTGAAATAATACACAATCATTCGGGCATGTGTGTATCTTATTGGCATCCATTCCCAATGGGCACAACAATTTCTTTACCTGGTATGTTGAGATTGGCAGCTCGTTTCCTTCAGGAAGCATTTCTTTCAACAAAGACAACAATGATGTGAAGCTTTTGTCACTCATCTATTGTTAGATTTTAGCTTATACAATCTCAACATAGCGCTAAGCTTCGTAAACTTAGTACAACCTGTGTATAACGACATCTCAACATCATGCACAATGTTTCTAAAAATGGGAGGTGGATCGGTGTGCTCTACCCCACAACTATCCAGGATCGCATCAACGATGTCTACTGGAACTGGTTTATTCACATCTACGTCATCGGAGGCAATTTCTTCTTCCACACAAGCACTGCTATCGGCATCCACTGGTTTCGAGTTTGAAATCTCTCCATGCCAGTGCCATTATGTATAGCCTTGTATAATCCCATTGCACATGACATGACTTTTGATTTCGTCACCAGTGCTGACTTTCAAGTTGTTACCACAATGCCTACATGGACAGTAGAACCTATCTCCAGGTTGTTTCCTATGTTCCTTGGCAAATCTAATAAACTGGTCAAGACCAGATATAAATTCTAGGGTGCAGTGATTGCGAATGGACATCCATGATCTATCCATTCTATGATCAAAGAGAAAACAAGTATATATTACAACAAGATTAGGGTCTAGGGTTAATAGATTAGAGTTTTTGCATGGTTAAAACTTTAGGCCAACAAATACATGTGTTGTCTTTCTTATATATAATAAATGTGTACCACCTATCCCATTATTGAACACCTAATCTCACAAGTAAGTGTATAATGTGTATTGAGTTTTAAAGAAAATTTTGGCAACATTTCCCCGCTGTTCTCCAAGTACATATGTACTTAGAGAACAATCGGGGAAATGCTACTGAAATTTTCTTGAAACCCAATACACATTATACACTTACATCCTAAGTGAGATTAGGTGTTCAAGAATAGTCCCAAACCGGGGACTATCCAAGATTTACTCCTAATGAGTAAATCTTGGACGAGTTTCTAGGCCAACAAATACATGTGCTGTCATTCTTATATATAATAAATGTGTACCACCTATCCCATTATTAAACACCTAA
The DNA here is from genome assembly GCA_963693085.1 of Alisma plantago-aquatica. Lineage (NCBI taxonomy): Eukaryota > Viridiplantae > Streptophyta > Magnoliopsida > Alismatales > Alismataceae > Alisma > Alisma plantago-aquatica. The sequence continues at coordinate 240,681,355 of OY856412.1, read as the reverse complement.
TCTCACTAGTAAGTGTATAATGTCTATTGGGTTTTCAAGAAAATTTCGACAACATTCCCCGCTATTCTCCAAGTATAGATGTACTTAGAGAACAAACAGGGAAATGCTACTGGAATTTTCTTGAAAACCAAATACACATTATACACTTATATCCTAAGTGAGATTAGGTGTTCAAGAACAGTCCCAAACTGGGGACTATCCAAGATTTACTCCTAATGAGTAAATCTTGGACGGGTTTCTAGGCCAACAAATACATGTGTTGTCATTCTATAACATTGATTTCAACATTTCAAGTATCCATGCATGTTCATCATCAAGATAAAGATTACGCATAAATTAGTATGACCTAGGGATGGAGAGATTCATAATTGATTTCAAAATTTCAAACTAGCACTCATGCATTATCATCAATCTACATCATACAATAGGGATTCATGTATATGTTAGGGTGACACATCACTACAAAATCAGAGATTTAACATTAGGGTTTTAATATCTTACATAGATTCATCACAAGATTTCAGCAATATAGTTAATTCAAGATTATGGTGAAATGTGTATTAGGGTTTTAATATCTTAATTCAACATGCATCAAAATTTACAGAATTAGGTCAAGCACTAGTATTCAATTGCAAATGTATCTTCTTCTTCCTCCTGCTCCCTCCTTACCAAATGGATAAAAGCAAGGCCACGACCGTGTTGTTCTACCACGGCTGTGCTGGCCAGAACGGCCGTGGTCGGCCAACACAGCCACAACCATGGCCATCCCACACGGTCGTCGCCTTGCTTTAATCCATTTGGTAAAGAGAGGGACCAGGAGGAAGAAGAAGAGGGGCCTGAAGGGAGAAGGAAGAAAAGAAGGGGAAGAAGAAGAGGGCTACCTAGCAGCGTGGAGAAGAGCGGCGGTGGTGGTGTGAGAGCAACAACAGCAGGAGAAGGAGGTGGCGAGCAGAGCTACAGGAGGCGGAGGTGGAGGTCGACGAGCAGAGAGCTGTAGGCGGCAGCGGTGGAGGTCGGCGAGCAGAGCAGCACCAGCACCAGGAGAAGGATGACGCGGCGGCGGCGGCGAGCAGAGACACACAAGCAGCAACGGCGGCGAGCAACAGGTCGGGCAATTTTAGGCCAGCAGTAGGAGAGGCGTCGATGAAACAGAAGAAAGGGGAAGACTCGGGTGATCATAGGTATATTAAGTTTGTAAGTGGCGTCGGTTATCTACAAAACTGACACCTAAAACCTTAAATGTCGGTTGATAGTAACAAACCGACGTCCAATTGGACCTTCCTTTACCCTAATTTTTTTGGCAGGGACGGCGCGCACACCCTTATAACGTCGGTTATGCTAAGACAACCGACGCCCATATTGGAACTTTTGGCGCAAATTTTATCTTCATTCAGTGTCGGTTATTAGGTAAAACACCGATGTTGTATCTGATACTTTGGTGCAATTTTTTTTTACTCGAAAAAATTGGATTTCATGGGCTACTTTAGGCATCGGTTTCTTTTCTTCAACTGACACTCAATGAAAAGTGATACCCGTGTCTGGATGGTCTTCAAATATAGATGCCAGATGTGATTATTAACCGACGTTTAATGTTAATAGTGTCAGTCTTACTAAAAAATCGAGGCCTCTAAAAGCGACATTGAACACTGTTTCTGTAGTAGTGGCTGTTGCTGGTCGATTGTCCTTCGCCAACATCCTATGAAGCTTCATCTGCCAGCCACATCCCCTCCATTGACGCCTTCTCAATTCTTCCTCCTCTACTGCCTCCAACAACAACCATAAGTTTCCTCTCCTCCTTGTTCTTCTCTTCCTTGGTTCTCTCCCCTCCTTTAGCTATCTCATCTACCTTTCCCCTCTCCTCCTTTATCCTCTCTCCTCCTTTCCCCACCTATAATTTCTTCTCAATATTGAGCAAAAATTGTGCAGTAAAGGGGAAGGAGGAGAGGGGGATGGGAGATGGAGAAAACTAAAAGAGGATATTGTGATTAATTATATGGATAAATATTTTTATGATTTCAATTTATAGTGAACTGTGATGAAATTGAGAATAAATCATATAAGTTGTGTCAAAATTGTGATTAATTAATGGAAATTTAATGAATTATTACATGCTCATTATTGATTATTTAGTTTTGTTAAGATTATTACATGCTAATAATGAAACTATTACTTATATTATGAGAGAATCAAATTCTAGGTATCATTAATGGATTATGTAGTTTCATTGTTTATTTGAAACTATGATCCTAATTTTATATTTATGATAAATGCATTGTGTATTGTTAGCAAATAAATGTTAGTAGGGACAAAATGTTGGCATCTAGGAATCAATGCACTAAAATTGAATTAAATTTCTCTAGATGAACTCGATTTACATTGAAATTTATATAAATTTACTTTATTAACCCTAAACCCTAAACTTCTACATAGTAAACTCTAATTTGTAAATTCTAACCGCTATACTCTGTTGGCCTAGGAACCCGTATGAGATTTACTCATTAGGAGTAAACCTTGGATAGTCCCTAATTTGGGAATATTCTTGAGAACTTCATCTCACTTAGGATGTTAGGGTATAATACGGGTTCAATTTCAATAAATTTCAACAACATTTCCCCTTTTGTTCTCTGGGCACATATGTTGGTGGATATTTTCCCATCTACATTTGTGTACCTGAAGAGCTACGGGGAAGTGGTGCTAACATTTATTGAAATCAAACACACATTATACACTTACTAATGAGATGAAGTGCTCAAGAATGGGATAAATGGTACACATTCATGAATGTGAATGCTACTAGATGATTAGGTCTCAATAGAAACATATTTATTTTCCTAAAACTAACTGACTAGCTAGAACCCGATGAGCTATGTATCTCCCATATGATCACATAAATGGATCAATCATGGATGTCTAAACCAAATTGATGCACTCCAGAGTTTGTTAATGGTCTCAATGAGTTTGTAAGATTTGTAGAGGAACATAGAAAACAACCTGGAGATAGACTCTATTGCCCCTGTAGGAATTGTAGCAGCAACCTGAAAGTTGGCACTGTTGACAAGATCAAAGATGATTTCATGTACAATGGGATTGTATAGGGGTTCATAGAAAGGTACTGGCATGAAGTGGTTCCTAGTATGAGATCAATGAATGTTGGAAGTGGTAGTTGTGTTGAAGAAGAAATGGCTGGCGATCTTCATGAGAACAAACCAATTTCAATAGACATGGATGATGCAATGCTAGATTGTTGCGGGGTAAATGTTATATGCCCACCGTCCTTATTAAGAAATGTTGTGTACGATGCTGAGAAAACATTATACTTACTCTGTAGTAAGTTTATGAAGTTGAGCATTGTGTTGAGATTGTATACCCTGAAGGCTAATAATAGATGGAGCAACAAAAGCTTCAGTTCTCTATTGTCTTTATTGAAATAAATTCTCCCTGAAGGCAACATGCTTCCAATCTCAACATACAAAATGTAAAAGATGTTGCGCCCAATGGGAATGGAGGCTAAGAAGATGCATGCATGCCTGAATGACTGTATGTTGTTTCAAAAGGACTATATCGATATGAAAGAATGTCTGAAATGTGGGGCGTCTAGGTACAAAAGGATGAAATCGGGTAAGACCAAAACTGAGTCTCTTGCCAAGGTGATGTGGTATCTACCAATTTCCCAATTTCAATGCTTGTTTGCTAATACAGTAGTTGCACAAAATTTATCTTAGCATGCAGAGGTAAAGAGAAACAATAATGGTATGCTACAACATGCGTCTGATTCCCTGCCATGGAAGAAGACTGATTTGTTGTATCCTAAATTTACCAAATAATCCAATAATTTAGTAATTAGACTTTCTACTGACAGGATGAATCCATATGTGAAATTGTGCAGCCAAATATCTTTCTATCTATCATGATTGTAGTATACAATCTTCGTCTGTGATTGTGTATGAACAATGAATATGTCATGTTGTCATTGACGATATCGGGCCCCAAATGACCTGGAAATGATATTGATGTTTACCTTGAACCTCTGATTAATGACCTAAATAAAATATGGGGAGGATGTGTGATGACTTATGATGCTTTACATGAAGAGATGTTTAATTACGTGCTATGTTATTTTGCACTATTAATAACTTTCTTGCTTATTGGAACTTGTCTGGCTACATCATCAAAGGAATTGAGGGATGTCCTATATGTGAGGATAATATAGATTTTATAAAACTAAAACATTGTGATAAGACTATGTATCTTGGTCATTGAAGGTTTCTGTCAAAGGTGCATCCTTACTGAAAGTTGCACAAAACATTGAATGGCTCAACTAAGGAATGAAGTGCACCTAAAACTATGTCAGGGGAGGATGTTTATGCAAGAGTAAATAACATTGTAAATCATTTTGGTAAGAGGCCATGTACTACTCCCATAGGTGAAAAGTCTTTATTGAAAAAGAGGTTGACATTTTGGGATCTTCCTTTTTTGGAGTTCTTGACCATTTGACATCGTATCGATGTCATGCGTGTTGAGAAAAATGTTTGTAATAGAATTATAGACACTCTGTTGAATATACCCGATAAGACTAAAGATGAAATCAAATCTAGAATGGAGCTACGTGAAATTGGTATAAGGAAATAATTAACAAAAGAAGTTACCAATGGTCTACACACATGTCTACCTCCTACTTATTACACCATCTCTACAAAGGAGAAGACAACTATCTGCAAGTGCTTGCATTATTTTAAGGTAACATAAGGATACTCGGCCAATATCCATAGACTGGTATAAATGAAGGATCCGAAGCTGATAGGTCTTAGATCTCATTACTGTCACACTCTAATGCAACATATATCACCTATGGCTATTCAATCTATCCTTCCTAAGTATGTAAGTCTTGCAATCACTAGGCTTTGATTCTTCTTCAAAAATCTATGCAACAAAGTAATTGATTCTGAGATTCTAGATAAGTTGCAAAGAGAAGTGGTCGTTAACCTATTTCAATTTGAGCGAGTGAAAACATTGGGTCTAGTTTTTATGCATTGGATGTATCCTTTTCAGCGGTACATGAGTGCTTTTAAAGGTGATGTTTGGGACCTTTGTCACTAGAAGGGAGTATCATTGAGGGCTATATTACTAGTGAGTTTATAGACTTTTGCAATGACTTTTTGAGTAGCAAAGAAACTTATGCAAGTACTATGGATACTGATGTTTGTTTCAGCAAAGATATTTTGGGAGAATAATAGATAAATATCAGTCATGAGTAGTGGGAAAAAGTACACTTGTATGTTTTACACAACATTGATGATGTCAATATTTATATCACCAAGCACCCCATTAAGATCAAGACAAGTTATCCCCAAGCCTATTCAATGTGTCTTTCTAGACAGCATAATTAGACATTTATTAGGTGGATTAAAAAGAAAGTATTCAATAAACTATCTCGAACACCAAATAATGTTATAGAAACTACCAAATGGCTTGCTTATAATACAAACACCCACTTTACATCTTACAAAGGGTTTGACATAAATGGAATTTCATAATACCCAAAATGTCAAGATGATAACATTGTTGCCCAAAATAGTGTGGTCACCCTTAAGGCATCTTCATTGTTTTTTCTAGTACTAAGGATAAGGTCCACATCAAGGAAAGATGTCTTATTACAATGTCATTTAAGACACATGAGAAATTATATTTTTATGACTTCTTATGGTTACTTGAAAATATATTCTTATTGGATTTAACTGACCATTTACAAAGTTTAGAAAGACATGTGTGACAAGAATGTGCACAACCACCGGTTGGGTTTAGGTGGTTATTTTGAACGTTGCCAAATTAGAGAGAAAGAGCAAGAGCAAGAGAAAGGGAAAGAGCAAGGATAAGATCAAGGACAAGAGCAAGGGTCTTCAACTTCTAGTCCTTCCAATGATGAGTCTGTTGACCTAGAGGTTATACATTGTCCATATTTTGATAATGACTCAACCATTCCATTCATATGTATGTAATATGTGTATTTAAGATTGATCTCAGGTTTTAGGTACATGAAAAGAATCAATTTACACAAGCCCTAGCTTGTCAAAGTTCAAGTCAAATGCAATGCAAGTGTGCTAATAAGGAAATCCCTTGAAACGACCTTAGAAGAATTTTGTAATCACTTGTATTGATGATATGACTTGTAACTAAGATGAGAAAAATATGTGAGACACTTAGTACCAAGTTTTAATCACTTTTTAATCACTTTCAAAAATTGATCACAGATTGCTGATCAGTCGAGTTTCAATCTTGACTGATCCCTTAGATCAATTTTCTGATGTGTGCATCGGTTGAGTTGTGCATTCACATAACTCGACCGATTGTCTTACTAACCAAATGTGATTTTAACTAATTGGTCAAGTTTCCCAGGATAAACTCGACCGATAATTTGAAAATTGGGTTTGTCTTCTAACCGACCGGTCGAGTTTCCCAAGACAAACTCGACCGATAGTTTGAAAATTGGGTTTGTCTTCTAGCCGACCGGTCGAGTTACCTTTATTGAAACTCGATCGAATGCACTGTAAGAAAAATGTAGAAAAAGTGATTCTATCAGTTCGGGACTTGTTTGGACAAAAATAGATCCATTGCCTTGAGCAAAAATGGCTATATTTCGACCGTAAGTGTTCCCCAACTCAAGGGAGCACCCCCGGTGGGGAAATAGGACCTCTTAGAGTTCATTCCAAGGTTTCTCATTCACTACACACAAGGTCCTTGCTATAGTTGAGTGTGCTACCAACCCTTGAGCCCCTTTATCTCTCTAGTTTACACTTCATTTTGTGATTTGTGAGTGAGTTTGGATTATTGTAAGAGATTTCCACTTTTGTGCATGTAAAGTTCTCAATCTTCCACTACTTCCCTATCCCCTTCTCTCATGAACAAAAGCTGAAGCAAGCTCCATCAAGTGAAGAAGGAGCTGTAGCTAATCCTCTTCAAGGTTGATGAAGAGGTGGTGATCTTCTCCAGGTGAAGGAGAAGGCAAAGGCTGAAGATGCAAGAGGAGAAGCAAAGTCCTTCAAGGCAGAAGACTTGAGCTTGAATGGGTAAGACCTAGGTGAAGGATGAAGATTCAAGCTAAGTGGGTAAGTTCCTTATTAAGGTGGAATATCTCCTTGTAGTTGGATGGGTAAGTCCTTTGATGGTCTATTGTTGTAAATCTTTGTGGTGATATAATAGAGAAAAGCACTTGCAAAGTCTTAGAAGTTGACCTCTCTAGTTAGTGGACTAACTCACTTCTAGTTTGAAGTGTGGAACCACTCTACATCCATTTGTCAAGTGCTTGCTATCAATCTCTCTCACCCTTGCTATGCTTGTTAGATAGGACTTCAAATTTCCATTAAGATATTGCTCCTAATTTATATAATTTGAAGGTCTAATATATTTTTTGAGAAATTTTGTAGTTCTATTCACCCCCTCTAGAGCCCTTAGATCCAACAAGTGGTATCAGAGCCAAAGATCTTCTCCAACAATCTCCCACAAGATGAGAAGATGGGTGACAACCTACTTGGTTCACTCAACCTAGAGGTAGGCTTCTCCATGTGCCCTTCAATCTTTGATGGCACCAACTTTCTCTATTGGAAGAGAAGGATGCAGTTATACATTCAAGGGATGAATTTTGATATGTGAAAGGTGATGGTTACACCTTACAAAAAGCCAACTGGAGCTGTTACAACATGGAGTGAAGCTGCTCTTAAGGAGGCTCAACTCAATGCAAATGCCATTAGCATTCTCTACACAACCCTCACTCCCACAGAGTTCAACCGAATCTCATCATGGGACACCACCTATGAGATTTGGAACAAGCTATGCATCACATATGAAGACACAAAGTAAGTCAAGGAGGCAAAGATCTACATGTTGGGCAGCCTCCTAGAAAACTTTAAGATGGAAAAGAAAGAATGCATTGCGGATATGTATTCAAGGCTGAATGTCATCATCAACGGGTTGGATGCTTTGGGAACTACTTTGGATAGAGGTGTCATCAACTCAAATATCTTGAGAACTCTTCTAAAGATATGAGAGTCAAAGGTCACCTCCATTAAAGAAGTGAGAAGCCTTGGTGACATCCCAACTGAAGAACTCATTGGAAATCTTCAAGCCCATGAGCCTAGATTTGACAAGCAAGAAGAAGAAGTTAAGTTAGAAGAGAAGGAAGAAAAGAAGATCAAAGATAGTGCTTTCAAAGCACAAGTGGAGGCTGTTATACTTCAACAAAAACTTGCTTTCAGGACTTCTTCTCCCTCCTCTAGTGAAGATGAAGGCCCTAGCGAGCATGAATCCAACTACACCAAGGACAAGCACTTCAAGGGAAAGAAAGTCTCCTCATCCTCTACTTTGAGATGCTACAAGTGTGGTCAAAATGGGCACTACAAGAGTGAATTCCCAAAGTCAAGAAAGTCTCACCATAAGAGAAGCTGAAGGAAAGAAGAGGATTACAAGAAGGAGATCAAGGACAAGAAGGAAAGGAGACACAAGAATGCAACCAATGTGGCTTGGGAAGCTTCATCTTCAAGCAGCTCTAGCTCCGAAGAAGATGGAGAGTACCACCTTGCTCTCAAAGCCTCTACAAGTGAAGACATTGGTGAGGTAAGTGAGGTAAGATTGCATGAATTGCCTAAAGAAGCTATTATTGACATGCTTTTTACTACCCGTTATTCTTTTGGTAAATGTAAATATAAAAGAAAATGGTTAGGAAAAATCATTGATGATCTTTATGTTAAGCTTGAAATTTTATAATTGAATGAGAAAACCAACCTTGAGAGTATTAATAATTTGCAAGGGCAATACCTTGATCTCCACTACAATGGGGTTGAAGTTGATAACGATATCTACCTTAAGAACATTGAAAATCTTAAGGAAGAGAACCAAAATTTCCTAAAAGAACTTGAATTACATAAAACTAAAAAAATCTAAATTTAAGTTCCTTATTGATGCTCATATAGAAGAGAGAGATGTTTATCTCAAAGATATTCAAATGATAGAATCTTAAAATGCTAGGTTGCTTAGTCAAGTAAATGACCTAACTTGTAGACATTTTTTGCCTAGTGTAAATGTTGCTTCTATCTCTCTTAAAAAGGATTCATATCTTACTAAATCTTTATGTCTTGAGGCTGATCTTATGCATGCTAGGGATGTCATATCTAGTTTATCTTCTACTATTGTTTCTTTGAATGATGATAACCATAGATGGAGAGCATCCCTGTAGAAATTCCTTAAAGGGAAAAACTCCCTAAATGAAATCCTTGGTCATTCTACCCAACAAAGTGGTACTAGTGGTTTGGGATTTGTAGCGGGGTCCTCAAAGGGCAAGAGTAAGGCCAAAGGTAAGAAAAAGAGAAAGGAGATCTCTTTATTTGTAGAAGAATCTTGGGGCACTAAGAATCCTATGGTTTGTTCTTATTGCAAATGTGATGATCATTATTCTACTTATTGTCCTTACAAGCCTAAGGGGACCAACCCAAAGATGAAATGGGTCTCCAAGCTAACTTTGGATCCCAAAGTTTGAGTTGGAAACCGACATTCTCCTTTCTTGTAGGGAAAAGATAGATGGATTGTTGATAGTGGATGTACAAAGCACATGACCGGTGATATTAGCCATTTCAATAATTTCACAAAGAAGAAAGGAGGATCTGTCACCTTTGGGGACAATAAGAAAGGTAAAGTCAAAGGTGAGGTGATGTAGGTGAATCCTTGTACATCAGGAATGTTCTTTTTATGGATGGACTACATCACAATTTAATAAGTGTTAGTCAACTTTGTGATAATGGTTACCTTGTTCTATTTACTGCTTTTGAATGTTTGATTCTAGATTCCCTCACCTACCAAGTTATATAGAAGGGAACTATAGATGGTAATACATATGTTATTGTTCTTAACTCTATAAAGCCTGTGGTTGGTAGATGCCTTGAAGCCAACTCAAATGATATTTCTCAATGGCATCACTGGCTTGGTCATGTAAATATGCATCAATTAAAGAAGTTGAGCAAAAAGTACTTAGTCAAGGGACTTCCTAAATTGGATTTTGAAAAGAATGAGGAATGCCAACCTTATACACAAGGAAAGCAAACCAAGTCCTTCTTCAAATCCAAAGGAGTCCTTAGCACTAAGAGAGCTCTTGAGATTCTTCATATTGATCTATCTGGACCAATGAGAATGCAATCACTTCATGGTTCCAAGTATTGCCTTGTTATTGTCGATGATTTCTCTAGATATACCTAGACCTTTTTTCTCATTTCAAAGAGTGATACACTTGATGTTTTCTCTAGTTTTTACAAATGAGTTGAGAATGAAGCTTCTTTCCGAATTATTTCCACCCATAGTGACCATGGGGGAGAATTTGAAAATGATCTCTTTGAGTGTTTCTATCAAGAATCGGGTTATGCACACAACTTTTCTTCACCACAAACACCTCAACAAAATGGGGTTGTAGAGAGGAAGAATAGGTATCTATAGGATATGCCTAGGACCATGCTTCTTGAGTTTAATACTCCTAATAAGTTTCGGACTGAAGCTATTCGTACCTCTTGTTATGTGCAAAATAGTGTTTTCACTCATCCCTCGCTTATGAAAACCCCCTATGAACTATGGCGTGGTAGGATGCCTTCTATTGAATATTTCCATGTTTTCAAATATCCTTGTTTTGTTTTAAATACAAAGGATTCTCTCAAGGTTTTCTTTCTTGGATATATCACTACTAGCAAGGCATATAGAGTTTATAATGTTGATCTTGCTAAGGTAGAAGAATCTATCAATGTAAAGTTTATTTAGAATAACCCCTCTATTCCCAAAGATATTTCTTCAAATGATGATGTTGCAGATGAAGTAATTTCTATCCTTAAAGAACTCAACATGACCCAAAAGGGAAAAGAGGTGGCTTCTCAAGAAGAAGAAAAAGATGATGAAAAGAAAGATCCAACTCCCCGGTTTGCAAAGAATCATCCTAAGGAGATGATCGTAGGTGATCCATTTGAGAGAATGAAGACACGAGCTGCATTCAACAAAGAACAAGACAACAATGGATTTATCTCACAACTAGAGCCTAAAGATGTCAAGGAAGCTCTTGGGGATGAAGAATGGATTATAGTTATGTAAGAGGAGCTGGAACAATTTAAGAAGAACAAAGTTTGAACCCTTGTGCCAAGACCAAGTGATAGAAAGATTATTGACACCAAATGGGTCTACCGCAACAAGCTAGATGAAATGGCAAAGTGGTAATAAACAAAGCAAGGTTAGTGTCTCAAAGCTACAATCAACATGAAGGTATTGACTTTAATGGAACATATGCACCTGTAGCTAGACTTAAGCCCATTCGTATGTTGCTTGCTTTTTCTAGTCATAAAAAATTTCTTTTGTATCAAATGGATGTTAAAAGTGCATTTTTGAATGGTACAATTGAGGAGGAAGTGTATGTTGCACAACCTCTGGGCTTTGAACATGATATTCTACATAACCATGTTTATTTGTTGCAAAAATATCTCTATGGACTCAAACAAGCATCAAGGGCTTGGTACGAAAAATTAAAGAACTTTTTGTTAGATCATGGTTATATCATGGGTAAAGTGGATTCTACCTTGTTTCTAAAGCACTCTTCTAACAATTTTCTTATCATTCAAATATATGTTGATGAAATCATTTTTGGTGGAACTAACCTTGATCTTTGCAAATAATTTAGTGATCTTATGCAGAGTGAATTTGAGATGAGTATGATGGGTGAGCTCACATTCTTCCTCGACTTTCAAATCAAGAAAACAAAAGATGGGAACTTCATCAATTAAGGCAAGTACACAAATGAACTACTTAAGTGTTTTGGGATGGAGAATACCAAGCCGATGGACACACCCATGTCAAACATCGCCAAACTTGATAAAGTTGAAGAAGGTGAAAAGGTAGATGAGAATCTCTATAGAGGTATGATTGGAAGTTTACTTTACTTAACTGCCTCTAGACCTGACATAATGTTTAGTGTTGGCTTGTGTGCTAGATTTCAATCAAATCCTAAGAAATATCATCTTATAGTTGTTAAGAGGATTCTAAGGTACTTAGCCAAAACTCAAAATTTTGGACTATGGTATCCCAAGTCAAGGGACTTTACTCTTACTGCCTATAGTGATGTTGATTATGCCGGCTGCTTGACTGATAGAAAGTGCAGAAGTGGTACTTATTTCCTCCTAGGACCATGCTTGGTGTCTTGATTCTCCAAGAAATAGAGCAGTGTGGCATTATCAACCACCGAGGCTGAGTACATTGCAGCCGGGAGTTGTTGTGCCCATGTCCTATGGATGAAGCAAATGCTCCAAGACTTTAACATTCATTTTAATGCTTCTCCTATCTATTGTGATAATACTAGTGCAATTAACTTGTCTTACAATCCTATATTGCATAGTAGAGCTAAACATATAGAGGTTCACCATCACTTTCTTCGTGATCACATTGCTAAGAAGGATATTTATATCACGCATGTGGACACATAAAATCAGTTGGCAAACATTTCCACTAAACCTCTAGCTAGAGAGCAATTTAATTTTATTAGATCAAAATTACTTATAACTACTTTGAATGAATTTGATATGCCTTCTAGCTAGTATTCCTCTATCCTATATGTTTTGCATCTATCTTGATCATCTTTGAGTGCTAATATGCTTAAAATTGCTTTTTCATGTTCTTTTTGCCTTTTTTTCTCTTATTTTTGGGTATTTTTCATAAATGCTTATTTTATCATAAAATAGTACCCAATGATGAGTGATATGTGTCTAAGTATGTTTAATACACATAATAGACTTGAAAAATAAATTTAATTAGCTTTCACATGGCTAGAAATTAAGTTTGATAGTTTTAGGTCAGGTTGACCATCGATCGAGTTTCCCCCAGGACAAACTCGACCGATCAATGGCCGACATCTTTTTAAAAAGATACCAATCGATAGAGTTTCTGACTCATAGAACTCAACCAATCGGCGGGCTGAAGCCAACTTAAGTTGGATTCGGCCGACTATTCTCCCTCTCAACTAGAGAATAGTCAACCGATTCCCCTTCTTCTAGCCCTAAGCTCTCAACCCCATACCTTCCCTTCCCTAACCTAGCACTAATCCGACCTAGAGAGACCTTCCTAGACCTTCCCCCTTGCTCTACCTAGGCGTCTGAACATTTTTGGTGGATTGGTTTGTGTGTTTTCTCTCTTCTTATCCTTCTTTTCACATCTATGGCTTCACATAGAAGAAAGAGACCCACCCCTAGCAATGCACCATCCTCTTCCTCATCTTCTCACTTGATTCCTTTTGATGAGACCCTCTTTGTCTCAATAGAGGCTGTAAATCACTATAAGGACCTTCTTCCTAGGAGTCCTTATCCTTTTAGAGCCCTTTTTAGCCTAGCCCTCGAAAACAAACCATCATCGATCAAGTGGCGAGGTTGCTTTTTGTTCATCACCTATCTACCCTGGCTATCAAGTGTGATTGCTTTCACAATTCTATGTCAAGCACGAAAGCAGTTCATGAATTCTATGCAAAATTGCGTTGGGATTATGACTCCCTTGTACCCCCTCCGAATACTCAAGTGATCCTTACTTCTATAATTGCCGGGAAGAAATTCTAAATCTATGAGGATTTCTTGAATGTTTTCTTTTCAGGAGACGATGAGAATGATACCTATTGTAAGGATTATGGTGAGTATTTTGACCTTTTGGACCCTGAAGGTTTCTACAAGCAGAATGAGATCACTCTTCTTGATATCCATCACTGTATGAAGAAACCTGACGTTCCCTACAAGAAGAAGAGCACCCTAGCCTCCTCCTCCTTAGATCTTAAGAAGCGTATATTATCTGTAGTGGTCAACTGCAACATCCACCCAAAGAAAAATCAAACAGATATTGTAGAGAACATTGCAGTGATAATGTACTGCATCTTAGAGAATGTCAGAGTCAAGTGGTCTAGATATATACTCCATCACATGAATTTCTTTGACTCTAGAAAGAACACCTGTGGCATCCATCCTCCTTATCCTTCCATGATATGTGGTCTTTTCTAATTCGTCCCTGAAAAATCACTCTTCTCTAACTTCCACTATAGACCTGGCAGGAAGGGAGTGTGTATCAGTGAGATCACCATTCATAAATCTGTGCCTATCCTTTCCTCAACCACACCTGGTACCTCACCCTCTACCTCTTCCTCAGCTGCACCTGCCTCTACCTCTACCCGAGCTCCACCTCCTTAGCGTACCCGACCTATCCGTGACTTGTTTCGTGTGTCCAATGAAGCCCTCATATGTTCATTGATACACCAACATGCATACAACCTCCAGGTCTAAGAGCATCTGCACCATGATTTATGTTCAATCATGTCTAACATGAACTTATCCTATCTACACCCATATCCCACCTACCAGCCATACCCCAGTAGTGATTATGCATCCTATATATGCAATCACTTCTATCCTACACCTGATCCTTCTACTGCTGCTCCCACACCCTCTGCTGTTGGTGGTCCTGCTCCTGTCTTCCTCCCATTACATGCTGGCCCCTTGGCCACTCTGCTTTCTAGTCTGGGCTATTCTGCTCCCTCCTTACCTTAGGCCAATGAGCTTTATGCTCTTGGTATGACTTGGGATGAGTAGAATGATCGTTGACCTGATTGTGGCTTTAGTCCTTATGTGGATGAGGAGATGCTTGACCAGGCTAATGCTGAGACTGCTAATGATGATGAGGATGCTGGTGATGGTGAGGATGTTACTGATGATGGTGATGGCTCTGGTGGTGACTCCGGTGATGAAGGCATTTTTGCTACTGCACCTTCAGATGGAGATGATGACTACGAGCCTGATGTCGAGGATGATGATGATGATGTGGACATAGATAGCTTAGATGTCAAGATGTTTATAGTTTTTAGTCTAGTTTGCTGATCATATATATCTTTCTAGGCTATTTTGTATTAAAAACATCTGGGCACATGATCTGAGATGTACTTTTTTATCCTTAGCTTTCATCAATTCTCACTTGTTGTTGTTTTTATGAGAACATGCGCCATGAGTTGTAATCTATTTTCTGTGCACTCTTACTCTTTGATAAGTTATATCTTATGAGTAGGTGCCATATTTCACTATATTTTGATTATGACCTAGCTTGTGTGTTTCTCTTGTCTCTGTTTGATATATGTTATGATATTGCATGTTTGTATATATGCTTGGTTGTGTTTGGAGAAGACTATTTGTATGCTCTTCTACCCCCTTCCTTTTTGATAACCTCAAAAGGGAGAGAGAAAATTCAATGTCTTGAAACTCAATCATATTGCTATTATTGCTTATGTGATCATTTTCTTATTCTTTATATGCTTTATCATGCGACTTGCTAAAGGACCATATAGTACATGCATGTTATATTGCTTTGCATAGACAGAGTAACTATGCAGGTTAAAGTAAGAATAAATTGAGGGGAGCAATTCACATTGTTCAAATCTTGAATCCCCCAAAATTCACAAGGCAAAAGTATACTTTCAATATTCTTTTCAATATGTTTGAGGAATGGTTTGTCATTGTCATAAAGGGGGAGAATGTTGAACTAGAGGTTATACACTATCCATATTTTGATAATGACTCAACCATTCCATTCATATGTATCTAATATGTGTATTCAAGATTGATCTCCGGTTTTAGGTACATGAAAAGAATCAATTTACATCCGTAGCTTGTCAAAGTTCAAGTCAAATCCAATGCAAGTGTGCTAATAAGGAAATCCCTTCAAACGACCTTAGAAGATTTTTTTAATCACTTGTATTGATGATATGCCTTGTAAATAAGATGAGAAAAATATGTGGGACACTTATTACCAAGTTTTAATCACTTTTTAATCACTTTAGAAAATTGATCATAGACTGCTGATCGGTCGAGTTTCAATCTCGACTGATCCCTTAGATCAATTTCCTGATGTGTGCATCGGTGAGTTGTGCATTCATAGAATTCGACCGAATGACTTACTGACCAAATATGATTTTAAATGATCGGTTGAGTTTCCTAGGACAAACTCGACCGATAGTTTGAAAATTGGGTTTATCTTTTAGCCGATCGACCGAGTTACCTTTATTGAAACTCGACCGAATGCACTGTACGGAAAATGCAGAAAAAGTGATTCTAACCGTTCGTGATTTTTTTTGGAAGAAAATAGATTTGTTGCCTTGAGTAAAAATGGCTATAATTCGACCCTTAGTGTTCCCCAACTCAAGGGAGCACCCCTAGCTATAAATAGGACATTTTGGAGTTCATTCTAAGGTTGCTCATTCACTACACACAAGGTCCTTTCTGTAGTTGAGTGTGCTACCAACCCTTGTGCCCCTTTATCTCTCTAGTTTACACTTCATTTTTTTATTTATCAGTGAGTTAGGATTATTATAAGAGAGCTCCACCTTTGTACATGTAAATCTCTCAATCTTCCACTACTTCCCTGTCCCCTTCTCTCATGAAGAAAAGCTGAAGCAAGCTCCATCAAGTGAAGAAGGAGCTATAGCTGGTCCTCTTTAAGGTTGATGAAGAGGTGGTGATCTTCTCCAAGTGAAGGAGAAGGCAAATGATGAAGATCTAAGAGGAGAAGCAAAGTCCTTCAAGGCAAAAGACTTGAGCTTGAATGGGTAAGACCTAGGTGAAGACTGAAGATTCAAGCTAAGTGGGTAAGTTCCTTGTTAAGGTGGAAGATCTCCTTGTGGTTGGATGGGTAAGTACTTTGGTGGTCTATTGTTGTAAATCTCTGTGGTGATATAATAGAGAAAAGTACTTGAAAAGTCCTAGAGGTTGACCTCTCTAGGTAGTGGACTGACTCACTTCTAGTTTGAAGTGTGAAACCACTCTACATCCCTTTTTCAAGTGCTTGCTATCAATCTCTCTCATCCTTGCTATGCTTGTTAGATAGGACTTCAAATTTCCATTAAGCTATTGCTCCTAATTAATATAATTTGAAGGTCGAATCTATTTTGTGAGAAATTTTGTAGCTCTATTCACCCCCCTCTAGAGACCTTAGATCCAACAGAGTCTTCTAGTGATTCTGGAAGGTTGCATCATGATCTTGAGTGGATAGATGTAAGGAAAAACAAAGATAGAGAAATCCTTGTCCAAGCAACACATGAGGTGGCTACAATAATGGTAAATTTCTTGGTCTCACAATATGTACATGCCCTTATTTCATTGGATTGTTTAGTTTCACTGATTAGTTAGTTTTGATGATAATTAGTTGGAGTTGGGTTCCTAAAAAAAGGAGGGCAAGTTTACCCCTCAGGGCACACACGATGAATTGACTGCTTCTCTAGGGACAAAAGATCATCCAAGACGTGTTAGGGACTCCAAAGCTGGGTATGAGATAAAATCTTTTTTTTGGTGCATCCCAGTAAAAGCACAAATATACCGAGAAAGGGGAAGTGGACTATGAGTATGGGCAGAGATTAATATATGCAACCTTAGAGAACTTCAAGGCTTCTCAAGTAGTACGAGCTTTTTCAGCAGTCATAGAATCTGTTCATCAGTTGCCCAAAGAGGGCAATGGAAGTAGTCCTTTGGACTTTGTTTTTATTAGTCTAAACAATTAACAAAGGATATCAATCATGTCATTTAGACTTTATCTCCTTATATTGAATACATACACACCACCAATCTTGTTTCTTGATACATGTCTGGATGTAACATATCTTAAGAGTTGTATAAGTATTATATTTATATTAATATATTTATGTTAGTTAATTGGGCACCCGCATGTGCCCGCGGATCACCTACAAAACCCACTAATTAAATGGGTGGGTATGGGTTTTGGTGATTTCTATAAGTTGCCAAATTTCAACACTCAAACCCAACTTAAACCGGTCAATCCTTGGGTGCTCACAAATTTTGACCCAGTTTGGCAAGTCTACTCCCGCCCCACATTTTATTCCATAGGAGTTGTTCAACTCCTTAGGCCCTAACTACAAGATGTTGACAAGATGGTTAGACAATAGACCAAACTGATACCATGATGGTCACCCTTAGGGAGGAGATCATAGGTATATAATGCGACACTATTATCAGGTTGACAAATGTTTCTGAGCTATTTCAATATGATAGGCTGAATGCACCAATGATAAAACTTTGGATATGGTGAGTCTAAATACCCTATCATAATTGAAAACTTATTTAATTGTTTCCTATATATTAACAAATATTGCATATATATTGTTCATTCATTTGTATTGTGTGTTTGCTAAGTTTTAAATATAAAATGTGGGATGTCTAATGCCATCATTGATTAACAACTTTTTTAGAGACCTGAGTGATGTCAAATATTATGTGACTACTGCAAATTTTTTTAGGTGCTTTCAAGAATGTGATCTTATCTCCCTTCAACGTTATGTAAGTTTTGGCTAGTTGTTTATATGTCTAACTTATGAATACAAATTTTTGTGAAATTTAATTTTTATTTTATTTTCCTTCTATTTACTCAAAAATAAGCATTGGCGGTTGTTAGTGATTGTTCCCGAGACTTGGATGTGTATTTCTTTGATCTTTTGGATGTAAAACTGATACCAAATGAGGGACACCCAATGAAATTGGCTATTAATGTGTAAGTATAGTTTTCCTGTGCCCAACATATTTTTTAATATTTGCATCATATGACAGTTTAATAATGCAGCACATATGTTAATTCAACTTATAGGGGTGTCAAAGCATTCCATAGCGGAGGAGGGAAAGTAGATAAGAAAAAGAAATTAGTAACTTGGAAGAGTGTTGATGTATATAGTCTTCTGATCCCAATTGCATAATATATTGCTAACTCTGCTTACTACATTTATAAACATAATTTTAAATCTGCAGGTCCCTATACAAGAAAATGACTGGGCATGCACATATTACGTCATGCTATACATGCAGACGCTTGTCACTCACGTGGAACATATCAAATGTAAAGAAAATGTGAGTTATTAATCTTAGATCATATTAATGAAGCAGTGTCATTTGATAATACACACAACAAAATCTAGTTAGAAGTGTCATTCTCTTTGTAGGTTTTTTTGAGAATACTAAACCCTATACATTTGAGCAGATGAATGACCTACGTGAACAGTGGGCAGACTGCTTCATCAAAAATGTGGACTTGAATGCAAAATGGGTGGGTTGATTTATGTTTTTTTTGTTCAAACTTTGATGTTGGATTTTTGTTTGTTATATTATTATACATTGTGGGACCTAAAATCTAATATGGAAGCTGACGTTGATATGTATTTGTGTGTGTGAATTGAATGTGAAGTGCATATGTGTGTTTGTATTAAATGTAAAGGCATGAGGAAGAGAATGAGTGTAGTTGTGCATAATGTATGAAATTGAAGTGTGGCTGAGAAATGAAACAATTGAAATGTGAGTTCATGGATTTATGTGCATTTAGAGTGAAAAAATGATAGGATTTTGACATGTTTCTGCCTTTTTTATATATCTTTTTATTGCAAGTTTGCTGGCATGTTGTTAAGATATGATGCTTGCAGAGGCATGCAGTTCTAAAGAACTGCAAGCAGTAGACAGGCCAGCAGCCAAACAGTAGGTCTGCAGACCTGCTATATAGAAAATATAGACATTTCTCATTGGTTATTTGTAAAAAACCAACTACATATCCATTATATGTCAGTTATTTACAATAAAACAACCAGGTATACCTAAAATTGTTACTGTTCATTCCTTGATAAAATTAAAGTCTTGATACTCTACATCAGTGATTTATCATTACACAATCGACATGGTAAATTTAAAGGCATCCATTTTTGTTCTTTCAACCAATGAGTGAAGGTCAAATAAGACCACAAATACATCTCCCACTATGCGTTAGATCATCAATTTTGTTGTAACGCGGACCCGACAACAAAAATTATTATCCTCAGTTTTCTGAACTAATGAAGAATGGTTTGAGTTCTAGCATCACCCACTTGATCGTCAATTTATAACTGACATTGTATGCCTAAAATAATAGACACCATATCCCTATTTTGTAGTAGTGTGATTGAATTGCAATAAGGCACAACATGAAGCCCTAAATTAGGGCTTCATCAACATGGGATCCCATTTTCAAGAAAGATAGTTTGAAGCCTTATTGAAGAGGTATAGAGTGAAACATATGGTTGAAACACCATATCTCCCCTCAGACT
Organism: Alisma plantago-aquatica; assembly: GCA_963693085.1. NCBI lineage: Eukaryota > Viridiplantae > Streptophyta > Magnoliopsida > Alismatales > Alismataceae > Alisma > Alisma plantago-aquatica. The sequence goes on along the minus strand of OY856412.1, from coordinate 240,661,203 downwards.
TCTGGACAAGTTGAAGTATCAAACCAACAAATCAAATAGATCTTAGAGAAGACAATCAGGCGTGTCATGCAAGATTGGTCCATGAAACTCAAAGATGCCTTATGGGAATAATATATTGCATATAAGACTCCTATAAGAACTACCCCCATATAGGTTGATCTATGGCAAGGCATGTAATTTACCGATTGATCTGGATCACAAATAAGTAGAGGATAATGGTGTGACATGATGTCCACTTAAAATAAAAGATATTTTTCAAGGGAACAAAGTCCTATTATTCAACTCAAGTATATGACCTTTTTCTCAAAAACTCGATCCAAATTGTCTGGCCCATTCACTGTGTCAAAATATATCCATCAGGGATGATGAAACTATTCACTAAAAATATAGGCACATTCACTGTGAATGGGATCATGGTAAAAAGGTACTATGAAGATGAAGCATTTGCAAGAAGAGCTGAGGTTCAACTAGATGAACCACTCCCAACACCGTCTGAGTGATAAATGTGATTAAAAAAAAAGAGTGTCAAGCTTAAGTCTACAATTTAGTGCTTCTTGGGAGGCAACCCACGTTTTTCTTAACATACTTCAATAGATTCTAGTTCACTTTATTCCTTAACCACTAGGTTTAATCTTAGTTTTCTATAATCATGTTATTTTCTAATTTGCTTTTGTTTCATAATTTTAGCATATATAGAATAAAGCTAATGAAGAATCTAAGATCAATTTTCTTATTTAAAGTTGCCTTTGGTTGATCAAAGAAGAGAACCATCATGCTGCCTTTTAGTGTAACCATCAGTTTCTGCACTCAAATGTTTGAGGTATTGGCTCCCCATCAAAGGCCAGATACACAAAAGCCATTAAGTTAACAAGTATTAGCTTTCCACCAAAAGACACATACACATGCCACGACTCTGATTCTTTAATTCTTCTTCATCCCGTGACCAACTAGTAGGATACAGTTGAAACAAAGTAGTAAGACACCCACTATATAGTTAACCATTCCCATCTAAACATTCACAAATGTGATATGATGCACATTGTGACTAGCCATTATCTATGTACACATTTTCCTAAGGGCTTAAATATGATCTTTATACAAGAAATAAAAGCAAATATCGGAAACCTAAGTTGTGAATGAAGACTAAGGGGAGATTCTCAAAGAATGTAATCTATTGTCATAATCTATATTTCCCAAATACTCAATTCTAGCTTACTACATTTTTCATATTAAAGTATGTGGAAAGACAATCCCTAAATTGTACAACCCATAGATTTAAACCATACTTTTAATAGTTGGACTGAGAACAATTTCTCTTATGTATGATGTGCATTATGGAAATATTAATCCAATGATGATATCAAGGAATAAATTATAGAAACTTAAAATTTACTATTTTCAACTATGCTACTATTGCAACCCCTAAAAATATAAAACCACACATTAGTAAATATTTGCCCCTTCATAAATATGCATCACTAAAAGTTATGTACATGTATGGCATGAATTAGTACATCATATAATACAGATACTTAGGGGTATTATGTGATGTATGGTTTATAATACAAAATCTTGGGGTAATATAACCATCATCATGGAACATTATTAGCAACCTAATTGAGTAAATTTTTCATAATTGAAATTATGAAAAAATGAAGGATCTAAGCGAATAATAATTTGTTTCACCCTACATTGTAGATACGTATTGAATGAACCTAGGAAACTAAATATTTTCATGGTGGAAATTCTTGCTTTGAAGTTGTGATATGCAATTTCTATTATATTTGGAAAGTTTCCTTTTGGAAGCATGCATAGTAGATAGGTTGGTTGGACTAAAATTGTTTGAAACTTTAACCTTCCTCTTTGAAATCCATAAATAATTACTTATGAAAATAGAAGCACATTATTTAAACACTAAAAAATGACAGGCTAGTACCCACTAGTTTAGAAATTATTCTTTCATACCTCTTCACAAGCTTACAAAACATATGGTCCCTCAATATACTAAAAAAATTAGTTGGTGTGTTGTCATTCTCTGTAGGAGAGAACAAATGACTCCACTAACAAACATACACTGACATGTGCTATCTATTTGAATATTCACACAACTATGCTCATAATTTGATGTTGAATTATTTTGACATTGAAAATCCTATCTCCATTTGATACTTGACTATATTTTTTTATTTCTTTACATTTTTTCATAAAAACCCAGTATAGCCAGATACGTACTTATTTAAATTTCCATATATTGGTTTGGTACCGATCATTTGATTGACCCTTTCTCCCCCTTCTTGGGGTCCATATGTGGTTTTATTCCCTCTGGGAATTCATGTAAAATACCTAAATAACCCTAGAGGGAAGAAATAAACAAGTCTGAGGATGTCTAGGTGCCCTTTGTTTAGAATTATCACTTTTTCTGCCTTATTGTAGTCTCACTAAGACATTTACTTTTTATGAACTTGTTGATGCAAAATATTTGAATTTTCAAATAAATATGCATGGTTTCAAATCATGTTGATTGCTATAATCTAGTGGTCCCACTTACCTCTAATTTGATCAATACAACATTACAAATGTATTTTTTGACGACATCATGATCATAATGTTGAATATGGAAAATAATAGTAAATGAAGTGTATGGTCCTAGCCTTTTGAGAATTTTGTGAATTTGGAGTCAAAATTCCCTTTCAGGAAATAAATGCTAGATCTCTTGTGACTATCAATTAAAAAAAAGGAATAATGGTGTTACTTAAGGAATTTTAGTGGCACATTGAAGAAATCCAAGTAACGAGAAGGTTTTTGGCAAATCAATTGGATTTTGATAGTTTGTTGACAATCCAAGGATTTTGGAAGCAATGAAGTACTTCTTAGAATTTGGAAAGACAGTATTGATTATGGGATTCGGTAGTTTTCTTGGGATGAACACGTTAAATAGTTCTAAGGAAAATGTATTTTCAAGAAAGATTTGGTAAATAATTTACTTGATTGGTCAAATGGATTTATTTTGGTCTCCTTTTTGTTCAAAATGGAGATTTCTTTATTACAAAGTTATTTATAAATCTCATTTCATTTTGAGTTACAATTAAGAGATGTAGATTGTTGAATATTAGAGAATGAGTATGAGAAATATTAATGAAATATGTATTTTAAAACTCGTTTTGATTAAGAGTCAATGTTATAGATATTCAAGACATGCTTAAATTTCTTAATTTTGGAAAGAAGAATTTATGAGCTTGGTTTTGGGTCAATAGACAATATCACTAGTGTACTGAGAAATACCTTGATTTAAGAGTCATTGTCATTAGAGTTCATAGAAAAACCTTGATTAATACTTGTGACCAAGTCAAAAGATTGTTCATGTATCACATTGTTTGAACAACAAATTTTTTTAGTAAATACATGTTTGGGACCTCATCTTGCAAAATGAGACTTTGTCAAATTATATATATTTTTATTATCTTTAATTAGAGAGACAAAATAGGAAATGGAGAAATCACATTGGAAACATACTTTTTTGGAGAGTAAATAGTACTGAATGTTTTAAAAACTTAGTTTATTTTCCCGGTCAATCAAAATGACACCACTACATTTTTAGGTCCTTTATATACTTTTCATAATATCATAAAGGATGGATATCGACCCTCTACAATTCATTTTCCCGTTTGTTTTGGCAACATACAACTACATATGCTTATGTGGAGAGGCATTGGATTAGAAGGAACTTTGGTCCTTATATACACAATATTACTATCGTCGAAGCAATAGGGTGGAGGGCAAGGAGAGAGGAGAACTTTTACTAGAAGGGGCTAATTTGATCTTTTCTTGACTATACAAGTTGAGCTATGGTGTCCCTCCTTTCTGGAGAACTTGTGTGCGATACTAGTGCCACAAGATGGGCGTGGGATGAAATAAAATGAGGTAATATCCTTTTAAATAATGGAAACATTATCCCTTCCTTAAAAAATTCATAGAAACTACATAAGATATCCAATAATATTAACTAATAATTTATTTAGATAATAAAATTATGAAGATTCTACGAAAAATAGTTTCCAAGACTGATTCCTCCACCTATATCTTAAAAGTTGGACACTACAATGACAATTTTGTGAACATTATTATCTTAATTGGGATCATCTTGTGGAATTCACCATGAATCTAGAATCTTTCTATTAATGGGTAGTTGATCCTCATGATGGTCAATATTAAGGTTTTATCCTATATGACTTAAGTGGAGACCATCCTTTGAAATGATGATGCATAATATGTGGAAATGACAAGTGATACCTCAAAACATTTTTTTTTGGGGTCAAGGATGAGGAGACCACCTAAAGTCACTATAAGAATCTCAAAATCCTATTTGATTGGTTTGTCTAAGATATATGGTTGAAAGTTTTTGTTTGACCCTCACTTTGTTGAATCAGGGTTTAATTAGTCTTGTGACTTCAAAAGTGTGCTAAGATCTCTATTCTTAAATCAAAGGTACACTTTTCTCTTGTTTGATTTGACTATGGTATTTTCTATAATGTTTGATTTGTACCCTCATGTCCACATTGGATAATATATTAGTCTAAACTACTCTATTCTCTATTAGTAATTTTTCTATTATTTATATATGTATATTTACCAAACCTGAAACATAAGAAAAAAACTTCAATAATGTTGGAATTGTGCTTTCTTTAGAAGTGTCTAGTATCACACTTCATTTATAAGTAGCTAGTATTGCACTTCTTGCATAAGTGGCTAACGATCACTCTCATTATAAGTATCCATATATGCTTGACATCTTGAGTTACACTTCTTGCAGAAGTGTCTAAGGCTCACTCTTCATTAAGAAGTAGTCATAGACTTCTGACATCTTAGGTCACACTCCTTTGGAAATAGCCAAAACTTATCTTGTCAATTGTTGATTAAAATGGAAGAAACTATGATAAATTATGAATGTTTCCAATGACTTGATTTTTGTCTAAAGTGTTTATATTCTTTTCATAAGTCATGTCAAGCACACAATATTTTGAATACTAAACTAAATTGGTTTCTTTGACGATGTATTTGTGCATTGGCATTGACCACATGTTTTCACTTTATGATTTTAGGTATAACAAGTGAACTAACAAGATCATGCTTTCACATTCTATTGTATGAATCTAATGATATGAACAGACTCCATTGCATCTTCATTGTGGTAATAGTATGAAATTCAAAAAGGGTTAATGATTTGTAAGGTTCTCTCATATATTTTTCCAATTCTCGTTTGTTCCATATAGTAAAACCTTATATGTTCATTCAAATTAATAAAATGGAAATTTTATTTAATCTTCATTGATGTTGTGTGTATTATTTTTGGCCTCTTAGATATGGGCTCTTCAGTCCTCTTAATATTATCCATTAGGTAGTGGGACTGAGATTGGGGTAATAATGGGTCCATGACATATACCTCTTTGCCAAGCTCACCATTAGGAGGCAGACTTTATGTCCATTTGAGGTACCTCCCAACCCTTTTGGGATGCAAAGGATATGAGAAACATAACTATCTAGAGACTTGAAACTGGCACAAATTTTTCTTGAAAGCCCACTTGCAATTTTTATACATACCTTTTGGCCACAATGTATGATATATGTTTCACTACCTTCCCTTATGATTCATTCTTTACCTTGTAAACCTATTTCAAACTAATGATTCAGTGTCCATTTGGTAAGTTTACAAGTTTCCATGTATTATGATTATGGATCAAGTCCAGCTCTCTTGCATGGCACACCTCTAATACTCATGTTTATCAGCTTCTCCAAATCTAACATGATCTTCTCAAGCCAACAAGTACTATACATCATCTTCCAGCTCCACTTTTGATTTTCATTGTATAGATCCTGCATGGAGCTATGTCTTCATGGTTTGTATGGATCAGGAGTTGATTGAGAAGTATATGGAGTCGCCACACTTACTTGAGATATCACACAATCAACAGCCGGTGGTCAATGGTGCAATTGACGACAGGGTTGGATGTTGCACATCATACTAGAGTTTCCCACATGGTTGGACTATCTAGCTACATCTCGTGTTTTCTTCTAGAAGCTAGGTGATGCTTAGTGCCTTATCTTCTGTTGCATGGTAATTTTCATATAACATAGTAAATGGTTCACCTTATTGTGGAAGGACCTATCAGTTTATGCCCATGCTTGACATTTCTTCCCAACCTCATTGTTAATACTCTTCAAATAGCATGTCACATACGATATATATAAATATAATATATATACATATATATATATATATAATATTATATATATATATATATATATATATATGGCTAAAAGAATTGTGTACCTGAGTACATGTAGCTTACATGTACCCATCTTCATTTATGATAATTGTGAAATTCTATCCAACAATCTAACCTTATGGATGTGATTCATACCCCTTAGATTAGATGCATATAAAAAATCACCACAGTCCGACATCCATACATCATCCTATGAAAGAATATGTGTATTTAGTAATCAACAATATATTGAAAAACTATAGAAATCGTGGGATGATATATTGCTATATCTCATGATCCATATGAGATGTGATGATGATTTTTTGAACACATGTAATCTATATAGTGTTGAATCAATCCATATGGTTGGATTTTGTGAGCATACTGCACATATGCCAATTTAATGGTAGGTACACATAAGTTACATGTACTGGCTGGTACACACTTCCTAACGTATTATATATATGTGGGATTATCTTTAATACCTGCACGGGTAGCTACCCACGCACCCTTCCTGATAATTGTTTTATTTTTTTCGCAATTGTAGAGGATCATTTTACCTAGCTCCCCAAAAAATTTGATCCAAAAATAATATCATCCCCCCCCAAAAAAATTCAAAAAATCCGTCCATATATTTACTAACTGTATATTTTCTGCAGAGTTACTCTTTTAATCTCAGAGTTACTCTTTATATCAATACAGTTACTCTTTTGATTCAGAAGATTTACTCTTGTGTACCATATAGTTACTCTTTTACCTACGTGAGTAGCCAGCGGGTAGCGAAAATCTGGCTACCCGCACGCGAAACGAATGAACAACCTATATATATATATATATATATATATATATATATATAGAGAGAGAGAGAGAGAGAGAGAGAGAGAGAGAGATAGAGAGTCATGCTAGAATACACTCAAGTGTATTCGGAGCTGAATACACTCAAATAAGTTTTCATGATGCTATATTTTTTTTTCAAAAATCTAATCTATTGACCTTCTTAAACATCTTGTGAATAGCTCATATACAAAATCTGAGGACATTTGGATATTTATAGGTAATGTTATAGAGACCACAAAAATTATGCATTTCAAATTAGTTTCATGCGTCATTTTTTGTCCTGGGATGAGTGACTTAAACTCATCCAAATGGGCTCAAAATTTGTATGTAGACTAGTTATAGTATGATAGTGAAGATCAATGGTTTATATTTTGCAAAAAATAGTCTTGATATGCAAACACACTTGAGTGTATTCATACGATCTCTACACTCGTGTGTATTCTAGCCTGACTCTGTCTCTCTCTCTATAAATACACAGACACACACACACACACACACACACACACACACACATATATATATATATATATATATATATATATATATATATATATATATATATATATATATATATATATATATATATATATATGACATGCAGTTCTTTTTCATCGAATTATATTATTTGTACAACTTGGATACATATTCATATCCTAGAAAAAACATGGGAGTCCAATCTGCTAGCTTTTTGATGTGTGGACTTACTATTCTCATATGCGCTAAGCAATCAGACACAGAAAATGATATATCTTCGGTTGTCATTGAAATGATGCTTAATATGGTGTTATACCATCTAGGCTTTGTGAGAAAATGAAGTTGGGGATATTAGCTTCCATCATTTTGACTAGTCCCCAAAACATAGGTGGCACATGTTTGCTCTTTTACACGCTTCTTGCCAATCATAAAATAGTTTGGTTTTTCCGTTGACTACACTATCTTTTGCGAAGGGTATTATGTAGGGAGAAATCATTTGCTTCCTAAGTATTCACATTTTTGTTTAAACTCCATTAAAGTAAATTCTCCTCCTATATATGTTCATAGAGCCTTTAGTTTGAGATCAAAATCCATCATAACACCTGCCTTGATTCTTTTAAAAGGACTTTGAGCTTCATCTATATTTTGAAATAGTACTACCCACATGTAGCTATTGTAATTACCAACTAGTAACAAAAAGTATCAGTTACCTCTATAGGTTACTGGTGTTATGGGCCCACATAGATCACCATGTATGAGTTGGAGAGACTTATCTACACGATATGTCAAAGTATGAGAGAAAGATGTACAATTATGTTTGTAAACTAGGAAACCATCACATAATTATTCAATCTGCTCTAGGAATGACAATCCTTGCACTATTGAATTGTTTGCTAGACTCCTCAAAGCACAAAAATTAAAATGACCATAGCGTTCATCCACAACCACACATATTATTTGTAGCTTGTTAGTAGACACGATAATGGGTTAGGTTAAGTTTTGATAACATATTATATGTTTTTCATACATCTCACTTTGGTCAAAAACCTCTTCAACCTGTCAAATATATACGAACATCCATCTTCTAGGACAACTTTGCAACCAAGTTCATCCAACTGTCCGCAAATCAAAATACTTCTCCAATTTTTTGAAATGTTGTACAATTCGGTCAAGGCTTTGTGATACACCCACATCTCGTGATAACCACTAATCATGAGATTAGGGCATAAGTTGAGCATTTAACTTAATACAAAGATCACTCCTGACTTTTTCTCTTTGATTTCAAACTCCTTGTTTTTCTCCATTCAATCACATTAACCAATGTCGCCAGGGAATTAAAACCTTGATTCCTCTAATTTGATTTCAATAATAAAGATACATATATAAACATTCATTTTGTTTCTCACAATTACATGTACATACAACTTGATAATTATATACATACTTTATTAATAAGGAAACAAAGTTACACATCACCATTTACAACTCCCTCATTCTTCACTAAGACCTAGGGTGTCAGGGACATATTGAACTTGACTAAAATGATACTTAGTTCTTATGGAAGATATACTCTGGTATTGACATTCTTCAATCCACATGGTTTCCCTAAAAATTGTGAGTAGTGGGGTGAGCCTACTCTCTTAGTGAATGAGTACTTCGAAGAAATAGTTTGTGGCACTTAGATAATCTAAGATAAGTTATTAAGAAATTGAATATGAACTGGATCAATACTGATCTGTAAAGGAATTATTCATTCACAAATATATCTATCACATGTTACTATAGATGAAATCAAAGAGTAAATCAATCACTGAACATTCTTAAACAATCACAAAGAAAACAAGTAATTCAGAAACATAAAAATATCAAGTTACTCTAGAAAACTCCAAGGAATAAATCAATAACTACACAACACAAGCCTCATGTGAAGGATTAATAGTGTCCAAGGCATATAAATGTCTAATCCACTTTTTTAATTTAGAGTTCAATCATCAATTAAATATTTCTTATTTATCCTTGTAGATAGTTCTTTTCATAAATTATCAACATTCTGTATTGTAAACTGAACAATTGAGCAACACCACTTATCATTTTGAAGAGGACTAATTTGAAAATACTTGATTCAGTGAATACCATATCCTTAGTGTTTCATTTGCCTCATTCACATATCACATGACTCACATAAGGATTTGATGCAACATAAATTTTAATTGATTAAAGATTGCTTTCAACAATTCACATACAACCAAACATGTATATGAAATCCTGGTATGAACTGATCTAGGGTTTCTACGCCATTCACAACAATATCATACATCAATATAACCTTCAATAAATAAATTTATAATGACAAGAGAGTCACATCCGTTAAATTTCATGATGCCAATTCGCAAACTTCAAGCTTTCCATTCATCTAAGATTTCATCCTTTTTACTGGGATATCAAGAAAACACTGATAGCATCAAATGAAATCTGAGATAGTATCTGACATATCTATACTATGCATTTAGATAAAATAATCATTCATAAACAAGGCGATTCAATTCAGCAAAGTTCTTCATTCAATTATACAACAATTTCAAACATAGTAAAAAAACCTAGATATCGATACATTCTTATAAATTTTGCAATAACTTTAGAAATTCCATACTAGAATGTTTTATATGCATTTATAATATGATTTTATAATACGAAATTCACAACATCAGGAATTAATCAGTTTTAAGATCATTTTGTAACATCTAGAATTGAATGGCAGATTTAGGGTCTATACTAGCATACACAATAATTGAAGATTTTAATGGACTCAATCCAATTTTGTGCAATGTACTATTAAAAGGAAGTACCCACTCACTTAGGATGTGAATACACCGTAAAAATGTATCCCAATATATGAAATTCTAGATTCCATATTAAACTCCTGAATCCATCACTTTATTCTTCCTTCCAACTCAGAAACCCTGGGAATGGAGAGTTATATAGAATGAGTGAAAAAAGAGAAAGATTTGATATAATTTTGTATCAAATCAAAGAAGGGAAGGAATCTTGACATGTGAGAGAAGAACCACTAATAAAACTATATAACGATGACAAACTTACTTGATTTCATCAACTATAGGAAGATAAAACCCTAGATCGCCATCTTCATCACTTTCTCCATCCAAACCCTAACTTTCCTTCCCTATAGGATTTAATTTCTATGGAATGAATCACAAAAATGGGAGATCCTAGTATGTTAGGTTACCATATATAGAAATTAATGTGCTCAGGTCAATTGAAATCGACCCTACTTGTACTTTCTATTAATTTTGTAGAATTTTCTATCTTAGAAATACAACTAATAATCATTTTTTGTGTAGGTCAAAACTCCCAAAACCATTATGAAAAATAGCATTTTATCTAAAGCATAGTTTTACATATCCAATAAAAAAATCCAAATCTTTCCAACTTACTAATAAATAACTAAAAATTAAACATTACATCGCTAAACAATAGTCTGTAGCAGGGTCGGTCAAAGTGTAATTCAAATGGGAACCACATTCCAAAAATATCCAAATATCTAAAATTTTTCAATAACACACATGAGTGAGTTAGTCCATATCATATAAAAATTTCAAGCAAATCCAATTTACAAAGGAAATATGAAAATCATTTACCATACTGCTATACCTATCAAATTTTGTATTTATATACTACCAAAATCCTAATTTTGGCCAATTAGGGTTTACACTTCTCAAATCCTAATCCTTCAGACTAAAAGAATAACTATAGTTCCTCCTTAGGTTTGAAACATCACAATTGAGCTATCATCATTAATCAAGTTCAAGCGATGATCTATCTAATGAAGCAAGTAATCATCTAGGTAAACCCTAATTTAGCAATTGCACTCAGACGGTCAAAACAATTACCCCCCCCCCCAAAAAAAACCTTTCATCCCTAAAAAATAAATATGAAGGAAAAGTACATTCAAAGATTCTTATAAACTTTCAAAATCTTATACATTATTATATTCTTGTATTTTATATTTGAATATTGTTTTCAAGATTGAGTCCTTTGTTTCTCTTCTAATCACAATAATTTTCAAATAAGGCCTCTCAATGACAACATAACTTTTTTACATCACAATAAATAATAGAAAAGATAAATACAAACAATAATTTTCAATCCCGTCATACTCCTTTGAGGTGTTGCCTTATTTTTGGCGTTCTGTTTAAACTATTCAAATTTATAAGGCTCAATCTGTACTACTATTTTGTATCCCATTTAGGTTACCAAAGTGAGTTAACTTTGTTGTTTTGAAGTTTACTATTGTGCTAGTCCATAGAATAGTACTCATAATATGAAAGACTAGATTTAACAACAATTATGCAACATTGAGCTAGATTACTAGTATAATGACTAAAACCATCACACCCTTTTCAATTTAAAAAATATTATTTACAAATGTACAAATGAAATCATATGTGTGTAACAAAATTACATCCCTTAATATAGCTTTAACAAATTATACTTTTGAAAAAAATTCACATATTACTGAAAGTCATTTATTTTCCCTGATTTCTTTCTTATTCATTACCACTTATTACTTCTTACTTTTCTTTATCATTTTTATCATATAGATTAAATATCTCTAATCATTAAAATATTCGAGGTAAGAATGGATTATTCATCATTTTTCAATCATTACAAAGAATTTATTTCAGATCACACTTTGTTCACACTGCACTTCTCCTTTTGTTCAAATCATACTTCTTACATCTCCAATCTATTTTTATCCTTAGTTCTTAGTCATTTTCATGTTGTTTATCTAACTTTTTCATTTACAACATTTAAACTGTAGATTACTATCACTGCTAGTTTCTTCTCATATTATAAACTTAGGATTTTATACTATTGAGATGTTAGTATTCAAGGTCACCTCACTAGTGGCATCCCATGAACTACTACAACTAAAAATGTTTTAAGATGTGATCCTTATCAATGACACGATCTAAATATGACATGATGTTACTTATTTTGATATGCAAACCTTCACTCTCTTAAAGTTTACTAAAGTTTTACTTATCTTTATCATGTGAATTTCTTTTCTCTTACTTGACCTTTCTGATAGGTTACTTCCTTTATTTACCCTACTAGGGTTTCATCATCATATTATGTGTCATTTATACATTCAATACATGTGGATATCATGGTGGTCATATATCATTTAAAATTCCTTTCCTTACCACATTATCCTCATGTTACTATCATTAAGGAGAATAAAAAAGAGAAGATGATTTTCATATTTAGAATTCTTATCTTCAAGTATCCACTTAACACATATCTGGTATCAAGGTTCCATTACTCATTATCAAGGAGACTATTCTATTTAGCAAATTCTTGCATTTGACAATATCTCACTTTTATCATCTATATTACTCCCTCATGTTTCAACCCCTTCTTTGTTTTCTATCGATGTCTTCTAGTATGCTACTCTTTCATATTTCATTATTAACTTTTACTTATCGCTTATGATCATGTTGCTCATTCACATGTATGATTATGTTTTCCTTTCTATATATATTATCCTTTTGCTAATATGAAATTGAAAATCTAAATCAATAATACCCCTATTAGTTTCTTCTTATGTTTAATATATTACATTTACTTTTTGTCAAATCAAACGGCTCATGCAGGGGTCAAACATAGTTTCTCTTTCAATAAAGTTTTTTCTTCTGAGTATAATTTACCGTTATGTGACTTGGTTTATTTGTTTAGATGCACTCATGTTCTTCTTTTGAAAACTAGTTCCATTTCATCATTTGGAACATATTGAGTAAATCTAATGGAAACTATTTTCTTACTCTATAGAGACTCTGAATCACAGGTAATAAGAATGAACACGTTAGAGTTTATAATATAACCAAAAGTTCCATGATTTTTATTATATCATGTAACCCTCTTTCCTTAATCAAAATCATCATTTTCAACATATGTCTTTGTTTCACAGGAGTTTCTTATCCTAATCCTATAATTTACTCGTTCATTTATCTCTCTTTACTTTATTGTTCTGAAAATTCTCCACTTTTGTGTACTTGTTGTATACCTAACTCTTTTCTCCTATTTCCCTTTGTTTTGGGGTACATATATGCATTCTAATGGATAACATGATCCATTCCTCATAATTGATTCTTTCTATCTTGAATACTATGATTTTTTCTCTCATGTTTCCCATATTTCATAGTTAGAGACTTCATGTAATATTGATCATTAAGATTTATTCCCAATCTTATGTCAATTTCTTTTGATTTATTTCTATATATCTCTTTATTTAACATACTTTACTAGGACAAGGCTTTTCACAATCGATCCATATCTTATGTATGTCATAGAACTCCTTTCTTCTTTACTATACTTTGCTTCAAATAGAAGAAAGTACCTCAATTAAGTGTATGATTTAGGTCTCTTTATTCATTCTTTCTTTTTCATTTTGTATGCTATATACTAATCTGTGTCCTGAATCTATATTTCTTATTCCTTTATCTCCAATTTAGGGTTTCTTATCTAAGGCCCCAAAGGTCGATCTTAGATATAAGCTCCCACTGATTCTTAATTATTTCATTCTTTCCCTTATATTTCAATATCTTTGTGTATATGTATTTTCATAACATTCTAAGTTTAGCTCGCCATAGTTTAATTACTCTTATTATCGTAATAGAAAGGAGTCATTGTATCCTAGTAATGTATCATGTGATTCAGACGTGGCAAACTTACAGTCCTAAAGTGAGGAGCTAATCAAGACTAAAAACTCCTCCTTATCTCAAACATGTTGAAAGAATATCCACTTAGGGAAAAATCATTTAAAGATCATTTTTGGTCTAATTAATACAAAGAATATAAATAGTAACTGAGGAAACTCCATGATGTACAACAATCTTAGAGAATTATATATATTTCTAAAAACTAAATATCTGAATTCTAATATATAAGAGCATTTCTATTGATCTCCAATGAAAACAACAATGTAAATAAAAGTTGTATCTCATTCTATGTTTATGCTCTTATTCATCCATTACCTTCTAGTCTTCTAATCCTAATATTTATATGGTTTCACTCTAGACCATCCTCCCTTTACATACCTGGTCAGGGCATCCACAAAATAATAGATAGATTAGGTTGATACTAGTCAAACTAAGTATTCAAATTCCACGCCATACTCAGACTTCCCAGATATATTGACACATCACCTCCTTATTGCCCCAATTATGACTCAAATTTCTATAATAATGGTACCTGATGACTCAACCTAAGATCTGATACCAATCTTTTACACCCACATCTCATGATAACCACTAATCATGAAATTAGGGCATAAGTTGAGAATTTAACATAATACAAAGATCACTCCTGACTTTTTCTCTTTGATTTCAAACTCCTTGTTTCTCACATTCAATCATGTTAACTAACATTGCAAGGAAACTAAATCCTTCATTCATCTGATTTGATTCTAGCAATAAAGATACATATCTAAACATTCATTTTTTCTCTCCCACTTCCATGTACATGTGAATTAATAATTAGATACAAACTCTATTTATAAGGAAACAAAGTTACACATCATCATTTACAACTCCTTCATTCTTTACTAGGACCTAGAGTGATAGGGACTGACCGAACTTGACTAATGTGATACTTAGCTCTTCTAACAGATCTAATCTAGCATTGACATTCTTCAATCACATGTTTTCCATAAAACATTGTGAGTAGGGGGGCGAGCCTACTCCCTCAATGAATGATCAACGGAATAGTTTAAAACACTTAGATAATCAAAGATATGTTACTAAGAAACTGAATATAAAGTAGACAATAGAGATCTATAAAGGAACTAGTCATTCACAAATATATCTATGGTAGGTTACTATAGATGACAACAAAGAGTAAACCAATCACTGAACATTCTTATACAATTACAAAGGAAATTATTAATTTAGATACATACAAATAACAAGTTACTCTAGAAAACACCAAGGATTAAATTAACAACTACACCACAATTGATTAATCTCTCATTCAGCTTATTATGCCTTGAACCCACATGATGTGTATCATGACATGTGAAAGCATCATAGCAAGCTACTATCTCACTATATATGACCTAGAAGTATATTTGAGTTCCTAAGTAAATAATCATGAGTAAGACCTCATATGTAGTGATCCTCACCATTTTTTGATCTTGGCAGATGATGGGAGAGGCCAAGTATCTAGACTCCTCCTCTAAACTTGGGTACTCAGGCGAAAAATCAAATCACTCTAACATGTTGTGCATCAGTGTACCTATCGAATATGGCTAATAATCAACACAAATCTACATCAGTGTTCCCATAAGGGACAACCAACTGACCAATAAAACAAGTACCATCGACATCCTTGCTTGATGTCTAATAACTCACAATCTTAAGGATTCATCCTTCACTGGACTAGACCCTGCACCCAACTGATACACTTGGGTTTACCTCAATTCAGACAAAATACCTCTAGTCAGGAAGCATGTTTCCTCCCCACAATGTAGGACTCCTGTGGGGTATTCTAGAGTGTTCAGGGCATCTGAATGTATAATTCACTCTTTAAATTCACAGTTCAATCATCAAATCAACATTTTTAATATAACCTTATAAATAGTTCTTTTCATGAATTATCGACAGTCTATACTATAAATAGAGCAACTGAGCAATATCACTTATCATTATGAAGATAACTTAATTGAAATCACTTGATTAATTAGATACCCCATCCCTATGGTTTCATTTTCCTCATTAACATATCAAATGACTCACATAAGAATTTGATGCATCATAAACTTTCATTGATAAAAGATTGCTTTCAATAGGTTCACATACAACCAAACATGTATATGAAACCT
This sequence comes from Alisma plantago-aquatica, assembly GCA_963693085.1. Lineage (NCBI taxonomy): Eukaryota > Viridiplantae > Streptophyta > Magnoliopsida > Alismatales > Alismataceae > Alisma > Alisma plantago-aquatica. Next base: position 240,644,730 of record OY856412.1, on the reverse strand, counting down.
TAGTATGAACTAAATTAGGGTTTCTACACCATTCATTAAAATATCATATATCAAGAATAACTTTAATAAAGAAATTTATGTCGATAAAAGAATCACATCATCTAAACTTCAAGATTTCTATTCGCAAACTTTCAACTGTTACATCCTTGAAATTCATAGATTTGAAGCCTAAATGAAACTATGGTCCACATAATAAGGAAGACAATTGAGGGATCTTGGTTGGAAATTCCAAACCCTAGACTCACATAAAAGGATCAATTTAAGTAAATAATTTGCTTTTGAGCACATGTAATCATATGAGGCTAATATAAGATGCAATGATTACCAAAGCTTCAAGTTTGGTAATTAGGAATGTGATTAAGCTCATGGAACCTTTGGAGGGTCCAAGAGATGATTCATGGGCCTTAGGGACACTTTTCATCCCAATTGGTTAATTAGGGTTTATAAATGAGTCCCTGAGATATACAATTGGGAAATGAGTTTTCAAGCTCATGATATATGCTAAAGATAATATAATTTGAAAGATAATCATAATATCAAAGGATGGGAGAAATTCTAGAATTTTCTAAGATGCTTTGTGACCTAGGTAATCAATTATATAATTATCTAGTGTTTTCTTGAAGGGAAAGCTTGAAATAACTAAAAGATTGGTTTTGACCTAATATTTGTCTTGGAGACGGATAATATCAATAACAAGATTATGCCAGAGTTTGGAAATTATTGGGGCTATTACCTGATATATAGAATTAATATGAGATAATGGGGTTTTTTTCTCTAAAACAAGTATGAAAATGGGAAAAAGATAAGGGGGGATTCCACTCAGATTCAGACTCTGGATGTGGGCGAGACCGCGAGTGGAAGCTTGACTCCTCTGCCCGATCTCTGGACCATAACCCCACAGATAGAAACATAAGATTTGGGGACACCTTTTCTCCTCTCCAACTGATAATTTTTGCAGTTATCCACTCCATCCTCATCAGAAGGTCAAATTGGATCCTACAAGTCCTGATATTGGCATTATGTCCTCGTGACACGATAATCCCCAAATCCTTGAAGCTCCTAAACTCTATTGTGGAGGCAGGCCACTACATGGCTCACACCGATTCCTATAAGAAGGCTTTAAAACACCTTCGACTGAGAAAACAAAGTACCTCCAGATGCCTTGATTTCCCCAATGAAATAGGACCTCAATTAATCAGTTAAAGCCCCTACAAGCTCGGTGGTAATGGACTGGGATGGGCGGCTACCCCAAGCATGGTGGGCAGTCGCGAGCACCCAGAAAAGGAGCATAACCAGAACCCAAATTGACTGCTATACAAGGTAACACTCTACTTTTCATTAGTTGTCATTTTAGTCTTGTTCCATGGCCGATCCTTTCCACCGTGGTAATGGTGGTCTAGGCCACCACAACCTAACATTTGTGGCTTTCCTAGTTCGACACAGCCTGGAGGAGATTCCCAACTCCTTGCTTTAGTGATCCCTATCCAAGAGAATAGAGTCAACATCAAGGTTGACCACTCCATGGCTAGTTACTGGCAGCAATCTAGGACCAAAGGAGAAGAAGAAACCCTGTAGGGAAAGTACAATAGTAACGAAATCCGTGTGATCAACATAATCACTATGAAAGGGACATTTAGGTATTTCTGTAGGGACGTATGGGCGACCACATTGGAGATCCATGTTGATATGGCACACGTCCATTAGCTGGAGCCTAGCCACATGGTCAAAAAGATAATGCCTGAGTTTCTGACATGTCGATCTATGATTGGTCCAAAATAGTTAACCTTGCAATAAATGTAGTTAATTATTGGTAGCTCAATAAGTTATATATGAAAGTTGATAAGAAAAATGTAAGGAATTTGAATAAAATATAATCAGAGTCTAATTATGATTCTCGTTCCAAAAGTATAGGCAATACATGTTTTAATGTGATTATTAGAAAGGAAAACCTAGAATGTCTTTAATATGATGCTTAATTGAGTAGATTCATTTATGTTGATTTAATACATGATCTTGTCATGTATAATGAGGAAATCCTTGATAATGTTGAATAATTGACGTTTCAAGATCAATAATCATGCACATGTATATTTAGGGTTTTGAAACCAATGTGGACATCTTGCTATGATCCTAATGCTAGTAATATGATCTAGGTATTCCGGATAATCTAATATGCTTAAGATGATGATTCGTGTTTCACCTAATATGAATAACTAGGTTTTGTAATCTTAGAGATCATGATATGATGGAATTAGGGTTTGCGACCCTAATCATTAGTCCAAACATGAGATAACCCTAAAGCCTAGTGTAGGATCCAATCTTGATATGATTAATGTAATGCAAATACATGGTGACAGATATGTAGTATGTGTTTTTCAAATAATGTTGATTGAATGCTTTGTTGCTTGGATGTTTGGATGCACTCTTGAAGTACATGATATATTCTACATGGTTTTGCAATGGAATAAGGTACGTAATTATGCTTATGAATACATGTATTGATTTATGAGTTTTTCGAGGTTTGTCAATGAGAATGAACACATGGTAACTACTTACTTGAATATGTACTTCATGCAAATTATAAAGTCCATATGAGTATAACACAAGGTAAATAATGATATTATGAACCCTAGGTTAGATTGATCTTAAGGATAATGAACATGAGCCCAAGAGGTATGGTGATTACACCTGAGGTAGTAGACCAGATATTGGTTAAAATATGAAAGAAAATTTATGTTCTTATGTATAAGTAAAAGATGTTTGATTATATGTGTAATTTTGATTATTGGATGAACCCACATACAAGTATAGAAATATATTGACCATATATTTATTTGTCAGCTTTTTAGGTACCAAATATACTTGATTCATGGGCATGAGGTTACAGATGAAAGATGTTGAAGACACTAAAGTAATTAATAAAGGTTTAGATATAGTGGTACATCATCATGGTATCAGAGCCCAGATTCATAAACTAATGCTTAATAGTTTATAATATCAAATCATCCTTAGAAATATAAGAGAAAAATTAGTAAAGCATAATGTATATTTTAGGTTTTTATGTGCATATTTTATATCATCTTTTGGACCACTTTTGCTTAAATTTACCAATCATTTTAAGACAATAATCACTCTTAATCATGCTAGATTTTCCATCTTTGTTGTTGTCTTTACTTGCTCTATGGTTTGGTTTGTAGGTACAACAATTTGGCATCAAAATGGGGAGAAAATGCCATTATAACATCCATAAAGACATTCCCCAATCATCTAGACATTTAGAAAACCAATATTGCTAAAATTGATAAAGACACCATGTGTCTTAAAAGGACACGACGTGTCTTATTAAAGATATCCCGTATCTCAGTCCAAAAATTGAACGCAAAATTCCAGATTTGTAGCAACACGTTGTGTCTTATTAAAGACACGTCGTGTAACCTCCCTGAACTCGATCCAAACTTCAATTATTACATAAGACACACCGTGTCTTATAAAAGACATGTCGTGTGACTTGCAGAATTTACTCAAATGCGAATTTAACTTTCTCACACTTATATATATGACCCCAAGCCATGTTGGGGCAGTTATCATGGACTATTTGGGACCTTTTGGAGTAGGACTCAAGCAAGGGAGATCAAGGAGGAGTTGGAGGTGTTCCAAGGGAGAAAAGTTAGTTTCTTGGGAGGGAAACTTCTTCTTCCTTCCTCTCCAACAATTAGAGCAAGGATCTCTGCCGTTCTCTTCTCTCTACTTGGAAGTGAAGCTTTCTGGAGAGTTTCCAGCAACAAGGATAGATTTGTAACTCCTTGACTGGAGTTTCAAGTCTATATTTCTTCTTTCACAGACATCCAAGTTTATTTCCTTCTATTATGATGTCTAGCACTGCTTTCCACTATGTGTATCTACTTTCTACAACCATGGACGAGTAGATCTCTTGTTATTAGGCATGGGGGAGTAAATCCCATGTCATACCATTATTGAACAAAAATTTCATATATAATGCTAGTTGTTTCACTATTCTAAGGTTCATTGGTGTTTAATTCCTCTTACATGCTTTGATGGCCACTTTGTATGTATGATTTCTGCTCTTTGTGTAATTTGGGAAGATGTGCATAGGAGTAAGGAGATGTACCTTAGCTGCACTACTTTGACCATGGGAGTGGCTGGGATATGTCAGGGAACAAAGGTTTGTAGTCCGAATCTAAGTATATCCACGAGAGTGGTATACAAAGTTAGGATTGTTCTACACTACCGGGAGGTGGGTGTAGGATACATGCATCCCTTGTGTTATTGCTAGTGTTCTTGATCTTTGTTATTCTTCATGTTATGATGTGGATGTGAAACTCTATCCTCAAGAATCCCTAATCCAAATTGATCCTTAATACATGTGTTTTCTATTTTAGTTCATTTCCTATTAATTATTTAGTTAACATAACAAGACTCCTTTTGTTAAAAAGATCTAGATTGTTGAAGTTCAATACTCTTGTGCCTAGCAATACCTTGCTCCTTGGACGACCTCGATAATACTACATGCACCTGTATACTTGTGGGGTAGTGTTCGAGTTTATAAATATTAAAACTTACGCATACAACCAATAAGATTTGGCACCATTGTCGGGGAGCATCGATATTTTTGTTAGAGTAAGAAGTGTTGAATCGTAAATGAGACTAGATCACCCCATCGCCTATCAAAACCACCATCATTCTTGCCATCATGATCATGATCATTATCTTGTTTTTGTATCTTCCATTTTCTTTCTTGTACTTCACTCACCTTCTTTACTTGCAGGATATATGAGGCGATCCAAAAGGAGTCTTGAACCTTCTACATTTCTAGACCTCAATCTCGAGCACAATGTTTGCAACTTTCAAAAAGCAAGGATGAGTGAAGCTCAAATGGATCCAGAGGAATCACAAACATCATCACCAACGTCTTCACCACCATCTTCATCCAAGCATCCATCTCAACAAGAAAGATCGATAATGGAAGATGACCGTCCCCTTAAAGACTTCACTGTTCTGCTACAAAAATCAATGGGGCTATCAATATCCCACCGATCGAGGAAAATGACTTTTCAATCAGCCCCACAATTATAGAGATTATACAAGAGAATCAGTTTGGAGAGATGCCAATGGAGGATCTGAACCTCCACATTGTTGAATTTCTACAGTTGCTAAGCACTTTCAAGATAGATGATGTTTCTACTAATGCAGTTTGTCTTCTTCTTTTCCCCTTCTCTTTGAGAGATATAGCCAAGGTGTGGCTCTATTCTTTTCCAAAAAACTCCATCAATAGTTGGGATGAACTCCTCAAAGTTTTCTTATCCAAATACTTTCCACCAAGCAAGACCGCACAATTGAGGAGTCAACTCTTCAATTTTTCTCAAAGGCATAGAGAGACCATGTATGACACATGGGAAAGGTTCAAAGACCTTCAACGTCATTGTCCAAATTATGGTTTAAGTGATTGATGTCTATTGCAAACTTTCTATAATGTCTTATTCTACAATACAAGGATATCTATTGATGTTGGTGCAAATGGTGCTTTAATGAACAAATCATATAGGGACACTTATGCCATTTTGAAGATATGACACTTAATAATTGCCAATGGAGTCCTAACTGGAGCATCCAACCTTCTTCTTCGAGCTCTATTTTTAGAAAGCAAGCCACTGAAGTAAGTTGTTATGCATGTGGAGTAGTGGGACACACTCCTTCTTCATGTTTTGCCACACCATCACAATTTGAAGAGATACTGGAGCTCAGCAACAATGCCAATCACAATTCCATTCAGCACCAACAATATTTACTGCTCAAGCACCAAGTTTTGAGTCCATGCTTGAGACTTTTATCTTGACACAAATTCAACAAAATGATGAGTTTTGTCAACAAAGGAAGATGCTAAAGGATGTTGTTTCACAACTTTCTTCTAAGGTGGATAAAATTGCCACTCATACTAGGATGTTGGAGAATCAAATTGCTCAATAGGCTCTTGCCTATCAAAAAGCATCGACCTATTCCTTGCCTAATCAACTACATATAGTATCAAGGGAGACATTCATGTTTATTACATTGAAGAGTGGAGCTGCTATAGGAGAATCTTCTTCATCATCAAATACAATATCATATGAATTTGTTGACTCCAATGCAGGCAATGATGCTGAAGCTCAAAAGAAGAAATTTGCACATGCTCCACGAGATGATTCTTCAAGCAAGAAAAATTTCATCTTTCCACATTACATTTGAACATTTCTTGATGATGAGAAAAGAATTCCCAAATCATATTATGATTACTTTCAAGATGAGAATGTAGAGACCAACAATATTGATGTTCAAAAGACTATTCCTATTGCAAATCACAAGCGCTGATCTTTGGGTCAAATAAAAAATATATATTGACAAAGAGGCGTAGATGCTTAGCACAATAATTTCCAGCCTCAAATCAAAACAATGGACCTCCATCTCTATCACTCACCATGATAGTAACCGGTTGCAATCCTCTTGAGTTTGTTATATGTAGTGAGGACACTGCAAATTTCAAGCTTAGGGGGGAGAGCAACCACTTAGTAATGTAGTGCAATTTTATTTCACTTTTATCACCAGTTTCTTCGTTGATGTTTTAGTTTTTGTTCTTCTCATGGAAAATCCAATATGATATGAGGCTTATCTTATATAAGTGGATTCAATCCTTTCTATGCCAAACTGATTTTCCTCTTTTGTTGAGGAATATCACTTGAAGAAATTGTAAAGACATGCATTAATCAAATGAAACCTTTTGACCATCAACATGTGCTTATCTTTGGTTTATGCTTCTAGCCTGAATATTCATCTTTCACATCCTTTATTGCTTAAAACATGTAATGGTTTCAATTTTTGTGAGTAAATCAACTTTACAACATCATTTAGAATACGGGATGCCCTTGCCAAGCTCTTAGTGCATTTTCAACCACTCTTTCGATGAAAATTTTTCAAAACAAAGGAATGAAATCTAGTTAATGTTGTAATTTATTTGACTCTCATATGTTGTGGAAAAAATTTAAAATTTCTCTTGGCATATTTCACCCTCATACCCCTTAAAAGATGACTAAACCACCCACATATCATGCTAGCCTAGTGTAAGTCTGATCTGGCTATGATGGTTAGGTGGTATGTATTAAAAGAGGGTAAAATATCCCAACTGACACTCCATGTGTGCATAAGCCTACATTAGCAGCCGAGTGTTGTAGCCCATAATCCATTATCATATCATTTTTGGGAAAGAAGGAGAGTACAACTGAAATTGTTAATTTTAACTAAGATTTCATCATTTGTATTCTTAATAGTTGAGAGTTTGAGTTATGCATCCACTAATTGTTTGGCTTGGTCATCCAAATTCTACTTAGTGTTGTTTAATTGATTGATTCATTTAATTGTGACCATCCCTATTGAACTAAAATTCTCTTTCTTGGGTGTTTAAGTTGAATTGATGGCTATGAGTATAAACATGTTGATCATGGTTGGTTCGGTCTTATAACATCTTTCAGTTCATTTGATCTATGCATGAACTTGACAATTCCTTCATTTGTGTTTCTATGCTCTTTTTCTTGAGGACAAGCAATGATTTAATCTTAGGGGGATTTGATGTGCGTATTTTATATCATCTTTTGGACCACTTGCTTCAATTTTCCAATCATTTTAACCCAATAATCACTCTTAATCATGATATATTTTCCATCTTTATTATTGTATTTAATTGCTCTATGGTTTGGTTTGTAGGTACAACAATTTGGCATCAAAATGGGGAGAAAATGCCATTATGACATCCATAAAGACATTCCCCAATCATCTAGACATTCAGAAAATCAATGTTGCTGAAACTGATAAAGACACCCCATGTCTTAATTAAGACACCCCGTGTCTTAAAAGGACACAATGTGTCTTATTAAACACATCCCGTGTCTCAATCCAGAAATTTAACGCAGAACTCCAGATTTGCAGCAACACACTGTGTCTTATTAAAGACATGTCGTGTAACCTCTCAGAACTCGTTCCAAACTTCAGTTATTGCATAAGATACACTGTATCTTATAAAAGACACGTCGTGTGACTTGTAGATTTCACTCAAACACGAATTTAACTGTCTCACGCTTATATATATGACCCAAGCCATCTTGGGACAGTTATCACTAACTATTTGGGACCTTTTGGAGCGGGACTCAAGCATGGGAGATCAAGGGGGAGTTGGAGGTGTTCTAAGGGAGAAAAATTGGTTTCTCGGGAGGGAACTTCTTCTCTAATAATTGCAGCAAGGATCTTTGCCATTCTCTTCTCTCCACTTGGAAGTGAAGCTTTCTGGAGAGTTTCCAGTAGCAAGGATAGATTTTTGACTCCTTGATCAGATTTTCAAGTCTATCTTCTTTCTTTCACGGACATCCGAGTTTATTTCCTTCTATTATGTCGTCTAGCACTACTTTCCACTATTTGTATCTACTTTCTACAGCCATGGATGAGTGGATCTCTAGTTCTTAGGCATGGGGGAGTAACTCCCATTTCATAACATTATTAAAGATGAATTTCATATATAATGCTAGTTGTTTCATTGTTCTAAGTTCATCGATGTTTAATTCCTCTTACATGCTTTGTTGGCCACTTTGTATGTATGATTTCTACTCTTTGTATAATCTGGGAAGATGTGCATACGAGTAAGGAGATGTACCTTAGCTGCACTACCTTGACCATGGGAGTGGCTAGGATGTGTTGGGGAACAAAGGTTTGTAGTCTGAATCTAAGTATATCCACGGGAGTGGTATACAAAGTTAGGACTGTTCTACATGACCGAGAGGTGGGTGTAGGATACATGCCTCCCTTATGTTATTGCTAGTGTTCTTGATCTTTGTTGTTCTTCATGTTATGATGTGGATGTGAAACCCTATCCTCAATAATCCCTAATCCAAATTGATCCTTAATACATGTGCTTTCTATTTTAGTTCATTTCCTTTTAATTGTTTAGTTAACATAACAAAACTGCTTTTGTTAAAAAGATCTAGATTGTTGAAGTTCAATACTCTTGCGCCTAGCAATACCTTGCTCAGACATCCTCGATAATACTACATGCACCTTTATACTTGTGGGGTAGTTCTCAAGTTTATAAATATTAAAACTTGCGCACATAGCCAACAAGTTTCTCCTCTCACATTTCCTCTACTTCTCATCTCTTTGCTTAATAAGCCTTGAAATGAAATTGTTAATTATAGAAGTAAATGTGAAAAGATATAACCTTTGTGTAGGTCCCTCTAGAGAGGGTAAACACTAGAAAGATACAAGTATGGGTGAGCCCTTTCATAGAGGAAGGACTGGGATTAGGGTATGAAAACTCTAGTAGCTAGGTCAAGGTATATGGAAACTCTAAGAGGTATAGTCCCTAACCCTAAGCCTAAAACCTTCATCTTAAATAATGAGCATGGCATGGTGATATGGAACACCACCCATATGAAACTGAAAAGGAATAAGAAAGATAAAGGGATGGGTTTAGGTGACATGATCTCCCATATATGTGTGCATGAGGAGAATGACACCTATGTAAGAGGTCTTAAGAAATGTATGAACCCAATAGTTATATATGTATATGAAAATGAAAATTTGAATATAACTTGCTAAAACCCCTCGTGCTATCTCTAGAAGTTTGATGATGATGGCCAAGCCCTTGGAGGGGAAAGCTGATGTAGGCACCAAGCCCCTGGAGGGGAAGGTGCCACAAGTTCACTGAATGGATAGAACCCACGAGGGGGTATCCCAGAGCTTGAGCAAACATGGGTTGATAAGTTATAATGATAAAAGTTTATGCATAAAGATGAAGATATGAAACCTTTAGGGTTAGTGTGCCAACCTGGGGTGGGTCAACCCAAGAGTGGTAAGATGACCTATGAGGGAGGAAAAACCTTAGATCTTGGGGTCAGGTTGTGACTAGAGAGCCTAAATCCCTCTTAAGAGATAAGAAGACGCCCTAGCGAAGGACATCCCCTTAAAAGGTAAGTTAAATAAATAGATTTAAGTATTGAGGTAACCTTAATTGTCACCTAGAGGTGTGAAGAGTTAAAGATATAAAGATGAAAGCACTTACATTCTTTCAACCCAAGTATGCCATCTCTGGTAACACAACTAGTCAAGCCTAGGATTGGGAAGACCAGTATGGAACCAAGCCTAGGAAGGGAAGGTGGCCTGAGTGGACGACCATTCCCAGGAAGGGAAGGTCATGAAATGGTCAAGCCTACGATTGAGAAGACTAGTATGGCACAAAGTCCAAGAAGGGAAGGTGATCCAAGTCCACAGTGCAGATGTTTAGGATCAAGCCCCTGGAGGGGAAGATCACAGAAGGTCAAGCCCAGGAGGGAAGACTAAGATGGCACCAAGCCCTGGATGGGAAGGTTGCCCGAGCCCAATGTTGGGACTATACTGCATAATGTGTACTCAAAAGAGAGACAGATGAAGGCAATCTGGGATAAAGAATTATATGAGAAGATTAATGTGCTTAAAAGATATGTCATCTCAAAAGAAACCCTTAGGAATGGTAGAGTCCTAATGCAATCCTAGGGTTAAGTAGGATGTATTAAAGGTACATAGGACCGATGTGTTGGGAGTTGATTTGCCCTGAATGCACATGACCATGTGGTCGGGAGGTAACAACTAGGTTTGCCCAAGGTACATGACACATGAGATTAGCTACCTCCATGATGATCATGTAGCCTGATGGGTGAATGGGAGAGGAACTCCCCCGATGCATAAGGATGAGATCACTCCAAAGGTACCTATACCCCTAGAGACCTCAAGAAATTGGCTAAGACTTATAATACATGAGGTGTAAATATAAAAGATGTAATGAAGTCATAAAAACTTGAGAGAAGTTGTTCCCTAACTTAAGAGTAAGAAAAAGGACACTTGACTTCATGAACTATAAGAATGCTATGGAATTAAAAATAAGTACGTTTAGAGTCATGTCGAGTATGATTCAACTTAAAATGTGAAATTCAAAGGTAATGTGTGGATGTACCATCTATACTCTTGGAATGGAATGAACTTTGTGTTTGGGCTACAGGTAAATGTTTATTTCATCTCATTATGAGAGAGGGAGATCGGGTAGACATACATTATGCTTAAAAATTGAGATAAAAAGGATGAAAATCCTACACTAAATGTGTAATGACATGAATTCAGGTTAGAGGTGTCACCTCACCCTTATGGGAATATAACGAGTAATAGGTTGGAAACCTAGGTGAAGAGAGAAATCACCAAGTGAAATTGAAATCACAAAATAAGAATGAAATCATCAAGAGATGATGAGGTGTGAACAAAAAAGATGTGGATATACTTGAATTTAAATTCAGATGCCAATCTTAGTAATAAAATGATAATTGGTATAATAAGGAAAGTTGTTAAAGCCATCTAAGTAGGGTGCTAACCCTAAGTTTTGAAGATAATATGAGTCGTCATTCACCTAGGCTTAGTAGGCTTGAATTTTGAGGACAAAATTCCTTTTATGGAGGGGTGGATGTTACATCTTTGAAATTCATAGATTTCAAAAAAGGATTTTTTCACTGCCTTAGGCAGAGCCCGCATCCTTTTTCCAGCCATAGCCCGGATAACTGGCAGGTGATAAATCCAGCGCTCCACAGCGTGGTTCGAACCCGGCTCCCCCCGGAGGGGGACACCGTGCCTTACCAGCTGCGCTAACGCTGACCGGGTTAATTCATAGATTTCAAGCCTAAATGAAACTATGATACAAATAACAAGGAAGAGAATTGAGGGATCTTGGTTGAAAATTCTAAACCCTAAAGGATCAATTTAAGTAAATAATGTGATTTTGAGCATATGTAATCATATGAGGCTAATATAAGATGCAATGATTACCAAAGCCTCAAGTTTGGTAATTAGGAATGTGATTAAGCTCATGGAACCTTTGGAAGTTCTAAGAGATGATTCATGGGCCGTAGGGATACTTCTAAGTCGAATTGGTTAATTAGGGTTTACATATGAGTCTCTGGGATATAAAATTGGGAAATGAGTTTTCATGCTCATGATATATGCTAAAGATAATATAAATTGATAGATAATCATAATATCAAATGATGGGAGAAATTCTAGAATTTTCTAAGATGCTTTGTGGGCTAGGTAATTAATTATATAATTATCTAGTGTTTTCTTGAAGGGCAAGCTTGAAATTACCAAACAATTGGCTTTGACCTAATATTTGTCTTGGAGACGGATAATAACAATAAAAAGATTATGGCAGAGTTTAGAATGTATTGGTGCTATTACCCGATATGGAGAATTAATACAAGATAATGGGGTTTTCTCTAAAAGAAATATGAAAATGAAAAAAAGATAAGTGAGGGGGGAGTCCACTCGGATCCGGACTATGGATCTGGGCGAGACCGCGAGCGGGAGATTGTCTCCTCTGCCCGGTCTCTGGACCATAACCCCGCAGGTAGAAACACAAGATTCAGGGACACTTCTTCCCTCTCCAGTTGATAATTTTAGTAGTTATCCACTCCATCCTCATCAGGAGGTCAAACCAGATCCTACGGCTACGAGTCCTGATATTGGCATTATCTCCTCGTGACGCGATAATCCCCAAATCCTTGAAACTCTTGAACTCTATTGCGGGAGGTAGGCCACTACATGGCTCACATCGGTTCCCATAAGAAGGCTTAAAAACACCTTCGGTTGAGAAAATAAATTACCTCCGGATGCCTTGCTTTCCCCCAATGAAATCAGCCCCTGTGTGCCCAACGCTGATGGACTGGGATGAGCGGCTACCCTGGGCATGGTGGGCAGTCGCGAGCACCCAGAAAGGAGCAGAACCAGAACCCAAATCGACTGCTATATCACGTAACACCCTGCTTTTCAGTAGCTGTCATTCTAGTCCTGTTCCATGTCCGATCCTTGCCACCGTGGTCCTGATGGTCTAGGACACCCCAACCTACCGTCTGTGGCTTGCCCAGTTCGGCATAGCCTGACGGAGATGCCCAGCTCCTTGCTTAGCGATCCCTGTCCAAGAGAATAGAGTCAACATCAGAGTTGTCCAAGAGAATCGGCTAGCGACTGGCTTGAAGCCTGGACCAAAGAGGAAGAAGAAACCCTGCGGGGAAAGTACAATAGTAACCTATTCCGCGCGTCCATTAGCTGGAGCCCAGCCACACGGCCAAAAAGATAATGGTTGAGTTTCTGACATGTCGATCTATGGTTGGTCCAAAATAGTTAACCTTGCAATGAATGTAGTTAATTATTGCTAGCTTGGATTTTAATAAGTTATATATGAAAGTTGTTCAGAAAAATACAAGGTATCTGAATAAAAAATAATCAGAGTCTAATTATGCTTTATGTTCTAAAAGTATAGGCAATACATGTTTTAATGTGATTATTAGAAAGGAAAACCTAAATTGTCTTTAATATGATGCTTAATTGAGTATATTCATTTATGTTGAGTTAATATCTGATATTGTCATGTATAATGAGAAAATCCTTGATAATGATGAATAGTTGATGTTTCGAGATTAATAATCATGCACATGTATATTTAGGGTTTTGAAACCAATGTGGACATCTTGCTATGATCTTAATGCTAGTAATATGATTTAGGCATTGCAGATAATCTAATATGCTTAAGATAAAGATTAGGGTTTCACCTAATATGCATAAATAGGTTTGTAATCTTAGAGATCATGATATGGTGGAATTAGGGTTTGTGACCCTAATCATTAGTCCAAACATGAGATAACCCTAAACCCTAATTTAGGATCGAATCTTGTTCTGATTAATGTATTGCGAATACATGGTAACACATATGTGTATGCATTTTTCAGATAATGTTGATTGAATGCTTTGTTGCTTGGATGTTTGGATGCACTCTTAAAGTACATGATATATTCAACATGGTTTCTGCAATGGCATAAGATACGTGGTTACACTTATGAATACATGCATTGATTTATGAGTTTGCCAAGGTTTCTCGATGAAGATTGAACGCATGATAACTGCTTGCTTTTTTATTTACTTCATGCAAATTATAAAGTCCTTATGTGTATATCACAAGGTTAGATTGATCTTAAGGATAATGCACATGAGCCCAGGAGGGGTGGTGATTACACTTGAGGTAGTAGACCATATATGGGTTAGAATATGAAAGCAAATTTATGTTCTTATGTACAAGTAAAAGATTTTTGATTATATGTGTACTTGTGATTATTGATTGAACCCACGTACCAGTATAGAACTATACTGACTGTGTATTTGTTTGTCGACATTTTAGGTACCAGATATACTTGATTCGTGGGCATGAGGTTACAAATGAAAGGTGTTGAAGACACTAAAGTTATTCATAAAGGTTTAGATAATGGTATATCATCACACATGTGTAAGTTAATTCTTTCTCAAATTTATGTAACTTCTTAGAGGAGATTTTTATACAAACATGTAAATATTTGTTCATTAATGGAAATGTTTACCATTCTTTATTATTGTTGAATCTGATCCTGGAATTTATGAGTAATGATTTACGACTTCGAGGTCTTTTGGACACTCAAAATTGAGGGTCGTTACACCAAATTTCTATTCATATAAGATTTCACCCTCTTTACTGGGATATCAAGCAAACACTGATAAAACAAAATGAAATCCAAGATAGTATTTGGCATATATGTACTTTGAATTCAAATAAAGTAATCATTCATAAACACAGAGATTCAAATATGTAAAGTTCTTCATTCAATTATACCACAATTTGAGACATAACCAAAAATCCTAGATCTCGGTATATTCTTCTAACTTATTTAAAAACTTTAGAAATTCCAACAAAAAATCCTAGATCTCAGTATATTCTTCTAACTTATTTAATAACTTTAGAAATTCCATTCTAGGTGATTTCATATCCATTTATAACATTATTTTATCATCTGGAATTTATAACATCAGAAATTAATCCATTTTTAGATCATTTTGTAACAGCTAGAATTGAAAGGAAGATTTGGGGTTTATAATCACATACACAAGAATTGAAGATTATAATGGATTCAATCCAACTTTGTGCAATCTATTTGTGTGAAGAAACCTTAAAAACCTAATATTTGAAATTTTGGAGTCCATATTTTACTCTTGGCAATCCATCACTTTCTTCTTCCTTCAAACTCAGAAACCCTAAGTTTGGATAATTACAGAGGAAGGGTGAGAAAAGAGGGATATTTGATATAATTTTGAATAAAATCAAAGGAGGGATGGAATCTTGATATGTGAGAGAAGAATTACTAAGAAAATCTATCTAGCGATGAAATTTACTTGATTTGATCAACTATAGGAAGAGAAAACCCTAGACTGCCCTCTTCACCACTTTCTCCATCCAAACCATAACTCCCTCTCTCTCTCTCTAGGATTTCATTTATGTTGAATGAACCACATAATATGGAGCTCCTACTGTGTTAGAATTAATCATATAGATAAATTACAATGCTTGGGTCAATTGCAAATTTACCCTACTTGTACTTTATGTTATTTCAGGAGAACTTTCAGTCATAAGAATATTACTAAAACTTATTCAATGAATAGGACAATATTTCTTCAAAAATTATGAATGATGATAATGTTGTCTAAAACTTAGTTTCAGAGTTGCATTAAAAATTCCAGATCATTTCGATTTGCCAATAAATAACAAAAAAGAAAACACTACATTACTAAACAATAATCTAATAAATAACAAAAAAGAAAACACTACATTACTAAACAATAATCTACACCATAGTCGGTCTATGTGTAATTCTATCGAGCACATTACAAGAACATCCAAATATTAAAAAAAATTGCAATAACACACGTGAATAAGTTATCCATATCATATCAAAATTTCAAGTAAATCCAAATTATATAGAAAATATGAAAAACCATTTACCATACTGCTATACATTTCCAATTTTGTATTTATATACTACCAAAATCCTAATTATGGCTAATTAGGGTTTACACTTCTCAAACCCTAATCCTCAAAATAAAATTAATAATTAGAGTCCCTACTTAATCACAATTGATCTATCATCAATAATCAAGTTTAAGCGATGGCCAATCTAATTAAGAATGTAATCATCCAGGTAAACCCTAATTTACCAATTAATCTCAGACGTGGTCATAACAAATTCCCCCTAAAAAGGTTTCATCCCTGAAAAATAAATATGAAGGAAAATTACATTCAAATTTTCTTTTAAACTTCTAAAACATTGTACATTACTATATTATTTTATTTTATATTTGACTAATATTTTCAACAATGAGTCTTTTGTTTCTCTTCTATTCACAACAATTTTAAAAGAATGTCTCTCAATGACAACAAAAGATTTTGTTAAAAGTCACAATCAATAGTAGCAAAGATAACAGAAACAACCATTTTCAATCCGGTCATACTCTTTTGTTGTGTTACCTTAGTTGTGGCAATACAGTCTAGTGATTCCAACTTATACTTCTCAGTCTCTATAATTACTTTATATCACATTGGGGTTACCAAAGAAAGTTCACTTTGTTTTTTTTAAAAAAGTTTACTATTGTGCTACTCCAATAGAAAAGCACTCATAAGCTGTAAGAATAAATTTAACACTAATTGTACAATATTGAGCTAGATTACTAGTATGAATGAATAAAAGAATCACATTATTTTTAGTTTAAAATATTTCTTGCATATGTACAATTTAAATGACATGTGTAACAACGTTACATCCCTTACCTTCAACAAATTATACTTCTAAACATATCACATATTACTGAATGCCATTTTTTTCTCTAATTTCTTTCTTATTCATGAATACTTGATTGTTCATACTGATCTTTCTTATTTTGATCATATAGATCAAACATATTTAATCATTAAAATATTTGAGGTAAAAATGGATTATTCATCATTCTTGTAATTACTGCAAGAATTTATTTCAGATCACACTTTCCTCATGTTGCACTTCTCCTTTTGTTCAAATCATTATTCTTACATCTCAAATATATTTCTTATCCTTTGTACTTAGTCATTTGCATATTTTTATCTACCTTTCTTATTTGCAACCTATGAACCCTGGATTAATATCAGTGCTAGTTTCTTCTCAATTACTAATATCTTGATTTTATTTTATTGAGATGTTAGTATTCAAGGTCAAATCACTAGGTGACATCACCTGAACTACTAAAACTGCAAATGTTCTAAGTTATGATCCTTATAAATAACATGATCTTATTGTGACATGATTTTACTCCCTTATTTTGGTCTGCAAAATTTATCTCTCTTTAAGTTTACTAAGGTTTTCCTTATCTTTAACACTTGAATTTTGTTTCTCTTACTTGGCCTTATTGATAGGTTACTTTCTTTGTTTACCCTACTAGCGTTTCATCATCATATTATGTGTCATTGATACATTCAATATATGTGTCTAACAAGGTGGTTACATTTAAAATTCATTTCCTTATCACATCATCCCCATGTTACTCTGATTAAACCTCTACATGACTTGTTCATTTGTTTAGATGCACTTTTGTTCTTATTGTGAAAGTAGGTTCCATTACATCACTAGGAACCTATTGAATACATTTGATGGAAATTAGGTTGTTACTCTATAGAGACGTTGAATGAAAAGGTAGTAAAGATGAATGCATTAGAGTTCATTATATGACAAGTTCCATGATTTTATATTATATCATGTAATCCTCTTTCCTTAATCAAACCCATAATTTCCATCATGTCTCTGTGTTTTGTTGGAGTTTCTTATCCTAATTTTATAATTTACATGTTCATCTATCTCTCTTTACTTTAATTGTTCATAAAATCCTTCAAATTTATGTACTTGTTGTGTCCTAACTCTTTTATCCTATATTCCCTTTGTTTTAGAGTATATAAATGTATTTTAATAAGTTATATGATCCATACCTCATAACTGATTCTTTCTATCTTCACGTCTATGTAATTTTCTCTTATCTTTCCCATATTTCATACTTAGAGACTTTGTGAAATACTGGTCATTAAATTTTATTCCCAATCGTATGCCATTTTCTTTTAATTTCTTTCAATTATATCTCTTTATTTAGCATACTATACTATCATGAGGCTTTTTTATTGCTCTTTTTTGTGGGTCAAAAGTGTAAACATTATGTTCCAGTCAAAGATATCGAACTTTAAATTTATAGTTGACTTCAAGAGACGTCCACAACTCAGTACAGAGTCTATTGCAATACTGCGGAGTCGAACACAGGGAAAAGGAGAACAACAGAATAAGACAGGGAAATTTAGTCTTAGTTTAATTAGATCAAAGATGTGAAGTTGGTATTCCAATTAGGGAGAGATTTAATCTAATCAAATAATAAATCTAAATTATGAAAGATAAAAAAATAAAGATAATTGTGAAATGATAAAAGGGAAAACTTGGATCGGGTTTCACCAGTCAGACCAACCTCATCCATATAAAACCTTATCTTCCAATTTATATGTATTCTTAACATGTTTAGCAAATAGTAATAAAAGATACTCCTTCCTTCTCTTGAGATATGGGTAAATTTTTATCCAAAGGTATCTCTCTCTAGAGATGATAACCAAAAGACCAATAATAAACGTATGACTTTTGTTATTTTAGCTCCTCACTCTCGTCTTGTTACTAATCTATATTTCACTTCTAACTAAAATCATTCTCTCAAATAAATCCACATCAAACGTCAAAAGAAGGTAATCAACATGTGACATATGAAAACAATAGTATAGAAATAGGATTGTAAGAATGTATGTATTTAAGTAGAAGAAGGAAGGATTACATGGTAGGGAGGGCTTGATGGCTACTCCTAACCCAAGTTATGAGTCTAGCCACTCATTGAATAGATAAGAAACATATTTACAACTTGATTAAGTCATGACAACGAAAGGAGAGGGAAGAAATCGATACAAGGGTAGATCAAATGATCGATCTATCGACCTTATGGATGAATCTGATGAGGAGTTTGATAGCTAGTGGTCGATGGCTAAGGGTTAATGGCCTCCTTTCTTCCATATGATCAGGATACAAAACAAGCACATATGTCTATATGTTGATGGAAATAGTTGAACGCGAAGTCTAGTGGTTGATGAAACTAGAGGTCTATGGGACAACACAAGGGTTCTAAACTTGGAGGAAGCCTTTCGACTTGTTGACTCCAAAATACAAGATAGCTTGGAGTGATGCCTCGGGGGCCTATTTATAGGATTTGACTTGTGTTTTATTTTATCTCTACTTGGTCCATGTGGAATGTACTCTTTGTCTTTCTAATTTTGACCTTGATGGTCTATGAGTCTTTGGTTGACCGATGAGTCTTCATCAGTCTTAATGGTTGTCGATCTTGGCGAGACCGACAGGGTGATCTGCCAACATGAAGGTGACAACTGATCTATTGACATGAATGTCGACAACTATGTTTTATGGCTTTGAGATTGATGAGATCTTGTCATTATTGAATTTATCTCTGTTGTCTTTAGATCCATCATTTGTCATGACCAATTATTGGGAGCTCAACGAGTGAATCTATCAATCTTCAAAAAAAGGCTGAAATGTCGACATAACAAGTCGATGAGTTGTGGGAACTTGTTGAGGTCAATATTTGATGAATGATCATCCTTGGAGTTCTATGGTTAGGCCATCGATCTTAAGGATTTTGAGTTGAATTCCTAAGATTTTCAACAAAACCAAATTAAAATGTAGTAATTGGTAATTTAAAAGCAAAATGAAAAAAATTAGAGATTTCACATGGAACCAAATGATTTTATTTAAGGTAAAGGTCATGAAATCTGCATGAAAACCGATGTTATCACTTTTCACAATTGATCCATCTCTTATGTGTGTCTTAGAATGTTCTTTCACTCCTTTTTTATTTACTTTACTTTGTTTCAAATTGAACAAAGTTCCTTAATAATTATATGATTCAGTTCTTCCATCCATTCTTTCTTCTTCAATTTTCTATATACTAATAGTGTCTTGAATATATATTCCTTCTTCCTTTATCTCCAATAAAGAGTTTCTAATCTGACACCCCAAAGTTGGATCTTAGATCTCAGTTCCCACCGATTCTTAGTTATTCCATTCTTTCTCTTATATTTCAATATCTTAGTGTATGTGTATTTTCATTACATTTTGGGTTTACCTCTCTATAATTTTAATTACTCTTATTAGATTAATGAATACGACTCATTAGATCCCAATAATGCATCCTGCTAGTCAGACCAGGAAAAATCTACAGTCCTGAAGCCATAAGCTACTCAGGACTAACAAACTCCTATTTATCTTAAACATGTGGAAAATTTATCCACTTCGGGAAAAACCATTTAAAGAACATTTCTGGTCCACTTAATACAAACATATAAATAGTAAATGAAGGAACTTCATATTGTACAACAATATAAGAACCATATTATTAAAGTCCTGAGATGTAGATTGTTGAATATTTGAGAATGATTATGAGAAATATTAGTTACATATTTATTTTAAAGCTCATTTTAATCAAGAGTCAATGTTATAGATATTCATGACATGCTTAAAATTATTTATTTTGGAAAGAAGAATTTATGAGCATGGTTTTGGGTCAAGAGCCAATATCACTAGTTTACCTAGATATACCTTGATTTAAGAGTCAATGTCATTAGTGTTCATATAAAAACATTGGTTTAATACTTGTGACCAAGTCAATAGATTGTTCATGTATCACATTGTTTGAACAACAAAAGTTTTTAGTAAATACATGTTTGTGACCTCATCTTGCAAAATGAGACTTTGTCAAATTATATTTATTTTTTATCTTTAATTAGAGAGACAAAATAGGAAATGGAGAAATCACATTGGAAACATACTTTTTTTGGAGAGTAAATAGTACTGAATGTTTTCAAAACTCAGTTTATTTTCTCGGTCAATCAAAATGACACCACTACATTTTCAGGTCCTTTATATACTTTTCATAATATCATAGAGGATGGATATAAACCCTCTACCATTCCTTTTCCACTTTGTTTTGGCAACATATAACTACATATGCTTGTGTGGAGAGGCATTGGGTCAGAAGGAACTTTGGTCCTGATATACACAACATTACTATCGTCGGAGAAGTAGGGTGGAGGACAAGGAGAGAGGAGAACTTTTACTAGAAGGGGGCTAATTTGATCTTATCCTGAATATACAAGTTGAGCTATGATGCCCTCCTTTATGGAGGACTTGTGTGAGAAACTAGTGCCACAAGATGGGCGTGGATGAAATAAAATGAGGTAATGTCCTTTTAAATCATGGAAACAGTATCCCTTCCTTGCAAAAGTCATAGAAACTACATAAGATATATAAATAATATGAACTAATCATTTATTTAGATCATAAAATTATGAAGATTCTATGAAAAATAATTTCCAAGGCTAATTCCTCCACCTATATCTTAAAAGTTGGACATCATAATGACAATTTTGTGAACATTATTATCTTAACTTGGGATCATCTTGTGGAATTTGCCAGAATCTAGAATCTTTCTATTAATGGGTAGTCGATCCTCTTGATGGTCTATATTAGGTTTTTATCCTATATGACTTAAGTGGAGACCATCCTTTGAAATGATGATGGACAATATGTAGAAATGACAAGTATTACCAAAAAACATGTTTTTTGGGGTCAAGGATGAGTAGGCCACCTAAAGTCACTATAAGATTCTCAAAATCCTATTTGATTCGTTCGTCTAAGATATATGGTTGGAAGTTTTTGTTTCACCCTCACTTTTTCAAATATGGGTTTAATCAATCTTGTGACCTCAAAAGTGTACTAATATCTCTATTCTTAAATCAAAGGTACACTTTTCTCTTATTTGACTTGACTATAGTATTTTCTATAATGTTTTTGTAGCCTCTGTTGACCTAGAGGTTATACATTGTCCATATTTTGATAATGACTCAACCATTTTATTCATATGTATCTAATATGTGTATTAAAGATTGATCTCAGATGATAGGTACATGAAAAGAATCAATTTACACAAGCCCTTGCTTGTCAAAGTTCAAGTCAAAAGCAATGCAAGTGTGCTAATAAGGAAATCCATTCAAATGACCTTAGAAGAATTTTGTAATCACTTGTATTAATGATATGACTTGCAAGTGAGATGGGAAAAATATGTGGGACACTTAGTACCAAGTTGTAATCACTTTTTAAGAACTTTAGAAAATTGATCACAAACTGTTGATCGGTCGAGTTACAATCTCGACCGATCCCTTAAATTAATTTTCTAGAGAGTGCATCGGTTGAGTTGTGCATTCACATAACTCGATCGATCTGGTTACTGACCAAATGTGATTTTAATGAATCGGTTGAGTTTCCCAGGACAAAATCGACTGATAGTTTGAAAATCAGGTTTGTCTTTTAGTCGATCGGTCGAGTTACCTTTATTGAATCTCGACCGAATGTACTGTACAAAAAATGCTAAAAAAGTGATTCTAACCATTGGTGACTTGTTTGGGCAAAAACAGATCCGTTTCTTTGTGCAAAAATGGCTATAATTCGACCCTAAGTTCTCCAACTCAAGGGAGCACCCCCTGCTATAAATAGGACCACTTGGAGTTCATTCCAAGGTTGATCTTACACTACACACAAGGTCCTTTCTATAGATGAGGGTGATACCACCCCTTGAGCCCCTTTCTCTCTCTAGTTTACACTTCATTTCATGATTTGTGAGTGAGTTAGGATTATTGTAAGAGAGCTCCACCTTTGTGTATGTAAAGCTCTCAATCCTCCACTACTTCCCTATCCCCCTTCTTTGATGAAGAAAATCTAAAACAAGCTCCATCGAGTGAAGAAGGAGCTGTAGCTAGTCCTCCTCAAGGTTGATGAAGAGGCGGTGATCTTCTCCAGGTGAAGGAGAAGTAAAAGGAGGAAGATCCAAGAGGAGAAGAAAAGTCTTTCAAGGATGAAGACTTGAGCTTGAATGGGTAAGACCTAGGTGAAGGCTGAAGATTCAAGATAAGTGGGTAAGTTCCTTGTTAAGGTGGAGATCTCCTTGTGGTTGGATGGGTAAGTTCTTTGGTGGTCTATTGTTGTAAATCTCTGTGGTGATATAATAGAGAAAAGTACTTGCAAAGTCATAGAGGTTGACCTCTCTAGGTAGTGGACTGACTCACTTCTAGTTTGAAGTGTTGAACTACTCTACATCCCTTTGTCAAGTGCTTGCTATCAACTCTCTCATCCTTGCTATGCTTGTTAGATATGACTTCAAATTACCATTAAGCTATTGCTCCAAATTGATATAATTTGAAGGTCTAATCTAATTTGTGAGAAATTTTGTATCTCTATTCACCCCCCCTCTAGAGCACTTAGATCCAACAAGTGGTATCAGAGCTAAGGATCTTCTTCTCCAACAATCTCCCACGAGATGAGAAGATGGGCGACAACCTACTTGGTTCACTCAACCTAGAGGGCTTCTCCATGTGTCCTCCGATCTTTAATGGCGCCAACTTCCTCTTTGGAAGAGAAGAATGCAATTTTACATTCAAGGGATGAACTTTAACATGTGGAAGGTGATGGTCACACCTTACAAAGAGCCAACCAGAGCTGTTGCAACATGGAGTGAAGCTGCTCTCAAGGAAGCTCAACTCAATGCAAAGGTCATTAACATCCTCTAGGCAGCCCTCACTCCCATAGAGTTCAACCATATCTCTTCATGGGACACCACCTATGAGATTTGGGACAAGATGTGCATCACATATGAAGGCACAAAGTAAGTCAAGGAGGCAAAGATCTACATGTTGGGCAGCCTCCTAGAGAACTTCAAGATGGGAAAGAAAGAAGGCATTGCCAAGATGTATTCAAGGTTGAATGTCATAGTCAATGGGCTGGATGCTTTGGGCACTCCTTTGGAAAGAGGCGTCATCAACTCAAAGATCTTGAGAAATCTTTCAAAGAGATGGGAGTCAAAGGTCACCTCCATTGAAGATGTGAGGAGCCTTGGTGACATCCCAACTGAAGAACTCATTGGCAATCTTCAAGCCCATGAGCCTAGACTTGACAAGCAAGAAGAAGAAGCCAAGCAAGAAGAGAAGGAATCCAAGAAGATCAAAGATAGTGCTTTCAAAGCACAAGTGGAGGCTGTCATCCTTCATCAACAACTTGCTTTCCAGACTTCCTCTCCCTCTTCTAGTGAAGATGAAGGCCCTAGTGAGCATGAAGCCAACTACATCATGTACAAGTACTTCAAGGGAAAGCAAGCCTCCTCCTCTACTCCGAGATGCTACAAGTGTGGTCAAAAGGGGCACTATAAGAGAATGCCCAAAGTCAAGAAACTCTCACCATAAGAGCAGATCAAGGAAAGATGAGGATCACAAGAAGGAGAGCAAGCATAAGAGGAAGGACAAGAAGGAAAAGAGACACAAGAATGCAGCCAATACAGCTTGGGAAGCTTCATCTTCGAGCAACTCTATCTCCGAAGAAGATGAAGAGTGCCACCTTGCTCTCATGGCCTCTATAAGTGAAGACATTGGCGAGGTAAGTGAGGTAAGTGAGGTAAGCTTGCATGAACTTCCTAAAGAAGATATTATTGACATGCTTGTTACTACTCGTTCTTCTTTTGCTAAATGTAAATCTAAAAGAAAACGGTTAGGAAAAATCATTGATGATCTTTATGCTAAGCTTGAAATTTTAGAATTGAATGAGAAAACCAATCTTGAGAGTATTGATAACTTACACGGGAAATACCTTGATCTTGAGATCCAATACAATGGGGTTGAAGTTGAGAATGATGTCTACTTTAAGAACATGGAAAATCTTAAGGAAGAGAACCAAAATTTCCTAAAAGAACTTGAATTGCTCAAAACTAAAAATGTTGAATTTTAGTTGATTATTGATGCTCATAGAGAAGAGAGAGATGTTTATCTCAAAGAGATTCAAATGCTAAAATATGAAAAAATGCTAGGTTTCTTAGTCAAGTAAATGATTTATCTTCTAGACCTTTGTTGCCTAGTGTTAATATGGTTGTTATCTCTCTTGAAAAGGATTCATATCTTACTAAAGCTCTATGTCTTGAGGCTGGCCTTGTGCATTCTAGGGATTACATATCTAGTTTATCTTATACTATTGTTTCTTTGAATGATGATAACCATAGATTAAGAGCATCCCTGTAGAAATTTCTCAAAGGGAAGAACTATCAAAATGAAATCCTTGATCATTCTACCCAACAAAGGGGTACTAGTGGTTTGGGATTTGAAGGGGGAGCCTCAAAGGGTAAGAGTAAGGCCAAATGTAAGAAAAAGAGCAAGGAGATCTCTTTCTTTGTAGGAGAATCTTTGGGCACTAAGAATCCTATAGTTTTTTCTTATTGCAAATGTGATGACCATTATTCTACTTATTGTCCTTACAAGCCTAAGGGGACCAACCCAAAGATGAAATGGGTCCCCAAGCTAACACCAGATCCCAAAGTTTGAGTTGGGAACTGACATTCTCCTTTCTTGCATGGAAAAGATATATGGATTGTTGATAATGGTTGCACAAAGCACATGACCGGCGATGTAAGCCATTTCAATAGTTTCACAAAGAAGAAAGGAGGATATGTCACCTTTGGGGACAACAAGAAGGGTAAAGTCAAAGGTGAGGGTGATGTAGGAGAATCCTTATGCATCAAGAATGTTCTTTTTATTGATGGCCTACATCACAATTTAATAAGTGTTAGTCAACTTTATGATAATGGTTACCTTGTTCTATTTACTTCTTTTGAATGTTTGATTCTAGATTCCTTCACCTACCAAGTTATATATAAGGGAAATAGAAGTGATAATCTTTATGTTATTGTTCTTAACTCTATTAAGCATGTGGTTGATAGATGCCTTATAGCCAATTTGAATGATATTTCTCTTTGGCACCGCCGGCTTGGTCATATAAATATGCATCAAGTAAAGAAGTTAAGAAAAAAAGGGCTTAGTCAAGGGACTTCCTAAATTGGATTTTGAAAAGGGTGAGGAATGCCAACCTTGTATACAAGGAAAGCAAACCAAGTCCTCCTTCAAATACAAAGGAGTCCTTAGCACTAAGAGAGCTCTTGAGCTTCTTCATATTGATCTGTTTGGACCAATGAGAACGCAATCGCTTCATGGTTCCAAGTATTGCCTTGTTATTGTCAATTATTTCTCTATATATACTTGGACCTTCTTTCTCATTTCAAAGAGTGATACTCTTGATGTTTTCTCTAGTTTTTGCAAATGAGTTGAGAATGAAGCTTCTTGTCGGATTGTTTCCATCTGTAGTGACCACGGGGGAGAATTTGAAAATGAGCTTTTTGAGCATTTTTGCCAAGAATCGGGTTATGCAGATAACTTTGCTTCACCTCGTACCCTCAACAAAATGAGGTTGTAGAGAGGAAGAATAGGTCTCTATAGGAGATGGCTAGGACCATGCTTCTTGAGTTTGATACTCCTAAGAAATTTTGGGTTGAAGCTGTCAGTACCTCTTGTTATGTGCAATACTGTATTTTCATACATCCATCACTTAAGAAAACCCCCTACGAACTATGACGTGGTAGGAAGCCTTCTATCGAGTATTTCCATGTTTTTTTATATGTCCTTGCTTTGTTTTGAGCATGAAGGATTGTCTTAACAAGTTTGATCTAAAATATAGAGTTTGTAATGTTCTTGGCTATAACACCTAGAGGTTATACATTGTCCATATTTTGATAATGACTCAACCATTCCATTCATATGTATCTGATATGTGTATTCAAGATTGATCTCAGGTGTTAGGTACATGAAAAGAATCAATTTACACAAGCCATATCTTGTCAAAGTTCAAGTCAAAAGCAATGCAAGTATGCTAATAAGGAAATCCATTCAAATGACCTTAGATGAATTTTGTAATCACTTGTATCGATGATATGACTTGTAACTAAGATGAGAAAAATATGTGGGATACTTAGTACCAAGTTTTAATCATTTTTTAATGACTTTAGAAAGTTGGTCACAGACTACAATCTCGACCGATCCCTTGGATCAATTTTTTGGAGAGTCCATCGGTTGAGTTGCGCATTCATAGAACTCGACCGATCGGGTTACTGACCAAATGTTATTTTAACTGATCGGTCGAGTTTCCCAAGACAAACTCGACCGATAGTTAGAAAATTGGATTTGTCTTTTATCCGATCGGTCGAGTTACCTTTATTGAATCTCGACCGAATGTATTGTACAGAAAATGCAAAAAAAGTGATTTTAACTGTTGGTGACTTGTTTGGGCAAAAATAGATTTGTTGTCTTATGTAAAAATAGCTATAATTCGACCCTAAGTGTTTCCCAACTCAAGGGAACACCCCCAACTATAAATAGGACCACTTGAAGTTCATTTCAAGGTTGCTCTTTCACTACACACAAGGTCCTTGCTATAGTTGAGTGGGCTATCCCCCTTGAGACCCTTTCTCTCTCTAGTTTACACTTCATTTCATGATTGGTGAGTGAGTTAGGATTATTGTAAGAGAGCTCCACCTTTGTGCATGTAAAGCTCTCAATTCTCCACTACTTCCCTATCCCTCTTCTTTGATGAAGAAAATCTGAAGCAAGCTCCATCGAGTGAAGAAGGAGTTGTAGATGGTCCTCCTCAAGGTTGATGAAGAGGTGGTGATATTCTCCAAGTGAAGGAGAAGGCAAAGGTAGAAGATCCAAGAGGATAAGAAAAGTCCTTCAAGGCTGAAGACTTGAGCTTGAATGGGTAAGACCTAGGTGAAGGCTGAAGATTCAAGGTAAGTGGGTAAGTTCCTTGTTAAGGTGGAGATCTCCTTGTGGTTGGATGGGTAAGTCCTTTGGTGGTTTATTGCTGCAAATCTCTATGGTGATATAATAGAGAAAAGCACTTGAAAAGTCGTAGAGGTTGACCTCTCTAGGTAGTGGACTGACTCACTTCTAGTTTGAAGTGTGGAACCACTCTACATCCCTTTGTCAAGTGCTTGCTATCAATCTCTCTCATCCTTGCTATGCTTGTTAGATAGGACTTCAAATTTCCATTAAGCTATTGCTCCAAATTGATATAATTCGAAGGTCTAATATATTTTGTGAGAAATTTTGTAGCTCTATTCACCCCCCTCTAGAGCCCTTAGATCCAACATCCTCATGTGCACATTGGATAATATATTAGTCTGAACTACTCTATTCTCTATTAATAATTTTTCTTTTTTTATATATGTATATTTACCAAACCTGAAGGATAAGAAAAAAAACTTCAATAATGTTGGAATTGTTCTTTCTTTAGAAGTGTCTAGTATCACACTTCATTTATAAGTATCTAGTATTGCGCTTCTTGCATAAGTGGCTAAGGATCATTCTCATTAGAAGTAGTTGTATATGTTTGACATCTTGAGTTACACTTCTTGCAGAAGTGGCTAAGGTTCACTCTTCATTACGAAGTAGCCATATACTTTTGACATCTTAGTCTCACTTCTTTGGAAATAGCCAAAACTTATCTTGATAGTTGTTGATTAAAATGGAAGTAACTATGATAAATTATGAATGTTTCCAATGACTTGATTTTTGTCTAAAGTGTTTATATTCTTTTCATAATTCTTGTCAAGAACACAATATTTTGAATATTAAACTAAATTGGTTTCTTTGACGATGTATATGTGCATTCACATTGACCACATGTTTTGACATTATGATTTTAGGCATAACAAGTGAACTAACAAGATTATTCTTTCTAATTCTATTGTATGACTCTAATGATATGAACAGACTCCGTCGTGTCTTCAATGTGGGAATATTATGAAATTCAAAAAGGGTTAATGATTTGTAAGGTTCTCTCATATATTTTTGCAATTTTCATGTGGTCCATATAGTAAAACATTGTATGTTTATTCAAATTAATAAAATGGAAATTTTATTTAATCTTCATTGATGTTGTGTGTGTGATTTTTGGCCTCTTAGATATGGGCTCTTCAGTCCCCTTAATATTATCCATTAGGCAGTGGAACTGAGATTGGGGTAATAATGGGTCCATGACATATACCTCTTCACCAAGCTCACCATTAGGAGGCAGACTTTATGTCCATTTGGGGTACCTGCCAACCCTTTTGGGTTGTAAAGGATATGAGAAACATAACTAGATAGAGCATTGAAACTAGCACAAATTTTTCTTGAAAGTCCACTCACTATTTCTATACATACCTTTTGGCCACAATTTGTGATATATGTTTCACTACCTTCCCCAGTGATTCATTCTTTACCCCTTAAACCTGTGTCAAACCAATGAGTCAGTGTCCATTTGGTAAGTTTACAAGTTTCCATGTACTATAATTATGGATCAAGTCCAACTCTTTTGCATGGCACACCTCTAATACTCCTATCTATCAGCTTCTCTAAATCTAACATGATCTTCTCAAGCCAACAAGTACTATAGATCATCTTCCAGCTCCACTTCTGATTTTCATTGTATAGATCATGTAGGGAGCTATGTCTTCATGGTCAGTATAGATCAGGAGTTGACTGAGAAGTATATGGAGTTGTCACACTTACTTGAGATATCACATAATCAACAGCCGGTGGTCAATGGTGCAATTGATGATGGGGTTGGATGTTGTGCATCATACTAGAGTTTCCCACATGGTTGGACTATGTAGCTACATCTCATGTTTTATTCTAGAAGCTAGGTGATGTTTAGTGCCTTATCTTCTATTGCATGGTTATTTTCATATAACTTAGTAAATGGTTCACCTTATTGTGGATGGGCCTATCGGTTTATGCCCATGCTTGACATTTCTTCCCAATATCATTGTTAATCCTCTTCAAATATCATGCCACATATGATATATATATATTTATACATATATGACATGTAGTTCTTTTTCATTGGATTATATGATTTGTATGACTTGGATACATATTCATATCCTAGAAAAACCATGGGAGTCCAATCTGCTAGCTTCTTGATGTGTGGACTTACTATTCTCACATGTGCTAAGCAACCAGACACAAAAAATGATATATCTTTAGTTTTCATTGAAATGATGCTTAATATGGTGTTATCCATTGAGGCTTTGTTACAAAATCCATTTGAGGATATTAACTGGCATCATCTTGACTAGTCCCCAAAACACATGTGGCACATGTTTGCTCTTTTACAAGCTTCTTGCCATTCATAGAATAGTTTGGTTTTGCTGTTGACCACACCATCTTTTGCAAAGGGTATTATTTAGTGAGAAATCAATAGCTTAATAAGTCTTCACAATTATTTTAAACTCCATTGAAGTAAATTCTCCTCCTATATATGTTCATAGAGCCTTTAGTTTAAGATCAAAATCCATCACAACACCTACCTTGATTCTTTTAAAAGAACTTCAAGCTTCATCTATATTTTGAAGTAGTGCTACCCACATGTATCTATTGTAATCACCAACTAGTAACAAAAAGTATCAGTTATCTCTATAGGTTACTGGTGTTATGGGCCCACATAGATCACCATGTATGAGTTGAAGAAACTTCTCTGTAAGATATGTCAAAGAAGGAAAGAACGGTGTACAATTATGTTTGTAAACTAGGAAACCATCACATAGTTGTTCAATCTACTCTAGGAATAATAGTCCTTACACTATTGAATTGTTTGGTAGACTCCTCAAAGAACAGAAATTCAAATGACCATAGCATGCATCCACAACCACACATCTTCTTTGTAACTTGCTAGTAGACACGATAATGGGTTAGGTTAAGTTTTGAGAACATATTATATGTTTTTTGTACATCTCACTTTGGTCAAAATCCTCCTCGACTTATCAAATATATACAAGCATCCATCTTCTAGGACAACTTTGCAACCAAGTTCATCCAGCTGTCCCCAAATCAAAATACTTCTCCAAATTTTTGAAATGTAGTACAATTCAGTCAAGGCTCTATGTTACACCCACATCTCATGATAACCACTAATCATGATATTAGGGCATATGTTGAGCATTTGACTTAATACAATGATCACTCCTGACTTTTTCTCTTTGATTTCAAACTCCTTGTTTTCTCCATTCAAGGGAATTAAAACCTTGATTCCTCTAATTTTATTTCAACAATAAAGATACATATATAAACATTTATTTAGTTTATCACACTTACATGCACCTATAACTTGATAATTTTATACATACTTTATTAATAAGGAAACAAAGTTACACATCACCCTTTACAACTCCCTCAATTTTCACTAAGACCTAGGGTGTCAGGGACGGACTCAACTTGACTAAAATGATACTTAGATCTTATGGCAAATATACTCTGGTATTTTCATTCTTCAATCCACATGGTTTCCCCAAAAAATGTGAGTATAGGGTTGAGCCTACTCGCTCAGTGAGTGAGTACTTTGAAGAAATAGTTTGTAGCACTAAGATAACCCGAGATAAGTTATTAAGAAATTGAATATGAAATAGATCATAGCGATCTATAAAGGAACATTCACAAATATATCTATCACATGTTACTATAGATGACTACATAGAGTAAAACAGTCACTGAACATTCTTAAATAATGACAAAGAAAACAAGTAATTCAGAAACATAAAAATATCAAGTTACTATAGAATACTCAAAGGAATAAATCAATAACTACACAGCACAAGTCTCGTGTGAAGGATTAATAGTGTCCAGGGCATATAAATGTATAATCCACTTTTTAAATTTAGAGCAATCATCAATTAAATATTTCTTGGTTTAGACATGTAGATAGTTCTTTTCATAAATTATCGACATTCTGTATTGTAAACTGAACAACTGAGCAACACCACTTATCATTCTGAAGAGTATTGGTTTTAAAATATTTTATTTAGTGAATACCATATCCTTAGTGTTTCATTTTCCTCATTCAAATATCACATGACTCGCATAAATTTTAATTGATTAAAGATTGCTTTCAACAATTCACATACAACCAAACATGTATATGAAATCCTGGTATGAACTGATCTAGGGTTTCTACACCATTCACAACAATATCATACATCAATAATAACCTTCAATAAATAAATTTATAATGATAAGAGAATCACATCTGTTGAATTTCATGATGTCTATTCGCAAACTTCTAGCTTTTCATTAATATAAGATTTCATCCTCTTTACTGGGATATCAAGAAAACATTGATACCATCAAATGAAATTCGAGATAGTATCTGACATATCTATACTATGCATTTAGATAAAACAATCATTCATAAACAACGCGATTAAATTCAGCAAAGTTCTTCATTCAATTATACAACAATTTCAAACATAATAAAAAAACCTAGATTTCAGTATAGTCTTCTAAATTGTGCAATAAATTTAGAAATTCCATACTAGAATGTTGTTTATGAATTTATAATGATTTTATAATATGAAATTCAAAAGATCATGAATTAATCCATTTATCGATCATTTTGTAACATCTAGAATTGAATGGTAGATTTATGGTCTATAGTAGCATACACAACAATTGAAGATTGTAATGGACTCAATACAGTTTTGTGCAATCTACTATTAAAAGGAATTACCCACTCACTTAGGATGTGAATACACCATAAAAATGTATCCCAAGATCTGAAATTCGAGAATCCATATTAAACTCCTGAATCATTCACTTTTGGCTTCCTTCCCACTAAGAAACCCTGGGAATGGAGACTTATACAGAAATAGTGAAAAAAGAGGGAGATTAGATATCATTTTGAATCAAATCAAAGGAGGTAAGGAATCTTGACATGTGAGAGAATAACCACTAATAAAAGCTATCTGATGATGACAAACTTACTTCATTTCATCAACTATAGGAAGAGAAAACCCTATACTTCATCACTTTCTCCATCCAAACCCTAACTCTCCTTCTCTCTAGGATTTAATTTCTATGGTATGAATCATGAAAATGGGAGATCCTAGTATGTTAGGTTATCGTATATAGAAATTAATGTGCTCAGGTCAATTGCAAATCAACCCTACTTGTACTTTCTATTAATATAGAATAATTTTCGGTCATAAAAATATCACTGAAAATCCTTTATTGAGTAGGTCAAACCTCCTAAAAAAATTATGAAAATTAGCATTTTATCTAAAACATAGTTTTATATATACAATAAAAGTTCTAGATCTTTTTGACTTACTAATAAATAACTAAAAATTAAACATTACATTGCCAAACAACAGTCTATAGTAGGGTTGGTCAAAGTGTAATTCAAATGAGAACTACATTCCAAAAAATCCAAATATCTAAAAATTTTCAATTACACACATGAGTGAGTTAGTCCATATCATATAAAAATTTCAAGTAAATCCAATTTACAAAGGAAATATAAAAAATCATTTACCATACTACTATACCTATCAAATTTTGTATTTATATACTACCAAAATCGTAATTTTGGCAAATTAGGGTTTACACTTCTCAAATCCTAATCCTTCAGACTAAAAGAATAAATATAGTTCCTCCTTAGGTTTGAAACATCACAATTGAGCTATCATCATCAATCAAGTTTAAGTGATAATCTATCTGATTAAGCAAGTAATCATCTAGGTAAACCCTAATTTAGCAATTGCACTTAGACGGTCAAAACAATTATCCCCCCTTAAAAACCTTTCATCCCTAAAAAATAAATATGAAGGAAAAGTACATTCAATGTTTGTTATAAACTTTCAAAATCTTATACATTACTATATTCTTGTATTTGATATTTGAATATTGTTTTCAAGATTGAGTCCTTTGTGTATCTTCTAATCACAATTACTTTAAAATAAGGCCTCTCGATGACAACATACAATTTTTTATGTCACAATAAATAATAGAAAAGATAAATAGAAACAATCATTTTCAATCTTGTCATACTCCTTTAAGGTGTTGTCTTAGTTTTGGTGATCCGATCCAACCATTTAAATTTATAAGGAACATTCTGTACTACTATTTTGTATCACATTTAAGTTACCAACGAGAGTTCCCTTTGTTGTTTTGAAGTTTACTATTGTGCTAGTCCAATAAAATAGTACTCATAATATGAAAGAATAGATTTAGCAACAATTGTTCAACACTAAGCTAGATTACTAGTATAATGACTAAAACCATCAAACCCTTTTCAATTGAAAAAATATTGTTTACAAATGTACAACTGAAATCAAATGTTTAACAAGTTTACATCCCTTAATATAGCTTTACCAAATTATACTTAAAAAAATCACATATTACTGAAAGTCGTTTATTTTCTTTGATTTCTTTCTTATTCATTACCACTTATTACTTCTTACTTTTCTTTATCATTTTGATCATATAGATTAAATGTCTCTAATCATTAAAATATTTGAGGCAAGAATGGAATATTCATCATTTTTGCAATCATTACAAAGAATTTATTTCATATCACACTTTGCTCACACTACACTTCTCCTTTTGTTCAAATCATACTTCTTACATCTATATATCTCCTTTTGCTCATACTTTGCTTCAAATTGAAGAAAGTGCCTCAATTAATTGTATGATTCATGTCTCTTTATGCATTATTTATTTTTCATTTTGTATGATATATACTAATCTGTGTCTTGAATCTATATTCCTTCTTCCTTTATCTCCAATTTAGGGTTTCTTATCTGAGGCCCCAAAGGTGGATCTTAGATATCAACTCCCACTGATTCTTAATTATTTCATTCTTTCCCTTATATTTCAATATCTTTGTGTATATACATTTTCATAACATTCTGAGTTTAGCTCTCTATAGTTTAGTTACTCTTATTATATTAATAGAAAGGAGTCAATGGATCCTAGTAATGTATCCCGCCATTCAGACCTGGAAAACCTGCAGTCCTAAAGTGAGGAGCTAATCACGACTAACAAACTCCTTATCTCAAACATGTTGAAAGAATATCCACTTAGGGAAAAGTCATTTAAAGATCATTTTTGGTCTAATTAATACAAAGAATATAAATGATGTACAAAAATCTTAGAGAATTATATATATGTCTAAAAATTGAATATCTGAATTCTAATATATAAGGGCATTTCTATTGATCTCCAATGAAAACAACGATGTAATTAGAAGTTGTATCTCATTCTATGTTTATGCTCTTATTCATTCATTACCTTCTAGTCTTCTAATCCTAATATTTATAGGGTTTCTCTCTAGCCCATCCTCCTTTTACATACCTGGTTTGGGCATCCATAGAATAATAGACAAATTAGGTTGATACTAGTCAACCTAAGTATTCAGATTCTAGGCCATACTCAGACTTCCCAGAGATATTGACACATCACCTCCTGATTGCAACAATTATGACTCAACTTTCTATCATAATGGTACCTGACGACTCAACCTAAAATATGATACCAAGTTGTTACACCCACATCTCATGATAACAACTAATCATGAGATTAGGGCATAAGTTGAGGATTTAACATAATACTAAGATCACTCCTGACTTTTTCTCTTTGATTTCAAACTCCTTGTTTTCTTAAATTCAATCATGTTAACTAACATTGCAAGGAAACTAAATCCTTCATTCATCTGATTTGATTCTAGCAATGAAGATACATATCTAAACATTCATTTTGTCTCTCACACTTCCATGTACATGTGAATTGATAATTAGATACAAACTCTATTAATAAGTAAATAAAGTTACACATCATTTTTTACAACTCCATCATTCTTTACTAGGACCTAGAGTGACAGGGACCGACCGAATTTGATTAATGTAATACTTATCTCTTCTAACGGATCTAATCTAGCATTGACATTCTTCAATCACATGTTTTCCCTAAAAAAATATGAGTAGAGGGGCGAGCCTACTCCCTCAATGAATGATCAAAGGAATAGCTTAAAACACTTAGATAATCAAAGATATGTTATTGAGCAACTGAATATGAAGTAGGACAGTAGAGATCTATAAAGGAACTAGTCATTCAAAAATATAGCTATGGTAGGTTACTATAGATGACAACAAAGAGTAAACCAATCACTGAACATTCTTAAACAATTACAAAGGAAACTATTAATTCAGATACATACACATAACAAGTTACTGTAGAAAACACCAAGGAATAAATTAATAACTACACCACACTTGATTAATATATCATTAAGCTTATTATGCCTTGAACCCACATGAAGCGTACCACGACATGTCAAATCATCATAGCAAGCTACTATATCACTATATATGACCTAGAAGCGTGCCTGAGTTCCTAAGTCAATAATCACGAGTAAGATCATGTATGCAGTGATCCTCTCCATTTATAGATCTTGGCAGATGGTGGGAGAGGCCAAGTATCTAGACTCCTCCTCTAAACTTGGGTACTCAGGTGGAGAATGAAAGCACTCTAACATGTTGTGCATCAGTGGACCTATCGAATATGGCTACTAATCAACACAAATCTACATTAGTGGTCCCACAAGGGACAACCAACTGACCAACAACACATGTGCCATCGACATCCTTGATTGATGTCTAATAACTCACAATCTTAAGGACTCATACTCCACTACACTAGACCCTGCACCCAACTGATACACTCGAGTTTACCTCAATTCAGACAAAATACCTCCAGTCACGAAGCATGTTTCCTCTCCACAATGTAGGACTCATGTGGAGGATTCTAGAGTGTTCAGGGTATCTGAATGTCTAATTCACTCTTTAAATTCACAGTTTTATCATCAAATCAAAATTTTTAATATAACCTTCTAAATAGTTATTTTTGTGAATTATCAATAGTCTATACTGTAAACAGAGCAACTGAGCAATACCACTTATCATTCTGAAGAGAACTTAATTGAAATCACTTGATTCATTAAATATCCCATACCTAGGGTTTCATTTTCCTCAATCACATATCACATGACTAACATAAGAATTTGATGCATCATAAACTTTCACTAATAAAAGATTGGTTTCTACCATTCACATACAACCAAACATGTATATGAAACCTTGGTATGAACTGAATTAGGGTTTCTACGTCATTCATTGTCATATCATATATCAAAAATAACTTTTAATAAATAAATTTATGTCGATAAAAGAATCACATCATGTGAATTTCAAGATGTCTATTCACAAACTTCCAACTATTACATCCTTAAAATTTGTAGATTTCAAGCCTAAATGAAACTATGGTACAAATAACAAGGAATAGAATGAGGGATCTTGGTTGGAAATTCCAAACCCTAGACTCACATAAAAGGATCAATTTAAGTAAATAATGTGCTTTTGAGCATATGTAATCATATGAGGCTAATATAAGATGCAATGATTACCAAAGCCTCAAGTTTGGTAATTAGGAATGTGATTAAGCTCATGGAACCTTTGGAAGGCCTAATAGATGATTCCTGGGCCTTAGGGACACTTTTCAGCCCAATTGGTTAATTAGGGTTTACAAATGAGTCCCTGGGATATAAAATTAGGAAATGAGTTTTTGTACTAATGATAATCATAATATAAAATGATGGGAGAAATTATAGAATTTTCTTAGATGCTTTGTGACCTAGGTAATTAATTATATACTTATCTTGAAGGGTAAGCTTGAAATAACCAAAAGATTAGTTTTATATTTGTCTTGGAGACGGATAATAACAATAACAAGATTGTGCCAGAGTTTGGAATTTATTGAGGATAATACCTGATATAGAGAACTAATACAAGATAATGGGGTTTTCTCTCAAAGATGTATGAAAATGGAAAAAAGATAAGTGATGGGGGAGTCCACCCGGATCCAGACTCTGGATCTGGGAGAGATCGCTAGCGGGAGCTTGTATCCTCCGCCCGATCTCTGGACCATAACCCCGTAGGTAGAAACATAAAATTCAGGAACACCTCTTCCCCTCTCCCGTTGATAATTTTAGTCGTTATCCACTCCATCCTCATCAGGAGGTCAAATCAGATCCTACGAGTCATGATATTGGCATTATCTCCTCTTGATGCTATAATCCCCAAATCCTAGAAACTCTTGAACTCTATTGTGGGAAGCAGACCACTACATGGCTCACACCGGTTCCTATAAGAAGTCTTAAAAACACATTCGGCTGAGAAAATATAGTACCTCCAGATTCCTTGCTTTCCCCAATGAATCGGACCTCAAGCAACCAGTCTAAGGGCCTGCAAGCCTGGTAGTGAAGGACTGGGATGGGCAGCTACCCTGGGCATGGTGGGCAGTTGCAAGCACCCAGAAAGGAGCATAACCGAAACCCAAATCAACTGTTATAACAGGTAACACCCTTCTTTTAAGTAGCTATCATTTTAGTCCTATTCCATGGTCGATCCTTGCCACTGTGGTCCCGGTGGTCTAAGCTACCATAACCTACCGTCTGTGGCTTGCCCAGTTCGGCACAGCCTGGAGGAGGTGCCCAACTCCTTGCTTTAGCGATCCCTGTCCAAGAGAACATAGTCAACATTAGAGTTGACCACTCCATGGCTAGCGACTGGCGTAAAGCCAGGACCAAAGGGGAATAAGAAACCCTACGGGGAAAGTACAGTAGTACCCTAATCCGTGTGATCAGCAGAATCACTGTGAAAGGGGAATTTAGGTCTTTTCACAGGGAAATAGGGGCAGATGCGTTGGAGTTCCACACTAAGATGGTGCGCGTCCATTAGCGGGAGCCCAGCCACATGGCTAAAAAGATAATGCTTGAGTTTCTTACGTGTCAATCTATGATTGGTCCAAAATAGTTAACCTTGCAATAAATGTGGTTAATTATTGGTAGCTCAGTTTTCAATAAGTTATATACGGAAGTTGATAAAAAAAATGCAAGAAATCTGAATAAAATATAATTAGAGTCTAATTATGCTTATTGTTCCAAAAGTATAGGCAATACATGTTTTAATGTGATTATTAGAAAGGAAAACCTAAATTGTCTTTAATATGATGCTTAATTGGATTGATTCATTTATGCTGAGTTAATACTTGATCTTTTCATGTATAATAAGGAAATCCTTATTAATGATGAATAATTGATGTTTTGAGATTAATAATCATGCAATGTATATTTAGGGTTTTTAAACCAATGTGGACATCTTGCTATGATCTTAATGCTAGTAATATGATGTAGGTATCCCGAATAATCTAATATTCTTAAGATGATGATTAGGGTTTCACCTAATATGCATAACTAGGTTTTGTAATCTTGGAGATCATGATATGATAGAATTAGGGTTTGTTACCCTAATCATTAGTCCAAACATGAGATAACCTTAAACCCTAGTTTAGGATCGAATCTTGATCTAATTAATGTAATGCAAATACATGGTGATACTCATGTGTATATGTGTTTCAAATTATGTTGATTGAATGCTTTGTTGCTTGGATGTTTGGATGCACTCTTAAAGTACATGATATATTCTGCATGGTTTCTACAATGGCATAAGGTACGTGGTTATGCTTATGAATACATGTATCGATTTATGAGTTTGTTGAGGTTTTTTGATGAGATTGAACGTATGATAACTGCTTTCTTGTTTATTTACTTCATGCAAATTATAAAGTCCTTATAAGTATAACACAAGGTAAATAATGATATTTTGAACCATAGGTTAGACTCATCTTAAGGATAATGCACATGAGCCCAGGAGGGACGATGATTACACCTGAGGTAGTAGACCCGATATGTTTTAGAATATGAAAGCAAATTTATGTTCTTATGTACAAGTAAAAGATGTTTGATTATATGTGTACTTGTGATTATTGGATGAACCCACGTACAGTATAGAAATAAACTGACTGCGTATTTGTTTGTCAGCATTTTAGGTACCAGATATACTTGATTCGTGTGCATGAGGTTACAAATTAGAGATGTTGATGAAAATTATTCATGAAGGTTTTGACAAAGTGGTATATCATCACACATGTATAAGTTAATTCTTTCTAAAATTTATGTAACTTCCTAGAGGAGCTTTTTATGAAAACATGTAAATATTTGTTCATAATAGAAATTGGTTACTATTATGTATTATTTGTTGAATCTAATCCTAGAATTTATGAGTAATGATTTGTGACTTTAAGGTCTTTTGGAAACTCAAAAGTGTGGGTCATTACACCAACTTTCAATTTATCTAAGATATCACCCTCTTTACTGGGACATCAAGCAAACATTGATAAAACAAAATGAAATCCAAGATAGCATTTGACATATATGTACTATGCATTCAAATAAAATAAACATTCATAAACATAGAGATTCAAATATGCAAAGTTCTTCATTCAATTATACTGTAATTTGAGACATAACCAAAAATCCTAGATCTCTATATATTCTTCTAAGTTATTTAATAACTTTAGAAATTCCATTCTAGGTGATTTTATATCCATTTATAATATTATTTTATCATCTAGAATTCATAAGATCAGTAATTGGGTCAATTTACTTTATGTTATTTCAGGAGAACTTTCTGCTGTAAGAATAGTACTAAAAATTATTCGATGAATAGGACAATACTTCTTCAAAAATAATGAACAATGATAATGTTGTCTAAAACTTAGTTTTAGAGATGCATTAAAAATTCCAAATCATTCCGAGTGTAAGTGTAATTCTATCGAGAACCAAATTCCAAGAACATCCAAATATTAATTTTTTTTTGCAATAACACACATGAGTGAGTTATCCATATCATTTCCAAGTTTCAAGTAAATCCAAGTTATATAGAAAATATGGAAAATCATTTACCATACTACTATACATTTCCAATTTTGTATTTATACAATACCAAAATCCTAATTATGGCTAATTAGGGTTTACACTTATCAAACACTAATCCTCAAAATCAAAATAACAATTAGAGTCCCTACCTAGATTTGAAACATAAGAATTGGTCTATCATCAATAATCAAGTTTAAGCGATGATCAATATAATTAAGCATGTAATCATCCAGGTAAACCCTAATTTACCAATTAAGCTCAGACGTGGTCATAATAAATTCCCCCTAAAAAGGTTTCATCCTCAAAAAATAAATATGAAGGAAAAATACATTCAAATTTTCTTTAAAACTTTTGAAACATTACACATTACTATATTATTTTATTTTATATTTGACTAATATTTTCAACAATGAATCCTTTGTTTCTCTTCTATTCACAAATTTTTTCAAAGAAGGTGTCTCAATGACAATAAAAGATTTTTTAAAGTCACAATTAGTAGTAGCAAAGAGAATGGAAACAACCATTTTCAATCCGATCATACTCTTTTGAGGTGTTATCTTAGAAGTGGCAATCCAGTCTAGTGATTCCAAGTTATACTTTTCAGTCTGTGTAATTACTTTATATCACATTGGGGTTACCAAAGAAAGTTCACTTTGTTGTTTTAAAGTTTACTATTGTGCTACTCAAATAGAAAAGCACTCATAAGCTGCAAGAATAAATTGAACACTAATTGTACAATAGTGAGCTAGATTACTAGTATGAATGAATGAAAGCATCATACTATTTTTAGTTTAAAATATTTCTTGCATATGTACAATTGAAATCATATGTGTAACAAATTTACATCCCTTACCTTCAACAAATTATACTTCTAAAGATATCATATATTACTGAAAGCCATTTTTTCTCTAATTTCTTTCTTGTTCATGAACACTTGATTGTTCTTACTTATCTTTCTCATTTTGATCATATAGATAAAACATCTTTAATCATTAAAATATTTGAGGTAATTGATTATTCGTCATTCTTGCAATCAATGCAAGAATTTATTTTAGATCACACTTTCCTCATGTTGCACTTCTCCTTTTGTTCAAATCATAATTCTTACATCTCAAATCTATTTCTTATCCTTCGTACTTAGTCATTTTCATGTTTTTATCTACCTTTCTTATTTGCAACCTTTAAACCCGAGATTAATATCAGTGCTACTTTCTTCTCAATTACTAATCTCTTAATTTTATTTTATTGAGATGTTAGTATTCAAGGTCAAATCACTAGGCGACATCACCTAAACTACTAAAACTGCAAATGTTCTAAGTTGTGATCCTTATCAACAACATAATCTTATTGTGACATGATTTTACTCCCTTATTTCGGTCTGCAAAATTTTTCTCTCTTTAAGTTTACTAAGGTCT
The DNA here is from genome assembly GCA_963693085.1 of Alisma plantago-aquatica. NCBI lineage: Eukaryota > Viridiplantae > Streptophyta > Magnoliopsida > Alismatales > Alismataceae > Alisma > Alisma plantago-aquatica. The sequence continues at coordinate 240,602,723 of OY856412.1, read as the reverse complement.
TCCTTATCTTTAACGCTTGAATTTCTTTTCTATTACTTGGCCTTATTCATAGGGTACTTTCTTTATTTACCCTACTAGTGTTTCATCATCATATTATGTGTCATTAATACGTGCAATATATGTGTCTACCAAGGTTTATATATATCGTTTAAAATTCATTTCCTTATCACATCATTCCCATTTTACTCTGATTAAGGAGGATACAAAAGAGAAGATGATTTTGAGATCTAGAATTCTTATCTTAGGCATTCAGTTAAGACATTTCTCGTATCTAGGTTTAATTACTCATCATCAAGGAGACTAGAGTATTTAGCATTTTCTCTCATCTCATAATATCTCTCTTTTATCATCTATGTTACTCCCTCATATTTCAACCTCTTCTTTATTTTCTTTTATTGTCTTCATGTATGCTACTCTTTAATATGTTGTTATTAACTTTCACTTATCTCTTATGATCATGTTGCTCATTCAAGTGTATGAGTATGTATTCCATGCCATATATATATTTCTTACCATCCTTTTATTAACATGAAATTGAAATTATAAATCAATATTCTCCCTACTGGATTCATCTTATTTAATGCATTCAAATCAAACTGCTCATACAGAAGTCAAACCCAGTTTCTCTTTCAATCAAGCCTTTCAATTCTGAGTTTAATTTACCTCTACATGACTTGTTCATTTGTTTATATGCACTTTTGTTCTTCTTTTGAAAGCAAGTTCCATTTCATCACTAGGAACCTATTGAATACATCTGATGGAAATTAGGTTGTTACTGTATATAGACTTCGAATGAAAAGGTATTAAAGATGAATACATTAGGCTTTTATATTATATCATGTAATCCTCTTTCCTTAAACAAACTCATTATTTCCATCACGTCTCTTTGTTTTGTCAGAGTTTCTTATCCTAATCTTATAATTTACATGTTCATCTAGCTCTCTTTAGTTTAAGTTTTCATATAATCCTTCTATTCTATGTGCTTGTTGTATCATGTAATCCTCTTTCCTTAACCAAACTCATTATTCCCATCACGTCTCTTTGTTTTGTCAGAGTTTCTTATCCTAATCTTATAATTTACATGTTCATCTAGCTCTCTTTACTTTAATTGTTCATATAATCCTTCTATTCTATGTTCTTGTTGTATACCTAACTCTTTTATCATATACTCCCTTTGTTTTAGAGTATATAAATGCATTTTAATAAATTATATGATCCATACCTCATAATTGATTCTTCCTATCTTGGCTTCTATGTAATTTTCTCTTATCTTTCCCATATTTCATACTTAGAGACTTCATGGAATACTGATCATTAAGTTTTATTCTCAATCGTATGTCATTTTTTTTTATTTCTTTCTATTCTATCTCTTTATTTAGCATACTATACTATCATGAGGCTTTTTTATTGCTCTTTTTCATGGGTCAAAAGTGTAAACATAATGTTGCAGTCAAAGATACCAAACTTTAAATTTATGGTTGACTTCAAGAGACGTCCACAATTCAGTACAAAGTCTGTTGCAATGCTGCGGAGTCAAACACAGAGAAAAGGAGAAAAACAGAATAAGAAGGGGACATCTAATCTTAGTTTGATCGGATCAAAGATGTGAAGTTGGTATTCCAATTAGGGAGTAGTTTAAATTAATCAAATAGTAAATCTAAATTATGAAAGATAAAAAATAAAGATAATTGTAAAGGATAAAAGGGAAAACTTGGATTGGGTTTCACCAGTTAGACCAACCTCACCCATATAAAACCTTATCTTCAAATTTATATGTATTCTTAACATGTTTGGAAAATAGTCATAAAAGATATCCACTCCTTCCTTCTCTTGAGATCAGGGTAAAATTTTATCCAAAGGCATCTCTCTCTAGAGATGATAACCAAAAGACCAATAATAAACATATGACTTTTGTTATATTAACTCCTCACACTCTTGTCTTGTTACTAATCTATATTTCACTTCTAACTAAAATCATTCTCTCAAATAAATCCACATCAAACGTCACAAGAAGGTAATCAATGTGTGACATATTAAAATAATAGTATAGAAACAAGATTGCAAGAACGTATGTATTTAAATAGAAGAAGGAAGGATTAAATGGCAGGGAGGGCATGACAACTACTCCTAACCCAAGTTATGAGTCTACCCACTCATTGAATAGATAAGAAACATATTTACAACTTGATTAAGCCATGATAAAGAAAGGAGAGGAAAGAAATCGATACAAGGGTAGATCAAATGATCGATCTATCCACCTTATGGATGAATCTGATAAGGAGTTTGACAGACAGTGGTCGATGGATAGGGGTCAATGACCTCCTTTCTTCCATACAATCAGGATACAAAACAAGCAGATATGTCTATCTATTGATGGAAAGAGTTGAACGCCAAGTCTAGTGGTTGATGAAACTAGAGGTCGATGCAACAAGACATGGATTTTACACTTGGCGGAAGCCTTTTGACTTGTTGACTCCAAAATACAAGATAACTTGAAGTGATGCCTTGTGGGCCTATTTATAGGATTTGACTTGTGCTTTATTTTATCTCTACTTGGTCCATGTGGAATGTACTCTTTGTCTTCCTAATGTCGACCTTGATGGTCTATGAGTCTTTGGTTGACCGATGAGTCTTCATCGGTCTTAATGGCAGTCGATCTTTGCGAGACTAATAGGGTGATCTGTCAACATGAAGGTGACAGCTGATCTATTGACATGAAGGTTGAAAACTAGGCTTTATGTCTTTGAGATTGATGAGAGCTTGTTATTATTCGATTTACCTTCTGTCATCTTCAGGTTCATCATTCGTCATGATCAATGATTGGGAGCTCAATGAGTGAATCTATCAACCTTCAAAAGAAGGCTGAAATGTTGACATAATATGTCGATGAGTTGTGGGAACTTGTTGAGGTCAACATTTGATGAATGATCATCCTTTGAGGTCTATGGTTGGGCCATCGATCTTAAGGATTTTGAGTTAAGTTCCTACAGTTTAAAAAAAATGAATTAAAATGTAGTAATTGGTAATTTAAAAGCAAAATGAAAAAAAATTGGAGATTTAACATGGAACCAAATGATTTTATTTAAGGTAAAGGTCATGAAATCTGCATCAAAATCGATGTTATCACTTTTCACAATGGATCCATCTCTTATGTGTGTCTTAGAATGTTCTATCACTCTTTTTGTATTTACTTTACTTTGTTTCAAATTGAACAAAGTTCCTCAATAATTATATGATTCAAGTCTTCCATCCATTCTTTCTTCTTCATTTTCCTATATACTGATAGTGTCTTGAATATATATTCCTTCTTCCTTTATCCCCAATTATGGGTTTCTAATCTGACACCTCAAAGTTGGATCTTAGATCTCAGTTCCCACTGATTCTTAGTAATTCCATTCTTTCTCTTATATTTCAATATCTTTGTGTATGTGCATTTTCATTACATTTTGGGTTTACCTCTCCATCATTTTAATTACTCTTATTAGATTAATAAATAGGACTCATTAGATACCAATAATGCATCCTACTAGTCAGACCAGAAAAAATCTACAGTCTTGAAGCCATAAGCTACTCAGGACTAACAAACTCCTATTTATCTTAAACATGTGGAAAAAGTATCCACTTAGGGAAAAATCATTTAAAGATCATTTCTGGTCTACTCAATACAAACATATAAATAGTAAATGAAGGAAATTCATAGTGTACAACAATATTAAAGGACCATATTATTAAATTCCTGAGATGTAGATTGTTGAATATTATAGAATGATTATGCAAAATATTAATTAAATATTTATTTTAAAACTCATTTTAATCAAGAGTCAATGTTATAGATATTCATGACATGATTAAATTTCTTTATTTTGGAAAGAAGTATTTATGAGCATGGTTTTGGGTCAAGAGCCAATATCACTAGTGTAACTAGATATACCTTGATTTAAGAGTCAATGTCATTAGAGTTCATAGAAAAACCTTGGTTTATTACTTGTGACCAAGTCAAAAGATTATTCATGTATCACATTGTTTAAACAACAAAAGTTTTCAATAAATACATGTTTGTGACCTCATCTTGTAAAATGAGACTTTGTCCAATTATATTTATTTTTTTATCTATAATTAGAGAGACAAAATAGGAAATGGAGAAATCAAATTGAAAACATATTTTTTTTGGAGAGTAAATAATACTGAATGTTTTAAAAACTTAGTTTATTTTTAGGGTCAACAAAAATGACACCACTACATTTTTAGGTCCTTTATATACTTTTCATAATATCATAGAGGATGGATATCAACCATCTACAATTCCTTTTCCCCTTTATTTTGGCAACATATAACTACATATGCTTGTGTGGAGAGGCATTGGATCAAAAGGAACTTTGGTCCTCATGTACACAACATTACTATCATCAGAGAAGTAGGGTGGAGGGCAAGGAGAGAGGAGAACTTTTACTAGAAGGGGGCTAATTTGATCTTCTCTTGACTATACAAGTTGAGTATGGTGTCCCTCCTTGGAAAACTTGTGTGTGAAACTAGTGCCACAAGATGGGTGTGGATGAAATAAAATGAGGTAATGTCCGTTTAAATCATGGAAACATTATCCCTTCCTTGCAAAAGTCATAGAAACTACAAAAGATACAATAATTTATATAAATCAGAAAATTATGAAGATTCTACGAAAAATAGTTTCCAAGCTGACTCCACCTATATCTTAAAAGTTGGACACCACAATGACAATTTTGTGAACATTATTATCTTAACTTGGGATCATCTTGTGGAATTCACCATGAATATAGAATCTTTCTATTAATGGGTAGTTGATCCTCTTGATGGTCAATATTAGGGTTTTATCCTATATAACTTAAGTGGAGACCATCCTCTGAAATGATGATGCATAATATGTAGAAATGACAAGTGATACCTCAAACATGCTTTTTTGGGGTCAAGGATGAGTAGACCACCTAAAGTCACTATAATATTCTCAAAATCCTATTTGATTAGTTTGTCTAAGATATATGGTTGACAGTTTTTGTTTCACCTTCACTTTGTTGAATCAGGATTTAATTAGTCTTGTGGCTTCAAAAGTGTGTGAAGATCTCTATTCTTAAATCAAAGGTACACTTTTGACTTTACTATGGTATTTTCTATAAGATTTTATTTGTACCCTCATGTGCGCATTGGATAATATATTAGTCTGAACTACTCTATTCTCTATTAATAATTTTTCTATTTCTTCTATATGTATTTTTACCAATCCTGAAACATAAGGAAAAAAACTTCAATAATGTTGGAATTGTGCTTTATTTAGAAGTGTCTAGTATCACACTTCATTTATAAGTATCTAGTATTGTGCTTCTTGCATAAGTGGCTAAGGATTACTCTCATTAGAAGTAGTTGTATATGTTTGACATCTTGAGTTATACCTCTTACAGAAGTGGTTAAGGCTCACTCTTCATTAAGAAGTAGTCATATACTTTTGACATCTTAGATCGCACTTATTTGGAAATAGCCAAAAATTATATTGATAGTTGTTGATTAAAATGGAAGAAACTTTAATAAATTACGAGACCACTTCTTTGACGATGTTTTCCCTTTTACAAGCTTCTTGCCATTCATAGAACAATTTGGTTTGGTCGTTAACCACACCATCTTTTTCAAAGTGCATTATGTAGTGAGAAATCATTTGCTACCTAAGTCTTCACAATTTTTTTAAAACTCCATTGAAGTAAATTCTCCTCCTATATATGTCCATAGAGCCTTTAGTTTGAGATCAAAATCCATTGCAACACCTGTCTTGATTCTTTTACAAGCACTTTGAGCTTCATCTATATTTTGAAGTAGTTCTACCCACATGTAGCTATTGTAATCACCAACTAGTAACAAAAAGTATCAGTTACCTCTATAGGTTACTGGTGCTATGGGCCCACATAGATCACCATGTATGAGTTGGAGAGACTTCTCTACACGATATGTCAAAGTATGAGAGAATGGTGTACAATTATGTTTTTAAACTAGGAAACCATCACATAGTTGGTCAATCTGCCCTAGGAATGACAGTCTTTACACTATTGAATTGTTTGCTAGACTCCTCAAAGCACGTAAATTCAAATGACCATAGCGTGCATCCACAACCACACATCTTCTTTGTAGCTTGCTAGTAGACATAATAATGGGTTAGGTTAAGTTTTGAGAACATATTATATGTTTTTCATACATCTCACTTTGGTCAAAAACCTCCTCAACTTATCAAATATATACAAGCATCCATCTTCTAGGACAACTTTGCAGCCAAGTTCATCAAGCTATCCCCAAATCAAAACACTTCTCCAAATTTTTGAAATGTAGTACAATTCGGTCAAGGATTTGTGTTACACTCACATCTCGTGATAACCATTAATGATGAGATTAGGGCATAAGTTGAGCATTTAACTTAATACAAAGATCACTCCTGACATTTTCTCTTTGATTTCAAATTCCCTATTTTCTCCATAACCAACGTTGCAAGGGAATTAAAACCTTGATTCCTCTAATTTGATTTCAACAATAAAGATACATATATAAACATTTATTTATTTTCTCACACTTACATGTACATAAAACTTGATAATTCTATTCATACTTTACTAATAAGAAAACAAAGTTACACATCACCATTTACAACTCCCTCAATTGTTCACTAAGACCTAGGGTGTCAGGGACGGGCCGAACTTGACTAAAATGATACTTAGATCTTATGGAAGATATACTCTGGTATTGACATTCTTCAATCCACATGGTTTCCCTAAAAATGTGAGTATAGGGGTGAGCCTACTCGCTTAGTGAATGAGTACTTCAAAGAAATAGTTTGTAGCACGTAGATAATTCGAGATAAGTTATTAAGAAATTGAATATGAGGTAGATCAACAACGATATATAAAGGAATTATTTATTCACAAATATATCTATCACATGTTACTATAGATGACTGCAAAGAGTAAATCAATCACTGAACATTCTTAAACAATCACAAAGAAAACAAGTAATTTAGAAACATAAAAATATCAAGTTACTCTAGAAAACTCCAAGGAATAAATCAATAACTACACAACACAAGCCTCATGTGAAGGATTAATAGTGTCCACAACATATAAATGTCTAATCCAATTTTTAAATGTAGAGTTCAATCATCAATTAAATATTTCTTAGTTTAGCCTTGTATATAGTTCTTTTCATAAATTATCAACATTCTATATTGTAAACTGAACAACTAAGCAACACCCCTTATCATTCTGAAGAGGACTGATTTGAAAATACTTGATTCAGTAAATACCATATCCTTAGTGTTTCATTTGCCTCATTCACATATCACATGACTCACATAAGGATTTGATGCAACATAAATTTTAATTGATTAAAGTTTGCTTTCAACAATTCACATACAACCAAACATGTATATGAAATCTTGGTATGAACTGATCTAGGGTTTCTACGCCATTCACAACAATATCATACATCAATAATAACCTTCAATAAATAAATCTATAATGATAAGAGAGTCACATCTGTTGAATTTCATGATGTCTATTCGCAAACTTTAAGATTTCCATTCATCTAAGATTCCATCCTCTTTACTGGGATATCAAGCAAACAGTGATAGCATCATATGAAATCCGAGATATTATCTGACATAACTATACTATGCATTTAGATAAAACTATCATTCATAAACAAGGGTGATTCAATTCGGCAAAGTTCTTCATTCAATTATACAACAATTTCAAACATAATAAAAAAACCTAGATTTCGGTATATTCTTCTAATTCTGCAATAACTTTAGAAATTCCATACTAGAATGTTTTATATGATTTTATAATACAAAATTCATAACATCATTAATTAATCCATTTCTAGATCATTTTGTAACATCTAGAATTGAATGGCAGATTTAAGCCCTATAGTAGCATACATAATAATTGAAGATTATCATGGACTCAATCAAGTTTTGTGCGATCTACTATTAAAAGGAAGTACCCACTCACTTAGGATGTGAATACACCATAAAAATGTATCCCAAGATCTAAAATTCTAGAATCCACATTGAACTCTTGAATCCATCACTTTTTGCTTCCTTCCAACTAAGAAACCCTGGGAATGGAGACTTATACAAAAAGAGTGAAAAAAGAGGGAGATTTGATATTATTTTGAATCAAATCAAAGGAGGGAAGGAATCTTGAAATGTGAGAGAAGAACCACTAATAAAATCTATCTAATGATGACAAACTTACTTGATTTCATCAACTATAGGAAGAGAAAACCCTAGATCGCCATATTCATCACTTTCTCCATCCAAACCCTAAATCTCCTTCTCTCTAGGATTTAATTACTATGGAATGAATCACGAAAATGGGAGATCCTAGTATGTTAGATTACCATATATAGCAATTAATGTGCTCGACTCAATTGCAAATCGACTCTACTTGTACTTTCTATTAATTTAGCAGAATTTTTGTCATAAAAATATCACTGAAAATCTTCATTGAGTAGGTCAAACCTCCTAAAACAGTTATGAAAATAAGCATTGTATCTAAAGCATAATTTTAGATATCCAATAAAAATTCCAGATCTTTCTGACTTACTAATAAATAACTAAAAATTAAACATTACATTGCTAAATAGTAGTCTATTACAGGGCCAGTCAAAGTGTAATTCAAATGAGAACTACATTCCAAAAAATCCAAATATCTAAAATTTTTCAATAACGCACGTGAGTTAGTCCATATCATATAAAAATTTCAAGTAAATCCAAATTACAAAGGAAATATGAAAAATCATTTACCATACTACTATACAAATCAAATTTTGTATTTATATACTACCAAAATCCTAATTTTGGCCAATTAGGGTTTACACTTCTCAAATCCTACACCTTCAAACTAAAAGAATAACTATAGTTCCTCGTTAGGTTTGAAACATCACAATTGAGCTATCATCATTAATCAAGTTTAAGCGATGATCTATCTAATTAAGCAAGTAATCATCTAGGTAAACCCCAATTTAGCAATTGCACTCAGACGGTCAAAAAAATTATCCCCCCTTAAAAGCCTTTCATCCCTAAAAAATAAATACAAAGGAAAAGTACATTCAAAGTTTCTTATAAACTTTCAAAATCTTATACATTACTATATTCTTGTATTTTATATTTGAATATTAATTTCAAGATTGAGTCCTTTGTTTCTCTTATAATCACAATAATTTTAAAATAAGGCCTCTCAATGACAACATACAATTTTTTATGTCACAATAAAGAATAGAAAAGATAAATAGAAACAATCATTTTCAATCCTGTCATACTCCTTTGAGGTGTTGCCTTAGTTTTGGTGATCCGATCCAACCATTTAAATTTGTAAGGCTCAATCTATGCTACTATTTTGTATCCCATTTAAGTTACCAAAGAGAGTTCACTTTGTTGTTTTAAAGTTTACTATTGTGCTAGTCCAATAGAATAGTACTCATAATATGAAAGACTAGATTTAACAACAATTGTGCAACACTGAGCTAGATTACTAGTATAATCACTAAAACCATCACACCCTTTTCAATTTAAAAAATATTGTTTACAAATGTACAACTAAAATCATATGTGTAACAAATTTGCATCCCTTAATATAGCTTTAACAAATTATACTTTTGAAAAAATTCACATATTACTAAAAGTCATATATTTTCTCTAATTTCTTTCTTATTCATGACCACTTATTACTTCTTACTTTTCTTTATCATTTTGATCATATTGATTAAATATCTCTAATCATTAAAATATTTGAGGTAAGAATGGATTATTTATCATTTTTGCAATCATTACAAAGAATTTATTTTAGATCACACTTTGCTCACACTGCACTTCTCCTTTTATTCAAATCATACTTCTTACATCTCCAATCTATTTTTATCCTTGGTTCTTAGTCATTTTTATGTTGTTTATCTAACTTTTTCATTTGCAACGTTTAAACCCTAGGTTATTGTCACTGCTAGTTTCTTCTCATATTACTAAACTTAGGAATTTATACTATTGAGATGTTAGTATTCAAGGTCACATCACTAGTGGAATCCCATGAACTACTACAACTACAAATGTTTTAATATGTGATCCTTATCAACAACACAATCTAATTATGACATGATGTTACTTATTTCGATATGCAAACCTTGCTCTCTTGAAGTTTACTAAAGTTTTACTTATGTTTATCATTTGAATTTCTTTTCTCTTACTTGACCTTTCTGATAGGTTACTTCCTTTATTTACTGTACTAGGGTTTCATCATCATATTATGTGTCATTTATGCGTTCAATACATGTGTCTACCATGGTGGTTATATATCATTTAAAATTCCTTTCCTTACCACATCATCCCCATGTTACTATCATTAAGGAGAATACAAAAGAGAAGAAGATTTTCATATTTAGAATTCTTATCTTCAAGTATCCACTTAACACATATCTAGTACCAATGTTCCATTACTCATTATCAAGGATACTATTCTATTTAGAAAATTCTTGCATTTGACAATATCTCACTTTTATCATCTATATTACTCCCTCATGTTTCAACCCCTTCTTTATTTTCTATCATTTTACTTTTGGTATGCTACTCTTTCATATGTCATTATTAGCTTTTACTTATTGCTTATGATCATGTTTCTCATTCACATGTATGATTATGTTTTCCTTGCCATATATATTTCTTATTATCCTTTTATAATATGAAATTGAAAATTGAAATCAATACTACCCCTATTTGTTTCTTCATATGTTTAATACATAAGATTTGCTTTTTGTCAAATCAAACGGCTCATGCAGGGGTCAAATATAGTTTTCTTTTTCAATAAAGTTTTTTCTTCTGAGTATAACTTACCTTTATGTGACTTGGTTTTGTTTTTTTAGATGCACTCTTTCCTTCTTTTGAAAACGAGTTCCATTTCATCATTTGGAATATATTGAGTAAATCTAATGGAAACTATTTTCTTACTCTATAGATACTTTGAAACAAAGGTAATAAGAATGAACACATTAAAGTTATAGTATAATGAAAATTTCCATGATTTCTGTTATATCATGTAACCCTCTTTCCTTAATCAAACTCATCATTTTCAACACATGTCTTTGTTTCACAGGAGTTTCTTATCCTAATCTTATAATCTACACGTTCATTTATCTCTCTTTACTTTAATTGTTCTAAAAATTCTCCACTTTTATGTATATGCATTCTAATGGATAACATGATCCATTCCTCATAATTGATTCTTTCTATCTTGAATACTATAAAATTTTCTCTCATCTGTCCCATATTTCATAGTTAGAGACTTCATGTAATATTGATAATTAAATTTATTCCCAATCTTATGTCAATTTCTTTTGATTTATTTCTATCTATCTATTTCTTTAACATACTTTACTATGAAGAGGCTTTTCACAATCGATCCATCTATTATGTTTGTCATAGAATATTTAATTCCTTTCTTCTTTACTATACTTTGCTTAAAATTGAAGAAAATGCCTCAATTAATTGTATGATTCAAGTCTCTTTATACATTCTTTCTTTTTCATTTTGTATGCTATATACTAATCTATGTCTTGAATCTATATTCCTTCTTCCTTTATCTCCAATTTAGGGTTTCTTATCTGAGGCCCCAAAGGTGGATCTTAGATATCAGCTCCCACTGATTCTTAATTATTTCATTCTTTCCCATATAAATCAATATCTTCGTGTATATCCACTTTCATAGCATTCTGAGTTTAGCTCTCCATAGTTTAATTACTCTTATTATAATAATAGAAAGGAGTCACTGGATCCTAGTAATGTATCCCGCCATTCAGACATGGCAAACCTACAGTCCTAAAGTGAGGAGCTAATCAAGAGTAACAAACTCCTTCTTATCTCAAACATGCTTAAATAATATACACTTAGGGAAAACTCATTTAAAGATCATTTTTGGTCTAATTAATACAAAGAATATAAATAGTAACTGAGGAAACTCCATGATCTACAACAATCTTAGAGAATTATATACATTTCTAAAAATTGAATATCTGAATTCTAATATATAAGAGCATTTCTATTGATCTCCAATGAAAACAACAATGTAAATAAAAGTTGTATCTCATTCTATGTTAATGCTCTTATTCATAAATTACCTTCTAGTCTTCTAATCCTAATATTTATTGGGTTTCTCTCTAGCCCATCATCCCTTTACATACCTGGTCAGGGTATACATAGAATAATAGACAGATTATGTTGATTATAGTCAACCTAAGTATATAGATTTTAGGCCATACTCAGACTTCCCAGAGATATAGACACATCACCTCCTTATTTCCACAATTATGACTCAACTTTCTATCATAATGGTACCTGACAATTCAACCTAAGATCTAATACCAAGTTGTTACACCCACATCTCATGATAACCACTAATTATGATATTAGGGCATAAGTTGAGGATTTAACATAATACAAAGATCACTCCTGACTTTTTCTCTTTGATTTCAAACTCCTTGTTTTCTCACATTCAATCATGTTAACTAACATTGCAAGGAAACGAAATCCTTCATTCATCTGATTTGATTCTAGCAATAAAGATACATATCTAAACATTCATTTTGTCTCTCACACTTCCATGTACATGTGAATTGATAATTATAGACAAACTCTATTTATAAGGAAAAAAAATTTACACATCATCATTTACAACTCCCTCATTCTTTACTAGGACCTAGAGTGATAGGGACTGATCAAACTTGACTAATGTGATACTTAGCTCTTCTAACGGATCTATTATAGCATTGACATTCTTCAATCACATGTTTTCCCTAAAAAATTGTCAATAGAGGGGCGAGCCTACTCCCTTAATGAATGATCAAAGGAATAACTTAAAGCACTTAGATAATCAATGATATTATGAACCCTAGGTTAGACTGATCTTAAGGATAATGCACATGAGCCTAGGAGGGACGGTGATTACATCTGAGGTATTAGACCAGATATGGGTTAGAATATGAAAGAAAATTTATGCTCTTATGTACACATAAAAGATGTTTGATTATATGTATACTTGTGATTATTGGATGAACCCACATACCAGTATAGAAATATACTGACCACATATTTGTTTGTCAGGATTTTAGGTACCAAATATACTTATTTCGTGGGCATGAGGTTATAGATGAAAGATGTTGAAGACACTAAAGTTATTCATGAAGGTTTAGACATAGTGGTATATCATTACATACGTATAAGTTAATTCTTTCCAAAATTTATGTAACACCTTAGAGGACCTTTTATACAAACATGTAAATATTTTTTTATTAATGGAAATTGTTTACTACTATGTATTATTTATTAAATCTGATCGTAGAATTTATGAGTAATGATTTGTGAGTTTAAGGTCTTTTGGACACTCAAAAGTGTGGGTCGTTACATTTGGTATCAAAGCCCAGATTCATCAACTAATACTTAATAGTTTGTAATTTCAAATCTTCCTTAGAAGTTTAAGAGAAAAATTAGTAAAGCATAATGTATCTTTTAGGTTTCTCCTCTCACATGTAGTCTACTTCTCATCTCTTTTCTTAATAAGCCTTGAAAAGAAAATGTTAATTAGAGAAGTAAATGTGAAAAGATATAACCTTTGTGTAGGTCCCTCTAGAGAGGGTAAACACTAGAAAGATACAAGTATGTGTAAGACCTTTCATAGAGGAAGGACTGGGATTAGGGTATGAAAACTCTAGTAGGTCAAGGGATATCGAAACTCTAAGAGGTAGAGTAGAGTCCCTAACCCTAATCCTAAAACCTTAATCTTAAATAATGAGCATGGCATGATATGGAACACCACCCATATGAAACTGAAATCAGGAATAAGAAAGATAAAGGGATGGGTTTAGGTGACCCAGTCTCCCATGCATGTGTGCACGAGGAGCATGAAACCTATGTAAGAGGTCTTAAGAAATGTAAGAACCCAATAGTTATATAACTTGCTCAAACCCCTTATGCTGTCTCTAGATGTTTGGTGATGATGGCCAAGCCCCTGGAGGGGAAGTTCGATGTAGGCACCAAGCCCCTGGAGGGGAAGGTGGCCCAAGTTCACTAAATGGATAGAACCCATTAGGGGGTATCCCAGAACTTGAGCAAACATGGGTTGATAAGTTATAATCATAAAAATTTATGCATAAAGATGAAGATATGAAACCTTTATGGTTAGTATGCTAACCTGGGGTGGGTCAACCCAAGAGTGGGAAGATAACCTATGAGGGAGGAAAAACCTTAGATCTTGGGGTCAGGTTGTGGCTAGAGAGCCTAACACCCTCCTAAGAGCCAAGAAGGAACCCTACGGATGGACATCCCCTTAAAAGGTAAGTTAAATAAACAAAATTAAGTATTGAGGTAACCTTAATTGTCACCAAGATGGGTGAAGAGTTAAAGATATAAAGATGAAAGAACTTACATTCTTTGAACCCAAGTATGCCATCTCTGAGTAACTTAAATGGTGAAGCCTAGGATTGGGAAGACCAGTATGGCACCCAGCCCAGGAAGGGAAGGTGGCCCAAGTCCACAATGTAGATGTTTCGGATCAAGCCCCTGGAGGGGAAGATCACAGAAGGTCAATCCCAGGAGGGAAGACTGACATGGCACCAAGCCATGCATGGGAAGGTGTCCCAAGCCCAATGTTGGGACTATACTGCATAATGTGTACTCAAAAGAGAGAGAGAGAGATGAAGGCAATCCATGTTAAAGAATTATATGAGAAGAATAATGTGCTTAAAAGATATGACATCTCAAAAGAAACCCTTAGGAAGGTTAGAGTCCTATTGCAATCCTAGGGTTAAGTAGGGTCTATTAAAGGTACATAGGACCGATGGGTTGGGAGTTGATATGCCCTGAATGCACATGACCATGTGGTCGGCAGGTAACATCTAGGTTTGCCCAAGGTACATGACTCAGGAGATTAGATACCTCCATGATGATCATGTAGCCTAATGGGTGAATGTGAGAGGCACTCCCTCGATTCATAAGGATGAGATCACTCCAAAGGTACCAATACCCCTAGAGACCTAAAGGAATTGGCTAAGACATATAATACGTGAGGTGTAAATATAAAAGATGTAATGAAGTCATGAAAACTTCAGAGAAGTTGTGCCCTAACTTAAGAGTAAGAAAAAGGACACTTGACTTCATGAAATATAAAAATGCTATGGAATTAAAAATAAGTACGTTTAGATTCATGTCGAGTATGATTCAACTTAAAATGTGAAATTGAAAGGTAATGTGTGGATGTACCATCTCTGCTCTTAGAATGGAATGAACTTTGTGAAAACCTCTAGAGGGGGGGTGAATAGAGTTTTATAGAGATTTTAAAATAATTTAAACTCAAACAACCAAAGTAAAGATTGAGAAGAGGAACACAGGTGTTTAGAGTGGTTCCACCTTAGCAAATACTAAGGAGTCAGTCCACTACCCGGTTGCTTACCCAACCGGGATTTTGAAAGTACTAAATTTTATTACCTCTCAAGGATGTTACATAAAATTTACAATACTTTCTAAACACCCTTTGGACAGCCTTCACCCTGAAGTAGTCTTGCCAACCTCGAAGCAGCCTTCCTTGAAGTAACTTCAAGCTCCCCCTTGAAGTAGCCTTCCTCCTGAAGTAGCTTCCCGTCAAGACAGCCTTCCGAAGTAGTCCAAAGTCCTCCTCTTCACACGAAGAGCTTCAACCTCTCCAATCCACAGCCTCCTACCTGGAGTAGCAAGGAGAGTACAAGTAATACAAAGGAACAAGAAGGGAATAAAAGAAAATACAACTTATCCTTGTAGCTCAAGGCTTGATTTCCCTAGATCAAGCGTTTGGATTTTCCTAGCCAATATGATGGACTTGTGATTGCTAGGGTTAGGAAAATCTAGCCTATAGGACGAGCTTGAGCTAAGGAGAAAAATGGCCAATTGATCACAAAGCTCAGTTCACACAGATTGCACAAGAAGGCTCAAGTATTTTTTCAAGTATAGCAAGTGTAAGAAGTGAATCATAGTGTCCTATGGCTTGTCCTATTTATAGGAATGGCCTAAGTATGCTTAAGGACATTCTAGACAACTTCTAGGGGGTTCCTAGTGCTTAACTAGCCGTTAGGAATAAGTTAGGGGCATTAGCAACGGCTAATTGCTTTTACTCTGCAGATTCTGTCAGAGATCGTCTCGGTCGAAGAACGGTCGACCGAGACACCCACTCGGTCGAAGTGTCGTCGACCGACAGGCTCTCTGAATGCAACGTCTATTTCCAACTGCCAACTAACTTGTCAGTTTAGTCTAACGGCTAATTGCAGAGATCGTCTCGGTCGAGTGAAGGTCGACCGAGACACCTCTCGGTCGAGGACTTGTCGACCGACAGGCTTCTCTTTTCTCAAGTTATATGCAGATATGTCTAACGGCTACTTGGATCTTTCTCGGCCGAGAATATGGTCGACCGAAGGTGTCTCGGTCGAGGAGTTGGTCGACCGAGAGAGATCCTGTTTTAAGATTTCAAGTTAGGCACTAGTTATACATATGTGTGCATAGGTGGTCCTATTGAATGGATGACTACGGTGTTTAGCTAGGGAAAATCCAATGCTTGATTTACATGCGATTCTAAGTACTTGTACATTATAATTCTGTACAAGTTTTTACAATGATTACATTTGCATGAAAATATAAATACTTCATGTTGGATTTCCCTTATAGTTGTGTCATCCTGCACACTCAAGTAGCTCGTTAGATAAATAAGAATGAAATGTTTGTCATAATCAAAACAAAGGGATTTTATAGATGTCCATTTAGCCAACAATCTCCCCCTTTTTGAAGATGACAAACATTTCCAAAATATGAATAAAGGAAATATAAAACATATAAATGCCATACCTTTAGATTGTCGTTTGGAACTTTTCCTCTTATTTATAAAATGTGTGCTTAGTATCCCCAGTGAATTATGGAACATGAGATCCAGTTCATTTGGGAATATAGCAACTTTCAATGTAAAGCCAAGAGTATATTTATGAAACTCATTGATTGAGTTTGTCATAAGTATTAAGTTATAGTTTTATATATCTCTCCCCCTTTTTCATCTCAAAAAGATAACCGGTTGATTAAAAACTCCCCCTTAATTAGATATCCCATCAAAAATGAACGAAAAAGATGTCCATTGAATAGCCAAAATGTAAGGCAATGAGGTTTCTAGCCAAGAGGCAACAATTTGCAAATTACCAATTGAAACGTTCATATCAATAACCATAAAAGCATAAGTAGTCGTTTTTAAGAACCGCAGATATCAAAGAAAACATCTTCCAACGGAGTAATAAGTAGTTGCTTCCTAATGTTGTTGAATTGATCTAATGGAAGCGGTTTTGTAAAGATATCAGCTAATTGATTTTCTGTATCAACATGATGAAGGGAAACATGATTCTTTGAGATGTGATCCCTTAAGAAGTGATGACGGATTTCAATATGTTTGGCCCGGCTGTGTAGAATAGGATTGTGTGCTAAGTTTATGGCGCTTGTGTTGTCACAAAAAATAGGTGTAGATGAAAGATGAAAACCATAATCGCTTAAAACCTGTTGCATATAAAGCACTTGAGCACAACAAGACCCAGCTGCCATATATTCAGCTTCGGTGGTAGATAGGGCAACCGTGTTTTGTTTCTTGCTAAACCAAGATACTAAGGCTCTACCTAATAAGAAACATCCACCACTAGTACTTTTGCGATCAAGTCGACAACCGGCATAATCCGCATCAGTATATGCTTTAAAATCCAAGGATTGTCCTTTTGGATACCATAAACCAAAACAAGTAGTGCCGGCTAGATATCGAAGGATTCGTTTAACCGCAAGAAAATGAGATTGCATAGGCTGGGATTGAAATCGAGCACAAAGACCAACGGAGAACATAATGTCCGGTCGGGAAGCGGTTAAATATAGCAAACTACCAATCATGGCTCTATATAAGGAATCATCAATAGGTTCCCCATTTTCATCCTTATCAATTTTAATAGAAGTAGCCATAGGAGTAGTAGCATGTTTGCATTGATCCATCCCAAAGCGTTTTAACAGTTCTTTAGTGTATTTTTCTTGGCTTATAAAAATTCCGGCAGGTGTTTGCTTAATTTGAAAACCAAGAAAGAATGTTAGTTCACCCATAAGGCTCATTTCAAATTCTTTTTGCATAATGTCACTAAATTGTGTGCATAATGATTCATTTGAGGCACCAAAAATAATGTCATCAACATATATTTGTACAACTAAGAAATCAGATGCATATGTTTTGAAAAATAGAGTAGAATCTGAATTTCCAATAGAGAAACCATTATCAAAAAGATATGTCTTGAGCCGTTCATACCAAGTCCTAGGGGCTTGTTTTAGACCATAAAGTGCCTTTTTAAGTTTATAAACATGATCGTCCTTTTCTGGGATTTCGAAGCCAGGTGGTTGAGCAACATAAACTTCTTCTTGTATGATGCCATTTAGAAATGCACTTTTGACATCCATTTGATATAACTGAATGTTTTTATGGGCAGCAATAGCTAGTAACATCCTAATAGCTTCAAGTCGAGCTACGGGTGCATATGTTTCATCAAAGTCAATTCCTTCTTGTTGATTATATCCTTGTGCAACTAACCGTGCTTTATTCCGTATGACTTCTCCTGCCTCATTAAGCTTGTTCCTAAAAACCCACTTAGTTCCTATGATAGTTTTATCTTGTGGTTTAGGAACTAAATCCCATACATCATTTTTAGTGAATTGATTTAATTCCTCTTGCATGGCTATTATCCAGTAATCATCCTTAAGAGCTTCGGATATTTTCTTAGGTTCAATGATAGAGACAAAAGCCATGTTTGCAACATCTTGGAAAGAGGACCTAGTTTTGACTTTATCATTTGGATCTCCAATAATTAGCTCTTGGGGATGATCCTTGATCAGCCTAGGTGTAGGTTGTGGTTCGACCGGAGGATCGGATGTGGGAGTTTTCTCATTATCATTGGGAATGGTTATAGTTTCAAATTGATTTGTGAGATCAATGATATCTAAATTTGTAGATTTTGATTCCTCATGAAAAGAGACATGAATGGATTCCTCAACTTTTCTAGAGATAGTGTTATATACCCTAAACGCTTTGCTAGAAGTAGAATATCCCAAGAAGAATGCTTTTTGTGATTTAGAATCAAACTTGTCTCTATCATCCTTGGTGTTTAAAATATAACATGTAGAGCCAAAAGTATGAAAGTAGTCAACTCTAGGTTTCTTAGAGTGTATTATTTCATATGGAGTTTTCTTCAAGTGAGAGTGAACCGTGACTCTATTTAGCACATAACAAGCTGTGTTTACAGCTTCAGCCCAAAAGGTTTTAGGTGTGTTGTGTTCAAGCATCATGGTCCTAGCCATTTCTTGTAGAGATCGATTTTTCCGTTCTACAATACCATTTTGTTGTGGGGTACGTGGAGCAGAGAAATTGTGAGTATATCCCTGAGATGTACAAAAAGTTTCAAAAGTATGATTTTCAAATTCGCCACCGTGATCACTTCTAATGGTACATATTTTATGTTGTAAAAGATTTTCAATCTTAGAACAAAATTGCATAAAGACATGAATAGTGTCATCTTTTGTTGCAATAAAATGTACCCATGTAAATCTACTATAATCATCAACAATAACAAAACAGTATCGTTTACCACCAATAGATTGTGTTCTCATTGGTCCAAATAAATCCATATGAATTAATTCTAGGGATCTACTGGTGCTAAGTACATGTTTTGATTTAAAAGATGTTTTGGTTTGCTTTCCCATTGTACAAGGTTCACAATTTGCAACTTGATCAAAAGACAAAACAGGTAATCCACGAACAAGATCATATTTTACTAACTTTTTAATAGCATGTGAACTAGCATGACCAAGCTTTTTATGCCATAGTTGTAAGGTGTTTTCATTTGCAAGTAAGCATTTACCTACTACTGATTTCATAGAGTTTGGTTTAAGGATATAAAGATTTCCAACTCTATTTCCTTCATAAACAACAGTTGTAGTATTTTCTATCAATAACTTGCAGCAGGTTTTGTTAAATAACACATCATAACCGCTATCACATAGTTGACTTACACTTATTAAGTTATGATGCAATCCATCAACTAGTAGAACATTTTTGATTTCAAGATTTGTTCCAACATTACCTATTCCAACGATTTTTCCCTTACCATTGTCTCCAAAGGTGACCGTCCCACTTTTCTTTTCTTCAAAAGTTGAAAATGCATCCTTGTTTCCGGTCATATGTTTGGAGCAACCACTGTCAACGACCCATTCCTCTTGAGATTCTTCATCTTCTCTTGCCATTAGACATTCTATCTTGTCTTCTCCGCTTTCACTTTCACTCGTTTCATCCCATGCTGCTTTATAAGCTTTTTCTTTCTTCTTATGTGAGCTTTTCTTTCCCTTCTTAGCTTTGGGACATTCATTTTTGAAATGTCCTTTCTTTCCACATTCGAAGCACCTGGGAGTGGAAGAAGAACTAGAAATTTTATTAGATTTAAACCTTCTATATTTCTTACCATTGACTATCAATGCTTCTTCTCCTTCTTCTTCACTAGATTCCTCACTCTCTTGTGAGAGAGCTTTTGATGCTTTGAGAGCCACGTCTTTCTTTGGCCCACGTTGATGTTCATGTTCTCTTCTCTCTTCCTCTTCTAGGTCTGCCTCATGAGCTTCTAAGTTTCTGATGAGCTGTTCCATTTTGAGGCGAGTGAGGTCGTTTGCTTCTGCAATAGCTGTCACCTTTGGTTTGTACTTTGGAGGAAGAGATCGAAGTATTTTTGATACCTGATCTTCCTCAAGAACAGGTTTCCCTAAAGCACTCAAACCATTGACAATAGTAGAAAATTTTGAATACATTTCACTAATAGTTTCGTTTGGATCCATACGAAAATGTTCAAATTTGGTTTTAAGCAAACTAACTTTAGAGTTTTTAACTTGAACCGTACCCTCATATGTTATAGATAATCTATGCCAAATGTCATATGCGGTATCACAGTTTGATACTCTATTAAATTCACCTACTGAAATGGAACAATATAAAATGCTTACTGCCTTTGCATTCATTTGTGCCATTTTTACCGTATTAGCGTCCCATACTTCGAACTCGTCTTGTGGAAGTGTGTATGGTGTAGATACCATTCTCCAAAGATCCCAATTGATTCCTTGGAAGTAAAATTGCATTCTTCTCTTCCAGTATTGATAGTTTGTCCCGTCAAATGCTGGAGGTCGAGCAACGAGCGTTCCTTCAATGTTGAGGTTGTTGAGCACTCCATCCCCCATCTTTTCTTCAAGACTTTGTTAGGGCTCCTTGAAGCCTGCTCTGATACCAATTGAAAACCTCTAGGGGGGGGGTGAATAGAGTTTTATAGAGATTTTAAAATAATTTAAACTCAAACAACCAAAGTAAAGATTGAGAAGAGGAACACAGGTGTTTAGAGTGGTTCCACCTTAGCAAATACTAAGGAGTCAGTCCACTACCCGGTTGCTTACCCAACCGGGATTTTGAAAGTACTAAATTTTATTACCTCTCAAGGATGTTACATAAAATTTACAATACTTTCTAAACACCCTTTGGACAGCCTTCACCCTGAAGTAGTCTTGCCAACCTCGAAGCAGCCTTCCTTGAAGTAACTTCAAGCTCCCCCTTGAAGTAGCCTTCCTCCTGAAGTAGCTTCCCGTCAAGACAGCCTTCCGAAGTAGTCCAAAGTCCTCCTCTTCACACGAAGAGCTTCAACCTCTCCAATCCGCAGCCTCCTACCTGGAGTAGCAAGGAGAGTACAAGTAATACAAAGGAACAAGAAGGGAATAAAAGAAAATACAACTTATCCTTGTAGCTCAAGGCTTGATTTCCCTAGATCAAGCGTTTGGATTTTCCTAGCCAATATGATGGACTTGTGATTGCTAGGGTTAGGAAAATCTAGCCTATAGGACGAGCTTGAGCTAAGGAGAAAAATGGCCAATTGATCACAAAGCTCAGTTCACACAGATTGCACAAGAAGGCTCAAGTATTTTCTCAAGTATAGCAAGTGTAAGAAGTGAATCATAGTGTCCTATGGCTTGTCCTATTTATAGGAATGGCCTAAGTATGCTTAAGGACATTCTAGACAACTTCTAGGGGGTTCCTAGTGCTTAACTAGCCGTTAGGAATAAGTTAGGGGCATTAGCAACGGCTAATTGCTTTTACTCTGCAGATTCTGTCAGAGATCGTCTCGGTCGAAGAACGGTCGACCGAGACACCCACTCGGTCGAAGTGTCGTCGACCGACAGGCTCTCTGAATGCAACGTCTATTTCCAACTGCCAACTAACTTGTCAGTTTAGTCTAACGGCTAATTGCAGAGATCGTCTCGGTCGAGTGAAGGTCGACCGAGACACCTCTCGGTCGAGGACTTGTCGACCGACAGGCTTCTCTTTTCTCAAGTTATATGCAGATATGTCTAACGGCTACTTGGATCTTTCTCGGTCGAGAATATGGTCGACCGAAGGTGTCTCGGTCGAGGAGTTGGTCGACCGAGAGAGATCCTGTTTTAAGATTTCAAGTTAGGCACTAGTTATACATATGTGTGCATAGGTGGTCCTATTGAATGGATGACTACGGTGTTTAGCTAGGGAAAATCCAATGCTTGATTTACATGCGATTCTAAGTACTTGTACATTATAATTCTGTACAAGTTTTTACAATGATTACATTTGCATGAAAATATAAATACTTCATGTTGGATTTCCCTTATAGTTGTGTCATCCTGCACACTCAAGTAGCTCGTTAGATAAATAAGAATGAAATGTTTGTCATAATCAAAACAAAGGGATTTTATAGATGTCCATTTAGCCAACACTTTGTGTTTGGGTTATGGTTAAATGCTTATTTCATCTCATTATGAGGGAGGGAGATTGGGTAGACACATGTTATGCTTAAAATTTGAGATAAAAAGGATGAATATCCTACATTGAATGTGTAATGACATGAACTAGGGTTAGAGGTGTCACCTCACCCTTATGTGAAAATAATGAGTAGTAGGTTGGAAACCTAGGTGAAGAGAGAAATCACCAAGTGAAATTGAAATCACAAAATAAGAATGAAATCATCAAGAGATGATGAGGTGTGAACACTAAATATGTGTATATACTTGAATTTTGATTCAGATGCCAATATTAGTAATAAGATGAGAATTGGTATAATAAGGAAAGTTTTTAAAGACATCTAAGTAGGGTGCTAACCCTAAGTTTTAAAGATAATATGAGTCATCATTCACCTAGGCTTAGTAGGCTTGAATTTTGAGGACAACATTCCTTTTAAGGAGGGGTGAATGTTACATCCTTGAAATTCGTAGATTTTAAGCCTAAATGAAATTATGGTACAAATAACAAGGAAGAGAATTGAGGGATCTTGGTTGGAAATTCCAAACCCTAGACTCACATAAAAGGATCAATTTAAGTAAATAATGTGCTTTTGAGAATATGTAATCATATGAGGCTAATATAAGATGCAATGATTACCAAAGCCTCAAGTTTGGTAATTAGGAATGTGATTAACCTCATAAAACCTTTGGAAGGCCCAAGAGATGATTCATGGGACTTAGGGACACTTTTCAGCCCAATTGGTTAATTAGGGTTTACAAATGAGTCCCTGGGATATAAAATTGGGAAATGAGTTTTTGTGCTCACAATATATGCTAAATATAATATAATTTGTACGATAATCATAATATCAAATGATGGGAGAAATTCTAGAATTTTCTAAGATGCTTTTTTACCTAGGTAATTAATTATATAATTATCTAGTGTTTTCTTGAAGGGCAAACTTGAAATAACCAAATGATTGGTTTTAACCTAACATTTATCTTAGAGATGGATAATAACAATAACAAGATTATGCCAGAGTTTGGAATTTTTTGGGGCTATTATCCGATATAGAGAATTGATACAAGATAATGGGGTTTTCTCTAAAAGAAGTTTGAAAATGGAGAAAGGATAAGTGAGGGGGGAGTCCACTCAGATCCAGACTCTAGATCTGGGCAAGACCACGCGCTGGAAATTTTCTCCTCAGCCCTGTCTCTGGACCATAACCCTGTAGGTAGAAACACAAGTTTTGGGGACACCTCTTCCCCTATCTAGTAGATAATTTTAGCAATTATCCACTCCATCCTCATCAGGAGGTCAAACCGGATCCTACGAGTCCTGATATTGGCATTTTCTCCTCATGATGTGATAATCCCCAAATCTTTGAAACTCCTAAACTCTATTGTGGGAGGTAGGCCACTACATGGCTCACACATGTTCCTATAAGAAGGCTTAAAAACACCTTCGACTGAGAAAACTAAGTACCTCTGGATGCCTTGCTTTCCCCAATGAAATAGGAACCTCAAGCAATCAGTCCAAGCCCCTATAAACCCGACGGTGATGGACTGGGATGGGCGGTTACCCTGGGCATGGTGGGCAGTCGCAAGCACCTAGAAAGGAGCAGAACTAGAACCCAAATCGACTGCTATACTAGGTAACACCGTGCTTTTTAGTAGTTGTCATTTTCGTCATGTTCCATGGTTGATCCTCGCCACCGTGGTCCTGGTGGTCTAGGCCACCACAAACTACCGTTTGTGGCTTACCCAGTTCGGCACTGCCTGGCGGAGATGCCCAACTCCTTGCTTTAGTGACCCCTATCCAAGAGAACAAAGTCAACATCATAGTTGACCAATCCATGGCTAGTGGCTGGTGTGAAGCCAAGACCAAAGGGGAAGAAGAAACCTTGCGGGGAAAGTACAATATTACCTTGATCCGCGTGATCACTAGAATCACTGTGAAAGGGGTATTTAGGTCTTTCCACAGGGAAATAGTGGCAGCTGCTTGGAGATCCACACTGAGATGGCACACGTCCATTAGCTGGAGCCCAGTTACATAGCCAAAAAGATAATGCCTGAGTTTCTTACATGTCAATCTATGATTGGTCTAAAATAGTTAACCTTGAAATAAATGTAGTTAATTTTTGGTAGCTCGGATTTCAATAAGTTATATATGAAACTTGATCAAAAAAATGCAAGAAATTTGAATAAAATATAATCAGAGTCTAAATATGCTTCCAATTCCAAAAGTATAGGCAATACATATTTAATGTGATTATTAGAAAGGAAAACCTAAATTGTCTTTAATATGATGCTTAATTGAGTGGATTCGTTTATGTTGAGTTAAATACCTGATCTTGTCATGTATAATGAGGAAATCATTGATAATGATGAATAACTGATGTTTCAAGATTAATAATCATGCACATGTATATTTAGGGTTTTGAAATCAATGTGGACATCTTGCTATGATCTTAATGCTAGTAATATGATCTAGGTATCTTGGATAATCTAATATGCTTAAGATGATGATTAGGGTTTCACCTAATATGCAACACTAGGTTTTGTAATCTTAGAGATCATGATATGATGGAATTAGGGTTTGTGACCCTAATCATTAGTCCAAACATGAGATATCCCTAAACCCTAATTTAGGATCAAATATTGGTCTAATTAATGTAATGAAAATACATGGTGACACATATGTAGTATGCGTATTTCTGATAATGTTGATTGAATGTTGTGTTGCTTGGATGTTTGGATGCACTCTGAAAGTACATGATATATTCTGCATGGCTTCTACAATGGCATAAGGCACGTGGTTACACTTATGAGTACATGTATCGATTTATGAGTTTTTTGAGGTTTCTCGATGAGATTGAACACATGATAACTGCTTGCTTGTTCCTTTACTGCATGCAAATTATAAAGTCCCTATGGGTATAACACAAGGTAAATAATGATATTATGAACCCAAGGTTAGACTGGTCTTAAGGATAATGCACATGAGCCCAGGAGGGGCGGTGATTACACCTGAGGTAGTAGACCAGATATGGGTTAGAATATGAAAGAAAATTTATGTTTTTATGTGCAAGTAAAAGATGTTTGATTATATAGGTACTTGTGATTATTGGATGAACCCACGTACTAGTATAAAAATATACTGACCGTGTATATGTTTGTCAGCATTTTAGGTACCAGATATACTTGATTTGTGGGCATGAGGTTACAGATGAAAGATGTTGAAGACACTAAAGTTATTGATGAAGGTTTAGACATAGTGGTATATCATTACACATGTATAAGTTAATTCTTTCTAAAATTTATGTAACTCCTTAGAGGAGCTTTTTATGCAAACATGTAAATATTTGTTCATTAAAAGAAACTATTTACTATTCTGTATTATTTGTTGAATCTGATCCAGGAATTTATGAGTAATGATTTGTGACTTTAAGGTCTTTTAGACACTCAAAAGTGCATATCATTACACCAACTTTCCATTCATCTAAGATTGCATCCTCTTTACCGGGATATCAAGCAAACACTGATAAAACAAAATGAAATCCAAGATAGTATTTGACATATATGTACCATGCATTCAAAAACAATAATCATTCATAAACACAGAGATTCAAATATGCAAAGTTCTTCATTCAATTATACTACAATTTGAGACATAACTAAACATCCTTAGTCTCAGTATATTCTTCTAACTTATTTAATAACTTTATAAATTCCATTCTAGGTGATTTTATATCCATTTATAATATTATTTTATCATCTAGAATTCATAACATCAAGATTAATCCATTTTAGATCATTTTGTAATAGCTATTATTGAAAGACAAATTTGGGGTTTATAGTCACATACACAAGAGTTGAAGATTATAATGGATTTAATCCAACTTCGTGCAATCTACTTGTGTGAAGAAAACTTAAAGCCCAAGATTTGAAATTCTAGAATCCATATTAAACTCTTGGCAATCCATCACTTTATTCTTCCTTCAAACTCAGAAACCCTAAGAATGGATAATTATAGAGGATGGGTGAAAAAAGAGGGATATTGGATATCATTTTGAATCAAATCAGAGGAAGGATGGAATCTTGATATGTGAGAGAAGAATTACTAAGAAACACTATCTAGAGATGAAAAACTTACTTGATTTGATCAACTCTAGGAAGAGAAAAACCCTAGATTGCCATCTTCACCACTTTCTCCAACCAAACAATAACTCCCTCTCTCTCTCTAGGATTTCATTTATGTTGAGAAGCACAAAATATGGAGCTCCTTGTGTGTTATAATGAATCATATAGATAAATTACAGTGCTTGGGTCAATTGCAATTGACCCTACTTGTACTTTATGTTATTTTAGAAGAACTTTCTACCGTAAGAATATTACTAAAACTTATTCAATGAATAGGACAATACTTCTTCAAAAATTATGAAAAATGATAATGTTGTCTATAACTTAGTTTCATACCTGCATTAAAAATTCAAGATCATCCTGGGTTCCTAATAAATAACAAAAATAGAAAACATTACATTCCTAAATAATAATCTTCACCATGGTCGATCTAAGTGTAATTCTATCGAGAACCACATTCCAAAAACATCCAAATATTATAATTTTTTGCAATAACACACATGAGTGAGTTATCCATATCATATCCAAGTTTCTAGTAAATCCAAGTTATATAGAAAATGTGAAAAATCATTTACCATACTGTTATACATTTCCAATTTATATTTATATACTACCAAAATCCTAATTATGGCTAATTAGGGTTTACACTTCTCAAACCCTAATCCTCCAAATTAAAATAATAATTGGATTCCCTACTTAGGTTTGAAACATCACAATTGATCTATCATCAATAATCAAGTTTAAGCGATGATCAATCTAATTAAGCATGTAATCATCTAGGTAAACCCTAGTATACCAATTAAGCTCAAACATGGTTATAACAAATTTTCCCCTAAAAATGTTTCATTCCTAAAAAATAAATATGAAGGAAAAATACATTCATGTTTTCTTTGAAACTTTTGAAACATTATACATTACTATATTATTTTATATATTTGACTAAAATTTTCAACAATGATTCCTTTGTTTCTCTTCTATTCACAACAATTTTAAAAGAAGGTCTCTCAATGAAAACAAAATATTTTTTAAAAGTCACAATCAGTAGTAGCAAAGAGAATAGAAGCAACCATTTTCAATCCAGTCATACTCTTTTGAGGTGTTACCTTAGTAGTGGCAATCCAGTCTAGTGACTCCAACTTATACTTCTCAGTCTGTATTATCACTTTATATAAAATTGGGGTTACTGAAGAAAGTTCACTTTGTTGTTTTAAACTTTACTATTGTGCTACTCCAATAGAAAAGCACTCATAAGCTGCAAGAATAAATTTAACACTATTTGTACAATACTGAGCTAGATTACTAGTATGAATGAATAAAAGCATCACACTATTTTTAGTTTAAAATATTGTTTTCATATGTACAATTAAAATCATATGTGTAACAAATTTACATCCCTTACCTTCAAGAAATTGTACTTCTAAATATTTAAAATAATACTAAAAACCATTTTTTCTCTAATTTCTTTCTTATTCATGAACACTTGATTGTTCTTACTTATCTTTCTCATTTTTATCATATAGATCAAACATATTTAATCATTAAAATATTTGAGGTAAGAATTGACTATTCATCATTCTTGCAATTACTGCAAGAATTTATTTTAGATCACACTTTCCTCATGTTGCACTTCTTCTTTTGTTCAAATCATAATTCTTACATCTCAAATCTATTTCTTGTCCTTCATACCTAGTCATTTTTAGGTTTTTATCTACCTTTCTTATTTGCAACCTTTAAACCTTGGATTAATATTAATGCTAGTTTCTTCTCAATTACTAGTCTATTGATTTTATTTTATTGAGACGTTAGTATTCAAGGTCAAATCACTAGGTGACATTACCTGAACTACTAAAATTGTAAATGCATGTTCTAAGTTGTGATCCTTATCAACAACATGATCTTACTGTGACATGATTTTACTCCCTTATTTTGGTCTGCAAAATTTATCTATCTTTAAGTTTACTAAGGTCTTCCTTATCTTTAACACTTGAATTTCTTTTCTCTAACTGGCCTTATTAATAGGGTACTTTCTTTATTTACCCTACTAGTGTTTCATCATCATATTATCTATCATCGATACATTGAATATATGTCTACCAAGGTGATGAGATATCATTTAAAATTCATTTCCTTATCACAACATCCCCATGTTACTCTGATTAAGGAGGTTACAAAAGAGAAGATGATTTTGAGATCTAGAATTCTTATCTCGGGCATTCACTTTCATTTCTCGTATCTAGGTTTAATTACTAATCATCAAGGAGACTAGAGTATTTAGAATTTTCTCTCATCTCATAATATCTCTCTTTTATCATCTATGTTACTCCCTCATATTTCAACCTCTTCTTTATTTTCTATCATTGTCTTCATGTATTCTACTCTTCAATATGTTGTTATTAACTTTCATTTATCTCTTATGATCATGTTTGTCATTCAAGTGTATCATTATGTAATCCATGCCATATATATTCCTTACCATCCTTTTATTAACATGGAATTGAAATTATAAATCAATATTCTCCCTACAAGTTTCATCTTATGTTTAATACATTCAAATCAAACAGCTACTGTAGAAGTCAAACCTAGTTTCTCTTTCAATCAAGCTTTTCAATTTTGAGTATAATTTACCTCTACATGACTTGTTCATTTGTTTAGATGCACTTTTGTGCTTGTTTTGAAAGCAAGTTCCATTTCATCACTAGGAACCTATTGAATACATTTGATGGAAATTAGGTTGTTACTCTATAGCCACTTTGAATGAAAAGGTAGTAAAGATGAATGCATTAGAGTTCATTATAAGACAAGTTCCATTCTTTTATATTATATCATGTAATCCTCTTTCCTTAATCAAACTCATTATTTCCATCACGTCTCTTTGTTTTGTCAGTGTTTCTTATCCTAATCTTATAGTTTACATGTTCATCTAGCTCTCTTTACTTTAATTGTTCATAAAATCCTTCAATTCTATGTACTTGTTGTATACCTAACTCTTTTATCCTATATTCCCTTTGTTTTAGAGTTTATAAATGCATTTTAAAATATTATATGATCCATACCTTATAATCGATTCTTTCTGTCTTGGATTCTATGTAATTTTGTCTTATCTTTCCCATATTTCATACTTAGAGACTTCGTGAAATATTGATCATTAAGTTTTATTCCCAATCGTATGCCATTTTCTTTTGATTTCTATTATATCTCTTTATTTAGCATACTATACTATCATGAGGCTTTTTAATTGATCTTTTATGTGGGTCAAAAGTGTAAACATAATGTTCCAGTCAAAGATATCGAACTTTTAGTTTATATCTGACTTCTAGAGACGTCCACAACTCAGTACAAAGTCTATTGCAATATTGTGGTCAAACACAAGGAGAAGGAGAAAAATAGAATAAGAAGGGGAAATATAGTCTTAGTTTAATCAGATCAAAGATGTGAAGTTGGTATTCCAAATAGGGAGTGATTTAATCTAATCAAATAGTAAATCTAAATTATGAAAGATAAAAAATAAAGATAATTGTGAAACGATAAAAGGGAAAACTTGGATTGGGTTTTGCCAGTCAGAAAAACCTCATCCATATAAAACCTTATCTTCCAATTTATATGTATTCTTAACATGTTTGGCAAATAGTCATAAAAGATATCCACCCCTTCTCTTGAGATTTGGGTGGAATTTTATCTGAAGGTATCTTTGTCTAGAGATAATAACCAAAAGAACAATAATAAACATATAACTTTTGTTATATTAACTCCTCACTCTCGTGTTTTGTTACTAATCTTTATTTTACTTCTAACTAAAATCATTCTCTGAAATAAATCCACATCAAATGTCACAAGAAGGTAATCAACATGTGACATATTAAAACAATAGTATAGAAACAAGATTGCAAGAACGTATGTATTTAAATAGAAGAAGGAAGGGTTACATGGTAGGAAGGGCATGACGGCTACTCCTAACCCAAGTTATGAGTCCAGCCACTCATTGCATAGATAAACAAATTTACAACTTGAATAAGTCATGATAAAGAAATGAGAGGGAAGAAATCGATACAAAGGTAGATCAAATGATCGATCTATCCACTTTTGGCTGAATTTGATGAGGAGTTTGACAACCAGTGGGCGATGGCTAAGGGCCAATGGCCTCCTTTCTTCCATACGACCATGATACAAAACAAGCAGATATGTCTATCTGTTGATGGAAATAGTTGAACGCCAAGTCTAGAGTTGATGAAACTAGAGGTCGATGGGACAAGACATGGGTTCTGAACTTGGCGAAGCCTTTCAACTTGTTGACTCCAAAATACAAGATAACTTGAAGTGATGGCTTGGGGGCCTATTTATAGGATTTGACTTGTGCTTTATTTTATCTCTGCTTGGTTCATGTGGAATGTACTCTTTGTGTTCCTAATTTTGACCTTGATGGTCTATGAGTCTTTGGTTGACCGATGAGTCTTCATCGGTCCTAATGGCAGTCGATCTTTGCGAGATCGACATGGTGATCTGTCAACATGAAGGTGACATCTGATCTATTGACATGAAGGTCAACAAATAGGTTTTATGTCTTTGAGATTGATGAGAGCTTGTCATTATTCAATTTATCTTCTGTCATATTCAGATCCATCATTCGTCATGACCAATGATTGGGAGCTCAATGATTGAATCTATCAATCTTCAAAAGAAGTTTGAAATGTCGACCTAACAGGTCGATGAGTTGTGGGAACTTGTTGAGGTCAACATTTGATGAATGATCATCCTTGGAGGTCTATGGTTGGGCCATTGATCTTAAGGATTTTGAGTTGGATTCTTACAATTTTCAACAAAATTGAATTAAAACGTAGTAATTGGTAATTTAAAAACAAAATGAAAAAATTGGAGATTTAACATGGAATAAAATGATTTTATTTAAGGTAAAGGTCATGAAATCTGCATGAAAACCGATGTTAACACTTTTCACAATTGATCTATCTCTTATGCATGCCTTAGAACATTCTTTCACTCCTTATGTATTTTCTTTACTTTGTTTCAAATTGAACAAAGTTCCTCAATAATTATATGATTCAGGTTTTCCATCCATTATTTCTTCTTCATTTTGCTATATACTAATAGTGTTTTGAATATATATCCTTCTTCCTTTATCTCCAATTAAGGGTTTCTAATCTGCCACCTCAAAGTTGGATCATAGATCTCAGTTCCCACTGATTCTTAGTTATTCCATTCTTTCTCTTATATTTCAATATCTTAGTGTATGTGCATTTTCATTACATTTTGGGCTTACCTCTCCATAATTTTAATTACTCTTATTAGATTAATAAATAGCACTCATCAGATCCCAATAATGCATCTTGCTAGTCAGACCAAGCAAAATCTACAGTCCTGAAGCCATAAGCTACTCAAGACTAACAAACTCCTATTTATCATAAACATGTGGAAAAATTATCCACTTAGGGAAAATCATTTAAAGATTATTTATGGTCTACTTAATACAAACATATAAATAGTAAATGAAGGAACTTCATAGTGTACAACAATATTAAAGAACCATATATATAAATTGAATATATGAATTTAAATAGATAATAACATTTCTATTAATCTCCAATCAAAACAACAATATAAAATCAAAGTTGTACCTCATTCTATCTTTATGATATTATTCCTTGATTACTTTCTGGCCTTCTAACCATAATATTTATAGGATTTCTCTCTAACCCATTCTCCCTATGCATACCTAGCTAGGGCTTCCTGAGAAGAATAGACAAAGTATCTTGATATTGGTCAACCCAAGTATTCATATACCAGACCAGGGTATATAAATACTTAGACTTCCCAGGGATATTGGCACATAACCTCCTAATTTCCAAACTTATGACTCTGACTTTCTATCCTAGTGGTCCCTAAAAATTCAGCCTAAGATTTGATATCGAGCTATAACACTCACATCTCATAGTAGCCACTAATAATGGGATTGGGGTATATGCCAAGGATTTAACTTAATACAAAGATCACTCATGATGTTTCTTCTTTCATTTCTAAACTCTTTGTTTTCTCACACTCAATCACGTTAACTAACTTTGCAAGAGAATTAAAACCTCGATTCCTCTAATTTGATTTCACTAATAAAGATACATATTCCATTCATTTTGTTTTTAACACTTGCATGTACATACAACTTGATAATTAGATAAAAACTCTATTAATAAGGAAACAAAGTTACATATCATCATTTATAACTCCTTCATTCTTTACTAGGGCCTACAATGATAGGGACTGAGTGAAATTGACTAATATGATAACTCTTATGGAAGATCTAATCTGAAATTGACATTCTTCAATCCACATGGTTTCCCTAAATAATGTGAGTAGAGGGGGTGAGCCTACTTACTTAGTGAATGAGTACTTAAAAGAAATAGTTTAAAGCACTTAGATAACTAGAAATATGTTATTGAGCGACTAAATATAAAGTAGAAAAATGGTTATCTATAAAGGAACTAGCCATTCACAAATATATCAATGGCATGTTACTCTAGATGACTACAAAGAGTAAATATACCACAGAACATTCTTAAACAATCACAAAGTACATTAGTAATTCAGAAACATACAAGTAGCAAATTACTTTAGACAACTCCAAGGAATAAATCAATGACAACACACACTTGATTAATCTCTCATACTCTTATTATGCCTTGAACCCAAATAAAGTGTACCATGGCATTTGAAAGCATCATAGCAAGATACAATCTCATTGTACAAGACGTAGAATCATGCATGGGTTCCTAAGTCTACAATCTCAAGTAAGACCCCCTCTGCAGTGGGTCTCACCATGTATGTTGCTAATGGGAGAGAGCGGATATCTAGACTCATCCTCTAAACATGGGTACTTAGGTAAGAGTCAGAGCACTTTGACTTGTCGTGCATCAGTGGACCTACTAAAGATGTCCACTAGTCAACACAAATCTACAGTAGTGGTCTCAAAAGAGCCAACCAACTGACCAGCAACAAAGATACTACCATCATCCTCGGTTGATTTTGGATACCTCATAATCTTAAGCAGTCTTCCCTCACTAGCATAGACCCCCACACCCAACTAGTACACTCTAGTTTACCTCTATTTGGAGAAAAAAAATCTTCACTTAGGAAACATGCTTCCTCCCCACAACACAAGCCTCATGTGAAGGATTCTATAGTGTTCATGGCATCTAAATGTTTAATTTACTCTTTAAATTCATAGTTCAACTATCAGATCAACATGTCACACTACTACATTTTTGGCCAGTAACGTCGCTGCCCATAGCGTCGTTTTTACTAGAATAACCAACCTAATAGACTACTGCATCGATTTTATCATAAAAACGGACATTATAGGTTTCCCGCCGTGAAAATTCACACAATTTTGGCTTCGTGCCTCGATCTATTGGGTCGGTTTTTTAAAATAACCGATGTTGTAGGGTCAACAAAAAATGTGGGCACCTCTTTGGAACTCTAGAGTCAGTTTTTATATATAACCGACCTTAAAGATGCTGACCTATAACGTCGGTTCTAGTGCAAAACCGACCCTAAAAGTATATTAAAAAATGGTGCCCGGACTTAACCTATAGCGTCATTTTTTTAAGATAACCCACGCTATAAGTCAGGTCTATAGCATCAGTTATCTTAAAAAAATAGACGCTATAGGTTAAGTTTGGGTAGCGTTTTTTTTAGTAGACTTTTAGCGTCGTTTTTTACCAAAAACCGACGCTATAGGTCTTCTATTATTGCACATAGCAGCCTGATAGTAAGGTTTAGGTTGCCATTTTCCGCTGCTTCTTCCCCGTTTCCGCTCCCGCGCCCGAAGAAAAGCAACGCCGCCTCTACAAAGGTGACCTCTCACAACCATCTCCTTGTCCGAAAAGAGGCAAACTAGTGTCGTTTTCCTTGGACGACGACACCCAAGCTTCTTACCACCATCTCCGGCGACGACGACGCTCGTTACCACCATCTCCGGTGTTGTTTCCTTGGACGATGACGTTGCATCTCTCTCCAGTGCTTTCTTCCTTGAAAGGTGACGACGCCTTAGGCGTTGCAAAGGCCGTGTGCATCTCTCTCTGGTTCTTTTCCTACACAAGTTCCCTCACCGACCGGTTCTTCTCAAGGTATTTCTCTCTACCGCCTCATCACTCCTCCGTTTACGTTTTACTTTCAAGCAACCGACCAGGTAGCATGGTCGTGCTGGGCAGCACGGCCGTGTTAGGAGCAGTAACAAATTCAAAAATGACAAATTTTGATGATTCTGCAACTCAGCCAACACGGCCGTGTTGGCTGAGTTGCAGAATCATCAAAATTTGTCAATTTTGAATTTGGTACTGCTTCTATAAATTGATATATACTGACCCCTAATTAATACATTATAATAGAATTGAATCGTGCATTTGTGTTGTTGGAGGTGTTATTGACTTGTTGTTGACTTGCATATATTTCTTCTTCATCTTACAAGTGAGGTATAATATTCTCACTCTCCCAATGTGCCATTTTATTTGACTAGTGAATCAACCAATAATAAAAATATGTATTCATTCATATCTACATTTTGTTATCAATCACATATGTAATCATTATATATACATTCCAGAAATATGAGGGTAGACATTGTGTATTCTCAGATTGACACTTTAGGGTTTATATATGAGATCATCGATGCATGATGTTTAACTTAATATATAAATATGACAATAATACATTTATGCATGTATCAACTTAGAAACCTGTTCAAAATTTACTCATAGGAGTAAATTTTGGATAGTCCCCAGTTTGGGACTATTTTTGGATATTTAATCTCACTTAGGATGTAACTATATAATGTATGTTTAGTTTTGAAGAAAATTTTAATAGTATTTCCTCATTTGTTCTCGGGGTACATATGTGAGTGGTTATTTATCATTTACATCGGTGTACTTGGAGAACTTAGGGGAAATGATGCTGAAATTTTCTTCAAAACTAAACATACATTATATAGTTACTAGTGAGATTAAATATTCAAAAATGGGATAGGTGGTACACTTTAGTATAAAAGTAATTAACTTCCTATCAATAAAAACTTATAGCTTATAGTATCAATATTAAATGCTTAGTTTTATAATTAATTTTTAATGTGATATAGAAAATGGATCGAAGTTGGATGTCTATCAAGAACCGTTGTAGTCCAGAGTTTGCCAAAGGTCTTGATGAATTTATCAGATTTATTGAGGAACATAGGAAACTACCTACATATAGGTTCTATTGTCCATGTAGACATTGTGGTAACAATTTGAAAGTTGATACTGCTGAGGAAATTAAGAATCATGTCACATGCAATGGGATCATACAAGGTTATAATGAATGGTATTGGCATGGAGAGAAAATTAATAATGGATCAGAAAATGTCGATACTAATAGTTGTGGCATAGAAGATATAGATAATGATGATAATTTCAATGATGAACCGGTTCAGGATGACCCGATTCAGGATGATATGGTTGATGAGATGCTACGTAGTTGTCGGGACAATGTCGATCCACCTTCTTTATTTGCAAACATTGTCCATGATGCTGAAAAACCTTTATATAAGGGTTGTACTAAGTTCACAAGGTTGAGTGCTGTGATGCGATTATATACTCTTAAATCTCAAAACTGGTGGAGCGATAAGAGTTTCACTTCACTGTTGTCTTTGTTAAAGGAAATTCTTCCTGAAGGCAGTGAGCTTCCAATTTCAACATATCAAGCAAAGAAAATAATGTGCCCAATGAGAATGGAGGCTAAGAAGATTCATGCATGTCCAAATGATTGTGTGTTATTTTAGAAGGACTATAGTAATTTAACAAATTGTCCAAAATGTGGTGCGTCAAGGTATAAAACCACAAATTCAGCTAAGGCTAAAAATGGCTCTCCTGTCAAGGTGATGTGGTATCTACCAATAATACCATGATTTCAACGCGTATTTGCTAATACAAAAGATGAGTAAAATTTGTCTTGGCATGGGGAGTTAAAGGCCAATGATGATGGCGTCCTACGACATGCATCAGATTCACCACAATGGAAGAAAATTGATTTATTATACCCTCAATTTGGTAAAGAACCAAGAAACTTAAGACTTGGACTCTATACAGATGGAATGAATCCCTATAGTACATTAAGCAGCCAACATAGCACGTGGCCTGTTATGATTGTTATATACAATCTTCCTCCTTGGTTGTGTATGAAAAATAAGTATGTCATGCTGTCAATATTGATATCAGGGCCCAAGCAACCTGGAAATGATATTGATGTTTACCTTCAACCTCTAATAGATGACCTAATGAAACTATGGGAAGAAGGTATTATGACATATGATGCTTCACGTAAAGAGACCTTCAGTTTGCGTGCTATGTTGTTTTGCACGATTAATGACTTTCCAGCTTATGGAAATTTGGCTGGATATAGCATAAAAGGTTACAAAGCATGTCCTGTTTGTGAGGAAAATACTGATTCAATCAGACTGAAACATGGTGGTAAAATCGTATATCTTGGTCATCGGAGATTTCTCCCACCAGTTTATCCTTATCGAAGGCAACGCAAAACCTTTAATGGGTCAACTGAGGAACGAAGTGCTCCTAAACCTATACCTGGAAATGTTGTATATGATAGGGTGAAACATATTGTTAATGAATTTGGAAACAGTTCAAGTAGTCATACACTCGCATGTGACAAATCTCTATACAAGAAGAGGTCAATATTCTGGGATCTTCCTTATTGGAGATCTTTAGCAATTAGACACTGCATTGACGTCATGCATGTTGAAAAAAATATTTGTGATAGCATCATCGGTACGCTATTGAACATACTAGGAAAGACTAAAGATTGCATCAAATCTAGAAAAGATTTAGAATTAATGGGTATAAGAAAAGAATTATCAGTGGAGATCAGGGGTCGCCGCACATATTTATCACCAGCTTGTTACACTTTGTCAAAGAAGGAGAAAAATACTTTCTGTGAGTGCTTGTATAATATTAAGGTTCCACAAAGATACTCTTCTAATATTTGTAGATTGGTATCAATGAAGGATCTGAAACTGATAGGTCTCAAATCTCACGATTGTCACACCTTAATGCAACAAATTTTACTTGTGGCTATTCGATCTATATTGACGAAGCATGTAAGGTTTGCAATCACAAGACTCTGTTTCTTCTTCAATGAAATATGCAACAAAGTGATACATCCTGATACTCTCGATAAATTATAGAAAGATGTAATTGTTACCATGTGTCAGCTTGAAATGTACTTTCCTCCTTCATTTTTTGATATCATGGTTCATCTTGTAGTACATATTACAAGGGAGGTGAAGATGTTGGGTCCAATTTTCTTACACTGGATGTATCCATTTGAACGCTACATGAGTGTTTTTAAAGGTGATGTTCGGAATCATTATCGTCCTGAAGGGAGTATTGTTGGGGATTACGTGGCTAGGGAGGTGATGGATTTTTGCAAGGATTACGTGGTACGAAGGAGCATCCTGGTCGTGTTAGGGGATTAGGAGATGGCATAGGATTCAAGTCTTATTTTCGCCCTTCGCAATCTAAAAGAGGTCGTGCAGGAGGTCTTACACAAGAGGAGATTGAAGCATTAGTAGCGCAGAAAGTACAAGAAATAATGTCTTCATTTCAGCCTATTCAACCTATTCATACTATGCGTCTCTCAAGTGATGAGGTACAAGCCCATGCTACAGTTGTAGAAGGTCATGGGAGCACTCCTAATGACCCACCAGAACAATCTGCAGTAACTTTTTGTTCTATATGTTGTGTTATTAGTATGATATATATATGATAATATATATAGTTGTAACATGTATCTGTTCTACTGCTTCTTATATAACCTATATTATTTCAATCTAGGTTGGTATTAACTGTAAACTTGTAGTGGAGGTTCTAGAATATAATGTTGTGGCAGTGGGCAAGGTGTACAACCTTGGTGGTACATTGCATTACCAACAAATTATTGATGACATTTGTCGTGTGTCCATCCATCTTGTGTATGACGGAATGGGGGACAAACCACTACACATACCTAATCCTAAATATAGTACAATTGAAGAAGAAGAGGGTGCTATGGTGGGTTGGCCTAGACACTTGGTTATCAATGTCAAGGTATACTTGAATTCTACCATGTTTTTCATATTTGACTGCATATATGAACTCATGTAATAGAAGTATGTAATTTAATTAATAGGTTTGCAAACCAAAAAGTAAAAATTCTACTAGTCGTCCTCCAATGCCCAAGCCATCTATTATTCCAGAATCCACATTCGACGAGTTGGGAAGTAAATGTAAATATTTGTGTCGATACTTAGCCAACCAAAGCTCTGGACTACAAATGTTGATCAATTTAATAGAAGATGCAACTGGGAGGGACTTTGACAGTTATATTTTTCTTAATTATATTATAGAGTTGTTCCGTTATGATTGGCTGAATACTTCGATATTAGAAGTATGGATAAGGTAAGGATCTATCAATATAGAAAATTCCAATATACATTTTTAGCTTATTTCTACATATGAAAATAATTACAAATGTTTAACAGCCATTTATATACTGAGGCCACAAACTTTGATATAAAAAATGTTGGATTCTTAGTTCCTTCGGTCACTGGTCAGGTGGAGACACATATTGAGGAAGTGAGTGGGTACTTCTCTGATGCATTCAAATATTTTGCTACTGTGGGAAAGGAAATTATCCTAATTCCTTTTAACGTCCAGTAAGTATTATTATTCAATATAATTTTAATAATGAATAAATGTATTTATTTTAATTTTTGTTTTATTCTTACTCAGATCTAGACATTGGGAATTAGTGGTGATTGTCCCAAAATTGATGACTCTTTATTATCTTGACCCAATGGGAAAAACAATAAGGGGTCACAAACTAAAATTGCCAGCTATGGCGTAAGCATAAATATAGTCAATGCTTCAACATGATATTTTTGTTTAGAATTTCTATTTTACCAACTATCGTTTAATTGATAGGGGTATAAAAGCTTTTCGTGAAGGCGGAGGACAAATACCCACAAAATTAAAGACATTGACTTTGAAAAATGTCAAGGTAGCTATTTTGACAACTGCTTAGTCTTATATGTATTAATTTTCAACTCTTATATGTCAACTATTATAGTCTTCTGTTTATAGTAGTTACTAACATTAAGTATAATTCATTATTTGTAGTGTCCTATAAAAAATAATGATTGGGCTTGTGGTTACTATGTAATGAAATATATGCAAGCTATTGTCAAACAAGCATCAAATGACATTCATACTATAGATCAGGTAATAAAGAATAACATCATAAATTAACAAGTGAGTTGTAGTCATTTTATAAAATATTAGCATGTGCATTTTCTGTTACAAATCTTTACAACTCAGCCTTACACACGTGAGGACTTAAAAGAATTCCGAGAAGAGTGGTCAGATGCTTTTCTAAATGAAGTCAATATAGCATTGGAATAAATATGTCAGTTACGTTCCATTTATGTATGTGGTTTCAGTACTCTTTCATATTTACTTTTGTATCTGACATTTAATATCATCTCAGACTTGCAATCTATCATTTTGTAAATTATGATGTAACTATGTGTACTCAACTCAATATATGAATCATTTTTGTTATGAATGTGTGGTTTGGAATGGTGACGGTTGAGCATCAATGCTCCCCTCTCCCATATCTTATTCTTGTTCTGTTCAGTTTCTACAGAAATTTAAAAAAAAAATCGACCCTATAGCATCGGTTTTCTAAAAAAATCGACCTTATAGGTTTCTTGGTCGTTCCGCGTAGAACGGTCGTGCTGCATAAAATGGCCGTGTTAGGATGAGGTAGAACGGTCGTGCCGCGTAGAACGGCCGTGTTGAAATATGGTAGAATGGTTGTGCCATGTAGCACGGGCGTGCTAATATAAACCAACACGGCCGTGATAGGCGGCACGGCCGTTCTACCTCATCCCAACACGACCGTTTTATGCAGCAAGGTCGTTCTACGCAGAACGGACAAGACATCTATAAGGTCGGTTTTTTTAAGAAAATCGACGCTATAGGTCCTTAGAAATAATCTCTAGAGTCAGTTATTTATTAAAAAACCGACGTTATAGGGTTCAGGTACAGTTTCATTTCTCATTTGGGTTTAGTTTTTGAGAGCCTATAGGGTCGATTTTTACTATACAAGGTCGGTTTTTTTGGGTTAAAAAAACCGACGCTACAGAGCAATTTCTATAGCGACGGCCACTTAGGCGTCGGCAGAAAAGTGATGTTATAGGCTTAAAAAAACTAACGCTATAGACCATTTCTGTACTAGTGTCAAGAGTTTAGCCTTGTAAAAAATTTCTTTCATAAATATCATAAGTATGTATTGTAAATTGAGAAATTGCGCAACACCACTTATCATTATGAAGAGAAGTGTATTGAAAATACTTGATTCACTAAATACCCTATCATTAGGGTTTCATTTTCCTCATTCGCATATCACATGACTCACATAGGGATTTGATGCATCATAAACTTTCACTGATAAGAGAATGCTTTAAACAATTCACATACAACCAAACATGTATATGAAACTTGAGTATCAATTGAAATAAGGTTTCTACGTCATTCAGTGCAATATCATACATCAAGAACAACCTTGAATAAATATTTTATAACGATGAAATATTTACATCCGTTGAATTTAATGATGTATATTCGAAACTTTATGATTTTCCATTCATATTGGGTGTCACCCTCTTTACTTAGATATCAAGAAAACATTGATATCATCAAATGAAATCCAAGATAGTATCTGATATATATGTACTACATATTCATATAAAACAATCACTCATAAACAAGGAGATTCATATACGCAAAGTTATTCATTCAATTATACAACAATTTCAAACATAATTGAAAACCCTAGGTTTCAGTATATTCTTCTAACTTTTGCAATAACTTAAGAAACTCTATTCTAGATGATTTTATATCCATTTCTAATATGATTTTATCTTACAAAATTAGAATATCAGGAGTTAATCAATTTCTCGTTCATTTTGTAATAGCTAGAATTGGAAGGTAGATTTAGGATTTTTAGTCGCACACACAAGAATTGAAGATTATAAAGGATTCAATCTAATCAAGCAATCTAATATTAAAAGAAAGTACCCACTCACCTAAGGTGTGAAGACACCTTAAAAAATGTAACCCAACATCTAAAATTCTAGAATTCCTATCAAACTCCTAGTAGTCCATCACTTTCTTCTTTCTTCCAGCTCAGATTTCTTAGGAATGGAGAATTATAGAAGAAGGGTGAGAAAAGAGGGAAATTTTATATCATTTAGAATTAAATCAGAGAAGGGATGGAATATTGGCATGCCAGATAAGAATCACCAAGATAAACTATCTCGAGATGACAAACTTACTTGATTTCATCAAGTCTAGAAAGAGAAAACCCGAGATCGTCATCTTCACCACTTTCTCCATCTAAATCCTAACTTTCCCTCTCTCTCTCTAGGATTTTGTTTCTCTGGAATGAATCACGAAATATGAAAGGTCATGCATGTTAGGTTAATCATATAGAGAAATGAGGGTGCTTGGGTCAATTGCAAATTGACCCTACCTATACATTCTTTTATCTCAACATAATTTTCTATCATAAAAAGATTATTGAAAATCATTTAATGAATTGGACAAACCTATCCCAAAAATTATGAAAAATTAGCATGTTGTATAAAACATAGTTTTAGATATTTAATAAAAATTCCATATCATTCCGAGTTACTATTAAGTAAATAAAAATCAATCAATACATTGTTAGATAACAGTCTACATCATGGTCGCTCTAAGTCTAATTCTACTGAGAACCACATTCCAATAACATTCAAATATTCTAAAAAAATTCAATAACATTTATAAGTGAGTTATCCATATCATATAAAAAATGTAAGTAAATCTAAGTTATATATAAAATATGAAAAATCATTTACCATATTGTTATACCTATCAAGTTGCATTTATATACTATCAAAGCCTTAATTTTGGCCGATTAGGATTTACACTACTCAAATCCTAATACTTCAAAGTGAAATAATAAGCAGAGTTCATAATTAGGTTTGAAACATTAAAATTGAGCTATCATCATTAATCAAGTTTGAGCGATGATCCATCTAACTAAGCATGTAATCATCCAGGTAAACCTTGGTTTACCAATTAAGCTCAAATGTGGTCGTAACATTTCTTCCACCCTTAAAAAAAGGTTTTGTCCTTGAAGCATAAATTTGAAGGAAAAGTACATTCAATATTTCTTTTAAACTTCTGAAATCTTATACATTACTATATTCTAGTATTTTATATTTGAATATTGTTTTCAACACTGAGTCCTTTGTTTCTCTTCTAATCGCAAAAATTTTCAAACAAGGCCTTCAATGTCAACAAAAGTATTTTTTATGTCAAAAACAATAGTATGCTAGAGAAATAGAAACAACTATTTTCAATCCTATCATACTCTTTTGAGGTGTTGCCTTAGTAGTGGCAATCTAATCCAACCATTTCAGTTTACACAACTCATTTGTATTATTATTTTATATCACATCTGAGTTACTAAAAACAATTCACTTTGTTGTTTTGAAGTTCACTATTGTGCTACTCCCATAGAAAAGCACTCATAAGCTGCAAGACTAGATTTAACAACAATTGTACAATAATGAGTTGGATTATTGGTATGAATGATTAAAATCATCACACTCTTTTTATTTATAATATTATTTGTAGATGTACAACTGAAATCATATTTGTAACAAATTTAGATCGCTTGATAAACCTTCAACA
Organism: Alisma plantago-aquatica; assembly: GCA_963693085.1. NCBI lineage: Eukaryota > Viridiplantae > Streptophyta > Magnoliopsida > Alismatales > Alismataceae > Alisma > Alisma plantago-aquatica. The sequence goes on along the minus strand of OY856412.1, from coordinate 240,558,851 downwards.
AATTATACTTCTGGAAAAAAATCAGGCATTACTGAAAGCCATTTGTTATCTTTGATTTCTTTCTTATTCGTTGACACTTACTTCTAATTTATCTTTCTCATTTTGATCATATAGATTAAATATCTCTAATCATTAAAATATTCAAGGTCAGAATGGATTATCCATCATTCTTACAATCACTGCAAGAATTTATTTCAGATCACACTTTGCTCATGTTGCACTTCTCCTTCTATTTTTTTTTAATAAACAACTGACTACAATCAACTAGGGCTGCCAGCAGTAATAAAAAAGGAGCCTAAATCCTTGAGATACGTGGATAATAGGAAATCTGGGCAGGTGTCCCAGCAGCCTTCCCGGTGTGGCTGCTTGAGGTGTCTTTTGGCCAGCTGATCTGCAAGCTTGTTCTGGTCTCGATGCCTATATATGATCATTGATGAGCAGGCTTGGAGAGCATCCGTGATAGCTTGGGTATGGAGCTTATATTTGAGAGGTGGTTGTTTCTTTCCTTCGACCCATGCAATTGCATTGTTTGAGTCAGTTACCACAAGGAATTGTGAGAGATTCCGGAGTTTAGCGAGGTTGATACCGTCAAGGATGGCTCTCAGCTCCCCATCCATCGGATCAATGCCCTGATGTTTAGCTGCCCAGGCGGAAAGCCAGTGACCCGAGGTGTCCCGTAGAATTGTGCTCGTGGCCTTGATGCTTTTGTTTGAATCCACTGCAGTGTCCACTTGAATAATAGCCGATGGAGTGCACGTTTCCATGGAGGGAGGCGACATAGGACTGTCTTGGCATTTTACCTTGGGAGGTGAGGAGAAAGCTGCCTTTGCACTGGTGAGGCTCGCTCTGGAGTTTAAAGCTATGATTTCTGGAGTAGAACGTTGGTCCTCAAAAATGGATTGGTTTCGAGACCTCCATAGCCACCAGCATGTTATGATAAACAATGCCTTCCACTCGTCCATATGGAAAGAGTTCATGAGGTTATATTCCATCCACTCCTCTGTCATTTGTTGTTGAAAGAAAGAAGTAGCAGAGTGTGGTATCACATGCATCCAGGTGCGGGACGCAACTGGACAATCTCTCAAGGCATGGAGCACCGTTTCTTCTTGATGTTGGCACCAAGAGCGGCTCGGGTCCTCCGTTAGCCTCTGTCGATACCTCATAGAGTTTGTATAGAGCCGGTTGTGAAAAATAAGCCATCCCGTAGTTTTCATGCCCTTTTGAATAGAGAGCTTCCACAAGGAGTGTAAGCACTTAGTTTGTTCCTCATTTTGCAGGTCTGTCATGCAATCATAGGCCGAGCTAGTCGTGAATTCCTCGTCAGAGGAGAGAAGCCAGATTCTACCGTCATCACCCAAGTCCAGCTTAGGCGTAGGCATGCTAACAATCCCATTTGTAGAGTTGTTTGTGAACCATGCTTGAAGAAATTCCATGTCCCAATTCTCGTCATCAAGGACCAGACTGGATACCTGCAGGTCTTTGATCTTGTCAGGTATATGGAGTCTCGGTTGCAGCTTTGGGGTTAAGCCCTCGCCTATCCACGCGTTCGTCCAGACGTTGATTTGCAGCCCTGACAAAGGGGTCATCCGCGAGTTCGCCCATATAAAAAGAAGTGTGGAATTGATGCTTCTCCATGTGTGCGAGCCTGATGAAGAGATGATACGGTTCCTGGGGTATTTTGCCTTCAATAGGCTCACCCAAGGAGCCGATCTATTTTGTATAAAATCCCATGCTAACTTCATGATGAGAGCTGCATTGAACAAGCGTGCTCTTTTGATACCCAAACCGCCTTGTGAGAGTGGTTTGCTAACATGTTTCCAAGCTACCAGGTTGGTACCCTTATATGTAGAGGAACCAGACCAGACAAAGTTTTGTGTCAGCTGTTCAATGCGATCTGTGACCGAGAAAGGCAATTTGGCTAGCTGCATTGTGTAGCAGGGGAGCGATAGCAAGACTGAGTTAGCAAGAGTAACTCTTCCGGCCAGTGACAAGTATCAGTTATGCCAGTTTGTCACATGTTGGTGGAGCTTGTCAATTAGATGTTGAAAATGCGATTTACTCTTTCTCTTATTCATATCATACGTTTTACTTATCAAAGATATTTATTATCATCCGTTCTTAGTCATTTCTATGTTTTTTATCTACTTTTCTCATTTGCAACCTTTAAATTTTAGATCATTATCATTATTAGTTTCATCTCATATTACTAATCTCAAGATTTTATTTTATTGAGATGTTAGTATTCAAGGCCAAATCACCAATGGCATCTTCTGAACTATAATTCCAAATGTTCTAAGATGTGATCCTTATCAAAAACAAGATCTTATTGTGACATGATTTTATTCCCTTATTTTTTATGCAAACCTTATCTCTCTTGAAGTTTATTAAAGTCTTCCTTATCTTTATCTCTAGAATTTTTTTATCTTAATTAATCTTTCTGATAGATACTTTGTTTATTTACCCCACCGAGGTTTCATCATCATATTATGTGTCATTAATACATTCAATACATGTGTCTACCATGGTGGTTATGTATCATTTATATTTCATTTCCTTATCACGTCATTCCCATGTTTCTCTTCTTAAGGAGGATACAAAAGAGAAGATGATGATAAGATTTAGAATTCTTATCTTCAAGAATTACTTAACACATTTTTCATATCTATGTTTAATTACTCATCATCAATGATACTAGAATATTTATCATTTTCTCCCATCTCACAATATCTCTCTTTTATCATCTATATTACTCCCTCACGTTTCAACCCTTTTTTATTTTCTATCATTGTTTTTCTGTATACTACTCTTCCATATGTCATTATTAACTTTTACTTATCTCTTATGATCATGTTGCCTCATCGAGATGTATGATTATGTATCCCATGACATATGACTTGTTCATTTTTTTAGTTGCACTTTTGTTCTTCCTTTGAAAACTAGTTCCATTTCATCACTAGGAACATGTTGAATACATCTGATGGAAACTAGGTTGTTACTCTATAGAGACTTTGAATCAAAATGTAATAATGATGAACGCATTAAAGTTCATAATATAATGACAAGTTTAATGTTGTCTATTATATCATGTAACCATTTTTCCTTAATCAAACTTTCATACTTCTCTTTGTTTCCAAAGTTTGACATAGTTTTATCCTCATTAAGTATTACCTTCTTCATTACTCGATCTGTTGATTGCATGAGTTTGCACAACTCCATCATGAGTAGGGTTGTATCCTCATCTTTTGTCTCTTAGCTAAATGCATCATTTTTCTTCGTTCGACACTAGTAAGCAAAGTGATTGCATTTCTAACACTTCATCTTACTTTTGTCAAATTTCTTCTCTTCATAAGTGGGTTCATTCCCACAGTTGTCGTTACTGTGCCCACGTCCACCAGACATGATCCGAAGCACGTCCATATATGGCAAGTTCACAACATTATCCTTCATTTGACGAGTTTGGCAAGTCCACAAAATTATCCTTCACCTTCCACTCAAATCTTGTTAACGGGACACACTCATTCTCTTTGTCACTGACGTAACTTTTATCACTTTGCAATCAGTTCTTAATGGGCTTTACGCGAACTAATGCCCCCCTTCAAGGTAATTGTCTTAAGGTCACCAAATTGTTCCATCATAGACACAATTTGAAAAAACTTGATAGGGACGGCTCATAGCAGCTACTTGACAATATAGGTGTTTTCCACCTTGTCGCCCATCAGAGAAGTCTTGTTGACAGTGGTAATCAACTATACGGCAAAGTCACCAAGTGTCTCCACGTCTCACATGCAAAGACATTCAAATTCCCCACACCCAAGAGTTTTAATCTTTGCCGCCCTAATACACTTAGAGTTACGCTACCCACCGTCAATTATAGATCCGGTAGCCCACTCGTTACTTTTTAATTAATACAAATCTGTTGCGTACATCGGAAGCCCAAAAGACATGCGGGACTCTCAAGCTTTCACAGCTACTATCTGCCATTCAAATATGTACTAAATTGATTTTTTTTTTATCCCTTGGGTCTCTCGCGGTTATATTATCTAAGTCCTAGCGTCCCCGTGTCCTCACCAAAGTACAACGCCAATTTTCCAGTTTCCTCTGTCATTCTCCTACTCCTTCACCAAGTTCCGCCACAATTACCTCGTACGTATTGTACTTGGTTTCAGCTTCCTCGGCCTTTTCCCTTCTCCCTCACTGAGCTCTGCTGTAGCCACCTTTGCCGATCTCATTTTCCGCTTAAGTCGTGCCCTCATCTGCAAAAGCTATTATCAGTATTTTTTGACAACACACTTAAGGCCAACATCCCAGAAGTTATGTTAGTACTGTACGTCTGGTATTGTACGTCTTGTACTGTATATTTTGTACTATGTGACGTCTAAAATGAAACATGTACAACATCCGAGGCAGTGTAACGTGTGTATGTATTGTATGCTGAAAAATAGCTTAGATAACATGTGTACATACGTCTCGTTATTTATGTCAAGTCGTGTACATCTCATAATATACATCCAGTTTTGTATATTATGCACATCGCGTACTGTACGTTCTAGTATTGTACGTCTAGTATTGTACGTTCGCACTACATCATGTATTGTAAGTCTCGTACTGCGTCATGTATTGTACGTCATGTGCTATACTTAAAATAGAATCAAAGATTTTTGTATAAAATGTGATTGTTAGTATTGTGTAGACCTGTAAATGGATATCCGGGATCCGCAAATTCGATCTGGATTCGAGTCCGAAATTTTGAAAAAAAATCCGACATCCGCATAATCCCAATTGAATTTAGGATATCAAATTTCATATCTGAAAATTTCACATAGTATTTCGAATATGGCTATATCCGCTCTCGAAAAAATCTGAAATCCGTCTGGCTGTATATTTTGTAGCTAGTCACGCCTAATCTCATGTACTTTACGTGCATGTCTTTCAATATAAGTGATAAAACATAAGTGATGCGGTGGTTGCAGTGATTATATACAACTTACACTATACAGATGTATGGAGACGTATTGTGGCTGTCTATATTGTATGTCATTAATTTAATAATCACATACATATATGAGTGCATGAAGGCATGAAGATCAAATAATTATATCCCGATTACATGAAGTTATATGCAATTTACAGTATACAGATGTGTGGAGACGTATTGTGTGTGTCTGTATTGTATGTCATTAATTTAATAATCACATACATACACGAGTGCATGAATGCATGAAGATCAAACAATTATATCCGATTACATGAAGTTATATGTGTGTCCATACTATACGATCTTAAATTAATACTCACATGCTTATATGAATGCATGAATACATATATGAAGATTTATGAAATACATGAATGTAAGAGTAACCTGTAAAGAATTGTCTTTATTATCTTTATTTTGGGAATCTACGAATCCCCCTCCGAGAATTATCTTTATTAGGGCTCGAATCAATCTGTACAAGATAGGGAAAATGTTAAATAATGAAGTCAAGAAATGTAAGAATATGTGCTTATATACGGTGAATAAGATCAAGAAATGAAAGTTACTACAATCTTTGTACCATCGGAAACATGTGATTAATTTAATAATCACATACATGTCATGTAATTAATCAGGCAGAACAATTCACGTACAGTGCGCGTGCATCTGCTGCTGGTTGAGAAGTGGGAAGGAAGGACGGGAATAGTGCAATGCAACATGTCTTTAATATTTTATTATTTGAAAAAATGGAGGGAATAAAATGAACAAAATTTAAAATTTTATGGGTGATTGCAACCATCTCGTTACATGCATCTCGTTGCATGCTATTGCATGATATTAAATACGTAATATCTACATCAGCCGACTAATGGATACAAATTAAGATAGTGGAAGGGGATTCGCAGGTTCTCAATATACGGGTGGGTCGGCGGGTGGGAAGGTACCTATGTGTAGAATTTTTCATATACTTAATGCCTCTCATGCCTCCTTGGTCATCTCCTTCTCTGCCAAGAGTAAGAGCATGTCTTCACTAATCGCCTAGTAGATGGTGGCGGGAGCCATTTGATTCTTATGTGTCCCAGCTAGCATGGCAATGGGTCGGATTTTCCCGGATCCAAACCGGACTCAATCTGACCCGCAATTGTAGAACACACATCCGATCCGAACCTGAAAGATCCGCAACTAATATAAACCCGCATCAATCCGATCCGCAAAAGTCCAACCCGATCCGCAAACAGTCAAAATAAAGAATGGTGTACATTAACCACTTTACATGTCTAAATATCGGGTCATCTGATACTGAAAGGCACCCCAGCTCATCCTATCGATTCAAGATTAACAATCTGAGTCCAAACACTATGTAATTATATAATTAGATATGATAAATTCCCACACTTCTTACGTTAGGTGGAGCTCGTAATTCAAAAGGACAAAAGAACAAACACGTTGCGTGCAATGAAGATCACGAACAAGAAGCTAGCTCCAGACGGCGGACTCCAGGCCGGAGTTCTTGCAGTCCCGAGGTGACCTGCTCGAGCCAACACAGCTCAGCCATCGAAGGAGCACCCTCAAGCTGTTGGCACCGGCAGTGATCGGTAGCACCAGGAGATCTGAGCTACGACGACACGCGTACAGTTGGCGACGACGTGCGTACAGTTGGCGACGACGCGCGATAGCCGGCCGGATCTTCAAGGCGCGCTTCGATAGCCTCTTCCTCCTCCGGCTACTACTGCCCTTCAGACGGCATCTACACCTCTCCACGTCCTCCAATCATGTTTCCCGCAGACCCATCCATCTCCGCGACCAGCTTCCTCACATTTGCACACCTCGATCGGACTGTGCCGCGGTAACATGATCATCCTCGTCGTCCCCAAATCCCCTGACTACGCCGTCAACTTCCTCGCCGTCCTTGCCCTTGGTGCCGTCCCCTCCACTGTCAACCCCGTGTACACAGCCAAAGAGCTCGCCAAGCAGGCTGAGGACTGCAGCCCAAGCCTTATCTTCAGTGTGCTGGGGATCCGGGACAAGGTTACCTAGCGCTGAACCTAGAAGATGAGGAGCTCGTCGGACAACTACTGGGAGCAATCTGTGGAGGCGGAGGGGGTAGCAGGAGAATCGTTATGGACCTGGATGAGGACATGGGAGACGAGGGGGAGGCAGAAGCAGATCGGGGTGGATCGGCCGCCAGCAAGTCAGGAGCAGTTGCAGGTTTCCTTCGGATCAAACGGGTTCATAGGGAATCCGCGGAATGATTTGTCTCGCTCCGCAGTAACTATGCCCCTGTTTGTTTCGCGATGCAATCCTGATTCCTTTCTGTCTTCCTTAACGGCACGGCAGTCCGAGTTGGACAAAATAGCGTTTGGTTTCAACCTCTCTTTTGGGATAACGGAATCTCGTAATCCGGACTAACCCGATCCCGGTAGAGGCGGGATTTGATTTCTCACTCCGGGTTAGACCCCCTGACTCCATCGCGACCCTCCTCTCCTAGAAGGTCCACCCTCGCCCTCTCACCCCTCTTCTTTGACCGTCTCCCCTCTCCCTCTACCTGCTACTGTCGGCTCACTGTGCGTCCGTGAGTTAAAGCGATGGTCGATTCCAAGGTCTGCTACCTCTACCAGCTTGCGGATGTAGGCCAACAAACGTCGGGAGGGGCGCAGGCATGGTGAGTCAATGCGGTCTTCCGTGATCGTCGGGCTACTAGGGCGGCTAAAACCTCAAAAAGTAAGGTAACCCAGGCTCTGTCCTTCTGACCATCGTCTATTGCCACCGTCCAATTGACTCCCCTTCACTTGTCATCGTCCCACCTTGTCGACGTATAGTTGGAACCCTAGACAGGGCACGGAGTGTTCGTCTTGCTTCATATTGATTGTGTTGTGCATCGAGCTCCTTCACATCCACCTCCACGTCCTGGACCAATTGTTCTCTGAAGATGTTGCTTGTCCCTGGTATTCCGAAGGTGGTGGTCATCCCTGCTATTATGAAGGTGTTGCTCATCCTGACGATTCGAAGCTACTGCTCGTTCTCGACCAATTGTGAGGAGGTGGGTCATCTTGAATAATGTCTTCATTTTTATAGTGATGTCGTACTTATTTCTCAGTTTATACTGACACAATATTTTTCCCTACGCTCATCCATACTGCTCATCTCTGCTGCTCATCCTTGTGCTGGTTGGTTTGTGATTATTCTCAATCTTCTTTCCAGGTATTCCATTCCCCTGAGTGAACTTTTCTTCAATCCCAATTGTAGGGTGTATAGAATTTAAATACATGCAAAGGTAAAATTTCTGAAATGTGATGAACATGGATTGATCGATACATATCATGCAACTTTGTAATTTTGAGAGTTATTTACATTCATAATCAGAGCTACATTTTAGAGTTGTTTACATATCTTGCAACTTAATGGTCATGATTGATCAATACATATCCTGCAACTACATCATTTCTCCTAGATTGGAACAATTTTGAGTTACATATATATGGTCATGTATTTGTCTTAATTTTGATTTTTCCCTAAAAATTAGTACAATAAATGAGAACTAATCGTTGACAATTCATTGTCTAGGGGGAATTTATTTTTCTTTTACTTTGTGTTGGGTTCGTTATTCATTTTTTGTCATGGAATCCACTTTTATTTGTGCTTTTTCCCTACAAATCAGTGCAATAAACGAGTAGTAAGTACTTATTTTCCCCCCTCATCTCTAGTTAGGTAATATTACCCCTCTGTCACAAATATTCCAATATTTTTTCTCTTTCTTAAATGATAAAGATGTCTCAAATTTTCAAATATCAGCATGTTATATACTATAAATCCAAAAATTTAGATCTTTATGTTAAAAATAGTCCCAAAAACTAAAACTACTCATAATTCTAGTGGTTTGCCTAAAATGCTTACTGTAAATCCTTTTTAATTAGATATTGTTATTTAATACCCAATCATGACTGTTTATGACTCAAACACATATTTTGGTCTAGCATAAGCACACATGAAAACGAGTGCCCCTAATGTCGACCATCATCTCTCTTGAATTCTAAATTTGATCCCCTGACATGTAATATGGAAAAATATGGAATTTTTGTGAATACCTTTTAAATATTCAACAAAAAATGACCTACTAATGACTTCATGATATAGTGCAACTATATATCATACTGTTTTCTACTATGGGAACCAAAATCTGACTTTCATCGCTTTTGTTCTCAATTAGTGAGTTATGATGTGAAAAGGAACATGATACATTATTCTTAATTTTAAATTCTAGATCTTTAATCATATGCTAATAGTGATCCAATGATGATCCATACTATATTTGTAACAACAAGAAGTAACATGATGCCTTGTATCATGAAATATAACCATGACCACTCTTTTACTCTAGTAGTTACTATATTCCATAAAAATGACTTAAATGGACAAGTTCATGATTTAGTCATTACTCTTATTCAAAACTTATATTTTCCTATTAATATCATGAACTCTAATATCTAAAATACCTATATAGTTGTGATGTTTCACCCTCAGTTAAGAATGATCTATAATTAAGATGTAGTTTGGTGATGACATTACATGCATTTTTTGAATGCTGAAATCGATGTTGTGAGGAATGAATCACATAGACTCTAGTGAAACATCCAACCCTAATGAACATGATTCATAGGAGTAAATTGTGTTTATGTAATCAAACCATGTTTTCTTGTAATGTCAATAACTATGATGGGCTCTTTCCAAATATCTAATCATGTTATTAATCTAATTTACTCGTTTTAAGGTATTCTTCACCTCTTATTAAAATTGATTATGGCATTGATGCTTTTATGTATCTGTATGAGTCCCTACAATTGGCTACATTTAGTTGTTGAGCTACTTATTTTCTATGACTACTTTTTTCTTTTAGATTATATGACGTTGACCAACTAAAAAATTTAATCATATTGTGTCCATTAGAAACACTTTTTACCTCACTGTATTCTCATGATAAGGGCACAAGGCACAATGTACCTACTTGATTTTGATTAAGCAAGGGAACAACACTTGAAACATGGTTATCTCTTGGCATTTGTACATTGAGGTCCCTCTCATTGAGATAGATATAGTTCTTAGCATTTCTTTGAATGTCCCCAATGGACCCTTCATTTGAGAAGTTGGTTAAATTCCTTACAAGAAAGTTGTATTGTTTAATGGAAGTGCACTAAAAATATGCTTTTTTAATAATAAATTATTTGATGGTTTTGTTTTCTTTGTTTCAATTCATACATTTATATAAGTTTAGACAAGCTAATATATTCCTTTAAACCTACATGTTTTCAAATATTTTTATAGCGTATCAATGTATTTTCATTGATGGTGTCCGATTTTATGATTTTAGTTATAAATGGTACTCTTTACTCTTTCTATGACCATGCTTCAACTTTTCCATGAATTATGTTGATGAACTTTGAAAATGTAACACCAATGAAATCTTCATGTGGTTTGATATATAAAAGGGAATGTGATGTTGACGTCAAGTACTAACTTATTTTCCTTCATGCATGTATCTCCTTATGTTAGTTATACCTATGGTTCACTTATGATGAATGTTGTTTTTGTTGGTTTCATTCATATATATGATGTGTGGTTTCATCCATTCAAGGGAAGGATGCTTGGGGTCCTTTCTCATTGACTTTCTACTCATTTGAGTTGGGATTTGGGTAATAAATGTTTTGGTGACACGCTTGAAAATGTTTGAGATTCTATGTTTGAGATTCATGTTATGGATTTGACAATCAAGAAAATGTTAATTAATTTGACAATCATGATAAGTGCACATGGCACAATGTACCTACACATCTTCTTATTATCCTTGTAGTTGTCTTTTGATCTCAGAAACCATGTCCAGTCAATAATAAATGAAATTTCGTACCGCATAACCTTTCTAAATTGAGTCTCATTTTTAGAGCTAACTGATAAAAGAGTCAAAAATATTTTTGCTAGGGTTCATTTGCATTTTGGTCTGATCCTAATATTTTAAATGTAAATGTGTTCTTCAGTACAGTTTGATAGTTAGATAGATGTTGATGTATGGGTAAATAATTTATTATACAATTATTTGGATATGTTCTTGATGCTATTTTATCTATATATTGTTAATGTTGTGTAGGACCCTTTGTTGTTCTAAACTCATCTTAGAAGGATACTGAACAGATTTAGGAGTTGAATATGGTTCAATGCTCATATTAACAATATATGTTTTTACATTCTTATGCAGTATTCTTAATGTCATGTTAACATTCCAGCTCAATCCCATGGCATTTCAACAGGAGGGTTAGGTAATTGGATCAAGAGATTATATAATCTAGGAATACATATTGTGTTATTGCAAATATATATTTTGCAGTGTGTAGCCTTTTTGTCTGCGGCATAATAATGTGACCTCTATCACAATTGAAGCACCAAATGCACGTTGTTGACAGAATTAATTCTCTATCTGTAAATACATGTCTGATTAGAATTTCCTAAGTTTACTGGGATGTATTGCTACAAATCACCTAAGTTATCCGGCTTAATAACTGGATTAATAATCAGAGTATAGTTTTGTCATGGGTTGTACCTATTGAAAACCATCCATGTTATATATTTAAAATTACTATAAACACCCCTCATTGTCATTATATATTACAACACCTACATGAGTATGTCTTCCGCAGACCCCAGGTTCTGTATTGAATGGTCAAGAGAGTCTGATGACACTCTAGTTTCAGCATTGCGGAGGCAATATGACATAGGCAGGCGTATTGATGGGTAGTTTACTAGGGACACTTAGAGGAAGACACTTCGTGATTTGCAAAATAGGATGGGGAAGTCGGGCTATTCATTAGAGTAGGTCAAAACTCGGTGGAAGAACCTGAGGAAGGACTACGCCATATTGAAGCTTAGCATCAATAAGAGTGGTGTCGGATGGGATGAGACTAGAAACAAGCCCAAGCTGTCTGACACCCCTAAGTGGAGGGAGAGCCTTGCGGTATGTACAATAATCATACCCTGACCCCAAAGGTAATGTCCTACATTTACATATAAATCTCATAATAAAAACTTTTTTATACTTAGGCAAACAAGGATCTTGATGGGTTGATCAACTGACCCTTTCCCCACTACTACGGCATCGAGTTGATAGTGGGGAGGAACAATTCTAGAGGATACCATGCAATATCTTCTACAGATAGACAAATATCGTCCGATGTTGTCTCTGAGGATGAAGTTGTTTTTGACTTAGATGCGTTTGATACACCCATGAACACACAAAAAACCTCGTAGGGATACCGGACATAGGCGCACTTGGGATGCAAAGTGAGGGTGACACCGGGGGAGGCGAAATAGATACCCAGGGTGTTGGGGGAAGGACTCCTCCTATCCATAGGCACATGAAGCAACCATCATTGTCACAAGAGTGATATGTGCTTTCTAATGAAGTGTTATCTAAATTCACACATGCGTACGCAAAGGTACACGAGTTAGGAACAGGTGTGGCCAACAGAGCCATTGAAAAAGAAGAGTTTGCAACGATTTTACAACATTTCAATGACACTTTCCCCGATGCCCCTAGCCCTATATTTAGAACACTTGTGAATGCCATAAAGGAGTCAACAAAACACAACATCTACCTCAGCCTTACACATACACCTCACAAAACTACAATATGGTTGCAAGACCTTTGGGAAAGGTCCCAAGGCGGTAGTGCAACACCACTACCTTCAATGACATCCTCTTTTATGCCATCTCAGTAGGGATTTGCTTTGCAATCCCCTTCATCAAACTTCAATAACACATCAAGTATGTGATCTGTGTGGTACGATGGAACCAATGATGTTGGCACAAGTGGGAATAATAGAGGCCCTTCAGCATAATAAGTTAGAGGTTGGTGACGGTTATGGTTTGCTTTCCAATTTCATTTTGGTTGAGAACTTCAGAAATTTCTTTTGCCATTATGTTTTCTGTGTTTGGTAACATCATCACCAATTTACTTATTATTATAATACTTACTTCCCAAACAAACATTTGTTGCTCGTACCATTTAATTCATATCTAATGTTGATGTAGTTTTTATTGTGTCACATCTTTCATATTATGTTCAGGTTGTTATTCTTGTAATTTTAGGCATCATGTCAAGGTTGTTATCCTTTTAATTATAGGCATCATGTCTTCTAGTGATCATACATAAACAACATACCTCATTACAAAGATTTTGGATATCGTGTTTGGTCCATCCAATCGCATTACTGATGCAGTAGCTGACTCAATAGCGAACTCCATCATGGAGAACATTTTCGATGATGATGACATACCACCTACAATACCTAGGTAAGTTAGTATTAGGAGTGGCCACCAAAAGGTGTTGTAAATCATAACCGGCCATGAACAGAGGGCTTATGACCTATACCAGATGTGACCACATACTATAATAGTCGTCGTGGACAAGCTTGAGAGTCGTGGCTTGTTATGAAGTAGTAGAAGTGTCTCATCAGTTGAGGTTGTATGCTACTTCCTACAGATGATTGGCCATGGCCATACAAATCGTGTTTTAGCTGAGGACTACATTCACTCTGGTGATACCATAAGTAGAAAGTTCAATGAAGTATTGGATGGGGTGTGTGTGTTGTGTCATGACTATGTTGTCATGCAAACCAAAACCACAACAACACATCATCATATATTGGAGAGCCCAAGGTTCTTCCTTACTTTAATGTAATAGTTATCCCCTACAATTTATAATCATTTTCAATTATTTTGTATGTTGAAACCCGATTTTGGTGTTTTAGAATGTTATCGGGGCAATTGACGGAATACACATTCTAGTCTTGGTAAAATGCGACAAATGAAATCGTTACCGAGATAGAAAGGGGAATGTCTCTCTGAATGTCATGGTTGTAGTAGACTTCTCAATGGAGTTTACATATGTCCTGACTAGGTGGGAGGGATCAACAGCTGGACCAAAGGGTCCTACAAGCAGCAACGACCACAGACGATTTCAAAGTACCGCCAAGAAAGTTTAACCTTGTTGATGCAGGGTACGCCAACACTCGTCAGTTTCTTGCACCTTATCACAACACAACTTACCATATATCTGAGTACCGAGGAAATAGACATTCATACAACAACAAGAAGGAGATGTTCAACCACCGTCACACTCAATTATGTAATGTTGTAGAAAGAGCATTTGGTGTGTTGAAGAGGAGGTTTGCATACCTTAAAAAAGGGGTGACACATCCTATAAACTCGCAGTGTCGCCTCGTAATGGCTTGTTGTATCCTCCATAATTTTATACATCACCAGAATGATGGTGACACTATGATGGAAGAAATCCCAGAACACATTTCAACATCTACCTTTCCAGCCAATGGGGTCGATCTGAGTTCGCTACAACAAACAACTTCGGTCGATGCAAGGGAGGGTGATGTATTACGTGAAACAATTTCCAATTTCATTTGGGATACTCGTTGACCTTACTTTGTACTTGTCATCATTTCTGTAGTGTATGAGAACTCATCTACCACTTGACTTAAAATGTTTGTTTTATAATATGCTTTTATGCCTCCTAATTAAAAATGTCGAATTATGTTTCATTAGGTTGTCTTAAAATGAAGAATGGAACGCCATCGTGTCCATGTGGCCTCCAATTCACCGTACGGGTGTACATGGATGTCACAAATACGACAAATGGACGGTTTGATGACAACAACCCCCACAACATGTGGTAGGGGTATTGTTCCAAATAGATGTCATATGATGTTGCCTGCACAGCGAGTACAACCTACCATGGCCACTCTTACTAAAGTTAAGGATGCGCTAGTAACACAACTTATGTATGCTCACAACGAATGCAAATACTAGTATGCACAATGTGACTTTGTCTATTGGACAAGGCTAGGCACTGATAGGCTAGTAGTGAAAATCTCAACTTTGAGGAAGAGTTGCCTATATCTTCATGAACTACTTCACCTACCGATCAATAGTAACTCTTCAACAGAGGAAGAGGGCTACAATACATTATTGTTGTAATACAGCATGATATATCCAAATTAAATTCACTTGTATGTTAGAACGGTCAACTTGTCCCATCGAAATACTCTTCATGTTCTGAACATTTAATTATGTTACTAATCAACAATCATGTTTTAGATGTCGATGAATCCACCTGAACTTCTGAGATGTCATTGTGGTCTAGTTGCAGCCTTGCGGATTAACACAAAGGATGCAAGGTTATATGACTTTGGCATTCTGAGTGAAAGGCCGAGTGAAGTGTATTACATATGTCCTACTAGTCAGGTACGATAGTAAATCCATAAACAATTAGTTGACCCTGTGTACATTGTGCATTCGTTGTCATTAAATTGAACTTGGGAATACATTTTAGGGGAAAGATCGATGTAGATACTTTCACTGGGCAGTCGATCTCCCCCCAACAACTGATTCTTTGAAGGCTGAGATTATGTTACTTACTGGCGAGTGCAAGTCAGTGTGGGGCCAGGTAATGAACAGGAAGGACGTTGTTGAAATCCATCACAACTCCGAAGATATATACACATCCAGAAAGTACGAGTATGAGGTTCTACAAACCTTTGTTGACAAGTTGGAGGAAACTTGTAGTCTTCTTTTAGACATTCCTTCACCTCCTATGACGCCATAACGTTGAATGGCAGAATTAGATTTAGATTGTCTTATCTATTTATATTGTCTATCGTTGGATGTTATTAACATTATAAACTTTCTTAATTCATCCTATGATATAAATGTTGAATTACATTATAAGGTTGTTGGTTTTTATTATAATGTTGTTGAATGTTTTATGGAGGGTGTACATTATTTAACAACAAATAATGATATTATATCTGCATAATTGTGATACACACCCTTACTTCTGATATATATTACTTACATAATTTGTAATATGGTTGGGCATCCAACGAATGTGTTTGCTTTATGACATCCAGAGCACGATCAGATCCTACTTGATGCCATGAGAAGTCAGTATGATATGGGGAGATGTGTCTGTGGATTTGATACTCAAGAGGCTTGGATGAAGACATGGACTGACATTTGAAACATAACGGGGATGCATTTTATAACTTTGAACGAGTTGAAAACCATTTGGAAGAACCTAAAGAAAGACTTTATTATACAAATTCATTTCCTTTTAGCACATTTATTGCCTTCTCATCCCTTAGCGCAATATGTGATCTCCCAGGAGTTGTAGAATACTTAAACAATATTGAAAACAACAACAATTGAGTTGCAGGAGTACGTCGTGAGGGCAACAAATGAAGTTGCAAGAATACCTCTTTTTACTACTTTGTGTATGCTCTGTTTTTACTTTCTACAATTGGACCCCTGAGTTTGATTGTTGTTAAAGCTACATCATAAACTTTCTACTTTATGTATGATCTTTTTTATCATAATGATGATTTTTATTGCTTCAACAGATATATGCACATTAAATATTTATATTTCAATTATCATATTATGTCCACATCATTATAAAATGAACCCTTACCATTACAATATATTACATATAGAATTTGTAATTATGGTCAGGAAAGGTACGATGTCGTATGTCATATGGTGTACAGAGAATGATATGATCCTAAAAGGTTTGATGAGAAACCAATATGACCTGGGGAGATGTGTGAATGGAGTATATACTGTACAAGCTTGGAGGGAGGCATGGCATGACTTTCAAAACTTAACGGGGGTGCCTTACATATCTCTTAGTGAGGTGAAAATTCGATGGTAGTACCTCATGAGAGAGTTCATTAGATAAAATCGTTGCATTTCAGGACCTCTTCTACCTCCTCATTCATTGGTCGTACAACCCATCATTCCACGCAATTTTGTGACGACTCGACGCACTTACCCCCCAAGAGTTGTTGAATACCTAAACAATGTTGAAAATAACAATGATGCAGATGTGGGATTAGGTGGTGAAGGCAACGAATGAAGTTGCACAAAATTATTGACCACTTTAGGGACGTTCATTTCTTTATTATATATGTATTTAAAAATGTACCTGATCCGATGACTATGAAAACTAATTGCAAATAATTGTGACAGTTAGTTTGTTACTATTACTAGTTGGTCAAATGAGTACTTATTTATATTTGTTTTCCAACCAACTTTTATTTTTGTAACAATTATGAAC
This sequence comes from Alisma plantago-aquatica, assembly GCA_963693085.1. Taxonomy (NCBI): domain Eukaryota; kingdom Viridiplantae; phylum Streptophyta; class Magnoliopsida; order Alismatales; family Alismataceae; genus Alisma; species Alisma plantago-aquatica. The sequence continues at coordinate 240,541,710 of OY856412.1, read as the reverse complement.
CATTACATGTTGAAGTTTATGTCAAATACACTAACTATTTATTTCAATTTCTCTTAATAGTTTTCCTAGTTTGTGTAACTTATTGTCAGCCTTACTTTGTTGTTATTATAATTTATTCGGACTTGTACTTATTGATTATACTTAGATGTCAAAGAGGTTTACAAAGTCGCATTCAAAGTTCAAAAAAATGTTGATGTCATGTGCAATGATAGAGAAATATGTGAACAAAAAACTCATGTACAAGTAAAAGTGTTGCGACCCTTCCCAGTCTCATTCCCCAAATGTGAGCCCAGAACAAAGCAACACCGGTGTCACTCACCCAGTTTGTCATCTGTCGTTGTTGTTTGATTGGCTGAATGACAACGTCAAAGAATAGGGCAATGCAGCACTGCAGGAAGAGTGTCATGTTCATAGGATGAGTACGACGAGGACCTAAGCTAGGGTAACTGGGATGGTCCCACTTGGGATCCACAAAAACCTACATCTGCATCGAAGAATGGGCAACACAGTGGTTGGTCGCCATCTTAGACTACTTTTGGGTTTCTAGATCTAGGCAGTTGTAGGGGAGACTGTCTCTTTTTTTGTCTCCTCTCTGCTGGAACATGCCGCATTTGCCCAGTATTTAGACATGATTTTATCTTATTTTTGATATTTAAGTTTTGATGTAAGATATGTCATCTCATTTTCTGTGGAAAAGTTACTTTTATATTTCTATGGAACAATTACTTTTATACGTATTTCAATTAGAATATGAATCTGATATGTTTGGTTTACTTTAATAAGTACCAACTACTTTAAATTAAATAGAACATAAGTACCACATGCCCTTTATGGGAGGTTGTACATAAGTACCACTACTTTAAATTAAATAGAACATAAATCCACATGTTAGAAAAAGTAGTCATGGAAAGAATAATCATATGAATCAATAATCATGGAGGTGGGGTACCAAGACCCAAGAATAATGTTCCGTAGGGTTTAATAAAGTCTCATTATAGAAAAATAGGTTAAGGCACAATTATTCTCAACTTAAGGTGTAAATACACATACATAAATAGGGATTGCACACACATAAAGAGGGATTACACATATATAAATATTTATTGCACATACATAAAGATTGATTTCACATACCTCTCTTACTGATATCAATTACTAACTTTCACCAGTTTAATTGAGTCCAAGTTCCACTTTGCCTATTTTCAATGTATTAACATGTATTAGAGTACATAGTACACATTAATATATAGAAACCTTAATTTTAGACCTTTTTAGAAAAACTCAGATTTATACTCTTAAAACATCACCAATAAGCTTACTAAGTTCTCCTGATCAAGAAGACATGTTTTTTATGTTAATTTTGGAGTTATGATGATTAAGATGTAATTTTTATGGATTTTATGCATTAAATTTGTTTTACAAAAATCACCCTTAATCAAACCATGAAATAAGACCTTGAAAATATTTTTATTAGATAGAGATCAATTTTCCAATTCCAAAACATATTTATTTGTCAAATTTGGATAAGCGGTTTAGAAGATATGAATTTTTCAATACTGACCAATAGGAAATTGCCACATCATCAAACTGATCGAGATAATTGAAGAGAGAGGGAGAGGGAGAAAACACCATTTGACTGAAGATCAGGTTTGAAGTTGTATAGGTAACCAAACTAGAGCTTCTAGAGAAGATAAAACAATAAGAAACCAAAACCTTAGAAGAACATGGTAAAAAGAGATGGGAATCATCGATTTTCAACATAGAAGCATGGGTTTTAAGCATGTACTAAGAAATATATGGGAAGGGGATTAACCAAACTTGCCTCTAGTAAGGTAAGAAGGTCCAAACAGAAAGGATCCTGAGATTAGAAGGTCTAGTTTCTCCAATCCAAGCTCCTTTCTTGAGCAAAGATCACCTTCTCCACTTTAGAGGTGCAAACCCTAGCAAAAGAGCCTGGAGATGAGATGTTTTAGGGTTCTAGGTGGAGTTTTACCATGGAAGGTCATGGTTCTGACTTGGAAAAAGGTGGGAGGAATACTAAAAATATGAAAATAGGGAAGGAAAGGAGGATTGTCACTAGTTTTGGTCAAAATCACCAAGGAGTAGCTTAAGAAATCCTAAATAGAGAAATTTGGAACCCTGGAAGCCTTCTTCACTAAGGTAGGCACGCTCTTTTACCTTGGGATAGAAACTTCGTGGAAAAAAATAGAAGGGATTATTGTCTAAGATGTGGGAAATAGAAGGAGAGTATTGCTTCTTGGATTGGGAGGTGGGAAGGGGTAGGCATGACTTTATAAAGAAGGGGGGCAAGCATGAGGTGTCTATGCGACTTTCCATGTGTCCTTAGGCTAAGGCTTCATGGCCATGCAAGAGGATAGCTCATAGACTCTTCTTGTATACCAAAGGTCGGTCCTAAGAGCCCCTAGAGCCTTCTAGTCCATCCCCACCATCTTTTAAACAAAGAAATAACCTCATTGGTTGATAGCTTTTAAAGATAAGCACATTTATAAAGAGGGTAATCTCTATAATGCCCTTGGAAAGTAACACCTTCAAACCAAGGTGCAACCAGGTGCCCCATGGTTCAAAATCTCGTGAATGGTAAGGGAATATTTAAGGATTACAATTGAGGTGATAATTTGTAGAGAAAAACTCTCAATTGGGTAAATTGTATAAAAGTCCAGAATGTGCATATAATTGCATAACCTGCACAAACAACATCCAAATTGGACCAAACTTCATCCACAAGTTATCTTTGATATGTAAAATATAAATTTGCCATTATTTCCATATGTTGAAGTTATATAATCACATTATTCATTACTTATGCCTTTTACTCATTTTCTCTCCTAAACTTATCCTAATATTTCAAGGTTGTCCAAATTAGATGAAATTTGACATAGGCTAATTTTGATATGTATATTTCAAATTTGAAATTTTTTTCCTCTTTTGAGACTTCTTTTTATGAGATATGTCATATGGCCCATTAACGGCCCATTATCTAAATTGTTCATCCAATTAAGTTTGTTATCTTCATATTACCACTAAAATGAGTTATGTGGCATATTTTATGTTTTCAAATCACATCAAAAAGTTGTATTAAGGTTTATTTGTATTAAAGTTTAGAGTACTTAATTATGGTAATGAAGTTTTCACTGAGGTATTTGTGCATAAACTCTTGTATTGGTACAATTAATGAATAAATGTTCACTAAACGACTATAAATTCCACTAATTAAATAGAAAGACAAATAAGGATAGAAATGAAAGAAAAAGATGGAAAAGGGGGTCAAAAGACAAAATTCCAGAATTCGGTATGTTACAACATGTGTCATGCATTCACACAGTAGTGGTTAAAGTAATATTTACTTTAAATATACATATAAAAGTAATGCTATGAAAAACAACAAGTATAAATTATATATTTATTGTAAATTTTCATCTTGCGTTGCACGGTCAACACAGTTCTGAGGTCATTATTTTTAAATCTATTCTGTAACAAAAGGACAAACTGTTCTTACAGAACATGATATGATAGGATAGCCAGATCAAGATAGGATAGCCAGATCCTTATTTAGTTGTCAAACAGAATCAGACTGCAACCTGACTGGTAGTCAAACAGAATCAGACTGAATCCTGACTCAATCCTGACCAACTGACCAGAATCAGACTGGGTTGCCAAACAGAAACATACCAGATCCAGACTACCTCAATCCAGATCTACTAACTAACCCCGACTAACCCAATCCAAACTACAGAATCTTAGTCCCCAAACAGGGGCTATATAATCCGCGGGGCTGATCCACAGTCCTACAAAACCCACAGGATCCACAATTAGTGGTTTGGGTCAGACGGATAGGATTGGTTCGGATTGAACCTGCCAAGCCTAATTAATTTTACAAAGACAGACGAGTTCTATTGCCGTGTGCACGAAATTGACCGGTCAGAAGAAGCCTTGGTAATCTAATCTTGAGAGAGTCTTCTCCAATTGGTCATGTTTGGAATAGGTGGGGCCACAAATACCGTTTCTTACGTTAATTATTCTCTAGCTGTCTGATCGTATCAGTTTTTTTTTAATTGCTCATGTTTCGTACGTCATGAAGATCCTCATTGCCTGAACGCCGACGTCCGCGGTCAGTCTGTTACTGTTGGTGGTACGGCGTCGTTGGAAACGCGTCAGTTATCATCGCAGCAGAATAGCTGACCTATCGCAGCAAAAAGTTCCCTTGAATTTTGAGAGTAAGATGATCATGTTGTATGCAAAATTCAATTAAAAAGGATAATCGCTTTCCACCGGACTAAAATTATGAGACGCTCAAGTTCCCTCACGCTCACTCACACGCGCCTAAATCACCCATTAAAATCACCTATCCTCCACCTACTCACATGTCATCTCTTCACCTACCCACCTGCCAATTGCCATCTCTGTCACCGATCCCACCGCCTATTCTATTGCTGTAATTTTTCTTTTTCTTTTTTGAAGGAGAGAAAAGGAAAATAAGAGGAAAGTGAGGAGAGAGAGGAGGGGAGTAAGAAAAAAAGAGAATAAAGTTCACACGTCAGAATGACAAAAGTGAACCTCAAAACAATAAAAATAGGTGCCAAAAGACCAACAATGAGCGCCAATGACACCAAATGAATGATTAAACGGGGCCAAAAAATGGATATTTGACACCCAAACAAGATAATGGCACCCAAAAATGAATGTTTGACACCCAAAATAAGATAATGGTGCCCAAGACTCAATGAACATGGATAACTGTACCCAAAAATGGATATTTGACATCAAAAATAAGATAATGGCACCCAAAAATATATGTTTGACGCCTAAAATAAGATAATGGCACCCAGAACTCAATGAACATGGATAACAACGCCCAAAAGTAGATATTTGACACTCAAAATAAGATAATGGTGCCCAAAATTGATGTTTGACACCAAAAATAAGATAATTACACCCAGAACTCAATGAACATGGATAACTATACCCAAAAATGGATATTTGACACCCAAAATAAGATAACGACGCCTACAAATAGATGTTTGATGCCCAAAATAAGATAATGGCACCCAAAACTCAATGAACATGGATAATTGCGCCCAAAAATGGATATTTGACACCCAAAACAAGATAATGGCGCCTAAAAATAGATGTTTGATTCCCAAAACAAGATAATGGCACCTAATGAATGGATAATTGTGCCTAAAAATGGATATTTAACACCCAAAACAAGATAATGATGCCCAAAAATGGATGTTTGACACCCAAAACTCAATGAACATGGATAACTGCGACCAAAATGGATATTTGACACCCAAAATAAGATAATGGCGCCCAAAAATATATGTTTGACACTCGAGAGTTTACGTCGTCTGGGGGGTCACTAATGTGGTACTTTGACGGGGGCAGTTTTCTCGTAAAAAAAAAGATAATGACACCCAGAACTCAATGAACATGGATAAATGCTCAATGAACATGGATAAATGCGCTCAAAAATGGATATTTGACACTCAAAATAAGACAATGGCACCCAAAAATGGATGTTTGACACCCAAAACAAGATAATGGCACCCGATGAATAGATAACTGCGCGTAAAAATAGATATTTGACACCCAAAACAAGACAATGGCACCAAAAAATGGATGTTTGATGCCTAAAACAAGATAATGGCACCCAGAACTCAATGAACATGGATAACTGCGCCCAAAATGGATATTTAACACCCAAAATAAGATAATGGCGCCCAAAAATGGATGTTTGACACCCAAAATAAAATAATACCACCCAAAACTCAATGAACATGGATAAATGCGCCCAACTCTACATACCACTTTTTTTATTTTTCTCTCAAAAATATATCAATATTGGTCATGTTGGCTTGCATTTTTTATAACGAATCCAATGGTTTGCATTTCGTCAAAAAAATCCTCAATGTTCAAAAGTTATACGTAAAACAAATTTATTTTTCCATTACATAACCTCCACCATCCACCTCACCCAATAAATACCCCTCCACGTCACTCCGAAATTACCCTAAAATGTCACTGTCACCTCACCACCTGCCCAACCTGCCAATATCACATTCAAAAAGACAAAACTTCTCATTTTTTTCCACTACCACTTTTGGGCTTGAACTTAGCCTACGCGTAAGTGGTAGTATTGTATTTCGGCCCGGTATTCTACTTACTACATTGATAATTATATTGTTTCGATAGTTGTGCATTTTTGTCAATTGTCGGAGTCTAAGTGTGGTATCCCCCCATCCGTTCATCCGACGGACCTCCCAAAAGTACGCCAAAATTGATGATATTTGAAATTCATCCAGCCATTGTTCCGCCCCGACTCCCCCTATTGCCTGTGAGAACCATCTCTTCTCCTCCTCCAATCGCCTCTCTCCTGAACACTCTTTTCTCTCCCACTAATCGTCTCCTCCCGCTATTGACAATCTCCTTTCTCGTCCTCCTTCCTCTACACCGGTCCTCCCTCGAAACCTACCCCGGAACCCCCTTTCTCCCTCGAACCCTACCTTGAAGCCTCCTTTCTCCTCGTTCTTTGTCAATCTCACATCTCGTTCCACACTACGAAAAATATGGTCTTTAACTACAAAAAAAAATTGTAGCGAAAACCCGAAAATGTGTAGCCAAAAGCTTTGGCTACAATTATCCTTACATTTATAATATATAGCTAATACCCGTGTAGCTAATTGTTTAGGCTACATTTTTCAAACTTGTAGTTAGTTATGCCTTTGGCTACAAATTCATATGTAACCCTAATTGTAGGTAAAAATGTCCTTACACATAAAAATGTAGTTTCTATTGTAGCCAAATGTATGACTACAATTCAATTTGTACCTATAATATGTAGGGAGAGATGGCATTGGTTACAATTGTATTTGTAGTTCATGTATAGCAAAAATTAGCACTTGCTACACATGTAATTATAGCTAGTGAGTAGTGAAAGACACCATGTACTATACATACATATGTAGTGAGAGACATTATGTATCCAGTCAGTCGCTTGCCAATATAGAGGGGTTTTCAATAAGAAAATAGATGAATGTTAATCAAGATCGAGTTATGCTTACAATGTCAACAATGATACTTTTATTTATATTTGAACAATGAGTACACATGGGGAGGACATTAACCTGGCCCCTGTTTTACAATATGCATGGGAAAAAGACACATGTATACAATATGTTCTTCTGACTACATCTGTCCACTACAGACTCTATACAATATGGGACACCTAAAACCCATGATTTCAAAGAACTCAAGCACATTTTCTCGTGGACCTTGGTAGAAAATTTGCCCATCCGAGAGAAGCAGAATATCATCAAAAAGATCATATGTCTCTGGGGATGGCTGCAACAAAGCAATTACGGCTGTGCCACCAAGTATGTGAACTAACTGTCGTAGGGAATTGATAATTTGAAATGTGGTAGAGCTATCAAGACCAGTGGATATTTCATCCGTGAAAAGTGCCTTGGCCGTTCCAACCATCATTTCACCTACAAAAGGAAATGGACAAACTTAGAATTCATCTATCACAATTATGTTTTTTAATAATATTAAACCATATAAATCAAAAGTTCAGATAAGCACACAGACTGAATATCTCAATTCTACCTGTTGTCACACGTTTCTTCTGTCCACCCGAGATCCTTCTTATCATTGCATCACCAACCATAGTATCAACACATATGTCAAGGTCTAAGATCTGTGTTGAAGTACAAAGAAGATAAATATCCAAATAGTGGGGGGTCTTAACAAGATTTCATGCTTGTGATAGCATACCTAATGGTCCATAAAGTATATTCTTATATTCTAAGCTTGCTCATTCTTATATTTTGATAACCTGCTTGCTGAAATTTGGAATATCAGAGCAGATGTTTTTCTCTGCAAGAACCTAAAAGGAGATTGTCAGATGCTGTAATACTGGATGCATTATATGAAATGAGAAAACAGAATACAGAAAATGATGCAGTGAGTTGATATTATGGTTAGACACTTAAATACAAATAGGCTTTTTTTTGCAGTAGCTTAAGCACATTCAAGAAAAGCAAATGCCTATTCCAGTAATCCCGCTTTATAGATCAGAGATGGGAGATATAAGATGGGATGTCTATGAGAACAGAATGTATAATCATTTAGATATGTTAATGCATCATTCTTGGTGACTCTGAAATATCAAAAAATTGCACACTAACTAAAAGCCACTTGTTGGTTTTTCGTTGTGAAGATGTATGGTCTAGAATTTGAATCTTATTCAGGAGAAGAGGTCTTGGGTGGAAATCCAACCAATGTTTGGAAAGATAAGTGGGTGCGAGGATTTGAGAATGATAAGTGGGGTCTTACATAGAATTGTCAGATGTTGCAGACGCATCTACAACTGTTGAAGAAGCTTCAGAAGCAGCTAAAAAGGTAGCTTCCTCATCATTTGTAATCTTCCAAACCTGGAGAGGGAAGTATACACATAAGTGTGTAAACATTGATGAAGAAGAAAAATCCTACATAGCACAGTTTAAGGAATCATGTATATCCCATTTGGTGCACTATGGATGTATTTTATTATATGATTTCCTACATGCATGAATTCTATACAACATTTCTGTGGTGTGCTTCTAATGCTCTAGTGAGAGAAATAAATATTCTTCAAATGGCATGAAAAAATTCTTGTTTTATCACATGGCTCGGTTCTTCAGATATTTATAAGTATCCCTTGCTTGTCTGTGTAAAATAAGTTAGATATACAAGCAAACCAATAGTACATAAGGTGAAAAAGTAAAAATCAATTGTGCTTGCCTCCATTGCAGAATTTTTAACTAGTTTTGCTGATGCATCACTTGCAGCTCTCACTGCCTCAGCAGGTTCATTAGCAGCACATGCTTCAGCCTCAGCGGTGTCTACCGCTTTCTTTACCAAGTCAGAGATACTTCTTCATCCCACAGTGCACCTGAAACGATCCTCGTCTTCAACTAAAGAGCCACTACTGCCACTATTAGATATCTTCATGTCGGTTATTCTACTAACATCTTCACCTTTTATTTCAAACCATTCATTAACACCGATACTCTGTCCTGGCTCACATATCTTGAGTCCACTCCCTGGAGAGGCCAAAATTTTGTCACTCTCCAAAGACCCGTCATGCCTTCCTTTACCCCTGTTCCTTGATGATCCCCTAATTAATCTATGCCTTGAAAACTCGTCTCTTACATTCTCATCAGTATCCTCACCACGCAAAGTCCTATTTCCGACCTGTCTCTCTCCATATTTTGGTCTTGCAGAATGTGTATCCCTGTTTTGTCGTTGCTCATCAATTAGCATGTTGGCTTACATTCTCGAATTCGGATAGCAATACAAATGTCTGAGGATGGCCTTTACAAGTAGCTAAGTAGAAATCTCTATAGCAAATAGTGGATAGAAAGATAAGAGTTTCATGAACTTGAAGAAAGAGGTAGCAACATGCATAGATGAAAATCAATGTGCCAGGAAAAGGAGGTCATAATACAAATAAAAATCATTCTGCCTATCAAATTATTTTAAAGTATTAGAAAACACTTACTCGTTGCTGGATTCATCCACTCTCCATCTAGCATCACAAAGATGGTGGATGTGCAACAACCATAAGAACATTCCCCTAAATGGAAAGCCACATCATGAATAAGCATAAGGTGGCAAGGCTTTAACCAACAATAGACAGCAACCCTTTACATGTGATTTCAGATCATCAAAGAAAAGCTCCACAAGATCACATACTCTATTACAATCACTCAAAAAACGAGTATGTTCTAGTCCAATTAGCATGTACTTTGTTACAAAGTTTAATAAACAATAAGAAAACAGAGAATATGGGTGATACATTAACACAATAAAAAATAGATAAATTATAATGTATAGTACCTCTAAAGTGAAGTAATATAATGCATGTAGGTATCTTATAATTTAATATGGACTTCCACATTAAGACATCAAGCAAAAAGAACATGACTGAAATGTCATGTAATGTTAACAACTTGATTTATACCAATTTGAACAACAAGACAACTGATATCTACATACCTGTTGTCATACTAGCCCATACAACTTCAGGGTACAAGATTCAACATTCTTTGTGTTGACCCACATTTTGTGAAGCAGCTCCAATAGGTCAGTACCTCACTAGTCCATCAATGATTGGTCTTATTTTTAGTAATGTCATGGGTTGTCAGTTCCATCTGGCAATAGCAGTGCCGATTGACTGATGGCATGGCACATATAGTGTATGATTCATGGACAAAAAAAATAGAAGGAACTAGGCTTCATCACAAGAAAACCATAGAGAAAGGAAAAATATTTAGAAGGCTTATACGAAGATTGTTAATTAGGCTCTGAGCAGTTGTATGGTTATGTATCATCATTTGCAGCTCCCAATCGTCATTTTTTGTTTGACCTTCAGATTTACGGTCATCAGTGGTAGTAGGAGGAACTAACATACATAAGTTGAAAACATATAGTTCATCCAGTCTCATCCCATAGCTGTAGCTTTTCCAGTAGAAATATAAATTCGTTGAAAACAATAGAGAAGGAATAAGGTAGCAAGCAACTCACCATGATCCAAATATTTCATCAAGTAGCCTTTTGATTCTGTCTCTCATGACTCCCCATCTTCCATGATGTTGTTAGCAATAGGTACAATAAGCTTTAGTGGTATTGATGTCCCTCCAAACCTGCATGTCAAATACTTTCCTCTTGGCAACCACAACAGAACCAAGTCTCTTATTTCTTCACATGAACAAGCACTAGTAACTTCTTTCTAGTATTCTTGGCTCTCTAGTCATGCTTCACTGCCAGTGCCAAAATCATCTCCGACATTGCTACAATGTTGAACAATACAAGATTAGATGGTTCTCTACTAGAATGAAAAGAAGGGGTAAATTACAAAGTATATTCAGTCCGAAGTAGAGGGCCATGGATTATGCCCAGAGTAGAAGGTGAATGACATTGGAGAACAATGGCAGCTCCTAGGTTTCATTTTCCAACTATTGTCCCATGGGTAAAACCTTCAACTAGATATTTCTTCCCCTTTGTTGCTTGTTTCAACTCCACCTCATGACCTCTTCATTTCTGTAGATTGATGGAGTGGCTGCAAACAGTAAGAATCTTATGAGATATTTGGCATTCTAAGAGAATTGGTTTTAGTAAAAGGTGTGGACTGTAATAGTATGTTCAAATCCATGGGTAGGTGGTACGAGCTGCAATAAAATTAGAGAAGAGACATAATGTTTCATTACTGTTGATAACACTTGTATACTTTCACAAAGTAAGATGTTACCTTGAAGCATTGAGTAAAATACCGGGTCATCACAAACCCACAGTAGCAGTAGTCAGCATACATAGAAAACCTCTCATCAATAGCATACATAAGATCATATAACTTTATTAATATATATAATAACCCTTCATTGAATTGAGTTAATGTGCCACATGCATCCTGAGCAGAGCTGTGAATTTTTGTTCCACGAAAGTGCTTCATTGGACTCTCACTTCTATGACTGTACTTGTAAGAATCTCTGAAAAATGGCTGATACACGAGTTCATTGGTTTGGTATGCCTACCAAGAGATGTGTGATGTTGCGTGGGAACAACTTCACGTGCATCCAACAACTACACAGCTTGTCATGGTCTGATTAGACAACTATCACTCCAAAAGCATATTGATATTTGATATCAGCAATCAGCTCTGTTATAACTACCTACATAGCTTAGATAATGAATAAGGAACGTTGAGCATTCACAACCATCCAGGACCAGATTTCTCTTTATCTTGGAGATAGTAGACACACTTGAAATTTTAGGCATGTTCACTAGGAGATGAATACAGTTACCTACCATTGAAACAAAGTGAGGCCACCTTATAAGGATCATTGTTAGAACAATAGAGATATTGTCAGAGGTACTATGCTCAACTCATTAATTATACAACATTGCATCTTGTCTCAAACACTAAGAAGCCACAAGACAATCAAGAAGGTCGCCAAGCAAGCATAAAGCAAGTGTTGAGTGAGCACATGCATATAAGAACCATTACAGTCAGTGAAAAGCCTTGATGCTTTTACTCAAAGATAAAAGATCCCATAGAATTTGAAGCCAAAGGTTAGGATAATGCACATGTGATGTTAGCATACTTGTAACGATATATAATTATACATGAGAGTTAAACCATTACAATTACTAAATGGAAGGGCCACGTGATGCATATTTAACACACATAATGAAGCATGTGCTGCTGAAAGTAGCTACAGAAACAACAAAACAAAACTACTAGATCTTGTAACAACATATAACTAATGTATGAAATTATTCTACAGTAGCCACACTGTCAGAAATGACATTTTTGGGCATAACATTGGTTTTATACTGTAAATGGAAAAAATATTTGCAAGCGGGCCAAACATGGACGCCCATTCTCCAAATGGCTACAGTGGCCAGAATAATGAAAAGAGCAAATAAAGGCACACTAAAAAAAACTAAAACAATTTTTCAGACATTATCTTCATTTAATAGGTCAAACGAGATGCTGTCATTCACAATTCCAAAAAATTAAAATCTGAAACAAGCATCACGTAGTATCTTTAGTCAATTGGTCAAACGTAATTTTTTCAATCTCAAGTGAAAAAAGGCAAATGCAACTAACTTGGTGCATGGAACGCTTGGTTGTTTACATAATTTATAGTAGAATTACTGCATAAGTAGACTACGAAAGGTGATCATTTTCTAGAATGTGCTTCACAAATACCTTCAAAATACGATATCAGACAAAAACTAACATACTTTTCACATTTGTAATTAAGAGAAACTAGTGACAAAAAAAATTTAATAGCATCAATAATGCAAGGTGACTACCACAATCTTCTTGGTTTGTTGTTAAGTGATCACCTACTGTAGAGATCTCCCATTCGATTGATGACATTTTAAATACATGATCCAATGGCTATAAATTATGTAATTTAACTATGGTTACACTTTAGATGTAGAGTAGAAAATCAAGTTTAATAGGAAATATTGTCCGAGAGACATATTGCAGAAAAACAGATTTACTATCCGAGAGACATGTTGTAGAAAAAAAATCAAATCATGATGGACTGAAAGAGATGCAGCAAATTACAAGAAAAAGGTTATATGAGATACTAAATGTTTAGAAATCTTCCATAGATGCATGCATAGTCAGTAAAAATGTTATTATAAAAGTAGGAATTTAAAGTTTCTCCACAAATGTTTAGTCCTTCCGGTGTTTGTTATCATGTTTCAATACGATTTCTTTCACATTTTAGATTAAGAGACCTAACAAAGTGATGAATCTACCCATGTTCAATGACATGTACCCTAGAATGGACGAGTGTGAAAATTGGGCAATGTGAAAGAAGAAACAATCAACCTTCATTGCAGTTGGTAGATCATAACCAACAAGATGGGGATCAGATTGTTATACCTTCAATCTGATGAACCCCTTTCATTGAAGTTAGTAGATCATAATTTTTAGACAGAAGTAAGATCTATAATTTTCATATTTCTATACCTTCGATCTGATGAACCTCTTTCATTGAAGTTGGTAGATCATGACCAACATGAAATGAATGATAAAGAGCTCCCGAAATAGACATCCGAGATCTGAACTTTCCAGAAACCAAACTGAAACAAATCGACAAAAGATCAATATATCTTCATTTTCATAAACAATAGATGTTTTACTTAACATTATAATTATAAAGAGAACAAACTATACCCATAAGCATCATAAGCTTAAGAACATCAATACAAAACATTTAGTAATCTATCCACAAGCAAATAAAGATCTTACATAGATCTTTGAAAGAGGTATACCATAAACTCTAGCTATGTTTTAGAGAAAATATAACATAGCTAAATGGAGATAATGTTGGATTGTGTCATGTCCTTACACCTGGCTTCATGGGAGATAGACAACACAAAAATCAAGGAAACCTTACAATTCATGGATTAGAGCACAATAAAGTTGTAGACATAATAGTGTTTCATACCTCTGAATTAGATCAAATGGGTCACAGTTCTGGTTGACTTATGTATGTGCCATGAGCTGTGGTAAACGTGTTAAGCTGGGCCATGCGAATAAATTTTGGTAGTGTTGAAACAATGCCCATGTCATCCACCTGTTTGCAATGATGAAACATTTCCTATGGTGTCCAAGACATCCACACTTATTGACCCTAGATAAGGGAGATAATTTAATGAAGAAATTAAATAAGTATATAAAAAAACATGCGGATGAGATCTATAGCTAAGTGAGTAGGACCACAAAAAATGAAGTCCCCAAATTAGCATACCTGCCTAGGGCATCAGCCTTCCTTGCATCCACAAAGAAGAGAACTGGAGGAGCATGCTTGGAAAACATTTTGAAAACCAGAAACAATCAAGCTGTCTGGCTCACAATAAAGTCAAAGTATTACAAATGACAACCCTAATCAAGAGAGAAATCAACCTTTCGTAGTGATGAAATCAGAGGAATATAGGATACTGAAAACTTCCTTCCTCGACATGAAGTAGAAGTTAGAGTTTTGCTGACCACCATGTGTATGACAACCATTGCACAATCCAATGTATATGCTGAAAAAAAGACTTTTGATAGAGAAGCAGAGGCTTATGGCGCGTGCAAAGCTAATGAAGAGGAATTTGGCATATTTTGAAAGATGATAAAATTTTGAAAACCAAAAACTTGACTTTAAAAGTAGATCCCAAAATCCGGAATTGGAGAAATCTAATGCGGATCTAACAGACATCAGCGTTTGGGCTCACTCTGATTATGTTTGTGATAAGTCTTCTAGTTATTATAACTACAACTGTCAAGTAATTACTTCCTTGGCATCTTGGCCTATGGAACTCCTGGTGTTTGTGTATATGTCTTCTCTGATTGCAAATGTTGAGTTTTTGTATGTTAAACTAGCTTTAAACAATAAAAATGATGACCATGTTGTTAGTGGCTTACCTTTCTTCCACATCAAAGATCATTTTAGACTGTTCTCCTTGCGTGTGAGTAAGAAAACACGCATCACATGTCTCTTGTCCTATGGCAGATAGCCTGTTAATAGAGCAATCAAAGGGTTTGTATTTGCAAACAACATTAAATGGGCAACATCAGCATCTTGTAGATTGAAAACAAAAAGAAATTGACATCTACAAAAAAATCAGAAAATGGAAACATGAGCATTGATGTTTTAGATTGCATATGCATGAAAGTATTGATGACTATAAGATTTATCAATTCACATAACTTGATTTTTTATTGGGTTTATGCCTCTCCTTTGTATCTAATTCCCATCCATAAAAGGTACCATCCATCTACTTAATTACATGATGTGCAACGTCCATACCTTGGACCCTGCAATTGCTGATAATTTGTTATAGTAAAACATACCAACTTCCATGCACATATGTGGTTGATCATCCATAAATGTCTGAGACATTGCCTATATATATGTCATTCTATCATGTATAAGTTAACAACTTAAGAAAGGATCATAATACAATCTTTCACGACCACAAACATTTTGAGTGCTATTTGGAAAAATCTACCTCACTGCCAACTTTAAATATGCTATAGACCAGGGAACCACCCAGATTTTTCTTTCGGTCGGTTGTTTCCCAACCAAAGATATGATGTCATATTTTAGGGGATTAAAATTAGATCCAGAGGAAAATACAAAGAAACAAACTTAGCCATAAAGCAAAAGTTGATATAAAGAAGAGGAAGAGTATAAAGAAATGGGTAATCTAGGATACTACTTCTATAAAAATTAAATATAACCAACATATCTAAACAGATTTTAATACAAACAAAAGAGTAATGAAAAACACACACAATACAACCTTTACTTAACATGATGCGACCAATACTTAGTAATCTAAACATGTGATTTAATTAATATTATGATTAAATGACCATTGTCTATGCAATATTAAATTCATGAAAGTGGAATTAATAAGATAGGAAAATAACAATAATCATCAATGATAAATGTGTATGAAAAATCAAGGAAGACAGGTGATCATCAACATCCATAATGGCGTCGAGAAGAACAGCCTTACAAGGGCATCAGATAAGGGTTTGGTGAGGGCGGCAGGAGTCGACCAGACTTCAGGCATCGTGTCAAACAGGGAGATCGGTGATGTGACTTTGGCGCTGCACGAGACTGCTGTTGAGAGGACACTTCACAGAGAGCAAGAATCCGGTGAGGATGTCGGTCAGGTCCAGTGACGACGGTGAAATCAGAGACGTGATGACCTAGGATTAGTGGCGCACACTGAAACTATGGGGAACTCAGAACAGTAACTGAGGCGTCAGAGCAATGACTGAGGGCACCGATGAGCGATCGGTGCTGCGTCGGAGCAGTGACTGAGGACGTCTGCGTTGAGGGTAGCACAAGGGGGGAGGTGCCGGCTGGAAAGTAGAGGACTTCAGAGGGAGATCGCTCCGGCGGTGAGGGCGGCACAGGGGGGAGGTGCTGGCAGTAGACTTCGGAGGGAGAGGGCAGAGCAGGAGGGAGGTGTCGGCAGTGGACTTCGGAGGGAGAGGGCGGGCGTTGGGGGAGGGAGAGGGCGACGCATGGGGAGGGAGATGCCAAAAAGAGGTGTCGCATAGGGAACTCCGGTGGAAAGAAGCGTTCGAACAGGGAGTCGTCGGGCGGGAACCGTCCAGAGGATCGCACGACCGGAGCCTCATGCGTGGGGTTGGGGACGGGAATTCAAAAACCAAAACACGGAAGCCCGCGGGTAATGAGAAAATTTGGGTGTTTTTTTGCTTTTAATTAAGGAATCTAGCTACATTTATTTAGATACAATTAAAAGGAGAGAAAAATTGTAGCTATATCTTAATTATAGAGCTAGCTACAATTATTTAAGTTACACAAATTGATTTTATAACTAAAAATATCTCTCGCTACACATAAATTAAATGTAACCGAAGCAATTGTAGCTAAATCATCTTTTTCATGTAGTGCCACTGCCTCTGCCTCTCCTTGTTGCCTCACATATCCGTGGTGGGTTTTTTTTGGTGTCGTCCATCTCTACGCCTTCAGATCCAAGACTATGCTTTGTGGTTGCAGTGGTTCGAGTGGACGTCGTCAGATCCAGCGTTGTGGTTCATGGTCATGGTGGTTCGAGTGGATGCCTTTAAATCCATCACTACGGTTCGTGGTCACAGTGGTTCAAGTGTACATTCAGAACCAACATTTCAATTCATGGTCATAGTGGTTCTCATGAAGAACATCTCTAGACAAGCAGGTTTGTCCCCTTGACCCTTCCTTGTTGGATGATTGGCTCGCACTACAAATTTGCTCGCCATTTTACTAGATTGAAGGTGGATTGGGTGATGGTTTATCCATTAATTTTGGGCTACTACCAAATATTTGAGTATGGTTGTGTCAATTTTTTATATTTTGCCACTAACATAGGTGATGGTGTGTGAATCGTTTGCAACGATAATTAGCGAGTTGTTTATAATATTTCTTTTATCAATATGTTCCATGATGAACTAGTTGCCTCTCCCTTTTGTCATGGTGCTTGAGGATCACAAGGATTATCTCTACTTTCTTTGGGAGGTGGGTTCCTAATGCTGGTGATTTTTTACAATAGTCCTTTAAAACTTTGATTGGATCTTTTATAAATTACATGTGCCTTTTCTTATCTACCACCACGTTCTCCCACCCCTTGTCTCTCTGATCATCGATGAGTTCTGTAAAATAGTTTATTTGAGCAAGTGTGGAGAGAATGAAAGCAACATATGGAAGATAGAAGGAGAGATTCACCTTAGTAGTACTTTTGTAGGTTAATTGAGAAATTTTCAAATCATGAGAGAGAGGTATGCCATCATTTTCCCAAACTTGGCCAGGGGACCTAGTATCTACCGTCATCAATCTCATCCCATCTTGTGTTATCCCATCATGGTTTTTGTTTCCCTTTCTTGCCATTATTAATAAACATTCATATAATTCCACCCTCATCTTCATTTTGGATCGTTTATAATGGTTTTTGTTATGGAACAGACAAGGCATGTTGGCATGATGAAAAGTGTTTGCTTTGATGTCTAGACTAGTGTGCATTCATGGTGAGAGTATGACCATTCTCCTCAGGACTGTCACCTGTCTTTTTGGTTGTTCTGATATTAATATGCCAGAATGATTTACTAGAAGTTCCAGGACCCATACGTCCCCATTGCCTATTTTTTATCCTTTTCTAGCTCACTTTAACTCACTAGACATGTTTACTTATCTAGTTTTAGGTTTACGTGGAAGTGAATGTGGGATTGAGTGCATGTGGTTGGCATTGAATTGGGTGTGTATAGATGCAATACAAAGTGATGGCTGAGTGTGGATGGTTGCTTTGGTGTGTAGATTGTTGTGTTTGGTGTGTAGGTTGTGGTATTTTGTAGGTTGTTGTGTTCTGCAAGTGTTATTCAATGTGCACGTGTTATTGTGGTGATTTGGTTGGTGATTATAGTGGTGTTGGTTATAGTGAATGTGTAGATGTTACTGGAAGTTGTGGTGTTGATTATGGTTGTGGATTTGGGTGATGATTGGGTGAGGAGGAAAGAAGGTGTTGTAGGGAAATATGACAACAGAAATGACAGGGGAAACAAAAACATTCTTATCCTATTCCCCATAACCAGTAGATTGTGTCAACAACTATGAATTGAGAAGGAGGGTTGCAAGGTATATACCTGGTCCTAGAGCAAGTCAAGTGTAACATACCGAAATCTGGGCATTTTGCCTTTTGGTCCTCTTTTTCCATCTTTTCCTTTCATTTCTATCCTCTTTGGCCTTTCTATTTAATTTGTGGGCAATATGATGGTTTAATAAATATTTGTTCACCTTTTCTCTCAATATTTGGATTTATGCACAAATACCTCAGTAAGACTTTAGATAATGGGCCTAAAGTGCAAATTGTACACTAAGCAATAAAAAAAATAAAATATTTCATCCTAGAACTTTCTAGCACTTCCTAGAATAAGAGAAATAAGAGAAAATCCGAATTTTATATAAAGGAGAAGATAAATGCAATAATTAGAAGTAATATGGGATTTAATGGATAAGAAAGGATAATGAGAAAGATATTGCACCAAAATCATAATTGGAAACCCATTAGGATAATCTGATACTTAAATTCGTTTTCCTGACCAAAAAGTAACTTAAGGGTCAAGTATCATTTAAAGTGGAACATAAATGTAAATAATAATATCATTATCAAAAGAAAATAGGAAATAGGCCAATAAAGTGAAATAAAATACTTAATGTTCTCAAATCAGAAAAATAACTCCAAATTCGTAATCTAAACATAAAAATAAGCCTTTGGGAAAATTTGCATTTAATTTGGTCAATGTTTAATATTTTATTTTATTATGGAGAGAGAAAATTATTTAAAGACAAAAAAATATTAAATATATGTTGATAAAAATTAATTAATGTCAAAAACGTGTTCCTAACGTTTATTATTATTTGTATACCATGTTTTATATTTTTAGAAGGTTTCTAGATGCCTCTAATAAATTAAAAGGTTAAATAAGTGATAAAATTTAAATGAATTAAATAAAATAATAAAAGTCTTCAAAAAAATATATTAATACCAAATTCGTGTTCTAAACGTCAAAATATATCTTTGTATGAATTTGATTCAATTTAGAAAATATTTTATAAGAAGGTGAATTAAGGAGAGAGAAAGTGTACAAAACTTTCAAATCATTATTTAAAATAATAAACGATATCAACAAATGGAAATAATACTAAATTAGTATCCAAAATATTAAATGTGACTTGTGGATCAAGTTTTATAAATTTTTGGATAATCCTAACATCATTAGTAAAGGAGGAAAGAGAAAATAGTAATTGGCTTAATTAAATAATCTAATTTTCACAAAAGTCAAATCTAATTTTATATTTGGATTCCTCACCCCAAAATCAGTAAACCTACCAAATTTGAGTTTATTTGGACTTTATTTGCACCCTTAAATAATTAGAGAAAGGTTTATGTATTAAATTCACCAAATGAACAAAGTTAGCAAGTTGTATTAAACGATCATTTCATCTCCTACCTTGGAAACGGATGAACAGTAAATTCCGAATATTTTGATTTTTCGGATGGCCATATCTCCCTCGTTTCTCAACGAAACTTCACGAAACAAGTTGTTTTGGATTGCAAATTCAATTCCGCATCCAACTAGCATAAGATCACATGTTTTAATCGAGTATTCGTGAAACGCCTAAAGCTTGGGCGCCGCCTCTCTCTACCCCCATCCAACTAAACCCTAGTCTAGGTTACCTTGCCTATATATAACCATGCCCCTAGATCCTCCGGCACATTTGCAACTCAACGCACCGTTCAATTTCAAAGTTCGCAGCCGTTTCGAAAACCGTAGAGCAGTCGAAGACGCAAGGCTTGCGGCACCCTTTGCTCCTAGTTTCCTCGATCATCGTCTCAATTGAAGGTAACACCAAGTTCTTCTTGCTCTGAGCTTTCTTTCGCATATTTAAACGTCCAGTTTGGTCTAGTATCCCGGTTTTGCCCAAGTTTTCCCCAAGCTAGCTGCTCACGGCAGCAGCTATGGCGTGCGGGTGAGAAGAAGGGGATAACCCAACCTCGTTTTACCGATTTGCCCTCTGTTCCTTTCTTCTTCGCTTTGATTTCGCGCAAGGGTATAACCGTCTTTCAACTAGTTTTGTTTTGTTAAGACGAGTCAAACCCGGACGTTGACCACGTGACTTGGCTGCCCCTTATTGGGCCAAGTCAGCAGGTGGGCCCGGGCTCTCGCTCTCTCTCTGTGTTTGATACAAAATGCCTACGTGGCAGTTTTCGATTGGTCTATTTTTGAAAAATCGTAACTTTTTACTCGTTGCTCCAAAAATTAAAAATAAATATGTTTTGGAATCGGGAGAACGAGTTCTATCTAACAAAAATACTTTCGTGGTTTGATTCTGAGTTTTTCGAATATGTATTTTTCGAAGTTGTTTTAATTAACTAATAAATATGGAAAATAGCCTAAAAGTCAATATCTCGAAAATATATAACATTATATGTTATTTTGATCAGGAAATCCTAACTAAGATGATGATGAGGTTTTTGAAGTCTAATTCGATGGTTTGCATGAAAATTTAGTAATATTAGGGTTTTCAATCTTTAATGAATGCATATAATTCTAATTTATAAATCTAATGATGTATTAGGGAAAGTGGGTTCTAAATTCGTGTGAAGGGTTGGAAAGAGGGATTTTAGAACACCTGAGGCTAAGGTATGTGTTTTGTTTGTGCATCTACCTTTCAGTTGGGAAAACATTAATCTATTACCCATACTTTCTTATGAGGTTTAACTTGATCTAAATCCTTGAATCTTGAAACCTAAATTGCTTATTGCCTCAAAAGTAGATGTAGTATTATCTTGATTGGGTATTCATACCCCACTGCCATGTTACATATTCTTTTGCTCAACCTTGCCATAACTCTTTTGTTAGCATGTAATTAAATGATCTATTTAATGTTTAAGTAGTGCTACTTATGTACAACCACCCATAGAGGGCATGTATATAATCGCCCTAGGGGAATGTTTATAATTATCCCCAATAAAAAAATTATAGGTGAATGGAAATGTCTTATTCTTCCCTCACCTAAGGTTAGAGGTCTGGTAGGTGCCTCAACCCTACTTAGTTAGGTAGACATATTAATTTACATGCAAATCCTTTATTTACTTTTCTTATTGGCAAGTTTCCTTAATTAAAGCCTCATACTCTTGATGTCTCATCTTATGATGAACCCTAGCCTATTTTCACATGCTTTACTTATCTTTCCATCTTAGAATAGTTTTGTAACGCATACTGTTGATGTCTCATCTTATGATGAACCCTAGCCTATTTTCACATGCTTTACTTATCTTTCCATCTTAGAATAGTTTTGTAACGCATACTTTTATTTTCCTTTCCCTTTTGCTGGGTGACTTCCCAACCACCCAGGTGTGAAGCAAGGTGGTTGAATAAGACTTGAAGATCTTGGCTTTGGTTTGGACTTAGATGATGGACATGTTACTTGGAGACAAAAGTGGAGTAGTTAGATTTCCCTCTACTTAGATCCTCTTTTTGTATAGAGCATGTACACCCATATTGGGAGAATTTTTATGTACACTTTATTTGAAATTGAATATAGTCAAAATTTTATCTTCCGCTGCTATCCAAATTGGATTTTGTTTACCATTGTTTTGAGTAGAGAGGTGGGTTTATCCCACTCTTTACATCAAGCGACACTTCTTGCGGAGTTGTGCTTCTTTCTCAAGCATCACACGAATGATTGTCCTCGACAACTTCCTGGTGTAGCACCATAAAAGGTAGTTTACAATGTTCTCCTAGAGTGATGGAAATAGCCACCACGCCTCTACGTAATCCACACAGACTACTGGGAACTCCATGTTATTGTTCTAGAACTGGGGGGAAAGGGTTGTCTCTTTGTGTTGTCAACGTGCTAGCGTTGACTTTTCTTCCCTTTAGTAATCTCTCCCTTTTACGGGTAAGATGCCTCTGGCTCTCACATTACAACAATGTTGAATGAGGAGTCTTGTCATGCAAGAGTGTTGAGAGCCTTGTCCACCCCCCCAATAGGAGTGGATGGGCTAGGGTTTCCACAAACCTAGGGAAATGATAGCACATATTTCATGAACTTTCAGATATTGTGAATCACTAGTTGGTCGACTGGACTCCCAGATAATCGACTGGCATGCCAATCGATCAAATAAATATTGCAGTCGTTCAATTTGTTGTTTTTCCTATTTGCAAACATTCTAACTTTTAATGTGCCGATTAATGCACATCATGACTTCAACATCATTCCTTAATCCAACCCTACTAATCACCTTGATCGACTTCAGCTGGGCAATTGTCAGCCAGTATTGTTTAATTTGATTACTTAAACACTTTATTAACCAAGTTAGACCTTATCTATGAGTAAAGTCCTATTCTAGGGACTTCCTATGTGTGTGGCCCTATAGGTCCCAAATTACATTGGCACTGAACGTCCATAACCAGATTATGACATCACAAACAATGAGTGGTATCTAGAAACGTATCATTTCTACCCAAATAATTGAAAAGTTGGAAAACAACTTCAACCTACAATCTGTGATTAGTGTTACCGTGGTCGTATAGTTCCTTTGTCTCTGATATCTAGATTGAACTCAAGGCATGGAGTTGTCGTCTGCTTAATATTCAATTTATGTTCCTTGAACTAGAGCAGACTGTATGAGATGCATGGGAGCTCACGTATCACATATTGAGTCACATGATGATGGCCATATGTTTCTCAATCTTGCTTATCAAGTGGCCTAGATATTAACTCCTATAGGAGGGACAAATCCCATCTACATTAGTTACACACAAACCCATGTGTCACAATGTACATGAGTGCCACCTTTATAGAAACCTTTATCCAAGGTCACGTTGGTTGGTGTTAAAGTTTTCCAAATGACATGTGATGAGTGTAATGAATTTAGGTCTAAGAACCACAATCAACTTTATCACTTGGAAAGTTGATTGTGACTACGATTCCATAGTTTCCATGTATCACTCTCAACGTGATTCTGGCTGGTATATTGTTCTCTAACAAGTATATATCTTTTTGACTTTATATTCTATATCATGACTAATGAGACTTTGTCATCAGTCAACACACATTATAGTCTTATGTATTATTGTGATTTATTTTGCTTCCACAATAATATCCTACTAAGGACATAACAAGAATGTACGTACTCTTACCATACATATGATTTCATTGTTCAAGTCCTCAACTTGAAGACACGTCATTGAGTAACATCATCCTTTAGACATATACCATGTTTGTGTCAACATTTCACGATTGAGACAAACATAATAGATAGAATTCTATTTTAATTATCAAATCAATTACATGATGCCCCAGCATAATCATCATATGATTGGCTCTGTAGGCATCTAATTGTCTCTCTGGGCATATATATCAATAGACTCCCACTTGCACCTATATCCAATAACTCACAAATGTTATTCCAAGTGATCTTAACATGTTCATCATGTTTCTACTGTGCAAGTGATTTTTTAATGGGTTTGTGACATTTGCTTCTAGTCAGTACTTTGCAAGTCTTCACATCTTGTTGTATGATCTTTTATGAGATGGGAATGTTGTCGTACGTTATCTGAGTTTCATAGCCTATACAATAGCTCAATTATTGTCATAGTATTTCTAATATGTCACCAATAGTTGGAACCTCTCACAAATTCATCTAAATGAACTTCTTGATCTATACAATATCCTCTATTGTGTTCAAAACAAAAAGGTACTCAACTTCTAATGTAGAATCAACAATTGTCTCTTACTCATAACTTTTCCATCTTATAGTTATGTATTGAGACAAACATAAATTTGGGTTGTGATCGATAATCATCTTTGTCTGTTTGGAATCTTGCATTGGAGTAACCCTTTACCCAATTGTTTCTCATTACCATAAACAAGGAATTTATCATTAAAGCTTCTCGAGTACTTAAGGATATTCTTTATCACACTCTAGTGACCTTCATCAGGATCTGACTGAAATAAGTACATCATGTCCAAAACATACGCGATGATGGGACAAGTACATAATGTTGCATACATGATATATCTTATAGTGGATGCATATGGCGTCTTGATCGTGTGTTCCCATTCTTCATAAAAACTAGGACACTAGGATCTAGAGAGTCTAATTCCATGGGACATGGAAAAAAATTCTCTCTTTGAGGCTTGCATGTTGAACCCCTTTAGCATCTTGACAATGTTTGTGCTCTTACTTAGGCCAGGAAGCTTCCTGGATCTATCGCTATAGATCTTAGTTCCTAAGATATATGATGCTTCACCTAAATCCTTCATACAGAAGGTACTTTTCTAGATAGGTTTTTCACATTTATAGGATAAGGATGTCATTCCCCATCAATATGTGAAATATAGATATGCTCCCACTAACATTTTGTAAATATTGGTTTCATTTTAATTTTGACTAAATTCAAAGTCTTTGACTACCTTATCAAATAAAAGATTCTAGCTCTGATATGCTTGATTCAATCTATAGATTAACTATTTTAGCTTACAGAGTATTATTTGGATTTATAAAACCTTCAGGTTGTGTCATGCACACATCCTCAAGAATATTTCCGTTAAGGAATGTGGTTTTAACATCCATCTGCCTAATCTCATAGTCATAATAAGCTACAATATCAAGCATGATCGTGATGGGTTTAACTTGGCAACTGGTGAAAAGATTTTGCCATATTCAACAACTTGAAACTTGTATGAAACCCTTTGCAACCATTATGTCCTTATAGGTTTGTAAATAACCATCCATGTTGGTCTTGTTTTTGAAGATCCACTTGAAACCTATGGGTTTTATCCCTTTAGGTGGATCCACCAAGGTCATACCTTGTTGGTGTACATGGAATACATCTTAGATCCAATGGCCTCAAGCCATTTTTAGACTTCAATCTCTCAATATCTTCTAGGTAGGTTGTTGGGTCATCATCTATGACCAACTCACCACCTTTTTTATCCATCATATATCCAAATCTTTCAGGCTCAAGGTGTGTCCTACTAGATCTACAAGGTCCTTGTGTTACATGAGGAACGTGAGATTTCACAACAATTTGTGATTCATCTCGTTCCTATTGTACCTCTATAGGTTCAATGTTTTCTTGTTGGTCTCAAACTTTTCAACTTCTACTTTTCTCCCACTGATTCCTTTAGAAATAAATTCTTTTTCTAGGAATACATTTGTCCTAGCAACAAACACTTTGTTGTCAGATAGAATATGGAAGTATTATCCGTCTGGTTTCCCTATGATATCCAATAAAATAACATTTATCTAATTTGGGACCAAGCTTTTCAAGAAACTACCATATAAGCTTCCCATCCCAAATCTTCATAAAAGACATATCGGGACACGTCCATGCCATATCTCATATTGTGTCTTTTGAACCAATTTAGGCGGTATACGATTAGTGTACAACATTATGGTTTATAAAGAATATTCCTTGAAGGAAGTCTGAAGATTAGCTAGACTTATGAATGATCATAACATGGTATGACTCCTTCTTTCTAATACATCATTATGTTTCAGGTCGAGTCCATTGTGATACAATATTGTAGTCTCACAGAAGGTCCTCAGCGACTTGGTTAAAGTATTCCCTCATCGATTGTATCAAAGAGTTTTAATATTGCAAACCACCTTTAACATTTTTTCTAAAAGGTATACATACATCATTATGTATGAGTCCTAATAGATCACTCTCTCTCTCATTATTTCCAGTGACAAGATCTTTTGTCATTTTTCCCAACAAACAAGACTCACATGTCTCTATTGGTCTGAAACCAAAATATTCTATATGACCATCCCCATGGATTCTAGCAATGTGTTCTTTATTTATGTGACCTAGACGATAATGCTATAGGTATATATCATTTGATTCATTGAGTCATTTAGTATATATGTTATACATACTTGTCTCTAGAACTATCGATTATAGAATATGAGACATTGGGGCACTGCCATAAAAGATATTATCTGTAACATAAAACGTCAATAGTTCATGCTACTTCCAAACAAGATACATATATGATATTTCTATTAATGTTAGGTACATAATAGCTAATGTTAGGTGCATAATAGCTAATGTTAGGTACATAATAGCAATTCATTAATTCTATTACATGCCCACTAGGTAGAGATAAATGACAGGTTCTAACTTTAGTGGCAGAAACTCTTGCTCCACGTAGTTCCACCTTATCTAGCTTACTTCTTCTCAGATCTTGCACATTGTTATGTGTCTAAGATCCTAATTTGATATCATATACCAATATGAAGTAAACATTTTTATGTCAATAATGTATATACCAACAACAAAGATCTACATCCCCTTCTTCTTCTTCATGAGTTCCTTTATCCATGGATTCCCTTTTCACATATCCTTCTCCTTATCTTGAGTGTAGAAGACTTGAACTTTGACTTAGCCTTAGAACTTTTCTTGGCCTTGCCTTTTCCCTTAAACTTCCCACTGCTGATCACCATCATGGTTTTTTCCTTCTTCATTTGTTCTTGGGCATTAATTAACATACCAAGCAATTCAAATAGTGGTTTGGCCAAGTTACTCTAGAAGTAGTACTCGATAAATTGGATATATGATTTAGGAAACAATTGTAGAATCATATTTGTGGCTAACTCTTGGCTCAAAGGAAAACTTAGTCTCTCTAGATGTTCCACATTCCAATCATATTGAGCACATGGAGCTCTATTGTATCTCCTTCTATTATCTTGCACTTAAAGAGCACCTTACATACATTATACCTCTCATGATTTGCATGATTCTTAAGATGTATTATCATCTCAAGAATTTCCATGTTTTCATGTTTTTAATTAAACTCATAGTTCATACATCATAAGGTCTTTGATGTCTCTAAAATCATTGGTATGCTTCAAGTAAGCATCCACTTTAGCCTTCAGCACTTCGGGAGTAGGTTTCTATGGCACTGGTGTTTCAAGGACATAGAGCTTGCACTCATGAGTGAAAATGTTTCTCAAAATCTTGAACCAGTTATGGAAGTTGGACTATTTAATTTTTCCTTCTTAAGGACCGATCACAATGATAATGTGTTTTCCATTTGTTAAAAAGGAGAATTTGCATTTATTCAAACACTTTTGATTTGATTTGATAATATTGATGATATTGATTAGGCTTTTAATTAATTATCGCTCCCACTATTGTGTTCAAATCAATGCCCTCATCATCAATTTGGAAGATTGCAAAGTACAATCTTCTAGTGAGCCAATATCAATATTTCATCAATCATGAGTCAGCTTTGGTTGATTGTCCACAACTTGACTATTTAGGTAGAAAACGTTTGCCAATTGCATCTAATGCAGCCCTTGGATAGATGGTGTGCACAAATCTTTGTCACATTCTATATGTATGCACTTAATCTAATTAAGGCCACCTAATTAAGTCTGACCTAAAAACCAACACGATATAATATGCACCCAGCTTTGGCAAACCCACGTATCTACCATCACACTTCCATGAGATAGACGACACACATGCTTTGGCATAACATATGCTTAGTCAATCAAGTTTTTCATGTGTGCTACTTATGGCAAGCATAATACTTAATAATTATTATAGATTTTATATATAAATATGTATACATATCCAATCACCACATACTTCTAATATGTGTCATATACATACTATATCCACAAATAAAACATACAATCGCAAACATATGAGCAATGATTATGGTCATACTAATGTAAGTTTTTGGAGCCACAAAGAATTTCTATCCACCAAAGGTCAAGCATCACATGTTACAACATGTAAAGGAAAACATTTTGTGATAGAAACAAGCATGTCGATCGATTGGACTCTTCCACTCAATCCATTAGTCTACTTGTTGGTCGATTGGTCTCCATTGGTCAGTCGACTGGCTTTCGGCTCAAGTGTCTATTTGGACTCCTCCAGTCAGTTGATTGAGCCGCTAGTCGATTGATTGGCTCCTCGAGTTGACTACCTCTTTAGTCCTCTGGTTGATTGACTCAACTTCCTGGTGTTGAACGCCTTCTCTTTCGCTGAAATAGAAATTAAGGCTAACCCTATTTATTTATTACATTGTAAAAGGTGAAACCTCTAGTTACATTCGAGGGGAGTACAAGGAGGAAATCATTGGCTTACATATGGATAAAGAGAGAGGCTTGATATGCAAACTGAATTTAAAAATTAGAAAATAAATGATTCGACCATGTATACATATCCAACATGTATTGTCCATAACTACACATGCATCCACCATCAAAATGATTTTAGGACAACACGTATAAATTGAATATATCATATCATATATATAGGATATATGGAACAATCCCTAGTGTATCTGGTATTTAATCGGATATGCATCTTAATCATTTAAATATTCACATCACATGAAACAAAATAAATGATCAAACCAAAATTGATCATATCAATTAAATCTGTATAACATAGTAAATTGGTGTGGCTCTGATATAACTTTAGGGAAATATGGCGACAGAGATGGTAGAGGAAACAAAAATTTTCTTTCCATATTCTCACTAACCAGTAGATTGAATTAACAACTATGAAGTGAGGAGGAGGGTTGCAAGACATATACCTGAATCTAGAGCAAGTCTAGTGACAATCCTTGTAGAGTTGTGCTTCTTTCTCAAGAAGAAGACGAACAATCATCGTCTATAGCCTCCTGTTGTAGTACCACAGATGGCAGTTGACAACGTTCTCCCAGTATGATGGCAACAACCTACATGCCTCTATGTATTCCATGTAGACTATCATGAACTCCATTTTGTTCTTCTAGAATTGATGGGAAGGAGTTGTCCCTTCATGTTGTCAATGTTCTAGCATCCACTTTTCTCCCCTTTGTCTTTTTCTCCCTTTTACGGGTAAGATGCCTATGGCTCTCACTTTACCACAATGTTGAGATGAGGAGTCTGGTCATGCAAGAATGTTGAAAACCTTGATCACCCCACCCCCTTTATATAGGATTGGATGGGATAGGGTTCCACAAACTGGAGGATACAATGGGATGAATTCCATAAATTTTCATATGTTGTTAATCATCATCTATCGACTGGACTCCCAGTCGATCGACTGGACACTCATGTCGGTCAGTTGGTTATTTTTCCTATTGGCAAACACACTAACTTTTAATGTGATGATTAATGCATGACATGACATCAACATGAATTCCTTAACCTAGTGCTACTGATCATCTAGTCAGTCGACTGGACACTCCAGTCGGTCAACTATCAACCACTATTGTTTAAGCTGATTATGTAAACACTTTAGTAACAAAGTTAAACCTTATCCATGAGTAAGCTCCTATTCTAGGTGCATCCTCTGTGTGTGACCCTACAGATCCCAGACAGTGACTGTACATAACCAGATTATGAGATCACAAACAATGAGTGGTATCTAGCAAAACATTATTCCTACCCAAGTAATTGGAAAGTTGGAGAACAACTTCAGCCTACAATTTGTGATCAATGTTACCATGATCGTATAGTTCCTTAGTGCCTGATATCTAGATTGAACTCGAGACATGGAATCGTCATCCTATTAATATTAAATCCATGTTTCTTGAACTAGAGCAAATTGTATGAGATGCATGTGAGCTCACATATCACATATTAAGTCACACAAGTATGGCCATATGTTTCTCAATCTTTCTTATCAAGTGACCTAGATATAAACTCATGTAGGAGGGACACATCTCATCTATATCACTCACAATCAATCCCCATGTGTCACAAAGTAAATGAGCACCACCTTACGACAACCCTTATTCAAGGTCATGTTGGATGGTGTCAAAGTTCATTGAATGACATGTAATGAGTGTAGTGACTTCAAGTCTAAGAACCACAATCACCAATATCACTTTGGGAGATTATTGTGACTACCATTCCATGGTTTCCATGTATCACTCTCAAGGTGGGTCTATCTAGTACAATGTTCTATAATGACTACCTATGTGTTTGACTTGATATCCTATACCATGACTAATGAGATTCTATCATCAATCAACACACAATCTAGTCTCATGTATTATTGTCTTCTATTTTGGTTCCACGGTAATATCCAACTAGGAACATAGAAAGAATGTATATACTCTTACCATACATATGATCTCCACTACTACAGAAATAGCATTCAGTGTCGCTTTTCTGGGCGTCGGTTATTAAGGAACACGGACGCCTTATATTAAAGGCGTCGGTTATTTAGAAGAACCGACGTCTATATTCAAAGACCAGCCAAACACGGGTACCGCTTTGTATACAGCGTCGGTTGTTTATACAAAACCGACGCATAATGTCATCCAATTTTCGAGCGAAAAAAATAATGTCACTTTCGGCGTCGAGTCTGTAGTTAAAACACCGACGCTTATGTGCGATGGAAATTTGCGCGAAAAGTGTCCTTTTCCGCGTCGGTCGTCCTTTAATCACCGACGGTGAATGTGGTTCCCGCCAAACATTTTCACGAAAATATCGTCCAAATGGATGTCGGATGTTGCGAACGACCGACGGTAAAGATATTTAGGCGTCGGTTGTTGTAAACAACCGACGCTATTGGGGAACTTCATAACCTTCGATCGCCCGACTCTTCCCCTTTCTTATGCTTCATTGCTACCCTATTTCCCTATTGCGGCGATTTCTCCGGCGATTTCTCTGCTGCTGGTACTAGTTTTTCTCCGGCGCTTCTCTCCGGCGCTTCTCTCCGGTGCCCCATCTCCGGCGTCCCCTCTCCGGCGCCCCTCTCCGACGCGTTTCTTCTCTGGCACCCCTGCTGCCCGCCCTGCTGCTCCAACCGCCTGCGCCGCCGCCACGCCTGACAACTGGCGCCGCCGCAACGCCTGGTGCCCACCTGCCTGCCACGCCTGAGAACCGGCGCCGCCGTACCCCCTTCTCCTTCTCCTCCGCCTGGCCGCTGCCTGCCTGCCGCCGCCTGGCCACCTGCCTGCCTGCTGCGGCTGACGCTCCTGCTCTTCGGAGTCACTGCCGCTGGTTCTGGAGCTCGTCGGCCGCCACCCACGTACTCAACCAGCTCGACCTCACCCTACTCTTCTTGCCCAGGTACCTGCAGACCTACCCAGGCGCAAAATTGGTTCTTTATGTGCTGACCTAATCTGCTTGCCTAATCTGCTTGCACAAAATTTGCTCCCTACTCTGCTTGCTTAATGTGCCTAATCTGCTTTAAGTGGTCCTAATATCATAACATGATAGTTTTATTATATGATTTGTGGCACTTTAGGGTGTATATACATGCAAATTATATAAGTGATAGATGTTGGATGTTTGTCAAGGTTTCTTGAAGATTGAATAAGTGATAGATGCTGGATGTTTATTTATTTCATCTATCCATGTTGCCTATAGTTTATAACATTGCATTGTGAATTATTGCATGTTTGAAACTATGAAATTCTTGATTTATTAGATGATATTCAAGAAAACCCTAGTTTGATGAGCATGTTGTTAATCATGTTAATTATGATTCTTCTATATATTATGATGTCATTATATAATTATGTGATCCCAACATATTAAATTGAATTAGAATGATTTCATGAATTATAGGGTTTATATAAGAATGACAACACATGTATTTGTTGGCCTAGAAACCCGTCCAAGATTTACTCAGTAGGAGTAAATCTTGGATAGTCCCCAGTTTGGGACTGTTCTTGAACACCTAATCTCACTTAGGATGTAAGTGTATAATGTGTATTGGGTTTTCGAGAAAATTTCGGTAGCATTTCTCCGTTTGTTCTCTAAGTACATATGTACTTAGAGAACAACGGGGAAATGCTGCCGAAATTTTCTTGAAAACCAAATACACATTATACACTTACATCCTAAGTGAGATTAGGTGTTCAAGGATGGGATAGGTGGTACACATTTATTATATATAAGATTGACATCAAATGTGTTTGTTGGCCTAGAAACCCGTCCAAGATTGACTAATATATACTTTTTTCCTAATATATACTTGTTTAAAAGGTTAACTGATGTTATACAACTTTTTCTGAAAATATATAACATTGTTATATGTACTTACACTTTTTTAATACTAATATTGTGCAGTCTCTGTCTTCCCATAACAATGACTATGAATTGGGCCTCTATGTCAATGTTAACGTTCCCTATTGAAGAACAATTGGACATCATCCTAGATGATCGTTCCTTAAACCAATTGGTCATACCCAAACATTGGCGTTTTCTAAAAGGAAGACACTACATGCCTGGTAAAGTGACCCTAACTTTTGGAAATTATTCACATGTAATCGAGGTTGAGTATGATTTGGCGGGAAATCTTGTATCAAAATCCGGTTGGCGTGATTGGATTGGAGAGCTGCATGTGGTCCGTTGGAATAGGCTTTTTCTCCGTCCAGTTGGCGATAATTCCATCAAAGTTTGGATAACCAACAGCAACTGCGAGACCCCCGATCATCTTCTGTGGTATGAGCGCACGACGTCGCATATCAGCTCAGACAAATCTAAATCTGAGGCCCCTATCAGTTCAGATTTGTCTAAATACAGTGAGGAGCTTCGTGACACAGCTTCATCATCAAAAAGAAGTTACTGATGCATGCGGGACCATGTTGGTGTAGTATTTAGTTGTCTATCTATCTAGACTTGTCTGTAGTAATAGTTTTTTTAATTATGCGCATGTTTAGGGGTACACCAACCCCTTTGTTTAGTTATTGTTATAACTAAAGTGTGTGTTCCCATGAATGGAACTGTAAGTTGCTACATGAATGCTTATAACTGAAGTGTGTGTTCCCATGAATGTTCCCATTTACATGATTACACTACTATTTTCTCATATTGTCTTGCCTCAAAAAAAAATTCTTTTATTGTTTAGTCTATTTTAATACGACATACTTGCTTATATCTTTCTTAATGATGAACTATAATACGACATACTTGCTTATATACTTGTTTCCTAATATATACTTGCTTTCCTAATATATACTTGCTTTCTCTGATCATAGAATGGATAGATCATGGATGTCCATTCGTAATCGTTGCACCCCAGAGTTTATATCTGGTCTTGATCAGTTTATTAGATTTGCCGAGGAACATAGGAAAAAACCTACAGATAGGTTCTACTGTCCATGTAGGCATTGCGGTAACAACTTGAAACTCAACACTGGTGAGGAAATCAAAAGTCATGTCATGTGCAACGGGATTGTACAAGGCTATACAGAATGGCACTGGCATGGAGAGATTTCAAAATCGAATCCAGTAGATGTCAATAGCAGTGCTTGGGTGGAAGAAGAAATTGCCTCCGATGACGTAAATGTGAACGAACCAGTTCCAGCAGACATTGTTGATGCGATGCTGGATAGTTGTAGGGTAGAGCACACCGATCCACCTCCTATCTTTACAAACATTGTGCATGATGCTGAGATATCGTTATACACAGGCTGTGCTAAGTTTACGAAGCTTAGCGCTGTGCTGAGATTGTATAAGTTGAAAGCTAACAATAGATGGAGCGACAAAAGCTTCACTGAATTGTTGACTTTGTTGAAAGAAATTCTTCCTGAAGGAAACGAGCTGCCAATCTCAACATACCAGGTAAAGAAAATGTTGTGCCCAATGGGAATGGAGGCCAAAAAGATACATGCATGCCCGAATGATTGTGTATTATTTCAAAAGGACTATGTAGATTTGAAAGATTGTCCAAAATGTGGTGCGTCACGATATAAATTGACGACTTCGGGGGAGTCCAAAACTGGTTCTCCTGCCAAGGTGTTGTGGTATCTACCTATAACATCACGGTTTCAACGCTTGTTTGCAAATCCGAAAGATGCGAAGAATTTGAGGTGGCATGCAGATGTTAAGAAAAATAATGATGGGATCCTACGACATGCGTCTGATTCCCCACAGTGGAAGAAGATTGATGTATTGTTCCCTGAATTTGGTGAAGAAGTCAGGAATCTAAGACTTGGGCTTTGTACAGACGGGATGAATCCGTACGGGACATTGAGCAGCCAACATAGCACTTGGCCAGTCATGCTTGTTATATACAATCTTCCTCCCTGGCTGTGTATGAAAAATAAGTACGTTATGTTGTCATTGTTGATATCGGGCCCTAAACAACCCGGAAATGATATCGATGTTTATCTTGAACCTTTGATTGATGACTTAAAGAAACTTTGGGCTGAAGGTGTGATGACCTATGATGCTTCAGCAAGAGAGACATTTCGTTTGCATGCTATGTTGTTTTGCACTATTAATGACTTTCCGGCATATGGGAATTTGTCTAGATATAGTGTCAAAGGAGCTAAAGCGTGTCCTATATGTGAAGAAAACACTGATTCAATAAGACTAAAATATGGCGGCAAGACTGTATATCTTGGTCATCGAAGGTTTCTTTCAAAATTCCATCCGTATCGTAGGAAGCGCAAAGCATTCAATGGATGGAATGATGAACGGAGTGCACCTAAACCTATACCAGGGGATGTTGTTTATGAAAGAGTAAAAGACATTGTCAATGAATTTAGTAAGAAATCACAATGTAGTATGGCCACACGGAGTGACAATTCTTCATTCAAAAAGAAGTCAATATTTTGGGATCTTCCTTATTGGAGTTCTTTGTCAGTCAGGCATTGTATCGATGTAATGCACGTTGAGAAAAATGTCTGTGATAGCATCATTGGTACTCTATTAAATATACCAGGTAAGACTAAAGATGGGATAAAATCCAGACTGGACCTACGTGAAATGGGAATAAGGTCAGAATTAACAGAATTACGTGAAATGGGTAATAAAAGAACATACTTACCTCCCGCTTGTTACACGTTGTCTAGAAAGGAGAAGAAAACTTTTTGTGAATGCTTGGTAAATGTTAAGGTGCCACATGGTTACTCATCCAACATCCGTAGATTGGTATCAATGAAAGATCTGAAGTTGATAGGTCTTAAATCTCATGATTGTCACACTCTAATGCAACAAATATTGCCCGTGGCAATTCGATCTATATTGCCGAAGCATGTAAGGTTTGCAATTACCAGACTTTGTTTCTTTTTCAACAGTCTATGCAACAAAGTTATTGACCCTGATACTCTCGATAATTTGCAAAGAGAAGTGGTTGTTACCCTATGTCAGCTTGAGATGTATTTCCCTCCTTCGTTCTTTGATATCATGGTACATCTTGTTGTCCACTTGACTAGGGAAGTGAAAATCTTGGGACCGGTTTTCTTGCATTGGATGTATCCCTTTGAACGATACATGAGCGTTTTTAAAGGTGATGTTCGAAACCGTTATCGTCCTGAAGGGAGTATTATTGAAGGTTATGTGGCGAGAGAGGTTATGGATTTCTGCAATGACTTTCTCAGTGGTAATGACACTCCTGATAATGACAAGAATATTGAGGAGGGCAAAGGAATTTTGGGATCACGGGTGAAAGTAATCAGCCGTGAGCAGTTGGAACAAGCTCACTTGTATATTTTACATAATATGGACGAAGTGAGTGTTTATATCGAGGAACATACCAATTTCATAAAGAGACAACATCCTCGAGCAAGTTCAATGTGGCTTGCTAGAGAGCATAATAAGACTTTTACTAAGTGGTTTGAAGATAAAGTCTTACATCAACTATCTCAAACACCAAATGATATTACAGAAACTATCAAATGTCTCGCCTTTAAACCAAAACCGAATGTTATGTCTTATGAAGGGTTTGACATTAATGGATTCACATATTACACAAAGCGCCAAGATGATAAGAGTGTCGTCCAAAATAGTGGGGTCACTCTTCAAGCGTCAACTATGTACTTTGCAAGTGCAAAGGATAAGAGTCCACGTGAAGCTAAAATGTCATATTACGGTGTCATTGAAGACATTTGGGAGTTTGACTACATAGATTTCAATGTTCCGCTCTTTAAATGTAATTGGGTTGATAACACCAAAGGAGTTATAGTGGATGAATTGGGTTTCACTTTGGTGAACTTTGAAATGATTGGCGAGAAGGCTGAACCATTCATATTGGCATCACAGGCAAAACAAATATTCTATATCGATGATCCTGCAAATGATAAATGGTCGGTTGTTCTTCATGGTAAAAGATAGTTCATTGAAGATCCTATAGATGAAGAAGAGTACTATGATAAGTATGATGACTCCAGTCCATTCTCAGTTGGGTTGCCAACTCCACAAAATATTGAAGCTAATGATGACTTATATGTGCGCGGAGATCACAATGAAGGATTGTTAATTGATAAAAGATCACAATTTTAGAGACATGTATGTTTATACAAATGGTAAATGTTTTCCTTTTTCTAATTTATACAAATGCTAAATGTTTTCCTTTTTCTAGTTGATACAAATGCTAAATGTTTGCCTTTTTTATGACATTTTCAGATGGCTGACCATGATGAGAATGATGTTCATGATGAGCATGAAGTCCATGATGAGCATGTTGTCCATGACGAGCATGGCGAGGATACCAATGTAAGTTCTAAAAACATATCCTGTATTTCTATAAAATTCATTATCTTCTAGTTATGTCATATATCCTATATTTCTATATTGGCCTAATTCAGTGTGTTTATTTTTGTCAAATTTTAGGTTGATGATGCACATGTACCCACTGAAGCACTGGAGCAACTTGATGCGCGGAGAGGACATTCCAACTCGAGATATCGTCTACCGTTTCCTCCTCCTCCGCAGTAATATCCTCATCTCTAAACGTTTCTCGTAGGATTCTGAACCCCTCCCTTCACTCTACTACATCGAAGCCATGCCGCAGTTGAACCCTTTCGCCGAGCCCTACCCGGCCAAGCAGGCGTCGCCTGAAGCACCACCATCGTCGTCGTCTCCACCTCCATCGCAACTTGTTGTGCTAGTCCTGACAGTTTATCACCCCACATGCCTTCCTCCTCAGTTCCTGCCGCTAGACGACCACACAATGGATCCAAGAGGATTGCAGGTGTTCGCCAAAGACTATAGGCTGAGTTAACTCAATAGTTAACTCAGCCTATAGTCTTTGGCAAACGCCTGCATATCCTCTTGGATCCATTGTGTGGTTGTCTAGCGGCAGGAACTGGGGAGGAAGGCATGTGGGGTCATAAACTGTTAGATATAATTGGGATGTTGATAGTGATGATGAATGATACTTTGTAAATGAATGTTTCTGAATGTTAAAACATGTATCTGAATGATTCTATATGTGTGAACGTGACAATTGAATTGATGTCTGAATGTATCTACTTGTGTGAATCTTTTTATGTTAATTTTGCAGGTTTGTGGCCTGTTTGTAGGCTGATATCAATGGATGTCGTAAACCTACAGTTCAGAAAACTGAACTGCAGGTTCTCATCCTGCTGACCAGCCACAGCAGGCCTGCAAATAGATTTATAAAAAAAAAATAGATATAGGCGTCGGTTATTTACCGATAACCGTCAGCACAGACTTACAGCGTCGGTTTTTTGTTGAACACCGACGCCAAAAGTGTTCACGCTACAGGAAATGGGAGTCATCTAGGACACTTTTCTGCGTCGGTTGTTTAGTATATAACCGACGCAGAAAGCGTCCTAGATGACGCTGTTTTCTGTGGCGCGAACCCTTTTGGCGTCGGTGTTTTATAATAAACCGACGCCTTTATGTTAAATAGGCGTCGGTTTTTTAACCGACGCTGAAGTGTCCAACCTTTTAGCGGCGCCCACATAGGCGTCGTTCAGAAACCGACGCCAAAGGGGGTTAAACAACCGACACTAAAAGGCACTTCTGTAGTAGTGCTCATTGTTCAGGTCCTCAACCTGAAGACAAATGTCATTGAGTAACGTCATTCTTTAGACATATACCATGCTTGTGTCAACATCTTGTGACTAAGACAAACATAATAGATGGAATTACCTTTATAATTATCAAATCAATTACATTATACCCCAATATAAGCACCATATGATTGGCTCTTTAGGCATATATACCAACATGTGCATGGAGTAACAAATCAATGGTGTCATGGTGGTGGAGTTATGGTTGCAGGTGTTGGTTCTGATTGAAGGGTTGTCGAGGTGGTGCTTTCAAAATATGGTTGGATAACTGAGTGCTTTCAGAATATGGAGGTGGTGGTTTTCGATTGGATGGTCGGTTGTTTGGGTATGATTGGGTGATTAG
The DNA here is from genome assembly GCA_963693085.1 of Alisma plantago-aquatica. Classification (NCBI taxonomy): domain Eukaryota; kingdom Viridiplantae; phylum Streptophyta; class Magnoliopsida; order Alismatales; family Alismataceae; genus Alisma; species Alisma plantago-aquatica. The sequence goes on along the minus strand of OY856412.1, from coordinate 240,502,974 downwards.
TTCTAGTTGTGGATTAGGTGCATGTGGAAAATGTGTAGTAGGTGTAATGAGGCACTAGATAAATTGAGGGAGCTTACCTCATGCATTCTTTCCCCAAGATACTGATGATATTGTTTCTGTCTTTTCTCTCATTGCCTTATATTCCTTTGCGGGTATCTTTATTGTTCTTCGTATACAACATGAGTGTGGAATACATGTTTATAACTAGTATATGCGATGACTACATGGTTTTCATACACACCTAGCAGTACTTTAATGGTTTTTTTTCTATCTTTGTTTAAGGCTAATATTTATAGTAAAGAATTGGGTTTCTTTTTTTCATATGTTGACAATGTATTGTGGTAATTTCTAATTGTATATTTTGAATTTATGTAGGTGCTTTGTTATTTAGACAAAAAACTTTATTTGGAGGCACATTCAGCCAAACCCAATCAACATTTGGAAACATCCCATTTTGTTGTATGTTTCATGGACATATGAGACAATGTGTTGGCATATTTTATGTTGACATTTGAGACAATGCATTGTGGTAATATGGAAAATGTGTATTATGTGACCTTTGGAGTGTTGTTTCATTGATTTATTTTGTTATCGGTGTGTTAATCTGGATACCATGTGGATTAAAATGAGACACTTGGTTATTGTTTATTTTAAGGCTATAAAATTCTTGGTATATGTCCAGTGTGCTTCGTTTTCATTTGAATTCTTACAAAAATATTGACATTACCTGTTAATGGTCTTCTAAATAAGGAATCATTTATATATGACTGTTTATATTGAGTGGGTTTATTTAATGTCCAAATGGCTTCTTTCGATGACTGAACAAGGGACATTGATACGTTTACATGATTAAGTATATAATGATGAGATTAAGACAAATATTGCATACCAAATACATGTTTACCAAACAAGGTAATTAGAAAAGTGATACTTGTAGTTGTTGTGTTTCAAATCCACAGTCATCGACATGTCTAAACTATGCATGCAAAACACAAGTGTACGCATCGAGTAGTATAGGCCTATGAGGCCCGAATGTCAAACCCGGGGAAACGTACTCTATAGACTACTACTAACTATAACCTAATAATCTAGGCCTATGGAAAAAGTGATTGGTTGCTTGTTTATAACTAAAGATCATATTTGAAATCTAAATTAAGTGGAATGTGATAAGGAATTGATGGATTCTTTGGGACTATTGTTTCATCTTTAAATCCATTTCATTAATAATCATTTACCCTTAACCCTTAACTAAGGACATGTAGCAAGTATTACCCACTCCACAGCGTAATACACTACATATACTAAGACAAACCCTACTTTTGTAGCGATTTAAGAAATACATAGGTGCGGTAATGATATCTCCAGGTTATACCCTTCATAGTTTAGGCCCTCTCTTGAGGTAGGGTATTGGTTGTGTAAAAATATGACTTTTCCAACCACTAATCCCTTTCATGAAGCAATTAACAGTCTAAAACACTAATTGTGGTGTTTAGGCACAAATAATTCATCAAACAATCATAGATTTAAATTGAAAATTAAAGAAAATATATATATTAAACCATTGAAGTAAAAAATAACATAAAATTGGGCTACTCCTAGGTCCTAAGGAACAAGCGAATTAGCCCTGCATGATTTCTATCATCGAATAAAAAGAGTAAGAGAGAGAAAATAAGTTAATCATCAGAAAACCAATGATAACCCTCAGAGAATCCAATCTTAATCATCCCCTCTAGCATCCATCTTGATCCACCACATTTTGGTTGTTAATCTACCTCCCAAAAGTGCCCAGAGCATTCAGTACATGGTCTTCACCTCCTCCTCTTTCGGGTTTGTGCTCTATTCCAACGAGATAGAATGTTATATTTTGTTTTGTTCTAACTTCCTTTGGGTTATAAGTGGGGCTCGGGCCATCATTAAGTCACAACTATTAGATCTATTGCTATCTTTAATATGCACTGATCCAATATATTCACTACCATTGACTGGATATCGGTGGCACCAAGTTGATACCTGACTCAAAACCCTTGATAAGTGTCAGTACTACCAACGAGTATGTTGGTAGCACTGAATTGATTCCTTCCAGTTCTGACTTATTCTGGATGAAAAGGTTGTTACTATCGACTAAGTTGTCGGTGGCACCGAGGCCCTAAAATCTACTACTGTTGCTTTCTGGGTAATAAGTTGGTAGCACCGACTTCAATTTTTTATAGCATTGAACTTTGTCTTGTTAGCATCAAGTTTTGTCTTAGTAGCACTGAGATTTCTAGAATTCCCCATTGGATTTATCCTGATGTCAAAACCACCGACTTATGTGTCAGTAGCATCGAGTTGTGTCGAAAGTGCTCGAATAGCTTGAAATAAGGAAAAAACAACATAAGTCTAAATAAAATTTAATAATTTAACAAAATTTCCTAAAAATAGTATTAATTAATGTAATAGTATTTCACATTCTATTAATGATAAATAATACATAAATAATATCAAAATGAGCACTTATGCACTAAATACATGAAAAAATAGTCTGTGCAAAGCAACTAAAACTCAGTGCACCAGTCATCCAAATACAACAATGAAGAAATGTTGTATTTGATAATTGGGGTTAATTCCCATTACTTGCTAAATACAATAGCAATTACAAATGGGCTACCCAAATGGACCTTGGTTGAAGTAATTAGAGGTGGTATTATATGTTGATTTGATATTCTAATTACCACATTTATAATTACATTGTTTGGATATATGTACATGTTTTTTTTCAATTGGTGTAGTTTAAGTGCAATACTCCTCGACGCGTTGTTGCGTAATTGGGTGCTTTAAGAATATGGAGGTGGTGGTTTTGGATTGGATGGTCAGTTGGTTGGATATTATTGGGTGATTAGGTCTAGTTGTGGATTAGGTGCAAGTGGAAAAATGTGTAACAGGTGCAGTGAGGCACTTGTAATATACCGGATCTTGAACCCTACCCTAGAAGTTTGATCTTTTGGTTGTAAGAAAACAAGGTTGAGGTTAGGCTTAAGAGATTTTCCCAATAAGCTAATGCATGAATAATGTAATCTAATTTGTCATATAATTCATTTGGAGATAATAAGATGATAAAGAACTTAATTGGTTAAGTAATGAAGTTAATGGGCCGTTAGTGGGCCGAGTGACATATCTCATAAAAGGAAGTCTTAAAGTGGAAACAAACTTCAAATTTGTAATCTACACAACAAAATAAGTCTACATGTCAATTTTCATCTAATTTGGACTACCTTAAAATAATAGGAGAGAGAAACTGCCTAAAAGGTGTAATTGATAAATTAATGTAATTGTTGACATCAAAAGTTGGAAATTAAGACAAATTTGTGTTCAACACACTTAAGTTAACTTGTGGATGAAGTTTCACCTAATTTGGATAATCCTAATGTCATTAATGCTTCAAGAAAGAGAAACTAAGTTTTGAGTAATAAATGCATTAAAAGTTCTCAAAAGGCAAATCTAATTTCATTATCAGAATCTACATTTTTTATTTAGCCTCTATGAGAAATTTCATTTAATTTGGATAATGTTTGGCCCTCAACTTAAGAAAGAGAAAATAAATACATTCACACAATAGTTCTAATTGGATTGGAATAAGGTTCTGATTCGTTTTGTGTCACGCTTTATTTTCCCCAATTTGGATAAGTTCTGTGTCATGCTGGTTTTGGTGGCCGAGTATGTTTTGCGATGATGGTTCTAGAATCCAACGACAGTTGATCTCTTTCCTTCCTCCGCCCCCTTTCTTTCCCTCGCGATATGGCGTTGGCCTTCTCTTGATTTTCCTTCTTCGATTCCTCCCTTTTCTTTCCCTCCGCATCCTTCTCCTTCACCTTCCCTGCTGATTTCCAAACACAATGACCCTATAAGAGATGGGTTTTGGTCACCCCTTACCCGCAACCATGGGGAACCACCGCGGTGATTTGTTCATCCTCTGTTCGCGCCCCTATTTCTCGCTTTGAGCCTTCTCCTCATCACCCCGGGTGATCAGATTGTCGGGTTTTGGTTCCCAGCCTCTCGTCATCTCCCCATGCTTTGTTTCCACCTGCTAGCTTGATCTTAAAGGCACCTGAGGGTGGGGCTTCTGCTCCACAGGGTTAGATGGACACCGCGGGATCACTGTTGGGTTCCGGTTCATCGGACGCCTCTACGGTGGTCTCAAGCTGGTTCAGGTAGTTCATCATGGCACCTCGTAGCTTGGTTTTGCTTCAATTCAATGTTTAGTTCTACAATTAGTTTCCCCCCAAATCACAGATAAGACCTACTCATGCCAGTTGCTCCCAGGGCATGAGCGGGTGATTCCCTGGGAAATTTCATTTCTACCCTCCTCGTCTCTTCTTTATTTTGTTTATTCGAGCGAGGGTGTTTTGATCTTCTGGACCAGGTTCTCTTTGCTTTCTAGCGGGTCCGCACATCACTGATGTGGCGTGACTTGGCCGTCTTTCATTGGTCCAAGTTACATGTTTGCACTCTCTCTCTCTCATGCTTTCTTGTATGTAATATTCTGACGTGGCTTTTTCTTGGCTTTTCATTGGTCGGTTTTCTAAAATTGACAAATAATTATTCGTAGCTAAAAAAAATACAAATAAATACTCATTGGATTAAAAAAACAAAGAGCTTTCTAATAGTATAAGTTTTGATGGCTAAATCTAATGTTTAATAATAGGTGTTCTTAGTGGATCTAATTAATGACGAATTAACTTATAAAAATCATAACTAATAATATATAAGTCAGAAAAATATAATAAAACATGTTTTGGAATCCTAATAATCTAATATATAAATTGTCATGGTTTTAATAACCTAATTCACATATTAATAAAACGGTGGTTTTTAGGGTTTCTGAAATCAATATAAATCTAGAACCCTAATCCCACATATATGCTAATAGGTGCTTTGGAAGACTACGCTTGGACCTAGATTTGGCTTTGGATCGTTTGACTCTGAAGTTGAGGTATGTTGTATCCCCTATTCCTCTATGTTGAGCAATTCACCTATCTTATCTTTCTTTTGACTTTGGCCTACACATATGTCTATTTTCTTGATATCATGGTTTGTATGAACTATCTTGCTTATTATGGACTTGGATATTCTCTTGATATCTGTCTTGTGCCATGGTTCATGTTGGTCTTATATAATGATATGTGCCCACTTTGAAGTGGATTTTTATATGTTTGTGTTGTCCATTGTGTGATGGCAACATTGTATAATTCTAACTATACTTTCTACTTGCCTATACGTTAATCATGCTATGTGATTCATTAGCACTAGAGTAGTGTAATTGTATTGGTTTAGTTCATGGTATATGTGTTATTTCTTACTAAGCAGATGTGATATTTCCTACTTTTTTGGAATGGCAAGGAACCTCATACCCAGGACAAGATGTGTGATTCTTGGCCCATGTTTTATATATTTGGGAGATTGATAGTATTCCTTTCTCTATCAGGTTTTAACTTTGTGAGGTTGGCCACCAATTGTGTTTATATTATTCTAGGGCTATTTTTATCTCACATGCATGCAGGTTGATGATGTTTATGATGGGTTATGTGCCCGTATTGATGATGAGTTATGTGCCCAAAAATATTTATGGGTTATGTGCCCTAATTTTATACGTGCTTATGTGGCACCACTTTTATATGTTGTTTTATGTCAATTATCCCTTTTTTGTGATCTTTTATCTTAATATCCGCTTGAGTGGTACTTATCTTTTTTATGGGAAGCTTCCTTATATTTTTGTCCTCTATTCCTTTATGTTGCTCAATTTGCTATTTTGTATGCACATACCATCCTTTGCTGATGTATCCTATTATTTCTCTTTTGCTGGGGTATGCTTCCAACCCTAGGTGGAGGACTTGGATGATAAGGCATGTTGACATGGACTTAGATTGTGATGATGAAGGTTGGAGACAGTCTTGAGGTGGTTTAGATTTCCTGTACATGGATCCTTATGATGTAAGTTTGTAACCCTTTGTTTTATAATTGAATATAGTCATGTTTTTATGTTGCTGCTATACTTTGCTCTTTTGTTTACCATTATACAAAGATTTGAAAATTTTACACCCACTCCTAGTATACCCTTGAAGTGTGTTTGGACTGGAGGTTCTATTGTTCAATTTTTTTTTTAAGGAGGTGGTTTCACTTCTTTATAGCATGGTATCAGAACCCATGGTAGTCGAAATATGACTATTTCAATTTTGATAAATAAATGTAATTATTGATATCAAAAGTTGGAAATTAATACAAATTCTTATTCTACACTCTTAAGTTAACTTGTGGATGAAGTTTCACCTAATTTGGATAATCCTAATGTCATTAATGCTTCAAGAAAGAGAAACTAAGTTTTGAGTAATAAATGCATTAAAAGTTCTCAAAAGGAAAATCTAATTCCATAATCAGAATCTACATTCTTTATTTAGCCTCTGTGCAAAATTTCATTTAATTTGGATAATGTTTGTCCCTCAATTTAAGAAAGAGAAAATAATAAAATAAATACATTCACACAATAGTTCTAATTGGATTCGAATAAGGTTCCAATTTTTTTTGTCACGCTTTATTTTCCCCGATTTGGATAAGTTTTGTGTCATGCTGGTTTTAGTGGTCGAATCTATTTTGGGCCTTGGATCTAGAATCCAACAACAGCTGCTCTCTTTCCTTCCTCCACCCCCTTTCTTTCCCTCGCGATCTGGCACTGGCCTTCTCTCGATTTTCCTTCTTCAATTCCTCCCTTTCCTTTCCCTCTGCATCCTTCTCCTTCACCTTCCCTGCTAATTGCTGAGCACAATGACCCTATAAAAGAGGGATTTTGATCACCTCTTCCCCACAACCATGGGGCACCACTACGGTGCTCTTTTCATCCTCTGTCTGCACCCCTATTTCCCCCTTCGAGCCTTCCCCTCATCACTTCGGTCGATCAGACTGCCAGGTTTTGGTTTCCAGCATCTCATCCTCCCCCATGCTTTATTTCCACCCGCTAGCTTGATCTCGAAGGCACTTGAGGGTGGGGCTTCTACTCCACCGGGTCAGATGGCCACCGTGGGATCACAGTTGGGCTCTGGTTCGTCGAACGCCTCCACATTGGTCTCAAGCTGGTTCAGGTAGTTCTTGATGGCACATCGTATCTTGGTTTTGCTTCAATTCAATGTTTATTGCTCTGATTAGTTTTCCCCCAAATCACCGTTGAGACCTGCTTGCGCCAGTTGCTCCCAGGGTGTGAGCGGGTGAAGGGGGTGATTCCCTGAGAAATTTCATTTCTACCCTCCTCGTTTCTTCTTTATTTTGTTTTCTCGAGTGAGGGTGTTTTGGTGTTCTGGACTAGGTCCTCTTTGCTTTGTAGCGGTTCCGCACATTACTGACGTGGTGTGACTTGGCCGCCTTTCATTGGTCCAAGTCAAAGGTCGGCACTCTCTCTCTCTCATGTTTTCTTTTATGTGATATTTTGATGTGGCTTTTTCTTGGCTTTTCATTGGTCGGTTTTGTAAAATTGACAACTAATTATTCGTAGCTCAAAAAATACAAATAAATACTTGTTGGATTCAGAAAAAGAAGAGATTGATAATGGTATAAGTTTTGATGGAACCATAACATGTTTAATAATATGTGTTCTTAATGGATCTAATTAATGATGAATTAACTTATAAAATCATAACTAATAATATATAAGTCAGAAAAATATAATAAAATATGTTTTGGAATCCTAATAACCTAATATATAAATTGGCATGGTTTTCATAACCTAATTCACATATTAATAAAAAGGTGGTGTTGCTGGGCCACCACCACACATATTCTCACTGGCGACGGACGTCACGGTGTCGGGAGCCTGGGTGAGGGCTGTTGCTGGGCCACCACCGCATATTCGTGGCTCTGTGGCCAATGACCTGAAGGAACCCTTCAATAAGGAAGGGGATCGATGAACATGGACGAGGTTCACAGAGCCGATCATGGAGGAGATGGAGCATTACCACCAATACTCGGCGATCATCCAGATATTAGGGAAAAAGAGCCACCCACAACAACTCTACGGGTGGATGGTGAGAAATTGGAGGCCAAAAGGGGAGCTGGAGCTCTTCTTACTGGAGGACATGCTATTTCTGGTTTTCTTTGCCTCTGAAGCCGACCTAAAAGGAACCACCATGCGTGGGCTGTGGTTCTTCGACGATCAGCTCATCCTGGTATGACACTGGACACCGGAGGCAGACATGAGGAGAGCTGCCTTCACGACAGCTCCAGTTTGGCTCTCGCTCGCCGATGTGGGTAAACATTGGACCCCAAGGGCCATTGCGGTGATCGCCAATGCCATTAGGGTTCCAAGAGTGATTGACAGACATTCATATGGAACCATAACATGATGTGCTAGGGTGTGTGTGGACATATCTACTGCGATCGAGCCTCCACTGGAGGTGATGGTTGCACTACCCAACGACGAGGAGTGAGAGGTCAAAGTCAGATATGAAGCCATGCCCGATAGGTACGCGGAGTGCATGGTGTTCGGACATGAGACATGCAAATGCCTGGGCGCACACAAAGATGACAGCTTTGACCCTCCAATTGTCCCTAAGCAGCCTAGGGGAAGAATGAGGAGATCGGAGAAGTCAAAACCTCCGAACCAGAGAAAAGGAAAAGAGAAGATGAGTGATACGTCTGAGATTGGCCAATCGTCTGGCGATAAACAGGAAGCGGTCGACACCAACTCCATCGAGGCAACCGAGGAGGGGGAGGTGTTCTAGGAAATGCCTCTCATTGAGCAGGTTACTGAGGAGGTTGTGGCAGCTGTGGTAACCAACCCTGCGACTAATGTGGGGGAAGTGACTGTGGAAATGCCTAACACAGGAGAGGAAATAGTAGGTTGAAGCAGTGGGATCCCATTTGCTATTCTTGATCAATTAGATGAATACAACAACCTGGAGAACGACACAGATAGAGGAAGGAACTAGATGGAGATGAGGAGCTCCAAAAAGAAGAACAAGAAGTCCAATCACTCTGGAGATGGGAGCGGAAAGAAGACGTCTTAATGTCCATCCTTGCATGGAACGCACGAGGAGCTTCCCTGGTTGGGAGTCAGAGGGAAGTGAGGAAGGCAATGAATGAAGAGGGACCTAGTCTAGTCTTGTGCTTCGAGACTAGGATTAGAAGAGAAGTCAGGGACATGGTTGATTCCTTGTTTCCATGAGGATGGAGGGCTCTTTCCAATTTGGACTAAGTCGAAGGGGGAAGGATAATAATAGGCTGGGATCCAAGAGCCTGGAACATTGATGCTATCAGCTTCACTGACCAAGTCTGCACGATTAGCTGCTGCAATAAAGGTGGGATGTCTTTTATCACCTCAGCTATTTATGGGGAGAATCTCGAGAGGGACAGGGAGAGTATGTGGGATACACTAACCAACACAGCCCAAGAAGAGGTGCCTTGGCTCATTATAGGTGACTTTAACAACATCAGGAAGGCCAAAGAGAAGTATGGGGGGAGAAGAGTTCCCGATAGAGTGATGGCTGCCTTCAACAACATGGTGGACAAGACTGGGCTAATTGAGCTAATTGTGAAAGGGGGTCGAACCTCTTGGTCTAATAAGCAACAGGATGTGAGGAGAATTGCTAGTGCCATTGACAGAGGCCTTGTAAACGAAGCGTGGTTGGATATATGGCCCAATTCTACTATCAAAATGGGTGCTAATCCACTGAGTGATCATGCATGGATGAAAATTGAGTTAGTTAACATGACTCAACACCCTTGACCCTTCAGATTCATCAATAGGTGGTGTTATTGGGGTGGTTTCAAGGAAGTGGTGAAGGAAGCATGGAGACAAGAAGTGATAGGTAATCCGTTGTTCATCACTCTAAAAAAGTTACAAAATACTAAGAAAGACTTGAAGCTTTGGAGCAAAGAAAAAGCAAACCTCCACAACCTATTGGGCAAAGCTAAGAGAGAATATGAAACAAATGTGATGGAAGTCAGAATTGACCCCCTGAATGAAGAAAAGACAGAAAAGGAAAGGATATCGAAGAAAAGGTTGAAGCAACTAAAGAAGGCCGAAGAAACCTTTCTGTGGTAGAGGAGTCATATGTCTTGGATCAAAGACAGTGACCACAACACGAGAACCTACCACACCGCCATAAAGAAGAAAGAGATGCATGAGACTATACATGATCTCATAAATGAAGAAGGAGAAATGGTTGAGGGAAGAGCAACTATCACCATTAATGCGACGAGCCACTTCTTTCAACTTTACAACAGAGAAGGTGGTAACTACCCTATTAAAGAGGAGATGCTAACGGGGGTCCGCATCACAGATGAGATGAATAGGGAACTGTGTAAGATTGCTTCTGAGGAGGAAATCAAAGTGGCAATGTTTTCCATTAATCCATCTAAGGTGCCTGGGCCAGATGGGTTTAATGGGAAATTCTTCCAAACAATGTGGGGCGTCATAAGGAGGGATATCATTGAAGCTGTGAGATGGTTCATGGGAGGAGGGAGGATGGTGAGAGCTGTGAATCACACTTTCATCAAACTCATACCTAAGAAGAAGGAAGCTACCAATATGAATGACTTTAGACCAATAGCTTGTTGTGGGGTCCTATATAAAATTATTACCAAGCTTATTGCAGGTAGACTAAAGGCTATCTTACCAAAGATCATCTCAAAAGAACAAAGTGCATTCATCCAAGGTAGACGGATTGCAGACAACACCCTTTTGGCAGCGAGTTCATGGTGGGCTTCAACATCAAGCGTGAGCCAGCTAAATCTTGCATGAAGGTCGACTTAACTAAAGCATATGACCATGTAAGATGGGAATTCTTATGGAGTGTGATGAAAAAAATGGGTTTTGACCCTAGATGGACAAATTTGATTAAAGAATGCGTACAGACTACCTCCTCTATCTTGATCAATGGCTCACCGGAGGGACTTTTCAAGGCTAGTAATGGGTTGAGACAGGGTGACCCCATCCCCCCCCTCATGTTCACTCTGGTTATGGAAGGCCTCACTAATATGCTACAGATGGCGGAAAAGAAAGGTGCTATTAAGACTTTCCACACCAATGGTATAAAAGTCTTATCCCATTTAATCTTCACGGATGATGTGATGCTATTCTCGATGGGGAATGCGAAAAGACTACACAAATTGAAAAGAGTTCTTATCCAGTTTGGCAAGATGACTGGGCTCTACATCAGCCAGATAAAATAAAAAATCTACTACTCTAGATCTTGTGATAGAAGAAAAGGTAGGTTGAAGATGGCAATAGGTATGGAAGGTGGAGAGTTCCCTATGAGGTACCTTGGGTCACCTATTGCAGGCGGGAAAGGAGCTACTAAAGACTTCATGGCATGCCTTGATGGCATTAGAACAAAGGTGGAACAGTGGAGTGGGATCAAAATCTCCATGGCTGGGAGGTTAGTCCTTGTAAGATCGGTCATCCAAAGCATGATTAGATTTTGGGGGGACGTTTGTGAGATACCAAACCCAGTGGTTGACAGGATGAAATCCATAACAGCAAATATTGTTTGGGGAGGTAAACACCATAATGTGGCTTGTGATGTGATTGTTGAACCCTTTCAGAAAGGGGGCATGAACATCAAACACCCCAAGGACATTGTGGACAGTTGTAGAATGAAAAGGGTGGACAGATTTTTGAGAGATAAAGAAAATGTGTGGACGAGCTGGATGAGGCTTAGGTATGGCTTTATACCTTCTATGACCACACATCAATCAAGAGTATGGCAGCATATGTGCTACAGCTGGGAGAAGGTGCATAACTTCTATGAAGTTTATGACGATGGTTTGATGGTATTAAAAGATCTACACATCACACCATGGATCAACTCGATCGAAGGCTCATGTGTTTACTGGCTTAAAACACTTTGGGGCCCCTTTCACATACCAAAGTGGAGTACAACAACCTATAAATCCATCTTGAAGAAGCTAACAACTAAAGATAGGATGCACAGATGGGGCTTGCAAGTCGGCACTAACTACTGTCTTTGTGAAAGAGAAGAGGAGGATCACGATCATCTATTTAAGGCCTGCAGCTACTCCATGTACTTATGGAGATCGATCTGCCTTAAAAATGGTTTTACTGCCAACAACCATATGTGTTTTGAAGATACCAACAAGAATTTTGATGTCTCAAACAAATCCAAATACAAAACTGGATTTGCTAGGTTGTGCAATACCCTTTTTTGTTACACCACATGGGAGGAGAGAAACAAAAGAGCCCATGGTAGGAATAGGGCTACTGAATCAGACCTCATTCAGAAGATGTGTATAGACATTAGAAACGTGGGTAGAGCTAGAAACCTTGCCAAAGGCAGCTCACCACTAGCTAGAAAGTATTGGGGCTTTTTGTAGAGTTACGCCCTGGCTTGTGTGAGCTGCTCTGTATGTAAGTATGCTCATAGTTGTAATGTGTGATGGGTAGCTATTCTACACCTTTTGGAAATACTATTTACCTATTTCCAAAAAAAAGGTGGTGTTTGGGGTTTCTGAAATTAATATAAATCTAACCCTGATCCCACAAATATGCTAATAGGTGCTTTGGAAGACCAGGCTTGGACCTAGATTTGGCTTTGGATCGTTTGACTCTGAAGTTGAGGTATGTTGTATCCGCTATTCCTCTATGTTGAGAAATTCATCCATCTTATCTTTATTTTGACTTTGGCCTACACATATGTCTATTTTCTTGATATCATGGTTCGTGTGAACTATCTTGCTTGTTATGGACTTGGATATTCTCTTGATATCTGTCTTGTGCCTTGGTGCATGTTGGTCTTATATAATGATATGTGCCCACTTTTAAGTGGATTTTTATATGTTTGTGTTGTCCATTGTGTGATGGCAACATTGTATAATTATGACTATACTTTCTACTTGCCTCTACATTAAACATGTTATGTGATTCAGTAGCACTAGAGTAGTGTAATTGCATTGGTTTTGTTCATGGTAGATGTGTTATTTCCTACCGAGCAGATGTGATATTTTTTTCTCTTTTAGGATTGCAAGGAACCTCATACCCAGGGTAAGATGTGTGATTCTTGGCCCATGTTTTATATATTTGGGAGATTGACAGTATTCCTTTCTCTATCAAGTTTCAACTTTATGAGGGTTGGCCACCAATTGTGTTTATATTGTTTTAGCGCTATGCTTATCTCACATGCATGCAGGTTGATGATGTTTATGATGGGTTATGTGCCCAAATTTATGATGGGTTATGTGCCCAAAAATATTGATGGGTTATGTGCCCTAATTTCACACGTGCTTATGTGTCACCATATTTATATGTTGTTTTATGGCAAGTATCCATTTTGTTGTGATCTTTTCTCTTGATACCCACTTGGGTGATACTTATCTTTTCTATGGGAAGCTTCATTATATTTGTTGTCCTCTATTCCTTTATGTGGCTCAATTTGCTATTTTGTATGCACATACCAACCTTTGCTGATGTATCTTATTATTTCTCTTTTGTTGTGGTATGCTTCCAACCCTAGGTGGAGGACTTGGATGATAAGGCATGTTGACCTGGACTTAGATCATGATAATGAAGGTTGGAGACAATCTTGAGGTGGTTTATATTTCCTCTACATGGATCCTTATGATGTAAGTTTGTAACCCTTTGTTTTATAATTGAATATAGTCATGTTTTTATTCCGCTGCTATACTTTGGTCTTTTGTTTACCATTATACAAAGATTTGAAAATTTTACACCCACTCCAAGCATACCCTTGAAGTGTGTTTGGACTGGAGGTTCTATTGTTCAAATTTTTAGTAAGGAGGTGGTTTCACTTCTTTACAACACTAGACAAATTGAGGGAGCTTACCTCACTCACACTTTCTGCAAGATACTTCCAGTATTTTTGTAGTATTTTCTCCCATTACCTTATATTCCTTTTGCTAGTGTATTCATTGTTCTTTATATACAACATGAGTGTTTACTACATGTTTACAATTAGTATATGCAGTGATTACATGGTCTTTAAACATAGTTAGAAATATTTTATTGAATTTTTTTTCTAGCTTTGTTTACAACTACTATTCATTGTGGTTGTTGACATGTTGATTGAATACAGTCAAAAATTTAATTTCTTTTACATCGTATGTTGAGAATGTATTGTGGTAATGTCTAATTGTATATTTTCAATTTATGTAGTTTCTATTTTATTTGGAAAAATATCTTCATTTGGAGACACATTTAGCCAAACCCAAACGACATTTGGAAGCATCCCTTTTTGTTGTATGTTTCATGGACATATGAAACAACGTGTTGGTATTGTTTATGTTGACTTTTGAGATAATGTATTGTGGTAATATTGACAATGTGGATTATGTGGCCTTTCAAGTTTTCCTTCATGGATTTATTTTGTCATTGGGCATTAATCTGGATACAATGTGGATTACGTTGAGACATTTTTTCCCAGGATACCCATGAGTTTCATTAATTGGACATGCAATAAGAATGGAATAGTTTATATTGTAGGACTGCAAGTCCTAAATCATAAGATATTGATAGATATGTCACTTCTTACAAATGATCAAACTACCATTTTTACCAAAGGGAAGCCCAGTAGTGGATCAGAGTAATACTTTATCCAACATTCTAAGGAATGATGCAATTTTGCAAGTGTATCAGCCTCCTCATTATCACTTCAACCAATATGAATGAAATTAATCCTTTGTGGAGATTCTTTTAGTCAATGAGTAGATAGTAACCATTGTTGATACAAGGACATGCTAAATCATTTTTTTATGGAATGTACTATAAAAGAACTATTAGAAGCAATTACTACATTATGACGTACTGATGATATTGCCCACTGTAATGTCAAATGAATATTTGTGACTTCACCCTCCAAAACTAACGTAGAGAAGATAGCTCATGAACCATGGTCCTTGAGTGGACCTGACTACATAGGCCAGTAAGAGTTTATATGCCAAAGACACAGTGAACAACATGATTCTATCAAATTCTAATACCATCCATCAATTTGAAGACTTGGAGGAGGTATAGATAGAATTTTTAGTGAAATATCTTCAGGGAAATATTCTTGAATGAAATACACATCCCAATGACCATTTAAGGTCACCATGGATGATACTTTTAAATCAATAAGATCAATAGGTTATGGTTGGATAAGCAACTCAGTATGATTTCATGTTTGATGAGTCTAATAATCAAACCAAACTGACATTGAGGCTCCATTCCCACTGCTTCTATGGGACTTATGAATAATGACACTTTTTAAATTATATATTTTCCTCCAGAAAGTTGTTCTTTTTGACATATGATTATGATTGTAAGTATTGTATTTCTGTTGTATTGCAATTACCCAAGACATATTCTTGTGTGTGAAAAGATCCCAAGCATACTTCATTAAAAGAGTTGTGTTCCATTCATGCATAGATACAATACTAATCCTCCACTTGCCTTAGGTGCAATAACATTATTCCAAGTAATGAGAGATAATGGTGATTTGTCTTGACATGTGCACCAAATAAACCTTCATATCACCACATCTATATAATGACACAAGGATATCGACTGAACACAAGTCTGCATACAAAAGTAGGGAGAGTTTGTAGGATAGACTTAGCGAGACAAACCTTCCTGCCAAGGATAGGGTTCAAGCATACCAATTGCTTGCATAAGTTTGTGTTTTATCATAGATCTAGGAGTAAGTTGACATAGTAATTCTACCATGTACAATATGAACTATAAAATATCATCCAAGTTCTATTATGGTTGCAACCCTTGCAATAGTGCATATTTCCTTTTTCAGAACTGATGGAACAGATGGGGAGAAAAATATAACACTCTTCTCTAAATATATACATTGACCAGAAGTAGCACCGAATGTGTCAAAGCAGTGTAGAATCATATGTATATGTTGAGTATCAACTCTAGAGAAAAGAATGATGTCATCCGCAAATGCCACATGTGAGAAAGTTGGTCCTTGATTAGATAATTTTAATGGTTTCCACTGTTTCACCTGAACTTTGTCTTCTATCATCAAAGATAACTGATTTAAGCACATGGAGAAAGCCTACAGCGATAGAGGATCACCTTTTCGCAAACCTCTGGTGTCTTTAAAGTTGGGAAGATGTTCACCATCCCATACTACCAAAATGTTCTACCCGCATACATAATTCACAATCTAACTGATAATCAACACTGGGGTATTGGCATGAACAAGGATATCAAGAATAAATTCCTAAGACATTCGATTGTATGCCTTTGTTAGATCAATTTTCAAATCCATTGTCTTTGGTCCATTTCTTCTCCACATATTGTGGATTAGTTCTTGAACCAAAATTATATTACCCGTGATATGACGCCCGAGAGTAAAGCTAGATTGAGTGTTACATATCCAATCACAAAGGTACGATTTAATTATATACTACAATTTTTGAAATCAATTTGAGGCAAGTGTTATTCATGGAAATCGGTCTGAAGTTGTTGCATTGTCAAGGATTAAGTACTTTAGGTATAAGTACCATAAGTGCATCACATAACATAAAGTATGAGGAAGGATAAAACCATTAAGTGCATTGTAAATAGATATCAGAAGAGAATATTTTATGGTATCCCTTTGTCTCAACATGAATTCAGGATCAATACCATCGGGTCATGTAGCTTTGCTTCTACCCATGGAATGAAGACATGTATAGACCATCTTTTGTAGGCAAAAAGGAAACCAAGGGTGCTTGTTGGCTAGATAGATCATTATGATTATATGGAATTATGTTGATAGCATGCTGACTTGGAGAAAAGGAAGAATAGAATTGTTGTTTGAAGTAGTGATGTAAGAGGGTTTTCATAGTAATAGAATTTGTTATAACGTGGTCATTATCATCACGAAGAGAGGTGTAATGATTTTTTTGTCTCCCCACTTTAATATAAGCATGCAAAAAGGAGGTATTTGCATCTCCTTCCTTTAACCAAGTAATATGGATTTATGCTTCTTATTAATATGTTCAATATGTAGCAAACAAACATATTGCGCTAACAAGTTATTGCAGTGAACATCTTGGGCAGAAGTATAGTTTGTTGATAACATGACCATTATCATGACGAAGAGAGGTGTAATGATTTTTTTGTCTCCCCACTTTAATATAAGCATGCAAAAAGGAGGTATTTGCATCTCCTTCTTTTAACCAAGTAATATGGATTTATGGTTCTTATTAATATGTTCAGTATGTAGCAAACAAACATATTGCACTAACAAGTTATTGTAATGAACATCTTGGGCAGAAGTATAGTTTGTTGATAACTCACTCTGACAAAAATTCAATTTGATGTAGTAACTCTGACATAGATTGTTACCTTGTGGCCATATAAGATATGTCCCATTGAGAGATAAGATGTTGGGTGCTCTAGAGAACAATACTAAACTCAAGAGAAGAATTCCAAACCCATGCTAGAAACTCCTTGAAGTTACTATTAGAATTCCAACTTACCTTTGATTTGAAAACATGTTTATACCATGTCTGTCTAGAATTGAAGAACCATAACGAGTTGTGGTCATATTGGATCTGAGGTAAGTGTCGCACAAAAATTTGTAGTGCATGAAGAAGAAAATGAGAATTGATTAAAACTTTGTCCAATAATTTATGTGGCCTTCTTTCCTTGTATGTAAATGGGAAACCTTGAAAGCCTAAGACAGATAAGTTAGATTTCATCAATAAATCCTGAAATAAGGTAGATTTAGTGAAGTTGAAATCATTTGATCCTTACTTCTTAGTAGGGTATATCATGATTTTAAAATCACCCATAACTACCCAATGTAGGTGAGTGACAGTTCCAAGTCTTGGCAAATCTTGCCATAGTAAGTGTCATGTATAAGGAATGTGTTGCGCATAAACTATTGTAATAAAAAAAAAATCCATAGACTAAGCAATGTAGATATTGATTATGGCTTTCAATTAATTAAATAGAAACCTAATCTAAGTTCCATAATAACCAAATCCCTCCTAAAAATCCTCGAACTTCAATTCTATGGGAGGAATCAAAACCAAAATGTGTGATGACCAAATTAGTAGACTGTCCTGAGATTCTCGGTTCTATAATAGAAACCAACTTAGGTTTGAATTTTTTAATCATGTGTCGAAGATGGTTTTGATTGAACTCATTCCCAATGCCTAAAACATTCCAACATATAGTATCTAACATAAAAGTTAAGAAGAAGAATGGGTCGCTTGAGAACCTGATGGTTCATCATCTTCATGGATAGCTTGGAGTTGTTTAACGTGACTCCTAGTCATGTAATGTCTTTGTTTCATTTTTCCACTGGATCCTCTTACTCCGTGGCCAATTTTCCCAGAAGTCAATGTTGTGGAGTGAGAATGAGATGTTACCAATTGTGTAGAAGATAATGTGCATGAGTAATTACTTCATATAGACTAGGATTCACCACCATGTTACTAAGGTTATTGGACACCTGATGAGCATCAGTTGTCTAAGAGATAGGAATAGCATTGTATGCAGACATGTTTTCTGGCTCACTGACTTGGACATAATTTTCCACAAGAGAAATATCAGCAGATGAAGAAGGATGTTGGTTTATAGAAGGTTATTTACATTTTTTGGTCCATACTTTAGGTATTGTAGTAGTGTTTTTGTTGTCAAGAATAGAAGCATGATTATCATCAACAATGTGTATATGTTCCATGTCCATTGCATCCAAGTGTTGGAACCGGTTAACATTATGTTGTCCATTGTTCATATCCCTCTTTGGTGGAGTTGCATATTTTTGTAACCGTGGTGAGTGAATATTGCGGCCATAGAAAACTTGCTAACGATCTTCATCAGGATTCCATTTCATTCCACTATCATGATTATGATATGGTGACACCTGTGTAGGAGGAGTAGTTGGTGAAGAAGTACAATATCCTTGATGGTGTCTAAGAATACCAAAAGAGTGACATAATAGGCAAAGATTCATATTCCACTTTGTAAATAGCGTTATCAATTATTATTGCATGTAGAATAGGCTTGCAGACATCAATCTCTATTGCAATATGTGCATATTTTCTCCTTATACATTTTATGGAATGAGTATCAACCTTGAATAATTTACCAAGAAGATTGCCAATATGTTGAAAAAGAATAGGATGGTAGAGGTTGATCAAAAGATCCACAATCCTTACCCAAACAACCATTAACTAAGGAAGACTTGTTGTAGGGAGGAAGTTTGGAGTCGAGCGACTAACATACATATAGCAACCATATAGGTACCATGGTCCATTTATGAGGACTTTGTCATACTCTGATTTGCAATGGAACTTAAGTCCATGAAATTCTTTGTATATGTCCACTACACTTCATTTTCATCGGAATGTCTACAAAAATATTGATGTTACATGTTAAAGTTTAACTAAATAAGGAACCGGTTATATAAAGTGGTTTATATTGAGTGGGTTTATTTGATATATGAGGGGCTTGCTTTGATGCCATTAAACAAGGGACATTTCTATATTTTGACATGATTAAGTATATAAATGATGAGATTAAGAAAAATATTGTATTTCAAATACATGTTTACTAAATAAGGTAGTTGAAAAAGTGATACTTGTAATTACTTACTTCTAATTTCACAATCATCCCAACACAAAAATTAAAAATTATTGTATTTGATAATTGAGTATTTACTTAGTCACAAAATATAGTATCGGTTACAAAAGGGCCACTCAAATGGCCCATAAAAGTCTTCATCAAAGACCAGGGGTGTATAAAAATTTCACATTTGAACCACCAAAAGATCCTACTCGGCTGGAATAGTGGGGACAACACAATACAAACCTTTCAAATATGTTGTGGAACAACATGGAGCCTCGGATAGTATACATGACCCATCACTTTGAGACATGCAAAGCACTATGGGGTCGTTTTTGTATTGATATTGTCGTTTAGAGGCTTATTGTGGACCATTCAATCTTCTACATGTGACAAAACTTTGCCAACATTTTGTATTGGTATATGTTAATAATATTGTGATTACATGGATAAAAAACATGGCATTATAGTATTCAAAACTTTTCTACAATGCTAGTTTCAAACAAAGGACATGGGTAGTCTTCAATATTTCTCATGGATTGAAGTTGCTAAGTCCAAAACTGGGATAATGATCTCCTAAAGGATGTATGTCATGGATATTTGCATTGAGATAGGGATTCTTGGTTCCAAGATTGTGGATAATCACGTAGATTCTAATGTTGAGCTACATATGGAGTATGGGAGTTTCTCGATGATATGTGGAGGCATAGATAGCTTGTTGGGTAATATATATGAATGCCACCTGACATGACAATGCCATTGCAACTAGGGTTGTTAGTTCGTTCATGGACAATATATGTACACGTCACATGGAGGATGTGATGTGTATTATGAGATATCTCAAAAGGTTACATGGTAGGGGTCTTCTACATCAAGACCACATACATTTGCAAGTGCAAGGATTTTTATATGCTGATTAGACTGGATCCATTGATAAGAATTCTATTTCTGGTTGCTTTGTATTTTTGGGTGAAAACCCGATGACTTGAGAAAGTAAGAAGCAAGTTGTAGTCGTGACATACAGTGTATAGTCTGTGTATAGAGCTATGGCCTTAGTAACATGTGAGTTGCTATGGAATTTTCATCTGTTAGAGGACCTTGGTTTTGTGTAGAAAGGGTCTATGGATCTCAAGTTTGACAATCAGGATGTTGTCTATATTTCCTAAAACCCTATTTTTCATGAAACAACTAAACACATTGAAGTCAATTGTCAATACTTTAGAGATAAATTTAGTAGAAGTTGGTGCAACTATCACTTTCCTGGTTTAAAGATCAATTAGCTATTCTTTTTACAAAGTATCTATATGGTTGTGGGGTTCAATACTTATGTAACAATCTTGACACATGATATATGCTCCAACTTGGGGGGGTGTTAATACATATGTTGACTTGATTGCAATTGTGGAAAGTCTCAGGGACCTAAATGTCGAGTTTGTACAAACTTTGTATATAAATATCAACTCATCCTAAGGTACAAGGGCGTTGAGGGGATTATCTAATTGTATTGTATTTTGTAACACCTTATATATATATATACATATATATCTTTATTCTAAATACTCAGCACCTTGTATGTTGATACACTTGTTTCTCATGTGTTTTAGGTTCAGAGATAGCTTGGGAAAAGTTGGCTTGTGAGCAAATGTTCAAGTTGTAACTTTTTTGAGATCTTCATTTAGTGTACATGATCAGACTTGTCTACCATACTCTTACATCTATAATTGAATCTATGTAATCAATGATTTCATAACGATGTACTTGTTGAATGTTGATAATTGTTGATGTGTGCTTCAAGTTAATATTTCATGTATGCTAAAATTTAACATTTAAATATTTACACTTTGATATAACCATGTTAGGGACAAACGCTTAGGTCCTTTTGCCATTGATTTTCTAGAAATTTGGAGTGTAGATATGGGTAATAAATAGTTCCATGACAGTTAAGTTTGGTAGTGTTTAGGTGGCTAGTATTAGTATGGTATACCCTAATCCTTATAGTATAAACATCTAGAAAACACCTAAGTCGGTGAATAAGTAATTAAAGTTTAGAATATATTGTGCAAACTCTATAGTTATTATATGACTTTTCATGGAGACATGATGGTTAAAATATTAACAAAAGAATGAATTACTACCCCATTCATATACTTATTTCACATGTAATGAATCATCCTTAAATTGTTAGGAATGATATAAAATATCTTAATTGACATATATAGGTTGATAAACACCAATGGATAATTTATTTTGCATGACTTAATTTTCATAGCATTAAATGACTTTAAAAGGATTCAGGTGAGGGTAATAAGAACAGTTGAAAGTAATATCTAAAAAAATCTTGATGTGAAAATATTACCCGAATACAAATCTAAATCCAAGATATTAGCCATATTAGTATATAGGATTTATGTGTTATCTCATGTTGAGTGTTTTGTTATGCGTTATCTGGTGTTGTGTGTTTCGTTATGTGCTTTAGACTTGTCTATTCTTTAGATTTTCCTTTATCCCATATTTCCTAGTTCTATATCTACCTTCCTTTCTTGTCCTATAAAAGAGAGTACATTATGGTTGTTTCTATTATCAAATACAACTTTTTCCCATTTTATATGGTATCAAACGTGTTTGATCATCCCTAAACCATCTCCACCATCGCCCCCTCCTCCTACCATCGACCCCCCCATTTTCTTCATTTTTTCTACCATCTCCATGATGTAGCCCTATTTTAGGGCTCCATCCTGTGCCATTTTGTACTTAAATCACATCTAAACATGTTAGATTTCAAGCCATATCCCTTAATATGTTTATCATTTCCAAATGCACTTATGGATGTTCTTTGCACTATTTTTAGGTACTTGGACCATGTCTTAGATGGTCGAGAGAGAAAGAAGGAGTTCTAGGGCTCCTCCACACATGGAGGGGTCCAAAGAAGGCCCCCAAATCTCCCTCAAACTACCTCCAATGGCCAAGAGTCGCCATCAAGAAAAGACGTCCACAAATGATGAAGTTTGAAGGATAATCAAGTGTTGCAGACCCCAACATGGTCGTGGGCACAACCCCACGATCGTGTCTTTTTTGGCAAAGAAGTGCCAAACTCAATAGTGTTTTCCCCCAGAATCCCACGGCCGTGGCCACCGACATGGCCGTGGCCCATTGAAGACACCACGGTCGTGGCCATCCGCACTGTCGTGGTCAGACCAGTGAAAAATGGTTGTGGGCACCCCCACGGTCGTGTGAATTTATGGAGAAGACTCCGGTTTTCAACAATGTTTTTCCCCAAATCGCCACGACCGTGGACGTATGCCATGATCGTGGCCACTGAAGATCGCCTCGACCGTGCTGCTACTCTACGACCACAACCGCCTCCACCATAATGGTTGTTTTATCCAACACGTCTGTGGTTCCACTCAGCCACCACGATTGTGGCACTCCGCCACGTCCGTGGCCACCACCTTCCTTAGCATATCACCACCCTCTCCATACCACGACCGTGTTCCCGCTCCATGACCATCACATACTACCCTCACCACAGACGTGGCACATCAACACGGCCGTGGTGACCACCCAACCCTACCAAACTTTTACACTGAATTTCCTATCCTACCCCTACTTACCATAGTGCCTCCCCACCACTTATATATACATAGGTGGCAGCTGGGGCACGGAGGTTAGCACCTCTTACAACTACTCCAACCTTCCACTCTCCCTCCTTGAGCATCTAGTGCATTTCCTTTGTAGTTTTACTCTCCATCCACCATTTCCACCTCCATTCCACTTAGAAGACCTAGTTTTCTAGGGTTTTCTACCATAACCCCCCATATTTTCATGCTCCCCTACACCCTTGGAGGAGAAAGGTCGTCCATAGCATCAAGGAGGTGAAGAAGAAGGCTACTTCTCCGAGTTCCATGCCGTTTCTTCCCCTTCTTCCCCTCTATTTTGTTATTTCTTTGACTATGTGTAGCTAAGCCCCTATTGGTGGGCTGTTTGGGGTTAAAATGTGACTTTGATACCATGTTGGGGAATTTTTGGCTTGTAATGAACTCATTTTTATCTATGATGATTGCTCCATGCTTGTGTCTCTTATCCCATTGCCATACTTGTCATTTGTGCTTTTTGCCACTAATTGCTTGTTTGAGAATGCTTGATGATACCATGTCTCTAGGAGGGTTGGGGTACATGTAGCAATCTTAGGAGTGATTCCTAGGTCCCAATAGGGATTCCTAGCTAATCCCCTTTATTCCTACATGCCTATCTCCCATTCTACTACTTGGTATGAGACCTAAGTTACTAGTATAAGTGAGATTGATGTAATTTCTTAGGGCCTTATAAAGGCTAGAATGGCTAGTGGCATGAGGTCAAATACCCTCATCTCTACTCCCATCTCTACCCTCAACCCTCAATTGCTCATTGACACTTATCCTAGAAACCTAGATTTGGCTAATCCTATTAGAATTACACCTAACCCTAGTCTTCTACTAGCAGTATAGGTACATTCTAATAGCATTGGTCTTATTGTTTGGTTTGGTAATCTAGATGTAAAATGAGAACCATGCTTGTCTAATAACACCCCCCAACTAATATCAAAGTTACATCCCTCAAATGGCCCACCTACCTTAATCATCTTGTTAAAACCCAAATTTGCTTTGTTTGCTTGCTCATGCTAGTCTAGTTTAGTTGCTTTAGATTAACTTAGTCAAATTGCTTAGTCTTTCTCATTAGTGTTAACTTAGGTTCTTGCTAGTGATTAGTTTAGCTTCTTAATTGCTCCTTGCCTTGCTAGAGTAGTATATCTCATCTTGCTCTTGTTTGGTTAATTGCTTAGCCTAGTTGCTTAGTTTCAACTTGTTTAGGATAATCTAGCTTTTTGATAACTTAGTTTCCCTTTTGCCTTTCTTACTTGTTCAAATAGAGTAATCAACAACCAAACCCTTTTTAAACCCTCAAACCCTAATCTCCGCATGAGGAACATAGCTAACACGACCCTATCTCTAGTGCCCCCTTTATCCCTGAGGACTGGCCCCTTTTCTTGCCAATCACCTATACTACAACAGTACCTCATACGCTTGCGGGTGACCTATTTAGTTTTGTGATCGACTTGGTTAGGGCCAATACAAATTTCAAAAGCAAATCCCATCACGTGCATTCCGATCTCGTGGGGCACATCTAGTCGAGTCAAATTGGCTAGCGTGTGGCACCTCTAGTGGGACGCACCAAGCTTTCTAGCACCATTGTCGGGGATAGAGGCACTCGACCTAGTTAGATAGTGCAGCTTAGCCTTTCCTTTTGCCCTCACCATTGCTATTATTTATTCTTTGTGTCACTTTTGCATTTTGGTTTTCTAACTTGACTTCTTGTTGTTTGTTTGTGTATTGCGCAGGTGACAGCTATGCATGTGCCACACATGCTCTACTTGTACCGACTTGGTGTTGTACGACCCCGAGATTGGTAGAAGGAGGTTCCAAGCTCGCCGCAACCAACACCGAGAGGCCGAGATGGATGAAAACAACCCACATGAAGATGGCCACCCACCTCCACCGCCACATCGCTCACTCCATGAATACTTCACCCCGGGGCGCTACAAATCCCCCATCACCACCTTAGTTGACCAGATGTCAGGTTAAAAGTTCTCCATTCCGCCAGCACTCCTTGGACTCCTCCCTACCTACTATGGGATGGAGAATGAGAACCCTTATCACCACATCGACACGTTCCTTGAGATGTGCTCAACCTTCCGCACCCCCGCCACCACTGACAACTCCATCAGGAGGACACTCTTTCCTTTCTCCCTAAAAGAGAAAGCTAAAGAGTGGTATGTGTCAAAGACAGAGCTGGTCTCATGGAATGAAGTTAAAAACAAATTCCTCAAGAAGTTCTTTCCTATTGCAAATCTGTCCTACATGAGGAGGTGCATCACTTCTTTTAATCAGAAGGAAAATTAACCCTTCCACGAGGCATGCAAGAGGTTCCAAAAGCTGCTCTGAGACTGCCCTCACCATGAAGTACCTTTGTGGCAACTTGTTCAAGCATTCTACATCGGGCTTGAAGAGCAAAACCAAAATAATGTGGACTCTTTTTACAGAGGTACTTTCATGGAAAAGCCGCCCGAAGAATCGTGTCCCTTGTTCGAACATCTTGCTGAAAACTCATGCCATCATGCTTCTACAAAAGGGGGGCATGGCAGCAGGAGCTACACTCCTCCACCTTCCTTCATGGCTCCAACCCATAATGCTACTGACCCCGATATGATGAAATTGATGACAGACATGATGAAAATGATGAAGAATCAAGACGGTGACTCTTCTAGCCAACCCACCATGGCATTCGACTATGTGGATGAGTAAGTGAATGATGTGCACTCCTTTAATGGCCGCAACAACCAAGGACCCATGTCCAACACCTACACTCCCGAGTGGAGGAATCATCTACATTTTTCTTGGAAACAATAGAATGAGGATGGACAAGGACAAGGGCAACAGAAGCCACGTTACAGTTCAAAGTTTGAATAGGAAGTGCTTGGAAGGTTAAGAAGTTTGGATGATGTGAAGAAGGATGTGACATCACATGGGAAGTCCATCAACCACCTCGAGCAAAGATTGGATTAGATTTCTCTCTCTCTTATAAGGAGGGAAGAAGGAAGACTTCCATCTCAACTGATGCCCAACCAGAATAATGATGGTACTTTCCTAGGGAACACTCCAAGTTCATATGCTCCGCTGTCATATCAAGCACCACCGAACCCCTATGCTCCACCGCCTCCTCAAGAACCTCTTAACTATCAATATGCTCCACCTCCACCTCATACATACCAACAACCACCTCCGCAATACCACCCCCATCCACAACAACAACCACCACAACAACCACAACCGCAATTCATCCTCCAAAACCCAAACTCACCTCACCAAAGACCTCCACCACCTCAACAACCACAACCAAATCCACAAGCCTCCTCTTCTACTACCCATGAGCATGTGAAGGCAGTGACTATGTTGAGGAGTGGTCGGGCTTTATAGCACCCCCATGATACAGTTGTTGTTGACAGAGGTGATACTGAGACTGGACAGGTTGATACTAAGATACAGGCTGAGGATACTGAGACAAGATCCAGGGTTGATACTGTGATATTGGGTGTTGATACTGTGATTCCTATGATTCTTGTTGATGATACTATTGATATGGACCATTTGGGGTCCCAACTTCCCCCGTTTCATGAGGCTCTTAAGGAGCCTTCTGTTGAGAAGAGAAGAAAGAAGCACACTGAAGACATCCTTGAAACCTTCAAACAAGTGAAAATCAACATTCCTTTGCTTGATGCAGCCAAGCAAATCCCTTCTTATGCTAAGTTTTTTAAAGATCTCTGCACTTTCAAGAGGAAGACCACAAAAAGAACCCCAAAGAAAGTGAAGCTCACCGAGAAAGTGAGCTCGATCTTACAGCACACCATGCCAGGGAAAAGAAAAGATCCCGGTGCTCCTATCATCTCGTGGTACATTGGGGAACGTCGCATAGACCAAGATCTTCTAGACTTGGGCTCCAACGTCAGCCTCATGTCGTATGATGTGTTTGTAGAGCTACAAATGGGGCAGTTGAGTCCATCTCATTGTACTCTACATTTGGCTGACAGATCGGTAAAGATGCCTAGAGGGCATGTGGATGACATGCTTGTGAGACTTGATGATGAGACGTCCACCTTCTTCCCTTATGATTTCATTGTCTTAGATATGGAAAAAGACGCAAGGAGGGTTCCTATAATCTTGGGGAGACCTTTCTTAGCCACAGCTGATGCAGTTATTCATGTGAGTACTGGTACAATGTATGTGATATTCATGCACATGAAGATCCGGTTGAACATCTTTAAATCGTCAGCCATGACCGAGGTGATAGGGGCAACTAAAGAAGATTGTTATCTCATAGAGTGCCTAGATGAGATTGTGGAGGAATGCCTACCTACGTGGATTCAAACTGCCACTCAAGGTAGAGGTCTAGAATTGATAGTTGAGTTTCTCAATGATGATGAGGAAGATGATGAAGAGAATGAACTAGCCTTGGTGGCTGCAAGTGAGGACCTCCCTTCTATATCCGAACCATTAAAGTACTCTCTTGAAGAACCTCCCACTCTTGATTCGAAATCACTCCCAAAAGGTATGAAGTATGCTTCACAAGGGGCAAATGACACTCTCCCGGTGATCATTTCTTCCATTCTCTCACCAGAACAAGAGGAAGCATTGGTGAAAGTCTTGAAGAAGAACATCCAAGCCATTGGATGGTCTATAGCTGACTTGAGGGGTATTGATCCCTCCATCTGTGTGCACATGATATATATAGAGGATGATGCAAGGCCGACCCGCCAAATGCAAAGGCGGTTGAATCCAAAGTTGAAAGAGGTGGTGACTCAACAAGTTTTGAAATTGCTTGATGCTAGAATCATCTATCCTATTTGAGATAGTACATGGGTGAGCCCCATCCAAGTTGTACCCAAGAAGGGTGGGATCACTGTTGCTGAGAATGCAGATGGTGAGCTAATGCCGGTAAGAGAGAAATCCAAGTGGAGGATGTGTGTTGATTATCAGAAGCTCAATGAAAATACAAATAAGGATCACTATCCTCTCCTGTTTCTTGACCAGATTCTTGAGAGGCTAGCGGGGCAAAGCTTCTATTGTTTCCTTGATGGATATTCTGGATATTTCGAAATTTCTGTGCATCCTGCAAATTAAGAGAAGATGACATTCACTTGCCCGAGTGGCACCTTTGCCTACCGGAGAATGCCATTTGGGTTGTGTAATGCTCCTTCTACATTTCAAAGATGTGTGACCTCAATCTTTGCAGATATATGCTTGATTCATCTTTGGAAGTGTTCATGGATGATTTCTTAGTTTTTGGTAAGACATTTGATGAGTGCTTGCTACATTTGGTTGTTATTCTTGAAAGATGTGTGAAGGTTCACCTTGTGCTATCTTGGGAGAAAAGCCACTTAATGGTGCCCGAAGGCATTGTTCTAGGCCACTGAGTTTCTAAAGATGGAATTGAAGTTGACAAGGCCAAAGTGGGCCTTATTTCTACTCTCACCATTCCTTGCACCGTAAGACATGTCCGGTCTTTATTGGGACATGTCAGTTTCTATCGCCGCTTCATCAAGGATTTCAGTAAAATCTCAAGACCTCTATGTCACCTACTTGAAAAGGATGTCGAATTTCATTTTGATGACAAGTGTATTGAAGCTTTCAATCACTTGAAAGAAAGACTCATTTCTGCTCGGATCATGCAGCCCCCCGACTTCTCTTTGCCATTCGAGATTATGACATATGCATCCGACATGGCAGTGGGGGCTGTGCTGAGCCAAAGAGTTGGTCGGATCCCTCATGCTATCTATTATGCGAAAAAGACTTTAGACGAAGCACAAAGAAATTACACGACAACCGAGAAAGAGTTGCTTGCCATTATCTTTGCTCTTGAAAATTTCTATTCATATCCGTTGCAAAATAAAGTAGTGATATATACGGACCATGCCACACTCAAGTATCTCATGTCAAAGAAAGATTCAAAGCCAAGGTTGATCAGGTGGATTGATTACCCCTTTGATGAAACAAGTCAAATTAAAGAAACAATGCCACATGAGCATCTCTTCCTTCTTTCATCCACTCAACAGACATGGTATCAACACATACCCAATTTCTTGGCTAGTGGGAGGGTACCTAGCACATGGACAAGGGAGGAGAGAAAAAGGCTGTTTGCCATGGTCAAGAATTATGCTTGGGAAGATCCTCACCTTTTCGAATACTACCCCGATTAGCTCATAAGAAGAGGTGTGCCAAAAATAGAATAGCAAGACATCCTCTCCATGTGCCATTCCGAGATATGTGGAGGTCATTTTGGAGGAAAGCGCACAACTGCAAAGGTTCTTCAATGTGGATTTTACTGGCCATCCTTGTTCAAAGATTCACATGAGTTTTGCAAAAGATGCTTGAGGTGCCAAAAAGTGGGCACTATCTCAAAAAGGGACATGATGCCTCTATCACCCATTCTTGTGGTGGAGGTTTTTGATGTATGGGGGATTGACTTCATGGGTCCTTTCCCACCTTCCTTTGGGTATGTCCACATTTTGGTATCCGTGGATTATGTATCAAAGTGGATAGAGGCTATTGCAACCCGAACTAATGATCACAAAGTAGTATGTGACTTTGTGAAATCAAACATTTTCAACTGTTTTGGCATTCCAAGAGCCATGATAAGTGACGTCGGAAGTCACTTCATTCACCACACTTTTGAGGGGTTGCTTAAGAAGCATGGAGTCAACCATCGTGTAGCCACTCCATATCATCCTCATACGAGTGGCCAAGTTGAGCTGGCCAATTGGGAGATAAAGCTCATTTTAGAGAAAACGGTGAGACCGGGCCGTAAGGATTGGTCACTCCGTCTCAATGAGGCTTTATGGGAATATTGGACAGCATATAAAGCCCCAATTGGCACTACCCCATTCAAGCTCATCTACGGGAAAAGTTGTCACTTACCGGTTGAAATGCAACACAAGGCGTTGTGGGCTTTGAAGACTATGGACTTTGATGGTGAAAATGCCAGAATGAAGAGGAAGTTTCAATTTAATGAGCTGGAGGAAATGCACCATGAGGCGTATGAGATGTCAAAACTCTACAAGGAGAGAACAAAGTTCCTTCATGACAAGATGATTAAAAAGAAAGAGTTTGAGCCCAGAAAGTGGGAATGGCTCTACAATTTGAAGATGAAGTTCTTTCCCAGAAAACTTCGATCTAGATGGGAAGGTCCTTATCTTGTCACGAAAGTGTACCCATCCGGAGCTGTTTTGATATGTGAAAAAGAAGGGGCAAAGGAGTTTTCCATCAATGGACAAAGATTGAAACCAGTTGTTGAAGTAGGCCTGGATAAGGCCAATCAAAGTTTTGATTTTGTTATGTTTGTGGAAGAACAAGAATCTGATGAAGAAATGTGCTTGGAAGAGGATGAGAAAGGAGTCTACTACAAGGATGCATTGAGGATTCCAAAGAAGTGACAGAGATCTAGAATCAATAAGCCTGACTAAAGGTGTAAAATTTAGTGCTAGTGGGAGGCAACACACGTGGTTTGAGATTCTCGAACCTTGCTTTTTGATCCTTTTGCTTTGTTTTACACAAACACACACACACACACTTGTGTCTAATAGTTTTCTTTCAGTTTTGATGATATGGCAGCTGCTAGACACTAGAGAGAGAAGGTATAGAAGTGAATCATGGTTATTAAGGCAGATTTGTGGCCGAATCATGAATAAGCATGAAGTTCTTGTTTTTGGATTGAGAAAATTGAAGTGGTATCACCAAAACGGTCGTGGAGCTCCGCCACGGCCGTGGCAGAAGTGGACAAGAATGGTTGTGGCCATCTACCATGGTCGTGGGAATTATTGCATCAACTTGGTCAAAGTTACAGTGTTTTTGGAAGAATGGCCATGGCCGTGGCCACCCGCCACAGCTATGTCAAGGAATCAAGGCCACGACCGTGGGTAGCCACCACGGTCGTGGGAATTATTTCATCAAAGTTGCAAAACATGTCAGCGTTTTTGGCAAGAATGGCCACGGCCGTGTTGAAGTCACATGGCCACGACTGTGGTGAGGTCAATTGGAGGTGTTCTACATCGACAACACGACCGTGGCACCCGCCACGGCCGTGCCACCAGGCCATGGCCATGACCGTGGTCGAGCCCGGTTCAGCAAAAAAATATAGCTTTTAAACGTCCAAGCCCGACCCCTGCGTTCATTTGCTCATCTTCTACCTCTAGAAAATGGTCGTGGTGGCATGTAGCTCCCATGTGCTCCCCCAATATCCATCTCTAACCCCCAAAAACACCACCAATCGGATTCCAATCAATCCCAAATCAATCCCCAGCCATCCCCCTACCATTTCCACCATATATTCTCTCTCAATCGCCCCTCCATCTCCACATTAATCTCCAATCTGCCCAACAACCCACCTCTGCTAAACCTCCACATAAAACCTCTATTATTTTGCCTAAATACATAACAAACTTCATTTCCACCATCCAAACATCACTCTCCTTTCATTCCACACACAAATCCACATCCATACCACCCCTCCACCAAAATCTGAATTCCACCTCAACCTCCACACCCAACCATGAAGAAGATTGGGAAAGCCATCACCAAGGGGACGAATATCCTCACCGGAGGAAATCGGCATTCCAAAAATGCCTCCTCCTAAGTGTCCATACCCTCCCATACCCCTTCGCCAACCTACTCTGCCGACCAATCCCTCCACCGCTCACAATCTGTGAGTGGATCCCACACCCGCTCATCCAATAGTCACCATATCACCAACACCACTTATGAGGGAGAAGAAGAAGAGGAGGATGAGTCTGAGGGAGTCAACTTGGACAATATTATAGATGAGTGGTTTTGCCTACACCACTAGAGCTCAAACTCACTTCTCAAAACCAAATGGAAGAGAAAGGGGTTTTGCTCAAGGAACCCTAAACTCAAGGTTCGACCACAAGGTATCAACAACATGACCACTATATATATAACAAGATAAAAGGGTACATACTAGGGAAAGAAACATATCTAACAAGATGCATGGCCGATCAAGATGACATATAAACATGCAACATGAAAAGGAAGTAGTATATCTAGGGTTAGGAGTTATGTAACCCGCCTCAAGCAAGCTCCAAGATCCTAGCACCAAGCTTCCAAGCTCCAAGCACCACCTTCAACCACCTCAAGAAGAGAAGAAAAGCTCATAACCACCATGGCCGAAGAACAAATAAGAAGAAGAAGAAGGTGCCAAGGAAAGAGGGGGAGATGCTCACCACAAGAAGAGAAGCAAGACAAACTCTAGGGTCCGACCACCACTAGAGGAAGAAGAAGACTCCACCAAGGAGATCGGCCACCAAGCTCTACCAAGGAGAGGTATCATCCACTAAGGAAAAAGGAAGGAAACTAAGAAGCTAAAGGGATCCCAAGCAAGAGAAAGGAGAGACATATATAGAAGAGGGTGAAGAGGAGACTAAGTCAAGGTGTCACCCAACCTAGGGACACTTGTCCATGGGGCAAAGCCACCTACTATCTCGCCCGCCTCCACATGTCCAAAGCTTTTTCCACATGCAAGCAACAAGCACCAAGTGACCATAAGGGGGGGGGACACAAACGATGCTAGGTCAAAGAAGGTCACTTGGTCGATACACCTCATGGGAAACACACCACTTTCCCGACACAACCCCTGGCCGATACACCATGGCCGATACAAGGCACCAAGCTCACCCTTGCCTGATACAAGGCCCAACAAAGAAAGGCAAAGCCCAAACAAAGTTCAACAAGGCAAAACAAAGGCCAAAGCTACTCAAGCAATGAGCCCAACCCATCCTCTCAACCCTAGAGGATGCAAGGAGAGAGAGAGAAACATCTCTCAAGGTGTCAAACTTGCACATCAACCCTAAAACTTGGGTTATTTGCAAGTTGCACCTCCAACCCTCAACAAAGCACAACCAAACCCTAATCACCACTTAAGGTGATTCGCAAGCAACTAAACACAATGTTTAGGCATAGGAAACAGGGTAAGCCCAAAACAAAGGTCAGGGTCCTTATGAGCCATAAACATCTACAAAGGGATTTCTCCCCGGAAATCTGAAGAGAAAAGCACGGGATACTTCCTCCTCATCTCTTCCCCGAGCTCCCACATAGCTTCCTCAATGCCACGATGATGCCAGAGAACCTTCACAAGCACCATGTCCTTCCTCTTCAGCTTCTTCACCCTTCTGTCAAGAATCATCACTGGACCTTCCTCATAGCTCACATCTTCATCAAGCTCAACCTCAACTGGCTGTATCATTGTCCCTGTATCTGGATGACTTTTCTTCAGCATACTAACATGGAACACCAGATGTAACCTGTGCAACTCTGGTGACAACTCTAACTTGTAAGCTACCTTGCCAACACGTGCTATTACTAGATATGGCCCCATATACCTGGGTGCCAGCTTGCCTTTCTGTCCAAACCTTAGCACGCCTTTCCATGGTGAGACCTTGAGATACACTTTGTCTCCCACCTAGAACTCTAGAGGTCGTCAACCATTATCTGCATACGATTTCTGTCTGTCATGTGCTGCTTTCAACTGTTGCTATATTAGCTTGATCTTCTCTATTGTCTGTTGCACTAACTTAGGACCCAAAAGTTGATACTTGCCTGACTCATACCAGCACAAAGAAGATCTGCACTTCCTGCCATATAAAGCCTCATAAGGAGCCATGTCGATGCTCTACTGGTAACTATTGTTGTAAGTGAACTCTATCAAACTGAGATGCACATACCAACTTCCTAAGAACTGCAAAACACAAGCTCAGAGAAGATTCTCCAAAGTATGAATAGTCCTTTCAGACTGCCCATCTGTCTGCAGGTGGAAAGCGGTACTAAACCTCAACTGCGTTCCCAACGCTTTATGCAACTGTTCCCAAAAACGAATCGTGAATTGGGGTCCTCTGTCAAAAACTATCGTTGCGGGCACACCGTGCAAATGCACTATCTCATCCACATACACCTGAGAAAGCTTCTCTGCTGTATATGTTGTCTTGACAGGTATGAAATGAGCAGACTTTGACAATATGTCCACTATCACCCAGATGGAATCATGATTCTTAGCTGTCCTTGGCAGACCAACTACAAAATCCATGGTTATATGGTCCCATTTCCACTGCGATATCGACATGGGTTGCAACGTGCCTGCCGGCTTTTGATGCTCAGCCTTAACTTGCTGGCATACCGCACACCTAGCCACAGACTCGACTATATCTCTCTTCAAGCCCGACCACCAATACATGTCCTTTAGATTATGATACATCTTGGTGACACCTAGATGCATTGTATACATCGACGTGTGCACTTCTTTGAGCACCAACTTTCTCAGATTATCAACATCGGGGACCACCATTCTACCATGATAGCAAACTAGTCCATCCTCGGACTCATGGAACCCATCACGCTTCTCACTGCCAAACTCTGATTTGATCAACTGAATTGAAGCATCTACCTATTGTGCGTCTCTGATCTGCTGTCTCAATGTAGGCTTTACTTGCATTTGTGCCAGTAGTCCTGCCAACAGGGAGACTTCCAACTGTACATTCATCTTCCGCAAAGAGATGAACATATCCCGCTTATGGCATACCAAGGAACTCAACTGTGCCTTCTTCATAGGAAGAGAATAAGATTTTCTGCTAAGTGCATCAGCTACCATGTTTGCCTTACCAGGATGATACTCAATGGTGCAATCATAGTCATTTATCAACTCCATCCAGCGAAGCTATCGCATGTTCAGCTCACTTTGCAAGAAGATGTACTTCAAGTTCTTATGATCTATAAAGATCTGACACACTTCCCCATAAAGATAGTGTCTTCAAATCTTTAACGCATGGACCACCACTTCCAGCTTCAAATCATGTGTTGGATAATTCTCCTCATGTTTCTTAAGCTGTCGCGAAGCAAAAGAAACCACATGATCTTCTTGCATCAGTACACATCCCAAGCCTTTCTTGGAAACATCGCAGAAAACAACATAGCCCTTCCCAGGCTCTGGAAGTACCAACACTAGAGAACTAGTCATCTTCTCCTTCAAACTTTGGAAAGCTTGCTAACAACGATCATCCCAAACAAAAGGTATATCCTTCCTGGTCATTTTTTTCAATGGAAACGCGATCACACTGAAGTTCCTTATAAATCTTTGGTAGTATCCTGCTAAACCCAAAAAACTATGAACTTCAGTCAGTGTCTTTGGTTGCTCCCAATCTACAACTGACTCCACCTTCTTGGGGTCCACTCTAACTCCTTTTGTAGATATCACATGACCCAAGAAAGTCACTTCTTTCAACCAGAACTCACACTTACTGAACTTGGCATACAACTAGTGTTGGTGAAGAAGAGTCAAGCTTGTCGAAGATGTTGTTCATGCTCTTGACTGTCCCGACTATAGATCAAGATGCCATCTATAAAAACCACAACAAACTGATCTAGAGATAGAGGAAACACCCTGTTCATCAGATCCATGAAAATAGCAGACGCATTGGTTAGCCCAAATGGCATAACCACAAACTCAAAGTGACCATATCTTGTCCTAAAAGATGACTTTGGTATGTCCTCATCCTTAATCCTCAACTGATGATATCCAGACCGTAGATCAATCTTTGAGAATACTGTATCACCACACAACTGATCAAACAGATCGTCTATCCTCGACAACGGGTACTTGTTCTTGATCGTAACTTTGTTTAACTACCGGTAATCTATGCAAAAATGCATCGATCCATCCTTCTTCTTAACAAATAGGACTAGAGCTCCCCACAACGATGTGCTCGGTCTGATGAAACCTTTATCCAACAAATCTTTTAACTACTTCTTCAGCTCTACCATCTTAGTTGGAGCCATCTTGTATGGTGTTTGAGCAACTGGTTGTGTTCCTG
Organism: Alisma plantago-aquatica; assembly: GCA_963693085.1. Classification (NCBI taxonomy): domain Eukaryota; kingdom Viridiplantae; phylum Streptophyta; class Magnoliopsida; order Alismatales; family Alismataceae; genus Alisma; species Alisma plantago-aquatica. The sequence continues at coordinate 240,466,966 of OY856412.1, read as the reverse complement.
GCACCAGATTGATCTCAAAGTCAACCTCTCGAGGTGGGGGAACACTGGGGAACTCACTGGGAAACACATCTACAAACTCTCGGACAATAGGCACCTCCTTGAGGCTAGGACATTTTGCCTTGGTATCTACAACATGAGCTAAGAACACCTTACATCCTTGCCACAACAACTTCTCTGCCACCATAGCTGACACTAAAAATGTCAGAAGGATCTTTCTATCTCCTTGGAAGATCCATTTCTCACCACCGTCATCAAACACTACTTGCTTGGAACCACAGTCCAACACAACCTTATACTTCTCTAAGGTATCCATCCCAAGGATCACATCGAATCCATGCATATCAAGCGGTATAAGATCCACTTGTATATCGTGTCCCGAAAAAGATAAAACACAAGAGGGACACTCCTCTTGAAGCAATGCGAGTCCAACAAGAGGGGTTTCTAACAATAGGCTATCTTTCTTACAACTAACAGGTAAAAAATAGCTATCAAGCATACTATGTGTGATAAAAGAGTGCGTAGCACCCGTGTCAATTAGAACAAATATAAATCAAGAAGATGACAAATCAGAATGAAATGACTCCATCTGACCTGCCACCACTTGTAGGTTGACTATCACCTCCGGATGACTCATAGCATAGAATCGAGTCGTTGCTTGCTGTCGTCCACATCCTCTACTTCCTTGAGCAGGCGATCTTCTTTGTGACGCTTGACCGTGCCCTCGCCCTCTGTTACCACTAGACTGTTGTCCATCTGACCTTTGCTGATTCTGCCTCGACTGTTGTATCACCTCAACGTTTCTTTTTGGGTATTTTGACCTGAAATGCCCAACCTGACCACAAAAATGACATGACTGGTCTCTCAATTGTGGCCTAGATGGCCCTATCACTGCCACTGAAGGTGTACTATATGCCTTCGATGGTGAAGAACCATATCCTCTTCCTTTACTCAGGGACCACTGTGATGATGCACTGGAACCTTGTATCGTGGAAGGTGCTAAAAACCTTTGCTTCATGAAGCCATAAAACCTCTGTCTTGGGAACTGAGAAGGCCTTTTCTTGGTCATGGACTCTCTCTTCTCCTTGAAGGACCATTCTATCCTTCGAACAGACTCCACAAACGTGGCAAACCACTCCCGGTTCTCTAAAGCAGTAGCAGGTATTATCAACTCAGTGCTCAAACCCTTCTCAAACCGTCTAATCCGCTCATCATCTGTCGTCGCCATATGAGGACAAAACCTCAGCAGGTCCATGAACTTGGCTTGATACTTAGTGATGCTCATCGATCCTTGGCACAGATGCTCAAACTAGTTGATCTTATCATCCATATACATCTTCGAGAAGTATCGACTGATGAACTCCCGCCGAAAGACATCCCAATAGATCACCTCATCGGGTCGCTTCTCCTCCTCAATGGCCCACCAGTGGCCAGCACTACCTTTCAGAAGGTAGACATCGTGCTTGACTTTGTCTGCTTCGGGGATGTCGAGAATCCAGAAGGCCTTTTCAAGACCTGTCAGGCACAAATCTGCATCCACTGGATCAGCCATTCTAGCATAGTCTGAAGCTCTGACTCGACGAAGCCACTCGAAGGTCTTCCCAATACCCGATGTTTCACCATGGGGAGCCTGTGCTCTCAGTGGAGGCACTGTCAATCTTTCTACGATGAGATTCATCGTAGCCATTAACTGCCCCATAAGCTGTTGATAGGTAGGGTTTTCAAGAATGGCTGGGTCAAGTTGGGGGACCTCAGGCACCCGATCTTCATGTGCCTGCACTCTTGCTCCATAAACTGATGCATCATCGCTGCTCTCGGCAACATGTTCTTCATGGTTTCCAGACATCTTTAAGATTTATCTTTCGTTGAGGGCGGAAGGTTATGGTAAGAAAATTTGGAAAACTCACAAGAATATACACAACCTAGTCCTAGATCCCTGTAGACTCAGTGAACCTAGAGCTCTGATACCAAACTTCTAATGTGACATCCTACTATCACACAAACAATGAAATGCCACACAAAAACGTGCATAACTACCATAAACCACATATTACCGAAAACAAGGGTTAATTAAAACTGATTGCGGAAAGTAGATAAAAGAGAACTATTACATCTAGATCCTTATCCTACAAGGAAACATGTTATATAAACATTTACAAGCCTTGATATATGTCCACAGCTTATAGGAACCAGCTATCCTGTGAGCACAAAGAGTTTATCACCTGTTCATACATACATAACAGGCCACATCAGGCCAACAGTAGGATATACAAAGCTACAACAGATATACATAGTGAATCGTTGTCAAAACACCTCCAAGGACCTGAGAGTACAGGGATGACTCTAGGACTCTACTACTGAACAACCAAAATAACATCATATCCATCTCTTACCTCCTACTGCTCTTCTTGCTGCTCGGCCGCAACCTTAAGACCACCACCACATCAAGCACGATCACCTAAAAAGGTTGTAAACCAGCAGGGTGAGACACACAGTCCCAACGAGAAACATAACTCCCCACCAAAACTATAAAACTTCAGGAAAGTAGGTAAAGTAGATAACTGATATAAGCAGATTATATGAGCAGCATACATAGCATATCTTATTTTATTAACAACTTACCAGGATATCCATGAGGCATATAACCAGATATTCATTATGGAACATGATTGACAAGATAAGCTTTATGAGAACTTATCACATGATAAAAGGAATGTATGAACAATTGCAAGCTATAACTAGTTAAACTACACAAGCAAGGCCTCAACCAATATAATGTGTTTTTCCCTAAGCAGTATATACTATTCGGCTAGATTACATATTATTATGCCCTGAGGAAGTGAGCTGTACTTCTCAAATCCAACCATCGGTTGTGAAGCCCAAAGCTGGTGCCATACAAGGTCAATGGAAGAGCCGGACTCTACGACCTAACCACCTCGTGGTCAGTTCACGAGTGCTAACAAGCAGGACCGCAGTCTTGTGCTTAAGTAGCCGTAGCCACTCAGGTTCAGGCTACCCTCTGCCTAGCTCACCTTGGTACAGGTATCGGCACTAGTGAAACCGAGCCACGAGCCAGTTCACCGTGCTCCATAATCATTGATCCATGGTCCTGTTCACCATGTTCTTATCACACATCCTGAGCCATGGGCCTATTCACCATGCTCTTTCATATTGAGCCACGGGCTTGAAACCGCGCTTTGGAGTCTACAACTGAAGTTGCACTCGAATCCTCCTATTTTTTGCTAGGAGCAACCACACATATTCAACAATATGTGCTTCCGATTTAACCCGTAGGAGAACCCGTTTCACCATCACCAGCTACTGACGATGATGGATCTATGGCCAGGGCAACTACATGATATGTTCCATTGTAATTAATTAGTATATTTTAAGTGGATTGTTGAGGCAACCAAGTTGTACAACATAAACCACATTGAGTTACATTTTTACTGTCATGATCACATTACCATGGGATCTCAATCCCTCATCACAGAATGCCACTTCCTCTCAAGGCATCATCATCTTACATCATCACCATGGGATAGCAATCCCTTATCTCAATATCAGAGGATAACACCTCAACTAGGCATTCAGCCTTTATCAGGTCAACATACCTTTCACATCATACTAGTGATACATGTTATCTCATCAACAAGTATTATCATTATTCAGTGTTATTCAAACACATATCCCTCATAGCTCTTACCTAACTATGAATTCATTGATACACCTGCATGGTTAGTATGCATATCAAGAGAGATAACTTAAATCACCTAACATAAATCTTTATGATTATCATGCTATTAGGTTTGAAGGTACATGATTGGAACAACATCCATGATCATAGATACATGAAGCACAAAGTTGTATCTGTAAACAAATTACATTATTGTTATCAAACCATGAGCATCCACTATGCTATATATCTTATGAACATAAACATGTATCTTATCCTCTTATTTAGCATCAACTTTAGGTATCAAACATGTCACTGGTCACAACCTATCATCCATAACACATCATCAACAAAGGTGTGCTTACAAGATAACAACTCACCAAAACTAGGCTTTCCAAGCTAGGTGCAACCCTCACCAAAGGTACCACCTACCCTCACTAAAGGTGTGGCGGGCAACACATCCCTCACCCAAAAGGGTATCAGACATGATCACAACTCTCACCCAACTCTACCAGTTAGAGCACTTAGCCACACATATCGACCAACCATGTCATGCAACCCGATCCAAGGGTGTGTATCATGCATCTAAGTATAAGGTGATATCGGGCAACACATGGATAAGGTGATATCGTGCAACCAGGTCTAGATGTGTGTCGTGCACCCAAGCGCTAAGGTGTGTTGGGCAACTAGGTGTAAAGGTGTGTCGGGCAGCACCCCCAGCCCTAACAGCCAAGACCCTATCTCCCATTAGGGTTAGGGTTGCATGTCGGACAACCGTCTTCACCATATCGTCCAAAGCTATAACGACCAAGGCCAAGACGCCCAAGGTCATGTCACCCAAGACAAAGCCATATCGTCCAACTAGAACACTACTACCTTCTATCCAACTACACCATGGTGCCCAAGGTTGCCTAGGTTAGGAACAACATATCGGTTACCACTAAGGCATCTATCTAGGGTTTCACCACCCAAGCACCATATCGGGCAACTACAAAACCATCCCATGTCGCCCAAGGCACAACACAAATATATCTACCAAGCATCATGTTAGCCAAAGAGACATGTAGGGTTCAACACTCCCAAAACCTTCTTAGGTTACAAGGCATATTGCCCAACAAAACTAACATGATGAAGGGGTCAAATTGGGCAACAAGGTCAATAGAACCCAACTTATCATATAGCCCAAGTCTCAACCCTAGAAGAGGGGTATCGTGCAAAGCACAAGGACCATATCGGGTTGGTCATCTTCAACCTCAAGATCACCATCATCAAACCCTAATAGATCAGGAGAGTTGGCTCACCTCTCAACAACCACGAGAGAGGGGTTTTGCACAACCTCCATCACACATCAGGAAACAAGGTGGGTCATCCCCATCATCCAACCCTCAACTAGGTTAACCAAAGGCTCACCTCTCAACTCCATGGTGAGAGAAGGGTATTGCCCAAGCAACTAGAGCATAGACTCACCTCTCAACAACCAAGTGAGAGGGGTTTTGCCTACACCACTAGAGCTCAAACTCACTCCTCAAAACCAAATGGAAGAGAAAGGGGTTTTGCCCAAGGAACCCTAAACTCAAGGTTCGGCCACAAGGTATCAACAACATGACCACTATATATATATAAAAAGATAAAAGGGTACATACTAGGGCAAGAAACATATCTAACAAATTGCATGGCCGATCAAGATGACATATAAGCATGCAACATGAAAAGGAAGTAGTATATATAGGGTTAGGAGTTATGTAACCAGCCTCAAGCAAGCTCCAAGTTCCTAGCATCAAGCTTTCAAGCTCCAAGTACCACCTTCGACCACCTCAAGAAGAGAAGCAAAGCTCATAACCACCATGGACGAAGAACAAACAAGAAGGAGAAGAAGGTGCCAAGGAAAGAGGGGGAGATACTCACCACAAGAAGAGAAGAAAGATACACTCTAGGGTTCGGCCACCACTAGAGGAAGAAGAAGACTCCACTAAGGAGATCGGCCACCAAGCTCTACTAAGGAGAGGTATCGTCCACCAAGGAAAAAGGAAGGCAACTAAGAAGATAAAGGGATCACAAGCAAGAGAAAGGAGACACATATATAGAAGAGGGTGAAGAGGAGACTAAGCCAATGTGTCACCCAACCTAGGGACACTTGTCCATGGGGTAAAGCCACCTACTATCTCGCCCACCTCCACATGTCCAAAGCTTTTGCCACATGCACGCAACAAGCACCAAGTGTCCATAAGGGGGGGGGACACAAATGATGCTAGGTCAAAGAAGGTCACTTGGTTGATAAACCTCATGGGTGACACACCACTTGCCCGACACAATCCCTGGCCGATACACCATGGCTAATACAAGGCACCAAGCTCACCCTTGCCCGATACAAGGCCCAACAAAGCAAGGCAAATCCCAAACAAGGCTCAACAAGGCAAAACAAAGCCCAAAGATACTCAATCAATGAGCCCAACCCATCCTCGCAACCCTAGAGGATGCAAGGAGAGAGAGAAATATCTCTCAAGGTGTCAAACTTGCACATCAACCCTAAAACTTGGGTTATTTGCAGGCTGCACCTCCAACCCTCAACAAAGCACAACCAAACCCTAATCACCACTTCAGGTGATTAGCAAGCAACTAAACACAAGGTTTAGGCAAAGAAAATAGGGTAAGCCCAAAATGAAGGTTAGGGTCCTTACATGCACCATCAGATCAACCACCTATATCACTACAACCACGCCCAAGCAGCAAGAAACCCTGAATGGGGTGGAGATTTTTGGGGTGGCATTGCTGGATATCCTGAGACATACCCTCCACCCCAGGATGACTACTGGGGGCATTACTACAGGCATCCTCCAACAGGATCAACTCCATCCTCAACTCCTCCTCTAGATCCTCCTCACATGTTAGACCAGCCGCCACAACAGCCGTGATACTTCCCCTATCTACCCTAAGCTATAGTTTCATGCTGAGGACAACATGATTCTAAAGTTTGGGGTGGGTACGGTGGTACCACCCTATCTCTCTTTTAGTCATTTTGTTCCACCTTTTCCATTCAGTTCAATTTTCTTGTTATTGCTCTTTTTATTGCATTTTTGCATAGCATGGCATTAGTTTCAGGCAATTTTTGCTTAATTTTTAATTTTTTTACTCTTTTTGCTTTTCCATATCATGCATTGCATTCTCATGTAGTTTTTGTAATTTCTTGTGCATCTTAAGTAGGATTTTCTGCTTTATGTTTTAAATTTCCCTAAAGTATGTTTAGATGTGATTTAATGCAAATTGGCACCATTTTGGCCAATTTTGCCCAAATTTGAAATTTCATGCCTAGAAAGTATGTTGCGACCCAATCTCTACTGTTTTGAGTGAAAATGATGAACTTTGACATATGCAAATGAAATGTCATGCTTTATTGCTAAGTGGTATCAATGTTTGAATCTTTACATGTGCATCACCTCTCTTATGAATGTGATTGTTTTGGTTGAATTATGAAATTGAGCAAGCTTTGAACACTTTGTGTTTGTGGAATCACTTGAATTGATATATCGATTTCATCTTGTTCATTCATGTGGTGTGATATCTAGGATGAAGTATTGGATTAATTTTCATGCAGGACGTCTTATGTGGAGAATCATACCTATGATTCCTCTTTGACTCACCGTCTTCTTACCCCTCCGCCTCATGAAAGGATGCCAAAGTGCACATATCAGCCGTGGCCACCTCCAAAAGTTTGGGGTGGCCACATCTCTATCTCCCCGCTTCACTCTACCCACCATATGCCCTATCTACACCAAGGAAAAGAAAGAAAAGAAAAGAAAAAGAAAAGCAAAAACAAAATAAAAGGATGCTCCTGTTTAAGAGCATTCAAATAAAGAAAAGATGAGTGTGTAATAGCACTCCAAAAATTTACCGCAACCCTTTCTTCCACTTTCATACCTATTGAGCTAGGAAACATCAAGCCTAGCTCATTTTGCCCTTTTCCACAGCCATGTGGGTCATTTGGTGTGATTTGAAACATAAGATTGAATGCATGAAGGTGAAACAACACTCCTAGTCATCCTCGATTAACACCATCATGAAACAGTTTACCCAGAACTTTATGGAAGAAATATGGAAAACTTGTGTATTCTATGCGCTATATTTGAAGTTCATATGCTTTGTGCTCTTTTCATGATTGGATTGTGAAAGTAGGAGAGGAGAGAGGTGGAATGCATGTAATCAGTCATCTTTGATACCATTCAGTAATAATTAGCTTCTACATTGCATTTTTCATTTCTTGTTTGTGGAAAATTTGAAGAGAGATTGAGTTGGAGCATACTTGAGGACAAGTATGTTTTAAGTTTGGGGTGGTGGTGTAGCCCTATTTTAGGGCTCCATCCTGTGCCATTTTGTACTTAAATCACAGCTAAACATGTTAGATTGCAAGCCATATCCCTTAATATGTTTATCATTTCCAAATGCACTTATGGATGTTCTTTGCACTATTTTCAGGTACTTGGACCATGCCTTAGATGGACGAGAGAGAAAGAAGGAGTTTTAGGGCTCCTCCACACATGGAGGGGTCCAAAGACGGCCCCAAAATCTCCCTCAAACTACCTCTAATGGCCAAGAGTCATCATCAAGCAAAGACATCCACAAATGATGAAGTTTGAAGGACAATCAAGTATTGCAGACCCCAACATTGCCGTGGGCACAACCCCACGGTCGTGTCTTTTTTGGCAAAGAAGTTCCAAACTCAACAGTGTTTTCCCCCAGAATCCCATGGCCATGACCACCAACACGGTCGTGGCCCATTGAAGACACTGCGACCATGGCCATATGCACAGTCGTGGTCAGACTAGTGAAAAATGACCATGGGCAGCCCCCACGGTCGTGTGAATTTATGGTGAAGATTCCAGTTTTCAACAGCATTTTTGTCCAAATTGCCACGACTGTGGCTGTCTGCCATGACTGTGGCCGTCTGCCATGATTGTGGCCACTGAAGATCACCTCGACCGTGCTGCTACTCCATGACCACAACCTCCTCCTCCAAAACGGTCGTGTTATATAACACGGTCGTGGTGCCACTCACCCACCATGACTATAACATCCCTGACCTGGGTTATGGCTTAACCCTAGAAGTTTTTCTTAAGTAAGTTGTTTACCAACTTGTTTTAATATTTTGAAAAGTAATTAAGACTCTTGTAGAGTTTAAATTTCAAGTTTGAGCTTATTTGCAAACTTTTTTGTGCATTATATGATAGTTTGGGCATAAAGTGCAATTTACCCAATATGAGGGGCTATATTGCAAAATGTCACATGTTGAACATTCCTTAAGTTCTTTAGCATCATAAGAGAGAGATTGATGCTAAGGGGTGGCTTTTGGAAAGCCTAAATTACAAGTTGCATCCTGTTTGAATAATGTTAGTGCATTGTGCACCAATTTTGGTACAAATTGTAATTTACCCAAAATGTAGGGTTAATATGCAAATTACCACCTCTAGAGTGTCCCTACTCCCTCCTAGTATCTTGTAGAGGAGATATAAAGGAGGCAAAACTATGTTTGAATCAATTATGAATGATGGTAATCTTGGTGATGAAATGACCAAGAAAGGGGGTTGAATATGAAACCCTAACTTGAGTTGTATCAAGTTGAAAAGCTTATATATGAGTGCCAATTGGCCAAGGAGCCATGGGACGAGCCTCATATCATTTGGTGAACTCTTTTCAAAGTCCATGTCTTTCAAAGCACCTCAACGAGGTGAGGTGTGTCGAGTTACAACTTCCTTAGTAATGTTGTAACGGGTTGTGAATAAAGTGATGATGTAATTGATATATCTTATTCAAAAGGATATGTAATGGACGAATCTTCATCCCTAGATTATCCTCAACCATTTTGCAAGACAAGATAAATGTTTATGCATGCATGTACACATGTCATCCATGCATGGACACGTGGCACCTACTATCTCAAATTGATGACACCTCATTTTAACCCTCCTTAATGAACAATAAGTATATATACCCCTAGTTTCACCCCTTAGTGAAAATTTTCGACTCTTACCACCCTCCTTCCCTAAGGTATCTTCCATAGAGATCTTGTATCATGTAGGAGTGAAAATATATCGTGCATAGGTCCTTGGATATCGCCCATAGCAAGAGCATATCGGCCAAGTAGGTTGATATCGGCCAAGAAGGGTGATATCGGCCATAGTGAAGAGTTTTGATTCCAAGTGAGTGGCATGTCGTGCAAGTGAGTGGCATATCATGCATGAGTGGTGGCATATCGTGCAAGAGCACTAGGGTATCGTGCAAAGGTGTTAAGGAGTAAGAAGGAGCTCATACTTAACCCTAAGGTGAGGACATGATCATCTTCAACCTTGAATTGAAGCATGATTTTAGGGTTTTGATCTTCTTTTCTTTTCTTCTTCACCAATTGCTTATCCATGGTGATTCTTTGCATATAGAGGAGTTGTGAAGTCCATATTAAACCTTGGGAACGTGAAGCTTTGGAGGTTGGAGATTTAAAGTTGTTCTTGAGGTGGGTTATATAACTTAAACCCAATTATATTATTATGCACCTTCAATTTTGTCATACTTGTTGAACTACTTGCAATTTCGATTTCTTTTGAATAATTGCTGATCATTTGAGTTCTAAAAGCTTCATGGAAATGTTTTCCATGACTTAGAACAGTAAGAACAAAGGGTTTAGAGGTTTATGATGATGACATCATCAATATCGAGTGGAAGCACACAAACACACACCTTCACACTGATATGGAAAAGTAACCCTAGATGACTTGGAAATCGATAGGGGTGTGCTTTGGTTTGAACAATGGGTTGACAAAGGTTCAACTAGTTATCTAGCCTGTCACTTAACCCATGGTGAAGGGCAGGTCGTACCCATGAAGGTTTGAAGAGGTTGAGCATAAGGGGCTAACCCGATATTGGGTTAAGCATACACACACCTCCAAACCGATATGGAGGAAGCAAACACACACACACCTCCAAAATGATATGGAGGAAGCAAACACACACACACCTCCAAACTGATATGGAGGAAGCAAGCAAACACACATCTCCAATCCGATATGGAGGAAGCAAGCAAACACACATCTCCAATCTGATATGGAGGAAGCAAGCATACACACATCTCCAATCCGATATGGAGGAAGCAAGCATACACACATCTCCAATCTGATATGGAGGAAGCAAGCACACATACATCTCCAATCTGATATGGAGGAAGCAAGCACACATACATCTTTAAACCGATATGGAGGAAGCAAGGATACACACATCTCCAATCCGATATGGAGGAAGCAAGCATACACACATATCCAATCCGATATGGTGTGAGAAAGCACACACACACCTCCAAACCGACATGGTGGGAGCAAGCACACATACACCTCAAAACCGATATGGTGTGGAAGCACCTTAAATGCAATGTACTTGATGGAGTAACACATGGAGTGTTTTATATCAAGTCATACATTAAGAGGTATGGAATTTAATGAATAATGATTAAGTAGGATAACGTACCTTGAAGGAAAGGTTGAGCCAAATGAATAAAGTATGGAGTAATCAACATCCTAGGGAGGATGAGAGAGAAACTCATACTTGTGTAATAAACATGTAATGTGCATACATTAATGCTTCTAATATGTGTAGGGTATGAATTAGGGTTTGATCCTTGATAATGTGATCTTGAAACCCTAATTGATAAGAAAGGGAAACCCTAACCCTAACATAGGGTAATGGTATGTGAAACCTTAATCTATAAGAAAAGGAAACCCTAACCCTAATGAGGGAATAGTGGTATTACCCTTGTATCGCATGGTGCTAATATGTATTTGATATGGCTGTTATCATGTATACTAACCATGTAGGTATTATGAGATAATGAGCATAGCCATGTATGAGCTATGATGTTTTATATGATAAAGATGCTTAATGGGCCTTGTGAGCCATGTGAATTAATTGTTGCCTAGTGAGAGGTAACAATATGTTTAATGGGCCTTGTGAGCCATGTGAGATGCTTGTGTAACAAGTATCATGTATACCTTGGTCTGATGACCTAGAGGTAATAGTTACCTAATAAGTGGTAACAGTGTTCTGTGGTGAACTAAGGGTTTGAATACCCAGATATAGTAATCATGATGATAATGTTGAGGGATGTGAATTCCCAATAATGAGATAAGGGACTAAGATCCTAAATGTTATATATGTTCTAAAGAATTGAAAAGTACTTGATAGATGTATTATACCTTTCTTTGTAGCATTTTTCATAATAATTTATGTTTGAAAACTTGACTGATGCTAAAAGAATATGGTAATGCATTTAATTAATCATTTGGAATCTTATCATGTAGAGCCCTGACCATAGATCCATCAACATGAATAAACTGCTAAATGGTGAAATAGGTTTTCCCACGGGATGTCCTGGAGACCGCATATTTTTGAATATGTGGGGGTGATGGGTGAAAATATCCGTATGCCCCGAATGAGGGATTGATGGTAGATAAACATGAAATCTCTCAATCCTTCATTATATTGTTGGGTTCGATGTGTAGATAAACATGAAATCTCTCGACCCTTCTCAGGATTGATGTGTAGATAAACACGGGATCTCTCAATCGTGATGAGAGCGCATGCTACAGCTGTAGCTCAATAGCGAAGTTGCTAGTATACCCTGGAAAGCTATCTAAGCAGTTGACATGGTCCTGCTTGTTTTCTCGCACTGACTGAGACGGGTGAGGTCGTGGAAACCAACTCTTCCATTGACCTTGTATGGTACCGATGTTGACTTCGTAGTGGTCGGTTGGAGTATGAGCGGTATACCTCATCTCCTCAGGGCATAAGTGTGATTGTAAAATGTAATCAACCGTGTAGCGTATTTGCTTAAGGATGGAATACGAAAATCATTGGTTGATGTTACATTGTTTAATGTATCATAGATGGATAGATGTTATACATGTTCTTCATATTCCTTATAAAATGAATAGATGAATTACTGCTTTATCATGTATAGTTGTAATGCTTTAAAAGATGATATTGCTCTATTATGCTTAAATCGTGATTAGATCCTACTTATTAATATAAAAGAATCCTCTGCTCAGTTTATTACTGTTCATCTGCAATGATAATATTATTGGCGGAGAGTTATATCTCTCGCTGGGACATGGCTCTCACCCCGTTGGTCACTAACATTTTTAGGTGGATGCGGACGAGGAGGTAGGGACCATACAGTAGAGGAAGGACAGCAACATCATGGACAACAGTAATATCTCAGGTTGAGTTACTGTCTGTCGTGTGTTGTAGATATGAGTCCTATGTGTCGTCTCTGTACTCTCAGGTCCTTCAAGTCAGTACTTAGTGGTTTTATGATCGATCTAAGATTTTGGCTTGTATGCCTCGAGGTTTTATGTTGCTTATGTATAGTTTGGCAAAGCAACTGTTATATGTAATCCTCGAGATGATATGGTACATGGCATGTACAATGTGAACCATAATGTATGCAGTACTTTGGTTCTCTTCTTAAGAGTTTCTTGGAAATGGATCTTTTTACAAATAGTTTTAATTTTTAGTGATTTTTTTATTAATCCGCTGATTATGGTTATTCTGCAATTATTTACTGGTGATAGTTTGATTTGTGGTTGGATCATCACAGTGACCGTGGCCACCACATTCCGTAGAATATCACCACCCTCTCCATACCACGACTGTGTTCCCACTCCACGACCATCCCATACTACCCTCACCATGGCCGTGGCACATCAACATTGTTGTGGTGACCACCCAACCCTACCAAACTTTTACATGAAATTTCCTATCCTACCCCTACTTACCCTAGTGCCTCCCCACCACATATATATACATAGGTGGCGACTGGGGCATGAAGGTTAGCACCTCCCACAACTGCTCCAAGCTTCCACTCTCCCTCCTTGAGCATCTAGTGCATTTCCTTTGCATTTTTGCTCTCCATCCACCATTTCCACCTTCATTCCACTTAGAAGACCTAGTTTTCTAGGTTTTCTACCATAACCCCCCATACTTTCATGCTCCCCTACACCCTTGGAGGAGGAAGGTCGTCCACAACAACAAGGAGGTGAAGAAGAAGGCTACTTCTCCGAGCTCCATGGCGTTTCTTCCCCTTCTTCCCCTCTCTTTTGTTATTTCTTTGACTATGTGTAGCTAAGCCCCTAGTGGTGGGCTGTTTGGGGGTTAAAATGTGACTTTCATATCATGTTGGGCAATTTTTGGCTTGTAATGAACTCATTTTTATGTATGATGATTTCTTCATGCTTGTGTCTCTTATCCCATTGCCATACTTGTAATTTGTGCTTTTTGCCATTAATTGCTTGTTTGAGAATGCTTGATGATACCATGTCTCTAGGAGGATTGGGGTACATGTAGCAATCTTAGGAGTGATTCCTAGGTCCCAATAGGGGATCCCTAGCTAATCCCCTTTGTTCCTACATGTCTATCTCCCCTTCTACTACTTGGTATGAGACCTAAGTTACTAGTATAAGTGAGATTGATGTAATTTCTTAGGGCCTTCTAAAGGCTAGAATGGCTAGTGGCATGAGGTCAAATACCCTCATCTCTACTCCCATGTCTACCCTCAACCTTCAATTTCTCATTGACGCTTATCCTAGAAACCTAGATTTGGCTAATCCTATTAGAATTACACCTAACCCTAGTCTTCTACTAGTAGTATAGGGTACATTCTAATAGCATTGGTCTTATTTTTTGGTTTGGTAATCTAGATGTAAAATGAGAACCATGCTTGTCTAATAACACCCCCCCAACTAATATCAAAGTTACATCCCCCAAACGGCCCACCTACCTTAATCATCTTGTTAAAACCCAAATTGCTTTGTTTTCTTGCTCATGCTAGTCTAGTTTAGTTATTTTCGATTAACTTAGTCAAATTGCTTAGTCTTTCTCATTAGTGTTAACTTAGGTTCTTGCTCTTGCTAGTGATTAGTTTAGCTTCTTAATTGCTCCTTGCCTTGATAGAGTAGTATAGCTCATCTTGGTCTTGTTTGGTTAATTGCTAACGTAGTTGCTTAGTTTCAACTTGTTTAGGATAATCTAGATTTTTGATAACTTAGTTTCCTTTTTGCCTTTCTTACTTGTTCAAATATAGTAATCAACAACCAAACCATTTTTAAACCCTCAAACCCTAATCTCCACATGAGGAACATAGCTAACACGACCCTAACTCTAGTGCCCCCTTTTTCCCTGACGACCGACCCCTTTTCTTGCCAATCACCTATACTACAACAGTACCCCGTATGCTTGCGGGTGACCTGTTTAGTTTTGTGATCGACTTGGTTAGGGCCAATACAAATTTCAAAAGCGAATCCCATCATGTGCGTTTCGATATCGTGGGGCACATCTAGTTGAGTCAAATCATCTAGCGTGTGGCACCTCTACAAGGACGAACCACTCCACCATTATCTCCATCACCTTCATCACCACCACCCACCTCCCATAAACCACCACCCCATCGACCAACATCCCATCAACCACCACTGATTGGCTTCCACCCATCGATCAACCCTTCATCTTTCATCTTTCATCCATCAACCACAACCCATCGAGCACCACCCATCGACCACCACCCATCAACCACCACATGTCGACCACCACCTATCGACCACCATTGATCGACCACCTCCCATCGACCCATCAAATCCTATCCATCGACCCATCTTCTGGCTATTTCTAAAATAGTTAGTTGAAACCCTAAAGGTCTCCCCTATTCTCCTACCTACGCCACATGGTGGAGTGACTCTCTGTAAGGAGTGGGATCTGAGAGGGGATCCACTCCCTACTAAAAAAATTGAAGAATAAAACATCCATTCCAAACACACTCAAAGGTGCGCTGGAATAGGTGTAAAAATTTTAAATTTCAATAACAGGTATTCAAAACAACCAAAGTGTAGCAGCAGAATCAAACAAATGACTATATTCAACTGTAAAAAATATTACAAAATTACATAATAATACCCCATAAGGGTTTACATGTATGATACAACATAAGGATCTAAGTAGAGGGAAGTCCAAACTACTTCAAAGTTGTCTCCAAGCAACATCTCCAATAGCTAGGTCCATCTTGGAAGCTATGTTCTCCTTGGTCATGTTCAACACCTCGATCTAAACCTGGGTGGTTGGGAAAACACCCAGCAAGAGGGAAAGAAAAACAAAGTATGTGTCAACAAATATGAATAGGATATCAAGCAAAACAAAACATGTAAATAAAGGCTAGTTTTCATCATAAGATCAAGATTTCAAGAGTATGAGGCACAATCAGAATAAATGCTTGCCATAACAAGAAAAGAATAAAAGATTTGCATGCATGCTTAATATTGAATGCATTAAATAAGAAGGGTTGAGGAACCTACCAGACCTCAACCTATAGGTGAGGGGAGAATTAATACATTCCCAGTCACCTACGCATATTTTTATGGGGGAGAATAAGACATCCCCCAGGGCAAATTAATACATGCCCTATCTATGGGTGGTTGTACATAAGTACCACTACTATAGATAAACAGTCCATAAAATCAACATGCTAGAAAAGAAATCATGGCAAGTAAAAACATCATATCAATTAGAATATGGCAGTGGGGTACAACACCCAAGAAAAAGAATATAATTACCAATTTTGAGGCAATTTAGCAAAAAAATTATGAATAGAGGGAATAGGGTTCATTAAAGCCTCATTAGGAAAATATAGGGGTTGGTTTGCAAATATACCAACTTAGGATGTAAGAATGCACATACCTCTCTTATTGATATCAATTACTAACTTTCACCACTTTAATTAAGTCTAAGTTCCTCTTTGACTATTTTTAATGTATTAAAATGTATTAGAGTACATAATGCACATGAATGTATAGAAACCCTAATTTTAGAACTTTTTCACAAAACTCATATTTAGATTCTAAAAATATCACCAATGAGCTTATTAGGTTCTCCTGATCAAAAACATATTTTATGTTAATTTTGGATTTATGATGATTAAGATGTACTTTTTATGGATTTATGCATTAAATTCATTGTACAAAAATCACCCTTCATCAAACCATGAAATCAGACCTTGAAAATATTTTATTAGATAGATATAAATTTTCGAATTCTAAAATATATTTATTTGTCAAATTTGGATAAGAGGATTAAAAGATATGATTTTTTTCAATTTGAACTAATCAAGAAATGATAAGTCAGAAATCTTTGAGAGAGAGGAAGAGTGAGAGAGAAGGAGAAAACACTATTTGACCCAAGATCAGGGTTGTAGATGCATAGGTAACCAAACTAGATCTTCTAGAGAAGGTAAAATAGCAAGAAACCAAAACCCTAGAAAAACATGGTAAATAGAGATGGAGATCATCGATTTTAAACATAGAAGCATGAGTTTTAAGCATGTAGTAAGAAACATATGGGAAGGGGGTTAAAAAAATTTTCCTCTAGGGAAGGTGGACAAGTTCAAGCTGAAAGATTCTCAATCTATAGAGGCTGGTTTCTCCAACAAATCTCCTAACTCGAGCAAGAAGTACCTTCTCCACTTTAGAGGTGAAAAACCCTAGCAAAAGAACATGGAGATGAGGTGTTTAAGGCTCTAGGTGGGGTTTCACCATGGAAGGCCATGGTTCCAACCTATAACGAGGTGGGAAGAAGACAAGTAGAATGAAAATAGGGAAGTAAAGGAGGACACTTACTATTTTCGGTCGAAATTACCAAGAAGGAGCTTTAGAAACCCTAAATTGAGCAAATTTGGAACCCTAGGAGCCTTCTTCACCAAGGTAAGCACTCTCTTTTACCTTGGTACAGAACCTACATAGCGAAACAAAGTAGGAACAATTCTATAAGATGGGGGAAAGAGAAGGAAAGGATTTCTTCTTGGATTGGGAGGTGGGAAGGAGTGGATATGGCTATATAAAGAAGGGGCAAGTATGAGGTGTCTATGGGACTTTCCATGTGTCCTTATCCTAGGCCTTCATGGCCATGCAAGAGGATAGATCATAGAGACTTTTTGTATATCAAATGACAGTTCTAAAAGCCCATGGAGACTTCTAGACCATCCCCACCGTCCTCCAATCAAAGAAATAACCCCATTGGTTGATAACTTTTAAAGATAAGCTCATTTATAAAGAGGGTAATCCATAAAATGTCCTTGTAGAGAACACCTTCAAACCAAGGTGCAACTAGGTGACCCTTGTTTCAAAATCTCAATAATGATAAGGGGATATCTAAGGATTATAATGCAGGTGATCATTTGCAAAGAAATCCTCCCAAATGGGTAAATTTCATAAAAGCCCAGAATGTACCACAAACAACATCCAAATTGAACCAAATTTGAAATTTAAGCCCATTTTATGATTTCAAAATACATAAAAAAGTTAGATTAAGATTTAGAACACATAACCAAGGTACTTAAATAGATTTTCACTGAGGTATTTGTGCATAAACCCTTCTATTGGTACAAATAGTGAATAAATGTTCACCAAACCACTATAAATTCCATAATTTAAACATCAAGGCCAAAAAGGATAGAAATGATAGGAAAATCTTGGAAAAGGGCCAAAAAGATAATATGTCTAAGTTTCAATATGTTACAACACTCCACTCCTTAAAGAGGATTTTGTCCTCAAAATCACAAGAAAAGAGAGAAGGGTGAGTATGAAACATCCCAACACTAAAATCCCAGGTTGTTTCCATAAAACTTGCACCAAAACTTTCACTAACTCAAACTCCTTGTTTTTCAACTTCTTAACTTGGGAGTTCAAAATCTTCTCAAGCAACTCCTCATGGGTCAGGTTCTCATGCATCACTAAGGGTTCCACTATTAAGATTTCTTTTTATTAGATATAACACGGTTAACATTTTAGGCCTATTGATAGTATATTCATTATGATAATATATCATCCTTATTATTCTTTCAATTGTGTCATGTTATATTTACTTTGTTGCCAAAAGAGTTATATGTTATTATTATACACAAAGTCCTATATATTTCTTATTTATCTCAATAAGAGTTTTTGTGCAATTAGGGTTTACTCATTTATCTCAACATACTTGATTATTATCCTTAATAATTTGTATTTAGTCTCTGTTATCAACATATTGTATTGTAACACATTAGTTTTCGTGAAATAAGACATCTTATCCAATTTTTTACAATTAATCCAAAAAATGTCACATTAATTACTTATATCTATATTAAACATTATCACATTAACTTTTTACATTGATGGCATCATTAATCATTTTATCATATGTATTCACTTCTTTTAATTGATTATGCACATGTGAATCCAATTACTTCTTATCCATATTGAAGTCATTATATGTATTTTAGTGATCAAGGTGGACATATTACATATTAATGATTTGATTCACATACCAAGTAATGATTAGGTGATTAATTAGGTGTGTACTAGAGAACAAGGTGATATGCATTTCATATTGATGACTTGATATATATAAATCTAGGATATATCATTTATGTGTGTCAAGGTATGTTATCTTTTAATTACACCTAATATCACTAATTTATCATGAATGTCATTAAGGATGTATAGGTTAAGGTTAGATCGTTACAACTTAGGGTTTAGGTCAATATGATCATTTATTCTTCATCTATACATTCTTAGTATGCATTAAATACAAGATTATGTTAGAATTACATTTCTAATCATTTTAGTAGGGTTTATTGGTCCAAGAAATGTTTAGCCTCATGTGTACCCACTAATAGTATTATATGTGAGTTACTCATATTATGTGAATTAGGTATTCATTAGGGTTCAAACTTATGAATTATTCATTAGATGACCATTATATGTTCTTTACGATACCAACAAGCATGTGGGGCTACAACCATAACTTGTTTGGTCAATACTAAGAATCCAAGCAAACTATCCTCCTAATCATGGAGTTAGGGTTCTACAGTCAGTGTAGCTAGATTTTGGTATGTTATAAGACTCCATGCCCTTAAAAAGGATTTCGTCTTTGAAATCTAACTACCCAAACATCATCAAACCAAATACTCTCCACCCCTTAAAAGGTTTGACCTACCAAGAAAAAACTTATCTAGAGGTAAAAGGGTGAGTCTAACTAAGCCATGTACAAGATCCATCACGCTTCCACTATGCTCTCTGATTGCTTACAAACTCCAAAGTCTAGGTTCTTAGGGATAGAATATCCAAACATGTGGTTCTAGGGAACATAAGAGAACTATATCGGGTATCCGTCCTCAAACAAGTCGTTACAACTGAAAGACAAGGTCAACATATTATGTTCTTAGGATTATCCAACTTAGGTGCCTAAGGCTACTACTATCTATATGCATGCTATTTTGGACACTAAGTATCAGCTCAGGCCAGACAAATATCATATGGATCTGAGAATCCTCGTAAAGCAAGCTAGTGGTGCAGAGGAAAATCTTGCCAGCCTCCAAACCCTGATCCTTTCTAGACACCTTTGCTTTCAACTTATGCCATAATAGATACCTAATAGGCTCATCACATTATGGTTAACTAAACATGTTTCTAGTGTAAAACTCTTATCATCCTAAATCAATCTTTCATAATCTCAAGTGTAGTATAGATCAATTATATGGCAAACATGTCACCTAAAGAGGAACTATATGAGGTAAGGGATCTAATTAGGGAGACAAAGTTGAAATAGTCAGATTCCAACTACCGTGGGCTTTAATACCATGCTGTAAGGAGTGGGACCCGAGAGGGGATCCACTCCCTACTAAAAAAATTAGAGAATAAAACATCCATTCCAAACACACTCAAAGGTACGTTGGAATAGGTGTAAAAATTTCAAATTTCAATAAATGGTATTCAAAACAAGCAAAGTGAGCAGCGGAATCAAACAAATGAATATATTCAATTTTCACAAAAGATTATAAAATTACAAATAATATCCCATAAGGGTTTACATGTATGATACAACATAAGGATCTAAGTAGAGGGAAGTTCAAACTACTTCAAATATGTCTCCAAGCAACATCTCCAATAGCTAGGTCCATGTTGGAAGCTATGTTCTTCTTGGTCATGTTCAACACCTCGATCTAAACCTAGGTGGTTGGGAAAACACCCAGCAAGAGGGAAAGGAAAACAAAGTATATGTCAAAAAATATGAATAGGATATCAAGCAAAAGAAAACATGTAAATAAAGGCTAGTTTTCATCATAAGATGAAGATTTCAAGAGTATGAGGCATAATCAGAATAGATGCTTTCCATAACAAGGAAAGAATAAAAGATTTACATGCATGATTAATATTGACTACATTAACTAAGTAGGGTTGAGGCACCTACCGGACATCAACCTATAGGTGAGGGGAGAATTAATACATTCCCAGTCACCTACACATATTTTTATGGGGGAGAATAATACATTCCCCATGGCGAATTAATACATGCCCTATCTATGGGTGGTTGTACATGCTAGAAAAGAAATCATGGCAACTAAAAACATCATATCAATTAGAACATGGCAGTGGGGTACAACACCCAAGAAAAAGAATATAATTACCAATTTTGAAGCAATTTAGAAAAAGAATCATGAATAGAGGGAATAGGGTTCATTAAAGACTCATTAGGAAAATATAGGGTTTGGTTTTCAAATATCCCAACTTAGGGTGTAAGAATGCACATACCTCTCTTACTGATATCAATTATTAACTTTCACCGCTTTAATTAATTCCAAGTTCCTCTTTACCTATTTTCAATGTATTAACATGTATTAGAGTACATAATGCACATTAATGTATAGAAACCCTAATTTTAGAAATTTTTAGCAAAACTCAGATTTACATTATGAAAATATCACCAATGAACTTATTAGGTTCTCTTGATCAGGAAAACATATTTTTATGTTAATTTTGGAGTTATGATGATTAAGAAGTACTTTCTATAGATTTTATGCATTAAATTCATTTTACAAAAATTACCCTTCGTCAAACCACAAAATCAGACCTTGAAAACATTTGATTAGATAAATATTAATTTTTGAATTCTAAAACATATTTGTTTGTCAAATTTGGATACACATATTATAAGATATGAATTTTTCAATTTGAACCGATCAGGAAATGACAAGTCAAAAATCTTTGAGAGAGAGGAAGAGTGAGAGAGAGGGAGAAAACACCATTTGACCCAAGATTAGGGTTGTAGATGCATAGGTAAGAAGACTAGATCTTCCAGAGAAGGTAATATAACAAGAAAGCAAAACTCTAGAAAAACATGGTAAATCGAGATGGAGATCATCGATTTTAAACATAGAAGCATGAGTTTTAAGCATGTAGTAAGCAACATATGGGAAGGGGGTTAACAAAAATCACCTCTAGGGAAGGTAGACAAGTTCAATAAGAAAGATTCCCAAGCTATAGAGGCTGGTTTCTCCAACAAATCTCCTAACTCGAGCAAGAAGTACCTTCTCCACTTTAGAGGTGAAAAACCCTAGCAAAAGAACATGGAGATGAGGTGTTTAAGGCTCTAGGTGGGGTTTCACCATGGAAGACCATGGTTTCAACCTTGAACAAGGTGGGAGGAAGACTAACAGAATGAAAATAGGGAAGGAAAGGAGGAAATTTACTATTTTTGGTCAAAAGCACCAAGAATGAGCTTTAAAATCCCTAAATAGAGCAAATTTGGAACCCTAGGAGCCTTCTTCACCAAGGTAAGCACTCTCTTTTACCTTGGTACAGAACCTACATGGACAAATAGAGTAGGAACGATGATCTAAGATGGGGGGAAGAGAAGGAGATGATTGCTTCTTGGATTGGGAGGTGGGAAGGGTTAGATATGGCTTTATAAAGAAGGGAGCAAGCATGAGGTGTGTATGGGACTTTCCATGTGTCCTTAGCCTAGGGATTCATGGCCATGCAAGAGGACAGCTCATAGAGACTTCTTGTATATCATATGGAAGTTCTAAAAGCCCATGGAGACTTATAGGACATTCCCAACGTCCTCCAATCAAAGAAATAACCCCATTCATTGATAGCTTTTAAAGATAAGCTCATTTATAAAGAGGGTAATCCCTAAAATGTCCTTGGAGAGAAACACCTTCAAACCAAGGTGCAACTAGGTGACCCATGTTTCAAAATCTTGATAATGGTAAGGGAATATCTAAGAATTATAATACAGGTGATAATTTGCAAGGAAAACCTCCCAATTGGGTAAATTACATAAAAGTCTAGAATGTACCTAAAATTGCATAACTTGCACAAACAACATCCAAATTGAACCAAATTTGAAACTTAGTCTCATTTTATGATTTTAAAATACATAACACCTAACCATGGTACAAAAATAGATTTTTACTGAGGTATTTGTACATAAACCCTTTTATTGGTACAAATAGTGAATAAATATTCACCAAACCACTATAAATTTCATAATTTAAACATCAAGGCCAAAAAGGATAGAACCATGTCAAATCCCAAGGGCGTTACCATCATATCTCTTCTACTACTAAGCATCCTCCTATTGATGCAGTGGGTGACAAATTCAAGCAGGCCTGTGACCAATGGGCCAAAGAGGATTCCAGTGTCATGACATGGATGGTGAATAGTGTTGACCAAATATCAGTCAGTCTTTTCTTTGCCTGCCAAATGCCAAAGCCATGTGGGATCAACTGTCCCTTGTGTACTCACATCAGAAAAACTCAAAGAAGGTCTTCTAGATATTAAAAAACTTGGCTAAAAAGGAGTTCCATTGATGACTCTGTCAAAGAATATTACAACCAATGTTCTACACTCTAAGATGAATTTGAGGTGTATCATCCACTCTATGTTGATATCAAAGAAGTTCAATGGCAACGAGACGAACTTTAGCTAGTTCAATTTCTGATTGGTTTACCTAATTCCTTTGCAGGTGTGGTAGAAAAAATCTTATCTAGTGGTCCCTTAACTACACTAAGGGATATTCTCAAGTACACTCAATGCCTTCCTTCTATGAATTCTACTTTTGTTGATCATTCCACACTTGCGGTATGTTCCTCTGATTCTAGTCAAGGATGTGGATGTGGTTGTGGTTGCGATCATGGTGGATGTACTCCTGGACAAAGTCCTCGTAGTGGACAAGGTCAACCTCAACGTATTACTGTCGACTGATTCTACAACTTCTGTGGATACATAAAACACACTGAAGACCATTGTTGAGAAAAACATGGTAAACCTGAAGTCTGTGATGACTTCACTGCTATACTCAACCCTCAATTGAGTGGATTCTTGTAGAGTTTGACAAACTCATCCAAGTTCTCCTATCTTCGCCAGCATCTAGTATCGAAGGGGGTTCCTCTGATTTACTTGCATCTCCTGCTACTTACGGTCAAAATAAATGGGTCATCGACTATGGTGCAACTATCCATATTTCTAATTGTTTAAGTTTTTTCAGTACCTTATTTAAAACTACACGTGTCCCTCATGTGAATATTGCAGATGGGACTCAGTCTTCTATCCATAGTGCTGGAACTATATCTCTATCTAAAAGTTTACCCTTAGAATATGTCTTACATGTTCTACACTTCTCTCTTAATTTACCATATGTCAATAAAATTTTTAAGAGCCTTCAATTCTCAATTACTTTTGATCTTGAGGGTTGTGTATTTCAAGATATCCATATGAGTAAGAGGATTGGTTAGGGCCATGAGGTACCAGATAGACTGTACTACCTAGATGGGTCGAAATCTTATACAACTCCGCTATCTACTTTTCTGACGAGTCTACAATGCCATTGTCACCTTGGGCATCTTTCTGCTACAAAACTACATTGTGTATTTCCTCATATTTTTGGAAAACATTTTATGTGTGAATCATGCCAGTTTGGCAAGCAAACTTGAGCTACTTTTCATAGGAAGAAAGAAGTTAGTTGTAGAATTTGTTTGATATTGTTCATTCTGATATTTGGGGACCATATTATGTTTCTAGCTTGTTTGGATATCATTATTTTATGAACTTTATTGATGATTATTTCAGGACAACTTGGTTGTTTCTCCTAAAAAATCACAGTACTTTTTGCAAACTATCACCACCTCTTTTATTGAGATCAAAACCCAATTCCAAACTACTATTAAAATATTTACAAATTGATGATGCCCTAAAATTCATGCAAAATATTGTTTCTCTACTTTCTAGTTCCCGGGGAATCATTCATCACACTTCATGCTCGTACACACCAGAACAAAATGGTGTGGTAGAAAGGAAGAATTGTCATCTACTTGAAGTAGCACACACAACTTCACTATATTGTTCTTAAACATTTCTGGCCTGAAGTTGTGTCTACATTGTGCAACTTAATTAACTGTATAATCAAATCCATGTTTCCCTTCTCTGTCCAGATGTGCCTTTGTTTTTAGTTCCACCATGCATCTTTGGTTGCACATATTTTGTTAAGAATCTCACTCCGGGGCTATCTAAACTTGACCCTCGCTCCACTAAATGTGTCTTTTGTGTTATTCCCAAACTCAAAAAGGTTATCACACTAGTACAAATAACATCTTTAGTGTTAGCTAAGTAAGACTTTTGTCGTTGGTTTCGAAGTGACACCCAAGTGGGTGACACTA